>JAPQWV010000022.1:7500000-8750000 GCA_027422505.1 Craterostigma plantagineum
CGGAAGACAACTTGAGAACCGGGATATGGCTATCAAAGTCATGAAAGCACTTCCAAGAGAATGGGATGTAAAAACCATGGCCATGCGAGAACCAAAATGATTTGAATAAAGTAATGCTTCATGATCTATTTGCATATCTGAAGGCATACAAGTTCGAGATCCAGACGAGAATGGAGGAAATGATACCGGTCCAACTGGTCAAAGCATTGGTTGTGGCAGAAACCTCCTCAAAGAATGTTGAGGAGATGAGCGATGAGGCGATGGCTCTCTTCATCAGAATGTTCGGAAATTTCATGAGAAGAATTCCGAACAAAACACAAAAGGGTAAGTATACAAACAGGGATGAAGATCCTAACGCATGTTCTAATTATGGCAGGAAAGGACACTTGCTGCTGATTGCCCTAAAACCAAGAAGGATAAGGACAAGGGAAAGGAGGTCGGAGGAAAGGTTCAACGGGAAGAAGAAGTCAAGCATACTGGAAAGAACAACCCAAGTCGGACGATACGGACTCAGAAGAGTCAAGTTGAGAGGTCGAGATGAGTGAGCATAACGGCGAGGAAGAGCTCACATGTCTTATGGCAGGACACCTGACTCAGGAGGATGGTCCGTCAACCTCTAAGTTCAGTCATGAAGAGCTCATGGAAGCTCTTCAGGACATGATAGAAGAGTACCGGAAACTCTCCATCAAATTAAGAGAAGCGGAGAAATTCAAGAAACATATGTACAAGAGGATATCGAGCCACTAATTGAAAAGATTGCTCAACTAGAGGAGGAAAACGACAAGCTAAAGGAGGCCACCAAGTTAAAGGCATAAGAAAATTAGAAGTTCTCAACATAGTCCAGTCATGGACTAAATCATTTAGAACGCTCGACTGCCTTCAGGGAGTGCTGAAGGACACCAGTGACCGGACCGGTTTGGATACAAAGAGCAGTCGAACGCAGGGAAGCCTCAACATCTTATCAACCATCTGCCTCGACAAAGGTAATAAAATTTGTCCGACCATCGGACTATAGGCCGAGTCCAATTCAACTATCCTTGAGGATCAGGACTTGGGTATAAACAAAATAATAAACCCCATGTCCCACAGAGAAATGAAAATACGCAACAAGTAAGGAGGAACCCTTATATTAAAATAAATAATAATAAGAAACCGAGACCAGAATCCTTGAGGAACAGAAATCAAGGATACCAGTCATATAAAAATAATAATAATAAAAATAAAAATAAGAAGTTAAAATATCTTATTGACCCTACTACCCAAATATCTATAAGGATCATTCAGGTATGGATCCTTAAAATTCTAATTCCTGACCGGACCTAAGCCAAGTTGGGTACCAAAGAATCAACTCGCTTCTGTAGGAATACCTACTGGGACTCAGTCGGTCGAGCTGGTTTTTAGACAGCGGATGTTGTCGGCACATGACCAGAGATCGAAGGTTTCTCACAGACATAAAGACATGTGCCATCGGTGATAATGGTAAAGGTGAGACCATATGTAAGAGTAAAATTACCTATGGAAGTCAGTTTTGAAAAAGAAAAATGTTTTGTTAAAACAAAAAATGGAAACACTGTACTGACCGGACAAAGAACCGATGCACCTACACAATTAACTCGAGTGAGCGGATGGCTCACATTCCAACATGTTTGGTTGCCGATGAGTCCAGAGGTTGCTATGGCATAAAAGATTAAACCATTTAAATTGTAAAACTATTTCTGCTTTAAGCAAAAATAACTAAGTAAGAGCTTACCAAAATTCACATATGTTTAAGATAAAATATGTTCAGCTTGTTAGCTTGGAAAACAAATTAGATCAACCCTTAAGAGTAAGGAACACACTTTCAGATCAAAGTTTACGAATAAGTTGAATGAATAAGGGTGGTGAGGAACAAGGCAAGACTGGTTGCGCAATGATACCGACAAGAAGAAGGATAGATTATGATGAGACCTTCGCATTGGTAGCCAGACTAGAAGCTATCAGGATACTTTGGCCTATGTTGCCTTCAAAGACTTCAAGGTGTACAGGATGTCAAAAGTTCCTTCCTAAATGGGCTGAAGAAGTGGACGTTACTCAGTTATGAGAATCATGAGTTCCCAAACCATGTGTACCGGTTGAAGAAATCTCTATATGGACTCAAGCAAGCACCAAGAGCGTGGTATGAGACCCTTGTCCAAGTTTCTAACAGATCACGATTTCACCATTAGGAGTGTAGGCAAGACACTCTCCTGGTATGCTAAGGGCAAAGACCTACTCAACTTCTAAATCTACGTCGATGACATTATCTTCGGATTAACCAACTCAAGGCTGTGCAAAAAGTTCCCAAGCTGATGCAAGACAAGTTCGAGATGATCATGATGGGTAAACTGACGTTCTTTCTAGGCCTTCAAGTAAATTAACTGGAAAATGGGACTTCCATCAACCAAGCCAAGTACGCAATGGAGCTGCTAAAAAGGTTCGTTATGGCAACTACTCGCAAGCATCCATACCGATGAGTGCCTCAATCAAGCTTGAGAAGGATGAATGTGGAACTGCAGTAGATGTGACCAAATATTGGGGTCTCACAGGATCTCTATTGTACCTGACTGCAAGCAGAATGGACATCATATATAGTGTCGGTCTATGCGCTCGGTTTCAGTCAGATCCCAAGGAAAGCCACTTCACAGTAGCTAAGAGGATACTGAAGTACATGAAAGGGACTACCAATGTCGGTCTAGTATCCTAAGGATTCCAGTTTATCCTTACATGGCTTTATCGATGCAGACTATGCAGGTCACAACATAGATCGGAGAAGCACCAGTTGAACGTGCCAGTTCCTTGGTGACTGGCTCATCTCTTGGTTCAGCAAGAAGTAGACCTCGATTGCAACATCAACAGCTGAAGCCATCACAGATCCTTTTGATTCAGCATCAACTGGCAGACTATGGAGTGAAGGAATCAACGCCAATATTCTGCGACAACACAAGCGCAATAGCCATCACGCAGAATTCGATCTTCCACTCAATGACGAAGCATAAGACATCATTTCTCAGGGATAAGAATGCTATGATTACCTTTCTTTCGATTTCCTTTGATTCGGTCTTCTCGTATAGTTTCGAAAGGTTGCTTTTGCCTTCTAAGCTATTCGATTCTATTTTTTTTAGTTCGCTCACAAGATCGTATTTCACTTTCAGTCCTGATCTCCTTCACGTAATCTTACAGAGCGGTAATAAGACTTTTAGATTGGATTCACTCAGTCTTATGGAACTCTCTACGAAATCGGCTTATGGGAGAGAGACATATGTGGATTAGTACAATTGAGTCGTCGGACTTATCCACCAAGGGATTCGTGGAATTTCTGTGGATTGCAGTCTGAGGCCTATTCAAAGTTAAGTTATCGATGTGCAGCAACTCCTGATGTCCTACCACAGCAGGTCAGTATAAAGGGTGAATTGATTAGCCAATGCTTCGTCCTTTAGTGATAAATATCGCTTTCGACTTGGAGCGGCTCACCCCCCTTGTCACTTAAGGGGATCACATGCTCAGGAAGGATATCAAACTAGGGAACATCTCAACAGACCTGCAAGTGGCAAACATCTTCACCAAATCGCTCCCCGAAGCTAAGTTTACCTACTTTAGAAATGCTCTAGGACTTTTAGATCTATCTTAAAGTTCTAAGCTTGAAGCCAAGGGGACCAATTATATCAAACTAATTGATATAATGAGTTTCCTAGACTTTACAAAAATGTTGCATTTTGATGATTACAGTACTAAGCCTTTCTTAAAAAATCGGTCATCCTTCAATACTGGGCCAATACACTAATTTCAGTCGGCTTCAACAAAAATTGGCACCACTCAGTACAAAGAAAATATAAATATCTGTTAGATATAGTTTTCTACGGTTTTAATAAGTATAAAATTCTTATACAAAATTATCATTTAACAGATGAAAGCATTTTAAAAACAAAAAAAGGGTTTCCTTCTGAAATCTGAACTTTACGTAAAAGTATATACATAGACACCTCATAACGGCCGGTCAAGACTGAATCTGTTCTTCATTAATGCACTTCATCAATGCATACATTGTATGTTTTTCTTAACACGTTTCTTTTACGTGAAACTGGCGACTGGTCTGTAGAGAGTATTTGCAAAAAATGAGTGGGAACATTGTACCGCATTTAATGCTCTGACAGGCTATGGGACTTAAAGTATTGCAACATTAAATGCTAAAGCTACAGTCCACTAATCCCACTAAAAAGCCTCTCCACACTTAAAAGAATTCGAAAGGTTAAAGACTTCGTCTCTTTCATTAAAAACCTAATTCTCGAAAATTTTCCTAAGTCCCAAACTCTCAAACTCTCCCCACGCTCAGAAAACCTCACAACCAGAACCAGTCAAAAATCGGTCAATAAACCTTCAATCCTTCTCAAAAGTCACTCTAATGGCTCCCCACAAACAAGAGATGACCCGCACCATTCTCCAGGTTTAGTTCGACGATGCCTTAAGTCATCCCGACAGCGACTTCTACAACTAATTCACGCCCTAAAGCAAACTGGGCTTCGAAAGTTTTTGGATTGATCTTTTGAGATATACCAAAAAGCCTTATGAGACATCTTCGACTCGGGCTCATCACCGGCAATAACCGCCATTGTGTCATCAGAGGAGTAGATGTGGAGATATCGCCGGTCTGCTATGCAAAGACCCTTGAACTCCCACACAAAGGCCTTCACGACTTCTTCCAAAGGAGAACATGAAGGCCATCATGTCCATTTCTGGGACATCATTCAAAGATGTTGAAAAGGAAATTTCTCTAAAACCAGCCTTCAGACTGCTGCACGACGTATTGACCAAGGCGATTTTGGCAAGACTGGATCAATCGACATGCTGACTACTGAGAAGGTCTAAGCCATGATGGCCATCCTCACAAATCAGAGGATCAACTGGTCGGACGTCATCTTCGACACCCTGACCGCCATACTGCCAAACTGGAATTGATATTTCAAAAATTATGCCCCGCATATATCATATCTGCTTTAGGAGAAGGTGAAAGATCTGGGACCGACTCAACCTCTGAGTCCCAGTCAAATTGTCACGGCAGCATACATCAGCCAACTGATCGTGACAGCTACTCCTGCCAAAGAACCGACCAAGAGAAAGGCTTTGGAAAAACCGGCCGCGGCGAGGCCTGGCAAGAAAATTACGGTGGAGAAGCCTCAAAAGTCAAAACCGGCCAAGAAACAACTGATTCTGACATTATTAAGTTCATAAACAGATGTCTCAATACAAGTGGTGGCTAAGAAGAAACGAACCAAGGCAGCCGCCAAGACTGGCCCGGTTGCACCAACTGAGCAGTCCACAGTTGCGGCCATTGAGCCAGCAACTGCTATTGAGGCAGAAGTAGCGTCACTTATATCAGATCGAAAGCTCCTCAAATTGACGTGCAGAAACCCGATAAAGTCCCGGTTGTTGGCGATGTGCCCTCGGAATGCCATTCGAGGATGTAATGAATAGCGCATGTATTTAATAATCGATGTATTATTTGTTATGTATTTGAATAATGTATTATTATACGTATTAAGGGAATTTATACTTTATTATTTATTCTTTAAAAGGCATATTATTTATTTACCTATAAAGTCTTACTAGGCATCCTGTGACACGATAAATAAATAAATCCCATATATCGTGAGTTTAGTCACTGATTCTCATGAGATGAGAGAGGGGCACCGGTGAGCTATTAGCCTCTGATATTAAATAAGTCCATAAGTCTTACACCTCGGTAGGGTGGCTGAGTGTCGATCATGACTTATTTGTTGACGACTCTAATATGGTTGTGCTAACCATTCGCTTGGGAAGCGGGAGGTCGTTACATTGGTATAAGTTGAATCAGGGGATTAACTTGTACTTGGACACGACTCGCAATCGACGATCACATGGCCTTATCGTTACTCTGGGTAGCGTCAATGATTGATCGATTGACTATAGTAGTGTGCGTGGACCTTAGACCGAAGGGTCTTTGACGGAGTTGACTTTGGGGTCTTGACTTGTCACTAGTTTGCTAGGCCCACCTTGTTCGGGGACGAACATGGGTCGGCGGCGACGTGCGATCTTGACAACAAAGGGTAACTGCCGAGCTTAGACTATCGTGAGGGATTCACTATCTCGTTAGTAACCGAGATATGTGTCCTATGCATATTCGGGGACGGGAAATTACGAAGTCTTCGGCCGAAGCTATAAACTGACTTACGTGAGACGTAAGGGCAGTTTAGTAATTTCGCCAGTCACGAATTAGTCATAGAGTCGAGTCTAGTGAGTTTGACATAACCATGACTCTCACTCGATCGGGACATTTTTGAAGGGTCTATACGTATGACGATAATCTATAGTCGGTTCGTAGATCGAAGATCGTACTCAACACGGGATCTATTCGGTACCGCGGGATTGGCTAGGCGCTTACCAAATTCTTGGATTCCTCCCTTGCCGGGTTGAGACGAACCAAGAGAGTCGGGCTTAAAAATGATCACTGTGATAGTGCCTAACTATTATGAGATCTTAATAGATTTAACAGTCTTAGAGATGTTAATAAAAATGTTGAATATAAGTTATAGAAACTATATTTATATGGACGTAAATCCACGGAACAAAGTGATGAAGAATGAGGCGTAAATAGCGTTCACAACGATGAGCGAGGCTCGTCACAGTCGTGAAGCCTGTCTGCAAAGTTGCAGTAGCTTAAAAAAATTCATATCTCACAATCTAGACCTCGGATTGAGAATCGCTTTTGTCAGAATCAATATTGGTGAGTCTTTTAATTATGGTTAAAGTTTCAGGGCAATCGTACATCGTTACCCCTCGATCGGATCGAAATACGAAACTGCCGCAAAGCTGTCAGGACAGTCACGGCCGTGACAACCTTTGCATGTGGTCGTGACACATGGCAGTGAGCTCGTTTTCTGCCCCGACAGTGTCACGGCCGTGACAGACTTGACCCAAGCCGTGACCGACAGTTTTTTTGTCAAATTTGAGCCAAATCAAATCCAACTTTGGTCCTTGTTCTTTTGTTAGACTTGTGGGACAATGTCTAGTCATTAGATGACATGAATCAAAGGAATCAAACAAGAAATGAGTCATGTAGGACATGATCTCATTTAATTAAGGTTAAAATCATTTTCAAGGTTGAAAATGGAATTTTATGATTAGGCTTTGAGCTAATTTCGTCCATATGATAATTCCATTCTCACACTAAAAACGTGAGTTTAGAGAGTGCTGAGAGCTCCTTAGGTTGTCTTAGAGAAAACCCTAAGTGTGTTTGAGTTTCTAGTAAATCAAACACACTAAAACACATCTTTATAAAATATTCTTTACTTCCTCTAGCCATCCTTGGGGAGGTGAAGTTTGTGGTACGTCACGGGGTCGGCGTGACTCTCTTCGGCATAGTTCGTGAGCTACGGGAGCTAAGGATCTTCGCGACGAGGGTAAGATCTCTATTCCTTTATCCGTGTCATACATGCGTTTTCTTTATTTAACCGAGTATCCTGGGGAAACCGTATGAGGAACCCGGGAAAAACTTTTAAATTCCACTGCGTCCGGGGCAAGGCTTCGGGTCACCCGGGGTTTCCCAACTGTGGTATCAGAGCCATAGGCTCGGTTCTAAGAAACGACATAAACGAGTCCGAAACGAACTCGGTTGTGCAAGTCACTAAGTTGCTCAAGCGTCATAGCATGAGTTGTACTTAGTTTGAGTTTGCAAACCGTGTGCTCGCTTGATCGGAGGTCGCCTAGTTGCGATTGCTCCGACGTAGCGTAGAGTCGTGGAGAGAAAACCCTAGTGGGAGTCTCACCACGGTTCGTAACTTGACACCGGGCCCGTAAGTCTAGGACTAGCCCAAATTTTGTTTCGGTTTCTTTGAGCGTTTTGTTGTCGTGAACGTGTTTATGTTGTATGCATGTTTGTATGACACGTATTAACACGTCGGCGTGGACTTAGGCTCTATTTCCGGGTGATATGTTAAGGGTGACAAGGTCCCCCCCGGTTTGTATTTTATTTGATATTGTACGGGATGTTTGGGATAGTTGATCCCCCCGTTTTGTACTTTAGTTAATTTTTAGAAAATTAATTTTAAGTACGATGGCCGTACGAGTACGACACGGGTCCACGAGTAGGCCATTCGAAGACTTGGAGGTCGTTCGAGAACATAGTGTGAAGCCGAAGAGAAGAGATGTAATTTAATAAAAATAAATGTAGTAGAGTAGAAATAGTCCACGCACACGGTCTTATAGGCAAACTAGGTTTACCGCGAATACTTGCATGTTTGTTTGATGTTACGTGCGTGTTTAAGTGCTTATGTGTATGAGACGTATTCTCCCGGTTTGACTAAATACTAAGTGGGTAAAGGGGACGGGGTTCCTGTCTTCTATCAAGCTCGAAACCATTGCGGCTTGAGTGTCATGTGCGGTTTGTTCCGAGTTATCGGCGCCAATCATCTCGCTCTTGTCGTAGTTGGTCCGGGTGCGTTAAGACAATAAAGTCAAGCTCATTATTGAAACGACTTGAGTTTATGTGCAGTTTTTTTCGAGTTATCGGCGCCCAATATTTTACTCTTGACGTGGATATTTTGGGTGACTGTCTAAATGCCGCTCTCCGAAACATATTCACGCCTTATAAAGAGTTATCCTACAGGTGGGAATTTCTAAATGTTAGGATTGAGCCAGACGTTGATAGGTCACACTTAGACGGTTATTTCCCAATTATTCCTGTTAGGGTGAGGGTTCCTGACCGGAGACAAAGTTGTTGAAACACTCATGAGATGGACTCGTGTAAGACATGGGTTCGTGTGGGACACGGCGCCGTCCGAGTTATGGGCCAACAAACTGTTAGGTTCATGCTAATTTCTGCGGAGCAGGGAAATCAACTCCACTATGAAACTATCAACGAGGTTTCCGAAATCTCTATCGGAGAATGGGATTTTTGAGAAAAATAGTGGGAGCCAAGCCAAATTGTTAAAGTCCTTATTTGTGCTTGTAGAATAATACATTGACCCCTTCAATGCTTTATTTTCTGCAGATTGTTTTCTTTCTTGTTTGTATACAAAATGACGTCACCATTCAATTTACTGATCACGCAAAATCGTTTGGAGGGTCCAAACCTTGCGGACTGGCTCCGTAACTTGAGGATAGTCCTCACTCTGGAACGCCTAGAGTATGTCCTTGAGGGACCCATACCACTCGAACCCCAAGAGGGTGCGAGTGATGCTGACAGGGAATATTATGCCAAATGGATGGCTGATAGTGCCCGTGTCAAGGCTTATATGTTAGCTGGGATGAATAATGATCTGCAGCGCCAGCATGAGAGTATGCAAATGCGCGAGATATTGATCCATCTGAAGGAGTTGTACGGCGAGCAGTCGAGATCGTCTCGATATCATGCTGCCGACAATCTCTTTCATACCAAGATGACTGAGGGCGCAGATGTCGCAGCACATGTGCGTAAGCTTATTGGGTACATCGAGGAACTGGGTTCTCTCAGTTGTCCCATTCACAACAAGCTTCAGATTGACCTGATCCTTCAGTCACTCCCAGCTTCATTTGCTCAGTTTATTATAAACTATAATCTGAGTGATAGGCGATTTTTACTTCCTGAACTCATGAACACGCTGGTTCAGACTCAGCGTGAGCTAAAGAAAGGAAAGGGAGAAGAGGTTGCACTTGTTGCGACTACAAGGTCTAAGAGATCTAAGTCGAACAAGCCCAAGCCCAAGCCTAATAAGCCAAATGGAGGGATTAAGAAAAAGGGCAAAGCCAGAATGAACGTGCCTAAAGTTCCGAAGGCGACTGATAGGTGCCTTCACTGCCAAGAGCTGGGCCATTGGAAAAGGGACTGCCCCAAGCTTCGAGCTTCTGGGGCATTAGGTAAAGTTTTGGAAACTTATTGTTCATTTACTGTATTTTCCACTTCGTGGATTCTTGACTCGGGAGCTAGTGCTCACATTTGTGTTTTGAACCAGGGTCTGGAATGAAGTAGGAAGCTGGCGGAACGAGAAGTCTTGATCAACGTTGGTAGCGAACATAGTGTACCAGCTAGTCATGTTGGATCGAAGATTCTTGTATTAAGTTCTGGACATGTATTATATTTATCCGATGTACTTGTATGGCCCAAGGGGCTGAAAAATATTATTTCTATTCCTGCTTTGAGTAAGAATGGTTATGAATTTCGGTTCAGTAATAATATTTGTGATATTTATTTTGGAAATAAATGCATCAGAAATGCAGCGTTAATAAATGGTTTATATTACGTTAACGTCCAGGAACATGCGAATGTAGTTACCGACAAACGTAACTTAGCATTAAACAAAAAGTATTTGTGGAATCTTAGACTCGGTCATGTCAGAATTCGAAAGATTCAAGAGTTGGAGAAACACGACATTATTAAGTCGACGAAATCAGATTCCTATCCAACGTGCGAATCTTGTATCCTCGGCAAAATGATTAAGTCTCCCTTTACAGGGACTTTTCAAAGAGCCACTAATCTTTTGAATTTGATCAATACAGATGTTTGTGGACCGTTTAGTGTAGCGGCTCGAGGTAATTTCCACTATTTCGTGACTTTCACAGACGATCACTCTCGCTACGGCTTGGTATATCTGTTGAAACATAAGTCTGAAACACTTGAAAAGTTCAAGGAATTCAAGACATTAGTGGAAAATCAAACTGGGAACAATAAAGTCGTACGATCAGATCGAGGCGGCGAGTATATGAGTCTCCAGTTTGATGATTTCTTGAAAGAAAATGGAACCATTTCGCAGTTTACACCGTCCGGAACACCACAGTTGAATGGTGTTGCTGAATGCAGAAATCGGACATTATTAGATAAGTTCGATCTATGCTAAGCTATACAGATCTCCCATATCATTATGGGGATATCCTTTGCAAACTGCTGTTATGTTTTGAACAGAACCCTTTCGAAGTCTGTAGATAGGGTACCTTACGAAATTTGGAATGGTAAGAAGCCCAGCTTGAATCACTTAAGGGTTTGGGGATGCCCTGCCTATGTGAAAAAGCTAGTAGCAGACAAACTCGAATCTAGGTCCATGAAAGGACGTTTCGTCTGATATCCCGATGATAGCATGGGATATTATTTTTACCTCAATGATAATCAAAGGATCGTCGTAGCTATTCATGCTCACTTTCTCGAGAATAGTTCATTCGAGAAGGTGGAGCTGGAAGAGAAGTGACTCTTGGAGAGTTAGATGAAATGCCTCCAGAGACATCAGTGCCTGAGGGCACAGATGAGCAGTCCGAGACGCGCCCAGAATTGCGCAGGTCGGGTAGAATATCTCGCATGCCTGAGAGATATGGTATGGTACACGTCGAGCACGGGGGTGCTGCGACTGAGGGGATCGTTGGTGATGACCCCGCTACCTTTGACCAGGCAATGATGGATGTCGACTTTAAGAAATGGGTCGAAGCTATGAAAGCAGAGATGGACTCAATGCACACCAACCAAGTCTGGACTCTAGTAGACCTACCCGAAGGTTTTAGACCTATAGGGTGTAAATGGATCTACAAGAGAAAGATTGGATCTGACGGACAGGTTGAAACCTACAAAGCTAGGCTAGTAGCGAAAGGGTATAATCAAAAAGAGGGCATTGATTATGAGGAAACCTTTTCACCTGTTGCAATGATTAAGTCTATCCGCATTCTGCTTGCCATAACAGCATACTATGATTACGAAATCTGGCAGATGGATGTGAAAATCGCTTTCCTAAATGGATTCCTCCAGGAGGAAATCTATATGGAGCAGCCCAAGGGTTTACATCGCAAGCAGATGTTCACAAAGTGTGCAAGCTTAACAGGTTTATTTATGGACTTAAGCAAGCGTCTAGAAGCTGGAATCTTCGATTTGATGAAGTAGTTAGGAACTACGGATTCTTAAAGAATGATGATGAGCCCTGCGTTTACAAGAAGGTCAGTGGGAGTAAGATATCGTTCCTCGTATTGTACGTGGATGACATCCTTTTGATGGGAAACGATATCGGAATGCTTTCGGAGGTGAAAGCTTGGCTTTCGACCGAGTTCTCCATGAAAGACCTGGGAGAAGCAACCTATATTCTTGGAATTCACCTTTTTAGAGATCGAGCGAATCGAATGATAGGTCTATCTCAGGCCCTTTACTTAGAAAAGATCCTAAAACCGTTTCGAATGGATGAATCTAAGAAAGGGTTCTTGCCAATGCGACATAGCATTCATCTCTCGAAATCCATGTGTCCTCAAAGTGAGGAAACAAGGAAGGAAATGAGTGAAATTCCTTATGCATCAGCAATAGGTAGCCTAATGTATTCGATGCTATGTACGCGGCCTGACATTGCGTATGCTTTGAGCATAGTAAGTCGGTACCAGTCGAATCCTGGTAAGGAACATTGGAATGTAGTAAAGAATATCTTTAAGTACCTTAGACGGACTAAAGATATGGTACTGATTTATGGAAACGGAGAATTAGAGGTGGACGGTTACGCCGATTCGGATTTTCAGTCGGACGTGGATGACCGAAAATCTACTTCTGGTTTCGTCTATACGCTCAATGGTGGAGCAGTGTCTTGGAAAAGTTCTAAGCAAAGCACTACTGCCGATTCCACCACTGAGGCGGAGTATATTGCGGCCTCTGAGGCAGCAAAGGAAGGTGTTTGGATGAGAAAGTTCTTAGAAGAACTCCAAGTTGTTCCAGGCATAGTGGACTGCCCGCTACCATTGTGGTGCGACAATAGTGGGGCAGTTGCACAAGCCAAGGAACCTAGGTCTCACTCGAAGTCCAAGCATATAGAAAGAAAATACCACGTGCTGCGTGGGTTCGTTGAGAATGGCTACATAGCTGTGCAGAAAATAGCCACCGCGGATAACGTTGCGGACCCGTTCACCAAGCCTCTCTCACAGGCAGTGCTTGATCGACACCTCCATAAAATGGGGTTACGATATCATAGCACATGGCATTGAGTGCAAGTGAGAGATTGTTGGGGATGTGCCCTCGGAATGCCATTCGAGGATGTAATGAATAGGGCATGTATTTAATAATCGATGTATTATTTGTTATGTATTTGAATAATGTATTCTTATACGTATTAAGGGAATTTATACTTTATTATTTATTCTTTAAAAGGCATATTATTTATTTACCTATAAAGTCTTACTAGGCATCCGGTGAGACGGTAATAATAAATCCCATATTTCGTGAGTTTAGTCACTGATTCTCATGGGATGAGAGAGGGGCACCGGTGAGCTATTAGCATCTGATATTAAATAAGTCCATAAGTCTTAGACCTCGTAGGGTGACTGAGTGTCGATCATGACTTATTTGTTGACGACTCTAATATGGTTGTGCTAACCATTCACTTGGAAGCGGGAGGTCGTTACATTGGTATAAGTTGAATCAGGGGATTAACTTGTACTTGGACACGACTCGCAATCGACGATCACATGGCCTTATCGTTACTCTGGGTAGCGTCAATGATTGATCGATTGACTATAGTAGTGTGCGTGGACCTTAGACCGAAGGGTCTTTGACGGAGTTGACTTTGGGGTCTTGACTTGTCACTAGTTTGCTAGGCCCACCTGTTCGGGGACGAACATGGGTCGGCGGCGACGTGCGATCTTGACAATAAAGGGTAACTGCCGTGCTTAGACTATCGTGAGGGATTCACTATCTCGTTAGTAACCGAGATATGTGTCCTATGCATATTCGGGGACGGGAAATTACGAAGTCTTCGCCAAAGCTATAAACTGACTTACGTGAGACGTAAGGGCAGTTTAGTAATTTCGCCAGTCACGAATTAGTCATAGAGTCTAGTCTAGTGAGTTTGACATAACCATGACTCTCACTCGATCGAGACATTTGTGAAGGGTCTATACATATGATGATAATCTATAGTCGGTTCGTAGATCGAAGATCGCTATTCGATACCGCGGGATTGGCTAGGCGCTTACCAAATTTTTGGATTCCTCCCTTGCCGGGTTGAGACGACCAAGAGAGTCGGGCTTAAAAATGATCACTGTGATAGTGCCTAACTATTATGAGATGTAAATAGATTTAACAGTCTTAGAGATGTTAATAAAAATGTTGAATACAAGTTTTAGAAACTGTATTTATATGGACGTAAATCCACGGAACAAAGTGATGAAGAATGAGGCGTAAATAGGGTTCACAACGATGAGCGAGGCTCGTCACAGTCGTGAAGCCTGTCTGCAAAGTTGCAGTAGCTTAAAAAATTCATATCTCACAATATAGACCTCGGATTGAGAATCCCTTTGGTCAGAATCAAGATTGGTGAGTCTTTTAATTATGGTTAAAATTTCAGGGCAATCGTACATCGTTTACCCCTCGATCGGATCGAAATACGAAACTGCCGCAAAGCTGTCAGGGCAGTCACGGCCGTGACAACCTTTGCATGTGGCCGTGACACATGGCAGTGAGCTCGTTTTCTGCCCAGACAGTGTCACGGCCGTGACAGACTTGACCCAGGCCGTGACCGACAGTTTTTTGGTCAAATTTGAGCCAAATCAAATCCAATTTTGGTCTTTGTTCTTTTGTTAGACTTGTGGGACAATGTCTAGTCATTAGATGACATAAATCAAAGGAATCAAACAAGAAATGAGTCATGTAGGACATGATCTCATTTAATTAAGGTTAAATCATTTTCAAGGTTGAAAATGGAATTTTATGATTAGGCTTTGAGCTAATTTCGTCCATATGATAATTCCATTCTCACACTAAAAACTTGCGTTTAGAGAGTGGTGAGAGCTCCTTAGGTTGTCTTAGAGAAAACCCTAAGTGTGTTTGAGTTTCCAGTAAATCAAACACACTAAAACACATCTTTATAAAACATTCTTTACTTCCTCTAGCATCCTTGGGGAGGTGAAGTTGTGGTACGTCACGGGGTCGGCGTGACTCTCTTCGGCATAGATTCGTGAGCTAAATGTAGCTAAGGATCTTCGCGACGAGGGTAAGATCTCAATTAGGTTTATCCGTGAATACTTGCATTTTTGTTTAACGTTACGTGCGTGTTTAAGTGCTTATGTGTGTGAGACGTATTCTCCCGGTTTGACTAAATACTAAGTGGGTAAGGGGACGGGGTTCCTGTCTTCTATCAAGCTCGAAACCATTGCGGCTTGAGTGTCATGTGCGGTTTGTTCCGAGTTATCGGCGCCAATCATCTCGCTCTTGTCGTAGTTGGTCCGGGTGCGTTAAGACAATAAAGTCAAGCTCATTATTGAAACGACTTGAGTTTATGTGCAGTTTTTTTCGAGTTATCGGCGCCCAATATTTTACTCTTGACGTGGATATTTTGGGTGACTGTCTAAATGCCGCTCTCCGAAACATATTCACGCCTTATAAAGAGTTATCCTACAGGTGGGAATTTCTAAATGTTAGGATTGAGCCAGACGTTGATAGGTCACACTTAGACGGTTATTTCCCAATTATTCTTGTTAGGGTGAGGGTTCCTGACCGGAGACAAAGTTGTTGAAACACTCATGAGATGGACTCGTGTAAGACATGGGTTCGTGTGGGACACGGCGCCGTCCGAGTTATGGGCCAACAAACTGTTAGGTTCATGCTAATTTCTGCGGAGCAGGGAAATTAACTCCACTATGAAACTATCAACGAGGTTTCCGCCAACGAGGTTTCCGAAATCTCTATCGGGAGAATGGGATTTTGAGAAAAATAGTGGGAGCCAAGCCAAATTGTTAAAGTCCTTATTTGTGCTTGTAGAATAATACATTGACCCCTTCAATGCTTTATTTTCTGCAGATTGTTTTCTTTCTTGTTTGTATACAAAATGACGTCACCATTCAATTTACTGATCACGCAAAATCGTTTGGAGGGTCCAAACCTTGCGGACTGGCTCCGTAACTTGAGGATAGTCCTCACTCTGGAACGCCTAGAGTATGTCCTTGAGGGACCCATACCACTCGAACCCCAAGAGGGTGCGAGTGATGCTGACAGGGAATATTATGCCAAATGGATGGCTGATAGTGCCCGTGTCAAGGCTTATATGTTAGCTGGGATGAATAATGATCTGCAGCGCCAGCATGAGAGTATGCAAATGCGCGAGATATTGATCCATCTGAAGGAGTTGTACGGCGAGCAGTCGAGATCGTCTCGATATCATGCTGCCGACAATCTCTTTCATACCAAGATGACTGAGGGCGCAGATGTCGCAGCACATGTGCGTAAGCTTATTGGGTACATCGAGGAACTGGGTTCTCTCAGTTGTCCCATTCACAACAAGCTTCAGATTGACCTGATCCTTCAGTCACTCCCAGCTTCATTTGCTCAGTTTATTATAAACTATAATCTGAGTGATAGGCGATTTTTACTTCCTGAACTCATGAACACGCTGGTTCAGACTCAGCGTGAGCTAAAGAAAGGAAAGGGAGAAGAGGTTGCACTTGTTGCGACTACAAGGTCTAAGAGATCTAAGTCGAACAAGCCCAAGCCCAAGCCTAATAAGCCAAATGGAGGGATAAAGAAAAAGGGCAAAGCCAGAATGAACGTGCCTAAAGTTCCGAAGGCGACTGATAGGTGCCTTCACTGCCAAGAGCTGGGCCATTGGAAAAGGGACTGCCCCAAGCTTCGAGCTTCTGGGGCATTAGGTAAAGTTTTGGAAACTTATTGTTCATTTACTGTATTTTCCACTTCGTGGATTCTTGACTCGGGAGCTAGTGCTCACATTTGTGTTTTGAACCAGGGTCTGGAATGAAGTAGGAAGCTGGCGGAACGAGAAGTCTTGATCAACGTTGGTAGCGAACATAGTGTACCAGCTAGTCATGTTGGATCGAAGATTCTTGTATTAAGTTCTGACATGTATTATATTTATCCGATGTACTTGTATTGCCCAAGGGGCTGAAAAATATTATTTCTATTCCTGCTTTGAGTAAGAATGGTTATGAATTTCGGTTCAGTAATAATATTTGTGATATTTATTTTGGAAATAAATGCATCAGAAATGCAGCGTTAATAAATGGTTTATATTACGTTAACGTCCAGGAACATGCGAATGTAGTTACCGACAAACGTAACTTAGCGTTAAACAAAAAGTATTTGTGGCATCTTAGACTCGGTCATGTCAGAATTCGAAAGATTCAAGAGTTGGAGAAACACGACATTATTAAGTCGACGGAATCAGATTCCTATCCAACGTGCGAATCTTGTATCCTCGGCAAAATGACTAAGTCTCCCTTTACAGGGACTTTTCAAAGAGCCACTAATCTTTTGAATTTGATCCATACAGATGTTTGTGGACCGTTTAGTGTAGCGGCTCGAGGTAATTTCCACTATTTCGTGACTTTCACAGACGATCACTCTCGCTACGGCTTGGTATATCTGTTGAAACATAAGTCTGAAACACTTGAAAAGTTCAAGGAATTCAAGACATTAGTGGAAAATCAAACTGGGAAACAATTAAAGTCGTACGATCAGATCGAGGCGGCGAGTATATGAGTCTCGAGTTTGATGATTTCTTGAAAGAAAATGGAACCATTTCGCAGTTTACACCGTCCGGAACACCACAGTTGAATGGTGTTGCTGAATGCAGAAATCGGACATTATTAGATAAAGTTCGATCTATGCTAAGCTATACAGATCTCCCCATATCATTATGGGGATATCCTTTGCAAACTGCTGTTATGTTTTGAACAGAACCCTTTCGAAGTCTGTAGATAGGGTACCTTACGAAATTTGGAATGGTAAGAAGCCCAGCTTGAATCACTTAAGGGTTTGGGATGCCCTGCCTATGTGAAAAAACTAGTAGCAGACAAACTCGAATCTAGGTCCATGAAAGGACGTTTCGTCTGATATCCCGATGATAGCATGGGATATTATTTTACCTCAATGATAATCAAAGGATCGTCGTAGCTATTCATGCTCACTTTCTCGAGGAATAGTTCATTCGAGAAGGTGGAGCTGGAAGAGAAGTGACTCTTGGAGAGTTATATGAAATGCCTCCAGAGACATCAGTGCCTGAGGGCACAGATGAGCAGTCCGAGACGCGCCCAGAATTGCGCAGGTCGGGTAGAATATCTCGCATGCCTGAGAGATATGGTATGGTACACGTCGAGCACGGGGGTGCTGCGACTGAGGGGATCGTTGGTGATGACCCCGCTACCTTTGACCAGGCAATGATGGATGTCGACTTTAAGAAATGGGTCGAAGCTATGAAAGCAGAGATGGACTCAATGCACACCAACCAAGTCTGGACTCTAGTAGACCTACCCGAAGGTTTTAGACCTATAGGGTGTAAATGGATCTACAAGAGAAAGATTGGATCTGACGGACAGGTTGAAACCTACAAAGCTAGGCTAGTAGCGAAAGGGTATAATCAAAAAGAGGGCATTGATTATGAGGAAACCTTTTCACCTGTTGCAATGATTAAGTCTATCCGCATTCTGCTTGCCATAACAGCATACTATGATTACGAAATCTGGCAGATGGATGTGAAAATCGCTTTCCTAAATGGATTCCTCCAGGAGGAAATCTATATGGAGCAGCCCAAGGGTTTTACATCGCAAGCAGATGTTCACAAAGTGTGCAAGCTTAACAGGTTTATTTATGGACTTAAGCAAGCGTCTAGAAGCTGGAATCTTCGATTTGATGAAGTAGTTAGGAACTACGGATTCTTAAAGAATGATGATGAGCCCTGCGTTTACAAGAAGGTCAGTGGGAGTAAGATATCGTTCCTCGTATTGTACGTGGATGACATCCTTTTGATGGGAAACGATATCGGAATGCTTTCGGAGGTGAAAGCTTGGCTTTCGACCGAGTTCTCCATGAAAGACCTGGGAGAAGCAACCTATATTCTTGGAATTCACCTTTTTAGAGATCGAGTGAATCGAATGATAGGTCTATCTCAGGCCCTTTACTTAGAAAAGATCATAAAACCGTTTCGAATGGATGAATCTAAGAAAGGGTTCTTGCCAATGCGACATAGCATTCATCTCTCGAAATCCATGTGTCCTCAAAGTGAGGAAACAAGGAAGGAAATGAGTGAAATTCCTTATGCATCAGCAATAGGTAGCCTAATGTATTCGATGCTATGTACGCGGCCTGACATTGCGTATGCTTTGAGCATAGTAAGTCGGTACCAGTCGAATCCTGGTAAGGAACATTGGAATGTAGTAAAGAATATCTTTAAGTACCTTAGACGGACTAAAGATATGGTACTGATTTATGGAAACGGAGAATTAGAGGTGGACGGTTACGCCGATTCGGATTTTCAGTCGGACGTGGATGACCGAAAATCTACTTCTGGTTTCGTCTATACGCTCAATGGTGGAGCAGTGTCTTGGAAAAGTTCTAAGCAAAGCACTACTGCCGATTCCACCACTGAGGCGGAGTATATTGCGGCCTCTGAGGCAGCAAAGGAAGGTGTTTGGATGAGAAAGTTCTTAGAAGAACTCCAAGTTGTTCCAGGCATAGTGGACTGCCCGCTACCATTGTGGTGCGACAATAGTGGGGCAGTTGCACAAGCCAAGGAACCTAGGTCTCACTCGAAGTCCAAGCATATAGAAAGAAAATACCACGTGCTGCGTGGGTTCGTTGAGAATGGCTACATAGCTGTGCAGAAAATAGCCACCGCGGATAACGTTGCGGACCCGTTCACCAAGCCTCTCTCACAGGCAGTGCTTGATCGACACCTCCATAAAATGGGGTTACGATATCATAGCACATGGCATTGAGTGCAAGTGAGAGATTGTTGGGGATGTGCCCTCGGAATGCCATTCGAGGATGTAATGAATAGGGCATGTATTTAATAATCGATGTATTATTTGTTATGTATTTGAATAATGTATTCTTATACGTATTAAGGGAATTTATACTTTATTATTTATTCTTTAAAAGGCATATTATTTATTTACCTATAAAGTCTTACTAGGCATCCGGTGAGACGGTAATAAATAAATCCCATATTTCGTGAGTTTAGTCACTGATTCTCATGGGATGAGAGAGGGGCACCGGTGAGCTATTAGCATCTGATATTAAATAAGTCCATAAGTCTTAGACCTCGGTAGGGTGACTGAGTGTCGATCATGACTTATTTGTTGACGACTCTAATATGGTTGTGCTAACCATTCACTTGGAAGCGGGAGGTCGTTACATTGGTATAAGTTGAATCAGGGGATTAACTTGTACTTGGACACGACTCGCAATCGACGATCACATGGCCTTATCGTTACTCTGGGTAGCGTCAATGATTGATCGATTGACTATAGTAGTGTGCGTGGACCTTAGACCGAAGGGTCTTTGACGGAGTTGACTTTGGGGTCTTGACTTGTCACTAGTTTGCTAGGCCCACCTTGTTCGGGGACGAACATGGGTCGGCGGCGACGTGCGATCTTGACAATAAAGGGTAACTGCCGTGCTTAGACTATCGTGAGGGATTCACTATCTCGTTAGTAACCGAGATATGTGTCCTATGCATATTCGGGGACGGGAAATTACGAAGTCTTCGCCAAAGCTATAAACTGACTTACGTGAGACGTAAGGGCAGTTTAGTAATTTCGCCAGTCACGAATTAGTCATAGAGTCTAGTCTAGTGAGTTTGACATAACCATGACTCTCACTCGATCGAGACATTTGTGAAGGGTCTATACATATGATGATAATCTATAGTCGGTTCGTAGATCGAAGATCGCTATTCGATACCGCGGGATTGGCTAGGCGCTTACCAAATTTTTGGATTCCTCCCTTGCCGGGTTGAGACGACCAAGAGAGTCGGGCTTAAAAATGATCACTGTGATAGTGCCTAACTATTATGAGATGTAAATAGATTTAACAGTCTTAGAGATGTTAATAAAAATGTTGAATACAAGTTTTAGAAACTGTATTTATATGGACGTAAATCCACGGAACAAAGTGATGAAGAATGAGGCGTAAATAGGGTTCACAACGATGAGCGAGGCTCGTCACAGTCGTGAAGCCTGTCTGCAAAGTTGCAGTAGCTTAAAAAATTCATATCTCACAATATAGACCTCGGATTGAGAATCCCTTTGGTCAGAATCAAGATTGGTGAGTCTTTTAATTATGGTTAAAATTTCAGGGCAATCGTACATCGTTTACCCCTCGATCGGATCGAAATACGAAACTGCCGCAAAGCTGTCAGGGCAGTCACGGCCGTGACAACCTTTGCATGTGGCCGTGACACATGGCAGTGAGCTCGTTTTCTGCCCAGACAGTGTCACGGCCGTGACAGACTTGACCCAGGCCGTGACCGACAGTTTTTTGGTCAAATTTGAGCCAAATCAAATCCAATTTTGGTCTTTGTTCTTTTGTTAGACTTGTGGGACAATGTCTAGTCATTAGATGACATAAATCAAAGGAATCAAACAAGAAATGAGTCATGTAGGACATGATCTCATTTAATTAAGGTTAAAATCATTTTCAAGGTTGAAAATGGAATTTTATGATTAGGCTTTGAGCTAATTTCGTCCATATGATAATTCCATTCTCACACTAAAAACTTGCGTTTAGAGAGTGGTGAGAGCTCCTTAGGTTGTCTTAGAGAAAACCCTAAGTGTGTTTGAGTTTCCAGTAAATCAAACACACTAAAACACATCTTTATAAAACATTCTTTACTTTCTCTAGCCATCCTTGGGGAGGTGAAGTTTGTGGTACGTCACGGGGTCGGCGTGACTCTCTTCGGCACAGTTCGTGAGCTACGGGAGCTAAGGATCTTCGCGACGAGGGTAAGATCTCTATTCCTTTATCCGTGTCATACATGCGTTTTTTTATTTAATCGAGTATCCTGGGGAAACCGTATGGGGAACCCCAGAAAAACTTTTAAATTCCGCTGCGTCCGGGGCAAGGCATCGGGTCACCCGGAGTTTCCCAACACCGATTTCATCACCGATCGATCAGAGGGAGAGAGCTTCTTCTAAGGGAAAAAGCTGTGGTGATAAACGAACCGGACACTATCCAGTCAGCTCCCACTAACAAAGGCAAAGGGAAAGCTACGATCACTCGGTCTCCACAGTGCATTGAAGAAACTGCTTGGAGCCTCATTAGCGAGGAGATTGAGAAGAAAATTGCAGACTCAGTCCAGGCGTTCGATGACTGGGTCATGGTCCGCCACACACCTTACAGTCGCGAGGTGTCCACTTATCGAATGAACAAGGCCAAGAAGACTGAAAGCCGACTTGTCAAACATCTCGGCATCAACTCTGTCAAGGAACTGGTCCAGTCCATACTTCCACTTAATTCTCAAAATGAACGAACTACAACCATATATAAATGAGAGGATGCAGAACTTCCAGCCAATGTCCCGAAGCACCTATCAAGATCTGGTTATAGAGAAACTCGAAAGGGAGAAGCTAAGCATGGAGCACTGATTTTCGACTGCATTAATGAAATCACACAAGAGGGACCGGTCACTACCTCTGTCGTGCCCATAAGCTCATGATCGGTCCCATACATTGAGCCCCAACAGCCGATACCGGAAGCTAGCTCATCCCCAGTTCCTGCGGCCAAGGGGATTGAAGCTCCAACAAGTCCAACTCTTAGGAAAATCTCCTCTCAACTGGCATTGATATCAGTTGAGATCTGGATGACAGTGATCGAGGCGAAAATTCTGATTCATGCCAATGAAATCGAGGAGGCTATTCCGGTCGTGACTATAACAACAGAGGTGGAAATTTCTGTTAAAGCCCGAAAGACTGAGGTGGAAATTCCAGTAAAGGCTCATGAAACCGAAATCGCCTACACCGTCCCGATTAAGGAGACTTCTCATCAGGAGCAACCTCAACTGCTCCTGACTTTTGAGGAACATGCACAAATAACTGTGGAAGTCGCTCCAGAAGCTCTAGAGAACGAACCACCTTAGACCGAGCAGACTTCCACGTGCACCCGCAATCAGAGACAGCGCCAGCTTCATCAATAGGTTCCGAAATGGTACAATAATCAGATCAGTCGGTGCCACCGCCATGCCCCAACCTAAGCCCCATTCCGACAGATATGGTGGCCAGCGTGCGCGAAGTGTTTCTGATCAAGCGGATGCACCGTCAAGTCACGACACTGGCACTTACAGTCAACGCGAACCGGGACAAGATCAATGAGCAGTTCTAAGCCATGAAGGAGTCCGAAAAGACTGTGATCGAAAGCCTCGACACTCTCGGATCTGACATAAGAGGCAGTGAAGATACAATCAAGGCGGAACTCAGCACTGTCAAGAGCAAGACCCAGATAGCTGAAATTGTTCAGCTACTAGTAAATCAGACACCTGCTCAGACCGGCCATGGTGTTGCCATACAGAGGGAAAGTAGCAGGGAAGCAGAAGGTCAGGACAAACCTGACGAACTATCAATCAACCGCTCACAACTTATCAATCTCTATATCGCTCGCAGCTGACCTTAAGTCAACAACACCCAAGAATGTAGAATGTAGAGATGATTTTAATACAGGACGATCAGCTAGTCAGTCCTACGCCAACAAGAGTAGCTGATGCTGGACCGGTCGAAGCCCTCTACGATCCTGTTGCGTTGCGGTACATTGCCTGCAATCTCACCAGGGATGGCAGAACTAGTCATAATGGTGGATTTCATGCAGACAGCTTATAAGGAGATCAACAAACTGAAGGAGATGAGAAGCTAGCTAAATCTAAGGTCTAGAGTTTAGCTAGGAGTTGTAATAGATTGGTAGTTTTATCAAATATTTTTGATATAAATGAAAATGCCTCTCTGCTTTAAGTTTTGTTAATCACCAAAAAGGGAGAAATTGCTAAAAATCTTGAATTTCCATTATTCAGATTAATAGTTTTGGTGATTGACTTAATTTAATAAGAATACCTATAGCTAAGGCCCAATAAATTAAATTTTCGGCCCAACTTAGTTTTCAGCCCCGAAGCCCATTGCCACTTAGAGCCTTGTTAATTCATCCTTATTATTTTCATTTTTCTTCATTAGCAAGCAACGAAAGAAGAGATCAAAGAAAAAAAAATCAATCAACTAAGACCAGCACCTCCCAAACTTCATTATCAACTGTTCTGGTGTAATATGAGTTTGATTAAGGTAACGTTTAATGGGTTGTAGAATCAAAATCGCTTTGGTGTACATGTGTTTTCTGAAACCCAGTTCTGCGATGCCTTTGTTTTAAACATTTTTGACCTAGCTACAGTCCATGGATTCTTATAAACTTGCTTCTCTGGAATGATAACTTCTTCAGTTGTTCATTGCCGCTGGATTCGGTTCAATCTGATTAGTTCTCAATTTTCTATGAATTTTCAAAATTGAGAGTCGAAACTGCAATATTCTTTTTAATTGCTGTTTCTGGGAAATTTTTGCTGGCAAAGCTGCGGTATTTTTGACTTTTAACCCACCTATGCTTCTTCGATTTCTTTGAAATGGTCTCTATCGAAAGCTGATTTGATAAGCTGTTCACAGCTTAACACATCTCAATCGGACAATCCGACGATTTTCTATGATTATTTAAAGTAGCTGCTGCGAATCTGAAAATAACATGTAATTCTTGAAGGAGTTTCCATGTTCATTCCTAGCTCATGTTTAGGTTGCTTTTGGTAGTTGTCCATGTATCCATTGTAATATTCGTTAAGCATTCTCAGACTAGTTTTGATATTGGGACACTTGTTGTATCATATGAGTATTGTCGACTATATCGTCTAAGGTTGAATTGAATCGCTATATCTTCTTAGGGGACGATACATCGGGTATGGACACGTAAGGAGCTCCACGTTTTGGAGAAAGCTAGAGATTGACACAGTGAATTGATAATACGGGGACGCCTTCCCTTCGCGGGATGTGCGAACCTCACGATGGTTTATTTTACTTCGTCATTTTATATGATGTGATATTTTATCATTGTGATAGTGGGCCTTACCGGCTATAGGATGTGCATATTTGTTATGATTGACGATTACTTGGTTGGGCATGTGGTGCTATGAGTTGAGTTGATGATTGCACTGGTATTTATGTGTCATTGGTGTTGTGATCGTTATGTGCTAGTGAACTGCTTCTGGATTAGCAGTTGTGATATCTGACATTGTTGATGTTACATTTACTCGATACCGAGGTTTAGTAGCCCGAATTGCCACGGTTCGGGTGAGTGAGAGTGGCATATGTGTATTAGTAGCCTGAATAGCCACGATTCGGGTGAGTGAGAGTGGCATATATCTATCAGTAGCCCGAATAGCCACAGTTTGGTTGAGTGAGAGTGGCACATATATTGATTAGTAGCCCGAATGGCCACGGTTCGGGTGAGTGAGAGTGGCATATTGAGTACTAGCTCAGCTAACGTCACCAGTGTGGGATATGCATGTGATGTACGATTGAGATTATATCCATGGTACATTATTTAGAGTACGGTGACAGGCTTTTCTGACTCTTGACGGGGAGTTCAGTTTGAGGTGATTATGGCTACCCACGTGTCTTTATGTGATTACTTGCATTATCATTGATATGTTGTGTATTTAGGATTTTCTTATGTTTGTCTGTGTGTCTAAGGATGACATATACTTGGTTAGTGGTACGCTTGGTTTGTTGTGGAGGAATCATCGTTGATGACGCACCTTCTTGAGGGAAAGGTGTGTCTGTATTATCATCTCACTGAGCTTGTGGTTTGCTCATCTCATATATATTTCCTTCTTCTAGGTTGATATCTCTTTTGATAGGAGGTTGCCTTTTTGCGATCATCAGTTCCGCTGCTGTTTCTTCCGTTTTGGGTACGACATCGTCATTCTGCATTGGAACCATTGGCAGAGGTACTTTTGGAAGGAGATTTTATTTGTATATTCATTCCTTCATGTCGAGATCTTTGAAATTTTGTAAAACCTCCTTTGATATATATTAGTATATGCGTTCGGCTTATTTTTCATCCAGTGTTCTTGTTATTCTTGCGACGTATGAATTGATATCGAGCCTTGCGTTTATTGAGAAACGCGGCGGCTGTCGCGCCTTTGACGCGGGTCGGGGCGTGACAATACCAGTTAAGTAAAGGATGAAACCAGAACAGGCCAGCAGAGCGACAGCGCAAGATGAAACCGGATCAAGACTGCATATCGGAAGTACACAGGAGACCGGACTACATGATACCGGAAGTGCCACGCTGGACAGATTCAAAGCGCGGCAATAGGAAGACTTCTGACGATCGCTAAATACAAGGCTGCCAGTTAGAGCCACTTGAAGTCATGCCAAGCTAAATAAGGAATAAAGCAAAGGCACATCGTGAACTGCTGCAAGACCAGACAGACCCCTTTTGGGTAAAGGTAATAAATGCTCTATCGGTACATTAAGAGTTATCGCACAACGGGCTTCAACTTCAACCCAACCATAAATTGGAGGGATGCAAGCTGAAGAACATACTTCACCAACTTTGAAAATCAAGAACGAGAGAATCAGTTCAAGCTTTTAAATCACAAAGTTCTATCAAGTGGGAATAGAATAGGTGTTCTCAATACTGCACTGAACTGGAACGGTTAGTGAGTAATTTTCTCAAGGGACTGTAAAAAGCTCTTCAAAGAGACGGACTGTAAATCTGTTTAGTAAGGTCTAGGAGTTTAGTTAGCGAAATATAGCTGTGATGATTATATTGAGTCAGTCTAGCTAAGGAGCTTGTACGACAAGTGTTGTAAACCGAGGCTAGTGGATACCTTCCTAGCAGGGAAAAATGGGACATATGAAATTTTAACTCCGAACTTCTAGAAACAAACGCTTTTTGTACCGCAAAAACATATACACACCACACTCACATACGGTCTTGGTTCAAAATCGACCCGTTTATTCCGCACCAGTCAACACGTATAAAATCAAGCAACGATATTGATCTTTAACGAGACCAAAACCAAAAAATATACATAAGATAATCGAATGTTTATTCACCCCCTCTAAATACATAAACTGAGCCTACAGTCGCTTTAGTCCTGAAAAAGTGTCAAACTAATACAGAGTAGTTTTCTTACATGAGACATCAATTTTTGATAAGTTGAATTCCTTCCCATTTTTAACAAAAATATCGTACCACAGATAGATTACATATACCGAAGACCTTTAGAAGATATGCATTGTCGACAAATAACAAGCAAATATTGAACTTGAAACCCACACATATGACAAGTTACTTACCTTTATGTGAACTGATTTACCAATGGACGTTCCAAGAGCTTGCCATTAGTGCGGGGCTGCTATGCAAAGAAAAATAAAATTGTACGCATTATTTGTTATGTATAATAGTTTCTAATGATATATGAAATATATAATTAATAGCCTGCAATTTTTATAAAATGTAATTAGGCACATACTAGAGATTTTAAAGTCACGGACTTGTGCTTGGCGAGCAGAGCTACATCTCCACTTGGATAAACCTGTAAATAATAATTGCATAACATTAGAATTCATGTCATATATGGTATTTATTTATATCTAACGATTTGATCGATCATTTGGTCTTAGATCATAGTATAACGACATATACCTTAGCAGATGCATGACGACGATGGTTCGCCTTGCTGTTTAAGGTTTTCGACCCAAACATCTGATTTTGAAAAATGTTGGTTCAGAGAAAATAAATAAATATATATATATATATATATATATATCACAATCTGAATGAATATAACATATTTATGTAATATCTCTATATTCTTGTTAGTTTTACTTCTTTGAATTTCGCCGATTGTGGCGCACTCTTCCTAAGTTGAGGCGGGATAGGAATAGCATCGCCCTTTTGCTTATTCGACGAGTGTGATGATGATGTAATAACGTTACGCCCCTTTCGTTCATGCTTTTTGATTACACTTGATAAAGAACTGTTCCTCAATCTGATATCAGATCCCAAAAAATGCAAGAAAGCTTTTCATTGTTGTATATCTAAATGTATGTATATATGAATCATAATATATCTATACTATTGTGACGCAATGTTACAAGTTACAGAATCAAAGGAGAAAAAATACATACCTTCTGCTTTCAGCTCTAATCAGTGTTTGTAGATCTGGTTCTTTTGGGACAGTAGTAGCCTTTTATTCATAATGTTAAAAACGAAATGAAAAAACGTTCATCATACAAATGATATTTATTTTCTACAAACCGAACGAACTCCTCTTTTTTCATTTTAATTTCTTTATATGTATCTGCATGTATTTATTGATTATACTATACCTTCTTTGATGATTTAGGCAGGAGGGAAAACTTATCCTTCAGCTGCGCAATCTGAGACAAAACCATGATTCCGGCCATAAGTTCGACATGGTAATAAGAAAAAAAAAATACGATAAAACCATGAAAGGGTATCAAGTCAATTAAATATATATGAAGAACAACAGTGTTTTCACCATTTTCATGTAGCCCGCTTCAAGTTTTTCACGCTTCGTCGCATGAAGCTTCAATGATTTTGTCGTCTGAAATCTGATAAGACTATGAACATGAATGAGAACCAGCAAAATGCCTAATAAAAGCGTTCTATAACCATATATAATAAATTACGTGACAAGTGAAAAAAGTAATAAAAAGGTAACATTATATACCTCTTACAGAAAGGATCACTAACGCTATGCTGCTTGTTTAGGATCTCATGAAGACTTGTAATTCGTTGCTTTGCCAAGTGACAAGCCGTAGGTTTCATTAATGTCTTCGAACCATTATTATTATTCCTTTTAGGCTTCTCATTTGCCTTTGAGTTAGGGTTTGAGCCATCTTCTTCTATTAGGGTTTGGTAGTAATAAACTCGCTCTATCAAAAGAATCATTTAAGAGCTAGAATAATTAATTTAACAAAAATAAAAAAATAAGTTAATTCTTTTATGTTCTAGGTTAATACCTTCTTGATAATTTGAAGTGGACTCGTTCGGCTCATCGCATAATACTTTATCTAAATTCAGCTTTATAACGAAAGCTGCACACAATTTGAATGAATGTCCCAAATAAAATAAAGAAGATGAAATGATGCAATAAAATCTCTCAATGTATTATTTATATATGTTTGACTCACGTGAAGGAGGTTCGTCGCCGGAAACTTCGAACCAATGTTCGGCCTCTTCGATTTCGAAATCGAACTCCAATCTCGTGAAATCGTAAAATTGCGGTGCATTGAATTCATATTCCTCATGAGTTTCATATTCATCCTCGTCGTCGTAGGCATTATTTCCCATTGGTTTGATTTATTAAAAATTGTATTCTTAACGACGATGGAATGCTATGAAGGATAATGAATGAGGAGGTATGAACGAAGGTGAGATTGGTGTGTTCTTTTTGTATTAAATTTATGTAATCTTTTGTGATTAAAGTCGGAGGTCTTTTGTGGTCATGGAGAGGAGGAAAGAACCGTCGATGAATGTTGAAGAGCATTGACCTATAGGCACATATACCAAAATGGAGTTAGTGTAAGTAAATTTTGTAGCAAATCGTATTTCTTCATTATCTAAATTACTAGATAGAGTAGAGGTCAATTCCAGTATATATACGTATTTAATAAACAAAATAAAACAATAAATAATATTCACAACTATACAGACTATTTCCAAGGAAAACTCGTCGGCAACGATTTCGATGGAAATATGACGAAGAATTAGTTTTAGAACAGTGTAAGTGGGCTTTATACTGCTGCAACACATTGGAGATTATTACCAACTGTACATTAATATGCAAACATGTAATGAAGGGTTGAGCACATTGTATCAAAATAATGATATGGTAGTAAAATTATCACAATTTGAAAGTAAGCCAAGAAACAGTAGAAGATTAAAAGAAAAAAAAAAGTGGCTTCGTTGAAATTGAAACAACGCCTTTCTGAAGCTGCAAACCTCTTTCTGCTAATTTGTTTATCCTTATCTCAAATCACAAAGGTTTCATGGCGTTTCAGTTGTCATTTGAAGCTCAAAAGTCAAAACTATATCTTTATCCATCTGCACATAAAGAGTATATAATGGAGGCCCGATGTTAGCTCAAATGGAAAACTTGAGCTGTCATATGTTGCAATAGATCGACAAAGGACTCACGGTTTTCGCCAATTCTTGGGCCTTTTCATCTGTGAAACCAAGTGAAGACATTATCTTGTGCGCAGCAGCTTCCTTCTGAGCCCAAATTCCCAGAAGCAAATGACTTGTCGTTATTTCCCCACTTTCACCTGCATTTTCAGATTAACTCAATCCATAACTCTTTAAAAGCACTTGGAGAAGAATGTCCGTTTGTAGTTGAAATGTTCACTAACAAGCTTAACATAAAGATTCTAGGGCAACATGATTCCGTGGTAAGATATTGAACTGACCACAGATAGTTATAAGCACATGAGTCTCATGTGTAGCAAAGGGAGAGAAAACGATGAAATCAATACAAGTAGACTTGTGCACGACAAAGAATTACTTACCAAACAAGCAACTAAATTCTTTAAATATAGAGATCATCAGCAATGATATATCATCACTATTACCTGATTTTAGCTTCTCTTCAAAGGCCCAATCAATTGCCCTTTGAGCTGGTTCAGTCAAGGGAGGATGTTCAGGACTGAAGAAGTACATGTCTGACTTTCCAAGCAAATTCACAGTTTCTTCTCGAACCTTAAAGAGGGTAACACCATTTTCCCTCAAAAACTTAGCTGCCAAACTTGTCCCTGCAACAAAAGAACAATCAAGCTTACAGAATATGTACCCATAGCCGAGAATAGGTTTCAACTTACAACATTTCAACGCTATTATTCCCAATAGGAGCTCACAGGAACTCAAAACCTCGTAATGCTGGCTACGATAAGTCAAAATAAATTCTACACATGACAACTAATGAGATAAAGATCTTCAAAGGCAAATGCAAATGACTATGACCTTCAACTAAAATTCCCATGAGGAGGGTCTCAGTCCCGTTATTAGGATACTTGAGCTTCCTTGCCTCCAACTCAGCCATAGCAAATGACTTGATTGCCCTCGCCGACCACCTGCAGAAACGTGTTAGTTTACCCAATTACTCTCAGAAGCAATCCATCAAACACGTAAGACTCATAGTAACGTTGTTGTCAAATCTTACTTGGGCGTCTTATCAGAAGCAACCGCCTCTTTCTTTCTGTTGAACAGTGAAAAAAAAAACACATTAAGCAAACCAGAGAAAAAAAAAAGGAACAGCTTGATAAGATATCACAACTACATGTCTATCAAGTAAATTAGAAAAAAATACGTGATGGGTAGACTACAAGAGACGCTGTAAACCCCGGAACTGCGTCGTACTGAAACAACCGAGCCGACGAAAACTGGAAACTTGAGCTTTGTCCCCGCGAAAGAATTGGATTGATTGAATGCTAGAGATTGTTCCTCAAAGCGTTTCTTGCAAGACTGACTCGGGGCCGAAGAAGACGGTGAAGTTAAGATCACAGACAACCCTTGAGCGGCCATTGCAGAAAAACTGAACTACCCTTGAATTGAACGGATTTTCCTTCTAGTTGTTCGTTGCGGGGAAGTTTGGTAGACTGAAAATGAGGATAAAAGAGCAAAGGCCGAATGATCCAACGTTTCTAACTTCCTACTCTATAGCGCTAGAAGAGAATCCCATTACTTATTGGGCCTACACATCGGGCCTCAAGAAATATATAGGCCATAATCTCACTAATGGGCTTCAGACCCAGTTATAAAGCATTGACTTAGAATGATGAATTTTAAAAAAGATGGCCTTCGATCATTAAGTTGAAAACCTCCTTAAACTTTTTTAATCAATTGCCTTTAATTAAGGGTATTTTTTCATAGAGTAGAATTCCCTTTTGGATGATGATTAATGAGTTCTTTCGAAAAATTAGAAGTGTAGAATTCGTTATATTGAGTTCTTTGCACGAAGTTTTTTTTTTTTTTTTTTGAAAGAAAGACTGAACTTTCATTAAGAAATATCGGCGGACAGAATACATGCGAGTGAGTGAACAGGGAGAGTACGACCCTCAGCATTCCAACCCATATTCTTAGCAAGAAAATGGGCAGCCCTATTACCATCCCGTCTAACAAAAGAGAGCCCAACATCACGAAGCGAGTCGATCATGCACAGACATTCTCGAAGGACACTTCCGATTTTAGAAGAATCTGAGCTACGGTTTCGGAGGGCCAGGATAACCTCTTCACAATCACTCTCAATTACCACTCTATCCCAGCTTTCCATACGAACTAAGCATAAGGCTTCTCGAACGGCTAAGGCTTCAATGACCACCGCCTCATGAATGCCATGGATAAAACGGGTTCGCCACCTCCTACAAGTCCCCATGCTGTCCCGGACGATAATACCAAGAGATGCCCCGCGCCTATCATGGTGAATCGCCCCATCGCAATTAATCTTTAGCTCCTCACCCGTTGGGCGCTGCCACCCTTCCCCGTTTAATAGTGTATCCTTCGAAGCCAATTTTCCCACTAAAGGCTCGGAGTCCTGGCAAGTGAATGTTATAAGCGAAGCTCCTGGCACACACGCGACTCCCTCAAAGATCCATTTATTCCGGGCACCCCAAATTTCCCAGCACGTAGCTATAAAGCGTGAGAACTCATCCTTCGTCAAGATAGAGGCCGCATTACGGAGCCATTCTTCAGTAGAGTTAGACCATTGACTGATGACACGCTTCGGGAGCTGGGACATCCTCCAAAAAGGCTTAGTGTCCGGGCAATCGACAAAGATATGTCTAGCATCTTCCTCCCCAAAGCCACATCTAGCACAACAAGGACTGGGTAAAGCCTTCCGTTTGAAAAGATTAGAGGCTGACGCGATAAGATCATGCATAAGCCTCCATGCAAAGAGCTTAACTCGGGGAAGAGCTGATGAGTTCCAAATGAACTTCCACGAAAGGGGCCCCGCACTAGAACACGCTTGTGGTGAATCGATATCCTCCATAGCAGCCCAATATGCTGATTTCACCGAGAATTGACCATTCCTTGAGAGGTGCCAAACCAGTTTGTCTGGCAGAGGGAGCGAAGTGAGTGGGATGCCAAGGATTTTGTCAACATCAACAGGGAGAAAGATTGCCCGAACCAAGGATTCGTTCCAGCCTTGCGTGACAGAAAGACGAAGATCAGTAACCTTCATGTTAATTAGCATTGCTTCGGTGGAGTGACCGGAATAAAGCGTCGAGTCCCCGGTATCCAAGGCTGGTTCCAAATGTTAATATCAGAGCCCGTGCCAATCTCCCAACGAAGCCCTAGCTGGAGGATGGATTTCGCCTGGAAAATCGCACGCCACGTGAGAGACGGGTTCGACCCCAAAGGAGCTCCCATCAAATCGCCATCCGGGAAGTAGCGTGCTCTAAGTATCCGAGCTAGAAGACCCTCAGGCTGAGTAAGGATACGCCATGCTTGCTTCGCTACAAGAGCCAAGTTAAACATGTGTAAGTCACGAAATCCTACTCCCCCGATGGCTTTCGGGCAACACATCTTCCTCCAAGTTGTCCAATGAATACTCGACTGCTTGTTTGATCCCCACCAAAACCGTGTCACCAACCTTTGTATATCATGTAGAACACCTGCAGGGAGTAGAAAACAGGACATAGCATAAGACGGTATAGCTTGGAGGACAGCCTTAATAAGAACCTCTCTCCCCGCTTGAGATAACGACTTCTCAGACCAGCCTTGAACTCGCTTCCACACTCGTTCCCGAATGTAAGCAAAGACTTCTTTCTTGTTCCTTCCTACCACAGATGGGAGTCCTAGATATAAGCTATGTTTAACGCTTGGGTCGATCCCAAGGGAACGGCAGCATGCACTTCGTATTTCCTCCTTCACATTTGGGGAGAAAGTAGCTGAGGACTTCGAGAAGTTCACCGTCTGGCCCGAGGCTACACCGTACACATCAATGATGGACTGTATAGTCCCCATCGCCTCGGTGTTAGCTTTGCTGAAGATGATCGTGTCGTCGGCAAAAAGAAGATGGGAAACCGAAGGAGCATCCCGACGCACTGAAATTCCTCGTAGTGATCCAACCCTCTCGGCTTGCTGCAACAAACTACTAAACGCTTCCGCACAAAAAAGAAAAAGGTAAGGTGATAATGGATCTCCTTGGCGTAAACCCCTAGACGGAGTTAAGCGTCCAAAGCAAGACCCGTTAAGAATAAACGAAAAGGAGACCCTCGAGATACACGACATAATTTTCTGAATAAAACGATTATCAAACCCTAGTTTGCACATAACCTTATCGAGAAACGCCCATTCAACACGATCATAGGCTTTGCTCATATCTAGTTTAAGGGCACAATAACCCTCTCGACCGGTTCGTTTCTGTTTCATGGCATGGTTCGTCTCAAAAGCAATGAGGACGTTATCTGTGATAAGCCTATTCGGGATGAATGCGGATTGAGATGGGAAGATAACATGATCCATGACTTCCTTTAGTCTGTTGGTAATACATTTAGAGGCAATACGGTAAACAACATTACACAGACTAATCGGGCGAAAATGGGCCAAGGTTTCGGGTTTATCGATCTTCGGAATCAAGATAATATGCGTGTCATGGAAAACGGGAGAAGATATTCCGTGGTTTAAAAAATCGAGTATACAGCGGGACGTTTTCTCACCTATAATTTCCCAAGATTTTTGGTAAAAAATAGGTGAAAATCCATCCGGGCCCGGGGACTTATACGGGAACATACCTGTCAGGGCATTGTCGACTTCCTCCCTCGAGTAGTTGCGCAAAAGCATCGCGTTCATATCCTCTGTGACTCGGGGGGAGATATATTGTATCGCCTGCTCCATGAAGGAATCGTTCGGTTGAGCGGAGAGGAAAAGAGTCCTAAAGTAACCCTCAACAAGCTGCTCGATCTCTTTCTGCTGATAGCATAATACACCCATCGAATCCCGGAGACTAGAAATGTGATTTCGGGTTCTCCTTGATGTGGCTCGTCTATGAAAGAACCTCGTATTCCTATCCCCATTACGCAACCACTCAAATTTGCCCCGTTGCTGCCAATAAATATTTTCCCGGTTGATCAAGTCGTGCATCTCCCTCATAGCCGTTTCTTCCTCCATTCTAGTCTCTTTCGAAATAGGTTTGGCTCGCAAGGCTTCTAGGCGCTGCTCACAGGCCTTAATGCGCAGCTGCATGCCCCTGAAGGATGTGTGGTTCCACTTTTCAAGTCGTTCTCTACAAAGCTCAAAGCATCGCCAACCATCCCTACCAGCGTCTCGCGGCGGTTCTCCCCAACAGTCCTTGATAATTTCCAAGCAGTGATCATCCCCGAACCACGTTGCGTCGAAGCGAAATGGACGTTTAGAACGAGGCTCCAAAGCTGGTCCAGCCGCAGTTTGCACGATTAAGGCGTGGTGATCAGAGGTAATTGTTGGACAATGGCGCACCCTAGCCTCCGGAAACGAGTCCCTCCACTCAACAGTAGCACACGCTCGATCAAGGCGTTCAAATATGGTATGCGGGTGAGGCGTTCTATCATTCCATGTATAAGTGTCCCCCTCAAACCCGAGATCAGTAAGGCCAGCAGATTCTAACGCCTCTCGAAAATTAGTCATCTGCCATTGAGGTTTAGGACGGCCACCTTTCTTCTCTTTTTGGACAAGGATCTCATTGAAATCACCCGCACATAGCCATCGCGTAGGGCCAAGGTCCCGCAACCGACTAAGGAGTTTCCAACTATGGCGACGCTGAGAAAGATTAGAGTCCCCGTAAAAACCCGTAAAGCGCCATGGTGGACTTCGCAAGTGATCTTCAACGCAGACATCAATATGAAAGTTTGAGTATGAGCTGAGCGTTACACAAATAGCTTTATTCCAGAAGAGAGCGAGACCACCTTTACGACTCACAGCATCCACGAAAACCCCATGCATATTTAGTTTATTACGAACACCTTCAATATAGCTCTTGCTGCTTTTGGTTTCAATAAGAAAAATAATATCAGCCACATGAGCCCGGGCGAGTTTCATCAGCTCATGAACTGTCGTAGCACTGCCCAAACCACGACAGTTCCAAATTAAGAGATTCATAATTCTCGGCGGGACTGCACCGCAGCCTCCGCCGATCCTTCTGAAGTGTCCATTGCATCCATGTAGGTTGCCGTAGCTTTCTTTTTTGGGGGTTCGATGTTGGGGTCAAATGAGGCCTTACGTTTTTGTGGGTAAAGGTCAAAGGAATTTTTGAGAAATATCTCAGATTTTGATCGGGGGGAAATCACGTACTTCTTCCGAGCTAGCTTAGGTTTTGGGTCAGGCTTTTCTTTTTTAATTTGTGAGGAGGTTAACAGTTTTGGGGAGAGGGGCATAATGGGAGGAAATAGGGTTGGGAAGGTATCTGTTTGGTGGTTTGGAGAGGCAAGCTTCGAGCTGACCAAAGCAGCCTCGTACGAAGAAGGATTTTGGGTGGGGTTTTGGGTAAATTGGGGCTGTTTGGGTGGGGTCAAATTTGGTATGGTGGTAGGTGATTTGGACTTGTTGGACTTGGTAGGGGCCAAGGTATCTTTTTCCTTATTGGTTGGTTGCTCCACTAAGGTAGGTTGCTCCACTAACGTAGGGATACTAATTTTGGATTGAATAGAGCTCAAATCTTGGGTGGAGTGGCTCGAATTGACGTTTCCTAATTTTGGAGATTGGGTGATTGGTAGGAAATAGTCAGAGCGATATTTTTGGTAGGGATAATGGGCGGATTAATGATTGGATAATTGGTAATAATGGGTGGAGTGATGATTGGATATTTAGTACTAATGGGTGGGGATTTGAAAAATTCAAACGAATTGGTATAGTTAATGGGTGGTTTAAATGTAGGGAGAGAATCAAGGGAGTGTGATGTGTTTTTCGAGCTGAGGTTTAGGGTTGACGGCTGGCCATGACTAGGGTTTAGGATTGGCAGTTGACCATGGCTAGGGTTTGTTTTGGCGTGGCTAGGAATAGGGTTGGAGGGGGCGGGACCACCATCTGAGACGGATGAACCCTTAATGCGACGCATCATAGAATTATCCCGAGTTGCGCGAAGTGTAGCATCATAGGGAAACTTCTTCACATCCATCTCGAAACCCTCCTCATACTGGAGCGGACATGATGTTTGTTGGTGGTCCAGAAGCCCGCACAAGTAACAGAAGTTAGGTAGGCGTTCGTATTTGAAGTTAACGAACACTTCGCATTGTCCCTCGAGCTGCAATTTCAGCACCCTCCTTAGCGGTTTACGGACATCAATGAGAACTCGAATCCGGATAAAAGGTTGCCAAGGCAGTGAGTTTTTAGCATCCGACTCAACAAACTCCCCCAAGTTGTTACCAATAATTTCCGCAACCCTCTCAGATCGAGCCCAACCTGGGATATTATGAACCTGAACTTGAAACGAGCACCTGTTTAGATCGACCCCAGCAGGGTCATCATTCCCTTCAATTTCCTGCAGAAGAACAAGCTGTTTTTCAAAGGCCCAAGGGGAAGCCAACAACGTTCTCTTCCTATCGATCTCATGGAAGAAACGAATGACAAAACGATTGTCATCCAATTGATACATCTCCATGCCTTTCCCAGGATTAAAGGCTGTTTGTAGTGTGGCCCTCACAGCTTCAAAATTGAAGGACTTCTTCGACAAGATGCGCCCAACCACATCAAATCCACCATGTCGCTTCTGATGGTCAACAACATCCTCCGATAATAAAATCCCGTCAAGCTCCTCCGCTGTAAGTGTGATCTCAGTCGGGTCCATCGTATCAGTTTCGCGGATTACCCCCCGAAGCCACAGCAAATATAGCGCGCGATGTTCCTACTTGAACCCCTCGAGAGATCAGAGAGACAAGTACACCCAAGGGTAAGATATTGTAAGACACAGGAGAAAGAAACAGATAAATCGATGGTAGAGAAAAGAGAGGAGAAAAGGTTAATGAAAAGGATCGACTACACCTATGCCATGAGTCACAGTCACAAACATTCGAGATTGATAAGAGGCAGCCTTCCTCGTACGAATCGGACGCAACATCGATCAAGAATACATGCCAAAGAGATTTAGAGATTAAGAATATAGATGAAGCGGAAACCACTCACGAAGGAGAGAAAAGACTCTCAAAAGTAGAGAGAAAATCACTCATAGAGAGAGAAAACCATTTATGCACGAAGTTAGACATATAGAATTCCTTATATGTAACACAACCGTATCAACAAATTGTTGTAATAAGAATTTCAATCCATGAATTATTACCTGTACGCAATTTATCACTATATGTAAGAAAAAGTTATTGTAGTTATAACTGTTGGGGTTGAGCGGTAATTTTTCGGGCCCAGCGGAAGGTGGACCCACGAAAATTTATCTGGACAATATAAAACCGAAATGATGCCGATAGAGGACACAAGATTTTACGTGGTTCGGCCAATACCGCCTACTCCAAGGAGATCACTTGTTTTACTATCACGACCAATATCGCCTATTCCATGGTAGGGGTGTTCAAAATAACCGAAAAACCGAAAAAACCGACCGAACCGTAAAGAACCGAACCGAAAAGACCGGAACCGAAAAAAACCGAACCGAATAGTAAAAAACCGAACCGAACCAAATTAAAATGGTTCGGATATCGGATTAAGCATACGTAAAACCGAAAAAACCGAAAAAACCGAACTGAAATTATCATACTACATTAAAAATAGGAAAATATAAAAAATCATTTGTTTTTCTCCCATACGTAAACAACACAATTGGTATACTTTTTTTCATTTTTAGGTGAATGTTTTCCTCATCAATCAAATAGTATTTTTCTCCCAAACAATTTGTAGTATCTTCAAATGAATGTTTTTATATTTTGGTTTGATTTTGTTCCATTTTCATGTTGTTTTTTTCGTACCTTTGAATTATTTTGCTACATGTCACGTTCCATAAATCTTCTTTGTTTTTTAGTAACCATAAATTGTTTTATGTATTTCCATCTCATAATATTTTTTTGTGATATTAAATTCCTAACCGAAAAACCGAACCGAAAAAACCGAACCGAATTATAAAAAACCGAACCGAACCAAATTAAAACGGTTCGGATATCGGATTAAGCATACGTAAAACCGAAAACCGAAAAACCGAACCGAAATTTGAGAAAACCGAACCGAACCGACCTATGAACACCCCTACTCCATGGAGAGCACTTGTTTTACTATATTGAGAATATTACACCGTACAAATTTAGCGCTCGCGTTTAAACCCTAACACGAGACCCCTTACCCACCTGGGTAATGTATTTGTATCTACTCCCAACGATCCTAGTAAAACACTATCCACTCTCACCTTTATCCACCCGGATAAATTTCTTTTTTTCTCTCACTCTTATTCTCTCACACTAGACATTGCTATTTGGGATGCTTTCATCAACGAGCAAGGCGAGCTATTTATAGGCACAAGAAAGCTTGAAAAATGTCATTGCTCACATCACTTCATTTATCATGTGGTTGCCATTTATGGTTGAGGAAGTGAGACTTAAGTGTGTTGGCTCAAGTGGTTGAAAAGCCCAATACTCGTGACTAATTCTTCACGTCTAACATAACCACATAACCCTAGTTAGTAAAAATATAATAGTGCTTGTTAACTGGAAAGTATTGTTAAAAAATTTTTAGTTTCTAAAACAATTTTTATCTTCTAAAGCTAATTTCCTAAATTATCCGACTATCACATAACAGAACATAACGAACATCTACGCAAGTAAACTATTTTATTACATACATTCATCGTCCAAGCAAAATATAAGTAGTGTACTCAAAAGAACACAAGTGAAAAACCAGCAAAGACAACAAAAATCCAATTCTTCACTAAACCTGATGAGCGCTCGAAGCCTCCATAAGCCCATTACGTATCTGATCCCCAATATCCCTAACATGCCTCGGGCCCTGAGGTATGAACACGGTGGTGTTTTTCGAACCATTCCCAAGATCCTTAATCGTATCAAAGTACTGTGTGATCATGATAAGATCCATCACCTCCTTCGCAGAAGTGCCCTCGACTTTGTGTGAGAAGTTCAGTATGTTCTCCCTAAGCCCGTCTGTAATAGCCTGCCTCTGCCTCGCCTCTCCAACACCTCCAAGGTACTTTGATTCGGCCTCAGCTTCAGCTTTCTTAACCTGGAGAATCTTCTCCGCCTCGCCTTTGTATACACTCGCCAGTTGCATCCTTTGAGCTGCGGTATTGTAAGAAAGTAGGTAAGGATTTCTTTCGCTTTTGTTGAGATGTGGGGGAGTATGATTTAAGGGAACGGTGTGATGTAACCTGCGTTTATCTCGTTCATTGCTCTTCGAACTGATGGATCGGGGATGATGTCGACCATCAGTATGTGCTCTATGTTGTATCCATATGCTCCCATCACCTGAGAAAGAGGCATAACTATCCATATCACCATGTACTAATCTTCATCAAACTATGACCAAAATTTGACCCTTTATTGTTATTCTTTCGTTCAGCAACAGAGTAACGAGTGAAGATGAAAAACAAAATCAATCTGATTGGAGCTAGCATCAATGGCGAAACTAACACAGCAGCAGACAAAGAAACATCATTGACACATAACTTTCGCAAAAGACAAATGGAAGAAAAAGCTGCAGCATTTTGGGTCACAAAAATAGGAGGACCATAGGTTCTTATAGGAACTCCTAAATTCCCGAATCAGAAGGTGTTTAATACAACATATAATCGAGGTAAAAGATATGAAACTTAAATATGTACACATATCACTCTTCATGTTTTCAATGGCCTCTCCCAGTCGATTCTTTATTCAATTGATCAAGGTGAAGCAATTATACACTATACTCTGTAGCAGAAGAAAAATGAAACTATTAACCAGCATCCAAGACTTTCTACCTTCTCAAGCTCCTCCAATACAGCTTGAGCAACGTCCCCTTTTTGCTCAAACACCTCATCCAGGGTCATCCTAGGAACATGAGCACGCACCACTAGGCAATAGATAAAGCATCGGTCACTATATCCAAAAGACATTAAGAACCCAAAAGGAGACAAAAAAAGGATGAGTACCATCAAAGACATAAGATTGGATCTGCTCTTGGGGGTTTTGCAACTCATAGAACGCATCATCAGCGTGTTGTTTGATAACTCTATACTGAATCGAGCAATGCAATTGGACGAAGATTGTCCTGTTCATTATAAACACAAACAATAGAAAAAGACCAATCGTTTCAACCAAGCGCATGCCAATAAATGATCAATCAACCACCGTAAAATTCAATTTATCATCATCAGATAACCACTCCAACAAGAACGATTGCGAGACGATGAGAAGAAGAACATAAAGAGCGAAATTACGAAAAATACCTTAGTTTTGGTCTCAATTTTGACGTCCAGGGACGTAATCCTGGTGGAAAAGATACCGGCGACCCACTCTCCGGCGAAGGGGTTGAAGAAGTGCAGTCCAGGCTCGGCCAAGCGTTCGAACCGGCCCCATCTCTCGACCACGCCTATGCTCGCTTGGTCAACACACGCACACAACATACAGCTAGCGCGTTACCCATGAATGATCGGATCAGTAGCAGATGAAGATTGACAAATGATAACTGCGGCGATCGAATTGAAGACAAGGAAAGATTTAGGAGGGATTGACGAAGAAAAATCAGGAAACGCCGTTAAGCTTATTTATTTATACCTCAAACGCGCCACCGTCTTTGTTTACGTTTATCTTTTTTCTTTGTTTTTTTTTGTAATAAATTTTTGGAATAATTTCACCCCCCAAAACCTATAATATTACAATTATACCTAGATTTTTAATTAAAAACAAAAAACAAAATAGAAAAAAAGATCAATCAATATATTCAAAAGTTAAAGAGAACCCGACATGCAAAATCAAAAGTTCCACTCTCAATCGATCATTAAATCGATACACCAATAATAAATTGCTTCCACGAAGGAACTCTAAAGGAGTCGTCTACGTCATCGGGTGTGGAAATTTTCATAACCTCAAGTTCGTTATTTTTATTTTTTTCGTCGAATCCGTTATGGTGCTGCAATTCTGTGTTTTCTTATATGTTAACTGCTCGGATTTATTTAGGTCTCAATTTTGATTATTAAGTTTTGATTAAGGTTTCATATGTTTAATTCGAGGCTTTTACCTATAAATTGGGAATTTTTAGGTATAATTTGGGGCTTGGTGTTGCTCGATTAGACCTCTTGAAGTTTAAATTCAACCGTTTCAAGCTTTGTTTTGTAATATCAATTAGTTTTGTAAATTTCGTATTTTTTGTACGATGTATGTATCTTTTTCATACGCTATATGCATATTTTTTATACAGTATATCCATTATTCTGGTACATCGTAATAATATAAGTTGGTACAGTACATGTAAGATTATGGTACGATGAGTCTTTAGATTTCCATTACATCGTTTCATTTTATTTTTATTATCTCGTAGTCTACATAATGATAAAAGAATTGCTTTGTTTATTGGGTGTGTATGAAAATCCGTAAGAATTGTGTGGTAACTATTCGAACTCATTTGATTATTGATGAGTACCAATAAACCGTCGACGAGGCAATGTCAAATAGAACCACAATGTGGGTGTACTTTCCGGCGTTGAAAGATGCATAGTTTCCTTCTCAAGTTGACAAAAGATCTCACAAATTCAATATATGTGGCAATATGGGCATAATCATTGTCCTTGTAGAGGTGTTGTATCTATATGACGTATTGGCGATACTAATCATTGTTGCGTGTGAGTTGATTAATTTGTGCTTGTGCATATTGTATTTGCAAGTATGTCTTTATGAGTCGTAATGTTTGGTTGCTTTCTTAGAACAGATAATGTTCGCTAAAATATTGTTTGTTATGTCCGTTTTGGTACGATAACAATGTTAGAAAGGAACGGTAACAATGTGTAACGGGTACAACAAACGAGATCTAAATGGTATGCTAGAGTTATTGAAACCGTACGCCATATTGATAACTATAAAAAAATTGCTGAAAAAAACAAAAAAGTTAGCATTATCGATTTTTGACATTTTTAACGGTACTACGGAATAAATTCTGGCACGCACATAATGTTTCTGACATTTTCTGACTCTCATAAAATATTTTATGCGCGTCAAAAATTGTATTATGACAATAATGCTTTTTTACATTTTGGTACGATAAACTACTTAACTGGAGTACGCTATATCTCACAATAAAGTACACTCACAAACTATCATATGATACGTTATATACATCATATTTGGTCAAGCTTTCTATGGTACGTGTTTTTCGTGGCAATTCGAATTTAAAGAAAAATATTTCTATATGTAGATAACTGATATGTTCCACCGGATATCGAATATGATGGTTTAATCCGTACTTGCATAATTTTGTATTCAAAATCCCAAGTTTCATAATAAGAGAATGATCATGTAAGATCAGCTTACTAGTGGAGTTTGAATTTAATTTGCAAACCCGACTTTGTGTAACGCCCCGTTTTTCATTATGTATTTCCACATCTAAAACACTTCATAAAATTTTCCGCGTTTCTTTTCCTATCGTAAACATCCCTTTAACATAACGGCGCGTACATCTGGACTATTCACATTCAATCATAATGTACGTACAATCACATATAATGATTTTGACAACATATAAAAATTTCTAATGTTCTTTAAACTATATGCATACGATGAACTCTGGGGAGTAGAATGAGAACGTAGCCGACCGACTTTGAATCCATGCGTTATGAGAGAAGCCCTTTACGATGCCTGTTAATTATCTACAAAACTGTGGAACTAGCTTCACTGAGTATAACCGTAACATGTTATTCCATAATAAAACAATAATAGAGCTGTAATAATTATTCATCCACATTCAAATAATATTCACGAAACCATTCTGTAATGTAACCATCGATCGAAATTCGCAAGTTAAACACAATTCATAAAACTGTAACAAATAACTCAATTCCTTTCCAATAATATTTGCGTAGACTATTTCTTCACTTATTCCATCGTAGCTTTCATAACAAATAAGAACATATTTTCATCCATGTTCACGTAATAGTTATTTCCACTAATATTCACGAAAAAATAACTATAACAAACATTCATTTTCTTTTCAGTTAAAGTTCACCAATATAATAATATATTATATCAAGTAACTTTTCTATTCATGAAATGAACCCTAGGAATTAAACCATTCTTATCCATACACATTCCAATTATGACTGATGATGTCACGAGGAAAAAGAGAGAATCCATTATGCTCGGGTTCTCATGGAGGTTGACCTTCATCAGCCCCCAAAGGATACTATACAGTTCCTAAATGAGAAAGGCCAGCTACTAGAGCAGAAAGTCACCTATGAATGGAGGCATGTGCTGTGCAATAACTGTAAGGGCTATGGGTATGAAGAGGCTCAATGTAAGAAAGTGGTTCAGAAAGGCTGGCCACCTATTCACCAGCTGAAAACTGCGGATACTGACCCAGGGGAGCCTAGCAGCACTGGTCCTGGTCCAGTGGATCCTAGGCTCACTGAACTACCAGCTCAGAATCCTCCAGCAGGAACTCCCCTGCCTCAGGCTGGTAAAGTGGGGCAGAAAACAGACACAGGACCTAGGAAATCTTAGGCTGACTTAGTGCTGAGTGAGAAGGTGATCAAACTGGGGGAACCTGTTCTCAGCCCTTCCAAGCAGAGGGTTTCTGAAGTTGACAATGGATACCAGTGCCTCGTGGAATGTCAGGGGTCTCAATGGCCCTGCCAAACAGAGAGAGGTGGCTCTCTTCTGTAATAAACATAGAATAAACATCATGTGTCTTTTAGAACAAAGCTGAAAAGTGATAATGTAAATAGCACAATAAGCAGACTCTTTGTAGGATGGGATTTCTGCCATAATCTCAGTGACCACCCGAGTGGCAGAATAGTTGTGGTATGGAAGGGTGGAACTGAACTGGAACTTATGTCAAAATCTGACCAACACATTCACTTCAAGGTCTTGAAGAACAGAGCCTTTATTACCTATCTAACTGTGGTCTATGGTCACAATGAGCTGTTTGCCAGAGCAAAACTGTGGGAAATCATGTTGCAGATTGGAGACACACTTTCTGATCCATGGATGGTTTGGGGGATTTCAATAACATAAGAAGCTTTGAAGACAGATTGGGGGATCAGACATCAATGCTTCAGATTTCAGAGATTTAAATCAATGCCTTCAGAGCTGTCAACTTCAGGAAATAAAAAGGAGTGGTAGCCATTTTACTTGGACCAATAAACGGAACCATGATAAGAGGATTTGGAGTAGGATAGACTGGGCCTTTGCCAACCTAGCCTGGCTTACTAAATTTTGTGACCACATCACTGTCTTTCTGCAAGAGGAGGTCTCAGACCACACCCCAATTGTGCTTAGGAACATTGCTCATTCCCCAGCCCAGGAGACCATTCAAGTACTTTAATATGTGGTCATTGGCCCCTAATTTCCTTAGCTTAGTGAAGGCCCAGTGGTGTTGTATGCCTGGATCGGCTATGAGGAATGTTTGTAGGAATTTAGTGGACTCTTAGAACCTTAAACATGTCTGCCTTTGCTAACATTGTGTCAAACACTGATCAGGTCAGACAGAAGCTAGAGGCAGTGCAAACAGCCCTACATGCAAACCCCATGAACCTGGAGCTCCTAGGCAAAGAACAGGACTTAAGAGCAGAATTTGGATTCCTAAGTGTAGCAAATGATAAGTTCCTGAGGCAAAAAGCTAAAATTAGATGGCTAGCTGAAGGTGACTAGAACTCAGCTTATTTCCATGCTAGGATCAAACAAAGGAGTTACTCTAACAGAATTGTGGCCATAGAAGACCAAGAAGGTAGATTAATACAGATAATGGGGCCCTGCAGCAGCACTTTGCAGCCTACTTCCAGGAAGTAATGGGTAGAGGGAGGAACACCACTAGCAGACTGGACCAGAAAGTGGCTGAAATGGTACCTTCTCACACTGGAAGATCAACTGTGGCTCACCAAACCTTTTGAAAGGGGATAGGTGGGGGAAGTGATCAAATCCATTCACTCTGATGTGGCACCAGGGCCTGATGGCTATGGCAGTGACTTTTTCAAACAGGCATGGCAGTGACTTTTTGCCACTGGTAAGATGGTACCTAGTTTGAATAAAACTATGCTTTGCCCCATCCCTAAAGTGGCCCACCTAGCAAAGCACAGGATTTCAGGCCTATAGCTTGCTGCAACACACTATATAAGTGAATTGCTAAATTTATCTGTGGCAAAATTAAGCCTCTTCTCCCTAAGCTCATTCATGCCAATCAAAGCGCATTTGTGAAGGGGAGATCAATTGTGCACAATGTCCTATTAGCCAGGACTTGCTCAGACTATATAATAGGAAAAACTCCTCAGCCCGGGCCCTTATGAAAGTTGATTTTAGAAAAGCATATGATACGTCGGACTTGAGGTTCTTGGAAAACTGGCTCTGTTTGCTCAGGTTTCCCAGAAAGTTTGTGGCATGGATTATGGAGTGTGTGACGACAGTTTCCTACACTGTGTCCATCAATGGAGCGAGTACTGAGACATTTAAAGGGGCTCAGGGTCTGAGACAGGGGGACCCTGTCTCCCCTTTGCTCTTTGTCATCTCCATGGAGTACCTCACAAGAATGCTGCAACTGACCTCAAGGGATCCCAGATTTAGGTTCCACCCTATGTGTAAACACATTAACTTGGTGAATCTTTGTTTCGCATATGACCTTATGATCTTTTGCAAAGGCAGCAATGGAGCAGTTTCAGTGGTTTTGGAAGCACTCAAGACCTTTCACCAGGTCTCTGGGCTGGATGCTAACCAGCAAAAGTCCAGCATTTACATTGATGGTACCTCCAGAGAGGGGTCTGAGCAGATACTTCAGACCACAGGATTAAAGCTGGGGTGCTATCCCATGAGATACATGGGTGTACCACTTTCCCCAGTTAGGTGGAGTAGAAGTTCTTGCCAATCTCTTGTGGAGAAAATCACAGCCAGAATCCAGTGATGGGCCACTCGCAATCTCTCATATGCTGGCAGAGTATGCCTCATCAATGCAGTTTTGTTAGCTACTCATGGATACTGGGCCTCTATTTTCTTATTGCCTAAGGCTGTGACTAAAGAGGTTGATAGAGTTTGCAAGGAATTCCTATGGGGGAGGAAAGCTCATGGTAAACACATTCCCCTGTTGAACTGGGACAATGTTTGTCTCCCAAAGAAACTTGGAGGACTCAACTTGAGGGATTGTGCTACGTGGAACACTGCTCTAGCAGGGAAGCAGTTATGGGACCTTACACTGGCAGTAGATTCCCTCTGGATCAAATGGGTCAATGTAATCTACTTAAAGGGAACCAGTTTCTGGGATTTCACTCCGGCAGCTGACTCGGGTTGGCATTGGAAGAAGCTTAACAGACTTAAGGAAAAGTTCAGACTGGGATACCTAGGCAGCAAATGGCTACCTGCGAACAATGGGCTGTACACTGTTGAAGTGGATATGACTGGCTCAAAGGGAATTCAACCCCCTTCCATTTCTGTAATGCGGTTTGGAATAGGCTTAATCTACCTAAACATTCCTTCTTGCTCTGGTTGGTTGTTCAGAAAAGGCTGTTAACTATGGACAGATTGAGTAGCTGGGGTATGACCATCCTCAATACAAGTTGTAGGCTGTGTGGCATGGATGAGGAATCTGTGGAGCATTTGTTTATGTCATGCCCATTTAGTCAACAGGTGATCAAAAGGATCAATGCTTGGCTCCAAATTGGTGACACGGTTCAGACCTTTGAAGACTTATGTAAGTGGCTGATATGTGTGGGAAGGAAGAGAAGTGCAGTCCATCGTATAAGTGTAGCTTGCTATGCTTCAACAATTCATCATGTGTGGTGCGAGCGCAACAGACGAGTATATGAAGTGGGAAGTTGTAGTGAGGAGCAGACTACAGGCATGATCAAGCAGGAAATGGAACTTCGGTTGCAGAGTTTTCGACATGTAAAACAGATTGCTAGTTTCTGTTTTAGGTTAGGATAGCTGGAACTGCTATGGTTTGCTCTATAGTGGTGTGTATGGGAAGAGCCGTGATGTAACTAACGCTTGGTCACGTGGTAAATGAAAATCTCATTCTACCAAAAAGAAATAATAAGCCTAGTTTCATAAAAGTATTAACATAATATGAGATATTGCAGCTAATGCATGCGTCACCACACCCATAACCAATGCAAGGATGACTGAAAATTTCGTACACAACTAAACCGAACTGAAACCTCGTACCGAATCGTAGAATTTCGATTCGGTATTTGTTTTTTATTTTTTATAACCGGAAAAATTCGATTTGATTCGGTTTATTACCTCGATAAATAGAACCAAATCGGAAACCGAATTCTCATTTTTTTATATAAATATATATTATTGTTATAAATATATAACGATATATTATTATATGTTTTGTATTATCCACCATAAATAACATAATGAATGCCATCGCTTATCCATTGGTTGCAGCGTCGCATCCAATGGATGCAACGCCGTGTCCAATCGACGCGTTTTACACTATTTTGTTAATTTGCTAAAATAACTCTATTTTATTAATAATGAAATAAAAAAGCCTTAGATAATTAATTAGCCCGACAATGAGTTTAATGGTTGGAAAAACTACTGCATTTTGAGTTTGCGTTAGAGAATGAGTTTTTCGGTTAGATATGATCTAATTTGTTACGGGCTAATCTAGATAAGGCTTTCGGAGGTTTGGCTCAGTTAGGCCCGGCCCATTATTACGGGCCACGTATATAAACTCACCAGCAATTTGTAAACCCTAACTTCTGGCAAAGATAGCAGCAAAACGTAGCTGACAAGCGGAACTACGCGAGCCGTACACACGCAACACCACCATGGGTCGTATGCACAGCCGAGGGTAATAATCCCTTCCTTTTTTGTTTCTATTTTCAGTAATTTCGTGTCTTCGTCGGTCGCCATTGATGTTTGTTTGAGGTAATTCCATTTGTGTTTTTTCGCAGTAAGGGTATATCAGCTTCAGCTCTGCCGTACAAGAGAACTCCGCCGAGCTGGCTCAAAACCTCCACTCCAGAGGTGTGAATTATTACTTTTTTTTATTTCCTTTCTTTTCTTGCCTCGACTCGTATCGTTTCGTTAATCTCCTCAATGACAAGGAAGTATACGCCTGTTTGAATTGCACATCGTTAATTGTTTTCTTCTCTCTTTTTCTTCCGTGTGTGTGTTTTATTAGGTTGAGGATAATATATGCAAATTTGCAAAGAAGGGCATGACGCCCTCACAGATCGGTGTCATCCTCCGTGATTCTCACGGTATAGCTCAGGTCAAGAGTGTCACTGGAAGCAAAATCCTCCGTATTCTAAAGGCTCACGGTAACTTCACTTGCACAATTTGTAGTGTAATGTCCATACTCGGGAAATGGAAATGGTGCTCAAGAAATTTTGATTGGTTTAATCTGAAAGGACTTGCTCCTGAGATTCCCGAGGACCTTTATCACCTAATTAAGAAGGCTGTGGCGATTCGCAAGCACTTGGAAAGGAACAGGAAGGATAAGGACTCGAAGTTCAGGTTGATTTTGGTTGAGAGTAGGATTCACCGCCTCGCTCGCTACTACAAGAAGACCAAGAAGCTCCCTCCTGTCTGGAAATAGTAATAATCTATCCTCAAGCTTTTACCATTTTATTGTCGCTTTCTATCTTATGTGCTATTGGTACCGATTCGTGCATGTTGGAGTTAGGTGGTGGTACATAGAGCCAAACACTCATCTGCGTGAGTAAGGAGACCGATGCTAGTGTGTGCTTGTTAGACCACTACATCTCCATTTTAGTTAATGGGATTGATTTATTTGACATTATTAGGTATATTGACTCTTCTCCATCTGGGTCAGGAATGTCCCCAGATTATGAGTTTTTCCCTGGATAAATACATTATTAAATTGTTGTTCGTTTATCCCACTCGTAAGTTCAATTTGCCCAATCAAAGTGGATGTTCATCTGTTATCGCACATAGCTGTTACTGCCCATAACCAACCGTAGTCGTAGTCTGATGGTCGATGAATGGATGTAGTGAATAGTGATGCGAAAATAATGTCTTATAACGTGTCTCTTTAGATTGATAAATTTCTCCCTTGTGGTCCTTTTTTTTCTCGTGGATATACGTATGTATATATATATATTAATCACTACGTTCAATTTCTGAACCTCTTTGACTGGTTTCGTGTTTCCTTTGCCAGCGAGTCGACCACCGCCAGCACCCTTGTGGCTTAAGTAAGGTCGAGAAATAGAGATGAGGACTCCAATCCATGCTTTCTTTGTTTTGTTTGTTTCCTGGGCAAATTTATCGTAATTTGGCATGAGTTTGTTAATTATTGTTCTTGAGGGAGTTTTTAGTTTCACTTCTTCTCCGTGGAAAACATAAAACACTGTTGGGATCTCTGCACTGTGTTTCTGTGTTTTCTATTGAACTTGAGACAATTTCTTGGCTGCACTTATTTTATATTTGTCTCACTAAGCTCAATTATATAGTTTTATCAATGGGCTTGTTCCCCAACTAAAGTTTTACCCGATTTTTAAATGATATATTGAAATATAATATTGGAACAAAGATTGCCATTTGGTTCGTACTGAGAGATGAAGATGGGTGGACAACGTGAATCTTATCCTTGTTCCTTCCCACCGATGGGAAATCCTCATCAATTTCCCTTTTTTATCATATGAACATTGATCTAACTGCTATTATCCAATCCGTACTGCAGAAAACATTGACAAGCAAAGCTCCTCAAATCAGTTCAAAGTATAAACCATGGCAGTTTCTTCAACAACACTCAGCTTCATCTCAAACGCCTTGACAAATAAGGTCTTACATATATTGAATACCATTATGCGCTTAATTACTCGTCTTCATCAATCTGCTCCGATCATTTTATCGGTCTTGCGAAAACTATGTCTACGAATATGGGTTAAATAAAACTTTCATTAACATTTCTTCTTACGTTCAATATAATTTCAGTACTGTGGAATCACATCGGCGTCTTCTTTTACCAAGTTTCCAAGAACCAGTTTCTCCCACGACGAAGAAAAAAGTAAGCGTCTATTATTTAATACATTTATTAGCTGTGTCGATTAGGTAACTAATTTTGTAGCTCAATGTGGAGAATGTAAGAGGAGATCACTTGTGCTTGGATTAGGAACAATATCGATGAATATCTTTTCAGTTATTCCACTTCTCGCAGAAGGTACGTGATATTTAGCTGTTGAAATCATTAGTAAATTGTTCATCAGAAAAAAAAAAAGAAACATATCAAATTTGCAGAAAAGCTGAAGCATTATGAGATTTTTGTTGACAAAAATGATGGTTACTCGTACTATTATCCAGCAGATTGGAGAGTAAGTTACTTGTAACTATGTCATATGATTTTATTAGTTTATGATGTTTAAATTTTGTTTCCTTTATTATCATTTAGGAATTCGAATTCATAGGCCATGACTCGGCTTTCAAGGACAGATACTTGCAATTGCAGAACGTGAGGTTGAGTTTTATACCTACTGATAAAACTGATATCCATGAGTTTGGTCCAATGGAAGAGGTGTGAGATAAACAATATTTAATTTACTAAATTTTCCTTCTAATTTTATCCTCAAACTATAAATATCTGTTCGTACGTTTTGTTAATAAATATATTAGGTTGTCTCGAATCTCGTAAACAATATTTATTCAGCTCCGACTCAAGTAGCAGACGTCATGAGTATCCAAGAGGTAATAATATGCATTTCCAACTTATTAAATACTGTCACAAACAAATAACAATAAAATTACTTGAATGTTTTTCATATTGGATGAATAATCGTCTACCATTATCATAAATTGACTGTTACTTTCTTTTTCTGTTTCTATATGACTTCGCATAGTCACATAATTCATTCATCTAACCTTTTGAGTTTCTTTCTGCAGAAAACATTGGATGGTAAAAGCTACTGCACATTCGAGTACACGCTGACATCTACCAACTTTGCTCGATCAGCCTTTGCAACTATAGCAATTGGAAATGGTATATGTAAAAAAATTCTTGAAATCTATAATCATTTTTTTTAAAATATAATATTTACACTGCAGGGAGATATTATACGCTGATCGTCGGAGCAAATGATAGACGATGGAGACGAGTCCGCAACCAGCTTAAAGTGGTGGCCGACTCTTTCAAGGTTCTCGACATCTAAATACTGACATACGCCACTATTTTTATTATTCAATGTGATTATTTCTTGTACAATCTTCAGTTCGTATGTACGAATACTACTGCAATTCATCATTCCTTGGCATACACAACTTAAATTAAAGTTTGATATCGTCTTTATATACGAATACTAGTTAAAAATAATATGACACTGAAAATGCGCATTTAATGGATATTAATTATGATATGAAAATAATATTATAATTAAATATTATAATGAGGTTACTTACATTATTAAACATGGAAAATGCGCGTTTTATCTTCTTCGATGGGATAGGTCTCGAGGTGTTTTCCAACCAAATCTCATGAATTCTATAAATTCTTTTTTATTGTTAGTGTATCTATGTAGTGGTGTGTTTGAAATGGTCATTACAAGCGATAGAATGGATTCTGGAAAATGCAGTATCCATCCGATAATACCAATTACATTACACTATTCTCCTAAATCAAGGCTTAAATTATTCATCAATATCAGATGTTATATAAAGTTTCTCATTCACTATTACACTTGTAGAGGATAATGAGCCTAAACTAGGATTATCAAGGCGTGGAGAATCAATCAAGTGCTGAAGACGATCACTGTTGAGCAGAGTTCATTCTTAGCTGCTGAAAATTCTGTTTAAGTGTTGAAAGCAAGTGCAAATGTTCAGTTTAAACGTGAGTCGTTGATTTTGGCGGGCAGCAGATCGGATGGCTGAGGTGAAGAGTTGCTTCTTCACTTAAAGAGTCGTTCAGCACCTTTGCTAGCTTTGTGATATACGCGGTACAACTGAAGCGGCGCGTGGTACAAGACTGGTAAAGCACACGGCAGAAATTCTGCTCTATATATATCAGATTATCAGAGTTCAAGGAGGCAACTTTGAGGGTTTGTAACTTTCGATAGAGAGCGAATCTCTGTGAGCTGTAAACTAGAAAGTTGTAGAGCGTATGTGAGTCTTGTAAACCCTTCTTCTCGAAGTAAAATAATCTCTGATTGGTCCGTGGACGTAGACCAAACTTGGGTCGAACCACGTAAAAATCTCTGTTATTTTCTGGTTTTCGTTTTCATTTGTTTTCGATTCGATCGACTTCAAGAACGTGTTTCTTGGATCAATTCACACACACATTCGATAGAAGTGTGGATTGCGAACCTAAGGCGGCCGAAATCTCAACAACACTATTAAGATCTTTGTTGATCTTGCATCGACATAATAAATAGCACCACCACCATGTGTGTGTGAAGAAGTTGTTATGGTAATTCTATTCATAGCCCCTAAAATTCTACTTAGACTCCTTTATTTATTATCACCCGCTATTTATTACACTTATTTATTATCACACTCAATTTATTATAAAACGTGATTTCTTCTACTTTCAAAACCATCAAGTAGCCTTCGATCTCATCTCTTAAGTGTCCACTATTGGAATTCGTGACTGTATGGATCCGAAAATACTTTAAACTGATTGGATTAATTAAAGCGATAAACCAAATTACAGCGGAAATAGACAGCGTACTTGAGATATCCATAGCGTTCGTACCGAGAACAGAGTATGTGGATCTTCCAAGTACGCGTACGTGAAACCTTTAGCTCGGGAAAGATGGGTACTCCAAGGATACTTAGACGGCAGTCACTAGGATTTTACGAGAGTGACGGCTGTGTATTTCGTTGTACAGCACTTAGGGACCACAGCCATTTACAGATGTCACAATGAACTGGCCCGTTAATAAGCCCATCAGATATTTACGTTCCAGCCCTTAGGAATTCTTCACAAATATTAAATAACCCCACACATCTTATTTAATTGCGACAGATCCCTTAAATTTGATTGATCACAGAATGTGTCCTTTGACTTAATTACAATATAGTATACGACTTATACTGCAATACGTGTACGTCTACATGTCCGAACGTTAATCATGCTAGAAATACATAGTCGAATGGTCCCAACCTAACATCCACTATTATTTATTAATTATGTTAGATAATATTGACATTATGATATGATAACTAATTTTTATTTTAAATTTTTCTTTCTAACTATTTTTTATTTTAAATTTTTCTTTCTACACGTTTATTAACATATGTGTAAGATTAAAAGTTAAGCCATTATTGGCTTGGTCACGTAATACAATCATACATTATAGTATTCTCCGACAAAAACAAACAGATATAAAGTAAAGTTATATTACAAATTACAAGTCAATGTCTAAATATATATTAATCCTTAGACAATGATTTCTATTTTGTATTTATTTTAATCTATTTGAATTTTTTTTTTCAGAAAATTTTTTTTATTAGCTATATTTCTTGACAAATTGCTGACCACACTATTCGTCTCAGGCAATCATAATGTATAAATTCAAAAAGAAAAATAAAAGAACGTCAATAAAATCACAACTATAAAATACTTTATTTAGTGTTTTAATATTAGGGAAAAAGTAAAGATGGGAACTTGTCAATTTATTTGTGAATATCTAATTTTATGAAGGGGTATTCCATACCTACTATCACGCCTAACCATTTAGATATTAATATAAATCTTTATCTAATAGCTATTATTTCTGTATTTATTCAAGTTTATTTGTTTTATATTTTTATATAAACTACGTTAATTAATATTCATTAATATTATATATTAATATTTTTATAGTTAATGTAAAAGTGTAGATTAATTTAACATGGTAGTATTGGAACGAGTGGGTCCCACCGAATCAGTTAATGGGATTAGCACAAATACTATGATTTTAACCAGTTAATGGAAAAAATTACTAAATTTATTATTATTGAATACAATGTAGGAAAAGAATTAATATAAATAACTTCTACAAATTCTAAAATTATTTTCGCCCCCAAGGGAGTGCCAATAGTAGCACCATGTTGTTGTGTTGGTTGTTTTTGTTAATTACTATTGATGTGGATGGTTTAAATAGGAATGAAATTTGTTCAATTAAATGGTGTAATGTAGTTGAATTAAATATTGTAAAAATTGGATGATTAACGGGATTAACAGTATTGAATGATGTAATCATGTAAAGACTAAAGATTACTGTTGTAATAGAGAAATGACAGTGTATAAATAGATCATAAGAGTTGTATGGGAAAACACATCAAAATGTTGAATAATATTTCATACTTTATCACTCCGTCTTTCACTTTAACATTATAAGTTATATTATACATTATTATTATTATAATTTTTATAATACATGTACAATAATCTTATTATGATATCCAATTATATAATATTTTCATAACATACTATTTAATTATTCAAGTGGGCTACTAAATTATGTTATTCGGTTTGTCAGTACAATACGTTAGTAGAAGAACAAGAAAATTGACAATGAATTGCACCTAATTAAGAGTAATGCTGCAAATTATGTAATGTTGCTTTGTTTTCATGCAAAGGAAACAAAGGAAAAACCTCGTGAGACTCGGAGAAAACTCCCTGACGTGTATAGGCAGGCTTCTACAATGGTAGTACGCATGATTCGCCAAGAAGATCAAGTGTTCTAAATTGTTTTGGTAAGACAATTATTATTATTATTATTTTACCTTTCAATTCTTTTTCCTGATCCCTATCAAATCGATAATTTTTTATATACATAATACAAAACTAAAATTAAGGTTATAATTCCATCTATAGAAAATAACTCTAAAATACTAGTAACATGTTGGAAGTAGAGGCCAGTTATATCCCTATACGAAGCATGGCAAACCAAGTTCATTGTATAATAATGCAAATCACATGCCCTCACATTCTTGGTAAGATACGAGCTTTCAGCGGATTCTTCATAACAACGGTAAACTCCGCCTCCTCAGAGAGATCCACGTCGTCACCTTCAACGGATTTCCACTCGAAGCGCCAGACCAAATTCGCCACGAAATACTCCAAATGGAGCAGAGCCAGTGCGTAGCCAGGACACATCCTTCTCCCAACGCCGAAGGGCATCATTTTGATCTCCCTACTGCACGTAATATCAAACTCCTCACTCATAAACCTCTCGGGCTTAAATTCCATTGGATCTTCCCAAACTTTCGGGTCCCAATTCATGTCCGCGACCATGAAATTCACGATGCTGTTTTTCGGGATTGTTCGATTGCCCAACTCAAAGTCTTGAGTCGTTCTATGTGGAAGAACAAAGTGGCCGGGCGGGTGGCGTCTTAAGGATTCTAACACCACCGCTCTCAGATACGGCATTTTGTTCAAGTCATCTTCTTCCACGATCTGTTTCTCGCTTCCCATGTCGAATTTTCCCCCTACGGAGCCCGTTATTTCTTGGTAGAGCTTGGTTTGGATTTTTTGGTGCTTGACGAGGTTGGCCATTATCCACTGTAAAGCAGTCGATGTTGTGTCCGTCCCAGCAGATAGAAACTCGCTGCAAAGGCTCAACATTTCGTGCTCATCCAAGTTTCTTTCTTCTTCTCCTCCTACTCCTTCGGTTATCTTCAAATCAAGCAAAGTGTCAACATACGCCACGAAATCACTGTGGTTATCTTCTTCGGCTTTGCCCTTCTTCTTCTCTAACTTGGCCTCCATACGAGACCTGATGAGGGGGATAAAGATTGACTCTTGTTCTCGGCGAAGCTGAATGGCTTCTTTCCATCTTTTCCTGAAAATGATCTTCCCCAACCTTGGCCAGAAATTGAGCACATTGAATCTTCGAAAACCCAATAAAATCTTCCTCTGTACCTGTTCTATCTCCCTTACCTTAACCTCCTCGAGGTTACTGTCTCCAAAACACATAAACACTAACAAACAGAACATGGCGTACCGAAAATGATCAATCAACTTGACTGAACCCTCCTCTTGTGCAGAGTCGAGCAGCTTTTGGACGAGTATATCGAGCACCCATCGGCGAGAAGTGGAGTAAGACTTAACCCTCGAAGGGTGAAGCATCTCTCGAGTGAGATTGCGTCTCAGAAGACGCCACGTGGCGCCATACCCAGACCCACTGATCGTCTTCAGATTTCTGTCCAAGATTCTCGCCGTGGGTGGCGGCGAGGGACGGTCGGCGAAGATGGAGCCGTTGTGGACCAGAGCGTCGTGTGCGAGTGAATGGTCTCCGACGAAGATTAACGGACGCGGGCCGATTGTTAGGGTGAGGAGAGGGCCGTGACGGAGCTTCAGATTTCGGAGTACGGTTTCAATTTCGGAGATGGGTTTGCGGAGCCATATTGGGTTTCCGATTAACGGCAGGGCTAACGGCCCCGGCGGGAGATTGGCTTTGGGTTTAATTACGGCGAAGATGATGGATTTGATTAGGAATGTGACGCATAGAGATACCGTAAGGATGAACCATAATTCCATTCTTTGTTTTTGCGAGTGCGAAACGAAACAAAGATTGGGCAAAGATCAGGAGATATTTAACGGACGATTTGGAATAATATCTTATCTTACACGCCAAGAAATCAAGTTATATTAAGAAAATAAAAAATAATTATCTTTTTCTAGCAACCAGTAAAAATTCCACTAGTGGAACTGGCTGGCCTATTATCCAACTTCTTTTTTCAAATATATAGGTTCTTTTAAAAAAAAATCTAAAATTAAACAGCCTGAGATTATGCTTTTTGAATGCCACGGCGATCCTAAAAATTAGTTACTTGTTGGACTACCGATTTCATGATTTTCGGAAATTAAGTTGGCACAATCCACCTGCAAATTTTCAAACAAAAATTAAAGCTAATATATGATATTCCACATGGGCAAAATTTTACATTGATAAGTCTTATGACCTGCAAAATCCGTCATTCATATGTGTTATTTACTAGAAGATATTCAGAGAAGTTGCATTGATTGGTCATGTGATAAATTTTTCTGAATGTTAAGGTTAAATATGTCATGAAATGGGAAAAGGCCTTTTGGAATTTTGTTGAGATTGGTCTCATGTCTATAATAAAACTACTGATAAATCTTATCTGCTACATTAAGAAAGTGTTTTATGAACCTTCTTTAAGGTGAGTTGAGAATAACATTATTGCTTCAATAGTTCCACTCGCTTCTGATGCTTGGAACATGACGCACACTTCTGTTGATGAATTGAGAATAGCAGTAGTTCCACTTGCTATGAACATATGCGTCATTATTCCCATTCTTATACAATATCTCAGATAACACTTTATTGGTTAATCTTACACTTACCCCCCTTTTGTTCACCACCTCGTAATCATGATATGCCGATTGGTAGGTTACTTCCGCAATATCTGAGAATCGTTTTTAGAGTGCGTTTCGACTAATTTGAAGAAATCGTATAATTATAAATTATGATTTCAAAATCTTAATTTCAATTCCCAAATCAATTATTCGGCGAACGTTAGGATTTCAAAATGGAGAACTCGAACTTTTTATTATTTTTTTAAAAAAATACAAAATAAAATAAATAACAACAATAAATAATAAAATAAAACAAGCTTGCGTGCTTTCGAGCACCCACGACTGAGCTCGACTCGATAATGAGTTCGAGCCGGCTCGACTCATGGTGCTCATGAGCTGGCTCGACTCACCGTTCACACCTAATGATATTTATTGTTATTATTATTGTAGTTGCTAATTGTAACAACCCGTCCCATACCGGGTGTCACTATAGCTTCGGTCCCTACAGGGACTAGTGGGGTTGGGCCTACGACACTCCGTCTGATAGTCTGGCCCCACTGTACCACCATTTAACCTTTTAGTGTGCTTCGTGCACTCGCTCACACGCACCCTGAGAAACTTCCCAGGGGTCACCCATCCTTAGATTGCCCCAAGTCAAGCACGCTTAACTTCGGAGTTTCTATAGATGAACTCCCGAAAAGGTAGGTCGACCTTGGTGATACGAGTAGTACTATCAATTCTTTTATACGATTCTTAACCTGACACGCCCATACATTGTCAGTCTCAGGATCCCCTCTCATTCTGGTGTTGGATCGGTTCGTTCATGTACCCCTTCGCCTAGAAGCCTGCCAGGAGCCGCTCATTGTCCGTGCACCCTGGCACCGGCGATCACTCCCCGCCCTCTTCGGCCCCGGGCGTCACATGCCCACCAGCTTCCGCCTGGTTCGTCCCCGAACCAGCACCGTACTACGAGAGGTTGTGCTCTGATACCACCTGTAACGACCCGTCCCATACCGGGTGTCACTATAGCTTCGGTCCCTACAGGGACTAGTGGGGTTGGGCCCACCACACTCCGACTGATAGTCTGGCCCCACTGTACCACCATTTAACCTTTTAGCGTGCTTCGTGCACTCGCTCACACGCACCCTGAGAAACTTCCCAGGGGGTCACCCATCCCTAGATTGCCCCAAGTCAAGCACGCTTAACTTCGGAGTTTCTATAGATGGACTCCCGAAAAGGTAGGTCGACCTTGGTGATATGAGTAGTACTATCAATTCTTTTATACGATTCTTAGCCTGACACGCCCATACATTGTCAGTCTCAGGATCCCCTCTCATTCTGGTGTTGGATCGGTTCGTTCATGTACCCCTTCGCCTAGAAGCCTGCCAGGAGCCGCTCATTGTCCGTGCACCCTGGCACCGGCGATCACTCCCCGCCCTCTTCGGCCCCGGGCGTCACACTAATGTTATTATTATTATTGTTGTTGTTGTTATTATTATTATTTACAAAATTTTTATTACGGGCTCACTCGGCTTTAGATTTAAAAAAACGGACAATTTTTTATGAAATTTCAAAATCCAACAAATAATGAACGTTAATTAACATCGGGAAATCGAAAAAATCAGTAAATTTCCCAAACGGGTTAGTTGAAGGAAACCGAAATTAATCGAAATTTGGGTATCCAAACGGACCATAAGTTGTTTGAATATAATTCAAAAAGTTTATCAAATTGGACAGTCCCGTAGCTTATGCGACGCCAGAACTGTCAATGGGCCGGGCCGGGGAGGGCTGGCCCGCCATGTGGATTTTTTTAATTTTTTATTTAAACTTTTTAATTAATTAAGAATTATTTATATAATTATGATATTTAAATATACATTAATTGGTATCTTAATTAATAAATGCATAATTCATTATTTAATTATAATATTTAAGTATACATTAATTATGTATTAATTAATAAATGCACAATTAATTATCAATAAAATCATTAGTTAACTGCTCTATTTAAATAAAATATGGCGGGCCGGCCCGCGGGCCAGACCGCCCCGCTCCGCCTAGCCCACGGCCCGCGCGGGCTAGCCCGTTTAGACCCGCCAGAAAATCCCAGCCCAACCTGCCCCATAGGCAGGGCGGGGCGGGTCGGCCCGTTGGACCGCGGGCCAATTTGACAAGTCTAGACGTCAGTGAGTGGTCGCCTCGGGCCTAACGTTGGAGGGGGCCCAATATTATTATATATATATGTATCTCCTATATAGTAAGTTTGTTTATGGTTTAAATTTAACTATGAAATAACATAGAAACGGTGCAAAAAGTTAGTGGTTATACATGTGCAGTTAAGTTAACAAAAGCAAGCCCGTTCACTGTTATTAAAATAATTTTTGTATACTTTTACTTAGAATAAAATAGATGTAATTCTCTTCTTACTAAGTACTGCAATCGAAATCAAATTTTCTTAGAAGGGTTGTTGATTTGGGTCCAATTTTTCACCCAAGACTTTCATTAGGTAAACATATGTGGCTCGTTTTTATTGCTTGATTTGTGTAAACCGTACGCAATGCAATTTTCTTTGTCTTTTCGACAAAAAAGATAATTTTTGTATTTCTACATTTACGGTTTAACTTGTGCTATATTATGTATCTTAATTGAAAAAATATTACTTATGAATGGTTCGGGGTACGAATTTCAACTTTCGGTTCATGTCTCGTCCTCGGTGTTCGCTAGATGTCGTCATTTTTACGCCTAGTGTGGAGGGTCTTTATTTTTATACCTCGTTAAAGGCCTTTCACTTTATGCCTCGCGGGGAGGGCTTTAGTTGCCTCGCGGGTAGGGCTTTTGGTCCCTCGCAGAGAGGGCTTTAGGTGCCTCGCAGGGAGGGCCTTTTCAGCATGACAGAGAGGAATTTTCTTAGAGAGGGATTTTCAACCTCGCGCAGAGGGATTTTCAGCCTCACTGAGAGGGATTTTCAGCCTCTGGCAGAGGGATTTTCAGCCTCTTAGAGAGATTTTTCTTCCTTGCCAATTGAAGTCCCGAGTGCGGAGGTTTTAAAGGACCAGCGTTGAACGGGTTTAAGGGCCCGAGCAGGTGGGTCTTTGAGGTGAAATCTGCGAACATCTATGCCAACTATAAATTAATTTCAAACAGCTTAATAAATCAATCGGCAAGCTAAACATCCTAATAGAGCTGAAAATTTGGGCCCAAGTCCATGGGCCGGCCCGAAGCAAACCAGACTTATCATCCCGAGGCCCGTGGGCTGGAAAACCCGACGGGCCTTGGGCCAAAATAGGCCCGATAGTATTTTACTGATATTTTTCTAATATACGTTATATATTATATGTTACAAAAATTTTATTTTAACAATTACATATTTCTGAATATATGTTTTTAGAATTATTTTTCTAGAATTATAATGTTTAATTTATAATTAAAAATGAAATAATAAATATTTTTAAAAAATATAAAAAATAAAAAGAATAGGGCCCATGGGCTCGGGCCGGGCAGGCCCGACCCATGGCATTGCGGACACAAGCTTAGGATCATTTGGCCCGCTCAATTTCTGTCCGCCGGTTTTTCAGCTATACATGCTAGCATGTTTTATTCCTCCCATGAGCAGGTAATAGTCAACAATGAAAATGAGAATTTCATGATTTCATAATTTCAAAACTACCCCAAATTATAAAACTTACAACCGTGTCTCGAAAGTAACCTTCAGTTGGGAGCGCGACGTTGTCCTCATAATTGGGGGCGTCACGATGGTTGCGCTCTCCATCGAGAAAACCGCAAGCTCCTTCTTCTTTTTATACGAGGCGTTGTCGATTTCTCCGGAAATGATCTGCGGTGGAAGGTAAAAAAATCATAATATTATGACAAAATAAGGGGTACCTCCCATTTTGCAGAGGACGAGTCGATGCGTTTGATTTTCGCGAGTTTTGATGTCGGGTTCCTTGGCACTGTCGGGATTTTGGGCCTCAAGGCCGATAACTATGGCAATTCTCGACCACATTAACTCTGTGAGCATAGGGCTTTTCGAATTGTTCGATGTTGGCTTCGGATAGCTCGACTGAGGTACATGTTCGAAGATCGAGGGCCGCGACGTAGGGATGGAGCCTTGTTTATCTGAGCTGATATTGGCTTCGCGGGCGGTGTCGAAAGCAGCTCTCAATGGCGATGGTGATTGTGCTGTTGTGAGAACAATGTCAAGTCAAGGATGAGGGTGTACTGTCTGATCAAGTCTGCTCGTATATGCCATGCTCGTAGTGCCGTCGACATAAGCGAGAGGCCGGAGTGGTTGCTCGTTCTCGGTTCCGCCCTCTCTGATGATGCCCGCAGGCAGAGGCTTATGTTACCCGAATAATTTATTCTCTCGAGAGCAGTAAATTTTCCTGAAATAGACTAGGCATGCCAATATATTTCCGCAACCCCACAAGCGCACGAGAATTCCTGCACTCAAATAGCTCAAAGGAAGTGGTGAATGTGCAACTAAGTCCATATATGCCAATGTAGATATTATTTCGTCGAGCAGCCAAGGTTAATTTTCAAACAAATGATAAGAGCTCAAGACTAGACATGCTCAAACTAAACAGTAACCGGCGGTTAACCGGACAAACCGCCGGTTACGGAACCGCCGGTTACGTTTACTAACCGTAACCGGCACCAACCGTAACCGGCAACCGTAAGTTTCCGGTTACGGGGCGGTTGGTCCATTCGACCAACCGCCAACCGCCGGTTAGGCGGTTAACCGGCGGTTTGAACATTTAAAAATAAAAAAATTCAAATTTTGAATTTTGAACGATGGCGCCCGTTTAAAAAATAAAAAAAATTTAAAAAATAAAAAGACCGTTGTAACCGTCGGTTAACCGGGCTAACCGGCGGTTACAACGTCTCCAATCCCTATTTTTCGATAAAATCCCCCCCAAAATCCAAAAAACATAACATCTTTACTCTCTCTCTGACTCTCAATCTCTTCTTAATATAATATCTATACCACGCCACCACCCGACCACCACGCGCCGCCACCGCCACCTCCCGCCGCCTCACCCCACGAGCCACCACCGCCACCTCCCGTCACCGTACCACCCCACCACCACCACCATGCTCCGCCGCAGCACCACCTCCCGCCGCGGACCGCTGCCACCGTACCTCCCGCTGCCCACAACCACGCGCCACCAGCCGCACCACCACGCGCCGCCACCGCCACCGCCACCGCCACCACGCTGCCCGCCCTCTGCCCGCCACCCGTGTTGGAGTCGGTATTGGTTTTGCCGTTTTTAGTTTTTTATTTAACGCTTTTTTCGTGCCTAGTATATTTTTAGATGGATCGTGGTGGTCGACGTGGTTCTCGTGGAAATGGGTCGAGGGCCAGCAAAGGGAAGCAAGTGGTTGGTAGTTCTTCGCAAGTTGACTACCAAGGATACCACCCGAACGAGATGTTGGATCTCGCCGGCGTGCTCGGCGACGACTTCAACGAGGATGCGTTCGCGTACGAATAGTCGCCGGGAGTGAGCTTGCAGGCCGCCTCCGCACAGACGGAGGCGGAGGCGGAAGCCCAGACGCAGACGGAGACCGGCACCGGCACCGCCCGACGGCTACAGTCGGACATCTTTGCAGTTCACTTCAGGAAGGTACCTACGAGTGTAGTTAATCAATTTAGAGCTATTTGTAACTACTGTGGTAAGGAATATAACTATAGAAAGGGGGCGGATATGGGTCAATGACTTCCCATCTTCGTTCGAAACACCCGACTAAGTTAGGAATAGGACAAAACCAAACTCAAATGTTCGGCGGAACGGACTCGTCCACATCGGGACCCTCCGGAGGGAGCGGAAGCGCAACGTCGTTGTTTCATTACAACGAAGACGTTGCACGTCGGGAGCTTGCGAAGTTCATAGCTGCGAAGCATCTACCATTTTGATTTGCAGATGATCCGATCTACGAGCATGGGATCAATACCACATACAACCCACATGCGAAGAAAGTTTCGCGGAGCACGCTGACGCGGGATACTAGGAAGACAGTAATCGCTCTTAAGCGCGACTTAGTAGCTTTATTAGGTAGTTTACGAACTAACGTGTCAATTTGCTCCGATATATTGAGCGATCATTGGCAACGTTCATCGTACATGGGCGTGAGATGCCACTGGGTTGATGATTCGTGGACGATACAAAAGCGGTTGATCGCATATAGGGAGTTCGATGAAGCGCACACGACGTAAAACATTGCGATAAAGCTTAGGACTATCTTATCGGAATATAGAATACTCAACAAAGTCTTTTCAGTATCGTTCGACAATGCGAGCGCAAACAACGCGAGCATAGAGCGCTTGAAGGAGTATTGTCAACCGTCAGTCGGAGGACGGTCTTTCCACGTGCGTTGTTTTTGTCACATACTTAACCTTTGTGTGCAAGACGCGCTAGTTAGTTTAAAGGAATAAGTGCAGCCTATACGCTACGCAATCAGTTACCTGATGCGGCACCCTTCGTTATGGAAGAAGTGGAAGCGTTTCTGCGCTAGAGAGGATGTTACGGCTAAGAAGTTTAGTCTAGACGTACCCACCAGGTGGAACTCCACCTACACGTTGTTGTGTGGCTCGATGGAGTATCGACAACATCTGTGCGACTTCTTTGCGGAAAATAGAGTGTTGTCGTTTGATATACTCCAGAGATGCGGGACCCGTGCAACAGCTTATGTGAGATACTTCAAGTATTTCACGATGCCATCGAGGCTATGTCGGGTTCCTATTACCCGACATCAATACTAGCATTAGATCATTGCGTTAAAGTCGCAATCATCCTCGGCGGGCTTCGGTTTGATCCAGTGGTCGGCGAGGCCGTTGGGAACATGACTACCAAGTGGCTCATATATTTTTTTGAGTTACCGAATATCTTCATTATAGCGAAGATATTGGATCCGAAATGACGTTTAGAGGGTACGGGTAGACTACTTAGAATGCTACTATACGAAGATATCGTCGGGCAGGGTAGTCGATAGCATTTATTGGCAGAGCGTACTCGACGAGTGCTTGGAGATCTTTAAAGAGTATAAGCCCGATTTTGGCCATGAGTCGTCTCGATCGGGATCGGGGCGCGGTCAATCTAGTTCTACTAGTAGTCGATCTTCACGATTAGCTGACTACTACGACATCATCAACGCAAACAAGCGTCCAAGGTCCTCCCAAAATCCCTACATAGAACTCGATAACTTTATGTCGACGACTTTCGAGTTCGAGGACGAAGATGAGTTCAACGTCCTTAGATGGTGGTCGAGGGTATCGCCAACGTATCCAACGTTAGCGAGGATCGCTCGGGAGATCCTTGTCGTCCCGGTTTCGACTGTCGCGGTGGAGAATGCTTTTAGCATGGGCGGTTTGACTTTGAGCGAGAAGCGTTCGAACTTGGGTGTCGACAACCTCGAGTACCAATGTCTTCTCGACGATTGGACACAAGCCGAGTATCACACCCAAGATGACCGTGACAGCGACTCGCCCGACGACCTTTTCGATGACACCACCGGCACGGAGACAAGCGGCGGCAACGGCTGCGGCGAAGGTGCAGATTATTAGAGGCATTCGGCGAGGCGTGGACTCCACATCAAACACGACCGAAAAAAGAACTCTTATATTTTTTTCGTACAAATAATTATTTTGTTTATATGGCTAACTAATGAATTGTTATTTTCAGGTACTACGAGATTTGAACAAGTCGATTACGACGATGAATCCCAAAAAAGATAAGTATCCATCTCGTCGTATTAACTTTATAGTTTTAAGTAATTGTAATGTAACTACCAAATTAATTCTTATTTTTAGGTACTTCAAGATTTGCACAAGCCACAAGCCGATTACGACGCATAAGGCCGAAAAAGATAAGTAAATATTTCTATAATTGCTTCTTATTCTTTTTCTTTTTAAATTAAACTTCTAATGTACCTTATGTTTATACATTTTTCTCATAGGGAAGAAGATTTCGAAGAAGATGGGCTTCGGTAAGTGCAAGCAAGTTAGCAGCGTGTGATCTTGGGATGCGTTGACGGATCATACTTGATAGTTGATTCGTCAGCGCTCCTGAGATCATTCGCTGCTTTCTCGCCTACACTTGCGGAAGTCCGATACATCAGGATTTTCCAGAGAAGAAAATTCGAAGAATAGTGGCTTCGCCCGTGATGGGCTTCAACAAGTTCAGGGGCCTAAGCGAAACGGCGCCTGGATTTGTTGAAGCCTTTCTCGGGCGAAGCCCCTATCTGTCAGGTGCTTCAAATTTGGCGAGATCAGAGTCGAACCGGACCGGATGAAGACTGATTTAATTTATATTTATGTATAGTATTGTAATTGGTTAATTAAAATTTTGTACTACAAGTTCTTTGTAAAATGTTGTAGATTTTTCGTAACTGTCTTACAAATTATATAGTAGATTTCGATACATAATTGGATGATAATACACTAAACCAAACTTAATGCAAACTTTAATGTAATGTAAAAAGAAATTAAAAAAAATAAAAAAAATAAACAAATCGGCACCTGCGGTTAGCCAACCGCCGGTTAGTCTAACTGTCAACCGGGGGCGGCTAACCGGCAACCGCCCCCGGCCTGGACTAACCGAACCGGCGGTTGGGCATGTCTACTCAAGACAAAATCAGTCAGTGCAAAGAATATTAAAACCTCCTCGTTGTTTACTTGTTTCTATAATTCTTGCAAAAAATTATGGAATAAGCCTAAGAGCACCTCCAATGGTGCTGCAAAACCTAAAAGATGGAGTAAATTTCCTCCAACCGAACCCGAAAACCAAACCCAAAATGCGATTTGTAGTTTCTCTCTCTTCGATAAAACGCATCTTTGCGTCTGTAATAAATATTTGCGTTTCAAGTTTTAAATTTGCATAGAAGCTCTTTAATTTTTCAGAAATCACGATCCACTGCTCAGATTCAATTTCACTGATCCAACGACGTACATGAGGGTGTTTACGGCTGCCGCTTTTCTTCCCCGTTATTCATTGGGCAAACTGTGTCTTGTAATAATTAATTATAAAGTTTGGTACTTTCTTCTCCATCAGATAAAGAAGTCGTTGGGGTCCAGATCATTGATTGTCGTCTGAAGCAGATATGGTCAAGTGTTTTACCAATCGACCTCAATTTCTATCTGGGTTACCTTCGATTACAGACATATGAGTTGCTCATCTTGTATGCTTTTCTTATATACCACCTGGGATTTCATTTTAGTTCATGAGCCAGAAAAATGTTAAGCTAAGGAGAGCGAATCAGTCTTGTGTCGTTTCGTCATATTAGATTCGGCAGCATCAAGTAATGGATCTGATTTGATTGCCATGTTGAAGCAGACCTTGGATTCTTCTAAGTGACCTTCGGCTTCATCTAATTTAAGATATTAATTTTCTTATATATTTTTGTCAGTAAAATGTAAATAATATCCTGATAGAATTTTTGAAGTTGTAAAATTTGTGGGTGATATTGAAAATTTATAAAAGTTGGTGTGAGAATAATATTTCAGAATTATTCTTTGAGTTTGAGAATGAGTTTATCGATTGGAGAAGAATTACTGCATTTTGAGTTTGAGAATGAGTATGAGTTTGGGTTTGAGTTTTTCGGTTGGAGATGGTCTAATAAAATTATTTCCAGCATCCCAAGAAATTTCTCACAACAACAGGCCCAATCTTTATTCCAGCGGCCCAATATAACCCCCGAGGAACTTCAACGGGTCCGTAATTAGGTACAATTAGTTCCAAAACAGCTCCAATAGTTCCAACAATCAGTTCCAAAACAGCTTCAAAAGTAGTACATAATTCACCAATACAATAATCCAACATAATCCAAAAGACACATCTAGGACTGACCATATACACTTACTACTTGAAGAAAACAAAGCACAAACAAGCATCACAACAACGGCCAAGCTAGCTCACAGATTTTCATAATTCGCAGACTCGCCCCAGATTTTCATATTTCATCATTGCGCTCCCCGGGAAATAAACAGAATCTACTCATTAGTTTTAAGTAATTTCTAATCGATCCCAATATATAACGAAAACCCCCGCCTCATCAACTCGCCGTCGTCTTCGTCCCCGTCCCCTCATCATCACCAGCTGGTTTTCACCTCCGATTTCAAGTTTTCCTACCATTAAGGTTAGGCCGACAAATCCTCCGCTTTGCTCTCATCCTACTCACTACTCCACCCCACCATCCGCGTAGAGAGTCGGCGAAATTTCCTGCTGGGACTTGCGAATTGGTGAAGAGTGAAGTTCTTTTCTTTTTTCAGTATGGGAATTTCTTTAGAGATTTCGGCAGCGGAGTTTCTGCAAGTACGTTCTACTTCCTCTTGTTGTTGTTAATTTTTGCGTTTACTGTGCAGAGATTTATGGATCGATATATTTGCTATCGTTACAGGGTTCTCACAGGCAAAAATTAGCTATGTCTCAGCACTCTATAAAGCAAACGAAACGCCTACTTTGGGGCGCACTGTCCAAAACCTCGTCGGCAGCGGCGAGGATTTCACGGGGAGGGATTAAACTTGGGGCAGTCGATGTCAAAGCGGTTGTTTCAGTAAACAGTGAATCAACGCCTTCTCTCACAAATGCTGCAGACAAGGTGATTCATTTTTATCGTCTTCCTCTGCTTCCAGAAAGTGCGGCAGCTGAGCTTCTCAAGTCAGTTCAGACGAAAGTCTCAAATCAAATAATTGGGCTGAAGACAGAGCAGTGCTTTAACATTGGGGTTGATGGTGTTCTTTCCGAGGAAAAGCTCTCTGAACTGAAGTGGATATTGGGAGAAACTTACGAGCCTGAGAATCTTGGGACGTTAAGTTTTCTTGAGAAAGAAAAAGAACAGAACATTGTCGTGATAGAAGTAGGTCCAAGGTTAACCTTCACCACTGCGTGGTCCTCGAACGCTGTCTCAATCTGTCGAGCATGTGGTTTAGACGAGATCAGTAGGTTAGAGAGGTCAAGGCGATACCTTTTGTATCTGACTCCTGGAAGTTCATTGTCCGAGGATCAAATTACTGAATTTGCTGCCCTTGTACATGATCGAATGACGGAGTGTGTTTACACTCACAAGCTTACATCTTTTGAGACGAGTTTGCACCCTGAGGAAGTTCGCTTCATACCAGTGATGGAGAGAGGTAGAAAGGCATTAGAGGAAATAAATGAGGAAATGGGTTTGGCATTTGACAAGCAAGATTTGCAGTATTATACCAAACTCTTCATGGAAGACATCAAAAGAAATCCCACAAATGTAGAGTTATTCGACATTGCTCAGTCTAACAGTGAACACAGTAGACACTGGTTCTTCACCGGCAAGATTGTTATAGATGGTCAGCCCATGGATAGAACTCTCATGCAAATAGTTAAGAGCACATTACGAGCGAATCCTAACAATTCAGTTATTGGGTTCAAGGATAACTCCAGCGCCATCAAAGGTTTTCTTGTGAGTCATCTGAGACCGGTTAAACCAGGTTTGACATGCCCTTTGGACATAAGTGTCCATGATCTTGATATACTATTTACTGCCGAGACTCACAACTTTCCATGTGCTGTGGCTCCATACCCTGGAGCTGAAACTGGTGCTGGAGGCAGGATTAGGGATACTCATGCCACAGGTCGAGGGTCATTTGTTGTTGCATCCACGGCTGGTTATTGTGTGGGAAATCTCAATATCGAAGGCTCATATGCTCCTTGGGAAGATCCCTCTTTTACATATCCCCCAAACTTGGCTTCTCCACTTCAAATCCTCATTGATGCTAGTAACGGTGCATCGGACTATGGGAACAAATTCGGGGAACCCTTGATTCAGGGATACACTAGAACTTTTGGAATGAGGCTTCCCAATGGTGAAAGACGAGAATGGTTGAAACCCATTATGTTTAGTGGAGGTATAGGACAGATCGATCATACCCATATAACAAAAGGGGAACCTGAGCTTGGGATGCTGGTTGTGAAAATTGGTGGGCCTGCTTATCGTATAGGCATGGGCGGTGGTGCTGCGTCGAGCATGGTCAGTGGCCAAAACGATGCTGAGCTGGACTTTAATGCCGTGCAGCGAGGAGATGCAGAAATGGCTCAAAAACTGTACCGGGTTGTTCGTGCTTGTGTTGAAATGGCTGAACACAATCCTATCATCAGCATCCATGATCAAGGTGCTGGTGGAAACTGTAACGTTGTTAAGGAAATAATTTATCCCAAAGGTGCTACAGTTGATATTAGGGCAGTTGTGGTCGGCGACTACACCATGTCTGTCTTGGAGATTTGGGGGGCAGAGTACCAAGAGCAAGATGCAATCTTGATCAAGCCCGAAAGCCACGAGTTACTCCAATCCATCTGCAAGAGAGAGAGAGTTTCGATGGCTGTTATTGGGACGATTAGCGGTGAAGGGACGATTGTCTTGGTGGATGGTTTGGCTATAGAGAAATCCAAATCGACTGGTGTTTCGCCACCATTGCCTGCTGTTGATCTCGAGCTTGAAAAGGTTCTAGGTGACATGCCTCAAAAGACTTTTGAATTCCACCGTGTTGTCAGTTCTAAGGAGCCGTTGGATATTGCTCCTGGGATAACTGTAATGGAATCCCTGAAAAGGGTTCTGAGACTACCATCGGTTGCTTCTAAGCGTTTTCTTACAACAAAGGTGGATCGCTGTGTTACAGGTCTTGTTGCCCAGCAGCAAACAGTGGGACCTCTGCAGATCACTCTCTCTGACGTTGCTGTGATTGCTCAGACTTACACAGACATCACGGGCGGTGCGTGTTCGATTGGTGAACAGCCCATGAAAGGTCTTTTGGACCCAAAAGCTATGGCTCGATTAGCTGTTGGTGAAGCTCTGACTAATCTCGTATGGGCTCGAGTGACTTCACTTTCTGACGTGAAAGCCAGTGGCAATTGGATGTATGCTGCTAAGCTCGATGGTGAAGGAGCTGACATGTACGATGCTGCAATAGCTCTCTCAGAAGCCATGATCGAGCTTTTAATTGCCATAGATGGTGGAAAAGATAGTCTCTCCATGGCAGCTCATGCATCTGACGAAGTTGTCAAAGCTCCTGGGAATTTAGTTATCAGTACTTACGTGACTTGTCCCGACATTACTAAGACCGTGACGCCAGACCTTAAACTTGGTAATGACGGTCTGCTCCTTCACATTGACCTTGCTAAGGGAAAGAGGCGGCTTGGCGGGTCTGCGCTAGCCCAAGTTTTCGATCAAGTTGGGGACGAGTGTCCTGATCTTGACGACGTCCTTTACCTCAAACTAGTTTTTAACACCGTGCAAGAACTGATCGAGGAAGAATGTATTTCGGCTGGGCATGATGTCAGTGATGGAGGGTTGTTGGTATGTGCCCTTGAGATGGCATTTGCTGGGAATTGTGGCATTCGATTTAACTTAGCATCACCTGGGAATTCGAGTGTTTTTCAGACGCTGTTTGCTGAGGAGCTTGGTCTGATCCTCGAAGTTTGTAGAAAGGATAAAGACAAGGTGATGTCAATGCTCTCAGACCGTGGAGTATCAGCAGAAATCATCGGTGAGGTCACAACCTCACCAGTGATCGACCTTACGATCGACGGCATCACTCATTTAACAGAGGAAACTACTGTACTGAGAGACCTATGGGAAGAAACAAGCTTTGAGCTCGAGAAATTCCAAAGACTTGCTTCTTGCGTGGAGCTTGAAAAGCAAGGTCTCAAGAACAGACACGAGCCCTCATGGAAGCTCTCTTTCACCCCAACGTACACAGATCTGAGATACTTGAAGTCAACTTCCAAACCTAAGGTTGCTGTAATTCGCGAGGAGGGAAGCAACGGCGATAGAGAGATGTCAGCTGCTTTCTATACCTCAGGCTTCGAGCCTTGGGACATCACAATGTCTGACCTATTAAACGGATCGATCTCATTGCATCAGTTCCGAGGCATCGCCTTTGTAGGAGGATTCAGCTACGCAGATGTCCTAGACTCTGCAAAGGGTTGGGCTGCCTCGATAAGGTTCAACAAGCCATTATTGAACCAATTCCAAGAATTCTACAACCGACCCGACACTTTCAGCCTGGGAGTCTGCAATGGGTGCCAGCTCATGGCCCTTTTGGGGTGGGTCCCAGGCCCCGGGGAGGGCCGGTTCACGGGCGACCCGTCGCAGCCCAGGTTCGTACACAATGAATCGGGGAGATTCGAGTGCAGATTCACCAGCGTGAGGATAGAGAAGTCGCCTGCTCTGATGCTCAAAGGCATGGAGGGCAGTTGTTTGGGTGTTTGGGCAGCTCATGGAGAGGGGAGAGCTTATTTCCCAGATGGTGAAGTTTTTGATGAAGTTATTGCGTCTAATTTGGCCCCTGTGAGGTACTGCGATGACGACGGGGAAGTAACTGAGACGTACCCTTTCAACGTGAATGGATCTCCTTTGGGGGTGGCGGCTCTTTGTTCCCCGGACGGGAGACACCTGGCGTTGATGCCTCATCCCGAGAGATGCTTCTTGATGTGGCAGTTTCCGTGGTATCCTAAGACGTGGAATGTGGACAGGAGTGGTCCGAGCCCATGGTTAAGGATGTTCCAAAACGCAAGGGACTGGTGTTCCACTTTTGACGAGGTAGTTAACGCAAAGTGTTAACAACTTTTTTCCGTTTTTCAATTGATGCGCTGATTCACCTACTGTTTTTTTTTTTCCGCAGGCTTGAAGGACAAGAGACGGATGTATCAGCTAAGTTTGTGTTAAGATTATATTTATACAGTCGATATCATCCCGCGCGTTAAAGGTTTTTTTTTTTTTGGCTTCGGCTTCTTTTTATATGTAAGGAGTAGCACTTTGTTGTTTAAATGTACTTCGCAATTAAACTGACGGAGCTCTGAACTAATGTGAAGCTTAGTCATCGTAGTCAATTCTATGACCTAGTCGATTTTATAATTGTGATTGACGATTACACAGACAAATATAGTACATATATTTCTTTTTTGTTTCATACTTGGCACTTCGGAATCACATATGACGATTACACGGACAAATAGAAATAAACGTTTCCTTTTTGTTTTATATAGGCACTTGAATTCTGTATTTTTAAGCTTTAGAATAACCTGTGGGCTGTTTGCCTGCCTTTTCACTGTGGTTTGCTGGTTAAGTTAGGAAGTGACTTTTACAAAAAGAAAAAAAGTTTTGATAGCATATGGTAAGTTCATATTTGAAAATCCATTTAACAAAAAGAGAAAGAAGGTGGGGATGTGTTTCTCTCTTCCTTATTTTTTATTTAAGTATCCCACTTGACCGATTATGGGCCTGTGCCGCACTATGGGATTGGACTAATCTACGGTGGAAACGTCCCACTCTCCACCCAACTCAGAAGTTATCCTTGGCAGAGATGAACTCCTGACCTCAAGCTTGAGAGTCACAGTCCTATCGGCTATGTCATAACATTGGGGCGGGAATGTGCTTGTCAAAAGAAAGATTAGCAGTTTAGCAAGCTTTGACCTTATTCGAAATGTGTCTACTACATAAATGTATAATTTTTTTATATTTAAAAAGTTGATATTTAAGATATGATACTATAATTAATTTTAAAAGGAAAGGTAATAAACAATAATTTATAAAGATAAAATTAAAATAAATAAAAAACTCAAAGGGCCAAATTATAAATTATACTCCCTCTGTCTCGAATTTTTATGGACATTTGGAGTTGGCACGGGAATTAAGAAATTGAATATTTTAATAATATAGCACAATTAAAAGGTAAAAAAGTGTATATTTTGACACGTATTTTAAGAATATTTAATATTATTATATTGATTGTTTGTGATAGTTTTTCGCTAAGGAAACATACAAAAGATGTGAGACGCCCGATTTAGTAAAGTGTACAAATTGGTTTGGGACGGAGGGAGTATAATTTATTGACATATCAAATTGAGAGAGCATTTACTCTCTAAAGTGCTCTCTTCATAGAATAGATAGATATTTCCCTTGAGATTTTCTTATTACAATTTTATCCTTAAATTTACTTTTTTAGAAAAGCTTTATGATATAAATATATATAAAATAATTCTTGAACATATAATATATGTATGCTCAAATACCAGAGTTAATAAAAGTTATTCATATAACATAAAATGTAAACATATGATAATCAAATTTGACTCCAAATTGACAGCCTAGTTTATTTTTCCGATACTCATCAACTAACATGGAATTTTGTGTGGTGTCCTAAATTAATTTTTAGCCAGCAAGTTTCATTTCCTTGCAAAGGCTAGTAATGTCGGGAACAACACCACCACCCTTGTGATTCCTTACCACACGATTTCCCGCAAGATCGGTCAATACAGACGTTGGATCTTTGGCTCCACCGTATCGCAAGAACTTCTCCCTAAGAGCATTGCCAGCGTCTGAAGACAATGGCTCTTCCTCGAACAAAGTTTCCCAAATGGTCGACGCAAAGCATTTTGCATACAAGTAGCTGTAGTAACCCATGCGTGCAAAAAGCTTATCTTAGTGGCGTTTCACTCGCTGAACTGACTCAACTTAGTGCCCTATTTTTTTTTTAACTAAAATTAATACATTATTACCTGCACCGTAAGTCACGAGGTGGCTGAATCGGGTGTGCCAATGTGTTCCCTCCACGTGCTTCCAGCGTGTGTGTTCTCTTTTCAAATCTGCTACGATGGAATTCGTATCTCTTTCTGTGGAAGGTGATAATGTATGGAGTGTCTGGTCAATTAAGGCATAGAGGACCTGATGAAAAAATGATGTAGTTGGTTCAGTTCATCTTTATGTTTTTTCACTCAATGGCGAATATAAGACGTAACCTAATTATGGCTATAACCTGGCGTTGCAATTCTATGGCAGAGAACATGCTTTTGGCGCCTAACAGCGACCTCACCAGCTCTTCAGGTATTGGTTCGCCGGTTGAATTATGTTTAGCGAATGTCTTCAAAAAGCGATGATCCCATGCAAAATACCTAGTAGTAGTTATCAAATGAGTGACAATGGTCAAGATTTTATAGGAAACTTGTATATATATATAAAATATATATATATATATAAATATATATATATATATATATATATATGAGATTTGCTATGGTACCCACCTACCGTGAGCACCATAAGCAAATATTGTTTGCGTTTTTTTCGATTCCCAATGTCGCCAACACCTCCGTAGACCCCTCATATCCATTGCTAGCCTAATTGCCCTCTCCAACACATTAATTTTTAAGAAAATCATCACTTCGGTACGTCGTCCACATGTGAATAATAAATAATGAATTTTTCTAAAAATTAACGTGTTGGAGAGGGCAATTTAAGTTAGTAATGGATATGATAGGGTCTACGGAGGTGTTGGCGACGTTGGGAACCGAAAAAAACGCAAACAATTGAGAAGTTTGCTTATGGTGCTCACGGTAGTTGCTCACGGTAGGTGGGCACCATAGCAAATATATATATATATATATATATATATATATAGCAAAACATCCCGTGAGGGCATGAAAGCGCAAAAAGGCATATTGATACAGGAATCTACTCACTCAAACAAGTTTGAAGGCGTCTCTGCGAGATCAAGAACCACCCTTGTCCCTGAAAAGTGTTGGTACTCCTGCGAGGAGAGGAATATCCGAGTGAACAAAAATTAAGCATGTGGGCACTGAGATATGGAAGATGGGTACTACTGTGTGTTCTTATTTGAAAGGATACCGTTCTTGAAAGCAATGAATGAAGTGCATGTCCGAATTCGTGAAACAAAGTTTCGAAGTCGGAATGCTGGAGATGCACCGAAGAAAAATTTTCACCCGCGAAATTGCAAACAAGAGCAACTATCTGCACACAAATTAGAGCAATTATTCAATGAGTAAGGGAGTTAATCAAACCAAGCATTAACCAAGATAACTTTGACAGTTATACATTTCGAAACCTATGCATCGTACATATTGTTGATTCAAATATGATGTAAAAGTAAGAGAGCAATCTTTGCATACAGGTAACTGGTAGTTCGTGTCTGATATTCGGCGCCCGCCTTTGATGGCAAAATGTGCACAAATTGGATGCTTACCCTTCCTTGATTTCAAATCAAGATATAGATATCCCAAGTCTCCCTGCATCAAACGGCAAATCAATGACAGATCGAAGGGAAAACCAAGTTCTAAAATCACACACGTAAGTAGTTGCACATTTCTTAAACAGCTTTCAAGAGTGATACTTTATATGCCCTAAACAACTAATGCAGAGAGAAAGTTCCATACAAATATTACAAGACCTCGAATTCACGATAGATGTTTGCAGCTTCAAGATGCCATTTCTTTCAACTTTTTTTTTAAACATCTGGGTAAACTCTTTCAAAAGGCACAATGCTTACATGGTTTTCATCTCCACTAAGAATAAGAATCCTATATGCAAGGAGGGAAAGAAGGCGGTTTAGGCGTGAATACAAAGATATAAGTTAATTCATCTGCACCTCATTGGGATGATTGAAAGATAACTTAAGCACATCTGGATGCCATGATTCACCAGGTCCAAGAGGAAGTTCGCGACACGTAACTCCAAATAGTGACTCAGCCAGCAGTTTTAATCCCTCAATACATTGCGACAGGGAAAAATATGGCGCAACCATCTGCAAGAGTCATAAAAAGATGAAACTCACAAAAATTTGAATCAGATAGTAGAATATCATATTGTACCAAATCATCAAAGTTAGTTCGGATGATTCAGTATGCAAATGAGATTCAGTGCACTCTTTGATTATCAGATAACTAGAATAAACAGCTTCATAAGCCGTTACGGCTTAATTAGCGCCAAATCAAGAATACCAAGAGTTCTAACTTGTCGAGGATGGTGACCATTGTATCATCGGAATAGAACAGTATGTAATCCAACACTTGAATCGATGAATAAAATATTACCCAGAAAGGCTAACCAATCATAAAATAAATGCACACAAAAGTGTATCTTCATGTGCGGGTATCGATGGAATGACTATAAGTATTGGAAACAAAACACAAAATAGAAGTTACAAAGAGACATAACCGAGTAATCTAAATTGTTCACACAAGCTTTCATCATCCGTGTATAGTATGCCTCATCCCATGGCTCCAAGTCATCAGTCAGGGAACTACTTTTGCATCGCTTGAAATTCAAAATTGCACTGTACTCCTACGTCGAAATAACCACATATGAAGGAATAGAGCAAGTGGCAGAGCACACATCATCAGTGTAATTCGATCTCAAGAATTACATGTAATAATAATACCTCATCAGCATTGGGCCTGATAATGTCACTCATTTCGTGCAGAAAAGATATAAGAACTTCAGGTGATGAAGCCATATTCTCTTTCAGTGCAAATTCAGAATAAGATTTGTATCCCATGACCTGTGAGCGATGATCATAAGCCAGGAAAAAATGCCCAGAATCAACAGATAAGTAAGTGAACATAAAGCTAGAGATGCTAGTTGACTAGTGAATTAAGGTAAAAAAAAAATACCGGGCGCATTCACTCTTTTAGCACCAGATTTCATGTTTACCACCCATGGAAGGTCAATCATACACAGGCTTAATTAACAAGCCTTTTTGCGGTCATAATATGGATTCTGTGGAGATATCAAGTACCAAAACTCTCTGATCCACAAGGTAGAAAAGCATGTTTTGTTTTCATAGGTCTTTGTCTAGCCTCGTACTAATTACAAGAATCTTACCGGTAAGGACGCTAGTCAAGTTTCAATGAATCTGATAGTGTAACAGTTTATATTTGCAAAGATCTACTGGGGTATCCTACCTCAGAAAACTCATGACGTGCATCAAGCAGCTTATCGAGAACTGCCAGGTTCGCACGTGGTACTGAATTTCCATTAATGTACGCTAGCTTCCTAACCTGCGATCGGATAGGAGAAAAGTGTAATTAAATAAAAATCCAGAACAAATAATGGTAAGCGATCCTTTACAAATGAGTAAATATATTGTAGTTCATTACACGAATCCAGTTATCAACCCAATATACTACACGCAAGGAACTTATATTTACAAGATTAAGTCATCCAGTAAAACGGTCTAGAATATTATCTAATTTGAACCTCTTAAACAAGTTTTGGTCTTTGATTTCCTGGATCTGAAGGACAAACTACAACTATAGCACCATATGAAACATAGACAATGCTGAAAGTCAGAAAACGGTAATGAAAATCAAGAAATTACCTCACCATCAGATGCCAATTGTAAAATAGAACTCAAGGCTTCCGGTTCCGTTACTAAACGAAATCCCCTCTCTTTCAAACCGACACCTCCCATTCTAGCGCGATAAATGGGCTTGCCAAGATGCTGTAATCTTTTCGGTATGCGAGAAGCAGGAAATATGTCCACATGACCAGGATCAGTGAAAATATTTTCAATGAACCTGATGAAACATGGATTTATTACAATAGAAGGCCAAGCACGCACAAAAATGAGCACATATACAGAAAGTAGTTAAACGATGACCCATGCCATTTTCCGGGGAATAATTCCTACTACAACTAAAATAACACTGAAGTTTTTCAATACAACAAACAAGTTACAGCGATCAAGAAGATGTGAAAGGAGTTTATAATGATTTTGAGAAAAAAATTAGGGCAATCGCTTGTTTGATTAGTGGCTGCAGTTGGGGACAAGGTATCGGGTGATGAGATCGGAAGAATAACATTTTGAGAAATAATCACTTACTCTCTGCAAAGCTGAACAATGTTTAAGTTGAGCTGATTAACTCTATCCAGTTTCTCTGTAAAGCATAGATGTCATTAGAAACAACAATTGGGTAATATATAAATAAGGAGAGAATCACTACCCGGGCTAAGATGAATACCACCCTTCTCCAAGTCAATCCGTAAAGATTGGGCAGCTTTTCGGCCTTCTTCTGTGAGCATGTGATGATTTTGCTCAGCCCTCAAAACCGCATGATACAAACTAAGATTTGAGTTGAGATACTGCACACAAACAATCAAAAGCTGTGAAACTTACTCGTAAAACTAACGGACCCAGAAAAGAAATCATCAACTCATATGTTCTTCGCAGTTCCCTCCATAAACAATTTCATATAACTGTAAAAAGGTTCACATATTTCACAAGGAAACGGCAAATGACAGGTCGGGTGAAATCTATATATCTTCATTCTTCAAGGAGGTCACGAAACAAAGACCCATGGCTTTGTATTTAGGCAATATCTTCCAACCAACTAAACAAGAGACATGGTTTTTGGGCATAGTTTCAGTTAAGGTTTCCTAGGCACACACAATCATTGATCACTTCTAGCATCAACAAGGCATTAATGTAATAACCACTGACTACCGGTCACCTCACATGTAGATATTCATTTATCCGTAGAGATGCTTTGCTGGACGCTTCCACGAAATCTCTACAGATTGAGAAAAGAAAAAAAAAAAAACATTATAAGAAAGACATGGAAATCTACGCTGTTAAAGTAGCATTTGCCATTCCACAAAAAACAAAAACAAAAGATTGGCCAGACTCAAAGAGCTCACCTGTCTGGATGAGTATGCCTACATAATTCTGCAGAGTCAACAACTGTACAAACCTACCATAAATCAAAACTCAAACAGTTCATGTCAACCAAACAATTAACAATAAACTTAAACTTGAATAAAAAGGTACACATAACAAGTTACAGAGAACGAACCGTATCAGATATTTCATCCATTGCTGCGATAATCTGCGGGGGTGAAGTCATGCCGCCAATTTGATTAACGAGCTCATTCGACCTATAAACCACAACAACTTCGCTGTAAAGAAAACAAAAATCTGTCTCCGAAGATCATAGAATGATTGCACTTTTAACTACCTTTGAATTGCGTCATCGACCATTCTTTCAAAACCTTGGGGATTTTTCAAGTGGTCGAATCCATAGAGGCCGACTTCTCGGGCCGATGGAGCCGACGATAAGTGTAGAAAACGTCGAACGCTGCTGAAATGCACCGCGCGTGCACGAATTAGGGTTCGAAGCATAGTTTAATCACGCGCGCAAGGAAATAGTAGCTGAGTCAGCGATCAGTAAACACTGCAGTGCAGAAGATGCTCGAAAACGAACCCGAAGACGACGGAGGAGCTGAACGGTACATCAGCTGAGAGAAAATCGTTGGAATAGAATTAGCGACTTCTTCGATACATATTTTGGACGATTGTATAAATAAATGCAATTTCAAGCTCACCGACGTGTCTCCCTCTAAGTCCCTCTCTCTCTCTTTCCCGCGAAAACCTCTCACCCATAGTTTCCACCACCATCACCACACCTTACTCTCTCTCTCTCTCGATTGAAACTCTGCGATGCAATGTTTCTTAATCCGATCTCAATTCACTAATCGGTCGCCAGCAACGGTAACAAGTAGGAGGCGTTAATTATTTCACTATGTCCGATTCCAGCAAGGATCAACCTAATCCCCACGCCTCTTCGTCGCCATCAGCTTCCAAGCTGCGAAAGATGCCTCACATTCCAACTCGACAGAGATCAAACAACGAAGGCGACGATGACGACTCGGAGATGATTGGACGTTCTTCGTTGGGGCTTCATCAAATCAGGACGCGCTCTGCATCAAATTGTAGGAATTCAGACAGTCGAGGTCAGGATGATGCTGGTCTGAAACCTAGGTTGTGCTCCTTGCGTGAAGAGCAAGGTTGGATTTTATGAATCTTTTTGCGTGTTCTTGTTGCGGGTTTTATGGTATTTGTGAATTGGGAGTTTAGATGATCTATTGAGCATTGTGGGAATGATAATTAGGCTGCTGTCAATTACAAACCAAAAAGTATTAGAGATGCCGTGATAAATGCTGAAGAATTGGTTTGTCAATTGGTTGAGAGTTAAGTGGTTGAAAAATGGTTGAACGTGAATGCGTTTGCATCAGATTAGCTATCCTTTAACACTGTTGCCGCCCTCGTTGGACAAATCCGAGAACCAAATTTAGTCATGTTTCTGTTTCTGTTTGAATGTATTAATTCAGTGATCGATACCTTGATGAATGTGATTGGCGATATGTAAGATTAATAATGGTATTGCCTTCAATGGTTCCTTGTCATTTGTAGGTAAAAAGACTCCTTGGCATATTTCAAAATCATTGAGAACCGTTTCACCTACCAGGTCGGGGCCAGCGGTAATCTGTCATTGCTAACCTAACTTTGATTCGGTTGTAAAGAGATTCTATTTTGATAATCTTAGTTTCAAGTTAAAAGGATGCATTGCACGGCCCTGATTCATGTACTTTTTTATATTAGGCTTACCAAGAAGCTTTTGCCAAGGAAATACAGTCCCCTCGATTTCAGGCTATTTTGCGTCTGACAAGTGGCCGTAAAAACAGAGCACCTGACATTAAAAGCTTCTCTCACGAACTTGATTCGAAAGGCGTGCGGCCTCTTCCATATCGGAAATCCCGAGCCATTGGTCGTATGGAAGTATGTTAACATCACCTGTAATATTCTGCTCTTGTTTCTGGGAGAGAGCAAATAACTTTTTCTTCTCAGTTGCTCATTACATAGTATGCACATGACTTGCATTGTTTATTTTCCCCCAGGAGATTATGGTGATAATGAGATCGAAATTTGATAAATTCAAGGGTGAAGTAAATGCTGATTTAGGTATTTTTGCTGGTGATCTTGTGAGCATACTTGAAAAGACCTCAAAGTCCAATTTAGAACGGAAAGAAAGTCTAGAAGATCTCTTGGTAATAGCTAGGCATTGTGCACAGATGCAACCGAGTGAATTCTGGTTTAAGTGTGAAGGAATTGTACAGAACCTCGATGACCGACGTCAGGAGTTACCTATTGGTATCTTGAAGCAACTGCATACTCGACTCTTATTCATCCTCACTCGGTGTACTCGCCTTGTTCGGTTCCACAAGGAAAGTGTCTATGAAGAAGCTCACGTGCTGGCAGCACACCAACTCAGTGATCTTGGTGTATACCCAGAACATATGTTAAATTCACTATTGAATGGGAAAGAGAGTCTTGACAGACAATCTATTACAGTTAATGAAGAAAGTGTTATAAAGGACAATCACATTACTGAAGAGGTCAGCTGTGGAAAGAGTGCCACTTCACGTATTGAAAACATTAGGATGTCATCGTGGAAAAAGCTTCCTCCTCCTGCTGAAAGGAATCGGAAACTTCGCAAGTTTCTTGAAACCTCTACTATGGATAAAGAAGATGCACACAGAAAGAAAACAGACAATTTCGAATCTATCGGTTCTCCAGTTGGTAGAACCGAACATTCAAAAGGATGTTTCGAAGCACAAACAGTGACTGGAGACTGGGAACGTCATATCCCATTGGATCATTCTCTAGTATGTCGAATATGCGAAAACGAGATACCAACAGTGCACTTAGAGCAGCATTCCAGAATTTGCACTGTTTCTGATAGATGTGATTTAAAGGGTCTAACCGTAAATGAACGACTTGAAAGAGTTGTTGACACTCTTGAGAAAATAATCGAAACTTGGACACCAGAAAGGTCACCAAGGAAAGGAAACGCTTTGTCTCAAAGATGTTCTGAGAACACGGCTGATTGTGTTTCTGGAGTTGATGGCTCTTTTACTGTGAATTATTCACATAATTCTTTGAAAATATCCTGTGAAGCTAGTGCCCAAACACCCGAGAAGACAAATACGAAAGCATCTATGTTAGGCAGCTTGACACCTCGTTCACCTCTGATAACTCCAAGGATGACCCAGATAGAACTGATCCTGAGTGAACAAACAGCATATGAAGTTGAAAGCTATCAGCAGGTATATGTATCATCTTCTTTCACATGATATGATGTAATTATTCGGATTTTTGGTTGATATTGATCTTCTAATATTGTTAGGCTACTCATTTATTATGGCATTTTCTAAAAGTTATAAAAAAATTTTGGTGACTTCCTCTGTTTTTCTGTGACATAAAATAACCTGTTGTTAACCTTATTGTGATCCTGTGAAACTACAATTATGATAAAAAAAGATAAACTTTTATACTGCCCAAGTTATCCTACAATTTTTATCAGTAATATTCAACCTAGTTATACAATGCATCTACAGTTTTACCCGCATTCCTTATTTCTCATTGAGCCACTCACATTGCTTATGATGCCCTGCAACCTATGGTCAACTGAAACTTCAGCAAGCGAAAGTTTTCTTTCCAACACGAGTGTGTTTTGAATGATATGGAACAAGGTGCATGTTGTGATGACTTTTCATTTTTTAACACAATTGCAGGTACACAAGCTAATGGAAATAGCTTTATCGATTGCTAATGTCAATAACTATGATTACAGTACATTGGCATATATGATTGAGCGATTAGGCGACCTTAAATATGTTATTCAAGAACGGAATGTAGATGCTCTTGTTGTGGAAACTTTTGGAAGGCGGATAGAGAAATTAATACAGTAAGTTTATTGATGTTGTAACATGCATCACTATTTTTTCCATAGAAATTCGAACTAGCATAAGAACATCTAGCTGCATTAACATTCTAGTTTATAAGGGTAGCTAATGATCGGTTTTTCTTTTCCTTGATTCCATTTGGTCACTATACCTTTCAGGGAAAAATATGTACTACTCTGTGGTCGGATTGACGATAAAAAGGAAGATTTGGCACCACATACCACGGTAGATGAGGACAGTTATACAGAAGAAGACATTGTACGCAGTCTACGTGCAAGCCCGATTAGTGCATGTACCAAGGACCGTACTTCTATCGAAGATTTTGAAATAATTAAACCTATTAGCCGTGGTGCGTATGGACGAGTTTTTCTGGCCAAGAAAAGGGCAACTGGTGACTTATTTGCAATAAAGGTCATGATCTATGCATATTCAGAGAACTTCATATGTAGCACTTCTAAGATTATTACAAGGCGACATCCATCTGATTAAACTTCCAGCTTTTTGCAGGTTCTGAAGAAAGCTGATATGATACGCAAAAATGCAGTGGAAAGTATCGTAGCTGAACGTGATATTTTAATTTCAGTTCGCAATCCGTTTGTGGTGAGTTGGGCTCTCAATGAATATGAACTTAAATAGGACGGGCCAAGACTTTGTGAAGTATTTTACTAATCTGCATTCTAACGATGAACAGGTCCGATTTTTCTATTCTTTCACATGTAGGGAAAATCTATATTTGGTAATGGAGTACTTGAACGGAGGCGATCTCTTCTCTTTGTTGAAAAATCTAGGTTGTTTGGAGGAAGATATGGCACGGATATACATAGCAGAAGTTGTAAGGATACTACTATCCTTAATTCCATGTAAATATATACACTTTTGATTGTTCATTACTTCAGTGAAGAAAAGGTTATGCATTGCTACTCCAGGTACTTGCATTAGAGTACCTGCACTCGTTAAATGTAATACACCGAGACTTAAAGCCGGATAATCTGCTGATAGGTCCAGATGGTCACATCAAGGTTGTATAACAACCATAATTTATTTAAATTTGCAGAGTTTCATTACAAATTGAAAACAGTTGACATATCTTGTACCATTTCAGTTGACAGATTTTGGGCTCTCCAAGGTCGGACTGATAAATAGCACGGATGACTTGTCTGGACCATCTACCTTAGTTGGTGATGATAAACCAGATGGACGATTGCAGTCAGCACCGAAACTAGAACAGGGAAAGAAACATCCGGTCGTTGGCACGCCTGATTATTTGGCACCAGAAATACTTCTTGGCATGGGACATGGTTCGTAATATATAGAACTAGATTCCAATTTGTGATTCTATAGTCAAGTGCGAGAACTTCCATTTACTCGGCTTCTTTTTGCTCTATAGGGGCTACCGCAGATTGGTGGTCAGTTGGAATCATCCTCTTTGAACTTTTAGTAGGGATTCCTCCTTTCAATGCAGAACATCCACAGGTCATCTTAGTTTAATTTGTATTTTATTATGTCACGGTGATAAATTGTAACTCGTGGAGTCCCAATTTGGTTCTTAATGGTCAAATGCTCATCTGATTTAGTAGAATCTATATCATGATTTCATACACAGCAAGTTAGTATACTCAGATGCTCCGACAGCAAAATCAAATGCTCTGCCTAGCCACATGAGCTGATGATAATTTATTGATACTTGTTGTTTAAAACAGAAATGGTCCATGAGTTAGCTTAATTCTTGTATTATTTGAGACTGAGCATTCAATGATAGAGCTTATGTTATTTCCTGATGCAGCAAATTTTTAACAACATTATGAACAGAGACATCCCCTGGCCAAACATACCAGAAGAGATGAGTTACGAAGCACATGATCTAATTAACAAGTATGTTGTATTTTCTCTCTTATGAAATCTTCATTCAGCCAGCCTTTTGAATGGGTTATGACGGCGATGGTCCAAAAATTTTGGAGATGCAGTCTTGAACTATGTAAGCTTTGTGCCTTTAAACTGAGTAAGTAAAACAAATCATTTGTTTCAGGTTGCTAAACGAGAATCCAGTTCAAAGGTTGGGTTCTACTGGAGCTAGAGAGGTAACAATATTTAAAGCTTAGGTGGTTCCAAATATATTCATGCAAGGCGAAAAAGGTTGTTCTTTTAATCTCCATTCCTTTTGTCTTCACAGGTTAAAAGTCATCACTTTTTCAAGGATATCAACTGGGATACCCTCGAAATGCAGAAGGTCTCATTCTCTTTTACTTAAAAATCGAAACAGCTTTGCAAGTTATTGATTTCCAAAAAGATTTCCTATTGACAGCTTAACAGCTTTAGGCAATGGTTCTTTTAATTTTCAGGCAGCGTTTATACCATCGACCGATGCGCACGACACGAGTTATTTCATGAGCCGATATATATGGAATCTGGACGAGGAAAATATTAATGGATGTAGTGATTGCGATGACATGACCGAGACGGGCAGTGGATCTTGCAGCAGCAGTTACAGTAACTTACAGGACGAAGATGTAAGCTTTTTACTAGTAATCGCAATTCATTCATCAGAAAATTAGAGATAAGCGAAACTGATTTACATATCCTTTTGAAAATAGGGCGATGAATGTGGACATTTAACGGACTTTGCTGGTCCCTGCCTCGACGTGAAGTACTCTTTCAGCAATTTCTCATTCAAGGTGAGAACTGTCTGGGCTATGAATTTCAAACTTTCTTCTATCATTTGTTGGTTAATATTATTGTTTTCTTTTTTCCTCCCAATCATATCAGAATTTGTCTCAACTGGCTTCTATAAACTATGATTTGGTTATAAAGAACAACAAAGAATCAAGCTCAGAGTGAATTTGAAACCGTTCAGCTCGAAAAGATCGTTTGCGCCATTCGAAATCTCTAGGCGAGTTGTTGGTCGACAACCGAAGAGATCGATCGTTTGTATACAATACACCTGAATATAGAGAATGGTAATTTTTCTTGGTGTGCAAGAGTTTGGCTTGCTTGGCTCTCATGTGCATGCAACAACAGTGGCAAATGGCTGGCTCTTACAGACCCCACCTTCATCTTTTTTAGAAGGTAATACATAAAATTATATAAACTATATAACGTGACAAATATTTTTTATTTGGAAAGTATTGAAAAATAATGAATGAACGTTTTGGTTGATGCTTAACCGTTGATGGCTTCACTTGTGTCCCAAGTGTGTTTTCTAGATGATGGAAACGTGATAAATATCACAAAATAGTAACGCCCATGCAAATATATGGAGAATATCTATATATTGGGTGCACTTGGTTGTTATAGCAGGTATAAGGCTAATCATAATTTAACTATAATAAGCCCATTATAATTAATCTTATCCTTTTAACTCAACTATCTTATATCGGCTTCTACTTTTATAATTGACTTAGTTATTAATTGCGGGCTATAAATAAAGCATCAAACATAATAGGTGAACTTACAGAAAAATACTCATTTATATAAAAAATTTCAAGTCAGTACCCTTGTCATAAATTTTTTTATATAAGTACCCGTTCGATTGTGTGTACCATTTTCTCAGTCTTGACGTACCTTCTTATATGTGTATTACGTACCATGTCACGCGTTTATATGGTACCCATATGGGTACCTATATAAGTTCTATTGGTACCTTAACGTGTACCATTTTCTCACTGTATTATGTACCACAATATGTTTCTCTATGGTACCTAAATGTGTCCTATGACGTACTTGCGGCGGAACATGTACCAATGTGCAAATTATTTATTCTAATAGGTACCTACGTATAAAAAATCTGGCAGGGTACTGACTGCGAAATTTTTATATAAATGGATATTTTTTTGTAGATTCCCCAACATAATATTACAATGTACTATTTGTATTAAGTGACGATAGGAAAAGAATCACTCTTTATCAGCTAGTTGAATTGAAATGCTCAAGTAGAGATGCAAATTAGGGTTAATCATTTCCACGATGATACACAAGATAGAGTTATATACAATTTGCCCCCACTAGAATTAAGTTTCTTCATATGTATGATTTGGTTGGAAGTCTTTAAAGGATGTCGAAAAAGTATCTTCAATCTCCAACCATTCCTCAATATATACAGTTGGTACAATATAATTTCTCCAGTATAGAGTTTGAACAGTATCACCAAACTCCAACCATCTCCTCTAATTTTACTCTATACAACATATAATATTTCATTATAGTTTATAATAAAAACTTTTGTTAAGAAATAATATATTAAATTAGTAATTCGTTAAAATCATAAGATAACATTTTTATAACTTTCATAGGAGCCATTCTAAATTAATTATTCCTATAACATGATGATTTATGAAGGTTTGTCGTATGTATGAGAAGCATGTTGCGTGTTAATTTGTTTGCATGTCATACTTTGTTATTGAATATATATAAGAGAAGTTTTTAATGTCCAAAAATGATATGTTGAACATAAGAATCACAAATGCAGTGGTTCCAAATCGAGTGTCTTATTCATAACAAAGTTGAAGACTAGAAGTTTCCATTTAATTAGTAATTCATTTAATTCATAATTTTGTTGGTTTCAATAGTATTAATTTTTATAAAATTTCTACCGATTCACATTATTATTTCACTTTATTTGACAAATCCACAAACACTCATCCTTCTATCTCATGGAATACTTATCGTCTTCTACCACAAGTACATAAAAAATATGAAACACCCCAAATCTGAAATTAACTAACTGAAGCAAAAAAGCAATTTCAAAATAATAATAATAAAAAGGAAAAAGCTGAGAGGGTGAACAGTGCCCACTTTAGGTAGGGGACACTGTTCCTCCCTCCATATAGGTTTGGTTTTTAGAGTTCCATTGGACTTCCTCTACCACGTTAAACACTAAGTTTGGCATAAGGTGGGAGACGCCTTCGAGAATATATCTCCACATACTGGATGGGGTCTATATTTTCCTATCTCTCAATTATATGAAAAGAAAATATCCTTATGATTTTCGAAAGCCTATTCATATCTTAAATTTCAATATAATGTAGGGGCGAACGCACACAGCAGTTGCGCTCTCACATCATTCCATCATAAATAAAACAATGGACATGCAGTTCACAAACAAATTTAGGCCCACGTCCCAGTCTCAAGTAAAATTATAAATTCCGGTCACTAATTATACATATTTCATCATATAACTATATTTCATATATAGAGCATTAGCTTAATAGAGATTTGCTATGGTGCCCACCTACCGTGAGCAACCACCGTGAGCACCATAAGCAAATCTCTCAAGTTTTTGAATTTTTTCATTCCTAACGCCGCCGACACCTCCGTAGACCCTATATCTATTGCTAACCTAAACCGCCCTCACCAACACGTTAATTTTTAAGAAAATCATCACCTCGGTACGTCGTCCACGTGTGAATAATAAATAATGAATTTTATTAAAAATTAACGTGTTGGAGAGAGCGATTTAGGTCAACAATAGATATGAGAGGGTCTACGGAGGTGTCGGCGGCGTTAGGAATGGAAAAATTCAAAAAATTGAGAGATTTGATCATGGTGCTCATGGTGGTTGTTCACGGTAGGTGGGCACCATAGCAAATCTATAACTTAATACTAGTACTATTTGCACATTTAATGCATGTGCAATAATAATAAATATATAATAGTAAAAATTCAATTAATATAAATGAAGATTTATTCAGAATATATCAAAAACACCCGTGTTCGAAAAGGTTGATTTTGAATCGAATTATTTAAATCTCAAACCACAGGCTCCATCCACGTACATATATATAAACAAGAAGCTTGGCAACTCAAAAAGACTCCCTATAAATCCATCTAATCTTTCTCCAAAAATTTAAAACACAGTCCAACTTCGTCATTCCAAAAAACACATATACCCGCAGGGTCGTTTAAAAAAATAGCCCTTGACATAGTCAATGTTAAAAAAATAGTCACGTTGACGTCTTTTTCAATGGCCTTCATTTTAATTAACTGTTAGCCATCATCTCTAAACCCTCATTAATTAACTAAAAATAAAAGAAAAAGAAAAATAAATATATATACACACGATTTGTATATATATAAAAAAACGAAACCTCATTTAAACGCACATCAGCACGTAATAATTATTACCCCCAGATCGATCCATCCTTTCTTCTTCATCGTCTCTAAGAAAAACAGCCCCATTTCCGTCATTAACCCGAGCTCAAAGTCTGCGAAACAAGTCTTGAAAGAAATGCCCAGCTCTAACTGTTTGCACTAACTTTTTTTTGCTTCGAATTATGAATTTTAACCCTCGAAATTTCGTGATTGTGTCAAAGAGATGATGTGTGGCCATGAGAGTGTCGAATTTCCAATTGGAAGGACGAAACACGTGGTCATGCTTCATGGTACCCGCGCATATATCCACAAGGGCCCCATGCATTAGAGCTGGGCCCCGCGCATAACTTCAGGGGCCTCTCGCATCTTTACATGGTCCCCACGCTGCTGCCGGGGTGCCGCGCATCAGTGCAGGGGCCGCGCACTAGAGCAGGGGTCCCACGCACTATATCAGGGTTCCCGTGCATCAGTGTAGGGGCCCCGGGCACTAGTGCTGGGGTCCGCACATCAGCGCACGGGCGGCGCACTAGAGCTTGGGTCCCGCGCACTAGAACTTGGGTCTCGTGCACTAGAGCGCGCTCTCGCGCACATGAGCGCTGAGGACCAGGACATCAGTGCCGCCCGCGCACTAGAGCAGGGGTCCTGCGCACTTGAGCTGGGGGCCCGCCCATCAGTGAGTGGGCATCGTGATGTAGTGCATTGGTCTCGCGCTATATGTTAGGATTTTCGAGAACTGTTAGGGTTTTCGAAAGCTCTTAGTGTTTTCAAAAGCACTTAGGGTTTTGCAAGCAGTTAGGACATCAATTATGTCTTGAAATCATATTATCAAACACACAATATCCGAAAATAACATATTCGCATTTTAGGTTTCGCAACATATTAGGGTTTCGCAAGCTGTTAGGGTTTTCTCAAGTGGGGTAGTTCTATAAATTTTACTTCTATTGCAGGCGATAATCATGACGATCACTAACATTGTATTCTAAGTCGAGGGTCAGCGGATAATTTGCGAGGACAATACCTCGAAGTGGTATCCCATCCCTATTCACAGATGTCAATCAATCTTGGTCAACGAGGAAACATGCAGGTTAGAAGACGTAAAGGACGAGATTGTGAAGGTATTGTCGCTACGCAGCGACAATTCCAAACTCACGTTAAGCTCTATGCCTAGCGTAGTTTACGATTTCCCACGACCCATCTACATCGAGAATGACTATGATATACGTGCATACTTTGGTGGTCCACAGTCTAGAACCGTGCTCCATGTTGAGGTTGCGTTATTTGTCAGTGCTACACCACCACAAGCTTATCTTAATGACGAATCGAATTTCAACGTTGGTCTAATAGAGCAGTGCGACATAAATGAGGAAATCCATCCCGTGGAGGGTTACATGGGCGACACATCTAACTACCAATCTTACCATATTTCTGAATACGAGGGTTTTCAAGAGATCAAACCAGAAAGTGCGAGAATCATAATAAGAATGAAGATGATCCGGTCGAACAACCCGAGGAACATTATGCTTCGAAAAGTGATAATGATGATGTCGACGTCCCGGAGCATCGCTCTCCACATGCGGGCGATGGTACGTATGGATTTGCGGATGATTCAAGCCTGTTCGTTGTTCACGAATTTCGAGACAAAAAGGAAGTCAAGGACGTAATCACTAAAGTCGCCCTTGATGCTGTTTTGAGTTCAAATTGGTCCGGTCAGATAAAACCATGTACGTAGTGAAATGCGCAAGCGAGGGATGCACATGGAGAGTACGAGCTGCACAGGACAAGGGCTCCCCTTTTTTCTCAATACGAACGTACTGCGGCAAGCGCACATGCGGGGTTTCTCATCGTCGTCGTAGACATCGGCAAGAAAGTTCATCAGTTGTATCGAGCGTTTTATTGGAAAATTTCACCAGTCCTAAAGACATTCCGAAACCAAGTCAATCATGTCGATGATGCGGAACAGGAAAGTAGATGTCTCGTACTAGAAGGCTTGGAAAGGCAAGCAACTAGGGATGGCAACGGGCCGGGTATGGGTCGGGTTTGGCCGGACCCGGGACCCGACCCGATTATTTTTTAGCAAACTCGGGACCCGCCCCGCCCCGCCTCGGGTCTGGACCCGCCCCGCCCCGGGCTAGACCCGAATATACTATTTTCTTTTTTTTTTCATTTTTTTTATTTTTTAAAAGATAAAATGTATAAATGTGTTGATTGAGATTCGAACCCACAACCTCACATTGGTAATGCCAAACCTCTACATTAGACCAACAACTCTTTTATTCATAATATTAACAATAGTACTATTTAACTTTAATTACAAAATGAATTATAATATAAATATATTATCGGGGCGGGTTTCGGGCCGGGTCTCGGGGCGGGTTGGTCGGACCCGGGACCCGCCCCAGACCCGGCCGGGTAGAAAAATTTTAAACCATTACCGCCCCATACCCGATTATTTTTAAAATACCCGGCCCATTAGGGGCGGGTCCGGGGCGGGTCCGGGTCCGGACCCACCCCATTGCCATCCCTACAAGCAACTAGCATCAGACGAATTAGTCGGTAACAGAAAGCTTGTTACGGTTTACTTCCGGCGTACTTGGATGTGTTGAGGCAAGCAAAAGTTGACAGCATCACGGATTGGGAGATGGACGAAGAAAGGAGGTTCAAATATATGTTCTTAGCACATGGCGCATGCATTAGGGGATTTGCATACATGAGGAAAGTCGTATCTATCGATGCAACTTTTTTGAAGGGTAAGTATAAAGGAGTTTTGCTCATTGCTACGGCAAAAGATGGCGATTACCATCAATACCCTCTCGCATGGGGTCTTGCTGACACGGAGGGAAACGAATCTTGGACGTGGTTTCTAACTAGATTGAGGCGTTTCATGGTTTCTGTGCATGGCACATTCAACAAAATCTGAAGACGAAAACAACGGACAAGGGTGCCGGCCTATTTACTGACGGGTAGCGAATGCCTACACCAAGACCGAGTGCGATACACATTACGAAGCTCTAAAATCAAATTGAAAAGCCACGGTGGACGAGGGCCAATGGATCCAAATCGATAAATGCGGCTCTACGCGCGGATAGAGAACTTCCAATTATAGTATTGTTGGGCTCGATTCACCGATTAACATCAGCTTGGTTCAGTAAGCATCGAAGAGCATGCGAAGCTTCATTCGCGGTGGATACGACGTCTTTTACGCCGAAGGTCGGGTAGATCCTCCGAGAGAATTTCGTTGAATCGCAAAGATTTCATGTGCCCGAAGTTGGGCGTCTAACATATAACGTATACGGCCACAACGTGAATGAGGTCGTCGATATAGAGTTGCGTACATGCACCTATAAGATGTTTGACATCGATCGAGTTCCTTGCCCACACGCGATTGCTGCTTGTGGTTATGCCAACATCAATGTGGGTTCACTAGTTCATGCTTATTACAGCTTGGAAATTTGGAAGTTAGCTTACGAATGTACTATATAGTCGGTGTCCGAACACATTGAAAGAAGTGCTGAAATGATGCCACCTCCTCGCGAGAAACAATATGGGAGACCACAGAAAAATAGGTTGCTTTCTGTTGGTGAATTTAGCAGGAGGTAAAACCTCTAAATTTAGGGTTTTCTAATGTGATATAACATAATTATGAGCGTTATGAAATATAACGTAATTATGGATTTGTAATGTAAGATTACGTAAGTATGAGTGTTGTGATATTATATTATTTAAGTATGTAATGTAATATAACAATTATGGTTTTTAAATATAGGGTTTTAAAGTTAGGGTTTAAAATCAGGGTACCCGTACAAGGGCGCACGTGGTTTCCGAAGTTAGGCGCATGGGACCTGCGCACATAAGTATTGGACCCGTGCAAGATCATGTGGGGTCCCTGTATATGCATGCTGGTCCCATGCTTATGCGCGCGGATCCCGTGTTTATTGGCGCGGGTCCGTGCTTATGCGCGGGGGTCCCATGCTTATGTGCGCAGGGCCCGTGCTCTAAATAAAGCGGAGGCTCGTGCGTCTAAAAATTTAAAACCCTAATTTCAGTCCATTATTGTCTTCCTTTGCATACAGTTACTTTTGAATTATTGGTCAATTATTTGTCTGAATCATGTCAGCTTTTATTTTGGTGTCATAATGCCTTGTCAAATCTGATGTGCTTTTCGATGTGTGGAAAAGCAGCTCACGGGTATTAAAAAGAACTTGAGTAGTTATATACTTTTGTAGATATTAAAACTTAAAAAAAATTAATCATAACGAAACATTAGTCTAAAAAAATTAATCTCGACCAAAAAATTACTCTCAAATCGTTAATGTATACAAAAAGAATTACTTGTTTTGAATGTGACGTTGCTGCATTAGATGAATGTCACAATAATTGAGCAAATTTACATAAAAACAACCTGCCTTATGTTGGTGACTTGATTAGGAGTGTAACAATCGAAAAATCGGATCTAATTATAGCAAAAGACCATAATGTGGGCTATGATATTATACGACGTATTACATTCATATGGAGGCTAATCAAAGTTCGGAATTATTTATTCTAGTATAAAATCACAAAAATAATCGGAGGATCCCCTCACATGAGCGCTGTGGCCCAGGGCTCATGAGCAGTGGACCCGAGCAAGCTGATGTGCTTTAGGTAAGCGGGAGCCATGTGTCCACTCAGGGGTCCCTTGATTTCACGCAAGGGTCCCGTGCTCATGTGCGAGGACCCGTGCTTAAATGCTTGGCCCCATGCGCATAAGTTTGGCCCCGTGCGCATCAGACAGGCCCCGTGCGGAAATTAAATTGACTAGTAAACAATCATTGGTCAATTATTGGTCTGTTGCTTTTTCTGTGATATTGTTAGTGTCATAACAGTAATGTCAAATCTGATGTGATTTCGATGTGTGAAGCTCAGGGTTTTAATTTTTTTTGTAAGTTATATATATAGTTTTGGGAAAAAAATTTTAATCATAAAGAAAAAAATTAATTATAACGAAAACATTTACTCTAAATTAAAGTTAATCTTGACAAAAAATTACTCTTAAGTCGTTAATGTAAAAAAATACATTATGATGTATTATTGTGCATGGTCCCCCCACATAGCGCTGTGGTCGGGGGCTCATGAGCAGTGGACTCATGCAAGCTGATGCATGTTGGGTAAGCGGGACCCATGCGTCCACGCAGGGGTCCCTTGATTTCCCGCAAGGTCCCGTGCTCGTGTGCGGGGACCCGTGCTTAAATGCTTGGCCCCGTGCGCATCAGACCGGACCCGGTCCGTGCGGAAATTAGATTGACTAGTTAACAATCATTGATCAATGATTGGTCTGTTACTTAAATGCAAGCGCGAAAATTCGTATTTGTCAAATCACACATCATGTTTCATACTTCAAATACGTACTAATCACATAAAATTCATATTCAACACATAAATCAACGCAAAAAATTCAACACAACAAAATTTAACACTTATATTCAACAGGTAAAATACAAACAACACTTAAAACGTGTCCCAATCATTCTTCAAAATAGAAACGGCGAGGAATTTTTGAATATCCCTCATATGAATTTGTTTCAGGCGGAAACGTCGTCCTTCGACACCATAAGCGATATTGCCGCCTGCAACATTGCCATGCTATCTTCTCCACTGAAAGTCATATCCAACATCATACGCATTTTATCGCGAAACTACGAACGACAAATAAAATGCAACATTCATGAAAACTTACGAATTTTGTCTTCTGAAGTCACGACACCACTTAGCTGCCCAGCTCATGCCCTTGTACACGCGATTTATTACCTTAAGCTGCTTGAAAATTGTCGGGACCATGATTTGAAGACTACGGATGTCACCCGAGATATAGCGCATCAGGAGCTGGATCCGAGTTGTAAATCGTGAACATCTGCGCTGCTTTATCAACCACGAACAACGCCCAATGGCTTCGCGTACGATAGGGATGGCAATGTGGGTCGCTATATCCCACGTAGTGTTCTTCCACGTTTCATCTCCTCCCTTAGCGAACGGGAGCCATAGCTTGAGCCCTTTTCGGTTCGCCTTCCCAGTGATATTTACCAATCGCTCATCGACTTGCGTCTTAAAGCTCTGGGGCATGTACGCCACAGTGTGCGTGCACGATTTGCTATGTCTCTGCATGTCGAGGATCCCAGAGATTGATTCATCGATGTGCTGCAATAAAATATAGTTATTGAAGATATTCAAGTAAGCGCAAAAGCATTTGGTAAATTCATACGTACCATCTCATCGAGCGGCATTCCCTCAGTCGCGAGGCGTAGGGCCACCGAGGGTCGTGTTTTCGTAGCTGGCCATTGACTTGCGCACCGTGTACCGAAATAAGCCCTAAAATCTGCGCTCAGTTGGCCAAAATTTGGCTATCTTAAATTGGATATGCCGCTCGAACGCCGAAAGCTTTGGAGGCCTGACTGTAGTCGTCAGCGGGAAATCTGTTAATGGCGACAGTTGGTACTTCGATGGCTTGGTATGCCGCTCCTCCGAGGTCGCCTCGACCACAAATTTTCCCTTTCCTACCATCGTCGACTAATCCGCTAAACCACAATTGGCGACGTTGACTGATCCGCAACCGCCGAAGTTGGTGACATCGACTGACCCGTAACCGCCGAATTTGGCACCGTCGACTGATCAAGCAGATGGGTCCACCTCATAATAAGGCTCGCTCTGTGCGTCGTCGCCACCGTCCCATTGCAATGGAACGTGAGCATCCCAGTCGAACTTACGGCCCGGACATCCCCACGTGTTCGAACTGGGTGGATCCGGTCTCACAAATTCATCCCACCCAGTCGAACTCGGTTCATCGCCTACGATGCATATTAAATCGTAAGCTACGCAAGTAAATTAACTCTTTTATTAGGGATAAAGATAGTTACCGTAATTAGGCGCGTCAGTGTGTGGACTCCTACCGTAAGGCGCGTCAGTCTGTGGACTAGCTCTTGCAACGACTATGCAACTCCGTTCATGCTTTCGTCCAACCCTTGCATCGAGTTGAACCGCTCGTCGTAGGTTTCGGAGCGTCGATCGTAATCGTCTCGAAATTGCACAAAGTCGTTTCCGAAATGGTCGAACCGACCGCTAAGCGTGTCGAAGTGCCGCTCCACGCGATGCTAAAATTCCTCGAACTGCTCCGACGACGGATACCCATACCCGTGCAATGGACCTTTCGGTGGCGGCGATGTTGGCGGCGTGTGAAAGTCGCCTCCATGAATGGACGGCGACACATAGTCAGAGCTCATGCCCCTCTCTTCGTCTTGCCGTGATCTGATAGAGAGCTGAGAGACGGACTCTGCCTCATAATTAGGTTCGAATGCATCCGCCCGCCGGCCACGAGGTCCTTGAGCCGCATGACGAATGCACCTACGTCCACTCCATCCATCAGTAGGGTTGCCACCTCATCGCACACATCGTGATGCAATCCGACGTTGAAGTCTCTGTCTCGAAAAATAGCATGCCTGCATCTCTTCAAGCGTCGGCATTAATAGCCATCGTACAAGGGACCCATGTGCGGCACCTTCGATAGCCGGCATCTTCGGACATCCCTTCCAATGCCATTGATTCGTGGCCCACAGGCATATACGGGGCCTCGTATGCTCCAACTCTATAAGTTAAGCGAATTGCTGAGCGTGGCCCGATACTCATTCGTATGCTAATATCTGAAGACCAAAGACACAAATAATCTTAGTAACCAGACAAAATAACGATCAAGATCAATCAAAGATAAAACCCTAACCTGAAGTGGATGTACGAATCCACTGATCAGCTTACTGGACTGATCCCTCCTCTCATTTTAATCTTGTTTCAGCGATCGAATTGCCGCTCTGAAAGCCACGGTGCCCCAAGGCTAAAGGGCGAAGGCTGCCAAGTCGTCGACTAAATAAATGATACATGAAGAAAGACTGGTATCCTTCTTGGAAAGTCGGGCAGCAAGACGGCGCCCGCAAAGTAGAGGTCCGCCGACTTCAACTTCTCGTCGTCGAGGCGCTGTGTATCGTTGGCAGCCAACTCCTCCAACCGCTGCTCAACGTACGACATCATCGCCGATCGACCGAGGAAATGTCGACTGATGAATTCATCCCTGACATTCACATACGATTCGTTGGCGGACTTCAGCCCCGTGATTAGGTAATACTTCGATTTTGAAAAACGGAGTGGTCTCTTTCCGAGGATCATCCAAAGCTCCTCACGATTGTGAAGCTCCATCTGTCTCTTGATGAGATACCACAACAATTGCACCGACGGATTGAAATCGGCGGCAGCTTCGACGAGCCTGACGAACGGACTCGCTTTCTTAAACACTGCCAGCTCATCCTCATTTATCAAATTGACGATCTTCTGGCTCGCTTCGGAATAGCGTGACGTGAGATGTAACCGGCACTCAATGTCTTCGTCGCCTCCGGCAATTTGCTTCTTCAATATAACCTAAAAAATTAGAAATTGTAAGCTAATTAGATCGAATGAAATACGCTACGGGCAAATTGCTATGATTAGATCTGGTCCCACGCACGGGTCCCCTACTATGCTGCGCGGGGACCCTGAACTTACGTGCAGGTCCCGTGCGCTTGCACGCACGGGTCCACAACAACCTCAAGCGGGACTCTCCGCTATGCTGCGCTGGGGACCCGTGCATGCTGCCCGGGAGCACTAGCAAGCACGGGTCCCGTACTATATTGCGAGGGTCCCTCGCAGTGCACGGGTCCCCAATGCAGCTTAACATGGGTCTCTGAGCTACCAAGCATGGGCCCCCTGCTATGTTGTGTGGGTCCTCGGCTGTGGTTCGAGTGTCCCGATCGAGACAAAGCACGGGTCCAACGCCGTGAACCCCTGCGCTTGCCCCACGAGTCCCCTGCACTAAAACGCACGGATCCCTGAGCTTCAAAGAACGGGTTCGCTACCATTGCAAGCACGGGTACCCTGCACTTCGAATTAGGGTCCCGTGCGATGCTAACGCAGAGAGATTCATAAATAAAAAAATTACCTTCACTTTTTGGGATCTCGCGTGAACTGCCATGGATTCTGAGCTTGAAATTCGACTGTGAAGAAGGATGTGAAGAGAAAAGGGAGAATGGTTGATCGATTTTGCAAAGGTCCCGTGAAGTGAAATGGTTGCTTTATTTATTTACTTTTGCTTTTTCAGATTCTACAGTAAACCTCTGTGAAAAGCTGTAATTTTCGTTAAGTATTGTTCATTGCCATTAAGGGTAAAATAGTATTTTAAGCAGAGTAAATAAGGGTACATTGGTCTTTTATCAGGAAGCTATTTTTTTAACGTTGATTATGTCAAATGCCATTTTTTCCTACCCACACCACAAACAACATGCAGTTCATACGCAGTTCATGCTCGGCGAGTGCTTACTCGAAGCTTTGCTACAGCACTCTCTCGGCCCACGCCAGCGCAATACAGCAGAGCCCTAAGCTGTTGGCCCACACCGCACTTTCGCTGAGCCTAAACACCGCTCGAGCCACCTCGGCGGACATGGTCAGCCTATCTCATAGGACCCACCTGAGCCCAAGGGAGGCGTCGGCCACGAAAGACTATTTATTATGTGCCGTACGTCAGTCTGGTTTGCCTATGTGGGGGAGTTCAAGGGATCGGCCATGAAAGACTATTATCTGTCGTAAGTCAGTCTGGATTGACTGAGGAATTTGTTGGAGCTTTGATCGACACGCGGTAGGCTATTGTAAAGTGCAAGTGCAACAAGTGATAAATAAAACGAATACGTAGTTACTATCACTGACGTGCGATAGGCAGTGGACCTATCGTTTGTAGTGTAGTAAGGTGAGTAAACGAGTATCGAACACGAGGAATAAACTTGATTACTAGTAATAACCTATCGACTCGTTATCTAGCCTAAATAAAGTGCGCAAATTGTTTAAACTGCGAACTAACCTAACAAACCAATCCTAAAGAAATGAGAGAGTAAGAGAACACGACTAAAACTGATAAGAGTGTTTTCAGATAAGAATAATGTGCTCTGATTCGAATCCCTTTAGGTACTATCGTCTAAGACACTAAAATATCACTCCTACGTGATTCTTGACTAGATCGCAGTAATTTCCTACCCACTCACAAATTTTCTATCGCCCTAGACGCTCGCGCGGATCTGAGATTCGACAATTACTAACGACGAGGATCGAGTATTTGTTGTCGCCCTATACTCGAGTATCATCTACGAACGACCTAATCGTTGTTTAGCTGTCGCCCTAAACGATTTTCCACGTATTCACTTTAACACATAGACATATTAAAGCGAAGAAACACTTTCATAGATAGATAAATAGTCAGGATACACGAGTCACGATAAATATATGTCTTAAGCACGAATCAACCTAGCGTTCATCTACTCCCAAACACAGATGGAATTTAGCTACTCATAATCAACGGAAAAGCAACGAAAGAAATAGAGACCAAGGGCAGATGACTCATAATCTTCCCTTCTAATTGATCTGGGATGGTCTCGGGGGAAGATTATCTTTCCTTGTTCAATTCGGCGTGAAAGCGTTGTTAATCCGTCTCTTGCGCTTCTGGGGGTGTTTCTCTGTTCTTGACGACTCTCTTTCGTCTCTGATATATTATGGTTGAGTTTTGAAAGGAGTTCCCCTTTTTTGAATTGAAATTGGACTTTTATAGTGAAATTCGACACCTTTAAGGCCTGGGACATGGGCCTTCACAGCCGTGACACTGTCGGAGCACAAAATGAGCTCACTACCGTGTTTCACGGCCTAGGACAGCATATTTACTGCCGTGGCGCTTTCGGCCGGTTTGTGGCAGTTCCTTGTTTCACGCAGATCAAGGGGTAAACGATGTCCAATGGACCTTCAATTTTAACCACAAAAAGCATACTTGCCAATCTTGACTTTGACCAAAGGGATTCTCAATCTGAGGTCTAGGTTGAGAGATATGAATTTTCTAATCCGTTGCTACTTTTCAGGCGGGCTTCACGATCGTGACTATACTCTGCATCGCTTGGCTTCACTTTCAGCCTTTCGTCACGGCCTGTGACAGAAGTGTCACAGTCTTGACACTCTTCTATGGCTTCATGACTTGTTCGTTTTGCCTCGTTTTCGCTCCTTTTCGTCCGGTAGCCCTCCTAAAGTCCTATAAGTGTAAATAGGTGTAAATAGAGCGAATAATTGCATAAATCAATGAAGAACGTTCTACTATATCCTAAACCACCGCTATAATTAACATACTAATGTACGTTTATCAAGCTTTCATTTGCGAATTCATTGCGGCTGTCTTTTGAGATGAACTGTTGAAAAATGAAAGGCTGTTGTTATTTCTTCTTCTTATTGTTCCGTGTATATAATATATCAATCAATATATATGGTACATCTTTTGAAAAACTAGCTGTTAGTAATATCTCTAATCATAGCAAAGCATTTACGATAAATCATGTCAGTTGATTTGGTCTTGATTTGCTTATAGACTTGATTTTTTCCTTCTTGAACATCTTGATTGATTTGTGTTTTCCTCTTTAGCTGAACACCTTTTGGGAAGGTGATAATGAGATCCTCTAATCTTCAACAAGAACTGTACAAGATTAATTCACTGATGAAACTTCACAACGAATGAATTAAATAAGATTCGTTAGTCTCAAATTCAAGAATGTATTAAGTCATCTAAAGGTTCTCAGTTCATCTATAAATAGGATTTTCTTTTCCAATGAAATATCGATCGAAATATAGAAAAAAAACATAAATTTGACTTAGTATATAATCTTTCTCTCGTATGATCGAACCCATATTCCTCATGGCAATTGAATACGTCCGTCAGGCTTATTATCACACATGGACATGTCAGAATTGAACTCGTGATAAACCTCAAGCTTTTAAGAGCTAAATTTTATGGTTATACTATGTACGGATTTTTCAGGCTCATATAAGCTTGTGGGGTTCCTCTCTAAAGCCAGGCTTTAGAGAGGAACCCCAGAAGCTCTGGACTTGGGCTAGTATTGAGCTTGAAAAATCCCTACATGGTGCGGTGAGCGTTGAGCGAACATGTGACGGTGACCTTCAGATAGACGAGGTTCTGCCCCAGATACGATGTGGGTGGTGTATCCCCCCCGGTTCTTGTAATAACAATTGATGAATTGCGATGAAAGCGCTTGGTGCAGATGATCGCAGTGGAAGCGATTGGTGCAGATGATTGTCGTGGAAGCGCTTGGTGCAGATAATCGTTGAAGGAGGTCCATTTTGGTGGTCTTGTGAGGGGAGGATTGTTGGGTATCAAACTGTTAGGATTAATTTATAGCGTTCATGTACTCATATGTATTAATATTCTGTTTATTGGGCCATTTAGTTATTAGTTTGCTAGTCGGGGCAAATATGTAAATATACCAAAACTATGTTTGGTATATAACTGGGTTTTACTTTGTAACTTAACACTTGAAGAATAAGAAAAGATTCTGAGCTAAACCTACCAAAGTGTAAACCCTCGCTAATTATGCAAGCCCCCACCTTCATATTCAAAAACACGCACAAACCCACACTTGAAGGTGTTCGTCATTTCGAGTGTTCTTGCTAGATTAAGGGACTTTCACATACCCAAGTCCCACATTGGATAAATCGAAGAAGTTGGTCAATATATAAGCTTGTAGGCTAACTCCCTCTATTACCAATTGATTTTAGAGAGGAACCCCACAAGTTTATATGAGCATGTGCTTGGGCTTGAAAAATCCCTATATACTTATATAGAAGAATACAAATAAAAAAAAGCTCACGGCGTCGAACATTCACGATGAAGTTCAACTAGAAGCAAAATAGTCGTGACTTCGTAATGAGTCATGCGTCCGAACCAAACTCTAGATGGCTCATCGAGTTTGTAAGCAATGTTGTAAAATTAGTAAAATCATTCCTGTTTTTGGTAAAACCATGGAGGGAAACCAAAATAAAGGTGCATCGAATTTATCAAATATTTTAAATAAAATAATATCAATCCCAATAATATAATATTAGTAAAATTATTCCTCTTTTTGGTAAATCTATATTTTTTTTTCAAAAAAATTAAATTGATTAATTACCAATTAATTAGCCGCCTAGCTGATTTTACTAGGGCCTAAGCGGCGACCTACTGTTTTTTACAACAGAGTTTACTCGATTCATATCTCAATCCTTCTCAAAAAACACGTTCCAGGCTCACTATGACCTATCAATACCCCCATTATTAAGCATTAAGTTGCTTGGCCCATTAGAAACTACAATTAGAAACTATCGATTACCTTTTACCGTTTTGAAATTAGCTAAATATTAACCTAACCGTCATCCAGACGCTACAGTTACAGTTTTGAACCGCCGATTACGGCACTTACTATTCAAACATTTTGTAGACAATAAAAAATTAATTATCTATTTATATCATTGGGTTTAATAAATTAATTCCAAGAAATAAGATAAATTCACTTAATTAAATTGCTCTTTATTGAGATTTATAGAATAGTCTCAAGTTAATAATAGTTAATTTGCTCTTTATTGAGACTTATAGAATAACTCAAGTTAATAATAGTTAATTTAATTAATAAATTATTATCATATATGATAATATATATTCCTTTAATACAAAATTCTACATATGGTAATCACAAGTCATAGGACAACGGCGAAGCGAAACTTTTAAAGCATTCAATTCTCTCAAAGAAGTTCATCGCATTCAATCGTAGCCCAAATACGGTAATCGAATAGTAAGAAACTTCGTTAGACGATATAAGTCTTTCTGTGAAAAGCGTTCAATTCTTCCGAAGCTGTTCGTATTCGGATTGGAATTCAAAGGCGAAATAGTACGACGCTTCGTTAGACGATATAAGTCTTTCTTTGATAAGCATTCAGCTCTTTCAAAGTTGTTCGTATTTGGATCGGAATTCAAAGGCGAAATAGTGCGAAGCTTCGTTAGACGATACAAGTCTTTTTGTTAAAAGCATTCAATTCTTGAAGTTTATATTTGAACCAAAACTCGAAACGTCCGAAAGTAATCACCAAGACCAAAGCGTTAAGTTCGTGATCAAGCTCAAAAGCCCACGAATAGAGCCCCTTTGATAAATATCAAGTTCAAGTTAGCTTTGTGATCAAGCCCAAAAGCCCACGAAGAAATGCACATCTTTCACAAGCGCTCGGCCAAGTCCAAATATTAAGTTCATGATCAAGCCCAAAAGCTGACGTCGAAATGTTCGAGGACTTCACAAAACCTTAACAGAAATTTGTCAAGATTCGTGATCAAGCCCAACGGCCCACGAAGAAACTTTAAAGAAGACCCAAATAAAGAAAATTCAAGGTTAAGAGTTTCCCGAAGCCCTTTTAGAAACTATATTGTGAAGAATCAGAGGAATAAATAGAGATAGAGTACATTAAGTTTCATCAAGTTTCATTTGTGTTATTTTTCTAATTATTTGATATTCGATAAAAGAAAATACGTTACACCATCGATTCACTGTTGACTTTATTTTTCTACAAATTGTTAGCCGCAGTTCCAACTGTCAGTACGAACATGTTTAAGTTTAAAAATAATTTTAATAAGTCTGTCCACGGTTCGAGCCGATGGTTGACTGCCTATTTGAACCGACAGTTCACGGTTCAAATCCCCGGCTAATCGTTGGTTACGGTTTCTGAATAATCAAAACTGGATTGCTATTTACCGCCCCCCTTTTCCTAGTCACCGCCCCCTAAAGGGCTGAAAAAAGACGATTTTGCCCTTTTGAATTTAAATTTCTATTTAAAGTCATTTTCCATACAACACTTTTGATATCGCAATCACACATCCAAATCAGAGTCAAACACAACAAAAAAATCAAATCGCAATGAGTCTATTTGGGAAAGGGAAAGGTCAAAGGAAAGGGTCTATTGGCATGGATGGTAAGCAAATTCTCGTAAATTTCGTTCGTATGGACGTGAATTCTCGAACATCGACCGGATTCGATCGAAAAATTCGGCCCCACCGAAACAGAATTTCGGCCAACACAAGGGGTGACCGAACAACAATTTCGGCCACTCCTTGTGATGGCCGAAAAAACATTTCGGTCACCCTCTGAGGTGGCCGAAATTTTTGCTCGGCCGTGGCTGTCATGGCCGAAATTTTCATTCGGCCGGGACGGATGCGGCCGAGATCATATTTCGGCTCCTTTGGAGGTTGCCGAAATCTCTGTTCGGTCGCCTCTTAGGGGAGCCGAAATTTCGTTTTGGCTCTGAATTTTTTTTTTCAGACTTGGAGAGGGAATTCCACATCCCGGAGGATTCCATGGGCGACGGGATAAACTACAGTGAGCATTTCCGCGAAGGAGGACGATTTCCGACCGACGTGGAAGCCATTAACTGGGCGAAAGGCGTCGCTATTGCTCTTGGTTTCGAGTTGATTATTTCGTCGCATAAGAAATGCGGTACGAAAAAATTGATTAGATGTTCTCACGGAGAACGTTATAGAGGCAAGGAGGATGAATTGGAGAGGCTGTCGAAGTCTAACAAGTGCAGGTGTCCGTTTGTAGTCATAGCCCAGCAGGATCCAGCTACTAAGGAATGGTACATTCGTACGGGCGCACCTGAGAATTCCATACACAATCACCCTCTGATACAGTATCCCGAGGGACACCGCAAGACGAGTGGGTTAAGCAGCCAGGCAAAGAAGGTCGTAGAGGAAATGACTACTGCGCAAGCGAAACCAGCTCATATCCTCTCAGCGATGAGGGCTCGACACGCAGAAGATAACGCGACGATCCGACATATATATAATTACAGGGATCGTTTGAAGAAGGAATATTCTGAGGGTCGAGACGTGGTGAGCCAGTTGATGCACCAGGCGACAGAGGCCGGATATTTTGTTGAAGCGCTGAGAGACGAGGAGACTAATGTGCTGACACATGTCTTTCTCGCACACCCGGAGTCACTCGCACTGGTGAGGACGTATCCTTATTTTATTGGGATTGACTCGACGTACAAGACCAATAGATATAAGATGCCTCTAGTTGAGATTATAAGGATGACTCCCTGTAATCACAACTTTCTGTGTGGGTTTGCCGTCATGGAGGACGAGACGGAGAGAAGTTACGGGTGGATGTTGTAGTCTATCAGGGATATTCTAGGGCCAGGTGTCCACCCGTCGGCGATTGTGACTGATCGTGAGTTGGGCCTTGTTCGACCGGTACATATGGTATTTCCGCATTCTCACCATCTGTTGTGCACGTGGCATAAGTCCTGGAAAGCAGTCGTGGAAGCTCCGACGGTCGACGAATACAAGAAGGCAGTGAATGACATGGGTCTGCGTTGGCTAGCCGACTCAGAAATCGTTAAGTATGTTTCGCAGACGTGGTTGGTGCATAAGGAAAAGTTCACCAGAGCTTGGACAAACCATGTGCTTCATTTCGGGAACACCACTACATGTCGTGTGGAGAGTGCTCACAGCGAGCTGAAAGGATGGCTGAGTTCGGCCACTGGGTCTCTTGACACCGTATGGGTGAAGGTACACGAGCAGATTCAGAACCAGTTGAATCGCATCAGAAAGGTAAATTAATTATTATTACGTGTCAGATATCCTTATCTAATAATTTTTTAATGTTGACATGCAGACACTTGAGGAGTCTCGGTCGAAACGACCTATTCCGATGTCAGGATTTCCATTCCTAACATTATTATACAGAGTTTCACACCATGCAATATCGATAATGGGAAGTGAGCTGCGGCGGGCCAAAGAGTTGTCGAATGAGGTTTACTCCAGGTGCGGATGTGTAGTACGACGTACGCACCATCTCCCATGTGCTTGCGAGCTTCAGCAATGCGTGGACAATAACTACCCAGTTTCGGGTAGAATGCTTGCACGACTTCTGGAGGACCCTCACAATTGGCGAGGGAGTAATTCCCGATATTTCTGATCAAGAGCGCTTATACGACCTCGTGCGTGATGCAGAAGGTCGCGATCCCGCCGTTATGCGTGGCCTCCATCGAGTAGTTCATGAACATCTCTATCCCGAGGCCCAAGAGTGGAATGAGCCTGTTGTTAAGACGTCTGTAAAAGGTCGGCCGAAGAAAAGAGACTCCACGAAGCGTGATCGAAGTGCTTGGGAGTACGCAATCCCAAGGGGGGACGCAGCGGAGGGCGCAGCAGTACCAGTCGTAGCAGCCAGGGTCGTAGCAGTCAAGGCCGTACGTCATCTTCGTCTGCGAAGCGATCTCGTACTTCTACTACGGAGACATGTACTACTATCTTTCACTCCTAAATTCTTACGAACATGGATGCACCTCTAATCTTGTAAAATGCTTTGTACAGGTGAATCCAACTTCTTCCACAGCCGCTTGCAGAACAACGTAACATCAGTCATCCAGTATATTGTTAGTTATAAGGATGTGGTGGCTGACGGCAACTGCGGATTTCGCGCTATCGCCTCCCATATTTACAATGACGAGGACGAATGGGTCACCGTAAGGAATAACGCCGCGAACGAAATCGAGGCCCATTGGGATCGTTACTCGGCATTGTACTACAGTGAGTCATTGGAAATGCAGTTGGATCGTATACGCTGGGAAGGGGGGCCTTGCTTGGCAAACCACTGGATGTTGACACCGTGCGATCTGTGGGCTGTGGCGACAATTTGGAACGCTGTAGTTATCCTCTACGGATACGGCAATGGATCGACCATCAACATGCATTCTACGACGATACTGCCACTGCGTGCCGTTCGGACTGCGCGTGGACCGAACCGAACTATCGTCATAGCGCACCTTGAAGACGAGTACCAGCATTATATTAGACCGAATTTATGTCCAGACTTTCCTATGCCCGTCTTGCATCTGTATTGGTTCACGTATCGTGATAGTCGACTTGCCGGTTGGGAACTTAGATATCAGAACAGATTCGAACACTGGGTGCACCTCATGCGTCAAAATGGTCTATTGTAATTCCGTTTGTATTAGTAATGTTTTTTTGTTGTAATTTGTAATATTATTATTTTTGTGATAATATTTTGTAATATTATTATTTTTTGTTATTAATATTACATTGTTGTTATTATTTGTAATATTATTATTCTTTGTTATAATTATTTTGTAATATATTATTATTTTGTTATTATTTTGCAATATTTTTATTCTTTGTTATAATTATTTGTAATATTATTATTGTTATTATTTTGTAATATTATTATTCTTTGTTATAATTATTTTGTAATAATATTATTTGTTATTATTTTGTAATATTATTATTCTTTGTTATAATTATTTTGTAATATTATTATTTGTTATTATTTTGTAATATTATATTCTTTGTTATAATTATTTTGTAATATATTATTATTTGTAATATTATTATTCTTTGTTATAATTATTTTGTAATATTATTATTTGTTATTATTTTGTAATATTATTATTCTTTGTTATAATTATTTTGTAATATATTATTATCTGTTATTATTTTGTAATATTATTATTCTTTGTTATAATTATTTTGTAATATTATTATTTGTTATTATTTTGTAATATCATTATTCTTTGTTATAATTATTTTGTAATATTATTATATGTTATTATTTTGTAATATTATTATTCTTTGTTATAATTATTTTGTAATATTATTATTTTTTGTTATTAATATCACATTTTTGTTATTATTTTGTAATATTAATATTCCAAACATAAACAGTAGAGACATATAAATTCTGCTGAAAAAAAAGTACGAGTCCGATACATACACAAAGCATAAACAAAATAAAAGCACGTCATGGGGCATTGCGCCAACGGTCGTTCAGCTCGTCCAGCCGTCTTTGTACTGCTCCGTATGCGTCGACCCCTCAAGCTGCATCGTAGCTAGCATATCGCTAGTCAAGGTGTACATTGAGCTGTACCACTGTAGACAGAAATGATACATATAAAAAGTGATTAAACATACAAATATAAAAAATCCAAATCACATTAAACTACGTACGTAGTCGGCGTGGCTGCGCGGGGGTATGACGCCCGATGAGGATCCCGACTCAGACAAAAACAGACGAGGATGAGAATGTCGCTCATACCAGTCCATGTACCCTTGGACGGTCTCACCAAGGTACTCTGCGGACGCCCGGTTGATGTACGAGAGGTTGAGGATGTACGCGTACGGAAACTGCCGCCAAGCAAATTCTGCTGCATCGCCAGAATGGTGCACCTTATACCTCGACGTGTCTGCTGGCATGACCGCCTTCTGTGGCGGACTCATCGGCGGCGGGATGTGCTGCACGTAATCAAGCTGGCGCAACACTCTCGAGGGTACGTAGGGCTCAACGATATCGCGATATCGAACCCAGCCTACGAAAAGAGTTCTCATGTGCTGCGCCGCTGGATCGGGACTGTACGGCAACCAAGCAACCTGATAACAATTCACAGTTTTTACATAATGCAAGAAGAATATAAATTGTTAATATACCTCGCTCGCAGTCATCATGTCTAGCTGACGGCGGATCTCAATCAAATGGTGGACCGTCCGCTCGTACTGAGATACAGACCACATGCGTGATCGTGCCTGACCAGGCTCCACATGACGGGGTAGACGGTGTGGCCGGAAGCATGGGAAGTACTCGTAGATCCACGCCTGTAGTAACGACAGGCACCCAGCTAAACCCCTTGCATCTGCTCGGCTTGCGAGGCCAAGCTGGCGATAGAGGTAGGCAAGAGCGGCCGAACCCCACGAGTAATGACTTGCAGATGGCAGCGAGCGGTAGAACTCGTGCATGATGTCGGGCTTCACCCGGTTCCCGCTCTTGTCGACGAACAGCGTCGACCCCGATAGAATCCACAGCCAAGCGATGGCCTGGAACCCCGCAGGCCAACCCTCCCGCATCCTCTGCATCACGTCTTTCGACGCAACCCCACCGCCTCTCCAAGAACCCCTCAGCACGTCCGCGGAGACCCATAATCTCCCTCGCCGCGATCTGCTGGTCGCCGGCGTCTGGTGTGCCCGATATACCGTCGTCCCGTCGATCGGGATACCCAGGATCTGCTCGACGTCGTGGAGCATGATCGTCATCTCCCCCAAGGCATGTCGAAGGTGTTCGTGTCGGGGTGCCAGCGCTCCACAAAAGTGCACAGAAGAGGCTGGTCCAAGTGACCCACCATGGCATCTGTGAGGTGCCTAAGCCCCGAGCCATTGATCTCGCTCTGCGTCTCCGGCGGGAATTGACAGTACCACTGCTTAAGCGACCAAAGCACTAACACAGAGCGAGATCGATGGCAGAGCGAGATCGATGGCACAGGGCTTAGGCACCTCACAGATGCCATGGTGGGTCACTTGGACCAGCCTCTTCTGTGCGCTTTGGTGGAGCGCTGGCACCCCGACACGAACACCTTCCACATGCCTTGGGGGGAGATGACGATCATGCTCCACGACGTCGAGCAGATCCTGGGTATCCCGATCGACGGGACGACGGTATCGGGCACACCAGACGCCGGCGACCAGCAGATCGCGGTGAGGGAGATTATGGGCGTCTCCGCGGACGTGCTGAGGGTTTCTTGGAGAGGCGGTGGGGTTGCGTCGAAAGACGTGATGCAGAGGATGCGGGAGGGTTGGCCGGCGGGGTTCCAGGCCATCGCTTGGCTGTGGATTCTATCGGGGTCGACGCTGTTCGTCGACAAGAGCGGGAACCGGGTGAAGCCCGACATCATGCACGAGTTCTACCGCTCGCTGCCATCTGCAAGTCATTACTCGTGGGGTTCGGCCGCTCTTGCCTACCTCTATCGCCAGCTTGGCCTCGCAAGCCGAGCAGATGCAAGGGGTTTAGCTGGGTGCCTGTCGTTACTACAGGCGTGGATCTACGAGTACTTCCCATGCTTCCGGCCACACCGTCTACCCCGTCATGTGGAGCCTGGTCAGGCACGATCACGCATGTGGTCTGTATCTCAGTACGAGCGGACGGTGGTATGTATCATTTCTGTCTACAGTGGTACAGCTCGATGTACACCTTGACTAGCGATATGCTAGCTACAGTGGTATGAACGACCGTTGGCGCAATGCCCCATGACGTGCTTTTAATTTGTTTATGCTTTGTGTATGTATCGGACTCGTACTTTTTTTCAGCAGAATTTATATGTCTCTACTGTTTATGTTTGGAATATTAATATTACAAAATAATAACAACAATGTGATATTAATAACAAAAAATAATAATATTACAAAATAATTATAACAAAGAATAATAATATTACAAAATAATAACATATAATAATATTACAAATAATTATAACAAAGAATAATAATATTACAAAATAATAACAAATAATAATATTATAAAATAATTATAACAAAGAATAATAATATTACAAAATAATAACAAATAATAATATATTACAAAATAATTATAACAAAGAATAATAATATTACAAAATAATAACAAATAATAATATCACAAAATAATTATAACAAAGAATAATAATATTACAAAATAATAACAAATAATAATATTACAAAATAATTATAACAAATAATAATATTACAAATAATAATATATTACAAAAAATTATAACAAAGAATAATAATATTACAAATAATAACAAATAATAATATTACAAAATAATTATACAAAGAATAATAATATTACAAAATAATTATAACAAAGAATAATAATATTACAAAATAATAACAACAATGTAATATTAATAACAAAAAATAATAATATTACAAAATTACACAAAAAAACAATAATATTACAAATTACAACAAAAAAAATTACTAATACAAACGGAATTACAATAGACCATTCTGACGCATGAGGTGCCCCAGTGTTCGAATCTGTTCTGATATCTAAGTTCCCAACCGGCAAGTCGACGATCACGGTACATGAACCAATACGGATGCAAGACGGGCATAGGAAAGTCTGGACATAAATTCAGTCTAATATAATGCTGGTACTCGTCTCCAAGGTGCGCTATGACGATAGTTCGGTTCGGTCCACGCACAGTCCGAACGGCACGCAGTGGCAGTATCGTCGTAGAATGCATGTTGATGGTCGATCCATTGCCGTACCCGTAGAGGATAACTACAGCGTTCCAAATTGTCGCCACAGCCCACAGATCGTACGGTGTCAACATCCAGTGGTTTGCCAAGCAAGGCCCCCCTTCCCAGCGTATACGATCCAACTGCATTTCCAATGACTCACCGTAGTACAATGCCCAGTAACGATCCCAATGGGCCTCGATTTCGTTCGCGACGTTATTCCTTACGGTGACCCATTCGTCCTCGTCATTGTAAATATGGGAGGCGATAGCGCGAAATCCGCAGTTGCCGTCAGCCACCACATCCTTATAACTAACAATATACGGATGGATGACTGATGTTACGTGGTTCTGCAAGCGGCTGTGGAAGAAGTTGGATTCACCTGTACAAAGCATTTTACAAGATTAGAGGTGCATCCATGTTCGTAAGAATTTAGGAGTGAAAGATAGTAGTACCTGTCTCCGTAGTAGAAGTACGAGATCGCTTCGCAGACGAAGATGACGTACGGCCATGACTGCTACGACCCTGGCTGCTACGACTGGTACTGCTGCGCCCTCCGCTGCGTCCCCCCTTGGGATTGCGTACTCCCAAGCACTTCGATCACGCTTCGTGGAGTCTCTTTTCTTCGGCCGACCTTTTACAGACGTCTTAACAACAGGCTCATTCCACTCTTGGGCCTCGGCATAGAGATGTTCGTGAACTACTCGATGGAGGCCACGCATAACGGCGGGATCGCGACCTTCTGCATCACGCACGAGGTCGTATAAGCGCACTTGATCAGAAATATCGGGAGTTACTCCCTCGCCAATTGTGAGGGTCCTCCAGAAGTCGTGCAAGCATTCTACCGAAACTGGGTAGTTATTGTCCACGCATTGCTGAAGCTCGCAAGCACATGGGAGCTGGTGTGTACGTCGTACTACACATCCGCACCTGGAGTAAACCTCATTCGACAACTCTTTGGCCCGCCGCAGCTCACTTCCCATTATCGATATTGCATGGTGTGAAACTCTGTATAATAATGTTAGGAATTAAAATCCTGAAATCGGAATAGGTCGTTTCGACCGGGACTCCTCAAGTGTCTGCATGTCAACATTAAAAAATTATTAGATAAGGATATCTGACACGTAATAATAATTAATTTACCTTTCTGATGCGATTCAACTGGTTCTGAATCTGCTCGTGTACCTTCACCCATACGGTGTCAAGAGACCCAGTGGCCGAACTCAGCCATCCTTTCAGCTCGCTGTGAGCACTCTCCACACGACATGTAGTGGTGTTCCCGAAATGAAGTACATGGTTTGTCCAAGCTCTGGTGAACTTTTCCTTATGCACCAACCACGTCTGCGAAACATACTTAACGATTTCTGAGTCGGCTAGCCAACGCAGACCCATGTCATTCACTGCCTTCTCGTATTCGTCGACCGTCGGAGCTTCCACGACTGCTTTCCAGGACTTATGCCACGTGCACAACAGATGGTGAGAATGCGGAAATACCATATGTACCGGTCGAACAAGGCCCAACTCACGATCAGTCACAATCGCCGACGGGTGGACACCTGGCCCTAGAATATCCCAGAGAGACTGCAACATCCACCCGTAACTTCTCTCCGTCTCGTCCTCCATGACGGCAATCCCACACTGAAAGTCGTGATTACAGGGAGTCATCCTTATAATCTCAACTAGAGGCATCTTATATCTATTGGTCTTGTACATCGAGTCAATCCCAATAAAATAAGGATACGTCCTCACCAGTGCGAGTGACTCCGGGTGTGCGAGAAAGACATGTGTCAGCACATTAGTCTCCTCGTCTCTCAGCGCTTCAACAAAATATTCGGCCTCTGTCGCCTGGTGCATCAACTGGCTCACCACATCTCGACCCTCAGAATATTCCTTCTTCAAACGATCTCTGTAATTATATATATGTCGGATCATCGCGTTATCTTCTGCGTGTCGAGCCCTCATCGCTGAGAGGATATGAGTTGGTTTCGCTTGCGCAGCAGTCATTTCCTCTACGACCTTCTTTGCCTGGCTGCTTAACCACTCGTCTTGCGGTGTCCCTCGGGATACCGTATCAGAGGGTGATTGTGTATGGAATTCTCAGGTGCGCCCGTACGAATGTACCATTCCCTAGTAGCTGGATCCTGCTGGGCTATGACTACAAACGGACACCTGCACTTGTTAGACTTCGACAGCCTCTCCAATTCATCCTCCTTGCCTCTATAACGTTCTCCGCGAGAACATCTAATCAGTTTTTTCGTACCGCATTTCTTATGCAACGAAATAATCAACTCGAAACCAAGAGCAATAGCGACGCCTTTCGCCCAGTTAATGGCTTCCACGTCGGTCAGAAATCGTCCTTCTTCGCGGAAATGCTCACTGTAGTTTATCCCGTCGCTCATGGAATCCTCCGGGATGTGGACTTCCCTCTCCAAGTCTGAAAAAAAAAATTCAGAGCCAAAATGGAATTTCGGCTCCCCTAAGAGGCGACCGAACAGAGATTCGGCAACCTCCAAAGGAGCCGAAATATGATCTCAGCCGCAACCGTCCCGTCCGAATGAAAATTTCGGCCATGACAGCCACGGCCGAGCAAAACTTTCGGCCACCTCAGAGGGTGACCGAAATGTTTTTTCGGCCATCACAAGGAGTGGCCGAAATTGTTGTTCGGTCACCCCTTGTGTTGGCCGAATTTTTCGGTCGAATCCGGTCGATGTTCGAGAATTCACGTCCATAGGAACGAAATTTACGAGAATTTGCTTACCATCCGTGCCAATAGACCATTTCTTTTGACCTTTCCCTTTCCCAAATAGACGATTCATTGCGATTTGTTTTTTTTTGTTGTGTTTGACTCTGATTTGAATGTGTGATTGCGATATCAAAAGTGTTGTATGGAAAAGGACTTTAAATAGAAATTTAAATTCAAAAGGGCAAAATCGTCTTTTTTCAGCCCTTTAGGGGCGGTGACTAGGAAAAGGGGGGGTGAATAGCAATCCAGTTTCGTTTTGAACCCTATATGTTGACCACGATTGAACTGTTGACCGACAGCTGGTTACTGTTCGGTTACTTTGAAGACTTCTAACTGGTCCAGTGCAAATTTATATTAGCTACAAATCATTTAACATTTATGAGTACTAGGTTTGCCCCCGTGCGATGCACGGGGTAGTTTGTTGCCATGCAAATTGAAGCATTAGTCAATGAAGATCGATTTTTTCTTACAGTGATGTACATAGATCATTAAATTTGTTATTGAAAGCTGCACTGTAAGACCGCTTATTTGCACGATTGGACTGTAGAAGGCTGTACCGATTTGTTTGAGTGTACGACTATATGTTTTCTGTGGCCACATATAAGCTTTTGTCCAATATATAAAGATTTAACATTGTCATTATCAGAATTTTACAACAGCTTGAAAACACTATGTTCCGAAGCTAACTAAGAAATTGATCTTCAATGTCGACATCGTAAACAGCGGCGACGCAAAGCAGTTGATAAATGGTGTCCAAAGATACAAAAGGCATTTCTACTTATTACGTCATCAGAAAAGTTATCTTCCAATGTCCTCTTGTCCTTTACACCACCGGTTTCGTAAAGCTCCTATTTCACCTGGAATAATAAGCGCAAATATGTAGGCGTGTTCTTGTAGTAGAGGCAGCATCCATGTTTCGTTGCACAGGCCGGAAGTAGACGGTGGCCACAAATTTCGCCTCTACCTGAACTGTTTTAGTAATTGATGCCTTTTCAAGTTAGGTCCGGTGAAACTACGGCATATTAAGCCTCATATTTCACCAAAAAGAATAGGGAAAGAATTGTAAACGCCAAAATACCCATCCTTGTGAAATCATGTTGGGTAGATGGACTCCCTTTGCGGACATGTTCTGACAATAGAGCCGGCATCCACGCTTCCTTGCAAAGCAGGGAAGTACACGGAGTCCACGAACTTGGGCTCTAACTTAACTGATTTAGGAATGGATTCCTTTTCAAGTTAGGCTCGTTTACTCCATGTACTTCTCTACATGTGCAACGAAACTGAGTCGTACAGACTCATGAGCTTAAGTGCAGACTGTTTACAGTTCATATGCAGGAGATGGGCCGAAGCTTGCGCATGAGGTCTACACCTGAAAATACATAACATGGCTTTCCACATTGAGAAGGATTGGTCACATGTAGAGGAAGGATTGTGCTGCACATTTCATCGAATATATTGGGGTCGTCAGCTTCTTCGCCAAAATGGCGTTATTCTGGAAAAGACCCTGAGAGAGGACATAATCAAACAAACAATACGCAGATCCGAATTGTATTTAATAAGCGTGAAACATTTTGAAATCAGAGATTCGTTCTCAGAAGAGGAAGGGATGATTTACGGGAAAGGAAAACTGTATAAACCCTGAAGTCGAAGCTGAAGAGCTCTGCAAACACGTTGGCAAAACAGCATATGAAATTAAGAATGCCCATGGCGTAGTCGATCATGCTGTTGTGATTCAGCAATTCTATCTTGGCATTGAGCATGTCTTCGTCAGAACAATCCCCTCTCCCGCAAGAACTCAAGCAAGGGGAATACCAAGTGACCGTCCAGGTTGGGCGCGATGCGCTGCGTGGAGATCGTACTTCTCCACCGCGTACGACTTCCGACCTGCCGATTGATTTGGGATTAGGTTTAGGCCTTCCATGGTCGGTCCCGTGCCTTGTAACTATGGGCCGTTACGAAAGAACTTTCATTACTATTACTGTAACCTAGCCCATCGAATGTATTTTATTTCGTTTCCTTAGTAAAATAAAAATAAGTAAATATGGTAACACACTAAATAATTTTTATTAATAGGGAGTGCAAAGGGAGGGCACGGATAGACTGCCATACACGCAAGCCGTTCCTGTAGTTTTTCACACCATTTTGTAATCTTAAACTGACTACATTTTGTTTGAAATTAGTGATGTTCCTTACAGTACTACGTTTTGAGGTTCCTATTTAATTATTGTGGGTTCGTGGGTTTAAATTGTGTTTCTTTGTGTAATATCGAATTAGCTCCATGCTAACCTCTGTTTCAGTCTTGAACGAATAGATTCGAACATAGGTTGCAGTATACTGTTATACTGTCATACAATTCGAAGCACCTGGAATGACCTCAATGTATTTGTTGTATGAGTTGTGCTCGATAGGTGTGGCCATGTTATGTAACATGAGCAGCGAAGCATAATTCATAAGTTTTTATGTTCAAGATATTGTACGGAAAGCATCTTGAAAAGTACATAATAAAGTGATATATATTGTCCCAGAATAACAGTTCGAATGGGTTGTCGTAAATGCAGTGTATTTGTTTTAAGTGCAAAATACTGTAATGTTATCCTATTTGCCTATTCTTATGAGAAATGCAAGGCGGTGCACGAAAATATACAATGGAACAAATACGAATAATTAAACTGTCTAAAGTCATACAGTTTGCTGTTCTTGTGTTGTTTTCAATAAATTGGTAGTATATGTTGGTGCTGCCATTTGAGCAGCCATTATTTTAATATGAGCATTGTAACATGGTTCATAATTTTATATTGCCATAATAATCATGCGGAAAACGATACATAAATAATAATATAGAATTGCAGGCATGAAAGATTTATTAGAATAGTCTTGAAGAGCTACGACCAGTTATTGAAGAATACCGATGCGGTCTGGTATTCTCTAAACTCTTGAATCATCTCGGGCAAAACATCGTGGACATCGTTCTCTGCAAACATAAGTGAAAATGCTGATCGCAGCATGTATACGCCGCATTCGCCGCTGGTACACATGTGAGAAAATGGTATGAATTATCATTTTACCAAATGGGTATTGTACAGAGTGAATATATGGAGACATTTGAATTACCTGAAGTATTGCCGCGGGAACTCAGGATGCCTATAAACAGTGAAGTTGACGATGGAGTCAGTCATTCGCAGGTCTCGAAGAATATAGGGGATCGTAAGCCGTGTTTTATTAAACGACTGCTCAAAGAACCTCATATCCGTATCGACCGAAGGGTCACAATCGTGCACTGTTATGGATCGTTCTATAATCCGCAATGCATAGTACCCAATGGCACTCATTAATGTTAACCGGGATAACTATGAGGTCCGAATCCTGCCATGGAAGAGATGGCCACTTGTCAACAATACCCTGAACATATGGGCGTATGGCTGTTAGGTCAGTATGTCCGTCACTTCGAAATTCCGTTGCAATTATCTGGTTGAACGTTGTGTTCATAAAAGCGACCCTTGACTTGGGAACTTTGCATGAGGCTGTTTCTCAATAAACCCACGTATGCATTCGTCGATGTGCTGTTTCAGATAATAACATATTGTAAGAATATGTTTGCATAGTCTGCATTAAATAATATGATGTTGTACCTCATCACTTAGCCAAGTTCCCTTTGTCATGAGATCCTTGAAGAATTGGAAGCCACGCTCTTCTCCTAATAGGGTACTGATAGTGTCGGCCTGGGTCATAGTCCCTATAGATACTGCTACGCGGGGAAACAATTTTGAGAGTTTCTTGACAGTTGTCGCAAGGGTTTTGTCTTTCGGAACCTTTTTCGACTTTGAATGTTCTTGGTCTAATGGGGTTGTAATTTTGCTCTTAGTCTTTTTTTTTGCACTGGAGTCTGTGTGGGCTCCTTGGGCATATTGTTACGCTTTCTTTTTCCCGAAGGCGTCGTTTCGTTGTTTGAAGGAATGGTAGTCAGGTTTTCTGCCGACTGATTGCCGCCTAGTGTTGCCCTGATTTCTCCTGCCAAAACAATTGCATGGTGATTTACATGTAGTAGTGGTTATGTAAGCCTGTTTGGAAAACTGTTATCATACCAAGCGCATGCTCTATATGTGATAGCCTCTGTTGAATTTCGGAGTAATGCTTGTTGATCTTCGTTGTCAATTCATTTAGGACAGTAATCTGGCGATTGTGCCTTGAATGCAGATCGTTGAACCTTTGGGCAGCAGATTCCACATAGGTATCTATCTAAGTTCTATCTTGTCAGCAAATTGGGAGGCCTTATATAATGTAAAAACATGTGTAGGAAACCGTAAAGGCACAACCCATTGCAAAGGAACGTTTCTCTAAAATGAATGTGTTCGCTTTGGTTGCATAAGGTGCATCGTTTCGTGCATTTTAATTTATGCTTGGATCGAGTGAATGAATGAAGGAATTTTTGAATAAGTTTTTGAGTAGTGGAAAGGTTTTCTTAATAAGTGTTGGTGTATTGCGTGAATAGCTTTGGGCGATTCGAACAGTCGTAATTAACCAATACGGTATATTTATTTTTCAGTGATATCTATTGGTTGGTTTGCTACCCATAATCGCATTATCATGCGGTTTTAATGCAACATTTTGTTCTGCTAATCAATATATAATGGAATTGTATTTATGTTTGGTAATAGATAAGTAATAAAATTACTATTACTATTATATAAAAAGAATAGCAAACATATTAACTATGTAGTAAAGGGGTCGATCCGTTGTAATTTCTTTTATTATAGTTATAATTCCTGGTAATTGAGAGACTGTTAAAATTCACGGTCGGTCTGAATGGAAATAAGGGATATTGATCGAGCCATTAATAGGGAGAAAAACATGCAACGAATCTATCATCTATGACCGTACACCTGCAAGACCATTAAAAGAATGAATGTATAAAGGTAATTCTAAAAGTCACACATACGCCCATTTAATGAACAACGACTAGTGGGGAATTAATATAATATCATTAATATATCCGGCGAGAGAACATCGTATTATATAGTGCAATCGCCCCAAATAAAATATACAATCATTCCTACGCTGACACGTCAGCAATTCCATACAATTAACTCGGAATATACAAAAATAAAATCAGAATAGTAATCAGAATTTCTTCGGCGCGCTCTGATTGGATGGGGGGAATCCGTTGCACACGTGTCAAAACAGATAATTTCATTAACACCATACAGTCACATGATTTGTTGCCAAATAATTTTGGCGCTCTAGACTAACTGTATATGTGGCCGAAGATGTTAGGTAATTAATCAACACGTCTAGGAGTAGCATTATACGGCAACAAAAAACGGAAGACTGTACAACAGAAACAACAAACTAACATATAACAGTGCATCTTGTATGACGTAAAAACGGGATGACAGTGAACAATAACGTAGCTAACTGTACATGCATCTGAAAATGACATGGAATTAAAATGGATGACTGTAAAAGTATTATGGAAGTGAACACTATCACATTAACTTATTGAAGAGTATGTCTGTAACAATTATCATTTGTTTGCTGGTATGCTTGTTAAAATTGCAGAATGTGAACTATTTTGTGTTATACGGTTATTTATGTTGGTAATAATTCCTTAATATACTACAGTCACGTGGTCTGGTGCACTCAGTCTTGTAGTTATTAGTTCAGACATATAATGTGGCCAGTAGATTGGCACTGTGTTCTTGTCTTACATAACTGTATGACTGTTGCAGTTAATGATTGCTAAGCTGTATGTCTGCTGTATTGGTAGAATGTGAGCGGGTACGACAACAATACTGTAAGGTTGGATAATATTGTAAAAACGTATGCTAAACACTACTATCATACAACAATTTCCATGTGTTTAAATGTTGTTGAAAACTTCATGAAAAAACATGTTTATGAGCTCGTTGTCCTCCACGTTGTCTTCTTTCATGCTCAATATTCTGATTCCCACGGGTGATGTCACTCTAGATAGTGCCACATAAAGTTGCCCATGGGTGAAAACTGGACTGGGAAGATACACACCTACCCTTTTTAGGCTCTGGCCTTGGCTCTTATTTATTGTCATTGCGTAGCAGACTTTAAGCGGGAATTGTCTACGGCGCAGTTTGAAGGGCCACGCTGTGTCAGAAGGAGACATAATTATCCTCGGTATTAGAACCTTATTGCCAACATGCGTCCCAGTTAAGATTTCTGCTTCGACAACGTTTGTTCCAAGGCGCGATACAATGAGTCTTGTTCCATTGCATAGTCCGTCTCTCTGATTTAAGTTCCGTAATAACATTACGGGAATTCCATGCTTAAGTATGAGTTTGTGGTTTGGAATACCTGAAATCTCAAGCATGTTTAAAAACTCAACCGGATACATCGTACTTGCGCTGATTTCCACTTCAGCCTCCAGTTCCACGCTGTCTGAACTCAAGTATTCTGTCTCATGGCCGGGTACAATGGATAGCATAAAGTCATTCACTTCGTCAACTGTTTTGTTCCTGGGTGTGAGGACAGCTCTTTCCTTAATATAACGTTGATTAGTCATATTGGCTTCAAAATCAACATATACGTAGTTGCATATGCTACGAATCGTATCGCCGTGACAATCAATAGACATGTTTTCTGGTATCTTAATCGTCTCCACGTCTGTATCTGCAGCGACCTCTACATTTCCATTGCCAACTTGCAAAATCCAATTTGCAAATTCTATTTCCGAATGATGTAATCTCATGTTTTGGGTAAGAGTGTGTACACGGCAATGTTGCCATAAATAGGATCTATTTATGGCTGACTCCACCGTATCTTGCCTACTACCATTTCGTATAACTGGAAGTAACTGTCTGAAATCGCCTCCCAACAGCACCGTCTTTCCACCAAAGGGCTTATCCTCACATTTTTCAATCGTGTTGGACATCAGGTCCCTCATAGTTCTATCCAGTGCCTCGAAAGCATATTTGTTTGTCATCGGCGCTTCGTCCCAGATGATTAATTTTGTTTGGGTTAAAAGTTCCGCTAACATCGTCCCTTGCTTTACGTCGCACATGGAGTTCTCTTGTAGTATAATAGGGATCTTGAACCTTGAATGCGCAGTTCTTCCACCTGGAAGCAACAGGGCTGCAATACCTGATGATGCAACTGGTATTACAATTTGATTTTCTGACCTCAATTTTGTAATGATTGTTTTGTAGACATGAGTCTTCCCTGTCCCTCAGGACCATACATTTAGAACAGGTGTCCAGCGTTGTTTGCAACTGAGCTGATGTCTTCGTTGAATATGTTGTGTTGCTCTTCATTCAAGGTTTCAATTAGGCGTTGATGCTCAACGTCGTTCTCCTCACCATTGTAATAACTTTCTTCCATTAGTAATCTGTTGTTCAGATCTTTTAGTATGTTCTTGGAAGGCAGCGGCATTGGGGGGTAGTCTGAGAGTGTCTTTGGGTTCTGTATCATTAGTTTTTTGATCTCAGTCAGCGCTTAGTTTTTGACCTGGTCGTCTGTAAGATGCATTTCTGTGAAGCCAAATAGCCGCCTTTGACGCATTGGTATGTCTTCTGATAGAGTTTTCCAGAAGCTATTCCACAAATTTAGGGGGTTGGTTACCTCACAGAAGATCAGCAATGTGACAAAGAGCTGGCGAAGCTGAATCGGTGTCGCCCATTGTGCAGCTTCATTCATTGCATGATGCCACTCTGAGTCTCCATCTAATAATCCTCTTCTATAACATGCTTCTTTGAAAGTTGGGAGAGCTTCACCATTGACTGTACGTATGTCTTGATATGACGTGGGCCCCCTAACGATTGTCAATAACATCTTCATGTAATATATCTCACCTGCTGTTGGATGAATGTTAACCACCCTACCAATGACAAATCCTTTCTTCCGTGGTGTCCAACTTTTCTTTGAGGCGTTCCATACAAATCTTGATGGGAACTGAATATAAGTAAGGTCTTTTGCCTCTTGGCTTCGTTTGTTTGTTTCCATCCATTCCGTCATTATAGTCTTGTGTATGCCAACCCTATTCAACATATTGCTGAGGTCAACAGACTCATCGTATACTAAGCTTTGTTCTCCCTCCAAATGAAGTGGCAACCTTTGTACTGCCGGTGTTGCGAATAATAGTAAACACGCAAATGTACGTATCGTTCTAACAAGTAATAGTGTACGTAAGTACGGATATCGAACCCAAAGGACTGTGTTACTAAGTACCGAAATTATATTAATTCTAATTTTATTTGAACAATCGCAAGTTGGTAGTTGACGAAACGATAAAGTAAAATGCGCAGAGAAATAATAAAAACGATTAAAAAGGTAAATGACCAAATAAATAACGAAGAACGACGAAACGATTTTAACCAAAGATAAATCTGGGGACTCCGACTTCACCGATGAAAATCATGCTATTGATTTTAGTTTTCAAAGGATACTTAATCTTATGTTGACGATGGATTTTTCCGTTTTAATTATCAATCTATCTCTAGCATCGATAACCTATTCTAACATGCGAATCCTACATCTCTGTCAAGATTTCTACACGTCGAATGCATTAAACTTAGAAAATCATAATCATCGCACTAGTCACATAACTATCACACCATTTGTTCGACGGAAAGACTCACTGAAGGATATACCATATACACCTTCGATGTAGCCACCTGACGCACGAACAATAGCAACGTTTGGACCGGGGCAGCAAGTGGAGATGAGCAACGTCAATCTCGGAGATGGACAGAAGGCGGATGACAGTCACGGAGAGACGAGTCGAGCAAAACACGACACGGCTACTTATTCGATACGTTTCCCATTCTCTATTTATCTCCTATTATGAACATGTTTATGATGTTTTTGTTGAAATATAATATGTTTTAATTTCATTATCTGGGGTTACGATGTAGCCAGACATGATTGCTATTGATTTTCAGTTTGTATGCTATTAAAACCTTAACGCTATGTTGAGTATCATAATCCGTTATTAATATTTACGAATTTCTGAACAACTTTCGTAAAAATAGGTGTTTAGATATGAGACTGAGAGGTGATTATCTGAGCGTGTCCGTTGATTATGATACCATTAGAACATTCGTAAGCTAGAGAATGTAAGGATGGTCCAGCTATGCGCTAAATTTTCTCACTGCCCCAAGTAAGTTGGTGACAGCTTCAGCTCGTTACCTGCTCCAGCTGAGGAAAGGAGCTGCTAAGTTTCAGCCTTTTTGGATGGCTGTGTTGCCGAGTGAGAGCCGAGAGATGAGGTAGGTGGGCGAGCTCTTGTGTGCTTTAGGGTCTTTTGCGTGAGAGAGAACCCAAAGTGACGTGGATGATGGCAGTGTGGGGGTGGTGCGTTTTCTTCTATTCAGCCGTGAAGTCTTGAGGTGGGTGAGGTGCGATGGTGTTCGGTTAGGTGGTGAGGTGTGTGTTTAGGTTGCTTGGATGAGTGGATGGTGTGAGAGCTATGTGTTGTGGATGATGGCGAGAGATGAAGTAGGCGAGTTTGCTAAATCTTTCGCGTCTTTGATATGGGTGAAAGTTTTGTGAGAGGTGTGTACGATGGTGTATGGTTGTGTGATGATTGGATGATGAAAAATGAGAGATGGTGTCAGAGCCTTTTTTTTTATGTCTTCTCCCACATGCTTACCAACCTCCTCTCTTGCTTCGTTCTTTTATTTTTTACAATCCATAGTCCAACAGAGAACTAAATGGGCAGCCCTTTTTTACTCCTTGTTTCATGCTTGTATGTCTTCATTGGTTCTCTCTCCCTCCACTCAGTTCCATAAATGAAGCATTGTTGGTATAGATAATCAACAAAAAGCAAAGTGAGTCAAGGATTGGGGGCTTGATGTATCTTTTTTTCTTCTCCAACGTGAACAACGCAGCCAAGGTGTTTTCTCATCACCAAAAGTCGTATGTTTTTATCTTCTTGCTTTGAAACACTGCACCTACTCACTTGGGCCGATCTTTACTTGAAAAGGTGTAGTAAACTTAGACCCACTTGCATATTGGCATTTTGCATCTTGGCTTTATTATTATTTATTGTTTTCTTTTTCATATCCGAGTCATCCCGCATTTTGGCCACTTTTTCTCCAATATCTACGAAACAAGAAATGTAAATGTATATATAGGATATTCGAAGATATTTGGATCAATAACAATAAAAAACACACTTTTACGGGGTATAAATAATATGTAAAATCATAACTTATCAACCACCCCAAACTAGCTTTGATCGCCCTCGATCATAAAAGCGGAATAAAACTAAATCAAAGTTACGATTTTACAACCTCACTAAATGAATGCTCCTTTTTCTTTCAGAAAAGCAAATCGAGATAGTCGTCAACGAATAAGCGATCAGTCAAGCACGAGATATAAATGATAGTTCACAATCATCTTTGGCACATAAACATTTCTAGGATCCTACCACGTATCACGTAACAACTCGCACATGGATCACTCAAGTCGCTCGAAGTGTATAACTGGATCTGTATAATAGCGCTCAAATCACGACATCGAATGAAATTACTCTAAGCTTGCAAATATATCACATCATATTCACATAGTAGATATCGTGAACGAATCAAAAGGTCTTTAACAAGGTTGTAATGGGGCTCAGGGTAATAAGGGTGTGACATATGGGATAGGTGGGCTAAAATAGTCAAACATGTTAGTCACTAAATCGCTTCCCTGTAGCCAACAAAATACGACTTCGAATAATGGAAACTAAAAGCGCACTAAAAACTCGAGAAAATAATTATGAAAATCTACTGTAACACTCTTTTTTTTCTTTTATATTTTTTTTCTGATATATATTTTTTTCTCTTTTTTTTTCGATATTTTTTTTCATTGTTTTTTTTTTTTCGATCTCGCTCTCTTTTTTTTTATTATTTTTTTTCAAATAAGTAAAATAACGCAACCACATAATACATGCCGTAATCTTCTCTCCTCTAAATTAATAGACTCAATACTCCGAAGTGACTAGTAAGCTAACATGCTAACAATGGTACGAAGAGAAGGATAAAATACGGGATAACTTGGCGAAATATCGTGGCTCCAAATCAAAGAATAAGGCTAATAAGGCTCAAATGGGCTCGCTAATTGATAGATATGTCGGGAAAGCAGATATTTAGGCCAATGACTTATCCTAAGTGCCTTTATCATTTTCGTACACAAAAATCCACAAAGTAATATTGACATGTATAACAAAGTAAGTTCGAAAATATTCAGACCATGCGTGTCACTCATGAAAAACACAGAGCAAGTAATGAGTTGCTCTCTTTTTTTTTTTGGCTCAAAACTCACAATATTTTCTGGGTTTGTGTCTCATGATACGTACTATTCTCCTGGAGTAGTTAATGAAACCAGATAATCATGCTAATATCAAAATTACGTAACATGCAAGACTTTCACACTCAATTCGCTAAATATTATCCCGACACAAAAAAAAAATTATCACGGGCATGAGCTTTCAATAGTGAAGTTCTAATCATAACTTTCATCAGTTTATACCACTCAGAAATCAGAACACATCGATATCTAATATTATGAAATCTAGCATGTGGCACCCCACCCCAAACTAATTATCACATTGTCCCCAATGTGTTAAAATAAAGCAAAGATAGAGTTTAAGTGACACTGCCCTGAATAATGCGTCGATCGATGTAGAGTGTGACATGAAGAAGGACTCGATCTCCACAAGCAAACGAGCCACCTTGGTGAATAGACAACCCTCAAACTAGTTGCGAGCTTGCGAGAGAACAAGACCAACGACAACAGTGATACGAATTTAGGATGACAAAAACATAATAAGACAAAAACTTAAAATATGAGATAACAATGCATAGATAGTGCTTGGGTTGCCTCCCGAGAAGCGCTTGTTTAACGTCATTAGCTCGATGGCTTGACTCTCTAAGGTGTGTTGAGCATTACAGTGGTCTTCTCTTGATCGAACCCACTATTGATGTACGGCTTCAACCGCTGCCCGTTGACCTTGAACGTTCCTTTTTCTGGGTCATTGATCTCTACCGCACCATAAGGAAATATTTTAGTCACCATAATGGACCTGACCACCTTGATTTTAGCTTGCCTGGAAAAAGGCGAAGCCTAGAATTAAAAAGAAGCACTTGTTCTCCAACAACAAATTCTTTTCTCCGAATATATCTGTCGTTCCAAGCCTTGGTTCGTTCTTTGTAGATTTTTGCATTTTCGTAAGCCTCATTGCGAAATTCATCCATATGGTTTAGTTGTAAAAGACGTTTCTTACCTGCAGCTTGCATATCCATGTTTAATTGCTCCATTGCCCAGTACGCTTTATGTTCTAGTTCCACCGGAAGGTGGCATGCTTTACCATAAACCAATTTGTATGGTGACATTCCAATAGGTGTCTTAAACGCTGTCCGATATGCCCACAGTGCATCATCGATCTTGTTGGCCCAATCTTTTCGAGAGATACTCACTGTTTTTTCTAAGATTTGCTTAATCTCTCGATTGGATACTTCTGCTTGTCCATTGGTCTGAGGGTGGTAAGCTAGTGCCGTGCGATGTTTAACACCATAATGCGACAGAAGAGCATCGAATTGCTTGTTACAAAAGTGAGTTCCTCCATCGCTCAAAATCGCTCGCGGAGTTTCAAACCTAGTGAAAATATTCTTCTTGATAAAGTTGAGGACTGTCTTACCATCGTTCTTTTGCGCAGCCACTGCTTCTACCCATTTAGACACATAATCCACCGCTAGTAGGATATATTCATTACCGTATGACGATGGAAATGGTCCCATAAAGTCAATGCCCCAGACATCAAATAACTCAACTTCCAACATAGTATTGAGTGGCATCTCGTCTCTTTTTGAAATATTACCTGTCCTTTGACAACGATCGCAAGCTGATACGAAAGCATGAGCATCTTTGAATAAATTCGGCCAATAAAAACCCGATTGTAAGACTTTAGCAGCCGTACGATTTCCTCCAAAATGGCCTCCACACTCGAGAGCATGGCAATGTCGTAAAATATCGTGCACTTCTTCTCCTGAGACACATCTTCGTATAACTTGGTCGGCACAATGCTTCTACAGATAAGGATCTTCCCACTAATAATGTTTTATATCGGCAAAGAATTTCTTCTTCCCTTGATAATTAAGCTCAGTTGGTATTATTTTTGCTGCAAGATAGTTGACGAAATCAGCATACCACGGAGCTTGTGATATAGCTAAGAGTCGTTCGTCTGGAAAGTTATCATCGATAGTTTGTCTCTTCAATTTATTTTCTTCTGACAACTCCAAACGAGAGAGATGATCTGCTACTAAATTTTGTGTTCCCTTTTTATCTTTAATCTCGACATCGAACTCTTGACGCAATAGAACCCATCGAATCAGTCGTGGTTTTGCATGATTCTTTTCCATGAGATACTTGATGGCCGAGTGGTCAGTGTGCACGATTACCATGTTCTCGATTAAGTATGATCTGAACTTTTCGAAGGCGAAGACGATAGCAAGTAACTCTTTCTCAGTTGTGGCATAGTTGAGCTGAGCATCGTTGAGAGTTCGACTCGCATAGTAAATGGTATGAAATATCTTGCCCTACGTTGTCCAAGAACTGCTCCCACTGCATAATCACTTGCATCACACATCAACTCGAACGGTATGTCCCAATCCGGAGCAATCACGATCGGTGCCGACACTAGTTTCTCTTTTATAGTAGAGAATGCCTCCTCACACGTTGCATCAAAGATAAAGGGCACTCCTTGAATTAAGAGGCTCTATAATGGCTTTGATATCTTGGAGAAGTCCTTAATGAATCGTCGATAAAACCCAGCATGCCCCAAGAATCTCCTAATTCCCTTGACAGATGAAGGTGGTGGAAACTTTTCTATTGTCTCAATCTTTGCCCGATCAACTTCAATTCCTTTGCGAGAAACTTTGTGACCTAACACAATACCTTCTCAAACCATGAAATGGCATTTCTCCCAGTTTGAAACAAGGTTAGTTTCTTCGCAACGTTTCAATACTAAAACAAGATTATCTAGGCAATTATCGAAAGAACTTCCAATAACAGAAAAATCATCCATGAATACCTCAATTGTTTTCTCTACCATATCAGAAAAAATTGCCATCATACATCTTTGGAATGTACCCGGTGCATTGCATAGTCCGAATGGCATTCTACGAAAAGCAAACGTACCGTACGGGCATGTAAATGTGGTCTTTTCTTGGTCTTCCGGTGCTATAGCAATTTGATTGTATCCGGAGTATCCGTCGAGAAAGCAGTAGTAGTCGTGCCCCGCCAGTCGATCTAGCATTTGATCAATAAAAGGCAAAGGAAAATGGTCCTTACACGTGGCTTTATTAAGCTTCCTATAGTCAATGCAAACACGCCATCCCGTAACGGGTCTCGTAGGAATTAGTTCGTTGTTCTCGTTCTTTACCACTGTGACTCCTCCTTTCTTTGGAACCACATGTATCGGATTACCCAAGAGCTATCTGAAATTGGGTAAATTACTCCAGCGTCCAACCGTTTTAGGAATTCCTTTTCGCACCACGTCCTTCATTGTTGGATTTAATCTCCTTTGCGGTTCTACAGAAGGTTTGGTGTCACTTTCCAAGCGGATATGATGTGTGCACATTGACGGGTGAATACCCTTGATATCAGCTAATGTCCACCCGATCGCTGCTTTAAACTCTCGGAGTACTCGAAGCAGCTTCTCCTCTTCATCATCATTAAGAGACGATGAGATAATAACCGGTAAAGTAGAATTTTCGCCAAGAAATGCATAACGAAGATGGGATGGTAATGTTTTAAGTTCGAGTAGTGGTGGCTTCTCAATAGATGATATGGATCGGGAAGGGCTTTCGCCGAGGGCTTCAAAGTATTTTCTTCTATTTGGTTCGAACGAGTCCAGCCACTTCACACACTCATTAATATCTTGTTCATCGATCTCATGCATATCATCTCGCACCAAACTGGATTCCAATGGATCTTCCCTAGTAAAATGCTTAGGCAGTAGATTTTCTACATTTTCTACACGGAAACAGTTATCGCTTTCATTGGGATACTTAATGGCATTAAACACATTAAATACAACTTCCTCTCCATGTACTCGGAGACGAAGTTCACCTGCATGAACATCAATTAATGCTCTCCCAGTTGCTAGGAAAGGTCTACCCAAGATTATTGGTATGTCCTTGTCTTCTTCCATGTCAAGGACTATAAAATCTGCAGGGAATATAAACTTATCGACCTTGACTAAAACGTCTTCAATGATACCTCGTGGATGTTTCAGTGATCGATCTGCCAGTTGTAGTGTCACAGTCGTCGGGCTTGCTTCACCTAATCCAAGTTTTCTAAAAATGGATAGCGGCATTAGGTTAATACTAGCGCCTAAATCACACAAAGCTCTTTCAAATACAGAGTTTCCTATTGTACAAGGGATTGTAAAACTCCCTGGGTCTTTGAGTTTTGGTGGTAACTTCTTTTGTATAATAGCACTACATTCTTCAGTAAGCGCTACTGTTTCATATTCTCCCAACTTTCTCTTCTTCGACAATATATCCTCCATGAACTTTGCATAGCTAGGCATCTGCTCAAGCGCATCGGCAAAAGGAATGTTGATGTGCAATTTTTTAAATATTTCAAGAAATTTAGAAAATTGTTGATCAAGCTTATTATTCTTGAGACGTTGTGGGAACGAAATTCGAGGCTTAGGTTCTTCAGAAGGTAGACACTTAAGCTCTACAGTTTCAACATTCTTTTCTTCTGATGTATCAAGTCCTACTTCGGATGAGTCCACTTTCTTATTCTTGACCGGTGACTCCAATTCTTTGCCACTCCTTAATGTTATCGTCTTGCAATGTTCTTTGCCTTCTTGCTTTGGATTAGCCTCTGAGTTACTAGGAAAAGATCCTAATGGCCTCTCACCTATGATCTCCGCCATCTGACTCACCTGAACTTCTAAATTGCGGATTTGCGTTGATTGGTTCTGCATGTTGGTTCTCATTTCGTTGATAAGTTGTGTCTGTGAGGTAGCCATTTTCGCCAAAGCTTCTTCCCAGTTTGCTTTCTTCTCATTTGATTGATGGTTATGTTCTGGTTGTAGAGAATTCTGATTATTCTTCCACGAAAAGTTTGGATGATTTCGCCACCCTGGATTATAGTTGTTTGACTAAGGATTGTTTGGTTGACGATTGTAGTTTCCAACATATTGTGCTTGCTCCAATGATAGTTGTTCTGTTGCTTGACATTCAGAACTCTGATGCGGTCCACCACATAGATTGCATTCAACAATAGGCAAGTGAACGGAATTGACTGAAGCCTGATTTGTTTGAAGTTGCTTCGTCAGATTCGCCACTTGAGCGACCAATTGAGCAATCGGATCATTTTTAACAATTGTTGTTGTGTTCCTTGCTCGCTCCATTGGCCATTGATAATTGTTATTGGCGACACTATCTATCGACTCGTACGCTTGATCAGCGGTTTTCTTCACGATTGTCCCAGCAGAAGCGTCGATGACGGCCCTTTCAGCACTACCTATAGCGTTGTAGAAACTCAAGACTTGTTGTGATTTAGGTATACCATGGTGCGGACACTTTCTCATGAGCTCCTTAAATCTATCCCAAGATTCAAAAAGTAATTCACCATCGATTAGAGTAAAGTGAGTGATCTCCTTGAGTATCTGTTGTTTCTTAGCAGGTGGAAAGAATCGGGCGAGGAATTTATTAGCAAGCATGTCCCACGTTGTAATTGAATTGGTTGGAAGAGAATTTAGCCATGCCTTCCCTTTATCACGTAGAGTGAATGGGAACAGTCGCAGCCGTAATGCGTCGTCAGAAACTCCATTATATTTGATAGTATCACAGATTTCCAAGAAGTTGTCGATATGAGCGTTTGGATCTTCGCTCGGTAATCCATAAAATGGAATTTGTTGAATCATTTGAAATGTTATCGGCTTAAGCTCAAAGTTATTCGGAGGAAGCGCTGGTCGCCTAATAGCAGATTGAGTGCCAACAAAGGGAGTTGCGTATTCACAGAGCGGCACGTCGTGATTTTCGTTATCTCCGTTATTGTTTTCGTTATTAGCCATGGCTGTTTGTATTTGGTTGAATGCTTGCTCCTTCTTTTTTCGATTTTCCCGACAAGCTCGCTCGATCTCCGAATTTAAAGGAAGTAAGCTAGCGCTCCCAAACTTTCGCATAAACCGTTAAATACCTTAATATGCTAATAATAAAAGTAGTAAAAAAAATAATAATAATAATAATAAGTTGTTCAAAGTAAGACTATAATTATTTAGTATCGATATTAGTAAAAATCACAGTCCCCGGCAACGGCGCCAAAAACTTGTTGCGAATAATCGTAAACACGCAAATGTACGTATCGTTCTAACAAGTAATAGTGTACGTAAGTACGGATATCGAACCCAAAGGACTGTGTTACTAAGTACCGAAATTATATTAATTCTAACAATCGCAAGTTGGTAGTTGACGAAACGATAAAGTAAAATGCGCAGAGAAATAATAAAAACGATTAAAAAGGTAAATGACCAAATAAATAACGAAGAACGACGAAACGATTTTAATCAAAGATAAATCTGGGGACTCCGACTTCACCGATGACAATCATGCTATTGATTTTAGTTTTCAAAGGATACTTAATCTTATGTTGACGATGGATTTTTCCGTTTTAATTATCAATCTATCTCTAGCATCGATAACCTATTCTAACATGCGAATCCTACATCTCTGTCAAGATTTTTGTACACGTCGAATGCATTAAACTTAGAAAATCATAAATCATCGCACTAGTCACATAACTATCTCTAGCTTACGAATGTTCTAATGGTATCATAATCAACGGACACGCTCAGATAATCACCTCTCCGTCTCATATCTAAACACCTATTTTTACGAAAGTTGTTCAGAAATTCGTAAATATTAATAACGGATTATGATACTCAACATAGCGTTAAGGTTTTAATAGCATACAAACTGAAAATCAATAGCAATCATGTCTGGCTACATCGTAACCCCAGATAATGAAATTAAAACATATTATATTTCAACAAAAACATCATAAACATGTTCATAATAGGAGATAAATAGAGAATGGGAAACGTATCGAATAAGTAGCCGGGTCGTGTTTTGCTCGACTCGTCTCTCCGTGACTGTCGTCCGCCTTCTGTCTATCACCGAGATTGACGTTGCTCGTCTCCACTTGCTGCCCCGGTCCAAACGTTGCTGTTGTTCGTGCGTCAGGTGGCTACATGGAAGGTGTATATGGTATATCCTTCAGTGAGTCTTTTCGCCGAACAGATGGTGTGCATGTAAGGATGGTCCAGCTATGCGCTAAATTTTCTCACTGCCCCAAGTAAGTCGGTGACAGCTTCAGCTCGTTACCTGCTCCAGCTGAGGAAAGGAGCTGCTAAGTTTCAGCCTTTTTGAATGGTTGTGTTGCCGAGTGAGAGCCGAGAGATGAGGTAGGTGGGCGAGCTCTTGTGTGCTTTAGGGTCTTTTGCGTGAGAGAGAACCCAAAGTGACGTGGATGATGGCAGTGTGGAGGTGGTGCGTTTTCTTCTATTCAGCCGTGAAGTCTTGAGGTGGTGAGGTGCGATGGTGTTCGGTTGGGTGGTGAGGTGTGTGTTTAGGTTGCTTGGATGAGTGGATGGTGTGAGAGCTATGTGTTGTGGATGGTGGCGAGAGATGAAGTAGGCGAGTTTGTTAAATCCTTCGGGTCTTTGATGTGGGTGAAAGTTTTGTGAGAGGTGTGTACGATGGTGTATGGTTGTGTGATGATTGGATGATGAAAAATGAGAGATGGTGTCAGAGCCTTTTTTTTTATGTCTTCTCCCACATGCTTACCAACCTCCTCTCTTGCTTCGTTCTTTTATTTTTTATAATCCATAGTCCAACAGAGAACTAAATGGGCAGCCCTTTTTTACTCCTTGTTTCATGCTTGTATGTCTTCATTGGTTCTCTCTCCCTCCACTCAGTTCCATAAATGAAGCATCGTTGTTACAGATAATCAACAAAAAGCAAACTGAGTCAAGGATTGGGGGCTTGATGTATCTTTTTTTCTTCTCCAACGTGAACAACGCAGCCAAGATGTTTTCTCCATCACCAAAGGCGTATGTTTTTATCTTCTTGCTTTGAAACACTGCACCTACTCACTTGGGCCGATCTTTACTTGAAAAGGTGTAGTAAACTTAGACCCACTTGCATATTGGCATTTTGCATCTTGGCTTTATTATTATTTCTGGTTTCCTTTTCATATCCGAATCATCCCGCATTTTGGCCACTTTTTCTCCAAATCTACGAACAAGAAATGTAAATGTATATATAGGATATTCGAAGATATTTGGATCAATAACAATAAAAAACACACTTTTACGGGGTATAAATAATATGTAAAATCATAACTTATCAGCCGGCGTTCTGTAGTGCACGTCAAATGCAAATATTCTCCACATAGCTTCACAGGCCGACAGATATCTACAATCCAGATATTTTGCGATTTCATCACATTTCTGGGCAGATGGTTCAGTAGAAGACTGAGCTTGATTAGCCAGATTTTCAATTATCATTGTGGCCTTGTCTACACCTTTTGTGATGTACTTGAACAGATATTTAATAGCCCTACTCGTGTTGCACCATTCTACATTAATGTGCGCCTTGTATTTCTTCAGCAACTGTATATTATGAGGCACGACGTATCTGTTGTCCATGACAATATTCTTTTTAATTATAAACCTGCTTTCACTCCTCCTTCGCTTGTACCAGATGTGCCCAGCGTCGTCAATTGTCGTGCGGTTGCTGTATTGTTTTGGGAAGTGTTTTTTGCATTTATTATTTTCCATGCAAGGCGAGTTCACCCCTTCAAAACTACACGGTCCATGCATCATGAATTGTTTAACTAAAGCATATCCTTCTTCATCAGTTTGACGGTCAGGGATCGGCGGAAATTATTTCGTCGACCTCCGCTGGAATTGGTTCCATTCCAGTTCGATTCAGCCAAATCAATATATGTGCATGGGGCAATCCTCGTTTCTGGAATTCAATTGTATACAAAACTGCATTGTTTTGGAAAAAACAATCAGCGCTTAATAAGTAAAGAAACGGGCGATGAAAAGACCAACAATAAAAATGCATTAAGCTGTCATGTAACCAAACAGCATAGCTAAAACTGCATGAGTGGGAAAATATATGGCAATGCTTATTCGATAATATACAATGGCTTTACAGACTGCAAGATTGTGTGAATGCATGCACAGTTATGAGCTACAGTCACCAAGCATTATTAAACATTGCAAGGCTGTAAGACTGCAAAACAACTATTTAACAATTGTGAGAATGTACATATGAGGCAAGATGCGATGGGTCTTAAACATAAGATACCTGCTTTGCACCCTTTGAAGAAACGTCCTCGTCTAATATCTTCTATTAACTGTTCCAGTTTTATTTTGAATAATCTGCATTGTAAGTCTGGCCTGTCATTTGAAATGTCGTTTCCATAACTCTGTAGATGCTGACCAATTTCATCCCATTTTGGGTTGGCGGTAATAGTGATGAAAAGATGAGGATTGCCATACCATCTGCATAATGCAAGTGCGTCATGATAATTTTCTACCATATACCTCGGAGATCCCGTAAAAGACGATGGTAGGATAATTTTTTTCCCAACAGTTTTTGCATTCGTTTCTCCTCTCGAAACTGCGCCCCATATATTGTTGTAAACGTCTGCCCTCAATGTTTGTTGGTTATTTCTTACCCAACGCAACCGTTCTTGTTCGACAGCGGTGTATGCATCAACAACGTATTGATGGAATAACCGACCACCTTGAATTATTCCTCTCCCTTCGGCCAATCTCGTTTGTATCTGGTATGCGTAAAACTCACGCATTGTTATGAACTTCCTTTTCAATGACAAATGAACTCTATCACTGTATAGAATTTTGCTGTGGAATCCAATCTCGCCATATGGGAATAACAGTGGGTATTGCATTGCCATGAACGACGGATGTAACTCGCTTATTCTCTGAAGTTGGCCTGTCTTCATTTGAAAAATTACATCGCGTTGCCCATTTATCATAGGTAAGTCTCCAACTATAAGTCCAGCAATTTCTTCAGAAGTTGGAAGATTGTACTGTCTGTCTTGGCGTGCACGACCAACCAGCCTTATTGAAAATTCTGTTGCTCCTCCTTCTTCGTATCTGTCTCTTGCCATCCTAAACACTTTCGCAAGCTCATTATTTTCATCCATAATTTTGATTAGCTGTGCAACAACGCCTGCGTCTAAATTTTCAGAACTTCCGCGTGTCAGTGTGTTCAGCCGGTTATGAACTTCATTTGCAGTGTCGTAAATGTATAACTGAGCAAATCTCGGTATGTCGCCCTCAGCAGGTAGCAACGAACCTATGTTATGATAGTTTTGCCCGTGAATTCGATAAACGTATGCGCCTGACTTCTGTTTCACTAATGAGTCGACTTTTGCTCCCATAGACGTGAATGCCAGTATTGAATTATAAACCCTGATATATTGTTGGAAATTATGTTCCGAAAACTTGTTGAATAGGTATTGAGGCGCCTGGCGTAGTGGAGGTAATGATACCCGACGCTGTCCACAGCAAATAGAAAATTGGCAATTATTAAGTTTTGTCCCCTTTGTTGATTCGTCTTTCCAAACCAATGCGTTACAAAAACGACAATGCATGAGTTCTTCTTTTTGGTAACGTGTCTTTCTATGGTCTGCAAAATATTCATGTGAAAATCAGGAAACCTTAAACAATTTTGAATACTGAATTGGTCAATAATTATTTTATAAACATGCGAACCTCCATCTGGATCAGTTTCTGGTCTTCGACATTTACTTCGCCTTGTCAATAAGTTTGCAGAAGGCTTGTCAATATTCGCTGTACCATGAAGATTTTTGGTTACATAATGAAATTCCTATTTAATGAATCTAACGGGACATATTTTATGCACAAATATGTTGGCCAACCTTGCCCCTCAGTTGCATGTGCATGTCGTTTGTTGTTTAAACGACGCTTTCTCTCTAAAATTTTGATGCGGATATGTCTTGCGTGTTTAGCTTGATCGTATGGAAATTGAGCTGGAAAACAACTGATGATGATTAATTGTCCTGTTCTTATGAATACTACATAGATATTGCAAAATAAAATTGGAAAACGTAAAGCAAAGAACACTAAGGTTGAAGTAACCTACCCATATTTGTCTTGTTTAATGAACAACACGGGGTGACTTCCTTATCCCCCATATTTTGAACTTGATTATGTTCACTATATTTGTCCATCTGCAAAACTTCTAAGGATGTATGCGTCTGCAGATCAACGTATGTCATTTTGTACCGGTTATTCACAACGTTTCCTGAAAAGAAACAGTACAAAATGACAATATAATGTTCCTGTGCTGGTGTGGGGTTTGAGCGGGCCCGTAAAAGAATTGCATAGTAGTTACATTACCAGCTGTTGTACTAATTCTGTGAAGGCTTGTGCGCACATCATCGCATTGTTTGTCAAAATCTGGCACAGTTCTTCTAAGGTGATATGTAAGGCTCTCACAATTGTACTGTGATGTTTTGCACTCATGCTCTTCATAGCTGGCGCAATAATTTATCTTCCGATCAATTCTTTCTATCACCTCAGCAATTGTCCTACAGAGATCGTCGGAACGTTTCTTTAAAAAAATAGTCAGATTCGCGTCCATTACAGCTAAATTTTAATTGGTGCCAATGTTGAGTTGTTGGGAGAAATAAATGGTCTCTGGCATTCTAAGAATGTTGGTGCAAAAAATTGCAAAGAAAAGTAAGTCCAAATGCGTTGCCTGGAAAACGAAGGAACAGTTGAAGAGGCGCTCCTAAATTCAATGTACGTTTATGCAAATATGTTTTACCTAGTCCTGCATTAAATTGTATTGAATTGAAATTGGTTGGCAATATAACAGTGTGACGTATGGTATGTCATGGCACATCAATGCATAAGAACTTCATATATAGTTTCTATTATATAGTCTATTGATGGCACACCAATGCATAAGAACTTCATGTATAGTTGTCTATATTATATAGTCATAGACGGAATTTCAAAATACTGTATATTATATTATATAATGTTATTTTATATTACATTATATTATATTATATTATACTATATTGTAGTTTTATATTACGCTGTATTATATCATATCATATTATATTGTATTACACTATATTATATTACATTACAGTCTATTACATTATACTATATTATACTATATGATACTATATATTATATTATACTATATTATATAATATAATATCATATTATATTATATTATATTATATTATATTATATTATATTATATTATATTATATTATATTATATTATACCACATCACTTCATCTTATATTATACTATATATATATATTACAGTGTATTAAATTACTTTCTATGATATTATACTAAACTATATTACATTATACTATATTATCTTATATTATATTATTTTTTATGAAACGGTCTTATATGATTTCATACTACATTAGACTTCGATAAACTATATTTTATCTTGTTATTTGATAAGCCCAATTATTATATTATATGATACTTTGTGAGACAATAGTACATTTTATATTGTAATATTAGACTATAGTTTATATTTTATATATTACATTGTAACGTAGTATCTCACACTGTATGTTTTCTTATATGATTTCATACTACATTAGACTTCGACAAACTATATTTATCTTGTTATTTGATAAGCCAATTATTATATTATATGATACTTTATGAGACAATAGTACATTTTATAATGTTATATTAGACTATAATAGTTTATATTTTATATATTACATTATAACGTAGTATCTCAGGCTGTATGTTTTATTTTATATTATAATATTTATTTGTCCGAAGTTGTATCATTCACCGTAAGTCGACAGTCATACAAAGTTGGCAAAATGAAAATTTTTTCCTGCAACAGTTTGCCGAGTTATGCTACGAAATATTGGTTATAAGACCGGCCAGACAATAAAAACTATTTGTACTAATTTAAATATGCTAATGCGAGCAGTTTTCTTAAAGCCTTTCTGAAGTGTACAACTAACATCATTGTTAGGATTGGCGTGTAAGGTAACATTGTCAGCGACCAAAACGGTAAAATAACAACAATATTATATCAGGGCTTTCATACATCGGGCACAAATATTTATAAAAGTAGTATGCAGATGGCATCGATGGCCTTCAACATGTCTATTCATTATATTGAGGCCAATGCCAAAAATTAAAGTAGACAGACGCAGTCAAATATTTTCGGAATTATTCTATCTGGCATGGTTTTATGCCATATAAATTGTCGCCAGGAAACATCATTCCAAATGCATTCCGCAACATGTGTACGCCACATTCTCCACTGCATTGGAAACCAATTCATATCATAAGGTAAAGAAAGAGCACCACAAAGTTTGTGAATTGATTAATTTGTATAATGTCACCTGTAACCTTGCTGCGGGATTCGCCCGTCACGCCTAAAGTCAAACTGAAAATCAGTGCGTTGGATGTCTAGCTCTCGTAGCAACATCTTGGTGATAATGAGTGTGCTGCCCAGCGCATCACGTGTTTGTGTAAAGTGTTTATCGGATGATCTTTCGGAATCCATCAGCAAAAATACTCGTTGCCTAAGATAGATAACGGCCAACACCCAATGATTGTTGTTCACGTTGACTGGCAACACAATTTCTGACGCATCTTTCCAACTACATGTTGGCCAGTTGGTAGCCCTTCCAAGAACATAGGGCATTAAGTCCGTCAGATCAGCCGTTTTATCCACAACCGGAAGAGTCTTGATGAACTGGCTGAAAACTGTATTCATGAATGCAACTGTCTTCAGAGGGGTGGCACACCTTAGTTGCATTTCGATGAATCGCGGATACATTCATCAACATGCTACGTTACGAATTTCAGAAAAGACACTGTAATTCGTAAATACCCGGCAGACATGAATTCAGTGGGAAATATATCATAATTTAACACTTGAACGTAAACTTACAATATCTCGTATGAAAATGCCGCGAGTCTTTAGGTCATTGAAGAAATCTTGCTTCAGTTCTGTCCCACAAAGGCCTACTACGCAGTGGCTCGCGGTCATCCGTTCTATGTACTCGGCTGCTTTTGGCCACATTTTCAGTTTGTACAAAACATTCTCATCAATATTTGCCTTTCCGTATGGAATTCTGGTTGTGACAGGAGATGGATCAACACATCCTTCCAATGTTTTTTGCCTTTTTGTGGTTGGAACCTGAGTCCCTCGATCTATTGTCTTGTCGCCAGCTGAGTTTATAAGAGAAATATAATGGTAGACATTTAGAATATTGGGAATGCAAATCGTAACAACAGAAAAAGCTATATTTACCGGGCTCCGTGGACTGTTTCTTCCCTATCCTTTATGTCAGCTGGTGTAGCTGGTCACCAAAGGATCTGAAAACATCCTCCACTGGTTTAGCATGCTCAATATCAGTCAGCCGCACGTTCAATCCAAGAAAGTCTTCTTTCATTTGACTGGTCATATGGAAGACCTGGTCAGTGTGGTATTCAACTACTGTACTGAGCTTTTCCAGCTGTTGCAATACCTTCTCAGTTCCTAACGACCTCACTTGTGCCGCCTCAAAATCAACCTGTCTCATTCCTCGCTGCGTTTCCAACCCATGTACAACGCACAGCTCCGGGTTATGAGAAGACCTAGCCGGCTCATTTTCCATAGTGTTCAAGAACTCATATTGCACATCCATATCAACATTTCCAGCATCACCCGACACATTCGCATTGTCGTCCGAATTGGTGGTCTGGAGATCAACCTCGCTCATTCCTCGCTGCACTTCCAGCCCATGTGCAACAGGCGGATAATGGACATGGGAAGAATTAGCCGCCTCAATTTCCACAATGTTGAATAACTCATGATGCCCGTCCATACCGTCCTTTCCAGCATCAACCGGCGCATTTCGCATCGTCGTCAACCATCAGCGATGAACTGTTGATAGTGGGCACAACATCTATGTGTGGATGCGGAGGTGACTGGATATGTTGCATGGCATTTGATTCGATACTGCAATTGCCATCAAAATTAGAAGCCTCACATCATTCCAAATGCATTCCGCAACATGTATGCGCCACATTCTCCACTGCATTGGAAACCAATTCATATCATAAGGTAAATAAAGAGCACCACAAAGTTTGTGAATTGATTAATTTGTATAATGTCACCTGTAACCTTGCTGCGGGATTCGCCCGTCACGCCTAAAGTCAAACTGAAAATCAGTGCGTTGGATGTCTAGCTCTCGTAGCAACATCTTGGTGATAATGAGTTTGCTGCCCAGCGCATCACGTGTTTGTGTAAAGTGTTTATCGGATGATCTTTCGGAATCCATCAGCAAAAATACTCGTTGCCTAAGAAAGATAACGGCCAACACCCAATGATTGTTGTTCACGTTGACTGGCAACACAATTTCTGACGCATCTTTCCAACTACATGTTGGCCAGTTGGTAGCCCTTCCAAGAACATAGGGCATTAAGTCCGTCAAATCAGCCGTTTCATCCACAACCGGAAGAGTCTTGATGAACTGGCTGAAAACTGTATTCATGAATGCAACTGTCTTCAGAGGGGTGGCACACCTTAGTTGCATTTCGATGAATCCGCGGATACATTCATCAACATGCTACGTTACGAATTTCAGAAAAGACACGGTAATTCGTAAATACCCGGCAGACATGAATTCAGTGGGAAATATATCATAATTTAACACTTGAACGTAAACTTACAACATCTCGTATGAAAATGCCGCGAGTCTTTAGGTCATTGAAGAAATCATGCTTCAGCTCTGTCCCACAAAGGCCTACTACGCAGTGGCTCGCGGTCATCCGTTCTATGCACTCGGCTGCTTTTGGCCACATTTTCAGTTTGTGCAAAACATACTCATCAATATTTGCCTTTCCGTATGGAATTCTGGTTGTGACAGGAGATGGATCAACACATCCTTCCAATGTTTTTTGCCATTTTGCGGTTGGAACCTGAGTCCCTCAATCTATTGTCTTGTCGCCAGCTGAGTCTATAAGAGAAATATGATGGTAGACATTTAGAAGATTGGAATGCAAATCGTAACAGCAGAAAAAGCTATTTTTACCGTGCTCCGTGGACTGCTTCTTCCCTATCCTTTCTGTCAGCTGATGTAGCTGGTCACCAAAGGATCTGAAAACATCCTCCACTGGTTTAGCATGCTCAATATCAGTCAGTCGCACGTTCAATCCAAGAAAGCCTTCTTTTATTTGACTGGTCATATGGAAGACCTGGTCAGTGTGGTATTCAACTACTGTACTGAGCTTTTCCAGCTGTTGCAAGACCTTCTCAGTTCCTAACGACCTCACTTGTGCCGCCTCAAAATCAACCTGTCTCATTGCTCGCTGCGTTTCCAACCCATGTACAACGCACGGCTCCGGGACATGAGAAGACCTAGCCGGCTCATTTTCCATAGTGTTCAAGAACTCATAATGCACATCCATATCGGCATTTCCAGCATCACCCGACGCATTCGCATTGTCGTCCGGATTGGTGGTCTGGGGATCAACCTCGCTCATTCCTCGCTGCACTTCCAGCCCATGTGCAACAGGTGGATAATGGACATGGGAAGAATTAGCCGCCTCAATTTCCACAATGTTTACTAACTCATGATGCCCGTCCATACCGTCCTTTCCAGCATCAACCGGCGCATTCGCATCGTCGTCAACCATTAGCGATGAACTGTTGATAGTGGGCACAACATCTATGTGTGGATGCGGAGGTGACTGGATATGTTGCATTGCATTTGATTCGATACTGCAATTACCATCAACGGAAACAGTTGGCGTTTCATGGAGGGCCTTGCGTCTGGACAGCAGTTCATCCCCAAAATCTTGTAACGGAGGGGAAGGTAAAGCTTCCTCATTGCTTTTTCTGCCAAGATTTCTGTCACCGTCATCGTCCAACATTGGTGTCTGTGGTGAATCACTTTCGCCGATGTTTCTTGATGATGGTGAGGGGGCTTGTTGAAGACCGTCGTTCGCGGGAATGGCATCGAAGTTACTATTGGCAAAGTAGTCTGCAATTGCCTCTTGTGCTGTAGCAATTGTAACAACCCGACTTTCTAACTACGTATTTTGGCGGATTTTCGCAGCGTAAGCAGCGAAAAGCCCATTTAATTAAATTTCTTTTTAAACACAATTATTCATAGGGCCGAAGCCCAAAAGTCTAAATCCGAACATATAAACTAAATTGACGACTTTACGAAACACACTCTTATTAGTTGAGCCGAAGCCCCAAATGTAAAAATCCAAGTCAATGGGCCGAAGCCCAAAAAAATAAAACCCGAATCGTAAGCTAAGTCGCTCCACAGGTCTCGTCCCATGTACTGCGCCGCCCTCAAAAGTCCGTGGAGGCACCGCCATCAGCTGCCTAGTCGCGACGTGTCTCAACGTTCGACTCGTCAATACCTACACACGTAAACCCTGAGCTATTGCCCAGTAGGTGAAAATATGCATGAATGCACGTGCTCACAACACATCTCACAAAATATACGCTCGACTCTTTTCTCGTATCTCGTCTCATCTCATCTCATCTCATCTCAACCTATCACAACAGGGCCCTAGGCTAGGACTAAAGGCAACACGCGCGCAGGGGTCAGTAGCTCGGGAGGCCCCACTCCTCACAATCACAATCACAAGGGTCCGTAGCTCGGGAGGCCCTACTCCCCACATAAATCATATAGTGCGCCTTAGTCCTAACCTCACTACTCTTACAATTCGACGACCATCAATCGGTCATAAACTACCCCACTCAACATCACTATACAATATTACCGTGACTCCGCACAGTTCTCTCTTCTCGTACCATGTGTATGCAAATGTCGTGCAAGTAGAATGCAACATATAAAATGCATCATATTAAATAACAACATATCGGCCCGAGATATATAATTTTGGCCCGATCTCAAAAACTATCATACACCAAATAATTCGGGCCCGAAACCCGCGTTCCGATTTAATCGGCCCGAAACCTTAACCACCGAAACTCTCCCCGAAATTTCACTAAGAGTTCCCAAAATTTAATCCTTTTCACTTTAAGAATCTAAGTTCACAATTAGTCCCTAATTTAATATATTTCAAAATTCTAACGTCCAACTTTCAAAATATCACTTAAATTTCTAATTTAAAATATCTTTCTGAATTTTGCTCTTAAAACACCAAAATCTCATAATTTACTTTTTAGGACCCGAAAATTTTCCTAAGTATCAGATCTGCCCCGAATCTTTAAAAATTTCAGATTTACCCCGAAAGCTTTATATTTCTTTAAAAATCTCCCTTGTTCGGATTTTACATTCTCAGCCCCCAGATTTTTATAACTTTTCAATTTAATACTCGAATTTTTGAAAATTACACAAAGAACCCCAATTATTTGTTCCGAAGTTTAAATCTGTCATAAAAGCATTATATTTCTTTAAAAATATCCCCTATTCATAATTTTACAACACAGACTCCCTGGATTTTGTAAAATTTCGATGAAGTGCCAAAATTTTAAAAATAACTATTTTATACGGCTGTTTTGCGACAGTTTCGGATTTCTCAATGATCACAGGGTAGACGATGTCCGATGGACCTGAAATTTTAAACATAGATAAAGAACTTGCAAATCCTAGTTCTGGCCAAAGGGATTTTTAATCCGAGTTCTATATTGTGAGTTATGAATTTTTTAACCTCTTGGCCGAAATGGATAAAGAAAACCCTAGAAAACACTAATCCTCCCCAAGTTTTGTTCTATCCTCTTAATCACCACTTCTCTAACTCTCTTCTTATGTTTCATGGACCTAAACTTCATAAAGATTAAGGTATTAAGCTGGTCGAATTTCAGCATGTAAGCATTATCACGAAAATCATGCAAGAACTTCACGTTTAGCACATAAACATATATCAATTCGAAAGAGAACATGCAATACGTAAGATCGATCATGGGGTGTATTTTCATGTAATCGACCCAAATTTGGTTTACGCATGTAGGTGATCTTCACCTACCTTACGTCCGTAGAGAGCTACGTTACGAGTTATTTTTACGTGATCCCGACCCTAGGATTTCGATCCCGAGCTCCTCCACGTGTCCGCGGGTTTTTCTTTTTCTCCCGGTTCTCTACCGCGATCTCTCCCGCGATTTCTCCCTCTCTCCCGCAATCTCTCCTTCTCTTTTCTCTCTTCCCTCTTCTCCTTCTCTTCTTCCTCTCTTTTCTTCTTTCCTTTCTCTTCCTTTCTCTCTTTTTTTTTCTCTTCTTTTCTCTTCCCTCTCTCTTTTTCACGTTCTCTTCCCCTCTCCCTTTTCTTTCCTTCTCCTTTCTTTATTCTCTTGTCTAGGTGGCATTAGGTGTTTTATTTATGTCATTTGGTGATGACTTTGTCCTAATACTCATGGAGAGGATTAGTTGGCATTTTGCTATCTTCTTTTCCTTTCTTTTTTTTTCTTTTCTCCCCTCCTCTCTCCCACACGTTATCTCCTCTCCATTTTCTTTAATTTGGTTGTTACTTTTGTTTCCATGCTCACATGGAGGTAGATGGAGGTGATGAGGTGGGGTGTTTTGGTTTTATTACCTCATTATGTAAAGATATTTATTTTATAGTTATTGTTTTATTTTATTGTACCACCTCACATGGAGGAACATATTTATTTATTTTTCTCTTAATTTATTGCAGCCATAATTAAATTATTATTATTACTATTATTATTTTTAAATTATTTATTTGTTTGGGCTTTCACTTCTTGTTTACGGCCCAATTAAATTTTATTAAAGGACCCAACTCCCAACCTTTTATTTTGGGCCATTATTCTCTTCATTTGGTCCATACATAAATTTTGGTCCATTTAAATTTTTCGGTCCATTTATAACTTTATTTATTTACTTATTTATTTTTTTATTTGGGCTTTCATTTATTTCTTTCGGCCCATTTAAATTTTTTCGGGCCCAATTGTAAATTTTTGGCCCGATTCGAGAAGAAATCTTTTCTTGTTCGAAACTTGATTTCGCCCATTTTGAATATTTTTTTGAAGTAATCCCGTATAAATTTTGCGGTATTACATCCTTCCCCCCTTATAAGAATTTCGTCCCCGAAATTACAGTACAGAGAATAACTCGGGGTACTTCTCTCTCATCTCGTCCTCGCGTTTCCCAAGTGGCTTCTCCCAATACTTGGTTCCGTCACAAGACCTTCACGGGGGTATATTCTTATTCTCGTTCATCAAAATTTCCATCGGTCTTTCTTCATAGCTCAAGTGTGACTTCAATCGTTGATGAAGTGATTCGCCCTGCACTTCATGGCTCAGGTCTGGGACGTACTTCGTAATGTAGATACATGGAAGACGTCATGAACTTGTGCGAGCGATGTGGGCAATTCGAGTTGATATGACACTTCTCCAGCTCGTTTCGCAATTGTGGAAGGTCCGATATATTTCGGACTCAACTTCGCTTTCTTCCGGAAGTTGGTTATTTCCACTTCGAGTTGGCACAGATCCGTATTCATGGATTTACGGCTCAAAGCATTTGCAACTACGTTCGCTTTGCCTGTGTGATAATTTATCACACAGTCGTAGTCTTTTACTAACTCGAGCCATCGTCTGTGCCTCATGTTTAACTCCTTCTGCGTGAAGAAGTACTTTAGGCTTTTATGATCTGTGAAGATCTCGCATCGTTCTCCGTATAGATAATGTCGCCCGATTCAGGGCAAAAACCACGGTTGCGATTTCCAAATCACTTGTGGGGTAATTTTTCCTCGTACGGTTTCAGCTGGTCGGGAGGCATACGCAATTACCTTCTCGTTCTGCATCAACACGTATCCCAAGACATTCTTAGAGGCGTCACTGTATTGCAAGAACATGCGCTGTTGTTAGTCGCTTGCTTCAACTCCTGGAAGTTTTCTTCACACGCTTCGTCCACTTAAATGGGACTTTCTTCTTCGTTAGAAATGAAGTTGAAAATTGAAGAAACTAAGTTGAGAAGACACGATGAGCAGTTGCCGTTGGATCTAAACTGGCGCGCGATCTAATGGCTATGATTTGAAAGCTGAAGATTAAATTTTGTTCGCAGGATATCGCGCGAATAAGTCAACGGCTGAGATGTTTAGAAAGTGAATGAAGAGGATGGTGAATCGTGAGCGTCGGATCAAAGATCGGACGGATGGTAGTGAAGGTGCTATTTCACTTATAGAGTCGCATGCGATTCTTGCTCCAACACGCGGAAATGTAAGACCACGTGGCGACTTGTGGAGTGTTCGATCGGATAATGTACGGCGAGGATAGATCTTGTACTCTCACTTAAAACAAAATCTAGCTTGTCCAAATTTCCCATTTCACTTTCTCGAGCATATAACTCACTTTAAAGTGAAAATCACCGTGAGGTGAAAGCACAAGAGTTGTAGAAGGATAGAGATCTGTAACTTTCGTGTTGTGATCGATAAGAAAGGAAGCTTCGCTGATCCGTGAACATAGACTGAAGTTCAGCCGTGTTCGTGCGTTAGTTCGCCGTACTTTTCAACATGTTTCTGTCGTGGACATTGATTTAAAGGTGAGCAATTTTTTTTTTTTCGTATTGGATATCAACATCTTTCTTCGAGATTTTGGATTAGATTTTTGTGATAAAACGTCCAAAGCGATTATCTTCATGCGCGTGATTTCTCAAATCGAGATTACGGCGTTCGAAGAAAAATCTGATCTCGAATTTAATGAAACTTACCTTTATACGGCGTTTGACGAAAACTCAAAATTAATGAGGTTTATTCCATCGCTTCACTCACGCCTATAAATAGGTACTTGATGCACGCTATTTTTCACAACACAATTTTCTCAGTTTAGATCATTTAAACTTCACCATGTATAACTTTGGAGAAAATGCAGAGCGTGAGAACATCCCTCACGAACCTCTTGAGAGTCTCGAAAGACTTAAGTCCGAGTTATTCCTTCTCTTAGGTTTGCTCGCATTGGTGATTGCTATTTTCGTAATGTGGATTGTTACCCATTGCACTTGCTTCTAGTTTTGTGTAATTGTTACTACTAAATAAGGAAGTTTTAATCTTCCAATTTTTTTTATTTTATTTGTTTATTTTTTTTTTGTGTGTTTGGTTGTAATATGCTTTTCAATTATGTAATAGTTATGTAATGGAAAATTTCGCATATATATATCGATTCTCCCATATTTTCTCTACGTCCCTGTCTAAGTTTCACATTCTCTAGACATACTTATTCCTATTCCTACCACGCTTCCGATGCGCACTCTATGCGTAGTTGATTATTTTCTCCATAATATGTATTATACGTACATACTTATTTCAGCTCTATCCTAGTATTTTGTTATATTTGAAAATAGTACATAAAGTCCAAACTCTAATTTGCAGTAAACATTTCAGATGAGGCCTAAATTTAATTACTGCCCAAAAATTACTAGTTCCGGCAAGAATAACTTTTTATCAAATAAACCCCGAATTTTACCAAATAATTTACACCGAGTTTTATCAAACTTTTTTTTTTGATACGATGTTTTCGTTTTTGTAACGGCCATTTTCGCATATAACAAGTTCAACTCTTTTTATTTCGCCGTTTATTATATAAATTTTTACTTCCCGAATTTCAGCTTGGTCCAATTCGGTCAAGCCCAAATTTGACAAAGCCCAAATTTTGAAAAGGCCCAAACTTTAAATTTCGTCAAATTCCTAATTGGTCAGAATTTTCACCTGAATTTCAAAGCAACCCTAAATTCGATCAAAGGTCTGGATTTTAGTAATCCTCATCCTACCTTAATTCAACCGAGATTCTCCTGCCAATCTATGTATAAAAGTACAAAATCTATAGCTTTCGAACACATCAAGGATCACATAAAATCACACAAATATTCATGTAAAGCATATATCAGAAAATCGTAAATCACGTATTAAACTTACAGGCGTAGGCTGATCCTCCAGGCTTTTGAGCGGCAGTACATGGACAGTCTACAGAACCTATAACCTACGCTCTGATACCACCTGTAACAACCCGACTTTCTAACTAACGTATTTTGGCGGATTTTCGCAGCGTAAGCAGCGAAAAGCCCATTTAATTAAATTTCTTTTTAAACACAATTATTCATAGGGCCGAAGCCCAAAAGTCTAAATCCGAACATATAAACTAAATTGACGACTTTACGAAACACACTCTTATTAGTTGAGCCGAAGCCCCAAATGTAAAAATCCAAGTCAATGGGCCGAAGCCCAAAAAAATAAAAACCCGAATCGTAAGCTAAGTCGCTCCACAGGTCTCGTCCCATGTACTGCGCCGCCCTCAAAAGTCCGTGGAGGCACCGCCATCAGCTGCCTAGTCGCGACGTGTCTCAACGTTCGACTCGTCAATACCTACACACGTAAACCCTGAGCTATTGCCCAGTAGGTGATAATATGCATGAATGCACGTGCTCACAACACATCTCACAAAATATACGCTCGACTCTTTTCTCGTATCTCGTCTCATCTCATCTCATCTCAACCTATCACAACAGGGCCCTAGGCTAGGACTAAAGGCAACACGCGCGCAGGGGTAAGTAGCTCGGGAGGCCCCACTCCCCACAATCACAATCACAAGGGTCCGTAGCTCGGGAGGCCCTACTCCCCACATCACAATCACAAGGGTCCGTAGCTCGGGAGGCCCTACTCCCCACATAAATCATATAGTGCGCCTTAGTCCTAACCTCACTACTCTTACAATTCGACGACCATCAATCGGTCATAAACTACCCCACTCAACATCACTATACAATATTACCGTGACTCCGCACAGTTCTCTCTTCTCGTACCATGTGTATGCAAATGTCGTGCAAGTAGAATGCAACATATAAAATGCATCATATTAAATAACAACATATCGGCCCGAGATATATAATTTTGGCCCGATCTCAAAAACTATCATACACCAAATAATTCGGGCCCGAAACCCGCGTTCCGATTTAATCGGCCCGAAACCTTAACCACCGAAACTCTCCCCGAAATTTTTAAGAATCTAAGTTCACAATTAGTCCCTAATTTAATATATTTCAAAATTCTAACGTCCAACTTTCAAAATATCACTTAAATTTCTAATTTAAATATCTTTCTGAATTTTGCTCTTAAAACCCCAAAATCTCATAATTTACTTTTTAGGACCCGAAAATTTTCCTAAGTATCAGATCTGCCCCGAATCTTTAAAAGTTTCAGATTTACCCCGAAAGCTTTATATTTCTTTAAAAATCTCCCTTGTTCGGATTTTACATTCTCAGCCCCCAGATTTTTTATAACTTTTCAATTTAATACTCGAATTTTTGAAATTACACAAAGAACCCAATTATTTGTTCCGAAGTTTAAATCTGTCATAAAAGCATATATTTCTTTAAAAATATCCCCTATTCATAATTTTACAACACAGACTCCCTGGATTTTGTAAAATTTCGATTAAGTGCCAAATTTTTAAAAATAACTATTTTATACGGCTGTTTTGCGATAGTTTCGGATTTCTCAATGATCACAGGGTAGACGATGTCCGATGGACATGAAATTTTAAACATAGATAAAGAACTTGCAAATCCTAGTTCTGGCCAAAGGGATTTTTAATCCGAGTTCTATATTGTGAGTTATGAATTTTTTAACCTCTTGGCCGAAATGGATAAAGAAAACCCTAGAAAACACTAATCCTCCCCAAGTTTTGTTCTATCCTCTTAATCACCACTTGTCTAACTCTCTTCTTGTGTTTCATGGACCTAAACTTCATAAAGATTAAGGTATTAAGCTGGTCGAATTTCAGCATGTAAGCATTATCACGAAAATCATGCAAGAACTTCACGTTTAGCACATAAACATATATAAATTCGAAAGAGAACATGCAATACGTAAGATCTCGACCCAAATTTGGTTTACGCATGTAGGTGATCTTCACCTACCTTACGTCCGTAGAGAGCTACGTTACGAGTTATTTTTACGTGATCCCGACCCTAGGATTTCGATCCCGAGCTCCTCCACGTGTCCGCGGGTTTTTCTTTTTCTCCCGGTTCTCTACCGCGATCTCTCCCGCGATTTCTCCCTCCTCTCCCGCAATCTCTCCTTCTCTTTCTCTCTTCCCTCTTCTCCTTCTCTTCTTCCCTCTTTTCTCTTTCTTTCCTTTCTCTTCCTTTCTCTCTTTTTTTTTCTCTTCTTTTCTCTTCCCTCTCTCTTTCTCACGTTCTCTTCCCCTCTCCCTTTTCTTTCCTTCTCCTTTCTTTATTCTCTTGTCTAGGTGGCATTAGGTGTTTTATTTATGTCATTTGGTGATGACTTTGTCCTAATACTCATGGAGAGGATTAGTTTGGCATTTTGCTATCTTCTTTTCTTTTCTTTTTTTTTCTTTTCTCCCCTCCTCTCTCCCACACGTTATCTCCTCTCCATTTTCTTTAATTTGGTTGTTACTTTTGTTTCCATGCTCACATGGAGGTAGATGGAGGTGATGAGGTGGGTGTTTTTGTTTATTACCTCATTATGTAAAGATATTTATTTTATAGTTATTGTTTTATTTTATTGTACCAACCTCACATGGAGGAACATATTTATTTATTTTTTCTCTTAATTTATTGCAGCCATAATTAAATTATATTATTACTATTATTTTTTTAAATTATTTATTTGTTTGGGCTTTCACTTCTTGTTTACGGCCCAATTAATTTTATTAAAGGACCCAACTCCCAACCTTTATTTTGGGCCATTATTCTCTTCATTTGGTCCATACATAAATTTTGGTCCATTTAAATTTTTCGGTCCATTTATAACTTTATTTATTTACTTATTTATTTTTTTATTTGGGCTTTCATTTATTTCTTTCGGCCCATTTAAATTTTTTTGGGCCCAATTGTAAATTTTTTGGCCCGATTCGAGAAAAATCTTTTTCTTGTTCGAAACTTGATTTCGCCCATTTTGAATATTTTTTTTGAAGTAATCCCGTATAAATTTTGCGGGTATTACAGCAATAAAGCAATTATTGACAACCTCTGACTTCCTAACAGCGTCAGCAACGTCTCGTAATCGTGGTGCTCGCTTTGTTGACCAAGGAGTTGTCTTCCATCGGCACATACGGGGTAGCGCGTCGACCATATCGTCAAAGGGCGTTGCATATTTCCGTGCAACGCCTGGTAAGCATTCGTAAGCAAGGATCCGTTTCAAAATAAAAGTGGATAATCTGACATTACATTGTGAACATGCAAGGGTACAGATCATGCCTGTTGAGGCAGATAAGATTACCTGAATTGGGTGGATGAAGCCACCCAAGCATAAGGTATGGTACTTTCTTGACCTCCCTGTTCCTAGAATATTTGTAAACGAAGAGAGGTCCCTTCTCAGTGAGTCCAGAGCAGTGTTGAAAGCATACTTTCCAAAGGGATAGTTGTTGAAGCTGTCGAAATCCTCCACTAAGTGAAGTATCATTGGATTTATCTTCACATCCGTTCTGCAGGAACGCTGATCAAATACTCCCGCGACAAACACCACACTGGCCATTTTTAATCGTTCAACATCGACCGCAGACGATGAGTTACATCCCATCTCACTTAATTTGTCAATAGCATCCTGCAGCGTAATCTTTTGTGCACCTGGAAAGTGCCTCTGAGCAAAAGCATCATTCTCGCCGACCTCTGGCTCGGCAAAGAACTGCAGCCCAGTAATCAAACAGAATTCTGTAGGCGAAAATCGTACAGGCTTGGAGTTGATAACCATCCACAGTTCGTGCCTACGAAGTTGTGGAGTCTGCGCTTGCATCATGTACCAAATTAGATGGCTCGACAGATAGAATATATCTGCACAGACTATGAGATGTCCAAAGGGAGACTGTGCCACCATTTCTGCAATTTCTGCTGCGTTTAACACGTCTTGTATAAGTTTGCTAATTCCCTTATAGTCAGCACATAAGGTTAATTTGCATGGCAGAATATTGTCTTGTGGAAGCTGTGTGTCTAATAATGTCTGAAAATTTAATAAGCTTAGTGTTAGAGAAAACATATAGAAGTATGTAAGAGCAGTCTGCAGAATATTTGAACACCATTCATCTTCAACAACAGATTACATAATAAACCTATATAACACTTTTACGCAGAATACAATACGAATGTACAGAGAAATATGGAACACCATGCAACAACATCTTTAGACCATTTATCTCTAACAGTCTGCATAATATTTCTACAAAACATCTTGTTAGGAATATTTTATAGTGTTCAATTTCAATGTGTTTATCTTAGTTGGTTTGTATTTAATTAACTTTGGGCTAGTTTGTAATATTCTAGTTCTTAGTTACTAGGGGTATAATATACCAACTAATGTGGTATATATACCCCCAAACCCTAATTCATTAGGGTGTGTGTTTTTAGGTGTAGTATGTGTGAGTGCGTGTGTGTTGAATAGTAAAACAAAGCATTTTCAAAGCATTCATCTTCTTCACTGTCACACCCCACGTCTAAGCTTTCAAATCCACATCATTAGCGTGGTAAATCGTCCTAAGTCAGTATTGTTGGATAAAATAGGGACAAACAAGTGGTATCAGAGCAAACACGTTTGGATTTGAGCAAGTTTATGAAATTTTTGGGTTTATTTTCAGTTTCGAATTCTGCCTTGTTCTTGAATTTTTGAGTTGATTTTACTGATTTTGCAAGCTCAAGAGCTAATTAGGTTGTTTCGAGTGATTTGAAGTGGTTACCCAACATTTTTCAGTTACTTGAGTGAGTTTTTAGGTAGAAATCGAGTCTGAAGTTCGTCATTCTGCCCAGAAATTTTTCAGATCGAACCACCCGATCGGGCGAATGTGCACTGTAGTAAACATTTAATTTCAGCTGATTTGAGTTTCGCCGGATTTGATGTTGCTTGATTTTGTATTTCGCCACATTTGAGTTTCGCCCGAAACTCATTGCATTGATCGAAACTAACATTTTCAAAAGGCATTTCTAATTTTACACGGCGAAACTAATCATCGCCCGAAACCCCCAATCGACCGAAACTGAACATTTCTTTTTTTTTAAAATTTTTCTCGGCTAAACTCACTTTCGATCGAAACTGAAATATTCAAATATTAGAAATCATTTCTCGGCGAAAGGCTACAGTACCAAAATTACTAGTTTCGCTCGAAAGGCTACAGTACCAATTACTAGTTTCGCCCGATACATTTCTCGGCGAAACTGATAATCGCCCGAACCAGTTTCGATCGAAACTCATCCAATATATAGTGTTTCGCCCGAAACTTAATAATTTCTCATCAAATCACGCGAAACCCACAATCGATCGAAACTGAGCATTTCTTTCAAATTAAAACTTTTCTCGGCGAAACTGAGTATCGGTCGAAACTCATCTGCATCGATCGAAACCTTAAATCGGGCGATCCAAACTCACTCTTCAAAATCACACATAAACGTTTTCAATCACCAAACTATTGGACCCCTCGAATAAAAATAATTTAAGTTTAAAAAAAAAAAAAAAAAAAAAACTAACACTTTTTGAGGAAAATTATTTTTTCACCGTTTGATGAGAAGAACATTCTGAGTCCAACGGGCATAGTCAGTCCTAACGCCCGTTTATTATCGGTCCAAAAATTTTCGGTGTAGACTGCTTTTCTGTCAAATTTTTGAAAGCAAATCCACAAACGTGTCAACGATCAGTCATCCAATAATCTATTTAGGACGTATTGGCAAATTATAGAAAAAGTTTTGGTCATTTTCACGAAGTTTTCGAAATTATCACAAAAATTTTCGGTGCACGCCAAAAATTTTCGACGCCCACTTTCTTCGATACTTCACGATACTTCTCAAGTAAACCAAACTTTTCGACACTGAAATTTCAAAAGCCAATTTCAATTTTTTTTTATTAAATATAAAATCAAATTTAAATGGATGCTCAAGCTAGGAAAATTGAGGAATTAGAAGCAAGACTTGCTAATAATTACTCCGTGTTGCTTAAGCAACAAGAAAGCCTAGCTTATGCTAATGAAGATTTGACCAACGCAAAGTCAAAGATCATTAGCTTAGAATTTAAGTTAGAAGATAGTAAAAATAGGGTCTGCGAGATGACTAAGAATTTACGTTCTTGCGAAGCTGAGCGAAATGAAGTCTCATCAAAATATGAGACTGTCTTAGATGAACAGCGTATGCTGTACTCTAAGATTAAACGATTAGAGAATGTTACTTCGAATATAGGTCTAGCAGATCAAATATGTTCTTCTAACTTAATTTCTAACGGGGAAAATATTTTACATTATCAAAAACCTACTCCTTGTTGGGAAATTCCAGAGGTTGCTAGTAAATTTCGGAATTGAACGCAATCTTGGAATCTGAAAGGATAGGTTTTGGCGCTGAAAAGGAAAGGCTTTTAAAGGAGATTTTATATCTCAAAAATTCCCCGTCTTTATCTGTTTCAAATGATTTGTCAAATAAGACATCTTGCTCAAAACAGGTAAAGAAAACAAAAACTAAAAGAAACATCTTTGTTCCTAAAACTGAGAAGGCTTTTACTAATCATTCTAAGTCAATTTTGACTGAAGCTGAAACGTTAAGTAAAAGCAAAGCGCTACAAATAGCTAAGGAACAAATAAAGATTAGGAAGGAGAAAGGAAAGTCAACTTTTAATTCTAAAATTAAGGTCGAAAATGATCAAGAATTTTCCACTCCCACTCCTATAAAAAGGGAAAGGAAAACGTGCAAAGAAGAAGTTCCAAGCTTAAGCAAGCAAACTTCTCAGATCCCGCACACTTATCATTATAATGTGAATGACGTGCGTTACTGTCGTAGGAATACCAGTTCTCGTGTTACTGATGCTTATAATGCTTTATGCTCATATTCTTACATGCAATATCCAGTTCAGATTAAGTCTGAAAGACACCTTCTGCGACTGGCTAGGGAGAAAATCTTTAGATCTTCTAGACCTAGGCACACGTTCACTGGCACTAATATGTCATTTCCCTCTAAGGTTCACCAAACTTGGATTCCTAAATCACAAATCAAATTGAATAGGGCTTTGAAGGATGATATAGGATCAATATCTGAACCAAATGTGCTTAACTTATTTTCTGCTAACAAGGGAGGACCCATCCAAAAATGGGTACCTAAGTCCCGATAAAGTTTTTGCAGATTCCCAGCATGGGTAGGTACTAAGAGAGCTGCTCCACACCCATGACTGGTATGCGATGAGAGCAGCCACACATCCCAGCGCGTATGGTATCTTGGGTTGCTCCACATACACGACTGGTAAGCGATGCGAGTAACTACGTAGGTAAATTCTATATGCATCCCATAAGAAACTTGGCATGCATCTTGAGCTCAAAAGACAATATACCTACTTTGAAAACAATAGGGTACATTATAAACATGCATGCCTCAAATGTACTTTAAATGTTAAATATTCGCATGCATATGAGCTGAAATGTCTAATACCCTATGATAGGTACATTTTAACTATGCATATATCTTAAAGAGCTACAAGCTTAAACATTCACGTATGCATATAAGCTGAATCGTTAAAATACCTATTTTAAGTGTTAATAGCGAAAAACGTACATTCTAATGCATTTTTAAAGAACAATAATTCTTTAGTTTGCATCTGATCTGAAAATAGATAAATACGTTCACGCTTATCTAATTGGGAGAGAACATACATGTTTAAACGTGCATGCATTGAGTGGGGGTATCACTCCATATTTATGAGGGAAGAGTACATTTTTAGGGGGAGTACATCTTAGGTGCACGATTTGAGGGGGAGAAACTTACTGTAACCCATATACATATACCTATATATATACCTATATCTATTACTATTACGATACTATTTATCTACTACTATTACGATAATATATATAAAAAAAAAAGGGAAAGAAAAGCAAAAAAAAAAAAAAAAAAAGGGAAAAAAAAAAAAAAAAAAAAAAAATAAAAACCTCTCAGACGCTTCCACCTCTCATGATGGACTTCACTTGAAAACCCGACCCTCAAGAGTTCGAGAATTACAAAAGGGTGACATCCATACACAAACACGAAGATGATCTCAACCGCCCTGCTCCGACTTGCTGATAGCAGCACTCACCAAACTTGACGGACGCACGGATTATAAGTTCCCATGGTTCAGTCAGACCAAACTGAACCTAGCCCCGGAACGTAGCCGAGTGTTAGTGAAGATTTCAAGTCCATTAGCCACATTCCCATTTGGCAATTCTTGACAAGACCAAAGAGCGGAAGATACAAAATTCCCTTAGCTCGCAAATTACTCGGACCATCCCATATAGGTGCAGGAGTTGATTTCTATCAGCTCCCGGGTAGAAGTCGCCTCATTTGGTCCAATGGCGCATGCACAACCGAGCCTTACCCACTCATCGATCTCCCTAAAGACCGATGTTTCATCAAATCACGGGGAGCCACGCATGCTATCACCGCTTCACTTGGAAGCGGGAGATATTGAATTAAGTGGTAGTTAGCCCCACACCACTGAACTTCCTTGAACACATCGAGTCTAGGTGTCCTCACTACCTAAATGTTTTATAATTTTTAGGACACATACACTTTTTCTTATCTGGACTTTGTGACCAGATCAGAACTTCCATAGACACATCCTCTTAGATGTGATTCCATGATTGGAAGGAAGTCCTACACCGTTGCAACATCAAAACAACAACGGCATCAGGCCATCGTCTGCGAGCTACGCTCCTAGATCGATGCTAACGGAACGCCTATGTGGCTCCGGTTCTAAGCCCTGTGCTTACAGGCCGCGTCTCAGAGTTTAACTCTGAACTCGTGTCGATGGATTGCCTTAGTGGCTCCGTCTGGTTATTACCCACACCGACCTGTCGTTTGTTTATTCCTTCGACTCCTATACAAGCATGCCGATCTCGTTAACACGAATCGCCATGAGGGGGAGAAGGGGATACATATAAACAAACAGGTCGGACCACCCACCAACTTCCGCCGCGCGTACCACTATGAAGCCGGGCTCTCCTGCACTCAAACGTCAATTTAGAAGGAGCCTTGGCACATTTTATAACACATCCCACGCTCACCATCAATATTCCGCCGCGCTTTCCACGATGAAGCCGAACTCCACTGGAACCTACCATGGCACATTCGAAAGGAGCTTTGGCACATGTTAAAAGACAACCCACGCATATCTTCTTCTGGAGCCAGACAAGCTTCCTCGAGGCCGACCAGACAAATTCCTTCGACGAAGACGAATCTGGCGCCGAGAAGAAGACTGGAGAAGACTTGACGACTTCAAAATACGGAAAAAGACACGGACAAAAATGCAAACAGAATTTCAAAGATCTGCGACATCATCAAGAAACAAATATCGGGGCGTGGATCACAGCATACATCCGATCTACAACGTATAGCGTCAAGACACGAGAGTTCTAGCCGAAAGTGCATTCAAATCCTCCACAAGAAGAGGAGACAGCCTTCGCAGGGGGAGCAAGGGGAGATTGTTAGGACTCGAGAGATTCTCCATGTGCCCAACAAAGATAACCCGCGCTGAATTGAAGATTGAACACTAAGGGGGAGATTGTTAGGAATATTTTATAGTGTTCAATTTCAATGTGTTTATCTTAGTTGGTTTGTATTTAATTAACTTTGGGCTAGTTTGTAATATTCTAGTTCTTAGTTACTAGGGGTATAATATACCAACTAATGTGGTATATATACCCCCAAACCCTAATTCATTAGGGTGTGTGTTTTAGGTGTAGTATGTGTGAGTGCGTGTGTGTTGAATAGTAAAACAAAGCATTTTCAAAGCATTCATCTTCTTCACTGTCACACCCCACGTCTAAGCTTTCAAATCCACATCATTAGCGTGGTAAATCGTCCTAAGTCAGTATTGTTGGATAAAATAGGGACAAACACATCTATAGCCCACTTATAAAAGGGGGAATCGAGCGGCAGCCAACATTTTATTATTTTAATGGAGAAGACATAATCAGTTTTGCCAGAAGACGACATATGCAAGCTAAATGAAGCACAGTCAGTAAGCATTCTTTAAACTACTAAAACTCACAAAATACCTCTGAATCAGTTGCCGCCATTGCAGTTTCTCTGATCGTTGGATGTTCGCGGTAAAATATCACGCAGGCAATTTGTTTCAGACTTCAAATGACCAACCTTTACCAATTCCTAAATAGTATTAGATGAAATACCGCGCACCTTGTGGACTGTGTGACCAAGGAATAAATAGGCTGCGATACTGGAAATTTTGAAATCAGGTTAAGCGAAGGAGGATAAAATTTCTAATTTTTTATTCGTTGATAAGCACTGTAAGTTTTTCCTCGGACGGGTTGGGCCGTCAATTGCATTTTAGACATAATTATTTAAGGAACACTGCGCCAAATAAAATCAATGGAAATTTCTAAATGGGCTGGGCCAGCAATAAAAATTTGCACATAATTAGTGAGGGCCTACTTGAAGGGTTTGTCCCCGCAAGTTAATGCAAGACAAATTAATACACGAAAATGGATTATTTTCTTGTAAAAATCCGGACAATATAAAATATATAACACTTTATGTTGCATAAGCAATAATAAAATAAGTCGAGAATCTAACATACTATGATACTATGATATATATGAATTTGTTATATTAAGTTATATTATATGGCCCTACAATATTTAGGTATATTTTATAGTAATGTGTGGCAGACACATTAGTCTTTTTACTCTGTAATACAAAATTAATGCATGATTATTCTTACCCTTTATAAAAATAAAAATTGCAAAAAATATTCTGCATTATTACTTTTATCCAGGCCACAGTCTTACATTGTTTAACAGTTATACATTGAACGCACCAGACTTTTCCAATCCCGCTAGGCTGCCGAGACAAATACGCCTATTGATTTGCTTATAATATTTTATTTTATAAAGTATGTTTTATTTGATTAAGTGAATTCCTATCCTTCACAATAAATCAACAACCATGCATGTTGATAGTAAGAATGGTTATGTGTGGTGCCGCAGTCAGCCAACTAATGGGGTGGAACACTGGTTATAGGAGCTGTCATACATAACCAGCTTGTAATTGATTGTACTAGATGTTATTTGATAATGTGGAACATTTCTTGCAACCTTTCATAAAATAACAGCGACCATCATGTCTAGGATTGTTGAGTAGTCTAATTTTGTCAAGGACAAAAACGATAAAACAACCACAAAAGCATGTCGGGACTCCAGAGGCACTGACATCAGCCTTAAAGACCCATCGCAAATACTACGCAAATAAGTTCAATGTTCTTCAACATGTCTATTCATTTATGGAGGTCAATGCCAATAAGTAAAGTAGACAGATGCCGCCAAATATTTTTCTGAATTCTTATTTGGCATGGTTTTATGCGAGATAGATTGTCGCCTGGGAACATCATGCCGAATGCATTTCGCAAGATGTGGACGCCACATTCTCCACTGCAACGAAGACAATGTCATATAGTTAACTAAATAAAGAAGGTAATGTCGTATGCGAATCAATTACTTTGTATAACGCCACCTGTAACCCTGCTGCGCGATCCGCCCGTCCCGCCTATAGTCGAACTGAAAATTAGAGCGTTCAATGCCTAGGTGTCGTAGCAACATTTTGGTGATACAGACTGTGTTGCCCATCGCCGCACGTGTCGCTGTGAACCTTGAGTCGGCTGATATTTCTGAATCAAGAATCACAAACGACCGTTTCCTAGGATGGATGGTGGCCAACACCCAATGATTGTTGTTGACGTTCACAGGTAGTACAATCACTGACGCATTTTTCCAACTACACGATGGCCATTGGGCTGACTTTCCAAGAACAAACGGTATCACTTCCGTCAGATCGGCCTTTCCACTAACAATTGGGAGCGATTTCACCAACTGGCTGAAATGTGAGCTCATAAATGCGACCGTCTTCACAGTGCTGGCACACCTCAGCAGCATTTCAATGAATCCGCGCATACATTCATCGACATGCTGCGTACCCAAAGTCGGTAAAAACAATGGATATTCATAAATGTCTGCCATACAGGAATTCAGTGGGAAACATCTCATGATTTAATGCTCAAACGTAAACTTACAACATCTCGAAGGCTGGTGCCGCGGGTCTTCAGTTCAACGAAGAATTCTTGTTTAAGCACTATCCCGCAAAGACCTGCTACGTAGTGATTGGTGGCCATGCGTTCTATGGACTCAGCCGCTTTCGGCCACATTTGCAGCTTGTACAGAACGTGCTGATCGATATTCTCCTTTCCGTATGGAATTCTGGCAGGGCTAGAAGAGGACTGGGCACTTTTCCCTAGTGCCTTTTGCCTCTTTGCCGGTGGAATTTCATTCCCCTCGTCTGTTGCGTTTCGACCAATTAACTCTATAAGACAAATATGGTGTGAGATAATTAGGGGAAGATATTTAAAATTTTAGCTGCAACAAAAAGTATTTTACCAGGCTCCATGCCTTGTATCTTCCCTATCTTTTCCGTCAGCTGCTGTAATTGGTCACCAACGGTTCTCAACACATTTTCCAGTGGTTTAGCACGTTCAACATCAGTCAGTCTTCCGTTCAAGCCAACAAAACCTTCTTTAACTTGGTTGGTCATATGGACGACCTGCTGAGTGTGGCGTTCGACGACAGCACTGAGCTTTCCAAGTTGGCGCAAGAGTTTCTTAGTTCCTCTCGACCTACCATGCGACGGCTGAGAATAAACCTTTCCTGTCTCTTGCTCCATTTCCAACTCGGCTTCAACAGACTCCTCCTGAACATAAGAAGTTCCACCCACCTCATTATCCACGACGTTGTCGAACTCATCGTGGGTATCCATACGATCATTTCCATCAGCACACCACACAGTTGCACCGTCGTCCAAATCAGTTGTCTGCAGTCTTTCGTCAATTACTGGCGACGCATCGTTCCCATCAGCCACAACATATACGTGCGACTGAGGAGGTGATTGTATACGTTCCTCGGGGTTCGATTCGATGTTGGCATTATCCTCCATGACAACACTTGCACCCTCATGCATGTCCTTGCGCCTGGCCCGGAGAGTGTCCACGAAATTTTGTAATGTTGGAGAAGTTGAAATTCTCTCATCACTATTCCCGCCCACAATTTGCGTGTCTTCATCGTCCAATATGGGGGAATCGGGCGAACCACTCCCAGCGGTGCTACTCAATGGCGGCGACCTCTCATGCTGAACGTCTTCGGTGTGGGGACGTGCATCGAAGTCGCTATTGGGAAAATAGTCTGCAATAACCTCTTGACCTGTAGGGAAAAAAATATTATTTTCAACTACTGACTTCCTAACAGCAGCGTCAATGTCCTGCAATCTTGGAGCTCATTTCGTTGGCCATGCATTTGTCTTCCATCTGCACATTTGCGGGGTCGGCTCGCCTATATCGTTCAAGTACGATGCAAATTTACTTGCAACGCCTGGCAAGCATTCATAGGCAAGGATCTGTTTTGAAAACAACATTGGGTTACACAACATTATAGTGTAAATATGCAAGGATAAGTGTCGAACGTGTAGAGCCGTGTAAGATTACCTGGATTGGGTGCACGAAGCCACCCAAGCACAACGCCTGGTACTTTCTTGAACTGCTTGTTGTCCGACTGTTTTTAAAAGAAGAAAGGTCCCTTTTCAGCGACGCCAGAACGGTGTCGTAGGCATATTTTCCAAAAGGATAGGCGTTGAAGACGTAGAAATTCTCCACTAAGTGAAGCAACATTGGGTTTATCTTCACACTCGTCCGGTATCCACGCTGATCAAGAACTCCAGCGACAAATACCACACTGGCCATTTTTAATCTTTCAATGTCAACAGCGGACGATGAGTTACATCCCATTTCCGTCAACCTATCAATTGCGTCCTGCAGCGTAACCTTTTCCACGTCTGGAAAGTGCCTTCTAGTAAAATTTATCTTCGTCGACCACTGGCTCAGCAGAAAATCTTAGACCAGTAATCAAACAAAATTACCGAGGTGAAAACCGTATGGGCGTGGAATTGATAACCATCCACATTTCATCCTTACTTCGTAGTGGAGTCTGAGCTTGCATCATGTACCAAATTAGCTGGCTCGACAGATAGAACCTTTTTGCACAGGCTATGAGATGTCCAAATGGAGATCGTGCAACCATTAAACTCGGCCTCGTTTAGGGTGTCCCGTATAAGTTCGCTAACGCCCTTATAGTCAGCACATAAGGTTAATTTGCAGGGCAGAATATTATCTTGTGCAAGCTGAGTTTCTAACAACATCTAAAAAGGGAAAATCTATGCTGTTACACAAAATAGAGAACAATATACAACAAAGTAAGCAACAACATATGAAGACTGTTCATCTCCAACAGATAGCAGAAGAAATATATACAGATAAATACCACGAATATACACTGGGCTACAGACAAGCCTGCAATACCCACAAAAAAATTGTACCCCACTTGTAAAAGAGGAAAAATGGCCATTCGCCAATTAACTATCTTAATGGAAAAGACCCAGTCCGTCCAGTAAAGCTGGAAATAGGCAGCATAAATGATTCATACTGAGCAATCATCCTACAAACTGTTTAAACACAGACAATACCTCTGAGCCAGTTCCCGCCATTACAGTTTCTTTGATCACTGGAGATTGCTTGGAAAATACCGCACAGACAAATTTTGCAATCTTCAGATAGTCGACCTTCAAAATTTTCAAATTCGTATACGATGGAATAGTTGTCACCTCTGGACTGTATGACCAGAGAATAAATTGGTGCGATTCTGGGAAATTTGAAATCAGCTGAAACGAAGGGAAGGAATATTCTATTTTTTTCTTCGTTGATGAACACTGTGCTTTTCGATGGGTTGGCTAGGCCGTCAATTGAATAAGTCATAATTATTTAGGGTACAATGCCACAAAGGCTATTAATTGAAATTTTGAAATGGGCTGGCCCAACATTTAAAAAATGCCCATAAGTAGCAAGGTCCAATGTAAGGAAAGAAGACACGAATATGGATCTTTCTTCTTGTAAACATGAGTACGATATAAATTGCATAACAATTTATGTTGCATAATCAAAAACAGAAAAAAAAAACGCAAGAATAACATACATGTGTCCAAAACCAGATATAAAAAATTTAGCATGGTATATTAGCCATGTTCAAGAAAACCAGTATTACACGGAGTCATGTTAAAATAAAAAATGTAATGAATAGGGCCTTCACTCTTCAGCAGCTTAATTACTCAGGAATCCACAAAGCCAGTGTTGCACGCAGGTTTCCGAACAGTTATAAAATCTCAGAATTCACCATTGGGAAACTGTACTCTTACAATAAGGAGCTGTATTTTGACGTTTAAGGTATGACAATGGTCAAAGTATGCAAGGCTTCGTAGCATCCCAAAAATTTGGAGAATGTAAGAACTAAATATAATGTCAATGTTCCATAGCCTCAGATGAAACATTCAAAGCAATTATATAAAGAGGCAAAATAAGGCGTCAAGACCATAGATGGTAGAATTGCATAGAATAAAGAGAGTCGATAAAGATTAGATGAATAAAATCTAGTCTTTAGCATTTTATTCGGCACACAAGCCAAGACACATGCTCTATAAGCATTTCCATACAAACGGTTTACTCAAGACTCATCTTCCGTTTCTTGTAATTAACAGGCTCGCTACCATCACCCTTTCGCCCGCCGATGTTCGGGATACAATTGTCCGCAGTTTGCTCAGAGACAACCGAAAATGAAGTTTCAGCCGAACACTTATCACCCTTGTCAGCAACGACAGCCCTTTCAACAATTGTGGCAACACGATCCTCACCAAACACGCCAGATCCCAGAAACTCCGTGTATCCATGGCCATTAACATTAACACTTCCCACTGCGTCGAGCCCCTCTCGCACAGTTGCTACATTACCATTTCCAGCGTTGCCCTAAAAATCCCCGCACAAATAAAATAGGTTATCACACAATATGCAGTCTCAGGGTAAAAACAAACTACCTCTGACCCATCTACGAAGACATCGCCGGGCTTTTGCCCAGCTTGCTCGAGCATACGGGACACAGTAAAACTTCGAAACATGCTGCGGAAATCAAAAGGCTTAATCCTTATGTAGAACTTAAAGGTTCTACCAACCAAACTTGATATGCAATCAGGTATTTCAACACCCTCCCGCCCAACATCAGAGTCAACACGCACCTGAAAATTCACTGCCATTGTAAGAATGGAGTCTCAACATAATTAATATACACACATCATACCAGCCCACCGAGAATCTCCTCAGCTTTAGTGTTTGTACACTTTCTCGCAGGCCCGTTGAATATAACGAACGTCGCAGTATCAGCATTATCAGCGACCAAACACTCAATTCGGAATCTGGGATGACAAATGTAAAACAGCTTTCAATCAACGTATTCAGTGGAAAATATATAAAGGGCAATCAAACACATGCACACTAAATGCCAATATCTTTCGGGTCCGAGGACCTATTACATATCAAAGACGATTCCGTTCTCTCCACTTTACTGGAACACTTTGAGCATGAGATATAATGCCAACCATTTCTCGTCATAATCTCAGTTATTTTTGCCACACAAATAAAATCCTTGATCTGCATATCAACCATCACCAGTCAGTTACTAATTACCTTTCATACGCAGAGGAAAAATATGAGTATCCTTATGCAAGAATGAATAGATATCAGCAATACGGGACAATTGAGTACCAGGGATTCCTGTGCCAAGGGACAATGCGACTGGCCTCTCAAATACACTCATACTGCAATTGGCTGATACCGATATAAGACAATTACATGAACCACAAAGGAAAATAAGGTGACCAACAATGGTATCACCTCTTGCGGAATTGCCAAACTTCATCAACCTCAAGGTCGACATACAGTTTTGATGCGGATGTGGTATTCAAGTAAAGGGTTTCTGCAAGAACAATTTACATAAAGATAGAGAGTAGAACAAACGGGGAAAAATAAATTCAGTCACTTACGACCATCCGGGGTTAACACTTGTCAGATAACAACTACTTGTTTCCCAATACTGGACCGTACAGCGTCACAAAACATCATCGGCCTTCTCAGCCCACACAGTAATAGTGGCGTTCAGATAACTGCAATATAGTGAATGATCGGCGAAAACGCACCAACGCCTTGAAGGTTGAAATTATGGAACTGGGACAACATAATATGAAACAGGCAGAAAGCAAATACCCTTCAAGAAAATCCTCAACTCAGCACGCCGTGCACCACCACCGCCGGAAACATCCGGCTCAACTACTTGAGATAATAACCCAATGACATCTACATGAGAAAACAAACAAAAATGTCAGGAACAGTATCTCCAGCAAATACAGGCTCCCAAAGTCACCGGAAGAGACCTGCAAGGCTGTAGGCTAACTATATGTACCTGAAAATATATGGAAATGCAAGGATGACTGTATAAAAATGGCATGACAGTGAACATTAACGCAGGCTAAACTGTGCACGTGACCGAAAATGTATGGAACTTCAAAGTATGACTGTAAAAAAATGACAGGACAGCGAATACCAACGTAGTCTAACTGTATATGTATCCGAAAAGGTCAGGGAATTAAAATGCAAAAATGTATAAATATAATGCTAGTGAAATTCATCGCTGTAAACACGACCGAGGAGTAGATCTATACAGTAACAAAAAACGGAAGACTGTACCACGGAGACAACAAATTAAAATATAATAATCAATTGTATGACTGTAAAAATGTCGTTTCAGCGGAAACGAACGGGGCCTAACTGTATATGTACCTGACTGTATTAAAATAGCATGACAGTGAACATTAACGCAGGCTAAACTGTGCACGAAATCGAAAATGTATGGAACTTTGAAGTATGACTGTAAAAATGGCATGACAGCGAATACCAACGTAGTCTAACAGTATATGTATCCGAAAATGTCAGGAAATTAAAATGCAAAAATGTAAAAACATAATGCTAGTGAAATTCATCGATCTAAACACGACCGGAAGTAGATCTATACAGCAACAAAAAACAGAAGACTGTAACACGGAGACAACAAATTAAAATATTATAATCAACTGTATGAGTAAAAAATGGCATTTCAGCGAACACTACTGGGGTCTAACTGTATATGTACCTGAAAATGTCAGGCAATTAAAATGCATGAATGTAAAAATATCAGGATAGTGAACGCTATTAAACGGAAGAATGTACCACGGAAACAATAAACTCAAATATAACAGTAATCTACGCGGCAGCATAGAATACCCGGTAATTCCTTATTGCGGTTGGCCAACTGCATCAAAACCTCATAAGCCATGAATCTAAATTTTTCGAGTCCTATTGAGCACGACTGGTTATCCACCTCATCCACGACAGTACGATCAGTGAATCTCACCATACAGTCAACATCAGTCATACGATAGCTTCTGGGAGATTCAACAACCTCAAAGTCAGATATTGAATAAACATGGCCAATCTTAAGCTTAGCTGCAAATCGATCAGCCCTTTGGACATGAATAGAAGCCTGCATCACAGTATCCTACCAGGCAAAAGAAAAATGAAATAAATGATAATAAACTACAAAGAAAACATTCAACAAATATAAACAACATAGCAAACACATCGAACAATCACCATCTCATCCAACAACAGCATGACTAGGCTCATGGGCTCTCCATTCTTTTTAATGTTTCTTGCAGTCCACGAACGGAGAAGACACGCAACAACCACATTTGGTTCTAGCCTTTAATTCATGTAGAGCAGAATATTTCGTACCTTCAGCCATTTCACAGAAATCACAGTTCGTTAAGGTCAACATGGCAGACAGACCATTATATAGCCCACTCATGCATGTCTGTTCAACTACTACAATAGAAACCTACGATGAAATGAATTAATAAATGAGCCATAAAGACATCCCATACGATTAATCATTCATCAATATTGAAAGACTGTTAGAATTCACGGTCGGTCGGAATGGAAATAAGGGATATGGATCGAGCCATTAATAGGGAGAAAACATGCAACGAATCTATCATCTATGACCGTACACCTGCCAGACCATTAAAAGAATGAATGTATAAAGGTAACTCTAAAAGTCACACATACGCACATTTAATGAACAACGATTAGTGGGAATTAATATACTATCATTAATATCTCCGGCGAGAGAACATCGTATTATATAGTGCAATCGCCCCAAATAAAATATACAATCATTCCTACGCTGCCACGTCAGCACTTCCATACAAATTAAACTCGGAACTACAAAAATAAAATCAGAACAGTAATCAGCATTTCTTCCGCGCGCTCTGATTGGATGGGGGGACTCCGTTGCACACGTGTCAGAACAGGAGAGTCGCCCTCCAACTTTTATATATATAGATTAATACTTATTTAGCTACACTAACGAGTAATGTCTCTTATCGGTGATCTTATGGCTAAGGTGGCTGGTGGCCTATTAATGTTTTTTCATGGCCTCAATTTGTTCGTGAGACGCCGGTTATACGCCACTCCTCGCGAATTAGAAAAATAAAATAAAATAAATATTTCCACAATGAAATATCCTTGATATAAAATTAAATAATCAACTGCATACTAGTAACTTATGCACCCTCAAATGCATGTGCTATTTATATAAATATTTTTATTAAATTTATTTTAGTGTAAAATATTTCATAGAAATCGTAATTTAAATTTCATATGTATGTGATAAATATGTAAAAAGAAAAAATTGATTATTTAAAGTAGGATAGTAATTAAATAAAATAGTAATTAACTAAAAATAGTACTAAACTAAATATAGTAATTAAAGGTAGTTAGTGTTTTTTTAACTTTAAAAATTAATTTTTTCAATCTCAATTGACAGACATTTGACTGTTTATCCTATCATGTCACTCTTAATACAATAAGAGCTCGTTTGGTTGGGAGGATGAGTTTAGAGGGTATTAGTTTAAGTTTGTATTACCTACACACTTACATTTAATCTATCTCAACTCAAAAGTAGACACACGGCCAATTTAATACTACACAACCCATTGGTACAAACAAACTACTAAGTAAACTTGTATATTTATTAGTTAAGTCCTAGCCAGCAGAAGAGAGGCAGTGATATGTTCAAATTGATGTTAAGAATGAGAAATCCTCATATGTATCCCACCTCGATTAACCGAAAATGAGAGTTAACTCGCATGTAAATTTATAGCCTACTCTGTATATCACCAATTGATTGTAGAAATGATAGTTCAATTTTTAATGTAACATCAGAGCAATCTTCCATTCCCTGCCACCCCGATCCATATGTCAAGATTTTAGGCCAGTCATTCCAACGTGAAGGGCATGTTGCGATTATAAAAAAGTGGGTTGTCCCACACATAAATTAGTCAAGCTCTCTCATAAGCCAATATCTCAAGAGACTATTTCCTCTTATCACTGATGTCGGTTATCCTACAATTTAAAATGGCTTTCTCGTTGAGATTTCTAACCAAGCAATTGTAGTTATTTGCTAGCCTATCTTCTAATTCCTTAATCTTTTCGCTCTGTTGTCCTAGTTGAGGTTGACTAGTCTCTCTAGACTGGAGGCTCTTGGTAAGTTCATCTATTTTTACACTAGAGCTCCTAAGTTCTTGTTCGAGACTATCTATCTTCTCCTGAGCTCTCTCAAGATCGTTCTCTACTTCCTTTACACTTTTCTGCTCACGTTTCATGTTAGCATATTACTTTTGATATGATTCTAACATGGTCAATAATGTGGAAGGAGTGACTACCTCATTTGAAGACGTGGATGCATTGTCGTCGTCCGTAGGAGTGGATGTTTCGGCGTCCAATTCGTTGTCGAGACGGGCCATGAGGGCTAAGTTCTCTTCTTCGGAGCTCGACGTGTCCTCGAGCCATTGGTCCTGTTCGGCCATGAGAGCTACTCCAGCTTCTTTCTGCTTTGTCAATTGAAGCTTCTTGGAGTAGTAGTTTGCATCTCTTTTCTTCGGGAGAGTGCATTCTCTGGCGAAGTGACCTGCTTTGCCACAGTTAAAACATTTGTTAGTCTCTTTGGGATTCTTGACCTCGGAACTCTCCGGAGCACGTTCTTTGTTCTTGGAGCTTGTAGTCCGAAGTCTATTGGCTGAGGTTGAAGACTTCTTCTTGAAGTACTTCTTGCTCATCATTTGTCCAATGAGAGCTAACTGTTTTCCAAAGGCTTTCATGTTCGGCTCGATGTCGGAGTCCGATTCCTCTTCCGACTCTGATGATGAAGGTGGCCTAACGATCTTATCCTTTCTTGATCTAGTGCTCCTCTTCTCCGAGACTAAGGCAACTGTGTCATCGATTTGTTTGCCTTTCTGCTCTTTGGTGATCTCGCGTATATCCTCCTCGTGCTGAGCGAGATTGTCGAACACGGCATGGACATCCAACTCCTCTAGATCTTTGTTTTGTCGTATTTGAGTGGATATTTTCTTCCATTCCGTGGGCAGAGAAGATAGAAATCTTATGTTTGTCTCCATGTTTGTCTTCGTTATTTCTATCTTCCTCATTTCATTGAGAAGAGTGAGGTATCGTTGGTAGATCTCGTTTAGGCTCTCCTCCGGTTTTGCTTTGAATGAGTCGTAAGCAGTGAGAATGTTTGCCTTCTTGGACTTTATGCCAACTTCCGTCCTTTGCATCATCCTATGCAGCTCATCCCCACATCCCTTTAGCCGATGTAAGGTTGTCGATTTGTCTGTATATATATCGTTAGGGATGCCCTGCATAAGGGTATTCATGGCTACTAGATCAGCCTTAGCTCTAGCTTTTTCCTCCAGTGAGTATTCTCTAGGCTCCTTTACTCGCCTAGAAGCTGGGTTGCTGGAGTAGCTGTTTCGTCCCCGGGTACATGAACCCAGAACTGTGCTGGTCCCTCTTCAAGGGACTTCAGTAGATTCTCGGCTTGATCCTTTAGAGCAATGAAATTCAGAAAGCGGCTTCTCCACACTGTGTATTCGCCTCTTTGCAAGATCGGCGGACGGTTGTCATTTTCGAGTGAGTACGCATCCATGTTTGTATTGTAGTTGAGTTGTTGAAGGATCTTCGTTAATTGTTTTGAAGGTTGAAGATGATGTAATGTGCTTCACAAGTGACAACATTCGTTAGTAGCGTTTGATTCGAAAATTAGATCGAGAATTATTTTCGATTCAATCTTTAAAGTTTGATCGAAATTAATTCCGTCGAGATAGAGTGTACTGTGTACTGTTTTCGTGCGAGAAATTTTGTCAGCGAGATATTTTACGAGCGACATAAATTGGTCAAAATCATTCGGTCGAGAAAAATTTCTTGATCGTGAATTTATTTCGATCGTAAAGAAACAGTACGTTAGTAAGTTTCTCGACAAGTCAAAATAAATCTGTTGACTAGAAATGTTTCTCGCGTGTAAATGATTTTCGCCTGGTCAAACGTTAAAAGGTTTGACCGAAAAAGTTTTTCGAGTGAAAGTTTTTACGCATGCAAAGTCAAAATAAGTCTCTCTCGAAAACGTTTTTCGCTGTATAATGCTCGAGAAATATTTCTAACTAAAATCGTTTCTGCTGATGACGATTCTAGTACTGACTTCGTATTCTGACCGAGAAAAATTCTCGCGCTAAGTTTATCGATCGAGAAACTAATCCGATCGCACTCAGCGAGAAAAATTGAGCAATCGAGAAAAATTCACAGAATACGATTAACACTAATTCGAGCAGAAACAAAAAAATCAGATAGTGAAATTTGAGGCAATTACTCGCAATTAAGTACTAATCACGCACGAACAAGCAATTATACACGTTATGAAGCAAAATATATCAAATTTGATCAAAATCAGAACGTGTTCTTCATGTTCTTCGCAAACGGTAACACGCAGAAGCAATTCAATCCTAGAAATCGAAGTTTAAACTGCTACAGAACTGATCGCAATGATGATCTATCACTTAAACAAGCACAGAAACACCAAATTCAAGTCAATTAAGCACAGAATTAAGCTATTGGATCGAAAACAGATTTCGCGCCAAACTGTTCTTCGATGAACAGTGAACAGAATTAAATTTTCGATCCAATTCTAACAATTTTCGATTCAAAAACAGAACGAATCTGCTCTGATACCAATTGTTAGGTCCTACGATTAACAACTCTACGATCCTAGGCTAGAATTCATAGTAATTCGATCGTTTAGATACGCAATTGAATTCGATCGAAAAACTCAAATGAAGAACAATAGAGAGAATTCGAGTAGAGTGAGAAAGTTACAGTTGTTTTCTCTCTAGAAATCGAATTGCAAGCCTTTCGGATCAATTCTCAAAACTTTCTCTATTCAGCTCAATTGATTTACAAGTATTTATACCAAACAAACTTGGTATAAATATCAAACTAGTCCTAATCTAAGGACTACTATACAAAACGCCCCTAATTACAACTAATGAAATCAAGCACAATTACAAATAGTATTCTACAGATTTACCGAGTTCTTCCACAGTCCATACCTCACCCGATTCAGATTTGCCACAGAACAATGAAGAACCTACCGTGGGTGTTGAGGAAGAATCATCAGGGTCGCTCCCACCCAGTACAGATTTGGAACTTTCTCACACGAATGAACAATCGGAAATCATTGGAAATCTAAACCCACAAATGGCTGATGCATCATCTTCAGCTTTGCCGCATGAGCGCCGGTGGACTAGAGCTCATCCGGTTGATCAGATAATTGGCGATCCTTCGAGCGGAGTAAGGACACGACATCAATACAGTCTTTCCAGCTGCATAAGCCAAAACGAGCCTACTAAGGTAGCAGACGCACTGCAAGACCCGGGATTGGATAATTGCAATGCAAGAGGAAATCAACCAATTCGAACGTCTTCAAGTGTGGAAATTAGTACCCCGTCCGCATGGGAAAACTATCGTCGAGACAAAATAGGTATTTAAGAACAAAAAGAATGAAGATGGTGAAGTGATCCGGAACAAGGCACGATTAGTTGCAAAGGGATACAACCAACAGGAAGGCATTGACTACGACGAAACATATGCTCCTGTTGCCCGGATTGAAGCCATTCATCTCTTATTGGCTTACGCGGCTCATAAAGACTTCAAGGTCTATCAAATGGACGTTAAAACCGCCTTTCTCAATGGCGTACTCAGAGAAGAAGTCTATGTCGCTCAGCCAGACGGCTTCATTGATCAGGAACATCCCGATCATGTCTATCGATTGGACAAAGCTCTCTACGGACTAAAACAAGCCCCACGTGCTTGGTATGATGTCTTGAGTGACTTCCTCGTAATGTCTGGATTTATTCGAGGAACAATCGATACGACCCTCTTCACAAACGGCAAGACAAGGATCTGATGGTCGTCCAGGTTTACGTCGACGACATCAGTTTCGGTTCAACAACACGGCTTTGCAACAAGTTTGGAGATCTCTTGAAGAGTAAATTCGAAATGAGCCACATGGGAGAGATGCAATTCTTCCTAGGACTTCAAGTCAGGCATCTCGATGATGGGATATTTATTAGTCAAACAAAATACATTAAGGACATCCTGAAAAAGTTCCATCAAGATCAGAGCAAGCCTCTCAGTACTACCATGTCAACAAGCTGCAAGTTGGATGGCGATCCCACAGGAAAATTGGTCGACATTGTTAGGGAGTGTGCCCTCGGAATGTCATACGAGGACTAGGAATAGTATAGGGTACAATGATGTATAGTTCGATAGACAGTTTTATTGTATATACTGTTAAAATAAAGTAGTGAATATTATTTTCATTATAATAAAGGCATTATTATTTATTTATCGAATTTAAAGTCTGCTTGGCATCTGGCGGTGTGGCGACCCTCACTTTCTAATACTAATTGTGGCGGATTTTCGCTATGTAAGTCGCGGAAGACCCGTCTAGCAAAAATTTTTTCCTAAATAAAATATTTTGCAACAAAAATCGTCTACGGCGTCATCAATATATACGGGCCGCAGCCCCAAAATACCAACATATTATAAACCTAACGTCATTCCACAGGTCGTCATCCATGTACAGCCTCGCCTTCAAAAGACACTGGAGTACCGCCGTCAGCCCGCCTCAGCCTCGACGCGCATCAGCGTCGGGCTCGATACCTTTTCTTGAGAATTAGCTCCCTATATATGACGAAATCTTCTAATCTTTGCCTAGGGCACCTTCGGCTAAATGCGCGTGTATGGAAATGAGGGTTTTCTTTTATCCATCCTCCTTGTTAGAGGTAGGTGTTGGATAAGTGTTAAATCTCTGAAGCTAACGATGATGGGACAAGGAGGTGGTGACGTTAAATTGCCTAGGTCTTAAGTAATACGATCCTTATCTCATTTTAATATCTTTGGGCCTTGTTTATGGCTCATGTGTTAAATATAACCCATCAATTTATTGGGCCTAATTCATGTGTAAAATATTAGCCCAATATTATCAGTCCATATATTATTATTTTTTCTAAATCATTTGGGCCCGTTCGAATATTTCCCGGGAATATTTTATTACTTTAGTTTCGTCCGAATTTTCGTTCATAAATAATTACTAGGAATTTTATTCCTAATATTTTCTCGGCTAAATAACTTAAAATTTGCTGTCGTAATCCCGCTTTAAAATTTGAGGGTATTACATCCTCCCCCCTAAAAGAATTTCGCCCCCGAAATTCTATGGTAGGGGACTCGAGTTTGGCTCTACGACTAGACTCGCCCACATATTTTCTACGTTCTCTAGACTTATTTATTCATATTCTTACCACGCTTCCGCTGCGCACTCTAGCTCGGCATACTTATTCCTAGCATATACAAAAGTCACATAAGCAAGTATATCATTTTAAGCAAATAATCACATCATACCGTAAAACTTACAGGCAAGGCTGATCCTCCAGTCTTTTGAGTGGCCGTACATGGACAGTCTACAGAATCTATATCCTAAGCTCTGATACCACCTGTGACGACCCTCACTTTCTAATACTAATTGTGGCGGATTTTCGCAACGTAAGTCGCGGAAGACCCGTCTAGCAAAAACTTTTTGCTAAATAAAATATTTTACAACAAAAATCGTCTACGGCGTCATCACTATATACGGGCCGCAGCCCCAAAATACCAACATATTATAAACCTAACGTCATTCCACAGGTCGTCATCCATGTACAGCCTCGCCTTCCAAAGACACTGGAGTACCGCCGTCAGCCCGCCTCAGCCTCGACGCGCATCAGCGTCGGGCTCGATACCTTTTGTTGAGAATTAGCTCCCTATATATGACGAAATCTTCTAATCTTTGCTTAGGGCACCTTCGGCTAAATGCCCGTGTATGGAAATGAGGGTTTTCTTTTATCCATCCTCCTTGTTAGAGGTAGGTGTTGGATAAGTGTTAAATCTCTGAAGTTAACGATGATGGGACAAGAAGGTGGTGACGTTAAATTGCCTAGGTCTTAAGTAATACGATAATCCTTATCTCATTTTAATATCTTTGGGCCTTGTTTATGGCTCATGTGTTAAATATAACCCATCATTTATTGGGCCTAATTCATGTGTAAAATATTAGACCAATATTATTAGTCCATATATTATTATTTTTCTAAATCATTTGGGCCCGTTCGAATATTTCCCGGGAATATTTTATTACTTTAGTTTCGTCCGAATTGTCATTCATAAATAATTACTAGGAATTTTATTCCTAATATTTTCTCCGCTAATTAACTTAAAATTTGCTGTCGTAATCCCGCTTTAAAATTTGCGGGTATTACAGGCGGTGCGATAAATAAATAACACCCGAATGTTTGAGTTGGACGTCTGATTCTCGTGGGGACGAGTGAGGAGACACCGGAAGGTCCTTAATCTCAGCATTAAATAAAAAGTCCGTAAGTCTAAGGATTCTAGGTGGGTGACTAGATATCCGAATATGACTTATTCATTGACGACCACATAGTATCGGTAGTGTCACCGATTACCTGAGAGGTTGTGGGTCGTGATGGAGATATCGGTGATCGGAGAGATCGCGTATTCGGACATTCGGCTCGTATTCGTCTCGATCACATGACTAGGATGTTGTCAATGATTGAACGAATGACTATAACAGCCTCAGACCGATAGGGTCACTGACGGATTTGCTTTCGCGATTTCGGTTTGTCGCTAGTTGGCTAGGTCCGCAAGTGTTCGGAAATGGGACACGGGCCAGCGACGAAACGCAACTGACTTTACGGAGGTGATTGCCGGGCTTTGACTTCTATCGGGATTCACTGCCTATATTCGTATAGGTTAACGTCCTATGAGGTAATTGGAGAACGATGATTGTAAAGCCTTCGGCCGAAGCTTGGAAAGCTCGCTCGTATTAGATACGGAGCAGAGTTTAAATAATCGGTTGGGTCTCGATTATAACATAGAGTTAGGTTAGTGAGTTTGACATTTACATGGCTCTCACCTAACCGGGACGCAAGTGAAAGGCGTAAGAGTTATTTAAATGTATACACTATAGTCGGTTCGCCCGAATTTCGATTAGATCAAAATTCGTTCTCAACTGGGATTTGTCCGGTACCGCTGGATTGGCTAGGCGAATACCGGGACTCGCGGATTCCTCCCGTGCCAGTTGAGACGGACCTAGAGAGTCGCGCTTAAAAATGGTAATGAACTTGAACGAAAATGGCGGGCTTTTCTCTAGAACCAACGAATGGGATTCGTTGAGGTAGTGGCAAAGTTGATACGAGGTGTCGATGATTTAGTTAAATTCCGGTGACGGTCACGGGAATAATTAGGACTTGAGATTGTCTTAAGTGTTTAATTAATTAACTAAATGAGACTCGATTGTAATTAAAATAATTAGATTGGATTTAATTATTTTATTACTTAAAATTGAGGGACTAAATTAAGAATTTAGAAACCTCGGGAGTCAAATCGGAATTACTTGAAATTTTGCATGGTCTTGGACATGTGGAGAAGTCCATGGCTTGCCACATAGCTTGATGTGGCGAGTGACTCACTTTGAAGATGCATGACAAGTGTTGTAGAAATATTATAAACAAAGTTAGTACTACATGAAATAACATGACACCTAACTTGCTTAGTAAGATAGTAACACATGGTACTTAAGTAAGAAGCATGCAATGTGAGTTAATTTTTCTAAGCTTGAGAACTTGGTACATGCTCTCAACAACTCAACAATAAAAGAGAACTAGAAAAAAGTGAGTTTAGGTTTTGAACTTCTCAAGCCACGCAAGCTACGGGATCGTTTGACGAGTCCCGACGCCCAAACCGAACTGCGCTAGCCATCGGGAGCAGTCTCGGAGGTTCGATCAAGGACATACCGGCGTGACAATCTAGCCCGGAGGCCCCGGGAACCAGACGAGGCGCAGCGACGTCCATCCGAGGTGAAATCACGTTCATCGACGGTATGTTTCGAACCCTACTGATTTGATTTTACGAAAAATACCAAACGATATCGGAATGATTCGGAAGACCCCTTGTTACGATCGTTGGAAGTGTACTATCAATCTGGAAAATTTGGTATTGATCTAAAATCATTTCGTTGTCAAAACTGTCAAAAGACGGCAGACTGCTGCTTTAGTCGAATTGATAATTTCGAACCACAGATTTGATTTTGCAAAAAATACCAAACAACATCGGAATGAATCGAAAGACCACTCGTTGCGATCGTCGGGAAGTGTAGAATCAATATGGAAAATTTGGTATCGATCGGAAATCGTTTCGGTCGCCAAATAGTCGAAACATTGTCGGCTGCCGCTTTGTTCGAACTAGTTTGGAATGAAATTATTAATTCGAATAAATTTGTATTAAATTCAAATCTGAGAAGTTCGGATTAGACGTGGTCTCCTGAGGCTCAGGGAAGTATCTTGAGCCCTCGGGAGAAGCCGAAGGGCGCTAGGTCGAATTTAGATGTTGAAAATCGAAAATTCCGCACCCTACGCCACTCGGTTCAAAACGCGCTTCCGCTATCGCCACGTTGCGCTGTTCGGGGGCCGGCGTCGATTGATCTGGCCTACTGCAACAGACATCACCCTCTATCGCAGCATTATTGGATCTCTTCTCTACCTCACTTCTAGTCGGAAGGATATCATGTTTGCCACTTGTCTTTGTGCCCGTTTTCAAGCCGATCCCAAAGAATCCCACATGCTCGCGGTGAAGCGTATTCTTCGCTACCTTAGGGCCACAACTACCTTAGGACTATAGTATCCTAAAGTCGAACTTCAAACTTATCGGCTATACTGACGATGATTATGCAGGTTGCCCAATGGACAGGAAAAGCACCTCCGGTGGCGCTCAATTTCTAGGCGAAAAGCTAGTCTGCTGGTCATCCAAAAAGCAAAATTGCGTCTCAACCTCGACGGCTGAAGCTGAATACGTCCCAGCCGCTAGCTATTGCTCCCAGATGCTATGGATGCGGACTCAGCTTCGCGATTATGGGTACAATTTAAATAATATACCCATATATAGTGATAGCCAAAGTGCCATTGCGATTACGTGCAATCCCGTTCACCATTCACGCACGAAACACATAGACATTAGATATCACTTTATCAAAGATCACGTAGAAAAAGCACCATTGACATGTACTTTGTGAACACGGAATATCAACTAGCCGACATTTTCACCAAGGCATTGGATGAAAAACGATTCCAATTCCTTGTCGGAAAATTAGGCATGTTGAATCTCCCGTGATATGCATTACCTGATCTTCTGCGCTATCACATGCTCTATTATATGTGTTTTCCATGCTCATTTGTCTTATCTTGCGTGATAATAAAATTACATAAAAAAATAAAAAAAAATTATATAATATATAATAATAAACTATACATAAACCTATAATATAGGGGAATGAAGAAATCTTTAGGATGTCCGATCTACGTCACAATTAGATTTCCCGGGCATGCGACTGATTGCTTACTTGGTTTTGTCAGTCTAAGTCGCTTTCTTGTGTCTAAAGCTCATTTAGTTTGTTCCACTAGACACAAAGCCACTATACATAAGTGAGGATTCTGACCTATTATTTTTCCTTTCTATTGATTTATTCTTGAGCGAGTCACGCATCAATTGCTTGTCTTAACTAGTGATTCTTGGCTTCATACTCGCCTTTCGTTAGATCCTTAGGAAAATTATTAGAGCACTTAGAAAAATTCCTCACTTGGCCTTACATATATAAAATTTCAATCATTTAATACAGCCTTTAGTCCGCCATTTTGAGCTTTCTCCGATATCCTTTTCTTCACTTGAAAATCCTTTGAGCCTTCAACCGAACACCTAAGTCTTCGATGGGATATTCAATCGAGAAAAGAAGGGGGAGAAAAAGAGACGATAAAAGAAAAAGATGACAAAGAAGGTGGAAAACGCACACGAGGAATGGTCAACGCACAAAAAGCAGTCCAAAAGAACCAGTCCCTCGACTATCACAATCTCATATCATTAGAAGGGGGTATGGATCTTGCTGTGAACTTCTCCATCGATAATCTCGTACACTCGTCAGAACGGCTGGAAAGAGGAGCACCACGAAGTGAACTTCTCCAACGATAATCCGGTCTTATATCGAGACAACGAGAAGAGGAGCGCGGCCTTGGGTTCGAATTCCACAACTGCGAACTTCTTCAATTCGATAATCTCCGAAACCTCACTAGGGATTAAGAGAAAAGGAGCGCGGTATCGGCCCGAGAATGAACAAGAAGATCTTCTCCTTAGATAATCTCTCAGCCTCGTAGAGAAGCGGAGCTTCAGCTTGAGCAAGTGCAGACTGAATCAAAGAAAATCATTAAAGGATGAGAATAATAAACAATAAAAAAAAGAGAAGAAACGACGAAGAAAAGGAAGAAGATCCCTAGTCCACAATTCCAAAACCATCATTCCCTTCTTAGTCAGAACCAAATTAAAACCTTTCACAGTCTCTATGATTCCACATCGACGATCTCTCGCAAAGGTGAAATGATTAAAAACGCCTCAATCACAGGTAAATTGACTGAAGATTGCTTGTGTTGACTTGAGTGATATAAATATAATCATCCCAAGGCAAAAATAATCGAGTGCTAGAGTGAACCCAGTGAGAGTTGTCGTATTAAAGAACGAGTAAAGGACCGATCGATCAATCGATTCATCAACATATATGATGGCCTTCGCGTTAAATAAATATATACATATTGGTTGTCACTCTTTTTATGTTTTTAGTTACTCATGGCAGACACATGTGGCTGCAATATTTCATTTTTATTTTAAGTACTAATAATTGAATCCTTTTCTCTTAATAAAAAAGAAAAAGTAATTAAAAAAACGTGCTAGATTTCAAGTGACGCAGATAAGTTCTAATGTTTCACTGTCTCCCACCACAGTTATTATGATTTTGATTCCCGTTGTCGGACTTGATTAATCGCCCTTTGCTGTTCAAACTGAATCGTTTCACTTTTATAATTTTCTAATTGTTCCAAAGTCTTAGAAGTTGAATTAATAAATTCAATTTTTCTCGCTCTATCTCAGAGTATCCATTCACCCGAAACTGATCTGCTTCAATTTCCACTTTCCGTAAGCGGGCCCGGGCTTTTTCCAGCTGTTCAATGGCCCCCTCACGCAGTTCTTCTGAATTTTGAATAGTATTCAAGATTCTCTGTTTTCGATTATCTAATAAATCACTTAATGAAAGTAGATCATCTTTCTGATCATTTTAAAACTTCCATAATATCTTCCCGAACCAAACATGAATCTTTCGATTCATTTGGCTCTCACGGTCAATTACTTAGAGTAAAATATCATAGCTTTTTTATCAATGTAATGAGCCTATCCTCTCTGCTTTATTCATAGTAAAAAAAATGAATCTAATACAAAAACAAAATACTTGGAGGACTCTGATAAAATAAAAGTATGTAATTGTCAGCAAAGTTATTTCTCTTTTTTTCTTCATTTCAAATCCAAAAAATTCTTCTTACTTATACATAAGGCATAGCGCATAGGTAGTCAATTCAGCATTCGCTAAAATAGAGAAAATGTCCATTTTTTCGTAGTTCAAATCATTTTATCAAAATGAGAGTTCACCGTATGAAATAACTTGTTTAAGAAAAAAAAAATGAAATTACAAAGAATGCACGGCTCTCTTAGAAAACTATCATCCTCATTTATTTAGGGAGGGAGGAACCTATAAATATTTTTTTTATGGTCTCAATTTGTTTGTTCGATGCTAGCTGACTGGTTATACTATACTCCACACGAATTACAAAAAAATTAAATAAAATATAAAATAAACAATGCCAACAAAGAAAATATCCTTGGTCATTTCAAAAGTCGTTTCATATTATTAATTTCTATATTGGAGAAATATGTGTTATATAAGGCAAGGCCACACATGGAGTGGAGTTTCGCTCTCACATCAACCAGAAAGCAGCCAATTCATGAAGATCAAATCTAAGATTATTACTGTCCCAACTCAACTACCAATTCCAATAGAATCTCTTTAATTAGTTTGAATAACTAGTTGTGGCTTGTAAACTTCATATTATATTGCTAATAAATCTTAGTGTTATCAGTCCATTTTGAGGATGGTATTATTCAGAAAAATACTGATTTTTTGTAAGGTTGATTTGATATTCGATATGTCACATGACAAATTAGTAGTAATACCAAAGCAATGATGGCCCTTAAAAAACCCTACTAAATAATATATGTGGTTACGACGACGACGATGCTAAACAATAAGTGGCAAATATAAAAATCCCCCGCCTATATAAATTCATCTTATACGTCTTTCTCCAAATAACAACTCAAAACCCAATTCATCTACGCATCTCAAATATACTTCATAATATCTACATTCAGCAAAGTAAAGTATCAATGGCGATTATCTCCATAGCAAGCGCAAGACCTCTTGTAATAATAACGGTAATCATCGTTATCTTCTCCTCAGAAGTAGCTTCATCATCAGCAGCAGAAACCACCACCAACACAAACAGCATGCAATTCATACGCAGTTCTTGCTCGGCGACTACTTACCCTAAGCTTTGCTACAGCACACTCTCGTCACACGCCAGCGCAATACAGCAGAGCCCTAAGCTGTTGGCCCACACAGCACTTTCGCTGAGCCTAAACACCGCTCGAGCCACGTCGGCGGACATGGTCAGCCTATCTCGTGGACCCACATGAGCCCAAGGGAGGCGTCGGCCATGAAAGACTGCGTGGAGGAGCTCGCCGACTCGGTTGATAGGCTGAGGAGTTCCATGGCTGAGATGAATCTGATAAATAGGAATAATTTCGAGGCGATGATGAGCGATATTCAGACATGGGTCAGCGCCGCCCTCACCGACGAGGACACTTGTACGGACGGCTTCGACGAGGCTACTACTACTACGAACGCGAATAACGGGGCGTCGTTGAAGGAAGTGGTGAGGGGTAAAATCGTAAATGTCGCCCACATGACCAGCAATGCACTGGCCCTCATCAACAGCTACAGCGACGCTTTGCATCAATGAAAGGGCTTCTTTTTCTTTTTTTGTCTAGAAGTTTGTCTCGATTGCGTGCGAATTGAAGTTTGTGTTTCGTCTCTCCGTTTGCGGTATAAAGTGGATGTGTTATTAGTTAGGAGTTATTTTTGTGCGTCCGTGTAAGAAATTATTCGTTTTGAGAAACAAGTGTAATTTATTAGCTAGCCTAATACCATACATAAACACGTTCTAACGTGATTTATAAATTAGTTGGTTCAGTTTGCAACTCGGAGTTTATTTGGTCCAAAGACTAATGTTTACCATTTAAAGCAAATGAGTATTATCATTGTCAATTATTTTACCTATAACGAGTAATGCCTTATCAGTGATCTTATGTTTAGGTCTATTAATGCTTTTTCATGGCCTCAATTTGTTCGTGCCACGATAGCCTATGTGTTATAAGCTACTCCACACGATTTAGAAATATTAAATGAAATATTCTCACAATGAAAATATCCTTCGTCATTTTCAAAGTCTTTTCATATGTCGTTGATTATAGGGGCATTTTTATTTCAACCCTTATAACTATTATTTAGGATTCAGGCCCTCTTGGCAAAAAATTTAGTTTTAAGGACCCATTTTCTGCAGTACCACTTCATTGCTCTTACATACCAGTATGTTGAAATTCTGTACCACAAAACCATAATCCGGTACCAGTTTATGATCATTGATACCAGTTTATTTTCTGCAGTACCACTTCATTGCTCTGACATACCGATATGTTGAAAGTTTGTAGCACAAACGATCATTCTATACCAGTTCATATATCTTTCATACCACTTTTTTACACCACACAAAATAGGTCATTTTCTCAAACAGGGTCTGAATTCGAAATCAAACCCTTAATGGGGCCTGATTTCGAATTGACCCTTGATTATACTGAGATTAACTTCTTATCACACGCTGAGCTCAGCGCTCACTTACAGCTCAAGAACAAAAAAATTTGCTGGCAAACTCTATTGTATCTCTCTCACGTTGTATGGAGAAGATTTTTTATTATTGTTTTGGCTTACACTATCGAAAAGAATAGAAGCAAGAGAAGTTCTTAAAATATTTAATTTGCTCACAACTCTCTGACACACGATTGCTTTTGCTTTTCATCTCTCGCACTCTCCTTTTGTTACAAACACACATGCATATATATAGGATGTATAACATAACGTGCAAATCTAATAAGATGTAATATTAAATGCTATATCATGCATGTTCTATCCTCAAACAGCGCTAGATAGGACTTGCAAGATTTTCTTTTGACTTATCCTTGGATGCTCGGTTGCGTGGCGGATGATTCTACTTTTTTTTTCCTTTTAATATGCTTTCAGCTTATTCAACAAATTCCTCCCTTGTGCTCAAAGTCTTCCACTCTTTCATCCCGAGCATCCGTTTCAAATTCTCGAACGTACTTGTTGGTAACGATTTTGTGAAAATATCAGCAATATGGTCCGAACTCGCGACGTCTACCATCTTCACTGCTCCATTTTTTATGTGCTCCCGAATAAATGAAATCGCGCATCAATATGCTTGTTTCTCTCTTGATGAACTAGATTTTTTGCCAACTCGATTGCTGACTTATTATTGACTCGAATTTCGGTTGGCTCATCTTGTCGAAGATTCAACTCGAGCGTAAGTCCTCAGCCAGATTGCGTGACAGACACACTACAATGCTGCAACTTATTTTGCTTCGCAGGTTGATAGAGTTACGGTCGGTTGCTTTTTCGATAACCAAGTGAATATCGTATTCCCGAGATAAAATACTAGCCACAAGTGCTTCTTCGATCATCGATTCTCCGGACCAATCGATGTCAGAATATCCGACTAATTTGCAGTTGCTCGCCTTTGGATAAATAGTCCGAGCGACTGTGTTCCTCGGATGTATCGTAAAATCCTCTTGATCGCTTTAAGATGTGACTGTCTCGGTTCTTCCATATAGCGGCTAACAACTCCAACGTTGTAAGCGATATCGGGTCTCGTGCAGGTCAAGTATCGCAGTCTGACCATGAGACTTCGATAATCGGTCGCATTCACTCCTTGTCCTCCCTGAAACTTTGACACTTTTGTTCCAAAGTTCCATCGGTGTCTCTATTGGGTTGCTCTCCTCCATTTTATTTTTCATCAATATATTCTTTGCATACGCTTCTTGCGATACAAAAATTGCCGTGCTTCTTTGCTAGACTTCGAGACCGAGAAAGTATTCCATCAGTCCCAAGTCCATCATCTCGAATTCTTTCGTCATCGCCTTCTTGAAGTCGTTGACTATTTTCTCACTGCTTCCCATGAAAATAAGGTCATCGACATAGAGTGCGACGATGATCATTTCCTTTCCTTCTTTGACGTAGAGAGCGTGCTCGAACGGACATTGCTCGAACTTGTTCTTTTTGAAATATCCGTCGATCCCAGTGTTCCATGCTCGAGGCGCTTGCTTTAGCTAGTAAAGAGCCTTTTTAATTTCAACACCTTGCCTTCTTTTCCCGATTTTGAATATCACGGGGCCTGCTCCACGTGGACTTCTTCCTCGAGTTCCCCATTCAGAAAAGCGGACTTCACGTCCATCTGGGAGAGCCATGAGCAAACGGATTGTCTCCATTCTTGTAACGGGAGCAAAAACTTCATCATAATCTATTCCCGCTTGTCGTCGATAGCCCTTCGCCACCAATATCGCCTTGTAACGTTCAATTTTCCTTGAGCATTCATCTTCTTTTTATAAACCCATTTGACTCCAATGGGTTTATGCCCGTTTGGCAACTTCACAAGTTTCCATGTGTCGTTCTTGTCAATCGCCTTAATTTCCTCGTCCATCCCCGTTCTCCATCTCTTGTCTCTTACTGCCTCCTCGAAGCTAATTTTTTCTGAATTGGCCAACAAGCAGACTAAATGAACCACCTCGGTTGTCTCGTACAGGACCTACATGCTTCGCATCTTCGGTTGTCTTAGTTCGTCCTCCTCGTTAATTTCTTGAGATGGAGCCAGGGCGGATAATGGTGCAACATTCAGTGGTTCTCCCTTCGTTGTATTTTCTTCGTCGTTCTAGTTCCACGAATTTTCTTCGTCTACCCGAACATCTCGACTCACTATCGCCTTTTTATTTTCTGGATCATACAGTCGATACGCTTTCGTCTTCTCATCGTACCCGATGAACCCAAGTGCTTCTATTGTCAAGCTTGGTCCTTTTATAATCCGGCACATGTGCATACGCCACACTTCCAAATATTTTGAGGTGTGCTATGTTCGGTTTTTGGACATTCCATGCTTCTTGTGGTGTTTTATTTCCGAGGTTGTGATGTGTTAGGTCCCCTGTTATCAACTAAATCAATCCTAGGCATGAATTCTAAGGAAATCGATTAGAATAATTTAAACTGAAATTCGATCGAAAACCTTCGATGAATAGCACGAAAGAGAATTCCTTTAGTGAGATGATGTTTTCTGAGTTTCTCTCTCTAGAAATGAATTCGACAGCCTTTCGGATCAATTCTCTAATTTTCAGTGTTAAGCATAATATTTGTACAAGTATTTATACCAAACAGACTTGGTATAAATATCTAACTAGTCCTAATCTATGGACTAATACAAATAAAGCCCCTAATTACAAGGACAACTAATGAATCAAGCACAATCTAAAATGTATACTCTACAATATCCCCCTTTGTGCTTGATTGCGTCTCCGTGATGTTTGTCCTCGTCGGGCATAGTATGATCTGCGCAAGCCCAGCGCATGCTCAAAGTTCTTGAGCGTGTTCCTCAGCTCCAGTCGCTCCTCGATATCTTCTAGTAGTTCCATTAGGAGCGGCTGTTCTCTCACGAACCTGTGGATCCTCAGCATTGTATCTCTGTTGATTTCTTCCAACCTCTGCTCGATATTCCTCCTGATGACCTTGAGCGTCCCATCACGAAACTTATGAATCTCAGTCTTCAGCATCAACCTATTCTTCTTAGCTATTGGATTGTGGTAGGTGATGCCTAGGACTGAGCTGATGTGCACGTGATTGTTGGGAAGCCCTTCGATCTCAGGTCCTTTGTTGAGCGGAGCGGTCATGTTAACCTTCTTCATGTTGCTCTCCAGAGCCATCTGAAGGTCGTGTGCGGCGAAGTACTTGACTTGGCGCATCATGAACCGGTAGAGTCCCTCGAGTCCTCTTTCTTTGATGAAGCCTTGAGGACCTTTGTACTTCTCCACGTACAGCTGATAGAGATGGTATACCTCATCAGCAGGGATGTACGGTAGGTCGCTCTCGCTTAGATCTTCTCGAGTTCTATCTACTCGCTCGATGGTGTAGTGAGGTGTTGGAAGTCCTCATTTTGCACAGTAGACGCTGAGTAGTTGGCATATTGGGGAGAGACTCTTATAGTGGCTCTTGACTTGTTCTTTAGTCATCCCCAGCCTTACATCAGGTCCAAGTTTGGTCAGCATCCAGAGGAGGTTATCCTCTTCTGCTGATCCCAGTGAGAGATCCCTCTCAGCTCGAACTCGTTCGGCTTCTTAACTCTATCCGGTGACCTCTAAATGTTTTCACGAACTTCTTCAAGGAAAAGGATTTCTATTCGGATGTTCTCCCCCGCGTGTCGATCCGAACGGTCCCTGGCGTTAGTCTTGTAGGGGAAGCCGCTCGTTGCACGATCAACTCTGGTAGCCTTGGGATATCTTGTTGGTAGTCTTTACCTTCCTGAAGCTCATCGTCTTCTATGATCACGAGGTCTACGGAGGCTTGTTGTAGGAATTACCGAACGTCCTGAAGCCATTGTCTTTGATGCTCCCCGGGCATGGAATGGGTCATCCACTGTCCTTCGAAGATGTATTTGTCTAGAACCTCGTGTGGATTGACGCCATTCCTGAGGGGCCAGATTGGTCTGGAGCGACCGCGTGAGTAGCTGCTAGGGGCTACGAGCATCGCGGCACTTGCTTCTTCTTCCCGAAGGGGGCTTGTCAGAATCAGTGGTGTGGGCGGAGGCGTCCGTAGGTGAAAGGTTGGTGGGTCGATATGGGTTAGAGTGGTGGTGCGGTGCGTGGTGTGGGTTTGGATTTGGGTTTCACCTGTTCCAACGCTTGTGTTGTGCCCGAACCTTGTCCTTGGCCACTTGTCGTTTCAGTTCTTGGCCTCTTCTCCCCCTCATGAGGATCCTGATAGTCAGGATCGTCATGTCGTCGTCTGGATTGGGAGCTTTGGCCTCGACACGTTTGGGTTGGTGGCTCAGGATGGTCCACCAGTCGCCTATAGAGTGATTCCTCCTGAGGTAACCGATGGTGAGACCAATGAGGCGTGCTAGCAGAATATCGTGGAGCTGGGTGATTGGCATGGTGTATGGGTTGATGAGGATGGAAGAGTTTTGTAGAGGGTAGGTGGGAGTGGGTTGTGAGGTTGTGAGGTCGGCTTGTGCTGAACCTGGCTCCGAGACGGGTGCTTTCCCTCGATCTTGACGGGACGTCTCGATAGTCGTACGCACTCTCTCCATAATCTTGTCTTCGAAAGATTTAAGGCTGAGGAGAGTGCGGCGTTGAGGTGGTCTTCAGTCACAAATGGAGCGGACGCCTCCTGGGAACTGATGTCGCCTGTTATCAACCCTTGAGCAGACACCGGGTTCCTTAGGTTGGCTCACAGTCACTTGAGGTTGTGACTGTATGAGACTTCCACCCAATCCTCGAGTCGAATCTTGAAGATTCTCCTCTATAGGTGTTTCGGCAGGCTCGGACTGGGCCTGCGAACCAGACACCGATAGAGTGTGGTGTGGGTCAAGATTGAGCGAAGTAGTGGCCGCAGCACTTGAAGAGATGATTGGCGCGGTATCTGGTGCGGTGGTGACGGCGGTGAAGGGGGACTCGATTTGTATGCTAAGTCGTCTGGGAGTCCGCCCTATCAATCTGATCTCCTCATCGAACTCCGTCTCTGATGAGGTGGCTGTCTGAGGAGAAGGTTCTCGCTCAATGTCCTCACGAGCCTGTTCCGTCACTTGTGGAAGAGAGCTTCGCCTCATTTCTGCCTCGGGCTGTGCTTCTTGTTGAAGAACCTCCTCAATGGTTTCTTCGAGCACGCCAACATGGACGGGCACTTCCACTTGAAGCGTTTCTGCTGGAGCCTCTTGTTCCAACTCTGCAGCCACATCATCGATAAACGTGGCATCTAAGTCAGCCATTGGCTCCTCGTGAGTTGGAGGCTCCAGCTCTAGGTCTTGAGCGACTACATCAATCATCATGTCCTCAGGACTAGGCTGTTGTTGCTGATGTGGAGGGCTCACTTGGAAATATGTCGGGGGCCCTCGAATCATCTGCTTAGTCGGATGATGTTCCCGACAGTATCTCTGGTACGTCTCCCGCGGGGTCGGCGAGACGTAGTAGGTTGAGTGGAATGGCCATCGAAGGCTGAGCTAGGTCCACCAGCCGTGGGGTGTGGAAGAACTTGAGCCTGGGTGGTTGATATTTTCCTTCTGGAGGCAACCGAGGAATGTTCTGCTCGTGCATCTCCATTTGTTGGCGGATGATGACGGAGAACCATCTCGCATACGGCACGTCTTGGACCTTTTGTTCTCTTTTTGTCTGATCTGCTATGCGAGGTAGTTCCAGATCAGTTGAGCGAAATCGTAATTCCGCGAGAACACGACTCCGTGAAATATCCGGAGGATGTGGCCGTTGCCTTTGTCGAAGCCTGCGTGCTTCGGGGATAGACACTTATTGATGATCCCGAATAGTGTCTTCCATGGATGGGGAATCCCGTTGCTCTGCACCTGAGCTAGCTTGGTGAGCGGCGGACGGTACCCCATCTTGAGGAAATCATGCAGTAGTTCTGCATCTGATGGGAGGGGGTTGTAGTTTTGGCTGTGAGGGAGGTCAAACAGAACTTTGAACTCGTTCTTGCCCATGCAGATGTGCCTCGTCCCTACAACCGTGGTAAAATGATACGCCCCGTCCACGATGAGGCTCTTGATCATCCCCCAAAACTGCTGGAGGTAGACCATCGGCACTGATGCCGTCACGGTTAGTGCATGCCATAGTGGATGGCCTTGCACGATGGACACGATGATGTCGTCTGGGCACCGGAAGGTGGTCAGATCTAGTTGGAAGTCCGTGTCATGGACGTTGAGGTATAAGGCATTCTCGTAGATGTGATTGAATGTAGGGTAGTGATCCATCTGAAATCCACATAAGAAATGTAAATCATTAGTTCAAAAGTTTGAGTCGAAGTTCAATATCTATCAAACCATAATGATGTACTTATTAATAACATGTTTGATAAAATTGTAGTGGAAATATAAATGCACATATAGGTCATATAGAGTGAATTTTTGAAGAGACAATTTTATTTCGACATATGTATGTAGGTTCAAAAAAATTTGGTCGAAAATTTTACTAAGTGTTAAAGTACTATTCACTCCGTGCTTTTTGTCGCGCGAGGATTGAAATTCTCAATTGAATTGCCTAAATGTGATTTTGAATTGAATATTTGCGATCGAAAATTTATCAGCTAATCAAGGTTACAGTGGAAAGTAAGGACTTAGAAAATTTCTAAGTGTTTGAACTCAAGATGCGAAACTGTAGCCGGGAAATTTTACGATCGAGAAAAATTTCCGTGTAAATTTACGATCGAGAAATTAGATTTCCAAGTAAATTTACGATCGAGAAATTTTTCCGCGCGTGAATAAAATTTTCGCTATTAAATTTAACGAGCGAGAAAATATTTCGGTTTAAAGAGGTTTTTCGCTGCAAAGTTTTACGATCGAGAAAATTTTCAATTCGAGACTAAGTCAACCATCGAGAAAATTTTCAATCTATCAAAATTTCGCGGCGTGTTTTAGCGATCGAGAAATTTTATTGAAAACGAAAAATAATTTTTCGCCGCTTAAAATTTTCGATCGAGAACAAGATTGAAATCGAAATTTTCGATCGTAAGTTTTGCGCTCGAAACTTTTGAAATGAATTGCATCTATTTTATCTATTCCTCTCAGTAATATTCGGCTGGCATAAAATCCAAATTCGATTTCTCGAGTGTAATTATTTTTCAATCAGCATTATTTATCGTAGTGACTAACTTAAAAATATTTGCGATCGAAGATCTTTCACGATTCAAAAAGTGACTTAATCAAATTGAATTTTAATTTTCACTGTTTGCGAGCGAGAAAGTTCTTCGATGCATTTAAACCTTCAAACTCTAGTTCAGTCCTAACTTTCAATCGAACACAAATAACGCAGAAAATTAAAGATATATTCACTCAAAATGATCAAGAAACACCGAAACTAGCCTATTATGCAGTTTTTAACCCAGATTATACTCAGAATAAGGTCGAATATACTGCTCTTTCGAGTTCTCAGAGTATGAACAGTCGAGAAATAATCAAAGAATCATGCGAAATATTCCAGAATACAGACGCAATTTCAAGTTTAAACGCACGAAAAACCCTAAAGAATGTCAAATCTACCTTCAAAAGACGAAAATTAGTTGAAAAATCGAAGGATTTTGAAGGATTTTGCTTTCGTCTTTTGCGAGAAGTTTTTCACGAGAAAATTTGACTGTTGAATTTTGCGATCGAGGGTTTTGCATGTATTTAGGAATTTTCGACTACAAACTAATGATTTCGTTTAATTTGGGCTGATTAGATGTTTACGATACTTAGAGACTTAAGCCCGTTACTGTTTATGATCGAGAAACTTACGATCGAGAATTTTGGTTTGGTTACTGTTCAATTTTCGCTCGACAATTCCGATCGAAAATCTTTTTGGTTCCTGTTTAATTTTTGCTGGACAATATGAAGGCGAAAATTACAATTTGGTCCCAAATTAATTTGCGCTCGAGAAACTGCGATTGAAAATTGCACATTCACCCGTATTTCTCGATAGTAAATTTACCTTAATATTTCAGATTGATCCTAAATTTTAAGAATAAACCACAGAATTACTCCTAATTTTAAACGAAAATGCAATTAACTCCCTGTATTTTCGAAGAAGTGACATCCGGCTCCAAAATTGATCTTCGATAATCTGCATTACTTAGAGCAAAATGTCGAGAATGTTAGAGTTAATCAAGAAGTAATTGATCTACTAAGGCTCCCCCTGAATTGTTTTATCAATGTCTTGAGCTCACGATCGTGAAATTCTTGAATAGTCTGTTGCAGCGGATTTTGAGTAGTGTTCACAAAGTTGATAATCAAGTCCCCTGTCTCATCTTTGGTTCGGAGGAACATTGTCCAAGTGTAGCGAGAGAAATCATCAACGATCACTAGCACGTACTTGCATCCATTGATACTCTGTGTCTGCATTGGTCCACAGAGGTCCGTGTGGATTAGTTTCAATGGTCGAGAAGTAGACGCAATTATCTTGACATGATGAGACGCTCGCTTCATCTTTCCTAATTGACATGCCGGACATTGATGCTCCTTTTAAAGTAGGATAGCTGGAAGACCGTGAACCAACTTTTTCGTAGAAAGGCGTTGGTGAGCTTTCATATTCAGATGAGACAGTCGTTGATGCCATAAGCTGTTCCTTTGTAAATCAATCTGAGAGATGAGGCATACAGCTGTCGAGGGCCGCACGAACGTCAGGTTGATCGTGTATAGGCTGGATTTCCGAAGTCCGTAGAGGAGTTCTGTGTCCTGATTGTCCAAAATTCTGCACCGGTCAGCGTGAAAGACCACTTGAAATCCCTTATAACAGAATTGGCCTATGCTGAGCAAGTTATGGCGGAGGCCTTCGACATATGAGACATCTTTTATTGTCAGATTGTCCAAAATAATGTTCTCATATCCAAGAATGGGAGATGAGTCATTGTTTCCGAATCTGACTTTGCCATTTGGCCGATCTTTGAAGTTGCTCAGCAGCTCTAGGTTTCCAGTCATGTGTGTGGAGCAACCAGAGTCGAGGTACCACACATGATGGATCTGCAAAAACAAGTTAGAGAGCTTTAGTACCCATTTAAGCATGGGTCCTCTGAAATTAGCAGATTTAATTTTAGATTCAGATATGATTCCTAAATTATTACTTGGGGGAGTTCTAATAACCCATATCAATTTCGTAGGAGTGGTTTTGGGTGATGCCTCTTTAGGTGACTTGGCCTTTTTGGCTTTTGTCGTCCTAGGCAGAGATTTAGGAACCCATTTGGGGTTGAACCTTGCAGGGAAGGTTAATTTCAGCACGCACAAATGCTTTGGTAGGCTTGACTGAGGAAAAGATCTTTTCTTTTGATAATCTCCTAAGGTGCTTGGGGGGACTCAATCTTTACGGGATACCTTAGGTGAGTACAAGCATGTACGGCGTCATAAGATTTCTTTATGGCTGGATCTTGTTTCCTACGAGTCTTCCTAGTGGCATTTGTTTCAAAATGATTTTTTTAATTTGTGAGGTAGAGCCTATTTCGTAGTTGGTGCTTCTAAAGGTGATGGTGTGAAGAGTACACGTAGAAGCAATTACTCTAAGCGAAGAAATGGCTCTTTTATTTCTACGAGTGACATTTATTCGTACAAAAGAGTAACATTCTTAAGCATACTCAAATCTACTTGCTCCTTCTTAAGACTAGACACTCTCGCCTCTGATTCTAGTGCTTGCCCTACGCTCCCTGTAGACGTAGGTAAAGTAACTTTAGTCTTAGCACTCTTAACAGAATTATTAATACACTTTTGATCTTTCGAAGGTGATTTTTCGATTTTCACGCTTTGCAGTATAGCTTGAGAGGTAGTTTGGGAGGATGAGGAAGCTTTGAGATTTTTCATCTCTTTTAAGAACTTTTTCTTTTCAGCTTCGAAATTCTCTCTTTCTTTGTCTAATTTAGCTTGAGATTCCTCTATCTGTTTTATTATAGGAGGTATGTAGAGAGAATTTTTATAATGAACGTCTTTGGCTTCCTCGATGACTGTTTAAGGGTCAGGAAGTTGAAATAGGTCAGAGACAGGTGTTAATGACGGTTTCATATTTCTGTCTCTTTCATTTAGCGCAGTGTAGTCAAAGGGGATCTCAGGCCCATGTGAGGCTTTTCTCATAGATGAATCAAAATTATTTTGGTACGTCGATTCAGTAAATTCTCTAAGAGAGGTTACTCCTAAACCCATGTGCTTAATATCATATATTTCCTTTTCCGTATAACTCGTGGGTTAGTGAAACCTATGCCTTCTATAGGATTGTAGAACTCTATATCCTTGGGCTTGTCAAGAATATCGTCTGTTCGGATTGTCCCCTACGCGTAACTATATCATCTAATTTCTTAATTTTAGCATATAGTTTCTTGCGTTCCTTACCTAGGAGAGCACAATTATTTTCTACCGTCAGTTTGGCGGCTTGACAGACGTCTAGTTCTTTACTAAGCTCACTAACCTTAGCATTTGATATTTCTAATTGAACTTCTAAGTTAGTGATCTTAGTGGTAGCTTCGGTTATCCTACAATTTAGGGTGGCTTTCTCATTGAGATTTCTAACCAAGCTAATGTAGTTATTTGCTAGCCTATCTTCTAACTCCTTAATCTTTTCGCTATGCTGTCCTATTTGAGGTTGACTAGTCTTCTAGAATGTAGGCTCTTAGTAAGTTCTTCTATTTTAGAATTAGAGCTCCTAAGTTGTGATTCGAGACTATTTATCCTCTCCTGAGACTTAGAAAGTTTATCCTCTACTTCCTTAATACTTTTCTGCTCACGTTTCACGTTAGCATATTGTTTTCTCCTAAGAAGTGTCTACCTCTTGTGATGAGGTGGATGCGCCATCTTCGTCAATCTGATTGGATGTTTCGGCGCCAATGTCTTTATCAAGGCGTGCCATGAGGGCAAGATTCTCTTCTCCAGAACAAGATGTGTCTTCGAACCAGTGATCCTGCTCTGCCTGAGGGCTACTCCTGCTTCCTTCTACTCCGTGAGTTGAAGCTTCTTGGAGTAGTAATTCGCATCTCTTTTCTTGGGAAGAGTGCATTCTCGGGCAAAATGACCAGGCTTGCCACAATTGAAGCACTTGTTGGGCTCTTTAGTGTTCTTGACTTCAGAGCTCTCTAGTGCATGTTCCTTGTTCTTAGAGCTTGAGGTCCGAAGTCGGTTGGCCGATGATGAGGACTTTTTCTTGAAGTATTTCTTGCTCATCATCTTTCCGATTAAAGCCAACTGCTTCCCAGTGCTTTCATGTTTGGCTAGGCATCTGATTCTGAATCTTCTTCTGACTCAGATGATGAGGGAGGCTTCACGATCTTCTCTTTGCGAGGCTTTGTTCCACGCTTCTCTGAGACTAGAGCAACGATGTTGTCAACCTGCTTGCCCTTCTGCTCTCTCTGAGTCTTGCAAACATCTTCCTCGTGTTGGGCGAGATTATCAAATACTGCATGGATATCCAACTCCTCCAGATCTTTGTTTTGTCTAAGTTGAGTGGATATCTTTTTCCAGTCCGAGGGCAGAGAGGATAGAAATCTGATATTTGTTTCCTTGTTTGTCTTCGAGATTTCTATCTTCCTCATCTCATTGAGAAGAGTGAGGTATCTTTGGTATGCATCGTAGAGACTCTCCTCCGGCTTTGCTTTGAAGGAGTCATAAGCAGTGAGAATATTCGTCGTTTTGGCCTTGATGTCTACTTCAGTCCTTTGCATCATCCTATGCAGTTCATCCCACATCTCCTTAGCCGTTGGGAGGCTGTCTATCTGTCTATAGATGTCGTTGGGAATGCCCTGCATAAGTGTGTTCGTAGGCATTAGATCTGCCTTTGCACGGGCCCTTTCCTCGATGGTGTATTCCCTAGGTTCCTTTAGTCGCCTAGTAGCGGGAATTTGAGGAGTAACCGTGTCATCACCGGCTACGTTAACGCAGAACTGTGCGGGTCCCTCTTCGAGTGATTTTAGTAGATTTTCGGCTTGATCTTCGAGAGCTATGAAGTTTAGGAAGTGGCTTCTCCATACTGTATATTCGCCGCGTTGCAAGATTGGCGGACGGTTGTCATTTCCTAGCGAGTAAGCATCCATCCTTCTTCTCGAATTTCATTTTTAATTTTTGTGGAGTTGATGTAGGATCTTCGTTAGTTTTGATTATTGAACTTTGATGTAGTAAGCTTCACAAGTAGCAAATTTGTTAGTAGCGTTTGATTAAAAAATGAGCGAGAATTAATTTCCATTCAATCTTTAAAGTTTGATCGAAAATAGTTTCTTCGATTTGAAAAATAGTACTGTTCTCGCGCGTCAGTCACTGTTCAAAAATTTTCGAGCGAAAAATATTTCGACTTGAATGTAATTTTACGCTGAGAAATTGGGTAAACAGCGAGATCAATCGTAAAATTATTGAGTGAAGTTTTGCGATCGAAAATTTTAAGCGTCGAAAAATTTTTGTTGACCAGAATCCACAATGTAGAGACTCGAAAGATTGAGCAGAATTTTCGAGCGTAAAATTTCTTTTAATTGATTTTGGTCGTTGAGGTACAGTGCCCTAAGGAGTTTCTCGCTGAGTCAAATCTAAATGGTTGACCGAAAAAAAAATTTACGGGCGAGAATCATGTGAACGACTAATTTTTCGAGAGAAAACGTTTTGCGCGGGGGTCAAAATAGTCAATTCTCGTCGAAATTTTATCGCTCGCAAATTTTTCTAAACACGTTCTTGACAAATTAATCCGTATTTTAATTGAGCAAAATTTCTCGCACAGAGGTTTTCGATCGAGAAATTAATTTCGATCGAAGACTTAGCGAGAAAAATTAAAATTCACAGTTTAAACGCAGAATACGATTTTAACACAGATTCAAGCAAATACTGGAAATTAACGAATGAAACTACAGGTATATGCTCAGAATCAGCTACTGAGTATTCACGAATAGAAGATTAAACATGTATTGAAGCAATAAGGTTCAATTTGACGAAAATCAAAACACGTTCATACTGTTTTCGCACGAACAGTAATCTCACAGAATAAAAAATTCGACTCAAATCATGATTCTGATTGCATACCGATCTAATCCTGATTGATTAATACACATCAAAATCAGATCAAATAAGCACAGAATTAGGCACTTCAGATCGAAAAGCTTTTTCGCGCCAAAACTGTCTCGCGTGAACAGTTCCAGAAAATGAAATTTAATCCGAATTCTAACAACAGAACGAATCTGCTCTGATACCAATTGTTAGGTCCTCTGTTATCAACTCAATCAATCCTAGGCATGAATTCTAAGGAAATCGATTAGAATGATTTAAATTGAAATTCGATCGAAAACCTTCGATGAAGAACACGAGAGAGAATTCTTTTAGTGAGATGATGTTTTCTGAGTTTCTCTCTCTATAAATGAATTCGACAGCCTTTCGGATCAATTCTCTTTTCTGTGTTAAGCATAATGTTTGTACAAGTATTTATACCAAACAGACTTGGTATAAATATCTAACTAGTCCTAATCTATGGACTAATACAAATAAAGCCCCTAATTACAAGGACGACTAATGAAATCAAGCACAATCTAAAATGTATACTCTACATGATGTGGACATCAATTTTGAATATATACAACACATTGTTCCGCTTCGGCCCAGAATTCCTTTGGCATGTCCTTGCCTTTTAACATATGTTGAGAATGGTTAGTTTCTTCCTTTTAGCTACGCCGTTCTGTTGTGGTGAGTAAGGTGCGGTAAGGAACCTTCTGATGCCTTGCTCTTCGCAAAAATTAGGAAAGCACATGATATGTATTCGACACCTCTGTCTGATCGGAGTGTCTTGACGTTTGAGCTTGCCGCCTTCTCGATCATAGCCTCGAACTTTTTTGAACGTCTCTGCCGCTTCTGATTTTTCCTTCAGAAAAAACACTCACGTTTTTCGCGAATAATCATCGATGAAGGTGATAAAGTATCTTTTTCCGCTAAATGATCCCGACGTAATCGGCCCGCATATATTTGTGGGGATCAGCTCGAGCGCTTTACGTGCTCAATATCCTGCTTCCTTCTGAAATGTCGTCTTCGAATGTTTCCCAATTACACAGCTTTCGCAAAGCTTCTTTCCGCCTTCTATCACCGGCATTCCGTGGACCATTCCTCTTTAGGAGAGCTCCTTTAGGCCACCGTAGTGCAAATGACCAAAACGGATATGCGACAAATGGTCTTTGTCCTCCACATCAACTTGCAAACATTTTTCTTGAATCGTCTTTAGGTTGAGTCTGGACATTCAGTTCCTTTCCATCTCGACCCGTGAGATCATTCTTCCGTCTTCGTTTCTTAGTTGTAATGAGTGGTCCTTCATGAAAACGGAACATCTTTTTTCAAGCAACTGCCCCATGTTTAAGATGTTCGTCTTCAAGTCGGGAAGGAAATAAACGTCCTCGATCGATCCCTGTTTTCCATCATTTGAGAGAAACAAATTTTCCCTCGGCATTTGACCCATATCTTCGATGCGTCTCCAGAAGACACGTGGCCGTCATCAATATTCTACAGATCCGTGAAGAGATGTTTATGCCCGCTCATATGATTCCTGGCACCGGTGTCAAGATACCACACCATATCATTGCCTGGACTTGTATCCTCGAGCGCCATTAAGAGAACGCCATCGTCTTTTGGCTCTTCTTATGTGATTAGATTCGCATTTTCGTCAACCTTCTTTTCGGACCAACAGTCTTTTGCGAAATGTCCGAATTCCCGAAATTGTGGCATTCAACGCTTGGTCGATTCGAGCGACCACCTCATCCTTGTGCTCGACATCGTCCTCTCCAATTTTGATTGCTCGTTCGTCGTTGTTCCGGATTGTATCCTCGTCCTCGGTCTGAATTTTGGCCGAAACCTCATCCTCGTTGACCTCGTCCTTGTCCTGGGCCATGTGGCGTATATAGCGCCTTGTCCTCTTTAAGTGATAATTTTGTCTGTAGAGCGATTCCTGCTTCTTCTTTTCTTCTGTTGCTCGTGATGGCGTATATAGCGCCTCGTCCAGCGATTCCTGCTTCTTCTTTTCTTCCGTTGCTCGTGAGCTTCGAGCGAACCGAAGAGTTCGTCGATCGTCATTTCTTCGAGATTTTTGGATTCTTCAATTGCACATACCACGTTCTTGTACTCGTCGAGAGCGGAGAATTTTCTCGAAGACCGGGCTTCCATTAGGGTATCACCGTTTCTCTTTAACTGATTTGAGATTTGTACTCTCGTTATATCATCGGACACGCCTTCGACATTCTTCATTCTCGTCATTTCGAAATCGTCACGAAAAGTTTGCAGCAGTACTTGTTTTACTCGGTCGGCGCCTTTGTACGTTTTCTCCAGTTTCCATGCTTCCTTCGAATTCTTTACGTCGTTGATATTTTCGAAATCGGCATCGTCTAGGCCATTGTATATGATGGTGGGCGCAACGTCATTTGATTTTTGAAAATCATCCAACACCACCGCCGTGTACTCGTCCGTTTTTTCGGTTCGGTGAACCCATCTTTAACGATATTCCATACGCCTTGCGAGCCTAGCAGTGCTTTCATCCGAATACTCCAATTATCATAGTTGAGTTTTGTGAGGCGTGGGACGGGCATGTTACCGAACGAAATGGCTCTGATACCAATTTGTTGATTATACCGCTGATATTTAACTTCTTATCACACGCTGAGCTCACCGCTCACTACAGCTCGAGAACAAAAACGCTTGTTGTTGGCAAACTCTATTGTTCTCTCTCACTTTGTATGGAGAAGATATTTTATTATTGTTTTGGCTTACACTATCGAAAAGAACAGAAGCAAGAGAAGTTCTTAAAATATTTAATATGCTCACAACTCTATGACACACAATTGCTTTTGCTTTCTTTAATGACACGCTCAGCTTTTCATCCTCTCACTCTCTTTTTGTTACAAACACACATGCATATATATAGTATGTATAAGATAACGTGCCTATCTAATATTAAATGCTATATCATGCATGTTCTATCCTCAAAATGCGCTAGATAGGATTGCAAGATTTTCTTTTGACTTATCCTTTGATGCTCGGCTGTTTGGCGGCTCATCTGTTTTTTTTTTTAATCTGCTTTAAGCTTATTCAACAATTTTTAGGTTCAATAATAGAGGAAATAAATTTCAAAGGCAAGGCACGTGTACTTAATATATTGATAAAGATTCGGGGTACATGTTAACGAGAAGATTGCATAAATGGTGGATCGCTCAATGGTCATAATAAACTCGATGTCAATTACAAGATATCGTATGTATTAAAATAAGACGACTAAACAACCTTACTAGATAAATGAACAAAGCTAAAATATCTATATTATCTAATAAAAACTTGCCGTATAAATATCTTATCTCTATCAATCCATGCAAATAAACAACTTGCCGTATAAATATCGTATCTCTATCAATCCATGCAAGGATGCATTCTGAAATTGAAGGAGAAGAGACAACAAAAGAAAATGAGAGAATAATCATTAAAAAAAATTGTGAGGTATTTTTCTTCAGTTAAATGAGAGGTTATAATTATGATTTTTTGTTTCTTTAATACATGTTTATGTCATGACATTTGGATTTTCGGATATCCATTAGTTTATCTCTTAATTATGATCTCACTAAAGTAGATCAGTTGGAAATAGACATGCATGATCAACTGAGCATGTAATTTCCATGCTACACGTCCACACTTGATCTATGTCATTCGATGGAGTTGGTGTTCGTTATTACTGTGGGTTGTGTTACGATATATGTATAACGACTACCCATTTAGTTCTTGCATCAACAATATTGATGGATGAGATTGGTTTCATATGCGACACTTTGGTTATAGCTATATTCGGTACGATATATAATATACGACGAATGGTGCTTATCGGATAAATACAACTTCTTATAGTCCAGTGGGAGATTGTTAGGTTGGGACTATTCGCTACGTATTTCTAGCACAATTAACGTTAGGACATGTAGACGTACAAGTATGGCGGTATTAGTCGTATGCCAAATACTGTAATTAAGTTAAAGGACCCATTCGGTGATCAATCAAATTTTATGGGTTTGTCGCAATTAAATAAGATGTGTGGGGTTAAAATATTTGTGTAGAATTGCAGGGGGCTGGAATGATATCCGATGGGCTTATTGACGGGCCAGCCCATAATGACATCTATATATGGGTGTGGTCTCTAAGTGCTGTACAATGAAACATTTGTCACTCTCGTAAAATCCTATTGACTGCCGTCTAAAGATAGTTGGGGTACCGATTTTCCCCGAGCGAAAGGTATCACGTACGCGTACTTAGAATCCACATATCCGGTTCTCAATACGAACGCTATGGAATTCTCATGTATGCTTTCTATTTCCGCTGTATTTGTTAGTAAAAATGTAGTTTTAAGGACCCATTTTGACTAAGTTAGAGAGTAGGACCTCTGACCAAACCAAAATATCCTAAAAAAAAAGAGTTGAATAAAACAAGGTATCAAGAGGCTTTCTTTGGTTAATGATATGTTTTTAGTCGACTAAAGTTAATTGTTACTTTATGCTATTATTGTGTCAATATAAGGTTATCAAATGGTATCATTGAATTTTTTTTCCAAGATCACAGCTTTTCGTATATATTATGTTCGAACAAGCAGCGAAACCAAGTTTGGTGCATCCTCGATGGTTTATATGATATTTACATTCAGAAAAGTAATATTTGTAACGGTTTTCCAAAACTTTGTACGCAAATTGAAGATAAAAACGTGCGTAAGAGGGGGGTGAATTAGGCTTATAAAAAATTATGCTTCTTCTTTTTACAAATCCTAAGATGTAGTGACTTAGAGATGCCTACTGATGCTTGTGATGAGTATGCCTGATATATCCTAGTAATGTCGGATGTGTGTCGGGTCTGTCTCACAGCGAAAAGGAAATAACTGTAAAGTAAATGCGAGACAGGATTTTTATGGAGGTTATATCCCAAACTGGGGTTTACTCATCTCCTTGGGGTTTGCTCCCCAAGAGTTTAACCAATCACTATAATGCACCGTAGCTAGATACAAAACTGATTGATTAGCCCAATACACAACCGAAACAAGTCGAACACTAGCCACACTAGGTTACCACACGCCGAGTTTCGTTCCTCGGAATCTCCTTGATCTCGACAGACACGGCTCGCTACCGAAGGGCCCCCAGAACTCGTCCTTCCCTTCACGTGTGCGTAAACGTCGACCTTGCCTCCTTGGTATTGCTCACGTTCGAGACAACATGTGCGAAGACAGAATATATGGTGGAGGTAGGAATATCGGGATGAATCACTCGTGCAGTGATGGAATCGCAAGTTAACGCTCAGGCAGACAGAAAGCTATCGCAAATGAAGGCTCAGGAATATCTTATGAATGTTTCTGCTCAATACTCTCGTAGTAGTAGGTTCACAAATTCTAAGTGTCTCGAAATTATGAAGTCTAGCTTATATATAAACCTTTTTAATCAGCACTTCACATGGAAAATCATATCATATATTAATTACCAAATCAAGCATAGTTTCCATGCAAATTTTGAGAGTTAACATGCCATATAAATCATGCTTCTAGAAAGTTTATCACAACGGCTATAAGAACATTTAAGCATGATTATATTCCATATAAGAGCTTATTTAAGCATGAATATATTCCACATAAAGGCTCAAATTCGTTCTCATGCATATTCAATCATTTCGCATATATTTACCATGTCAGAACTTTCCATAAGTGATTCTCTGCTATCTGTTTCTAGAATAAATCAATCCGGATTTACTTTCCAAGTATATCACACGAGATAGCAACACATCAATGCATTTTCCATGTTTAGCACATAATATCCAATCAACATATTTACCGTGTTAGCGCATCATTTATATCACGAATTAATATGCCATAGCAGAACTTTCCATATATCAGAGATTCCAACATATTTCAGTACATACCATATATTATTGCATCTTATCCAAAAAGTCAATCAATCAATTCTTTCCTAAATATAATATCCTAATAAATATAAGGAAAGATATCAATTAATATTGCACATTCAATTCAGTGGAAAGCATGCAAAAATCGTATATGTGATTTTCGTCCAGGAATAAACAAGTATCCACAGATATATCACTTTCCATATATAAACAGTATATTTTCCTTATATAACTCAGCAGGATATCTCATGCGTTAATTCTATATATAGCACAAAACGATATATCCTATCACATGGGCTGTCTATAACATGCGATCACATAGTTTCACCAATAAATCACCGAATCATATGTGAATCAAACATTCAACACTTTAATCAATTTATAGCTCATAATTAATGCATGGTCGAATGTTATCATGTACTTAGACATTATATTGATCACAAACCGAATTGCTTAATTTATAGACCTAACGTCATTACAATTACATTGTTCATCAAAAATCTCTAACGCTCATGGACCAAAAAGGTCAACACAAATTATGAAAATAGTTGTAAATTGAATCATGTTTTAAATTGGAATTGAAGCAAATAATATAAATTAGAGATATCCATAACCTGAGCATTTGATGTCACTGTGTTCGCTCGATTGTACGTCGTTCAAGGTTAACCAAACTGAAAAGTGCAATCGCTGAAAATTGTAGCGTAAGTCATTGTTCTTCAAAGTGGTATGTATGAGTGGTGAATCAATTGTCATACAGAAACAATCAAAAGGTATTCCTTGTCAAACATGTGGTAAACATTCCGCCATACAGATACCAAAAAGAGTTTAAGCGGTAACAATTGTTGATTATTTGGTATAATGTTTTTGTTATTGTAGAAAATCATTTAATGATATCAACAAAATGAGGAGAACCCCCGATCGAAATTGAAGTAAATAATAAGTTAGAGATACCAATAATGTAGCGACCCTAGCCATCGCTACCATTTCTATCGTCATCCTATGTGACTAACGACGTAATTAAATTACGGAAGTGCTCAAATGCGCATAAAAATTTTTTTTTTCCTTTTTCATAAAGGAAGTCTTTGTACATGTCAAAAGAATACATTTATACGTCAAAAGAATTTTCTTTGAGTTCTAATCTCATGCTAGTCTTAAATACACGGGTAGCGTATACATTCGCATCAAAAGAATCCTATGCGCCCGGCCTCACAGGTCGTCGTCCACGTACACACAACCCCCAAAAGTCGCCCGGAAGCTTCAATAGACTGCCTTGCTAGCTAGGCGATCACATACCGTGTTCGCTCGTACCTACAACACATAACGTAAGCGTGAGCTAAAGAGCTCAGTAAGCAGAAACTATATGCATGCAGTGCACGTGTCCTATCTCGCAATGACATCCGCGTCAATGCTTTTCTAGACTTCACTTTTCTCCTCATACCCTTTCCTTTAACTTTCTCTTTCACCTCGTAACCGGGCCCTCGGCTTTTCTATCTCACTATGTCCCATCATAGAGCTCATTCAACTTCATACGTATATACGAGTGACAGTACACACACACTGAGAGGCCACCCCTTAGTTCGCAATTTGCATTCGACTCCATGGCACCTTTTTAGCCCAACGCGATCCACATTGGGAGGCTAACGACGCCTTTTTGGCCCAATGCGATCGTCATTGAGAGGCAACCCTTATTCATCTCCGTGGCACCTTTTTAGCTCAATGCGATCCTCATTGGGAGGCTAACGATGCCTTTTGGCCCAACGCGATCGTCATTGAGAGGCAACCCTCATTCATCTCCGTGGCACCTTTTTAGCCCAATGCGGTCCACGTTGGGAGGCTAACGACGCCTTTTTGGCCCAACGGTGGACATTGGGAGGCAACCCCAGTACGCAAATTGCTGTCCACATTGGGAGGCCGATAACGCCTTTTTAGCCCAATGCGGTCCCAAAGGCGGGTCGCACCCTCCAGGTCACGCTTCCCATCATAAGGGTATCAACCCAACATAAGCGTAACTCGGCAATGCCTTTCTGTTGCCATGGTGACATAGGAGAGTCGTGACTCGACAGTGAAGCCGATAACAGATGCCCATGTTGGCAACTATTCATCGCTCGCAGGCGATCCTGACTCACACACGCTCTCGTGTCCTAACTGCCATACTAAGCGTGTATGCACGTGATCATGTCGTGAAATCATATACATATGCATGTCATGCCATAGATAGTAAGTAAAACATGTCACATAAACTTCACGTTCTGTAATAAAAGCACGTAATCATGTAAGTTTCATGTTCGCACGTAACCACACATAATCACATAATTGATGCGCATACAAGTTATGTGTTGTAGTTGAAGTGAAGCTTCCACTTACCGGGCGTCCGTCCGCTGTTAGCTGGCGGATCTGTGAAATTATTAGTCCCTAGTTCCGGGCATAAAATGGTATTGTTAGTACACTATCCAAATTCTTGAATTTTCTAGATATTAAAATACTTAGCTATAAAACTCATGATTCGTGAAATAAAGTCGTGATTCGGGAAATAAAACTGTGACCATTAATTCATGGCTTATTAAATTCGTGACATATATAACATTCGGGAACTAAAAATTCGTGACTTGCTTGTCGTCCCAATTCGTGAAATAAGTTAGCCCTTAATTCGTAAAATTCTCCGCATAAATTTGCGAGTTGGATTCGTGAAGTACGGTTCGTCATCCTTCCTCAGTTCGCGAAGTTGAATTCACTAAGTCCATATGCATTATATTAATATTTTATTTCTTGCTTTGCGACTCCCTCATTAGAACCTTAGAATTTGTAACATACACCTCAATCATAGCTCGTGAAGTTCTATTGATATTATTTTATTCCTATATTTATTTATTATTAATATATATATATATATATATATATATATACTCTCACGAAGTCCTATGTACCTATTTATCTTATTCTATTTCCTTTGGCTTCGTGGACCTCTCATGTGCACATATAATTTGCCACGTCAACTTTCCATTCACCTAAGTCCACCTAATTATTGATATCAACTCATCACCATTCGTAAGGTTTTCACTCACGCAACTAGTGAAGTTCTCTACCACTAACGATTCGTGGATCAACGTCACCCACAATTCGCCAAACTACTTACCACGTGATATTAATATTTTATATCCATACTTTATAATGAATTCGCAAATCACAGCTCACACAAATTCGTGAAGTTTCTTTTCCTACCTCCAACTCACCAAGTGATCAATTCGCAAAGTCTAAAGCCTTTCACCTAATTCGCAAAGTATATGGACTCGCCAAGTTCTACTTTGCTTGCCCACTTCGCGAATTCCTTATGACCCGTGAACCTCTCATGGCCCGTGAAGTGCTCCCAATTCGCAAACCTTGCATGGACTCCTCAAGCTTCGACCCGCAAAATGTCATGGTTCGCAAAGTTTTGAGCCCGTGAAAAGGAAGGAGTTCGCAAAACTCCTCAAAGCTTAAGGTTCGCAAACCATCCGACCCGCGATGTGTATTGAACCCGTGAGCCTCAATTCGCAAAGTAGTTTTGCGGCTTCATCACTTTGCGGCTTCGAGGATTCGCCAAATGATTCGACCCGCGAAAATCTCCCAAGTTCGCGAGCTCTCACCCTCAACTCGTATGAACATCTTTCAATTCGCGAAACTGTAGGCTTAGGATCAAAAGGGTTATCTTTCAAGAACTCGTTAAAGGCCGATATAAACTCAGAACCTAAATATTGCCTTTAGTCTCGAATAAAATCCTAAACATATTTTGGTGCCTAAAATCTCCTAAACACGATGGGGTAAGACTAAAAACACTTTAAACATCTTACGAACTCTAAAACTCTATATCTCGATTGACTTAAGGCACGGTTCTGTGCTAACTTCCTAAGTACGTTAAATCCGGGTTTGGAACCTTAAATCTTAAGCTAAAGTCGTGGGGCGTAGTAGAGATTTTCTTACCTTCTTCAAAGCTCAAAGTCGACTTCTCCACCTTCTCCTCCCTAAGCTTTTAGTGTGAGAAATACTTTGAGATATTTTATGGTTGATGAAGCATATTTTGACGTGAACTTGCTTGATTTAAGGAAGTTTGTTTCCAAAATACCTTTTTCTAATGGTTTGGGCTTAGTGTTGGAGTTAAAATCTAGCCCAATCACCTCCAAAGTCCAACTTCTATTCTTTCAACAATCATTACTTTGGGTCATCAAAATTTGATTTGGGCCTTAAGTTTAAATCCCTTCCCTATTTCAATGATTTATGGCCCAATTTCCATTCCTCTCATTAATATTATTATTTCATTTTCCCCTTATCCGTTGTCTTCGAAAGTGCACGATATAACTTAAGTGTCTCCTTGAACACACATTTAATTGCACCTAATCCACAAAAGTATGCAGGTACGAAATCCAATTAGTCCCGTAGACACATGATTAGTTCACGAAATTCAAATGGTCACATAAGGCACATAATTTGGTTTACTTGAATAACGTCACGTAGGCACGTAATTAATCCACGAAATCCATGAAATCACATAAGCACACAATTCTTATATCTACATAGGCATGAATTGTGTATGCAAATTTATTGGTCCTACTGTTCACGGGGACCCGGGTGCTACAAATAACACGAGCATTCATCGCGTCACTATATTCGCTCTTGTACGTTGATCAAGGTTAACCGAACTGAAAAAGGCAATCGCTGAAAATTTTAGCGTAAAATCATTGTTCCTCAAAGTGATATAAGTGGTGAATCAATTGTCATACTGAAACAATCAAAAGGTATTTATTGTCAAACATGTGATCAACATTCAAGAGTTTAAGCAGTACTATTTATCGATTATATGGTACAATGTTTTTGTTATTGTAGAATCATTTAATGATATCAACAAAATGAGGAGAACCCTTCTGTCGATAAGCAAATAAATATAAATTAGATACTCATAACCTGAGCATTTCATCACGTCACTGCATTCGCTCGATTGTACGTCGTTCGAGGTTAACCCAACTGAAAAATGCAATCGCTGAAATTTTAGCGTAAATCACTGTTCCTCAAAGTGGTATGAGTGGTGAATCAATTCATACCGAAAAATCAAAAGTTATTCCTTTGTTAAACATGTGGTAAGCATTCCGTCGTATAGGTACCAAAAAGAGTTTAAGTGGTACCTATTTTTTATTATTTGGTACAATGTTTTTGTTATTGTAGAATTGATATCAACAAAATGAGGATAACCCCCCAATCGAACATTTATCCATACTAGGTCCGCACCGTCCGCGGACCTATACGGACCTTAAACATCCATGCCTATTACTTTCTGTCACGTCCCAACACATACTCGAGGTCCCAACATGCCCCTAGACGTCCCGACATGTCCCAACACGCCCCTAGACGTCCCGACATGTCCCTACACGTCCCAAACACGTCCTAAGATCCCAAATATGTCCCTTTCAGTTCCTTTATAAATAAGCACCTTAAGCACGCCCTACAACTTTGTAATTTTATCAATTCTCCGGCTATATAAATTTCCCCGAACCACATATAAATATCTTTGATTGGGATTGCCCCACATCAAATACTATGTTGTAACTGATACAAACAACAGATGTTCTATGTAGCCATTAATCACCTGAATGACACGACACCCTTAAGCGTTTTCTTTTCCATTAACATTTCAAATAATAAAAAAATATTATATATACGTAAACTTAAACACTACATATAATTCAACTGTTTCTTTTCTTTTAATATTTCAAGCGTAAACCTAAACAATACATCAGTCGTTTCTTTTCCATTAACATTGGAAATAAAGGATATTTAGTATATGTAATAATTTACATCCGTTTTCTTTTCTTTAACATTTCAATCGTAAACCTAAACAATGCATAAACATCAGCCGACATTTCAAATAAAGGATATATAGTATATGTAATAATTTAACATTTCAAATAAATGTTATTAGTATATGTAACGTAATGTAATAATGTTTGTGATATAGTATGTGGGCATATTAGTCAATACATAATAGGACAAAACACATTTGAGATTGGTGCTTTTATATTAGATATAGATATATTATTTTCATCTTGGTGATCATCCGACCGAACCACATTCGATGTGTCATCGACTGTGATATTTACGCCGTCAAAAATAAGATTTGTGATTTTCTATTTTTGACAAAAAAGTAAATACTGGTAAAATGTACATGTTGTAGTCAAAGTTGATGTTAATATGTATATATTCGAGATTCCATGGCCCGAGCATCTCATCTAGCCACGGTGTTGGCTCGGCCTTTCGTCGTTGAAGGTTAGTTGAGCTGAAAATACGATTGTTGGATTTGATACTCTTTACTGAAGCGGTACCGAAAATGGTTAAGTGGTACCATTTGTTATTTGTTTGGTCAGGTTTTTAATTTGAGTGTTTTAGGGGAATTTCTGAATTTGACTGGAGTTTTGGCCGGATACCGGATTTCGAATTATTTTGTAGGGATCTTAAAACATTTCCAAACCGTATGATATGGTACCAATAAAGGTTGAAGTGTTATCAAAAGTGTATTATATGTTACAAATTTCTATTTACGCACTAGGGTTTCTAGGTAGTTTTTTGGGGTTTTGGATGTCAGGTTTCAGGGTTAAGATTATAAGAGTTTACGACATGAAAATTTGGGAATATGATTCACGACTTACGCTTTATAGGATACAACATTAAAACAAAATTTGGGAATATGATTCACGACTTACCCTTCAAGAATATTCTTAATAAAATGTTCCTTTTATATGTACATGTGTTATATTTGTTGGGTATTGTTACTCACTTTGAAAACATTTCAATCTCGGAGAAGCTAATTTTCTCAATTCATGGCTAACGACGTTACTTTTCAATTACTTATTAAGACTCGTTTGAGTCCATATTCATCCTCGACCTTTAAAGTCAAGATTCCTCCGGTTCAATGAGATTTACGAATTTGGTTTGAAGTATCATCTCATTATTAATGATTTTCTTAGATTCCCACAAGAAATTGAGGACGATTTAACCTTATTGGGTCACGATTCAGTGGTTTTCAGGTGTTTTTGGATGTCAGTGACCAATTACTTGTGTTAAAAGGCTAAAATCGTTGTAGAAAGTGTTACCCAAAATTAACAAATGTTACCCAGACGATGTCTTACCCAGACTAAGATGTGTGTTAATTCTTGGTCGAAAGTGTCACTTAGAATGCAAAAAATATTACCCAAAGTTACAGTTAACTTGCAAACTTATAAATCTTGAATTGCATCAAAATACTTCCTTATTTTATGACTAACTCAATTATTATCGTTGATTACAAATACACATGATCAAACTGAGTAGATTTCACCTTATTTGACAATTCTGTATTCAACACAACGCAATTCTTGAATTGGATTTGAAGTACTATTCATTATATACATCAATACTTTCTCTTGATAACCCATGAGAAATTGAAGCGGATTTAACCTTATTCAGTCACTAACGCTAAAACGTTAGTGGTTTATGTGGTTTTGTATGTCGTCCTCGGTTTTTGATATGTTCATGGCAACCCCTTCTTGTATACTTAATGTGTTATTAACAAGAAACGAATAATTATTTGTTTTTGCAATATTGTTATACTTTTGGCACCATGTGTTACATTCTTCTTCAAAATGTTACTCATAATGCAAAAAATATTACCTAAAGAGCGTGTTGCATCAAATACTTCATCATTCCACGATTAACATCAATAATTCCCAGCGATTATTAGGACCCATGATCCATTGAGTTGACCTCACCTTATTCGACCATTAAAAGCGAGATTTCACCCACCATTCATCAAAAGTTTCAAAATGGTTTTGAACCATTTATATACATCAATAATTTCTTTTGATTAATAAGACTCACATGAAATGGAGGCCTATTTAAACTTATTCAGTTATTGGCCTTGTGACTTAAGAGGTTTCCGATTTTAACTGTAATCTACAGTTTTCCATTCATTCATCATTGCCCCTTAATTGTGTATTGAATGTGTTATTATCATGAAACGAATTGTTATTTTGTTGAATTATGTGTTTTTTGTGGCAATATTTTTGTTAAAGCCTTTGTAGAAAGTATACCCATAATGCAAAAGGGTTACCCAGAAAGCTGTTAATGGCAAACGTTTCAATCTTAAGTCACGTCAAAATACTTCTTTCATGATTTACATCGATAATTCCCACTGATTATGAAGACCAATGATCAAATTGAGTCAATATATTAGACCTTAAAGTCAATATATCACCGTTTATTCATCGAATTTGATAAAACGGTTTCGTAACATTATTTCGTTATATACATCAATATCCAATTGAAGTTGAGGTCGATTTAATCTTATTCGGTAACTAACGTCGACGTTCGTACGAATTTGAGCTTGAAATATATGGTTCGATCGTTTGGAGAAGACAATGGCAAAATTTCGGAGTTTTTGCCTCTATAGAGGGCATATATATCTTTTTTGAATGATTAGGTGCTTTACATTAAATGAAACTTATTTTTTGGTCCTCCTCTCATTATAAAATATAAATGTGGCCTGAAAACATAAAGCAAACGTCTTATTGGAGTCTCACATCTAGTCTTATTTGTTTCAAGTTTCCAAGTTCCACATAAATCCTTAATTGCTTAAATATCTTCAATATTACTAATCTGTTCCGATGTCCTAATAACTACTCTCAGATATACAAAAAATTCTTGAATTTGCATTGTTTATGATTCAAATACATCACAGTCTCACACTCACAATTAACTAGACGACAAGGTGAACAATGTTACAAAAATGTATTTCACATAAATATTTACTTATTTTTTCCCATTGTTGTAAAAATCGGCCTGGCGGCCGCCTAGGCGCTAGTCGGAGAGCACCATGGCGAGAAACACCTAATCGGCATATTAATCGGCAAACCGAATAATCGGCCGATTACTTGGCGATTATTAATCGCCTACTAATCGGCCGAATAAACGGCCAATTAATTTTTAAAATTTTATAAGTTTTGACTATTGATGGTCTCTCAGAATTACGCAAGGGACGTGGAAAGCACATGGATAGCTATTGTTGAGGTGAAATCCCTATTTACAGGCAACATTCCCACAAGAGCGTTGATGCGTTGATGGGCCGCTGTCGTTGATGCATTGATGGGTCGCTGTTCCCATGCATTAAATACTTAATTAAAAAATACTACTCTATTTAATAACTATTAATATTTGTTACATATAACTTTTGTTATACCAAATATTTCTTTCAATAGAATACAAGTTCTCCAAATTATCGAAGTATTAAAGCATTATTGGGATGTAAATTTATAGTATTAGAAAAATTGATGCACATTTATTTTTGGTATAATGATAGCATATTTGATATATAGTAAAATGATAATAAAAAATATGTATGCCGTCCAATTCTCGCCTAGGAACCGCCTAGGCCCCCACCTAGACTGTCTAGGCGCTAGGCCTCTCCCAGACGCCCGACTAGCGCCTCATTGTTTTTCCCTATTCCAAATTTAACCCGAATTATTAAGAAAAGAATCTTAGCATGAAAAATCCAAACAGAAAGGAGATTGGAAAATACAAATGGAATCACACAAATTTCATTCACTCGTATAATATTTCTCTTGACTTTGGAGGCCAATCTAATTACACAAAGACCTGGGGAAAAGCTTCCCAAATCTCATATTCCTCCGTAAAATATATATATATACATATATGAATAGAATAGAATGCATAAGAAACAAAAATCAGCAAAGCAAATCCAAGAACCAACGAACAATACAAAGAAGCTCGCCGCCAATTATCTCTATTCGAAGGGAAATGGACGAATATCGGCCGATTCCATTTTCCATATCTTCACCGATGCGAGAACTCTCGCCTCAGTCGCATTGTTAAACAACAAAACGCGGGCCCCATCATCGTTAACGGCCGTAGTCGGATATACCCTCGACGTTATCACGTTTCTTCCTCCTTGAGCAAAGCTCTCCACGATCGAGTGATCCACCTGCAAAAGAAATGCAAAAAAAAAAGCCATCTTATTATCATTTTTTTTTCTCGAATTTGATACATTTCGTTACTGATCCTAACATCGGCCCACATAAGAGGAGAAATGACCCGCCCACATAAGTTGGAGTTCCATCAAAAACTAATTTGTGATAGTAGCTCATCAACTTATAAGCTAGTCACTCTCTTGTCAATTATTTGATGTGACCCGTGTGACTTATTAGAGTTACTCTATTTAACATAATTAAACTCGACGACGTATCTGTTTGAAAGTACTTTTCCAAACTTACCAGCGATCTGATCGTCATCTTCTCTCCGTCGAGCACGGGAACTTTACTACCGTAAATTATCTTATCCACATCCACAGCCTTCGACGACCTATAAACGCTCAAATTTCATAAATAAATTGCTACCCGAATTTTGCAACACGAGAAAACCAACCTCAGCTCGTCGGCGCAAAAATAAACCTCTGACTTTCCGTTATTCTCTCCCACGACGTAAAAGTAAATCGGCGTTAATTCGGAGAGAGGCTCGTTGGCCAATACGATAATACCAAATGGTCCTAAAGCTCCTCTTTTCACCGCTCCACCGCTCGTAGTGCAATCGTAACTCTCATCTTCGATCGAAGATGGAACCCTAGTAAGCGCGCTTTCGTCGATTTCAAACGACGCCATGATGTCGAGCTAAAAAATATAAGTTATAAAATAAGGGAAAAAATATTTAATTGCGTTATATTCTATGTCGAAGGTAAATAAAAAACAAACCTGTGATGCGGAATCGACTCGAATAGGCACGACCGCCCCAGGCTCGAGCTCGACCTCTTCGTATTCGACTTTTTCGGACGATCTCAAGCCCTCGACTTCTTCGACGGGCCATTGAATTAAGTTGCTCTTAGTCTCACGGTCGAACACGATGGTCCTAGGAATCGACAGAACGCCCGACCATCCTTTCAAAAGATCCAGCTCTTCGGCGTCGGTCTCCCTTATCCAACCCCACAAGATCCTCCTTTCCGTGCTCTGATCATAGAACGTCTTTGCGGCGTAGTATTTGCCGTAATCGTACCTACGCAGGCGGAGCTACATTAGACCATCTCCAATGGAACTAGAAAACCCATAAAAAAATTCTAAAAACACTCCAACCGAATCCCAAAATTAATCCCAAAATGGGTTTTGTACTTTCTCTCCCCTCCACTAAACCATAGATGCGTTTGAACGCATAAAATGATTTCTATATTTAGTAATTGCATTTAAAGTCCTTTTAATTGTTTTAAAATTGAACCATTCTTAGCAAAAATAAAAAAAAAATATTATAAAAAGTCAATAGATACTAAATTTTTTTATGTATTAAATATTTTTTTGAGGTATGAAATACATGGGCAGTATTGAAAATTTGTAAAAGTTGGTGTAGAATTGAATTTTTGAAAATAATCTTTTCAGTTTGAGAATGAGTTTAATTGTTGGAGAAGAATTACTGCATTTTGAGTTTGAGAACGGGTTTAGGTTCGAAATGGGTTTCTCGATTGGCGATGCTCTAAGGTCCTATTATTCATTAATAATATATGTTGAATTTTTCAATCATAGTTGAATAAAATTAAAGTAAAATAGAAGTGTGGGGTCCAATTAGATTGGACCGCAGTCACGTGATGTTTTGGCTCAACCACTAACCTAAGCCCGATGCCCACGTCCAACTTCGGATCGTCGGGCATCCATATGTTCTGCAACGGGTCGTACGTCCCTATAGCATAGTAATCATTCTTGTCGTCGTCCAAGCTCGCCTTCATAACGTGCTTAATCCCGGGCCCGTTGAACGACGTGTCGAGCCCGTTCGGCTCAGTCAGGGAAATTGGGTAAAAGTCGATGCACTCCCACATGCCCGTACCCGGGACCTGGTGGAGGAAACCGTCCAAGAGCTGGTACCTGTTAGAGAATGTTGAAGGCTATGAAACATGAAATGAGTGCCAAATAAATCTACTTAACTTTCACAAGATCTACTAACAATTTTCCTAAGTCAAATCGAGGCTGACGCTCCGGCCCTCAAATTTAAGTAAAGCCCAATGGCTCTCTTCTATGGAGCTTAATGCCTATATACAACGAGTAAACTTATCTTTACAGTCCATCTTAAATCTCAGGTGCTCCTTCTAAATCTAAACTAATTCTAATTTAAATTAAAGGCTAAATACGAGATACTCACATGTGGTTGTACTAAAATACATGATATTACCCTATGTTTTTCTATTGCGAGAAACCCACTTGTGATGTGTTAGACCTGGCATCATAAGCCATGTGTTGTCTAAAACCTAGCAGTATACCCCCGAATTAGAGGGTGTAAATGACGAGTGCATAACTAAATAAACCTCGAGGGTTTTATTTGCAAATTTTCAATTTGTATGAGTTTTGGTGCATTTTGTATAAACCACAAGGTATTTTATGCTTTTTATCCTAAATTAAAATCTAAAAACTAATTAACAAATTCAAATATAAACAACTAGAACCGAACCTGACGAAGTCCTCGGTCTCGTATACGAGTGAGACGCCCGTCTTTCCGACCTTCGACCCGATGGTGATCCGCCACCTGTCGCCGTTCGGTCCGAGCCATGCAGTCGTTGGGTCCCTAAAGTCCTTGGTGCCGATCCCGAGCGGTGGGGTCATGACCGGGTTGCTCGGGTCCTTGACCCATTCGAGCAGGAGCGGGTCGGATAGGTTGGCCGGGTAGGCAAGGCACTGGACCTGAACCACATCGTATGTGTCCCCAGTGTAGAGCATGACGATCTGCCCGTCGGGCAGGAGCGTGGCCGAGCCGGTCCACACGCCGTTCACGTCGTACCACTTGTCGGGGACCATCGCGTACGGCACGTGGAGCCAGTGGATTAGGTCTCGGGAAACCGCGTGGGCCCACGTTATGTTGCCCCACACGGCCGAGTCCGGGTTGTACTGGTAGAACAAGTGGTACCATCCCTTGTAGTACAACGGACCTGTCAGTTGTCACATCTATTAATCGATATCAAACCATGCATATTCTCACACGACTAGGTTCAGTCTGAATCGCATCCGAAATTCAACGTTGTCTATTTAATCACATGTTAGTATTATATAAATATATAGGTTACAAAAAATAAAAACATTGTCACATGACGTAGGATGTGTTAATGGGTCGGGTCCGGTCGGGGGGTCGGACTATTGGAGCATGAACGACAGAAAGCCATGCAAAGCACCACAGAGAAAGCATCGAGCTGGTCCAAGTTAAATAGCATATCAGAAATCGTGGATAAGAGGGAAAAACGTGTTTCAACATCAACAGGCTCATCACTTATTAAGTTGCCGCTGACAGAGACGATTTTAGCAACGAAGGATACATCACTTCTTGAGTCGCCATTGACTGCGACGATTTCTGCTTAGAGCTGAAAACGGTCATTACGACTATGATTTTTAGAGCGTTTTTCATCTGTTTAAAATAAGGATGAAAATGAGTCGAGCCTGTTAATGATCTTCTTCGTTTTTCCCTCTTCACTGTAATTCTTGATCGATCGTGGATGTAGGATTCTCAAAGGAATCTGAACCACGTAAATTCTTTTTGTTCTTTTGATTCATACAAAGTACACAAGTAAAATCTCATACGGACAAACCACATGCAAGCTAAAAGACAAACGGATGATATTCTCACGTCGATATCTTCATGACCTAACAATACGATAATACCACATGCAAAAAAACTACTATGGTTGTTGGGCAATGTTTGAGGACCCACTAAGAAATCAATTGTTGTCTGTGCTATATGGTGAAATATATGTTGTTATATTTATTTTCCTTGAATACTTGCGTCATGTTGTGTGATTGGTTAGATGTTCCTATCAGGATATTGACAGCGTGATGAGGATATAGCAAGCACATTTCGTACCAACCATTTCCGTATTAGGATTTGAGTAAATAATGAATATATTAATAAAATGAAGTAGATGGTGTTATTTGATCATGACTATGAGGACCAAAATTGCTCGTATAGCTTTCCAATAATCTTGGCAAAGCAATGGCCACTCATTGGACCATTACATGGGCAACAATATCGCTATAAGATAATAAAAAATAAAAATTGTGTAGCTAATTAGAAATAAAAACTACCAAAAAATGATTGATTGCCCCCATCGCTTATCATAACTCGTAAAAATAATAAATAAAATCGCCAAACATATAACTACAAAAATAAAAAAGCTGTTAAATAAAAGCACATACCATCAGGATCTTCATAATTGAGCCACCACCAGAGTTGATATAGGGTCACACGTTGGCAACCACACATAAATTGACAAAAAAAAAAAGTTGAAATCCATCACAATTCACATATGTGAGACTAGAAAAAAAAATCACAAAATAGTTTTTGAAAATAAGTAACAATTATACGTGCACGAATAGTATTTGGTTTCGAATTCCAACGTGAAATAAAAAGAAATGCTGATATTGAACGTTTAACAGTTACACGAAAATATATGCGTGATTTCGTGAACTTACCATTGATCCAATTCTTGTCGGGTTGAAAATGGTAAGCCGTCCTCTGCCACGTCAGCATCTTCTTGGTCCATGAAAAGCTCAGCTTCCCTCCACCGCCGCCGGCGAGCCGCCGGTAACCCTTATCGGAGACACCTTCCTCAACCCCTCTCGCCGGAGAAGAAGAAGAAGAAGAAGAAGAAGAAGAAGAAAGAAGAAGAAGAAGAAGAAGAAGAAGAAGAAGAAGAAGAAGAAGAAGAAGAAGAAGAAGAAGAAGAAGAAGAAGAAGAAGAAGAAGAAGAAGAAGAAGAAGAAGAAGAGGGCTTCATATTGTCAGTACTGCCGCCATTGTTGTGGAGAGTTTCTTGGTTGAAAAGGAATACCACTGAAAGCAAGAAAAAAACTGTAAAGAAAGCTCCGGCGAGGAGTTTCTTGGGCCGGCGGCGGAGGTTATCGCCGTCGGGGCCGGGGGGGATGGGGGTATAGGAGGCCGAGGATTCAAAGTCATGCGGCGGCGCGTGGGAAAATGTGATGGTGGACATTAGATGGGACGTCGTGCGCGTGTATATATATACGGTATATGTATTACTGAAGAGATGAATGGAGTTTATATATAAAGATTAAATGCGGTGGCATTTTTGTATGGAAATTCGCATGTTTGGATAAGAAAATATTCCTACGTGGAATTGATGTAAAGTTCTGACGTTAAATAGTAATTGAAACATAGTTAAGGTTTAACAGATTACCAAAGTGATTGTTCAAAGTTGAATGGGTTGGGTCATAACTTGTATGAATTCTAATTGGAATATTTTCATTGAAATTCAACGTCCCCAGTTCCTTAAAAATTCAGACAAAACTACCTAACACAATACGAAAGAAGAGTTATTTGCCCTGCAAAAATTACGCTGAATTACCATCGTCTCTACTACACGATCGAAACAAAAATCTCACTAGAAAAACATTGAAATCTCGACATTGGTGTTTGTTTCTCATAATCCAACATCACGGTGATACTCTCATCACCGTAATGTGAATATGACTGTGATGTGGATCAATGCGACATATCATTACCGTGTTTGTTTGGGGTGAAATTTCATTTTGCATATCAAGGTGATATTAGAAACTTGTGTTTGTATAATCATGATGATGTGTGGGATGATATTGTGTAAATGTCATATTTAACCCTACGAATATTATATAGATTATGTGGATTATGTATATATATATATATATATATATATTGAGATGACATTTACGTAATAACGATTAATTTTAATATATAGTTTAAACTTTTTAAGAATTATAATAAGTTTTTTGTATTGGTATTCAATATAATTATTAATTATTAAATATATTATTAAAAATATCAATAAGGATATATTCGGTATAAATGCTTAACTAAGGGTAATGTTGTACAAAACAAATTGAAAGATCACTCCATCACCGTGATGTATAAATTACCGCGACGTGATCCAAAAAGTAGAATATCACCCCATTTTCATCGCCTAGGTGATACGTCATTACGCGACTAAACAAACACGGTGATGATAAAGCGGCAATAAAATTACGGTAAAATAACACATTAACAATCAATGAAACTACTAAACTAATCATGGAATACATAATCGCTGAACCTCATAGAAACATGTGAAATCTCAACGTTAACGACGGTCAAAGGTGAAACCAATTCACGTAGATAACGTCTCACTGATAAAAAATTTACTGACGTTAATTACGGAATAATGCGAGAATTCCTTTTCCTCAAACTAAAGCTGCAATCACGACGGGCCCTACAAATAAATGGGCCTAAGGATTGCCACAAGAAAGAAACATTTCCCATTCAACTAAACATAAGCTTTCACATTCCACAAATTAATGCAACCCAACAAATTGCACTTTAATTATTCAAACTCTTAAAACCAACACAAATATATACACAGTAACACATATAAAACTGATCGACACGTGGTGTGCTAATATAATTTGCAAGTGCGACAAGTGATAATATAAAACGAATACTTAATTTCTATCACCGACGTGTGATAGGACGTGGACCTATCGTTTGTATTGCAGTAAAGTGAGTAAACGAGTATCGAACACGAGGAATAAACTGATTACTAGTAATAACCTATCGACTCGATATCTAGCCTAAATAACGTACGCAAATTGTTTATGTTACGAACTAACCTAACAGACCAATCCTAAAGCAACGAGAGATTCAAATAACACGGCTAAAACTGGTAATGGAGCTTTCAGATAATAAAGATGTGCTCGGGATTCGAATCCCGCTAGGTATATCGGCTAAAACAATAAAATCGCTCACACGTGATTAAGACTAAATCGCAGTAATTTCCTACCCGCTCACGAGTTTGCTGTCGCCCTAAACACTCGCGGGGATCTAAAATTCAATAATTACTAACGGCGAGGATCAAGTATTTGATTTTGCCCTACACTCGAATCTTATCCTCTATGAACGGCCTAATCGTTGTTTAGCTGTCGCCCTAAACGATTTTCCACACAATCACTTTAGCACATAGACATATTAAAATGAAGAAACACTTTCATAGATAGATTGAAATAAAATGTGTGCCTAAGAGGGGGGGTCAATTAGGCTACTAACAACTTTTTGCTTCTTTGATATAAAGTGTCTTTAAAATGAGAACACCGGAATTAAAATGCTTTGATGGTTATTCCCTTAACTGTTGGTCGAGTGGATTTGAGTTCAAGTGACCAGAAAAGTAAATGACACCTGGATTTATAGAGGTTATATCCCCAAGTGGAGTTTAGTCCTCTCCTTGAGGTTTGCTCCTCAAGAGTTTGATCAATCCACTATGTTCCCGTAGTTGGTTACGGAAGTGACTGATCGCCCTTACACAATCAAGACCAAGATGAACACTAGTCCGCGACTAGGGTGCCTAACGCCGAGTTTCGTTCCACGTCGTTCCCTGAGAATCCCTATTCTCCGACTGGAATCAGCTCGCTCCCGAAGGTCAGCTGATCTCAAATCCTCCCTTCGCGAAAGGCATGCTTCAATCTTGTCTCCTTGTGAGGCTTACACACGCTCAGTTTGGGATGGTGGTTTTTCTAGCTTAGGGTGCACTCAAACAATCGCAAATGAAAGCACAAGCACTAACAAAGAATAATAACTCGCAAATCAAATGCTCTAATTCTCAGATCTCTTGCTATTTCATGTGTATGTTCGTTCGTTGTTGTGCATCGATGTAGAAGTGTCGACTTATATAAACCTGTTAGTATCGCACACTTCATATGGAATGTCAATCACAGTAACCAGTTCAGCACATCATTCCATCACAGATATCATGCCAAATTAAGCACAAAGTATCACAACGGTCATATTCATTAATTTGCATGAATTCTTACTCTAAATACATTTTCCATACCATGTTGGCAAATAACATTCAAATTGGCACGTTGGTACTTACGAGGATAGCAAAAATAGTTCCACCCAGCATCTTATCAATTATGCAGCACATTAATCACGAATTTTCCATTCAAATAAATACCAAAGTAGCATAGTGAAAGAATTCGTGTTGACTCAAACATTTAAACTGCAATTGTTAATGATAGCTGCATGATTTCTTCCTAAAAATAGACAAGTTCCAGTGGATGACGTGTTTTCCATGTATAGCACATATCATTTCCATGTATAGCACAAGTGCAACACTTTAAACAGATAGGCACGAATTAAATGCATCCGTATCATATAATTCCTATTTCAGCATATCTTAAAAACGGATAAGCATTCATGCAAATATATCCTTAGCGTATACTATCCATATTTAGCACAATCAAGGATATAGAAGATCTCATTCCATATATAGGCAGATTCCAGCAGTAATATTTTTACCATGTATATCATAATGATCATTTTCTCAAATTAACGCATAATCCTTATTCTAATTAACATAACGCAGCACATTAAGGATTAATCACGTCATTTCACACAAATAGCTTCAGGATCATAGTCACTCATCATTCGAATGCATACTTTCCAAATTTACGTAACAATGATATCATGACGGTGGAATCAATGATCACAGTGGTATCACATAAGTCACGTTGCAATGGAATCACAGAGTAAAGATGCAGTTCACTCAAATACAAGTACATGATACATAGACATTTCGAATTGCTAAATTTGTAGTGACTATTTCATCTTAAGTACATGGAATCATCAAAACTCAAATACAGTGCACGACCAAAATGGTCAACATAGATAAATAGTCAAAACACACGAGTCACGATAATGTCTTAACTACAAAATAACCTAGCGTTCATCTAATCCCAAACACATAGGGAATTTAGCTACTCATAACTGACGGGAAAACAACGAAAGAAATAGAGAACAAGGGCAGATGACTCATAATCTTCCCTTCTGATTGATCTGGGGTGGTCTCGGGAGAAGGTTCTCTTTCCTTGTTCAATTCGGCGTGAAAGCGTTGTTAATCCATCTCATGCACTTCTGGGGGTGTTTCTCGATTCTTGACGGCTCTCTTTCGTCTCTGGTGGATTAAGGTTGATATCTAGTAAGTGTCCCCTTTTTCTGAGTTAAAATTAGGCTTTTATACTGAAATTCGACACCTTCACGGCCTGGGACTTGGTCCTTCACGGCCGTGACATTGTCGGGTCACAAAATGAGCTCACTGCCGTACGTCACGGCCTCCTGCTGTAGTGTCATGGCCGCAACACTTTCAATAGCCTTGCGATAGTTTCGTATTTCTCTTAGATGGAGGGATAAACGATGTCCGATTGACCTGAAATTTTAACCATAGATAGAAGACTCTCCAAATTTGATTCTTACAAAAGGGATTCTCAATCCGAGGTCTGGATCGAGATATATGAATTTTTTAATGCTGATGCTTCTTTGGGCACGACCTGGTGCAAGAATTGTCACGGCCGTGACTTAATTGAATCTTGGCTTCGCACAATAGTCACTGCCTGCTGCATAACGTATCACGGCCGTGATGTTTCCTTTCAGCATCGTAACTTGTCCGTTTTGCCTTGTTTTCACTCATTTTCGCTCAGTAGACATCCTAAGGTCCTACAATGTGCAAAGAGGTGTAAATAGAGCATATAAATGCAAGAAACAATAAAGAATACTCTATGACCCAAATAACTAGTACAATAAACATATTAGTAGGCTTTTATCAAACCTCCCCACACTTTAGCATTTGCTTGTCCTCAAGTAAATTAGAAGTCAGACGATGCATTAAATCAAGATAACGGCACAATTGTTCGCAACTTATCATCATGGCAAGAAAGCACAAAATGGAATCAGCAAACAAATCATGAACAGTACACTAGTGATCCGCACCTATCAACCTGAACTTCCTTAGCACTACCAATCAAGACTCATACCTCGCAATGATGCGCTCAAATCACTTAGTGTATAGGCTATTATATCAGTGAATCGCTCAAATCGTGCACTAATCCAATCCCTACCATAAGATTGAAGGTAAATCGTATATCTTCTACTTGAGGTGGAAAGCGTATATCAAAGGGTCTTTTTGGGTAGAAACGGATCAAATAATAATGAAGTGACAAGCATAGGTACTGACGCACGTAATCTCAAAGATAGGACACATAAGCGAAAATTTAAAGAATATAGCATGATCCAAATGACAGTCACATGCCCCAACATAAGACTCAACATTCTCGCTCTGAATCCTAAACTTTTCTGCACGACCCTCTCAACTCAGTCCCCTTTCATTTTCTGACCTTTCACCTTAGTTACGCTCCAATTTGGTGCACTGCCCTTATTCCCTAAACATCAAGGTTTGGCTTTTGTCGCAAAGAATACATCGTCACAGCGAATGCCGTGTACCTAGGGATACTTATTACCAAAACATATATCTTGCGAAAGGTTTATGGCCAGGCTTATGCAAAGGATCAAGTCATTTCAGAAAACGGTCAAGTAAGATCGAGTCATTTCACGAATAGCAGAGAAGAACATTAAATCAGATATTAAAGCATTAACCATCAAGTTCGACATCTGCTACGGTGCTTAGTATCTCTGGGGGCTTATTCAAGTTAGCGGCTTATTTAGTGTACATCGTAGAACGAATAGGCTCAGGCTCAACGTGGATAACTATGGGGATAGCGTGGGTGGAAAAATTTGGCCCTGGATATATTTCCTAATGCCCTCGTCATTTCCACACTAACACACCACAAACAGTTTCAACGCGTATCAAACATGCAAGTTCTAGAGAGATATAGACTAGGCTCGCCAGGCTCAAACTCTCGCAACGAAAAACATGTTATGTGTACCGATCTCTCAAAGTAGTGCTATGTCCATCCAAGCAGACATGATTCAATCACTCATGCATGTCCTAATCGCCCACAAAATTTTATAAAATGCAAACTGACTTGAGATAGACGCAAACAATCATGCTCAACTTTAAACAATTCATGCATTTCCAACAATATTAATAGCTCACGGACACGTCATAGAAAAAAATATTTCATGTAAATTCTCAACCTAAATTCCCCTCCCCACACTTAAGACCTATGTTGTCCTCAACGTAAAAATGAACAAAGAAAGGGCAAAGAAGGTTAAAAAGAACGGGACTCCCCTGACGAATAAGTGAAGTGATCGTGACTGGACGCGTGAAGGTCGTGGATTGTGACTCGTGATATCCTGACATAACTAAAAGGAAAATAAAACGTAAAAAGGAACTAGACATAGATAATAATAGTAGATATATTCTAATGCATCATAGTCATTGGCAAATAAAAGAAAGTACTAGATAGATAAAACCTGTGTTGCCTCCCAAGAAGCGCTTCATTTACCGTCTTTAGCCGGACATGCTTTCGTTCGCTTAGGGTGGCTGAAAGTCGAGGAAAACACCTCTTTTCTGTTTAAGTCTCCCTCGCCTACATCCATACCTTGGAGTTGTCGCTTTTCGTCGGGCAGCGATTTCAGCTCTAGTGGCGGTCGCTCCTCGACTGGGCTCTTATCCTTAACTTCTTTGTTGTTTTTGCCGATGGTCATCGTGGGCTCGTAGACTTCCTCCTTGCTCAAAAGGTGTGATAAACCTTGCACAGAAGACGAGAGATCATGCTCAAAAGCATATAAGTAATAACACTTATCATCATGCTCATTACTCTCATTGAATCAGCGATATTAACGTAACCTTTTCACCATCTACCGTCACAGTTAACGTCCCAGTCCTAACATCTATCATGGTCTCACCTGTAGCTAAGAATGGTCTACCAAGAATCAATGGAACATTTTCATCCTCGTCCATCTCTAAGATAACAAACTCAGCAGGGATAATGAACTTATCGACTTTAACTAAAATATCTTCAATAACCCCTAGAGGGTATTTTAAGGATCTATCGGCCAATTGAATACTCATCTTAGTTGGTCGTGGTTCACCTAATCCTAAGCGCTTAAACATGGAATACGCCATCAAATTAATACTAGCACCTAGATCAACTACGACATGCTCAACTACTAAATCGCCTATAAGACATGGAATAGTAAAACACCCTGGGTCCTTGAGCTTCTTCGGTATCTTGCTCTGGAGTATCGCCGAAAACTCCCCTCGTAGGTATACAATGGAGACGTGTTCGAACTTTCGTCGATTCGTCAGCAAGTCCTTCAGGAACATAGCGAAACTGGGCATCTGCGTAATGACTTCAATAAACGGTAAGTTAATATGTAATTCTTTGCACATACCCATAAATTTGCTAAATAGCGCATCGTCTTTATACTTCTTCAACCGCGCTGGGTAGGGAACCTTCGGCTGGTACGGCTTCACTGGTGGTCGCGCGTTCCTCCGCCTTTCCTTTTTCAGGTGCGGTCTCCTCCTTTTTAGGTTCAGCCTCCCTCAACTGAGCTGGGTACGGAATTTTTGGTTGGTACGGCTTTACGAATGGCCGCGCCTTTACTTTGTCAGCCTTGACCTTCTCGACATCGTTGCCCTTGCTTTCCTCTGCTTCTAGCTCGTCGTGGCCCTCCAAATCAGCTTTCTCCTTTGAATTCTGCTTGGCGTGTACTTCTTGAAATTCTCTCTCGCTCCTCAGGATTACCGTGTTGCAATACTCCTTAGGGTTTGGCTCGGTGTAACTCGGAAGTGATCCTTGATTTCACCGCGCCAGTTGCTTTGCTAACTGGCCCACTTGCTGCTCCAACTTCTTAATCGACGCGTCTGTGTTCTGAGCACGTATGTTTTTCACTTCCATATACTCCTCTATCTTCGTCATTCGACTCTCGTGAGCTGAGGTGGTGTTGCTGAAATTCGTGAGGAGCGTCTTCATCATGTCATTCATCTCCCTCATATCGTCAAATCCTGACCCCGCGGATGCGTTCTGATACTGTCGTGGTAGCTGAAATCCCAAAGGTCCTTGCCCGTGGTGTTTCTGATTCCCGTACGCCAGATTGGGGTGCGCTCGAGGTTGGAAACCTCGCTGCCCTTGGTAGTTTTCCATGTAATCCACGTGCTCCAGTGGCTGCCCGAGTTGGCATTTGGACGTCTCGTGGGCTGCACCACAAATCCCACATTGCGTTTTATACGGCGTATGCTGCATCGGTGCGATGGTCATCATGGCATTCACGGGATGTGCTTGTCCGGCCTTTGGAAGTAGTGCGACAATCACCGTCTGCAGCTGAGAATTTGTTGCCGCGATTTGTTGCTGGAGTGCCACGAATGCCATCTTCTCGCTCACTCCGAATATGCCTGACGTCTTCATCCTCGTACTGCCTCTCATGAAATTGTTCCTCAAATAGTCCTCAATCAGATTCCAAGCCTCGGTCGCGTTGAGCTTCACGAGCCCTCCCCCTACGGCTCCGTCTAGCATGTGGACAGTCTAATAGTTGAGCCCCTCGTGAAATCGGTTGATCTGGGCTGCCTTCGACATCCCGTGTTGCGGGCACCAAATCAGTAGCGCCTTGTATCGCTCTCACACCTCGTAGAGATTCTCTGAGTCCTTCTGATGAAAAAGTGATATCTCCGTCTTCAGCCTTAGAACCTTTGACAATGGGAAGTAATGGCCGATGAATGCGGCTTGCATCTCCTCCCAAGTGGTGATCGATCTGGGCGGCAACATATCCAACCAGTCCTTCGCCCAGCGAGAATGGGAACATCATCAACTTAATTGCATCGCCCGTGACACCGCTGATCTTGATGGTGTCAGTCACCGTCAGGAAAGCCTTCAGATAGGAGTAGGGATCGTCGTCGGGATTTCCCTCAAACTGGGCCGTCTGGAAAATCATCTGAAACCAAGAATGCTTCAGCTCAAAGTTGTTGTTCTCGATCGGCGGAATGACAATCGCCGACTCAGCACCGCCTAGTGCGGCATTCTTGAGCAGATCTTGTAGTGATGGCTCCTCCTCGTGGACGGGCACTCTGTGGTCCGCCATTCTTACTTCTGTGTCTGGGCTATCTACGGATGCCTCTACACGAGAGTTTTGGGTTGATTCCTGCGAACTGTCCTCTGAATAGGTAACTAGCTGGTCGTGAGAGCTGGTGGTCGATCCTTCGGTATCGTATTTGAGTTGCCTCCGTAACTTTCGCTCAAAATTTGGTTCTGCTTCAACATGGGACCCGATGGATGGCTTCGGTCCATTCGCAGCTGAATCTTACCTTCACTAAACGAAGACAAAAATTAGCGAAGAACAGATAAACACATCGAAGAAATAAGGAAAGTAGTAAACTATAAAAAAACACAAATAACGCAAATAACAGAAAACTAAGAAAAACGTCATAAAGTGGCTAAAGTACCGAACTACGATGTTCCTAATATCAATCTATTCCCCGACAACGGCCCAAAAACTTGATCGACGCGTGGTGTGCTAATATAATTTGCAAGTGCGACAAGTGATAATATAAAACGAATACTCAATTTCTATCACCAACGTGCGATAGGCAGTGGACCTATCGTTTTGTAGTGCAGTAAAGTGAGTAAAACAAGTATCGAACACGAGGAATAAACTGATTACTAGTAATAACCTATCTACTCGATATCTAGCCTAAATAAAGTACGCAAATTGTTTATGTTACGAACTAACCTAATAGACCAATCCTAATGCAACGAGAGATTCAAAGACACGGCCAAAACTGGTAAGAGGGCTTTCAGATAATAAAGATGTGCTCGGGATTCGAATCCCGCTAGGTACTATAGGCTAAGACAATAAAATCGCTCCTACGTGATTAAGACTAAATCGCAGTAATTTCCTACCCGCTCACGAGTTTGTTGTCGCCTTAAACGCTTGCGGGGATCTAAAATTCAATAATTACTAACGGCGAGGATCAAGTATTTGCTTTCGCCCTACACTCGAATCATATCCTCTATGAACGGCCTAATCGTTTTTTAGTTGTCGCCCTAAACGATTTTCCACACAATCACTTTAACACATAGACATATTAAAGCAAATAAACACTTTCATAGATAGATAAATAGTCAAAACAAACGAGTCACGATAATATATGTCTTAACTACGAAATAACCTAGCGTTCGTCTAATTCCAAACACATAGGGAATTTAGCTACTCATAACTGACGGGAAAACAACGAAAGAAATAGAGAACAATGGCAGAGGACTCACAATCTTCCCTTCTGACTGGTCTGGGATGGTCTCGGGGGAAGGTTCTCTTTCCTTGTTCAATTCGGCGTGAAAGCGTTGTTAATCCGTCTCTTGCACTTCTGGGGATGTTTCTCTGTTCTTGACGGCTCTCTTTCGCACCTGATGGATTATGGTTGATATCTTGTAAGTGTCCCTTTTTCTGAGTCGAAATTGGGCTTTTATACTGAAATTCGACTCCTTCACGGCCTGGGACATGATCCTTCACGGCCGTGGCACTTTCAACAGCCTTGCGACAGTTTCGTATTTCTCTCAGATGGAGTGGTAAACGATGTCCAATTGACCTGAAATTGAAATTTTAACCATAGGTAGAAGACTCTCCAATCTTGATTCTGACCAAAGGGATTCTCAATCCGAGGTCTGGATTGGGATATATGAATTTTTTAATGCTGCTGCTACTTTCGGTCACGGCCTGGTGCAAGAACTGTCACGGCCGTGACGTTTTCCTGTGAGCATCGTAACTGTCCGTTTTGCCTTGCTTTTGCTCATTTTTCGCTCATTTTCGCTCAGTAGACATCCTAAGGTCCTACAATGTGCAAAGAGGTGTAAATAGAGCATATAAATGCATGAAACAATGAAGAATACTCTATTATGACCCAAATAACTAGTACTAGTAGACGTTTATCAAAAACCTAAACGTTCCCTAATCGATCACATAGATCAATCTAATATAGGGATAATTATTGCATTACTTGCTAGGGCTTATGCTTGGAGAAGGGCTAATGCAAGTGTTTGAATTAGGGTTACAAGCATGAGATATTAAGGGATGGGTAATGCAGTTGACCGTTAGAAAGGAGGTGAGAAAAAGGAGAATTTTTGTTGCCATATTACAGAATGGAAATGGGTTTTTATTATTGGTTTTTAAGGTTGGATGCGTGAGTGGCATATATATAATTTATAAACCCTAAGAATTGAAATTTCACTTTGTTCGTTATTATTATATTTTCACCCGTCGAATCTATGATGCGATTGGGCTTATGACAAGTTAATGAGAGAGGCTTCCATGAGTTTGCACTATCATAAGAACAAAACCCCCAATGCTAGCGCTAAAATAAAAACAGTTTTGTAGGAATATATTATTTGATATGAAAATATAAATAACCGTATGTAGGAATATCACCTATAATATGTATGCTATCATTATTACCGTGTGAGTACGAACATCATATACAATGAATCAACGAGATAATATGCACCTATCTGCACAACACTATTTTACCACACAATGATCGTACAATATGTAAATAGAGACTATATTTATATGGTTTTTGTAAATACTGGGTTTTAGACTACTAAACATGGTCCTCGTCCTTGAAAGAAGATATAATGAAAATGTAGATGAAGTATTACCAAGCAGAGGATTATCATATGTATATTATATATGTATGCCGCAGAAGTAAATTATTTCAATTATGAATAGGTGATTTACGACGAGGTGGTTGATAGTCATTCTCTGTCCAATAATATTCATCCTTGAAGGTTGACGACGTGGAAGTGGTTTCCTTGGCCTCGAATCGCTCGAGTGAACCCTAAATAGCATTATAAAAAATTGATTTATATTAAAAATTAAGTACCACTCAAACCCTAATTTCAGCGTCCAAGTTTAAATATATAACAAATATGGCTCATAGTACCCCTTTGCCACCTATTTAATTAATTACAAACTACTTAAAAAAACTATTTTATTACTAATTCTTAGTTTAATTAAATAAAATGGAGATGATTAGATGTCAGAGAGATCATGAGCTCATCACCGTCAATTGAGATGAAGAAAGGTACTGATCAATTGTGTTGTCCAAGTGACAACTATATATAACACTTCAACTCTATCTTTGAAGTAGTGAACATGGGTCTTTCCTTACTACCATAGTTTAACATTCTTGAAAAAGCCATTTAGGACAAAATCTCAATTATCTCCGTACAACACAGCCCCCCCTCGTTCTTTGTTTTCAAACATATTCCAACTTTTTAAAGTCTTTTTCTTTTGGTTCACACATCAAGAAATTAGACATATAGTGGACAGAAAACAAAGTACATAAAAGGACCCCATTGAAATGCTCTAGCTAGCTATCAACCCTTTTCATGTTACTGTGCTTTTATCATCGACAACGAGATATTACATTTGAATGAAGAAGATAAAATGTGATAGAAATCATATCAGATGAAAACTGGCCTTTACCTTTGGTTTTATTGCATCATGCGAGGCCATGACTTGGAGAGAAGGCTTGTTATTATCATCTTTGTCTCCTGAAAATTTATACTTCTTGTAAAACCATGCATATATGCATGATACGAACACTATTGTAAGAAAACATTAAAAATTAGATCTGGAAAAGATAAATGATAAGACCTAAATTTTCTTCGCTTCTTTCTTTTACAGTCTGCTCTGATGCAATCGAAACCCTAATGCGCAACCCTTTGTATATTTTACTCGCATTTGGAGTAAAATTCATACAAACCCTAAACTCATCATCATTCTGCAATGCGCCGAAACGATAATTAGTAACACAAATTACAAATATACATATATAGGGAAATAATGAATTATATATACCTTTTGATCAAGATGGTTCTTATTTCCAGCACTAGATGGTGAAGAAGTTGCACCAACAAGACGAGTTCGAGCACTACACGCATGCATAAATGAGCACGTTATAACAAGGATCATGGTCAAAGAAAATTTGAAAATCATTTTAGGTAGTAAAAACTTCAATAGTATTATGAGAGACTGTTGAGCACATATCTACTCTATATAATTTCTTCAATGTATTTCTCTTATTTTTTTTTTGGCTCGTGACGACTTGATATGACAGTCTAGATTCGTTCTAAAAGCGAGAAGTTACAAGTAAATATATATTATAAATTATTGAGTGAACCAGGATATTGCACGCAATAAATCAATACAAGTTCTAATATATTAATAATGCATAACTAATACGAAACATATAGAGTAAGTACAAATTTTTGTAAGTAGCATAGATAAAATTGATACACTGATGATATCCCTCAATTACGTGGGCATAAAGAGAAAACTTCCCCGTTCGAAAAGGGACAAAAGGAACTGTAGATATGGAAGGTGTTGGAGATAGGGTTTGATTAGACGTGTGATTGTTTAATTCAGGTAGCTTTTTCTATCTTCTCACATTGTCGAACAGTATTTTCAGGTCTCATTTACAGATTTTAATTTGTTTATTTTTATATTTTGTTATAAAGATCCATTCACATTGCTAAGACGTACGTACCGTAGAATAACGTGATTATGCTTCATTATTTGTCGTTATTGTTAAAAAGCATGAACATTAAAAGCATCACCCAATTGGCACTTGCTTGGCATTTGACGATTTATGACCTGTTTTATTATCGAGAAAATGATCGAATACCCAGATTTATTCCGACATATGAAGTTAGTCTTATAGTTTTAAAATTACCACTAATAAAATGGTATAATTATTGATCCCAATTTATAATTTTGCCAAGTAAAAAAAATAACTATATAATATACGCGATGAAAATAGACGAGAAGGAAACTTGGGAGAGTGGTGCATTCAACCAAATTGAAACCCCAAGAAATACAATGGTACACACATACATATTTATATTATATTTATATATATAAACATCGAATAACAAATCACAAGCCCAAAGTCCACAACTTTGCCGAGCTGTTTTCGAAGGCGTAACACTGATCTAGCTGCTTGCTAGGGTTTCTATTCTTCATCATAGATACATACGTACGTACATACATACATACATATTTCCTTTAAAAGATTATCTGAGTGCGCTAGCGTGTATCTATAGGATTTATGGAGAAATCACAACCTTATTTATTTCATGAGCTCATTATTCTGTTCGAGGTTATCCAAAGTGGTTAAGGGCGTTAAGTCATATTAGATTGCGAGGTTGTTTATTGAGGCTGTTTGAATGTAAATGGCTCTCTTAGGTAGGTTATTACTGATTTTATAAATACATATTGTTTGATATTTTGTTAATTATTTAATTCATACTGCATAAAAATATATTTTTGTTCGAGATTTGTATATTCCACGTGAGCATTATTTGCAAGTTAGTCGGTCATAGGGTGTAAATGAGCCGAGTCGAGTCAGACATGGCCCAGCTCATGCTCGGCTCGAGTTCAATGAAGCTCAAAAAATTTCGGCTTTAGCTCGGCTCGGTTAAAAGCATTGAAGATCAGCTCAGCTCGGTTTTGAGACCAAGAACTTTCGGTTAAAACTGATATTTTTTACAGCTAGGCATTTTATCTTCAAAATTCATTATTCGAAATGTACTAAAAGTCTAGAATCATCTTCCGAACTGATAACTTCATCGTCTTAGAGGACGGTTCAGTTAAGGTTCTAAAAAAATTAGTACGAGAACTGAAACTGTGTTGCATGAAATACAAACTCAAAATGAGTTTTTTGTTTCCTCTGTTATGCTTGAAACTCAAATTTATGTTTAGAAATCGCAATACATAATATTTTATTTGTTTTGAATGTTATAAAGCACTCATATAATAATAATATATAAAAAGATCAATGTTTTAATATATACTCCCTCTGTTCCTAATTAAATGTCGTTTAAGAAATTTTCACAAATATTAAGAAAGGAGTTAAAATGCCCCTTATACGCTCATTAATCATTACCCAAATCATTATTCCATTATTGTGTTATTATTTAATATGGGAGCAAATATGGAAATATACACATAATCCTTTTTATGAAAACCCCAAAACGACATTCTTAAGGGAAATTTTTTTTATCTTAAACGACATTTAAATAGGAACAGATGGAGTATTTTTTATACCTGATCTAATTTGTAAAGTTGTATAATATAATTGGAGAATTGAAGTTGTAAAAGTGGTGTGCTAAAAAATATTTGAGAATATATTTTTGAGCTCGAAAGAATGAGATTAATTGTTAGAGAAGAATTAATATATTGGAATTTAAAGTGCATATCATTTTTTTTTCTTACTAGTATCTTGAATTATTGTCACTAATTCTGGCTATGAACTTATGCCACACATTCAGTAAGCGTGGGGTGAATATATCCCAAATCCAAATATAGATAATCATGAGGTTTGAAACATTTGCCTAATGGATGAAATACTTTCTTCGTTCAAGCCATCCCATGTAGGGGTGTTTATTCGGTACATACCGTATCGAACCGAACCAAAATTTCTATACCTATTTTAGATACTAATACCGAACCGATTTTTGTCGGTTCAGTATTCGGTTTTTACCGAATTATTTTCGGTAAACTCAGTTTTTACCGAATTTCCGATAAAAAAGTAAAAAAAAAAAATAATTTCTTTAATATTTAAATCAATATATATAATTTAATATAATTATAGTTATATTTTCAATATTAATATAATATAATATATTTTAAATTTAAAAACTTCGGCAATTCGGTATACCGAAATTACCGAACCAAAAATTCTATATCGAACCGAAGTACCGAAATTTTTTAAACCTATGTACCGAATACCGAACTGAATTTTTCGGTTCGGTTCGGTTTTGTACCGAAATATTCGGTATTTCGGTTTGTTCGGTCGGTATACCGAACTACGAACACCCCTAATCCCATGGGTCGACATAGAAATAATATTTTGGTATTAAGTTGGGGGTGATTTTGTCTTTTTAATGCTAATTGTATTTTCGGCTAATCAAGTTCCAGGCCCCAAAACATGTTTTAAATTATGTTTCAGACCCTTTCAGAAAATTCATAGTTTTAAGGACCCGATTTTTATGAAATTTAGAGATAAGGACCAAAATTTATACAAATGCTATACAGTGTATATGAACTGGTATCGGAGAACAATGAAGTGATATTTCAGAATAATGAAGTGATAATGTAGATCCATGAAGTGGTACTGTAGAACAATGAAGTGGTACAGCAGTACACTTAAGTGGTTCTGCAAAATCGTGTTCTTAAAATTATGAATTTTATGACAGGTCCTAAAATATAAATGAAACTTATCTTGGGCTTGAAACGAAAGATACCGTTGTATTTTCCCATTTTACACTGCGACCTCAACTCAACGGAATTGCGATTAAGAGCTGAAAAAAAATTACAGGAAGACACTAATCTAAATCTCAAAAATTCAATCGGCACGAAGATGATGGTGGATCTTAGCTCGTTCTCCGACGAGAAATTCGATCCAAAGAAATGGATAAACGGCGCCGTTCAGCAGCAGCAGAGAGATCCTCAGGAGAATGAACCGGTGGAGAAGCACCTGGTGGATCTGGAGATGAAGCTTCAGATGATCTCTGAGGAGATCGCCGCGTCTCTCGAGGAGCAGAGCTCTTCCGCGCTCCTTCGAGTCCCACGCGCCTCGCGCGACGTCCTCCGCCTCCGCGATGACGCCGTAAACCTCCGCTCCTCCGTCGCAAACACCTTGCTTTTCCTAAAAAAAGTAATGTGTACTGTGTTTGCTACGATTAGTGCTCATCCGACTATTTCGATCCGTCGGCGTCGATAATGTTGATTTATTCTCAGGCCGAGGGATCATCAGCAGAATCAATTGCAACCCTTGCTAAAGTTGATACAGTGAAGCGGAGGATGGAAGCTGCATATGAAACATTGCAGGTATAGCTGCGATTTTATGTTCTTATCTGAGATTAGCTTCCACTTGGTTCGATTCTCCTTCTATCTCGTTTTATGCCTTCGATTTTTTTCTTCGAACAGGACGCAGCAGGTTTGACACAGCTAAGTTCGACTGTTGAAGATGTTTTTGCCAGTGGCGATCTGCCACGGGCTGCAGAGACACTGGCTAACATGAGACATTGCCTGGCTGCTGTTGGAGAGGTCATAGTTTGCTTAAGTGTTCATTGAATTATAATGTCATTTATTATGAGATTGTGGGATTTGCTAAAGTGTTCATTGCGTTATAATGCCACTAATTATGAAATCTTGGAATGGTTTGATAAGTTAAGAAACTTTACCAGGTTGCGGAATTTGCTAATATAAGGAAGCAGCTTGAAGTTTTAGAAGATAGATTGGACTCGATGGTCCAGCCTCGTCTAACAGATGCGCTGAACAATCGAAAGGTGGTCTTTTCTTTCTTCTGATATTTGTATGCATTGCTTTAGCTAGGTAAACTTTGTCCTGTTGGTTCCTTTTCACGTCGTGTGTTGATCGGTGGCTACATTCTTATCTTTCTTTCACAGGCCAATGTCGCTCAGGAAATGCGAGAGATTCTGATTCGAATTGGACGATTCAAATCTTTGGAGAGTTGCTACACAAAAGTCCACCTCAAATCCATAAAGAAGCTTTGGGATGATTTTGACTTGAGACAGCAGTCTATTAAACATGTTAATGAGAAGAATGAAGTCGAGGCGGTCCCAAGGAACCTGGATTCACAGTCAAAAATACCTACAGTATCATTCTCCAACTGGCTACCAAATTTCTATGATGAGTTGCTGCTTTATCTTGAACAAGAATGGAAGTGGTAGGTCTTTTTGGCATATATATTGATCTCTAATTGTCCTGTTGCAACTAAAAGTTGATACTTATATCTTCTTTTTCCGCACAAAAGTATATCTAGAAGCCAGTGTTATTTACATAAGCAATGCAGCCTTATTGAACTTAATATTATCTGCCTAATTTTTGTTGCCCTTATATGCATGAACAAGACTATCATGTGTCCTTACCAACTTCTTCTACAGGTGCATGCTTGCTTTTCTCGTAGATTACAGAACCATAGTGCCAAAATTACTGATTGAAACAATGTCAAGCGTTTCTTCAAGTTTTATATCCCGTGTTAATCTTGCTACTGGGGATGTAGTTCCTGAGACAAGAGCATTGGCCAAAGGTAATAACTTACAACACATTTCTCCTTCCGATCATTTTATGACGATCTACATTTGGTGATCTTGCGGTTTATGGTAATTTTATTTAGGTTTTGCATCCATGAGCTTAATCTTTTATACATCTCTAATTTTCTGGTCAGGTATATTAGATATTTTATCAGGAGATATGCCTAATGGTGCCAGAATTCAGTCCAAACATGTGGAGGCTTTAATTGAATTGCACAACTTAACTGGGAGTTTTGCCAGAAATATTCAGCATTTATTCTCTGAATCAGATCTTCATATCTTATTGGATACACTAAAAGCAGTGTACCTTCCTTTCGAAACTTTCAAACAAAGGTGAGTATATTTTTATGGCTAATTATCTTTTTAATTGTCTTTATCGGTTTGTTCCTTCCATCTTTTCCACCTGACCTGATGTAACCCCATAAAAATGTGTGTGGAATCATTTGATTAAAGTATTGTAATTGTTGGGCAAAACAATATGGCTTCATTAGAATTCACCAAAACAAGATAGACATATATCCTTGATAAAGGCTATTATGAAGTTTTTCATTTGACCCACCATATGTATTGAAATAATAGAAAAGAAAGAAATGAAAAATTGATACATGCCTCTTTTATTTTCACTTTCAATCACATGGTTCCTATTATAACGGATTCATGCCACATTCGCTGCCAATGTCATAGATATGGTCAAATGGAACGAGGAGTGCTATCCGGGGGCATTTCAGGACTTGATCTCAGGGGAGTTAGTACTCGTATTATTGGCATTCAGGGTGTTGAGCTCAGTGAAACTGTTCGAAGAATGGAAGAATCCGTACCACAAGTCATTCTACTTCTTGAAGCTGCAACGGACAGATGCATTAGCTTCACTGGTGGCTCTGAGGCAGACGAGCTAATTCTTGCCCTAGATGATGTAACATTACAATACGTCTCTACACTTCAGGGAATCCTGAAATCTTTGAGAGCAGTATGTGGAGTGGATAAGGCAGTAGAGAATATTGGAAAGAAAGAAGGACCAGAGAGGAAGGAAACACCTACACATTCACGTAGACCTGAATTTTCGTCAAATGAGGAGGAATGGTCATTTGTCCAGGGCGCTTTACAAATCCTCACTGTTGCAGATTGTTTGACTAGCCGAACTTCGGTTTTCGAAGCTTCCTTGCGGTCCACCCTTGCTAGACTTAGCACTAATTTATCGCTTGCTGTGCATGGTTCAAATCCTGATCAAAGACAATTTTACGGTAATGATAATGATGGAAATGGTGACTTATCGATGGCTGGAAAAGCTTCCTTGGACGTGGCAGCTCTCCGGCTTGTCGATGCCCCGGAAAAGGCTCGTAAACTTTTCAACCTCTTGGAGCAGGTAATAACTGTCTTGTCACTGGCAAGGCTTTACTTTCATACATCATCTAATATTGTCCTGTCTGTAAGTAATTGATATGATCAATTTATAAATTTTGGTTACTCCAGTCGAAAGATCCTAGGTTCCATGCCCTTCCAATTGCTTCGCAACGAGTTGGAGCTTTCGCCGAGGCAGTTAATGAACTAGTATACGATGTACTGATACTGAAAATTAGACAACACTTCAATGATTTATCTCGCCTCCCAATATGGTCTTCTGTTGAAGAGACCAGTAACTACCGTGTCCCGAGCTTTAGTGCCTACCCTCAGTCTTACGTTACCAATGCTGGAGAATACCTTCTGACTTTACCTCAACAACTGGAGCCGCTTGCCGAGGGAATATCCAACGGTGACGCAAACGCAGAGGAGGCACAATTCTTTGCTACCGAATGGATGTTCAAGGTATTTATATCCCGATTTTGATTACTTACTCCTCCGATATCTTGGACTTCGAATAAGAAAACAGTAACTATAACTTTCCTTTTTATTTCTTGTATAATGACAGGTTGCTGAGGGAGCGACTGTGCTTTATATAGAACAATTACGTGGGATTCAGAAAGTAACAGAGCGTGGAGCGCAGCAACTGTCTGTTGATATCGATTACTTGAGCAACGTTCTCTCGGCTCTATCGATGCCTGTTCCTCCCGTTCTTTCGACGTTCCACACGTGTTTCTCAACGCCGGCGGATCAGCTCAAGGATCTTCTTACATCAGATTCAGGCGCTCACCTCGACGTTCCAACCGTTAACCTTGTATGTAAGATGAGAGGAATCAAGCTTGATTGACCTTCCAATGGTAAGGCTCGCCAACCTCGTTTTCCATGATATAAACAATTGGCTAGCTAGGCGGATCTTTTTGATTTAATTCCAAAATGATTCAATATTTTACTGTCAATTTGGAGACTTCCTTTCGTCGATCTTGTCTCCGTTTGTCGTACAGAGTAGTGTCTTGAGTGAGCTTTTTAAAGAGGGTGCTGTGGATCAATTTTTTTTTTTGCCTGTAATAGTAAAATTTGACTGTTCATGCTTGGCTGTAATAATTGAAGTTCTACGAATGTACGTTCAATTTTTCTTCGCCGAGAAATGCATGAGACGAGGCTTTCTTAAATCATATCGACGAATGGACGGTTGAAAACGATTAAAGAAGGCTCTTCAAGCTTCGTGGCAGCCATAGCAAATGCCTGTCTGTGGATACACAATTTCTTACGTGTTTGTTAATTTTGAAGAGTTTAGAGAGCTTTTATTCTATACAATTTCTCTCTTTTTTTCCCTCCCAAATAGAACAGACGTAAGATTAGAATGCAATAATATCAGGAGAGTATCGAAGTTCAAAATCCACAGTAATTTATTGGGAGGGAGTCAGTTATATAAACTCATCCTCCAAAATATAATATAGCCAACATTTTCATAAACAAGGCAAGTTATGATAAGTCAGGTGAGTCATCCACGAGGAGCTGCCATTTGCTGTTTCTTTATCTTCTCATCATTCTTCACCATGCTGAACCAACCACAAAAGCACCATATATTATATTATATATTATGATAGTTAAATAATAAATCACTTGGGTTAGATTAGCTACCAACCTTATGTCATGTGGTGTTATAAAAATCCACTGCGAACCCTGAGCCAATGCAAAATCCACCACCGTATCTAAGCTTATTTTTCTGCTCACAGCATCCTGTTTTTTGTAGTATTATATACATCCATTATTAAGGGAAGGGAAAGCACAATCAATCAACCACCTTCGAATCTTTGCTCTTTTTACAGAATAAAAAAGGGCGTTTCGATTATTACCATAAATACATCAAACTCATCCATGGCACGGAAGGGAGCCTCAGTCATCTCATGAAGTGCAAGGGCAAAACACAACGTCGAAAACGACCGCTCCCCGCCTTTCATGAAGAAAACATAATAATAATCAAAAGAGAGATTTGCAACTTCAAAGGAAAATGTGGTGGATAGGTAGGTCTGCCATCAAAGTAACTTTAAGCAAACCTGATAAGCCCCTAGTGTCGCGAACAGAGATATCCGATGAATCTTGAGGCATTTTTACCTGATTGAAAATGAGATTATTAGTGGCCAACTGATCAGTCACTAGTTATAGACGACCGATCACACAATAATTTACCTCTACTGAAAGCGTCTGATCCTCATAGCTTACTTTGATCTGACCACTGATCCCTTTCTTTTTCAGATGACCATTGAATCTATGACAGATAATTTTTCATTTTGCAAGTTAGACGCAGCAATTGAAAATCAAGCAAGTTTCATTCATGACATAAAGAAACTAATCACTAGAAAGTGTAGAATACTATAGGAAAGAGGCCCTACTGCCAAGTTAGCTGACGCTTCAAGAGAGTTGCGTTTCTCTGGAATTTGTTCCATCTCAACTGCAAGGCCTTTTCACATGCCTGAAACAATAAAACTGTCAATGCGCAAAGTTCTCTACTTATTCTAAAGAGATAACCTGCACCTATCAAACATAATTTGTTTCACACAGAATGGCAGTTTATTATGGTCAGTTAACAGACAACACAAGTATGGAAAATGGAATTGTCTGAAAGAGGCTACCCTCACTCCTAACCATGTGGAGAAATGAAGATACTTGAAATGCCAAACTCACATCCAGTTTCTCTCTGAAGGCTTTGTATGTTTGCCGTTTCCTAGCAGTCTTGCGCTCTTTTTTCTCACACAAAATTCTTAGATCGTCAATAGATTCCGGAAACCTGTATGGAGAAAGCCAGCATAAGATATAACGGATGAATCATGTTCTTCAAGATTGGACAAGTAAAATGATACCTTTGGCTCTCACGCTCAAATCTCTGCCTCATTCTAGTAAATTGAGCACTGAGCTGCTCAGGATTGCTTTCCTTACATCCACCTAAAGCCTCAACCTCGCTCTCAAGGCAAATAACTGAAGCCTTATCACGGTCCACCTGTAACAGATCAAGATCAGGTCTCATGTGCGTCATTGTATCGCTAAGTCTTATAAAATCTATGTGATGAATTATTTCAATTCAATTGCTTTTTTGTTACATGAACTAGGTAAAAGAATTACGAAGCAATATTGATTGTAAGGGCATTCTTCATAAGCTTCAGGCCATAGGCACTAGAGAGTTCATTTTGCGAAGAGATCAGACATCATGGGCCTTTATTTTAAATTTATTCCATAAAATCGTAAATACAAAGGCTAGTTTCTTAGTCATACATTTTATGCTAAATGTAAGGGTGTGAGTCGTACCTTAACCAGAAACATGAAAAATTATGGAAAAGGTAATATTGTCATGCTGTAATATTCCATATAATTGTTCACATAAACGTTTCTTTCAGTCACGCTAAATAGGCGTGTATTGTAGCCAAATATAATATGTAAAACTATATAACACTGTTATAGGGACAAATTAAGAATGCTAGAATGCGTAAGTTGTTCTCTTCAATTCTTTTTTTTTTCTCAAACCCATATTCATTAGCACAGTAACTTACAATCCGTCAGTAGAACAAATTGGTGGATCGTGATACTTACCTTCGCCTTGTGCTCGAGTTCCTGATACTCAGCATGCGCAGCTTTAATATCAGCAAGGACTCTGTTATTCATTACATTTTCGTAGTGTTGCTTCTCCTGAATAAGAGTTGAAAAGAATATATTAAAATAAATCCAACAGAACGTGAGGTAGAAGAATCTAAGGAGTCAAGCAAACATACCATTGCTGCCTCATTCAGATCTTTCTCAATAACCACGAGTTCATGTTCAGCCTTTGCTAATTCCTCAACTTCCAACTTTGTTGATTCTAGAATACCGGAAGTGAATTATGAGGCACTAAATTACCAATATCATGATCCAATAAGAAGTCATGGAAAACTAACCAGATAGTTTTTTAAATGACGTTTCTAAATCTTTAGCTTTAGCTTCAGCTTCAGTCACTCTTTTCTTGAGCTTTTCTAGGAAGGTTTCCTTTTCTTGTATAATATCATTCAGTTTCTGCATTAATGTCAGTTTAGAAGAATAAGATATATACCCATGAAAGACCAGGCATCTAAGCCAGGGGGTCAAACAAGCAGGCATGGGTCAAGAAACAAACAGATATCTCCTGACGAAGTTCATCAACAGTTGATGCAGTCATAAGATTAGCTTCCTCTGTGTCAAGTGATTTTTTCACATCCTGCAGTTTAAATTCCTTTGACCTAAATTCCCGCTCCATATCTGTGCGCCTTCGCTGGCAACCAAATCAGAGTAGGCAAGCATAAGAAGTCAGGAAAATTGAAATATACCATCTCAAGATGGCTGCCTAAACTTCTCATGTAGGTAATAACATATTATAATTTAAGTTAATTAACAAAGGCAGATGCTTGCTTAACCTTTAATTGTATCTGTCGTTTTAATTGGTTGAAATGATTAATATGGTTTTTATTCAAACAAGTAGAAATTTAGGAGCCCGTCTTTGGGATGGATTTTTCCTTGAACTAAAAATATTGATTACTTCTAAATGGCAGCAATCTATCACTCAAGCCGATTTATATGGGCCATTGTCAGATCATTGATCGCATTAGTAAATGTATGGCATTAACTGAGCTAGAAACATGATGAATAATGTAAATCTTACCTTTGCAATTTTCCACATTTCCTGAAGATTCCTCAACTCTTCCTCTTTGTTACGTTTTATGCCACGTCCTTCCAGAGCGGTCTCTTTTGCTTCTGCTGCTTTTCTCTCCAGATACTTTATTTCTTTATCAAATGAACCACAGAGACGCCCAGCTCTCACATTTTTGTTTGGTGGAAGAATAGTTTGAGCAGAACCGCGGGAGAACCTGTAATGCAGTTTCATTTGAATCGATATAAGAGAAACCAGCACAGACATTCAGTTAATCAATCCTGTAGACATACCATAAACAATTTATAATTTAACAGAGTAAAATGCAAACAGCTTTGATACTACGGAAAGATAATATCACACTAGTGGGTAACAAATCTTCATCCAAAACAGCTATTGATTCATATTGCAATAAGACTTTTAAACCAAAAAAGATGCATCCTCTCGAAACTGGAAGATATATGCAGATACTCCGATGTAAGGAGGCATAGTCATACATTTTGTAGCCATCAGAAGTGTAGACCTCTTTCAGATTTGATATCCTCTGATCGAAGGTAACCGTTTTACCAACATCATAATTCTCAACAAGCACTAGTCTTTCAGCGCTAGCCTACAAAAAATGTGGTACAAATTTAATAGGCACAACAAAGTAATCCCAAGATGATATTCTTTACTAAACCTAGCAAAAAATCCTTCCAGAGGGTATAAGTCAAAGGGATTTAAAAAATACACAAAGTCCGTTAGTACTTATTCCGGCTAACTCTGGAAATGCAATAGTCATGCAATTAGATGATCAGGCATACAAAAGAAGTAAAACGTACTTTTGGACAGAACCAGCCTAAAAAATATTAGGGAAAAAGAAAACAAGAGCAGTGATAAATAGATGTTTGAGAAGGAAACTTCACCACATCCACCAAAACGTTCAACACCGTAGGGTTGTCAGAGTTTATGACAGAGAACACAGTGGGATTGTTAGTCTGCGGAAGCATGTGTCTTGGGATGTTTATTCTATCAACAAAAGGAGAAAGAAGAAAAGGAAAAAAGAAAACAAACTGTTAGATGTGGCCAATGAAAGATATTATGGGGAAAGTGTTATATGAGAAAAACGTCTTATAGGTTACCTGGACCTAGAGAAGTCATATATAATAATTTGTAAGTGTCCATAATGAGCCTCCCTCGCACATGCTCGTAGAGTAAGGGAATCTTTATGATCCGTGACAATGAAAGCATTGAGCACTTTCCCAATTGCAGATTCAACAGCAAGAGACCAAGTCTCCCCTTGTTCCAATTTCTTCAATAATTCAAACATAAATAGCAGATATCCTGATTAAAATAAGTTCAATAAAAAGGAAAAAAACATACGCATCCATTCGTTTGAGACGAAATTGCTCTACCCATGCACCTTTTTAGGATGAACTAACTTACTATCAAACTAGAAGATAATAACAGATATAACACTTCGAAAACAACCTCATTATAGTTAATACCAACACTGCATACTCCAATACTTACCACATGAGCACCGATGGGACCAATAGGGGGACGAATAAATCTATGTTGATGCCGCTCAATGGTCTGCAACAGACTGGTCACCTTAGCTCCCCCAAATGCAGTTACCTTCAAAGGAGAAAAAACCAGAAGCGAAAATAAAAGTGTTATTTCTTTGATGTACCAATCCGTACTTGTTTTTCATGTAACCAGTAACCCCTTTGCACAGCAATGAGTCCACTGATTCGCACAGCAATGAGTCCACTGATATACATTCATTCGTATACATAGTCAGTTTCCCTCCCTCCCTCTACTTAGTTTGATCTAAAAATTAATTTCTCTCTCTTTCTGTGTACATATATATATGTATATATTGAGAGAGAGAGAGAGAGAGAGAGAGAGAGGGAGTTAAGACTACATGTGCCCATAAGTATCAGCTAATGATTGTTTCACCTTGTTTCTTTGATTCATATGGAGATCACGGATACGAGAAGAAAGCTCCCGATGACTTCTGTCCATGTCTTCCAGCTGAAAAAGTGAGTAACCTTTACTATCAAATCAGTCATCAACCACAAAATGGGATAAGTAAGTTTAACCGGAAACAGCTAACAAATAGATAAGGAAACTTTTGAACGGGAAGGAATCTATAGTCTTTCTTTTTGACAATCTTTTTTCCTGAATTAGTATAACATCACCAAACCACTTTCCAGTTTTATGGCCTTTCTTGCACTTCTACAGAAAAACAACAACACATAATGTCCAGTATTTACTATTGAAGTTAAGACTAGGACCAAGAGACACATACATAAATGAGTTCCTGACCTGACTAGTAATGTTTGCTATTTCATTCTCAACCAGAGCCATCCTTTGGGTCATCTTATCTTCTTCTTCTGTCAGTCTGAATGAACAACCCAATTTCGTACGGTCAGAATAAAATACCCTTAGATGAAAGTGTGCATATGGGGGGACATAAAACCATAATTAACGAGTTCAAATGTTGTTACCTTTGAAGATTCATATTTGCTTCATCTATTTCAGCTTGGAGGTTCCTGAGCTTTTCTTCCAACTCATTTTCTTCAGCCTACATTTTTTGCAACTCATGCTGTAATTCATTTGAATATTCCCAATAAGATGAACATTTATGAACTAGGGATATATGACTTGGTTCTTATTGACAGGGAAACCAACGTGACATGTTCAGCAATGTATTCTAACTGAAACAGGATAATGCGGAAACTTGGTTTAAGAACGAATAAGTAACATAGCATAAGTAGCATCTGGAAGGAAAAGAAAAAATTCCTTTGTTATGGTGTTAGCTTCATTAAAAGCAAAGAATGATAAGAAAGTAAACACGCTTTGGTTATAATAAGGAAAAGCATAAAGTTACAATTACTTGTGTGTTTTGGACACATTGCTCATGAAAATCTTGTCTCTGTTCCTCAAGTGATTTGACCTTCTGAATTAAGTCATGAATTTGCCTAGTTCGGCGAGTTTCTTCATTTTCTAGCCCAAGCCTCTCCTTCACAGCCTAATACACAAACTAAATTCAATTAAGATATCCTTAAGTTGTATGGTTAACTACAGCAGATTGGAAGACAAAATAGCAAAAAAATAAATAAATTAAAACAGTTGGGTAGTAAGCTATACTTATGAACCTTCAGGAAGTTAATTACTTGGCCCCATTAGAAGGGAAAGAAAAAATTCTCTAGAAGAAGAGGAGGCAATAACTAGAAATGGGAAAAGGGAGAAAATGAAGGATAAGAGAAGTGATAATAATGAGAAATACTATTTCCATTGGGAAAAAGATGTTTGCTCGTACTCTGTTGATCTGGTGGATCGTGTCATATAAGTGCAAAAATGATATCAACTCAAATGTACATAGAAATCAAAACGTTATTTACACCATTGAAAGATTTTGATGCAAATCCTCCTTCTTTCTTTGAACTTCAGATGTCCGCTCCATAATATGTGATATTCGACTTCTCTTCTTGGCCAGTAAATCAGTCAATTCTTCCATCTTGCGCTGAAATCAAATAAACAAATTATTTTATGTGATTACTCTCTAAAATTAAGAACCTCAAAAAATAGAGGTTGTAGTTGACATGCCGGACACAGAAAGAATTGGCAAGAAATCCAATAAAGAAAAAATAGACATATAAATTTCATGAGGGACATCAGCCAACATACAGTCTGCTCATCTATGCGAGCCTGACAGCTGGGAATCCTTCCTTGAAGCTTTTCGATAATTTTTTGCTGCTCTTTAAGTTTTTTATCTGTATCATATACCAACGACCAGGCCAGTTTCTTCCTCAAAATCTGTATCTGTTGGGACATTTCCTCAACAAATTCCATGCTTTTTATTTTCTCTTGCAATTCATCAACTTCTTTCAATGCTGGCCGCAAAAAATCTTCCAAATGATCAACCGAAGCTTTTGCATCGTTTAATTGTCTCTCAATACCTTTTAACAGATCATCAACTTGCTGAAGAAGGGTAGCCTTGAAAAAGAACTGCAAGTACAGTATTGATTGATGCCGGTCAAAATTGGTGAGACGAGTATCAAATAACAGACTGCAGGGTCTCATGGAGCAAAATAAAACAGGGTTATTTGGTGAATGATAAGCATGAAACATGTAAGTATAATAAAAAATGCTACCGCCTGAAGGGATTTTGAAACCCCAACTAACTTGAGAAAATAGTTCTTCATGTACCTTGAACTTATCTTTTGCATTCCCAGAATGCAAAAATTCCCTGCTCTTGTCTTGAGTCATGATCACACATGGATTCTCTACATCAATCTACATAGCCAAATGTGCATAAGCAACAACTAATACATTCAAAATAGCTGTCCAAAAAGTCCCCAGGACTCATAAAATATACTACATAACAACTAATGCTGTCCTCTGTTGCATATTAGCATGCCAGAAGCGATATGTAAAAACTCACATTAAAGTGCACTACAATTTCATGGAGGTCATCTTTCTTCCCGGCAACCTTCTTACCTAGAAAGAAAAAATCACATAGACACATCACTACAAGCATTGGGAAAAAAACGTTTAATACTGCTCATTAACAGAATGTGTCTTCACCGATGCATGTAAATAAATACATGCATACTTTTAAATACAGATTTCTCATGTTTTCATCCATCCATTTTCGATAAAAAATGACTAAGCTCGAACTAAATAGGGATAACAGTTGTAACACCTTGACTATTTTTCAATGCAATGGAACTGGTTGATTCTGTAACTCTCCTTTCTACAGTGATCGTGTCTCCATATAATTCCGGCTTGAAAGCCTCTTCTCCTCGATTTTTAATCTCAACTTGAACAAGAGCATAGCTGTTTTGTGTTAAGGAAGTGGGACAAAAAAATCAAATTAAAGAGAAAAGGCACGCACAAGATCTGTAACCAACTAAAACCAAACCTGCAGCCATTCTTAATAAAATCCTTCATCGAATTTGCTCTCTGCGTCCCACGAGCTCGACTCCCAAATGCCACGCACAAGGCCGTCAATATCGCACTCTTTCCACCTAGAAATATCAAATGCAAGGGATGATGATAAAGCGCCGCAAATAAATACAAAAACATTTATCAGTCATCAGTGGCTTACTTCCATTTTGACCGGTGATAAAATTGACCCAATCGCCAAACTCAATCTCAAGATTGCTGTGGCACATGAAGTTTTCCAATCGTATTCTTGAGATAACACCCCCCAGCGCACGGTTCGGATTCATTGAAACCCTAGGTTCCGCCATTGAAGGGTTTTTCTCACCGTTCATGGCTCTTTACTGGATTCCTTTTAGCTGCGATGGTGCTTCCGTAGCAGAGAAAAAGCCAACGGTAATCGGAAAATCACAGCACCATGGAATCTTCACGAGCGCCTGAGGTAGGGCAATCGACTACCGTTGCGGGGAGAGAACATGCGGGAAAAGAAATTGTGGTCTTCTTATTATTTCTGTAAATATTTTAAGATACTGAATATTTTAATAATATAGTACACTTAAAATGTAAAAAAAATGTATATTTTCGTACATCTTTTAAGAATATTTAATATTATTATATTAATTGTGTAATAGTTTTTTCTTTTGGGTAAAATGAGATTTTCATTTACCACGTACGCTCAAGTGTAATGATTACATCAACCTCATCTATTTACAAGCAAATGAACAAATATGACGAAATATACTAGAATTAGCTATTTTCTTCAAACTTATGAAATTCATCAGTTTCCTCTTCATCTCCCCGGTTATCAATAAGGTGAGTTGCTCCACTGTTCTCCAGCCAGTTTTCGAGTGCACTCTTTAATTTCGCTCGTACCAAATGTAGTATAGCATGGCAGATAGCAGGCCATGCGGATGCCATGCTGAATGTTGTGCTTACCTCCTTCGGTCTCCATCCATTTAGCCAAGTCCTCAAAACCACTTAAAGGTTCATTAATGCATAACCAATCAGATAGGTTAGATAGAAGGCATTGGCTAAAAGTGCATTCAAGGAAAATATGTTCCACTCTCTCCACTGGTATACCACATAGGCGGCACGCCTTATTAGAAATGTTAAGCCCCCAATTGTATAACCTATCCGCAGTTAGTAGCTTCTTTTGGATCAACAGCCAAACAAAGAAGGAATGCTTAGGGATGCACAATTTATTCCAAGTGGCTTGGCAAAAAGGGAATGCATGCTGATCCCCCTTGAGCCAGAGATACCCAGACTTCACAATGTACAATCCATCTGCTGTATACTCCATTTTTTACCATCATAACCTCCCCTAAAGTTCTCCTTTAATCTGTGTAACTTTTTCCAGTGCCAACACGAGTCAACTGCCGGCCTGAATTCCCAGAAATCAATTCCTTTCAAGTAAACCGCATTGATCCACTTAATCCATAGGGAGTCAGATTTCCTGGTGATGTCCCATATTTGTTTGCCCGTAAGAGCTTTATTCCAAGTGACACAGTCCCTCAAGTTTAGGGCCCATTTACTCCGAGGCAAACAGATTTTGTCCCAACAGATTAGAGGGATGCATTTGCCTTGCACCTTCCTCCCCCACAAGAAGTCTCGACATGCTTGGTCCACCTTCTTACAGATAGACTTGGGCAGCATGAAAACAGACCGCCAATAACCATGCGTGGCCAAGAGGACTGAATTGATCAAACAGAGTCTACCTGCATAAGATAGGTTCCGGGTTGTCCAACACCTAATGCGAGCTACTATCTTTTCAACAAAAATCTGGCAGGAAGTAGCATTCCATTTAGTAGGGGAGATGGGGACTCCCAGGTACCTCATGGGAAATGCTCCAAGCTGAAAACCAGTATCCTCCACCATCTGATTAGCTGGGTCCCACTGACCCCTGCAAGGAACAGATTGGACTTCTGCTGGTTGGCAGCTAGACCAGAGACAAGGTAGAACTGCTCCAGAACTTCTTTGACTACAGTCACTGTGGCAGATTTTGCTTTACAGAAAATCATCAAGTCAGCAAAACACAGATTCACCAATTGGATTTGTTTGCATTATGCATGATATCTGAATCGGGAATCACTGTGGCCAGAAGTAACTGACGAGTTAGATATTCCATAGCAAGCACAAAGAGCAAGGGAGAGATAGGCCCCCTGCCTTAAGCCTCTTGCTCCTTTGAACCACCCTGTTTGTGCCCCATTGAAAGCTATAGTATAGGAAGCACTGGTAACAAATGCCATAATCCAATTAACAAATTTCAGTGGAAACTTAAGTAAGCATAGCCAGCTTCTCAGGAATTCCCAGTCCAAGGTATCATAAGCCTTCCTTATATCAACCTTTAATAGAGCTCTAGCAGATGTATTCTTCCTGCCGTACAGCCTGATTAGTTCCTGACACAGTAAAATATTGTGCACAATAGATCTGCCTTACTCAAAGACACTCTGATTAGCTTGGACAACACTGGGCAAAACTGGCTTAAGCCTTGAGAGAGCATCTTGGAAATGCACTTATAGATTGTGTTGCAACAAGCTATAGGCCTAAACTCTTTAGCAGATTTGGGATTGGCAGTTTTTGGTATAAGAGGACAGTTTTGTCCAGCTGAGGGAGCAATCTGCCCGTGTCAAAGAACTCCAGGACTGCAGTGGTGATTTGCTCTCCTACAACATTCCATGTTTGCTTGAAGAAACCACTCCATACCCATCCGGCCCTGGAGCCACATCTGCATGGATAGAGTTCATTGCATTCCAGACATCCTTCCTATCAAATGGCTGAACTAGCTTCATTTGGTCAGGTAGAGACAGAGTGTAGCCCACTGCTGCAACCATGGCCGTATGGTGGGACTTTCTCTGTGTTTTTGCACCCAACATGTCTTGGAAGAACTCAGTAAAGTGCTTCTGAATAGCCTGCTGATCAGTTAAGAACCTCATTTCAGTGTCAGTAATTGAAAGAACTCTGTTAGTGTATGCTCTTTGTTTAATCACAGCATGAAAATAAGCTGAATTCCTATCCCCTTTATCTAGCCATCTAGCTTTAGCCTTTTGTCTCCGAAACTTATCATTAGCCACACTCAAAAAACTGTATTCTAATATGAGAGACTCATCCTTTTTAAGTAGCTCAGGGCACATGGGATCTGTAGTATGTATTAGATAATGTGGGCTATAGTTGTGATATATTGTTTTATATCAATAAAGTAATACTGTTTCTGGTGTTGCTTTTCCTGTCCTTAATGAGTTTGGTTGTATATGAGTAGTGAGATAGTACCAGAAATAGAAAGGAATCAGAGGAAGAAGATAAATGAGGTAGAAGATTAGGTTAAATTTATCTTTTCATAACCCTAATTATCAGTACATGTACGGTACTTATAGTATTAAGCATGTATGAGCTCATAACTGTCCCATTTAATTGCAATAAAACGAGATAGGCCCAAACTTCTCATTAGTTCAGCCCATCAGCAACAACACTATTTTTCTGTTGTTCAGCCCAACCCATCGTGCACCAATCCGGCCCAGACTTGTCTTCCTTTCTCCTTCTTCGATCTCGTCTTAGTTATACCCCAACGAACAGCTTTAACATCTTCAGTTCTCACTCCTATCTGGTTCTTGTCCAAACCCAGACCTCCTTCCACCTTACCATGCTCGACTTCAGCTGGGGTGATAACAATTCCCCCCGGTTGTGAGAATCCTTGTCCCCAAGGCTTGTTCTTCGCTAATTTGGGTCTAAGATGCTCTTCGTCTTCCCAAGACGTGCCCTCGTCGTCGTCGTTCTTCCACTGCACCAACAATTGAGGTATGACTCTTCCCTTACTGTAAATGGTCCTTTTGTCGACAATTTTAGTGGGTTGAACCACAAATTGTCCCTTTGCATTTTGGTTACCGAAGGTAAATGACTCACCTAGCTTCTAACCTCAGAAGTTAAGGCTTGAATCTTAACTTTCCTTCCCCTCATCCTAAGTGTGAAGGTCATGCACCCATAGTCAAATTTGACTGGGGAGCAAGCCCTCAGCCAATCACCTCCCAAAATGACATCACAACCTTCATTCCGTAAGATCCTCAAGGTGTGAAAGAATTACACTCCTCCCATTTGCCACTTGAACTCAGGCACTTGCATATTACTTTTCAGTTTCTGGCCATTTGCATATTCGTCGTAATTGGTTTTCTTGATACCAACGGCCATTCGAGTCTTCTAGCTGTGTCAGCCTTTAGGAAGCTTAGAGAGCTCCCCGTGTCAATTAGGATATTAAGCTCATGACCCCTGCAGTACCCGGTCACCTTCATGGTATTTGACCCCATATTTCCCTTTGAGGTATTGATGGAGAACAACACTTCTTCATTTTCAGGGTTGCTGTCTTGAATGTAGGATAACTCCTCTTCTTCCGTCATAATGACATAGACGATCCTATTCTTACACCTATGTTCGGGGACACATACTTCGTCACAATTATAGCATAGGCCCTTTTCTCTTCGAGTTGCCATCTATGTTGCTGTAAGTAACTTAGTAGGAGGTTTGAGGGTTCCTTGAGGGCCATATTGCTGATTTGTAGTTGTTTCATCCCCTCTGTTTGTAATGTGCACTGTAGACGGTGGCTTGTTTTGTCCCTTGTTCCTCTTGGAAATAGCTTCCAATGTATTGAGTTGCATCCGGCCCATGTTGATAGTTTCTTGAAGGGTCTTGGTTTCAAACATCATAATGAAGTTTTGCAACTCTTCACTCAACCCACTGATGAAACTTGCCACAAAATACTCCTCAGAATATTCCCTGTTGTTAAAGGTGAGCATACATGCCTTTAGTTCTTCAAACTTGTCAACATAGTCATTATAGGACCCATCTTGCTTCAGCTTATTGAATTCTCCAATAATTTTAGCCTCCTTTAGCTCCTCAAATATCGCTGAGACCATTCCCAAAAACTGCTCCCAATTCAACTGTACATGTCTGCTTGCTAGGTTTTGATACCACGCTGCAGCCCTTCCTTCAAAGTGCATGGCTGCCAAGGTCACCTACTGGTGGTCTGGAATATTAGTTATCAATTGGAAATACCCCTCACATCTCAGCAACACAATCTGGGGATTTTTCCATCAAACTTTGGAAAGTCAATTCGAGGTACAGATAGATTGCCATTCATGTTTGCATTCAGATTATTATTAGTACGATTGTTGGGGGGAGTTGTCACCAGCTGATTGTGGTGTATCTGTCTAGGTTCTTGGAATCCTTGAGAGGTATGAGGATGTGGAATGAGCAGCTGCTGCCCATTTGTGAAAGTAGGACTTGGTGGAGCGCCTAAGATCGATCCACCTGTACCTATCTGTATCGGGGTCTGTAAGCTGTTGATAGCCTTTGTAATACCATCAAACTTGTCGTTAAAACCATCACTAACCTTCTCCAACTTATCTGTCATTTCCAGCTTCAGGATGGTGAACTGATCCCACAGTTTCTCTTCAGCAGCCTCACGTTTCAGCATTGCCGACTTGAGCTCCTCATTAGAACGGGTTACCAGTTGCTCAAGCTTCTTCTGGTCTTCCTGCAAATCCTTAAAACGAGTATGTTCTGCCATGTCCAAGGAGTTAGCTCTGATACCAATGTAGTGTGTATAGATTAGACCTGGGTTTTGGGCCGGGCCAACACGGAACCGGCCCAAAACCGGCCCAGAACCGACGGTAGATCCGGTTCTGAAACCGGTAACCGGCCCAGTTAAAATGAACTGGGCCGGTTCGCGGGCCGTGGAACCGCGGATTACCGGTTCCGGTTCCCGGTTCCGGTTCCGCGGTTCCGGTTAGCCGTTGGGCCAACGGCCTCTTCAATTTTTTTTATTCTTTAAACCCTGAAAAATTACCATTTTACCCCCGAACGAAATATCTATAAATACCACCTCATTTTAACCATTTAACTCACAATTACATCCAAATCTCTTCCACTCTCTCTCAAAAAGCTCTAAAAAAATCATCCTCATATTAATATTTGATATTATTAACAATAATAATTATTTTATTTACACTACTACACACACACTCACTTATTATTACAAATAATCAAACTATTATTTTATACTAATGGCGTCGTCATCGAGAAATCCTAACCCTCACGACGTAGATGTTTTTATGGTTTTAGGTCACGCCGATACATTTCGGGGAAATGCCGACACCGACGAGGAGACCGATGTACCGGAACCGGAACCGGCGGGAGCGACCGACGAGGGACCGAGCCAAGCGTCTACGCCGACGACAAGAAGGAAGCAACAACCGCGTGGTCGGCGGTCTAAGGTATGGAATTTTTTCGTCTTAGAAATGGATAAAAATAATCCCGCTACAGGTACCGCTTATTGCAAAATGTGCCGTCATCCCTACTCGATTAAGACCGAACCGAATCAAGGTGGGCCGGGCTCGATGAAAAAACACCTACAAAGGGCGCATAATTTCGGGGACGATCTAGAGCGGGTAGGAACCGAACCCCGACAACAACAAATAAATGTAAGTACGGGTAAGAATTTTGTTATTACTAGGGAAATTTCTAAAAAAACATTAGTTAAATTCGTAGTAATGTGTGAAGAACCCTTTTGCATTGCGGAAAGTGAAGGGTTTATCGAATTTACGAGTACGATACAACCCGGATTCCATAACGTGACCCGTAAAACCCTTAGGAAATATGTCTTAGAAACTTTTAAGGAATATCAGTCTAACTTAATTAGTCAAGCCAACATTCGTGTAGGATTAGTTTGACTACCGATATTTGGACTAACATTACGTCGCAATCTTATTTAGTCGTCACCGCCCATTGGATAGATGAAACATGGACCATGCAAAAACGTATTCTTTCCCTAGATCACCTAGATTCGCAACATAACGCCACTACGATATCGATCTATGTGTTGAATGTCGTTAATAAATATTGTATTCAAGATAAAATTATGTCTATCACCTTAGATAATGCTAGCGCGAACAACGTAGCGATAGGGATCCTTCGTAGGCATCTTAGGTTACGATTAGACGGTAAATTATTACATGCTAGGTGCGCTTGCCATATTATTAACTTGTGTGTGCAATGTGCTTTTGACGAAATTTTGGGAGATATTGTAGAAAAGTTTAAGGTAATAGGTAAGTTACTTCGGGAACGCATCTACGGAATGTCGTAGAAGCAAACCGTCCTTGCCGCCGGCCTCACGTACAAGAAGTTTCCGTTGCCAGTCCCGACTAGGTGGAACTCGTTGTACCACCTCCTCAGCACCTTCATGCGCTACAAGGACTTGTTGACGCCTTTTTGGAACGAGGTCGCAGTCGGCAACACCTCCATGTATGAATTACGACAACTTGATTGGGATATTGTAGGTTTGGTCGTGTCCATACTTGAAGTGTTCGCCGAGGCTACGGAGAAATTTTCCGGAGTTCACTACCCGACGTCCCCTTTATTCGTCCCGAACCTCTTCGCGATGTGCTACAAGTTCGTGGAGTATCGCAACAGTCCATACTTGGGTAGTTTCATCCAAAACCTGGAGCAGAAGTTCAGGAAGTATTGGGAAACCATCCCAATAGTACACGGTTTGTCGGCCTTACTCGACCCTAGTTGCGGTGTTGATACAATGATATTTTTTTCGATTATTGTGCTCAATTTCCACGAGAGAAAGTGGACGACCAAAAGGCGTCAATTCACGATTCTCTCCAAGAACTTTTTTCTGTTTATGCAGCTGAGCAGGGACACAGTGTGGAGCAACCCGTACCAGCGAGCGAAGCCGGTTCGTCGGAAGGAGGCGGCGGCGCAATGGGACTACTACGAAGATTGAAGGCACAAAAGACAAAGACCAAAACGCGTGCGTCGGGGTCGAACACGAATGAGATCCAGCTCTACCTGAGCCACAACTTCCAGACTCTTGAAGACTTCGACGTTTTGGGAAGTCGAACGCGACTCTTTATCCGACCCTCTCCGCCGTCGCTCAAGACGTTTTAGCCGTGCAAGCGTCTAGCGTCGCCTCCGAGTCCGCCTTCTCTACTTCCGGGCGAATTATCGACGACAGACGCACGAGCCTTAACCCGACTTCCCTCGCAATGTTAACATTATTGAAGGATTGGTATTTGGCCGAATCGAAGAACCGACGGGAGAACGCTATCGACGAGTTCCGTTCTTCCAGTTCGGACGAAGACGAAGAGGCTTCTAACATAGTTTTAGTTAATAGTCAAGTCGAATAAATTGTATTTTTTATTTCGAATATTTTTTCCTTTTTTGTAATTTTTAGGTATTTTTTCTTTCTTTTATGTTTTTATTTGTATTTTTTAGGTAGTTTTTTTTTATTTTTTTGTAATTTTCTTATTTTTTTTTGTTTTTTTTTGAATAAAAATTTTGGATATTTTCTAAAGACTTTTTTCAAAGTAAAAAAAAAATAAAATTAAGTGGGTCGGTTCCGGTTCATCGGAACCGGCCCAATACAGGCCACAGGGTTCTAAGTGTGGTTCTGGGCCGGTCCCGGGAAATGGTCCCGGAACCGGAACCGGAACCGGCCCCACTACGGAACCGGTTGAACCGGAACTGGAACCGGTAGAACCGGCCCAATCCGGCCCAAAGCCCAGGTCTATATTAGATAATGTGGGCTATAATTGTGATATATTGTTTTATATCAATAAAGTAATACTATTTTTTGTGTTGCTTTTTCTGTATTTAATTATTTTGGTTGTATATGAGTAGTGAGATAGTACCACAAATAGAAAGGAATCAGAGAAAGAAGATAAAGGAGGTAGAAGATTAGGTTAAATTTATCTTTTCATAACCCTAATTATCAGTACAGGTACGATACTTATAGTATTAAGCATATATGGGCCCCCATTTAATTGAAATAAAACGAGATAGGCCCAAACTTCTCATTAGTTCAGCCCATCAGCAGCAACACTATTTTTCTGTTGTTCAAGCCAACCCATCGTGCACCAATTTGGCCCAGACTTGTCTTCCTTTCTCCTTCTTCGATCTCACCTTAGTTATACCCCAACGAACAGCTTTAACATCTTCAGTTCTCACTCCTATCTGGTTCTTGTCCAAACCCAGACCTCCTTCCACCTTACCATGCTCGACTTCAGCTGGGGTCATAACAGGATCATTGTGAACTTCAAGCTAACATTCCTCGAGTTGTGTTTGCACCAAAGCAGTCCGGTTCACAATGTCTGCAAACATTTCTCTAATTAAAGCTTTCAGCAGCCTCTGTAAACGTAGAAGGTTGTGGTAGACCTTACTCATTGTAAGACCAGTGCTATCATCCCAGTGGTTAGTGACAGTGGACATGAATGAGGGGGCAAGACTCCACATGTTAAAGTACTTGAAGTCCTTCCTGATTACTGGCCCTGTTGTAGTGTTCCTTAGGAGAATTGGGGAATGATCAGACACTCCCTCGTTTAGGAAAACTGTGGTATAATCACAGAACTTGGAAACCCATGCAAGGTTCCCAAATGCCTAATCTAGTTTGCACCAAATCCTCTTGGCAGGGCATTGCTTGTTAGACCATGAGTATTGACATCCACTCTTTTTACTTCCTCAAGCTGGCAATCCTGAAGACATAGGTTGAAATCCAAAAACTCAGAGGCTTGGACAGGGGACCCACCCACCCTATCCTCTTATCCTATGATGTCGTTGAAGTCACCCCAATTCAGCCATGGGTCACTGAGGGAGCAGCCAATCTGTCGAATGATATCCCAGAGTCTATTCCTTGCTACACTATCATTATGTCCATATATACATGTGAGGTAAGAAACTAAGACAGTATCCCTGGTTACATGAAAATATGCTGATCGGACTTAGAGAGCAGTTCCAACTCATAACCCCCTCTCCACACAACCATGATCCTCCCATTTTGATGAGTGGTACAATTATGGCACCCATTCCAGCCACAGAAGGTAGATTTTAAGACTCAGTCCCCATTGTCCAGCTTCAACTTAGTTTCTCACATACAGAATATACTAATTCTATGTCTGTTGCAGAAGAGAGATACCTCTCTGCGCAGGGCCATTCAGGCCCCTTATATTCCATGAGGCCCAGCTATCCATGACCAATGTCATGGACCCTCTTCTTGGAGGGGTTATTATCATCCACATCTAGCTGCTCTTCTTCCACAGATTGCACTAATTCAGCCCAGGATTTGTTGCTACTGCGGGAGGTAGAGCCTCGAGGACTTGGGTGATGGAGCTAAGGTTGTGCATCATATTTTGTCCTTAACCTGAGGGCTCAGACTATGCCACAGATACAGTCCCCTCGGTAGGCCTTCCTAATCTCACCTCTGGCTCAGAGGGTGTACAGGAACACCAATTGGTCCCCCTGCAGTTGGTGGTCGAACTGGTTGCCATACTCTGGTTACACCCTGCCTGCATTCCAAGACCTCATGCTCATACTTGTGATAGTTTTTTTGCTAAATAAGAAAGTGTACAAAAGATGTGGGACGCCCGATTTAGTAAAATGTATAAAATGGTTTGGGACGGAAGGAGTACTTAGAATACTCATCAACATTTAGTACTTGTTTGGATGAAAATACCGTAGCCTACGTTTGGTTACCAATATAAACCTAGAAAATGTTATAAACATTTATATAGATGTCCACCCAGCTTCTTATTCAACTCATAACCTACTATCACTCATTCACCCCACTTATTGATTTTATTATCGATACTTATCTATACTTATATTATATTAAGGGTGAGGGGAGGCTATTAACTGTCATTTTGGTATGTAAAATATTTACAATTTAACCTCTCTATTTCGAATTCATTAATTAAATAATTATCTAACCCCTCAATTTTAGTTATTATACTTATACACCTACTCATTATTTTCCTTTTATATAAATAAAAATTATATTTCATCTATTAAACATAAATTATAAATTTCAAAATTAAAATTAGAACATAAGCACACGCATAGAGTGTGCAGAAAGTACTAGTCTCTATTATCAATTGGCTCATTATTTCTTGTGATCAACGTAAGGCTTTACCTCAAGCCTATAAATAGAGGTATCTGTACAAGTGAAAGATAAGTAAATGAAAGAATTCTCTTATACACTCTACTCTCTTGAAATAATTTTACAATAGTTATCAGCACGGAGTACTCTAGCCGACTGATAAACGTATATTAATGGGTTTATTATAGCAATTATTTGGGATATAATAGAGTATTCTCCATTGTTTCTCGCTTTTATATGCTCTATTTACACTTATTTGCACATTGTAGGACCTTATGACGGCTATCGGGCGAAAACGAGGCAAAATGGACAAGTTATGAAGCTGCAGTAGAGTGTCACGGCCGTGACATTATTGCACCAGACCGGCAGCAAAGGAAGCCAAGCTATGTAGAGCATAGTCACGGCCGTGAAGCCCGCCTGAAAAGTAGCAAAGGACAAAAAAATTCATATCTCTCAATCTAGACCTCGGATTGAGAATCCCTTTTGTCAAAGTCAAGATTGGCGAGTCTTCTATTGATGGTTAAAATTTCAGGTCAATCGGACATCGTTTACCCCTCCATCTGAAAGAAATACGAAATTATCGCAAAGCTATTGAATGTGTCACGGTCGTTACACAAGCTGCACAAGGCCGTGAAAGCGGGCAGTGAGCTCATTTTATGCCCCGAGAGTGTCACGGTCATGAAGGATTATGTCTCAGGCCGTGAAGGTGTCGAATTTCACTATAGAAGTCCAATTTCAACTCAGAAAGAAGGGAACTCCTTCCGAAATTCAACCCTAACATATCAGAGACGAAAGAGAACCGTCAAGAACAGAGAAACACCCCCAGAAGCGCAAGAGACGGATTAACAATGCTTTCACGCCGAATGGAACAAGGAAAGAGAACCTTCCCCCGAGACCATCCCAGATCAATCAGAAGGGAAGATCATGAGTCCTCTGCCCTTGTTCTATATTTCTTTCATTGTTTTCCCGTCAGTTATGAGTTGCCAAATTCCCTATGTGTTTGGGATTAGATGAACACTAGGTTATTTCGTAGTTAAGACATATGTTATCGTGACTCGTGTGTTTTGACTATTTATCTATCTATGAAAGTGTTTCTTCGCTTTAATATGTCTATGTGTTAAAGTGATTGTGTGGAAAATTGTTAGGGTGACAACTAAACAAAGATTAGGCCGTTCATAGAGGATAGGATTCGAGTGTAGGGCGAAAGCAAATACTTGATCCTCGCCGTTAGTAATTATTTTAGATCCCCGCGAGCGTTTAGGGCGACAGCAAACTCGTGAGCGGGTAGGAAATTACTGCGATTTAGTCTTAACCACGTAGGAGCGATTTTATTGTCTTAGCCGATAGTACCTAGCGGGATTCGAATCCCGAGCACATCTTTATTATCTGAAAGCTCTCTTACCAGTTTTAGCCGTGTTCTTTAAATCTCTCGTTGCTTTAGGATTGGTCTGTTAGGTTAGTTCATAACATAAAAAATTTGCATACTTTATTTAGGCTAGATATCGAGTCGATAGGTTACTACTAGTAATCAGTTTATTCCTCGTGTTCGATACTCGTTTACTCACTTTACTGCACTACAAACGATAGGTCCACTGCCTGACCCACGTCGATGATAGAAATTAAGTATTCGTTTTATTTTATCAAAATTGTCGCACTTGCAATTTATATTAGCACACCACGTGTCGATCAAGTTTTTGGCGCCATTGCCGGGGAATAGATTGATATTAGAAACACCGTAGTTCGGTACTTAGCCATTTTGTTTAATGTTTTCTTTGATTTTTACTATTTGCGTTATTTGTTCTTTTAGTCATTATTATTTCGTTATTTCTTTTACGTGTCGATTTGTTCTTCGCTGATCTTTTTATTTCCGTTCATTGAAGGTACAATTGTTGAATGACCCGAAGCCATCCATCGGGCCCCATTGTTGAAGGAGATCCAGACTTCGAACGTAAGCTACGAAGGCAGCTCAAATACAGTTCCGAAGCCACTACTAGTAACTTGCAAGAAGCTTTGGTCAGCTATAGAAAATTCCCTAGAGGAGACTTCCGTAGATAGATTGGAGATAGAATGAGATATGGCGGGCCATAGAGTACATGTCCACAATATTCCAGAGGAGGAGCAGTCACTACAAGATTTGCTCAAGAACGCCGCACTAGGCGATACAGAATTGGCGATAGTTATTCCGCCGATCGAAAACAATAACTTCGAGTTGAAGCACTCTTGGCTTCAGATGATCTTCCAGACGGCCCAGTTTGAGGGAAAATCCAGACGACGATCCTTACTCGCATCTGAAGGCCTTCCTGACGGTGACCGACACCATCAAAATCTACGGTGTCACGGGCGATGCAATTAAACTGATGTTGTTCCCGTTCTTGCTGAAATTCAGAGCGAATGACTGGATGGAGATGCTGCCACCTTGCTCGATCACTACATGGGAGGAGCTGCGAGCTGCATTCATTGGCCACTACTTCCCGTTATCAAAGGTGTTAAGGTTAAAGAAAGAGATCTCCGTGTTCCATCAGAAGGACACAGAAAACCTCTACGAGGTGTGGGAGCGATACAAGGTACTAGTGAAGAAGTGCCCGCAACACGGGATGTTAAAGGCAGCCATGATCAACCGCTTCCACGAGGGTCTCAATGATCAGACTGTTCACATGCTAGATGGAGCCGCAGGAGGAGGGCTCTTGAAGCTCTCTGCTACAGATGCTTGGAATTTAATCGAGGACTACTCGAGAAACAGCTTCATGCGAGGCAACACGAGGATTACGACGCCGGGCGTGTTCGACGTGAGCGAGGAGACGGCTACGAATGCTAAATTTGAGGCGCTCAAGCAACAGATCGCGGCGACGAACTCTCAGCTGCAGACGGTGATTGGAGCCCTACTTCCCAAAGCCGGGCAGACGCAGCCCGTGAACGCCGTGACGACCACTGTACCATCACAGCATACACAGTACATACCACTGTGTTGGGTTTGTGGCGCGGCCCATGAGACGTCCGAATGCCAACTCGGGCAACCCCTAGAGCACGTAGATTACATGGGCAATTACCAAGGTGGCCAACGGAGTTACCAGCCTCGAGCGCATCTCAACTTGGCGTACGGGAATCAGAACCACCAGGGGCAAGGACCGCCGGGATTTCAGCCTATACCATCCGGTTTCCAAAGTGGGGCACCACGACAATACCAGAATGCACCCGCAGGGTTAGGATCTGATGATATGAGGGAGATGAAGGACATGATGAAGACGCTCCTCACGAATTTCAGCAACACCACCGCGGCTCACGAGAGTCGAATGACGAAGATGGAGGAGTATATGGAAGCGAACGATATACTGCTCAAAACACAGACGCGTCAATTAAGAAGTTGGAACAGCAAGTGGGCCAATTAACGAAGCAACTGGCAGGGCGAAATCAAGGATCACTCCCAAGCTACACAGAGACAAACCCTAAGGAGTACTACAACGCGGTAACCCAGAGGAACGGCAGTGGAATGCAAGAAATTCCCGCCAAGCAGAATTCAAAGGAGAAAGTCGATTTCGAGGTCCACAACGAGCCAGAAGTGGAGGAAAGCAAGGGCGGCGGAGTAAGGTCAAGGATGACAAGAGAAAGGCGCGACCATTCGTGAAGCCGTACCAGCCGAAGATTCTGTACCCAGCTCGGTTGAGGGAAGCCGAACCTGAAAAAGAAAAGGTCGAACCTAAAAAGGAGGAACTCTCGCCTGAAAAAGAAAAGGCGGAGGAGAATGCGCGACCACCGGTAAAGCCGTACCAGCTGAAGGTTCCCTACCCAGCACGTTTGAAGAAGGACAAGGACGAGGCGCTATTTAGCAGATTTATGGGTATGTTCAAAGAATTACATATTAACTTACCGTTTATTGAAGTCATTACGCAGATGCCCAGTTTTGCGAAGTTCCTGAAGGACTTGCTGACGAATCGACGAAAGCCCGAACATGTCTCCACGGTATACCTACGAGGAGAATGATCGGCGATACTCCAGAACAAGATACTGAAAAAGCTCAAGGACTCGGGGAGTTTTACTATTCCTTGTCTGATAGGTGATTTAGTAGTCGAGCATGCTTTAGCTGATCTAGGCGCTAGTATAAATTTAATGTCGTATTCTATGTTTAAGCGCTTAGGATTAGGTGAACCACGACCCACTAGGATGAGTATTCAATTGGCCGATAGATCATTAAAATACCCTCTAGGTGTTATCGAAGATGTTCCAGCTAAGGTCAATAAGTTCATTATCCCTGCTGATTTTGTGATCTTAGAGATGGACGGGGATGAAAATGTTCCACTAATTCTAGGTAGATCATTCTTAGCTACAGGCGAGACCATGATAGATGTTAGGAATGAGACGTTAACTTTGACAGTAGATGGTGAAAAAGTTAAGTTTAATATGGCTGATTCAATGAAAAGAGTAATGAGCATGATGATAAGTGTTATTGCTTAGATGCTTTTGAGCACGATTTCTCGTCTTCCATACAAGGTTTATCACAGGTTTTGAGTAAGGAGGAAGTCGACGAGCCCACGATGACCATCGGCAAAAACAGCAAAGAAGTTAAGGACAAGAGCCCAGTTGAGGATGTAGGCGAGGGAGACTTAAGCAGAAAAGATGTGATGTACCTCGACTTCCAGCCACCCTAAGCAAACGAAAGCAAGTCTGGCTAAAGACAATAAATGAAGCGTTTTTTGGGAGGCAACCCAGGTTTTATCAATCTAGTACTTTCTTTTATTTGCATGACTATGATGCATATGAATATATATACTATTATTATCTATGTCTAGTTGATTTTACGTTTCATTTTCTTTTTAGTTATGTCAGGATATCACGAGTCACGATCTACGACCTTCACGCGTCCAGTCACCACCACGTCACTTATTCGTCAGGGGAGTCCCGTTCTTTTTAACCTTCTTGTCCCTTTCTTTATTCATTTTTACGTTGAGGACAACGTAGCTCTTAAGTGTGGGAGGGGAATTTAGTTTGAGCATTTATGTGAAATATTTTTTTCTATGACGTGTCCGTGAGCTATTAATGTCGTTGGAAAGACATGAATTGTTTAAAATCGAGCATGATTGTTTGCGTCATCTCAAGTCAGTTTGCATTTTACGAAATTTTGAGGGCGACTAGGACATGCATGAGTGATTGAATCATGTCAGCTTGGATAGACATAGCACTACTTTGAGAGATTCTACACATAACCCATTTACGTTGTGAGAGTTTGACCTTGACGAGCTTATGCTCATTTTTCTTGGTTGTATAACATGCCTAGTCTATGTCTCTCTAGAACCTGCTTGTCTGATACGTGTTGAAACTATTTCTGGTGCGTTAGTGTGAAAATGATGAGGGAATTAGGAAATAAGTCCATTGCCAAATTTCCATACCACGACTAATTCCCATAATCAGCCACTTAAGCCTGAGCCTATTCGTTTGTTTACCTCGTAAATTATAAAAGCCACTGTCCCAAATAAGCCTCCAGAGATTATCTGAACCTGAGTTGATTAGAACAGAGCAGAAGTCGAACTTGAGGGTTACTGCTTTGATGTCTGATTTAATGTTCTTCTCTGTTATTCGGTGAAATGATTCGATCTTACTTGACCGTTTTCTGAAATGACCCGATCCCGTGCATAAGCCTGCCCATAAACTTTTTGCAAGATATAGATTTTGGTAATAAGTATCCCTAGGTACACGGCATTGGCTGTGACGATGTATTCTTTGCGACAAAAGCCAAACCTTATGTTTAGAGAATAAGGGCAGTGCACAAAATCAGATCTTAGCTAAGGTGAAAGGGCAGAAAATGAAAGGAAACTGAGTCGAGAGGGTCGGGCAGAAAAGTCTAGGATTCCAGAGCGAGAATGTTGAGTCTTATGTTGGAGCATGTGACTGTCAGTTTTTTTTTTGGTAAAAAGTTATCATTACCACAAAACTCAAATATGTTCGCTACATGTACACGTAATTGCGCACAGTATCAGCAAAAGTAATGTAACAGTTGCGCAATAAAACTCTGCTCGGCCAATCTGATATGGAAGCATGTCAGTCTTTTGAGTTGCTCAATTGCAACTCCTTTAATTCTTCTTGCAACTTCATCCTCTGATATCGCATCTCCCCCATGCAATCTCCGGTTCCGTTCATTCCACACCACATATAGCATGCCAGTAATCACCATGATTCGTACCTTGCATGCCTCATGGTTGCGCTTGCCCAGCTGCTTCAATTGCCTCTTCAGCCCCTCAAGTGTATCTGCAATTCGTACTTTGAGCCATTCCTGCGTCTTCTCTCTGATCAATCTGCTAAACTCACATTGCATGAATAAATGGCAGATTGTTTCCTCTTCTGTCCCGCATAATAAACACCTTAAATCCAGTAGTTGCATCCCCCATTGTTGTAAACGGTCCCTGGTCAGAATTTTGCCATGACAAATCAGCCACAGCATCAGAGAATGCTTTGGCACTGACCATCTATTCCAGACAGCATCAGCTAACTCGAACTTCACTTCTCTGTTTTGCCCCAGCCAAGTGTAAGCTAAGCCGATTGTATAGTTCCCATGGGCAGTAGCAAGCCACCTCCCCTGCTCATAACCATGTCTGAACATCTCCTTGATCTTATTTAGTTTCCTCCATGTCCAGCTGCAGTCCCTAGGTGCCTCATGCGACCAGAAATCCACACCCCGCAAATACACTCCAGCCAGCCATCGGATCCACAGGCAATCTTTCTTCCTAGCTATATCCCAAATCAGCCTCCCAATGCATGCATAATTCCAGTCCCCACATCTCCTTATGTTGAGACCTCCACAGCTTTTCCTTCGGCAGACCAAATCCCATGCAACCAAAGCTGGCATATGTCCCCTCTCAGTCCTTCCCCAAAGAAATTATCTACACTTTTGATCAACTAATTTAACTACACTTCGAGGTAATACAAAGATTGACCCCCAGTAGCTATGTAGAGATAGCAGCACAGAATTTATAAGGCGGCTTCTCCCTGCATATGATAGATTCCTAGTAGTTGTGACGCCCGGGGCCGAAGAGGGCGAGGAGTGATCGCCGGTGCCAGGGTGCACGGACAATGAGCGGCTCCTGGCAGGCTTCTAGGCGAAGGGGTACATGAACGAACCGATCCAACACCAGAATGAGAGGGAATCCTGAGACTGACAATGTATGGGCGTGTCAGGCTAAGAATCGTATAAAAGAATTGATAGTACTACTCATATCACCAAGGTCGACCTACCTTTTCGGGAGTCCATCTATAGAAACTCCGAAGTTAAGCGTGCTTGACTTGGGGCAATCTAGGGATGGGTGACCCCCTGGGAAGTTTCTCAGGGTGCGTGTGAGCGAGTGCACGAAGCACGCTAAAAGATTAAATGGTGGTACAGTGGGGCCAGACTATCAGTCGGAGTGTGGTGGACCCAACCCCACAGGTCCCGGTAGGGACCGATGCTATAGTGACACCCGGTATGGGACGGGTCGTTACAGGTGGTATCAGAGCACAACCTCTCGCAGTACGGTGCTGGTTCGGGGACGAACCATGCGGAAGCTGGTGGGCATGTGACGCCCGGGGCCGAAGAGGGCGGGGAGTGATCGCCGGTGCCAGGGTGCACGGACAATGAGCGGCTCCTGGCAGGCTTCTAGGCGAAGGGGTACATGAACGAACCGATCCAACACCAGAATGAGAGGGGATCCTGAGACTGACAATGTATGGGCGTGTCAGGCTAAGAATCGTATAAAAGAATTGATAGTACTACTCATATCACCAAGGTCGACCTACCTTTTCGGGAGTCCATCTATAGAAACTCCGAAGTTAAGCGTGCTTGACTTGGGGCAATCTAGGGATGGGTGACCCCCTGGGAAGTTTCTCAGGGTGCGTGTGAGCGAGTGCACGAAGCACGCTAAAAGATTAAATGGTGGTACAGTGGGGCCAGACTATCAGTCGGAGTGTGGTGGGCCCAACCCCACAGGTCCCGGTAGGGACCGATGCTATAGTGACACCCGGTATGGGACGGGTCGTTACAGTAGTCCAACAAGCAATTCTCTTCACAATTCTGTCAACTAGTACCTGACAATCTGCTCTATTCCATTTGGTAGGTGATATGGGTACACCTAGGTATCTCATTGGAAATGTACCTTCAGCAAATCCTGTTAAGTCCACTAGCTCATGTCTCATAGCTGCAGATACACCAGCAATGTATATGTGAGACTTAGTATTGTTAGCCTCCAGCCCTGTTGTCTCTTGAAACTGGTGTAATGTATCCATGATCAACTTTACAGAATTCCTCTGAGCTTTGCATAGAATTATCAAATCATCTGCGAAGCATAAATTAACCACCTGCAGCTGCTTGCATTGAGGATGATACCTGAACTCCCCCCTCGAAGCTGTTAGCTTTAGTTTCCTTGTTAAGTATTCCATTACCAAGACAAACAGTAATGGTGACATGGGATCTCCTTGCCTCATTCCCCATTAATAGAGATTTGGTAGGAAGCTGTTGTTATGCATTCTTCAATCCAAGCCACCATTCTGACAGGAAAGTTTAGTTTATGCAATAGGCTAACTATGAACTTCCATTCAATCATATCATAAGCCTTTCTCAAGTCAATTTTCATCAGACATCGAGCTGATACAGCTCCTCTTCTATACAGCCTCAGTAATTCCTGTGTCAGGAGAATGTTATGTGCTATGGATCTTCCTGGCACAAAAGCTCCCTGATTATCATGCACGAGCTGAGGCAGTACAGCTCTGATTCTTGTACAAATGAGTTTGGAGACACATTTGTAGATGGTGTTGCAACAGGCAATAGGTCTGTAGTCCCTAGCATAAGTGGGCTGATCAGTCTTGGGAATCAGTGTGATAGTAGTCTTGTTGAGAGCTTTCACCATCTGGTTATTCTGAAAAAAGTTCTGAATCACTTGGCTTACATCCTTTCCTACTACCCTCCATGCTTTCTTATAGAATCACTATTATACCCATCTGGTCCCGGAGCCTTTTCACTGGATATGGCAAACATTGCTTGCTTAATTTCTTCATGACTGAAAGGCTTAAGCATTTCCAGCTGTTCCTCAACAGATAGAACCTTCCCCTGTTTGATGACTTCATCCTCCACTTCACTTGTATGCTCCAGCTTTGTGCCTAAAATTCCTTGGTAATACTCCACAATATGGGCTGCAATATCCTCATACTGGTCAAGGAGCTGCCCTTCCTCAGTGTAAATAGATGAGATTCTGTTTCTAGTTGCCCTATGCTTAACCATGTCATGGAAAAACTTTGTATTCCTATCCCCTTGATTAAGCCAAGTGATCTTTGCTTTTTGAGCTAGGAACTTTGTTGCAGCCTTGCTCACCATCTCAAATTCTGTGGCACAACTCCTCTCCTCCTGAATTAGCAACATATTTAGGGGGTCTCCATGCAGTTTTCCTTGAGCTGCTTTCAACTTCTGTCTGCTCCATTCCATAGAATTCACAATATCAGGGAAGTGTGTTCTGTTCAGGTCTCGTAGGGAGCCTTTCAAGTCCCTTAGTTTCTGAATCAGCTTCCATTCACAGCTCCCATCATAGCTGCCTTTCCATATATCAGCTACCAGCCCCAAGAATTGGGGTGCATCTACTCACATATTTTGGAACTTGAAGCTTCTCTTGGTATTCCATTGAGATCCCACCTTCCTGAGCAGTATAGGGGTATGATCTGAGACACTTTCCTCCAGCACATGAGCCTCAATGTCTGGGTATTTCTCAACCCAAGGGTTATTAACAAAAACTCAATCTATTCTACTCCATACTCTATGATCCTGGTCTTGCTTATTTGTCCAAGTGAATCTATTACCTTTCCTGGTTATTTCCACAAGCTCACAATCCCTGATGCAGTCCCTCAGGCCTGCACATTCAGAAGCCAACACAGGTGCTCCTCCAATCCTGTCATCCATGTTCTGTACATTATTGAAGTCTCCCCATATTACCCATGGTAGAGTATCTTGTTTCAAGCTTCTAATATCTTTGTGAAATACTATTGTGTCCATAGATACATGTCATCAGAAATTCCTTGCTCTGTCTGGAACATAGAAGATGAATTAACTGATCAGTTTTCCTTATGACAGTCACATTCCAACCATTCTTCCACAGCACCACTATTCTCCCATTATGATGGCATTCCAGGTTATTCACTTGCTTCCATCCTCTGAAGCACCTTGTCATTATCACCTCCATATTGTCTTTCTTTATTTTTGTTTCTACTAGGCAAGCTAGATTGATCTCCAGTTTTTTACACAGCAAACCAATCTCAGCTTGTTTGTGAGGGATATTCATACCCCTCACATTCCACACTAAGGATTTATCCATGAGGGGGGATCCAAGCCTCTGGAATGGGGCTTGGAGTTTTTACCCTGCTCTCGACACATGTTCCTGTTCTCAGTTTTCCCTTGTTCAGTATAGGACCTTCTTCTTCCTTGTATTAGCCAGTTGTCATTACTCCCATCAGGTTCCTGCTCCACCTGGTTGGTATTCTCCATGTTCAACCCCATTTCCACCTCCCCTTCCAAGGTTATTGACTGTTCCCTTTGAGTGTCATCAGAGAGCACTTCAGTTTTACTTCCCAATGCCCTGTCTTCTTTAGTCTCTCCGGGTATGATTTTCTGTTTAACCGTCCATTCATGAGGGCCCACAGCCTTCCTACATACCTCTGGTTCATGCCCAAACATTCCACATTTCCCACACTTGGTAGGTTTCCATTCATACACAACTGTTTGCTCAGTAATTTGACCATGCTCATTGATGAAGGATATGGTCTCCTTCAACTCTTGCTTCAGTTCAATTTCAACCAGTACTCTGGCATACTGAACCCTTTCCTTCCGTTCAGTAACTCCATCTGCCATGATAGGGTTCCCCACAAGGCTTGCTAGTTTGCTCAAGCTCTTAACCCCCCAGTACTTAAGCTCAAGATGGGGAAACTGAATCCACACTGGGACTCTCTCCACCTCCCCCTTCTTAAACTGTGTGTTTGGAGTCCATGGGCTAAGTATAACAGGTTTTTTTATCAAATTGTAACACTTCCTCTTGTAGTACTCTATCCCGGGTTTCCATCGAATCAAATTTGACCAAGAATAATCCTGCTCGCACTTGTAAGATCTTCTGTATCCCATATTTCTTCCACACCCTGCTCAAAAAACCATTCATCACAGAATAGGGTGGATTCGAACCCAAAACATAGCAGATAATGGTTGAGTTCCAATATTCTTTGAGTTTTCGCTTATGTGTCTTAGCTTTAGGATTATGTGTGTCGGTGTCTATGCTTGTCATCTCATTATTATTTGACCCCGTTTCGACCAGAAAAATCCCTCCGATTTACGCTTTCCACCTTAAGTAGAAGATATGCGATTAACTTGCAAGCCTATGGTAGGGCTTGGACTAGCGCACTATTTGAGTGAATCCTTGTGAGGTATGGGTCTTGATTTGTAGTGTTAAGGAAATTCAGGTTGATAGCTGCCGATCATTAGTGTACCGTCCATGATTGTTTGCTTGGTTCCATTTTGCGCTTTCTAGCTATGATGATAAGTTTATGCCGTAATGTTGATTTGATGCCTTTCTGACTTCTGAGGACAAGCAAATGCTTCAGTGTGGGGAGGTTTGATAAATGTATATTAATGGGTTTATTGTAGCAATTATTTGGGATATAATAGAGTATTCTCATCATTTCTCGCTTTTATATGCTCTATTTACACTTATATGCACATTTTAGGACCTTAGCACGGCTATCGGGCAAAAAGGGGCGAAAACGAGGCAAAACGGACAAGTTATAAAGCTGCAATAGAGTGTCACGGCCGTGACATTATTGCACCAGACCGTGACAAGAGGCAGAGAAGGAAGCCAAGCGATGCAGAGCATAGTCACGGCCGTGAAGCCCGCCTGAAAAGTAGCAACGGACAAAAAATTCATATCTCTCTCTCTAGACCTCGGAATGAGAATTCCTTTGCTCAGAATCAAGATTGGCGAGTCTTCCATCTATGGTTAAAATTTCAGGTCAATCGGACATCGTTTACCCCTCCATCTGAGAGAAATACAAAATTGTCGCAAAGCTATTGAATGTGTCACGGCCGTGACACAAGCTGCACGAGGCCTTGAAAGCAGGCAGTTAGCTCATTTTGTGCCCCGAGAGTGTCACGGCCATGAAGGATTATGTCCCAGGCCGTGAAGGTGTCGAATTTCACTATAAAACCCAATTTCAACTCAGAAAGAGGGGAACTCCTTCCGGAATTCAACCCTAACATATCAGAGACGAAAGAGAGCCATTAAGAACAGAGAAACAGCCCCAGAAGTGCAAGAGACGGATTAACAACGCTATCACGCCGAATTGAACAAGGAAAGAGAACCTTCCCCCGAGACCATCCCAGATCAATCAGAAGGGAAGATTATGAGTCATCTGCCCTTGTTCTATATTTCTTTCGTTGTTTTCCCGTCAGTCATGAGTAGCTAAATTCCCTATGTGTTTGGGATTAGATGAACGCTAGGTTATTTCGTAGTTAAGACATTTATTATCGTGACTCATGTGTTTTGACTATTTATCTATCGATGAAAGTGTTTCTTCACTTTAATATGTCTATGTGTTAAAGTGATTGTGTGGAAAATCGTTTAGGGCGACGGCTAAACAACGATTAGGCCGCTCATAGAGGATAGGATTCGAGTGTAGGGCGAAAGCAAATACTTGATCCTCGCCGTTAGTAATTATTGAATTTTAGATCCCCGCGAGCGTTTAGGGCGACAGCAAACTCGTGAGCGGGTAGAAAATTACTGCGGTTTAGTCTTAATCACGTATGAGCGATTTTATTGTCTTAGCCGATAGTACCTAGCGGGATTCGAATCCCGAGCACATCTTTATTATCTGAAAGCTCTCTTACCAGTTTTAGCCGTGTTGTTTGAATCTCTCGTTGCTTTAGGATTGGTCTGTTTGGTTAGTTCGTAACATAAACAATTTGCGTACTTTATTAGGCTAGATATCTAGTCGAGTTATTACTAGTAATCAGTTTATTCCTCGTGTTCGATACTCGTTTACTCACTTGACTGCACTACAAACGATAGGTCCACTGCCTATCGCACGACGGTAATAGAAATTAAGTATTCGTTTTGTTTTATCACTTGTCGCACTTGCAATTTAGCACACCACGTGTCGTTCACCGACGTCGACGTTTATCTCTACTTGAGTAAGTTTGGTATGTTCTACTTTACGTTTTTCTTCTACACATTTTTGTTATGCTAACCTCACAAAAATCGAATCCATTTGTCCTTGATATCTAGATGCAAATGGTCTCGTTGAGACAATAAAAGGAAATTGAATAGGAATGACATCGTTGCGGCTTGAAAGATTATTGATCACTATCATATGCAAAATATCGTTGCGGCTAGAAAGGCCATTGGTCACGTACCTGTCGTACGTAAAAGCATTTGTTGACCTTTATCAAGCATCCTTTAAGAGAAAGGAAAAAATATCGAGATAAACGTTCTTATATCTTGATCTCAAAGACATTGCCTTTGATGATTTTACTTTCTAAAGGTTGATTTCTTTGCAAAGTTGCCCCGAAGGTGAAACAAGTGGTAGTCACCCCGAAGGTGGAACTATTGTGTTTTTTATGATTTTAATTCTTAACGTTTGTGGTCTTTAAATCGCCCCGAAGGTGAAACTAGTGGTAGTCACCCCGAATGTGCTATTGTGTCTTTTATGATTTTAATTCTTAAAGTTTGTTGTCTTTAAATCGCCCCGAAGGTGAAATTTAGTCACCACGAAGGTGAAATTAGTGTAAATCACCCTGAAGGTGATGTTGTTAGAAATGTCTACGAATTATTTTAAATATTTCGATGTAATGGAATTTTATCAATAATATTTTAATTTATCCATTACATTTAATTTTTTGTCTTAATCTTTATATATAAATATTATTTCATTTTCTATTTTTAAGAAAATGGACGTTTCTCTTACGAATGCAAAGAATTATGTCTCGCAGACAACGCAACGACACATTCGATATTTAAAAAGACAATAAATATTTTTCTTCTAACGTGATGAAAGAGTCACATGTTAGTACTATATGTGGTAGTAAAAAATAATCTAAAGCTCCGGAAGAGCAATTATAACTTTTCCTCGATGAACAAAATTTTGCGGCGACGATATATTCTTCAAAGTCCAATAGAAATTTGTTGAGCTTAAAGATATCTGCCGAAATATCATGTTGAGACTAAAGATGAAGGTAAAAATGAATTAATGTATATTACAAGTATTATTTCCGAAGAGAAAGTTGTGTTTGAAAACTTACCACCTCGGGATTGTACTACACGCATATTTCTACTTTTGAATCGTATACAATTATAAATTGGATGTTTACCAATGATGATGAATTTTTATTTGGCATAACCGGTTGCGCCATCCGGGTTCTATAATGATGCGAAGAATTATTGAGAAATACTTCAATTTAACGAATTCTCTTGTGTTGCATGCTCTCAAGGCGGCCTTCACAATGAAAAATAAGAAACGAATCTTCTAAATTTTTTGAGCGCATACATGGCGATATATGTGGGCCGATTCACCCATCGTGTGGACCATTTCGGTATTTATGATTCTAATCGATGCATCGACGAGATGGTCGCATGCATGCTTATTATCAACTCGCAGCCTGGCGTTTGATAGATTATTAGGGGAATCAATTTGGTTACGCGCTCATTTTCCAATTATCCCATCAAGACAATCCGTCTTGACAATGCTAGTGAATTTTGTTCACAAGCTTTTAATGATTATTGATGTCAATGGGGATAACATCCAGTAGCTTATGTTCATATAAAAACGGTCTCGCATAATCGTTTATAAAACGCTTACAATTATTTGCTCGGCCATTGCTTGTGAGAGCGAATATCCCAACTTCTGTTTGGGATCATGCTATTTTGCATGCGGCAGCACTAATTCGCATTAGGCCAACACATTATCATGTGGTCTCCCCAATGCAATTGGTTGAGAGTCATTAACCAAATATTTCCCATCTTAAAATTTTTTGGTGCGCGGCCTATGATCAAATTAATCAACCATAATGCACAAAAATGGGGCTCAAAGAAGGTTGTGAATTTATGTTGGCTTTGAATCCCCATTTATAATTAAATATCTCAAGTCAAAGACTGCAAATTTATTTAATTCAAGATTTGTTGATTCTTATTTTGATGAATCGGAGTTCCCAGCTTAGGGGGAGATGAAAAAGCGCCGAAAAAGGAAATTAGTTGGAATGAATTGTCGTTGTCCCATTATGATCCTCGTACAAAGCAATGTGAACTGGAAGTTCAAAAGATAATTCATTTAAAAATTAGCAAACCAATTGCCAGACGCATTTACTGACCCTAAAAGAGTTATGTGTAGACCTTTTTGGTCCAAATGATTATGAGAGTTTTGATTATTCCAAGTAATTATGTATTATGGGGGTACAATTTAGAAAACTCGATATGTATGATCTATGATGTTTAAGTATGTAAAAATATTCGATTAAGTGCTTAAATGTGATTAAATTGTTAAGATAATCGAATTTGTGTGATCTTGTGATTAACTGGAATATTGATGTGATCACCTGGATATGAACGTCTTCGTTTGAATAGAATCTTACTGTGTGCTATATATGGAAAATATATTGAGTGATATGTGAACTGTCTGCGACAGTAAGTTATTTTATGAAAGAATATCGAAGTGATCACCTATGAACGACTGTATGCTATATATATGGAAAAGATATTCTGATTGAGCTGTACATGTGATTAAGTTATTTTAGGAAAGAATACCATTGTGATCACCCGGATATGAATGTGTGCTATATATGGAAAAGATATTCTGCTTGAGTGCTTACATGTGATTGATTTATTTTAGGAAAGAATATCAATGATATATCCGTTTAAGTGCTATCTTATTTGACTTTTAAAATCAGTGAATCAATGATCATGCTTTCCTTATGCGACTTAGGATTTATATTTTGGAAAGTGATTAATTGATTTGGCTTATATGTGGTAAGATGCTGATTGAGTCTATTTATGGAGTGCTGAAATCAGATGAGACCACCATACATGGAAAGTATGCTTTGCACTATACTCAGTAAATCAAATCTTTCTCAGTGCGAATTGGCTATCATATTTTGGGAAAGAAATCAGTTGATTGAGCTTACCATTGATAATATGCTGAGTGGAATTATATATGGAATATGCTGACAAACGGATGAGATTACAGTGGAATGAAAGTTAATCTTTGGTATTTATGGTAAATGGTCATGTTTGACCATTGAGCTTAATTGGTTTATTCTTGGCATGATTCTTTGAGATAATGCACGTGATTATTGAGCTTTCTCTTCCATAGTGCTTCGGTTGTGTAAGAATCGGTCATTCTGTAACCATAACTGGTAATACACAGTGATTATTGGAAATCTTGGGGAGATCACACCCCAAGGACATGATTAAACCCCAGTTGGGGATATAACCTGTATAAAAATCATGTCTCACTTTACTTTCAGTTATTTACTTTACTGTGAGACAAACCCGGAAGGCCAACAAATAACTTTGTAATATCGTTGGAACGTTTTCTGAAAATAACGTGATATTTTGTGAAACAGGGTTAGGGAGATAACGTTGATACTCTTACTGCATTCAGGATAACACACTGTGCGATTATCTTCTTAAAGAAAAGTATTTTCAAAGAAGAACAAGCCAATAATTTTTTTTATAGCCTAATTCACCCCCCCCCCCCCTCTTAGGCATATTTTACACTTCATTGTTAAATCTCATATTGTGGCTATGAATGCTCCGATTAATAAGTGTCCCTGAAAGACTACGGCACGCTTAAAACGTGGTAGACCAATCGGTTCTAAAGAAAAAGTTCCTCTTAAAAGAAAAGGAGCAATATTCAATATGATCGCGAGGAAACTAAAACTCCTGAAGAGTCTACTGACATGCTATTGAAAAGTTTTCAGACGAAGCACAGGTACCTGAAAATGTTGATAATCATGAGATCTCAATAAATTATGTCATGAGTAAAAACATGTGGAATTGAAATGAAATAAACGTCGACGATATATTGTATATACAGTGGCAAAACAATTGTGAATGATAATGAGGATCATGAACCTAAGTCTATGAATGAATGTAAGCTTAGACATGATTGGCCAAAATGAAAAGATAGATGAATTGAATTCACTAGCAAAACGTAAAGTTTTTTGGACCAGTATTGCGCACACCAGAAGATGTGAGGAAACGAAATGAGAAAAATGAATTTGTGATGGCACAAGGTTTTTTTCAAAACCCCGGTGTTGATTATGATCAGACGTATTCCCATTTAGTGGATGCAACTAACTTTTTCGATATTTAATAAGTCTGGCGTCAAATGAAAAATTAGAAATGCATTTGATGGATGTTGTCACAATCTATTTATATTAGACGTGGGTAATGGGCCAGGTCATCCAGGACCCGGCCCATAATCGGCCCGTGAAACCAGCCCGAAACCGGAATCGGTTCCTGGCCCATTTAAATTGGGCTGGGCCGCTTATGGTTTCCGGCCCGACGGTTCCGGAACCGACAAAAGTCATATGACTGTTGCCACTTTTTATTTTTAATTTTTTTCATTTGACCGTTGCATTAACGGTTATTTTATTTTTTTATAAAACATAATTAATTATTTTATTATCATTTTACCCCCAATACCAAAAATCTATAAATATCACCTCATTTTAACCATTTTTCGTCACAATTACATCCAAATCTGTTTCTCTCTCTCTAACACTCTCTAAAATCATCATCATTAATATTATTAATATTATTAGCGTTACTAATTATTTTATTTACACTACACACACTTACTTATTATTACACAAAATATCTAATTATTATTATTTTATATCATAAAAATACTAATGGCGTCGTCATCGAGAAATCATCACGAAGATACATTTCGGGGAGCCGACGACACCGACGAGGAGACCGAGGCACCTGAGGCGACGGACGAGGGACCGAGCCAAACTTCTACGGCGACAACAAGGAGGAGGCAACAACCGTGTGGTCGGCAGTCTAAGGTATGTAATTATTTTGACTTAGAAATGAGAAACGATAATCCCCAACTAGGAATGACATATTGTAAAATTTGTCGTCAAGGCTACCAATTTAATTCCGCCCCCCAATCAAGGTGGTATGTGTTCCATGAAAAACATCTTGAAAGGGCGCATAATTTTGGAACCAGTTCACAGTCGGCACCAACTCCAAGTATGAGATACGAGACGTGGATTGGGATATTGCCGGTTTTGTTGTGTCGATACTTGAAATATTCAACGAGGCAACGGAAAAATATTTGGGGTCGTTCATTACCCAACATCCCCGTTGTTTATACCGAACCTCTTCGCCATGTGTTACAAGTTCGTTGAATTTCGAAGTAGTCCGTATTTGGGTGGTTTCATCCAAAATATGGAAAAGAAGATCAAGAAATATTGGGAAAAAATCCCAATAGTCCACGGCTTGACGGCTTTACTCGACCCAAGCTGTGGTTCGGACACGTTTGATATTTTTTTCGAGTATTACGCTCAGTTTCTTGAAAAGAACGTTGACGACCAAAAGGCGTCAATTCACGATTCTCTCCAAGAGCATTTTTGTTTTTATGCATCTGAGCAGGGACAGAGCGTGGAGCCACCCATACAAGCGAGCGAAGTTGGATCGTCGGAAGGACTTGGCGGCGCAGTGGGACTACTACGAAGATTGATGACGCAAAAGTCGAAAAGTAAAATGCATGCGTCGGGGACGAACACAAACGAGATCCAACTCTACTTGAGCCACAACTTTCAAACTCCTGAAGACTTCGACGTTTTGGGATGGTGGAAGTCAAACACGATGCTTTATCCGGCGCTATCGGCCATCGCTCGAGATGTTTTAGCCGTGCAAGCGTCTAGTGTTGCCTCCGAGTCCGCCTTCTCCACATCCGGCTGATTTTATCGGAGATCGGTGCGTGAGCCTTAACCTGACCTCCCTCGCAGTGCTTACATTATTGAAGGATTGGTTTTTGGCCGAATCGGAGAACCGAATGGAGCAAGCCATCGATGAGTTCCAATCTTCAAGTTCGGATAAAGACGAAGAGGCCTCGAACATAGTTTTAATTAATAGTTAAGTCGAATAAATCGTATTATATATATATATTTGTAATTTCTAAGTACTACTTTGTTTTTTTTTTGTATTTTTTGGTATTTTTTTGTAATTTTTTTTTTGTATTTTTTTTTCTTGGAATAAATTTTTGGGAATTTTTTTAAAGTCCAAAAAAAAAGTCAAATGGGCGGAACCGACCGGAACCATTAAGGCCTATGGGTCCATCTCGCGGTTCCGTTTCGGTCCCGGAAAATTCATCCGGAACCGGAACAGTGCCGGAACCGATGGAACCGAAACCCGCCCGGCCCGGCACATTACTCATGTCTAATATATATGGCGCATTGGATAGTGATATTTATAAGAAGCTCCCTGAATGATTCAAATTGCCTGGCGAACACAGTCATAGTTCTCGTGATCTTTACTCGATCAAACTATGCAGATAGCTTTATTGTTTAAAGCAAGTCGGACGTATGTGGCATAATTCCTTAACCTATTAAAAGAAGGATATAAACATGATCAAGTATATCCTTGTTCATATATAAAGAGATCAGGGTTAAATTTTGTCATCATAGCTGTATATGATGATGACCTTAACCTGATTGGAACTCCATGAGAGCTCCCAAAGGCGGCTGATTATTTGAAGCAAAAATTTGAAATGAAAGATCTTGACAAGACAAAATTTTGTCTTGGTTTACAAATTGAAAATCTTGAGGATGTCGTATTCTTGCATCAGTCTGCTATACTATAAAAGTGCTTAAGCGCTTTTACATGGATAAAACGCACCCCTTGAGCACGCCTATGATAGTGAGATCACTTGGTGTGAATAAAGATCCATTTCGACCACGTGAGAATAACGAATTTTTTACTGCTTGGCCCGGAAGTATCATATCTAAGTGCAATAGGAGCACTAATGTATCTTGCGAATCATACCCGTCCCGATATATCATTTGCGGTTAATTTACCAGCAAGATATAATTCTTCACCACACGAAGACATTGCAATAGTATTAAATATATATTTCGATACCTTCAAGATACGATAAATTTGGGTCTTTACTATCATACATCTGCAATGGATGTCCACTCAACTTCTTATTCAACTCATAACCTCCCCACTATTATTCATTCACCCTACTTCTTGATTTTACATTAATCTCTATTATCAATTACCCCATTATTTTTTGTGATCAATTTAAGGCTTTACCTCAAGCCTCTAAATAGAGGTATTTGTACATGTGAATGATAAATGAATGAAAGAATTCTCTTATACACTCTACTCTCTTGCGATAATTTTACAACAGAAAGTATGTTGTAATATAATTAATATTTTCTTACATTGGTTCCATTAGATGAAGCCCATAAAAAATCGAAACACTCGAACATATTAAACGGACTCTTCAATTATTTATCCCAAATGGGACCCGTTATTATTTTATCCAAGATTTTCGGGCTTGGACATTGTTGTTAACTAAATTCACAGCATAACAATTTGCATTATTACAAATTTATCAGGACTTTTAATTTAAATACAAAATAAAATTCACGAGTTTTCTCCCAAATCAAATATACGTCTCAATATAATCATTAATCGACCAAAACTCCAATTTGGAAACCTTCACCACACATCACGACTACTTCGACAGCCCATGTAGAGGTCGAAATCATGTTGACTTCAAAAAACAACGCAATTACCTCATTCTCTATGATGGACAAGGGAAACTTTCAATAAGCAATTCAACCACAAAACTCTTCAGGTAGTTTGACGTTCTTCGTCCTAAGAGCATCTCCAACGGGTACTTTATTTTTGTGTAAAACACAAAAATAAAATATGTCTTTGCTCTAATTGAACTCTATATCTAGCACCAATATTGTGTTGATTAGCAGAGATACTCTAAATGTAGAGTACACACGATATTCAACACAAAAATTGTGTTGTTCTTTATATTATATAATTTATTTAATAAATTTTTTTTAATTATATTTAAATATGTGACATTCTTATAATAACAAAAGTAAAAATAATGTTAATTTCCTTTTATTTATATTTTCGTTTTAATTTAATAAAATTATAATTAATTAATATGCTAAGTTTATAAATTATAATTTTATTGACTATTATAATATAAGGTTTAATATATGAATTTGATTTTTAGAGTAGAAAATAGAGTTAATGGGTTGGCGTGAAAATTAGTTTAGAAAATAGAGTTTATGAGTTGGAGTAAAAGCACTGTAGCACCTGTAATATTGTGCAGACTTAACTGTATTTTTAAGCTGCGGGTTGGAGATGCTCTAAGGCCGTCGAGAAGCTAGAGATATTCGTCGATTTACACGTGGACATCTCGATTTTCGGGCATATTTCCAATGCTAATCAAGCAAATTTTTTCTTAGCATCATCTTCATCAGTATAATTCAACACCGTTGAGACCCAACTCCCATATAGCTTCTACTTTATGGTGCGTTTGGTATGCGGAATTCGATGTGAAAAAGAAAAGAAAAAGTGCAATGATACGACAAACAAAGCGTAAACGTACAATGGTTCAATGCGTGCCATTATGTTATAAACCAAACACACCCTTAGCGTAATCAACGTAGATATCAAACAGAGAGTTGGCCGAAGTAGAGATGATGATATTGCTGCAAATTTTATTAGCAAGTTATCGTTGTTGATGTTTAACTTTGATCCGTGAGAGGAGCTACCAACACCAATCATATCCAGTAAACCACACCAATCACATCCAGTAAAAGTGTATACCATTTCCTTCCATCTATTGTAATTGAATCAACCAAAAATTCTGCAGAAAAGGATTTCTTTCCTTATGAATGCTGTGGTATTGTCGCAAGTTGTCTGATTTTAATCCGCGTAGTTGATGTGTATGATGGATGTACCAGTTTCTTGTCCGATTCAACAGTGAATCAATAACTCCTCCAATTACCATGATTGACTACGTTTTAATGATATATCATTATTGTATTTATCTAATCAATCATACTGTAAATTCATAAAATGCTAATTACACTATTAATGAACTCCATGATGAATGGTGCAGGGTAACATGAATATACATACAGGACTTCAAATGAATTGAAAAGCGTTGTTGCAACTGAAACAGAAGATGACTGTTACTTGAGCATAGTCCAACACGCGACCGGCAAATGAGAGAAATATTCAGACATAAAACACCAGAGACAGAGTTTGATAATATTTGCAAGTTTATATACAACGAAAACCACTGCAAAGCACATGAGAGGCAAGTCGTGTAAGTAACGGCACATAAAGTAAAAGGTAGGATAATGATTTTACCTTCGAAAATCAGGAGCTAGTGCTGCCGAGGTCAAAGTCCATGGTGTAATCGTATTCTATGGTTGGGATCACCGATGCCATGAATTTCAAGAACAGAAAGAGATACCTGTTGAAGAAATAATGAATTGATATAAATGAATTAACTGCAACTCTTTCCAATAGCTGATCAAGAGAATGAGAAATAATTAGTAATATCGTACTTGTCAACTTCGGGTTCTACTCCTCGGGACATTAGGACATCGATGATTTTCTTCATTACAGCACCGTGGCGACATGGATGTATCGATGCGTGTTTTCCAGGCAAGTGTGGATGGTCTTCAATTGTTACCTTACAACCAATCACAGAGAAACTTTTCATAACTTCATCGCTTTACTTTATATGCAGACGTACATTTTTTAGAGGAAAATAGCTAGCTTGCACGTAAATTAAATCCGAATGTTTACTATTTTGAAGACAGTAATACAGATGATTAAAATCGTAAAATGCATAAAAAATATAGCTAAAAGTGGCTTAAAATACGGGGAAAAAAAACAAGAAACTAAATCTTACTGTTTTGCGTGCGTGGTCTTGGCTAACATCCTCAAGAACAAGTTCGGGTTGCAAAAGCATCCTTGACTGTGACAGATAACAATTAACAAGTACCTGCATTAGATGAAACGAAGACTAAACCATAGTAAAATGAAGGTGGAAAAGGGTTAAGCATTACTGACCTCGTCATAACCAGTGAGCCAGACCCGCGGAGTTTGGTAATATTTGTCGTACCTAGACGAATAACTTTCAGGCACAGCATTGAGAAAACGCCCAGGGACGTATATCTCTAGTTAAAATTTACTTACGTGATGCTGACATCATATGTTCGAGTTCGAAGGATATTGTCATCATCAGGTTCATGAGCAACCAAGTATATATTCTGAAGTGTTGCCTGCGCAATGGACGCGATATCAGAAAAATAAAAGTCAATCAATTGCTGTAATGATGCTAAACCTAATACAGAACATCAAATTAAAACTAATTATTCCATTTAACAAGCTTGGAAATAAATCCTATTAACCTATTTGGACAGCTTTCCAAGAGATTGCAAATTAAAAAATGCCAGTTAAAAAATACTGGGAGATATATGATGATATAGCTGCTAAAGGATGAAACTTCAGATACTGTTAGGTCAGTAATGTACAGGATCATTTTCAACAAGGTTGTCAGCTCCAATGTCATCCATGTCTGGAACATCCTCCTCTTCTTCCGCGCCAAAGTGAGAGGAGAAGGATTGGATCCTATTCTTCTCGCTAATGTCTAGTGTCTCCATCGAGGGCAGATTTTCATCTTCATCATTTTGTTTTTCTAAAGAACAAGATAGGCACACGCACAACGGTCAAGAACGAATGACAAACAGAAAAAAAATGCTTTTGGTAAATTCTTTTCAAGTCTTGCCGAAGACATCTATGTCATACCTTTGGGTTTTCCATGAGTCGCAAGCCAACCATCATTATCCTCATTATCAAGTAGAACTTCACCTCCAGCAGCTTCATATTCGTCTTCAATCGAGGCGGCTCTACGAAGACATGGGACTGCACGATAAAACATGATCAGAATGAACAAACTTAATATATAGAAGCAACACATCGAAGGCACCCATATCATGAAGGCTACATTGTGTCAACGAATTCAATTTACGAAGGTTTCATTCACGTCGATGTATGACAATAAACGACGTACCGTTTCTTGTTACCAAGAACTGCTTATCTTGAGGCAAGTATGACTTCCTCTTACTAGGCTCCCCCGATTCCCTATATCAAAAGGATAAGCATGAAACCATTAAACATGTTTAAGATCAATAAACATGTTTAAGATCAATTAAAGGACACAAAAACAAGTTTCACAAAAGCACAATTCCAAGTGTGCAGCTTGGAGAAAAAATTACATCGAGATTCTAGTAAAAACAAAGGCATAGAAAAAAAAGTACCTTGACGAGAACAAAAAAGAAAAGTAATAGTAAGCTAACAATCGAATCGATCAAAACGGACAAAATCAAACGAATAAGAATCTGCAATAAATCCAATTCCTTAAGAGGGGCAAAATGAAATTACCATGACCAGGTAGGACACTTGGAGACGAGGTTGTCTCCGGCGAGAACGAACTCGTTGACGCTGAGGACCCCTTTCTCCTTGAAGGCCGAGACGGTTCGTGCGCTCGTCATCCTCTCCACCGTGCCCTTGAACGCCTCGTGAATCTTCTGAGTCAGAACCATTTCTGAATTTGATAGATGGGAATTATTCCACTGTGATGATGGCTTCGCTCCCTCAGCGATTTCAAAGATTGAGAATCGATAGATTGCAGGAACGAAGAAATAATCAATCCTTTATTAATAATTTGGACTTTTCTCAATTCTTTTTTTCTTCTTACTAGTTTTTCTCTCTTTTTTCTTCTTTATTATTTTTTTTTTAACTCAGGAATACCCACTCAATCGGCTACAAACTTATATCACAAATCTCTCGTAATTCGGGTGAGTGAAAATATCACATTTTTGTTTATTTATTACGGGAGTTGCCTTTACTGCTACTTCATTATAATTAATCTGCACACTCTATGCGTGTGCTTAAAATATAATTGTTTTAATTTTAATTTTGAAATTTATAAGTTATGCTTAGTAGATGAAATATAATTTTATATATATAAAAGAAAAATAATGAGTAGGAGTATAAGTATGATAACTAAAAATTGAGGGGTTAAATGTTTAATGAAATTAGAAATAAATAGGTTAAATTATAAATATTTTACAGACAAAATAGCAGTTAATAGCCACCCCGCCCTTAATATAATAGAATAGGTAGTAAGTTTTGCTATGTAAATCAATTATTCTAAAAAATTTTGGGGTTCGAATCTATTAGGAACGAAGAACTTCATGAAAATCATATAATACCCTGCCATACTAGGTAATTACTTTTTTATTGGTCTCAGGGCTTGAAATAAACTGTCTTTGGTCTGTTAATTTACATTAATTGAAAAAATTACGTTAAAATAAATTCACACACTACATTACACTTCTATATTCTCTACCATTCTACTTTTAGTAATTATTATAGTTAATTTACATTAACTAAAAAGATTACGTTAAAATAAATTCACACACTACATTACACTTCCATTCTTCTTTTAGTAATATTTATTTTATAATTATATAAATCTATATTAACATAATAACGTGAGCGTGAAAAGAATACTTAGGACTTGTTTGGTTCGTATGTTTATATTTAGGAGAGTTTAAACAATTATGTTTTATATAAAACTAATTAATGAGTATAAAATAAAATGTGTCTTGTTAGTGGTTTTAAATAAACCCATGTGAGGGGGTGTGTTTATTTAAGCCCGCTGGGATGGATTTAAAGCAGGATTACATACACATACGTTATTTATACCCATGAACCAAACACTTGAACATGCGCTAAACCCACGCTTAAAAAATCTAAACCCATGACCCAAACAGGGCATTAGCATTAATTAAACCTCAAGTTCAATACCCATAACTATTGGAAATAAACAACACAAACTGACACACACACACACAAAACACACTTAATTCCGAAACATTAAAACCCATTTTCTCATCATCAGGTCAAGGTATGAGCACAACAGAACCTGAAGTCTTCCTACTCTGAAGATCAGCATGAGCCTTGGCAGCTTGAGAAAGAGGATAGGTATGGTTCACGTGAACCTTCAACACGCCGCCTCCAACGTTAGTGAACACCTCTGAAGCAGTTTGCAGGAGTTCGTCCCTCGTAACGGTGTAGTGCATCATCGTAGGCCTCGTAAGGAAGAGAGATTTCGCAGACAGGGACGATAAGGGCACTGGGTCGGGCGTCCCCGACGACTGCCCGAAGCTAACCATGTGTCCCCGAAGCTTGAGGCACGCAAGCGATCCCTAATCGTTTTTGTGTAGGAAAAAATTATCCATTACAAACCAAACAAAAAAAAAAATGGGTTATTTATTTTTCAAATCACATAATTTAGGGTGGTGGTATTATGGGGGACAGTGGGTGGCACTACATGGAGAATAACTTTCAAAATTAAATGATTTTAAGACATTATACGTCAGAACCCAAGATCTGTCCCAAAATTGCTTACTTTTGAACATTATTGTCCATATAATGCCACTCCAAAAAATCACCGGAACCCTAGAATTTTGGGCAAATTCAGGTTGTCCATAAATTGCTTAATTATAAAATTTATTATCTGCATAATGCCATACCCTAGATTCTATATCGCCTATAATGCTACACTCACTAGATTACAGGACGAAAAAGTAAGCTTAGGGGTGCGTTTGATTCCAATTGGAGCCGTCAAAATGGGCCAAGCATGTTGGGTTAGCAAAACCGGGCCAAAGAGAAATAGGCAGGCCGGTTTACCAAAACAACAGCTAGTCTAGAGACGGGGCCCGCTTGAACGTAACACTAATTAGCGGGCTAGCACGGCGTGGGGCGGGCGGGTCGACCCGTTTTGGCACAAATTCTTTCAATCTCGATCCACACCCAAAACACGCTTAACTGGGATTTTACTATCTCATCTCATCTCATCAACAAGGTATATTTATTTGAGTAAGCTATAACGATTACCTCGAAGGTGTCCTTTCCAACAGAGTCGTAGACGACTTCGACTCCTTTGCCCGAAGTTATCTCACTGACCCGAGAGACGAAGTCCTCTTCCTTGTAAATGATGACGTGATGGCACCCATCTTCCTTGGCTTGCTGGGCTTTCTCTTTGGTCGAGACGGTGCCTATGACCGTGGCTCCGAGGGCATTAGCCCATTGGCACAGCAACGACCCCACCCCACCAGCCGCCGCGTGGATCAGGACGGTGTGCCCTGGTTCGACCTTGTGGAAGAGTTTTATTCAGAAATCCGAAAAAAAAAAAAAAAAAAAAAAAAAAGACAGAGAGGTAGAAATATGAGAGTGAACGAATTATTAGAACATAGGAGATGGAAAGAGCGAGTGAAACAAACTACCTTGAAGCATCGCCGGACTAAGAACTGTGCGGTCATTCCCTTGAGCAGCAAAGACGCTGCTAAGACGGGGTCGATGGAAGGAGGCACGGGGACGACTTTATCGGCGGGAAGGATCTGCTCTTCGGAGTATGAGCCCATGGGTTGACCCGCGTAAGCCACGATGTCTCCAATTTTTCGACCCGTAAGCCCAGGACCAACCGCAATTACCTCGCCGACTGCCTCCATACCTATAAACCACAAAAATGAAATGCGTTTCTTTATTAGATAATCCTCGTCTCAAATGACTGATTTCCAATAAATTGATTTTGAACTCAATGAGATGTAAGATTCTGACTATCATGAAAATGAAGGGATACCGATTTTTAAACTGGGACGGGTATTTAGTATAGGAAAGAGAGGATGATTACGAAAGGGGACCTGGTGTAAAGGGAAGAGATGGAGCCTTGTAAACTCCTTGACGAAAATAAGTGTCGATGAAGTTCAAGCCTATGGCCTTATTCTTCACCTTGATCTCTCCATTCTTTGGCTCTCCGATTTCGACATCTTCCCACTTAAGAACCTATATTTGCAATGTCATTAGTAGTAGTGTCATCAAAAACTGGGACAACTACATCTTGAAATAACATAATTCGACATATTACTAACCTTTCTATGCAAGCACATATAGTTCGGTAGCAAGGAGAGGGAAATGATAGGAAGGAATGACGAGGCCAAAAATAATATCAAAATCAATCATAGAATTAGGGTTATAAATTTCCCAATCACTCACGTTGATAAATAGGGGATAGAAAAAATAATGCATAGAACGAAACATATATCAGTTCTCCATCAAAATGACTGCTTGTAGCTTTCAGTGGCCTACTTTTCGAAGAACTCAAATCTCCATCATCAATCAAATCAGAAAGCATCAAACACCCAATACAAAACCCTTTATCCATAATATAATCAAGGGAACAAGAGCAAATATGGAAGCCAAGACTAATAATCATCGAAAAGCCCTAAAATTGCCCCCTCAAAAAAAAAAACTACAAACTAATAAAGGACACGATCGATACCTCAGGACCACCTAGTTCGTGTACCCTTATGGCTTTGACCATTTTCGATGCAGATGAAGAGATCGCCCTTATTGTATTTGTTGCCTTACTCAGGACTTTGAGTTTCGATACAGATTTATGAAGACGATTGCTCAGTGAAGAAAGATTATGTAGAAGTTGGGGTTGATAGTGAAGTGCAGTAGCTGCCTGTACTAGAATCATCTCATGAGCGGGTCAGGAACGATGACGTAAATGCTTACGCCCTCACACTAATAAAAAAAAAAATACAAATATATATATATATATATATATATATATATTTGGGCAAATAAGTTTTAGGCCCCAACATAAGTTTCTTTTAGGTTTCAGACCCATGTCCGAAAATTTTTAGTTTTAAGGACCCGATACACTTAAGTGTTTTTCAGTAGCACTTCATGGACATGCAGTACCACTTCATGGTTTTGCAGTACCAAATCATCGTTCTGCAGTACCACTTCATCGCTCTGTAATAACACAAAACGATAGTCCAATACCAGTTCATATACACTGTATAACACTTGCGTTTTAGGTCTTTATCTCTAAATTTTAGAAAAATCGGGTCATTAACCCTAAATTTTCTGACAAGGACCTGAAACCTAACTTAAAACATCATTTGTGGCCTGAAACTTTATACCTTTTTTCCTGTCCCGAGGTATCTCACAACCTGGCTATGGGCAAACCGCCACACACTCCAGAGGTGGGACTAATCCCCAGGGCCAAATGTATACGTGCCAAATCCATCCGACAACGATAGTCATGGGCCTTAGGCTCATGGGACTTTCAAAGAAATGTGAGAGGTGAATTTTGATCCCTTGACCTCCTAGCCACATGCACTTTGATGCCTCCCCCTCAACCACTAAACCAAGGGGTCATTGGCAAAAATACAAATATATTAGATAAAATGATTGCGGTCTTCGGATAATACAATATTCTATTCTCATTATCAAAATTGAAGATCGACCATTTTATCGATAACTGTTTTTAATTATCTCTTTCAAAGTTTTATAATAAAATAACATACAATTAAAAATAAAATATTAATTTTATCTATTAAAATTAACTCAAAATATTAACGAATAGCTATAGTTCAATTTTATCTACTATGGCTATACTCCTCATATTTTATTTAGCGACATTTTCATTTCAGCCCCCCTCCCCCTAATTATCATTTAGGATTCAGGTTCTCTTGCCAAAAAATTTAATTTAGTTTTAAGGACCCATTGTCTGCAGTACCACTTCATTACTCTGACATACCAGTACGTTGAAATTTTGTAACACAAAATCATAATCCGGTACCAGTTTTTAATCATCTGATACCAGTTCATTTTCTGTAGTACCACTACATTGCTCTGACATACCAGTATGTTAAAAGTTTGTAACACAAAACAATCATTCTATACCAGATCATATATCTATTATACAACTTTTTTACACCACACAAAATGGGTCCTTTAACCTAAAAAATTCTCAAATATGGCCTAAATTCGAAATCATACCCTTTATGGGGCCTATTTCGAATTGACCATTTTATTTACTATAATTATATCCTAGCAAAATCAATTCTTTCCTTTTTATTTCTAAAAATAATATTTAACCTATCAAACATTATAGATGCAAATAATTTAAAATATAAATTACATATTAATATTTAAGCCCGCCTATAAAGTGTTCATGAAATTACTAGACTTATGCAATACAGTATTCACTAATTTTAGAACCTTTAGAGCATCTCCAACCCATAGTATAAAATTACAGTTAGTTTTACACAGTAATGCAGTTGCTACATTGCTTTAGTACAATCCATAAACTCTATTTCAGCACTAATTTGTAACCAACCCATTAACTTTACTTTTTCATATGAAAAATCAAATTCATATTTATTATCTTCATAATTGACTTATTAAACTTTATATTATAATGATTAAAAAGTCATATATTATAGTTACTATATTTATGAATTAAATAAGTTATAAAACTAGCATATTATTTAATTATAATTTTATAAATTAAATGGAAAATAACAATAACTAAAGAAAATAATATTTTTACTTTCATTATTATAAGAATATCAAATACTTTAAATATATATAAATAAATTTGTTTAAATAAATAGAAGTAAATAGAAACTACAACTCTATAATTTGTGTTGAAAGTTGTATGTACTCTACATATAGAGTATCTATGCTCCTCAACACAATATTGTGTTAAATATAGAGTTACATTGGAGTAGACACGTACTCAATTTTTGTTTTACACAAAAATAAAGTACCCGTTGAAGATGCTTTTACAAAAAACTAATTAGGTCCAACGTATATCATTGGGCCTTTGATAAATTTTGGCCCAATTGTCTTTTATGGGCCTTCGATTTTACGGCCCAACAACATCGTCCCCGTCACACACAAACCTCTTCCAAAACCAATGCTCTCTCCAAATCCTCTCCATCTTCTCAATCGGAACATCCTTAGTCTCCGGCAAGAAAACGACGACGAACGCCGTCATAACCGCCACCCACGCGGCGAAGAAGAGAAACAGATAAGCCCTCATGCCACAAAGCATCGCCAGAAAGCTCTGCGCCACCGCGAAGCTCAGCAGAAACCCCACCGCCACGTTGATGCTCTGCGCCGCCGACCTAATCTCCAGCGGAAAAATCTCGCTCGTCACCAGCCACCCCAGCGGGCCCCACGAAAGCCCGAAGCCCGCAACGTACACGCATATCAAGACCACCACGGCCACCCCATAGCCGGCGCTCAGCCCGCCGTGGTCGCCCAGCTTCGCCGCCATAATCGCGCCGATCATCGCCTGGGGAACGAACATCTGAAGCCCTCCGATCTGAAACAGAACCCTCCGCCCAATCCTGTCCACCGTCAGGGAGGAAACGACGGTCATGGCCGTGCCCACCACTCCGACGACCACCGACGACATCAGGGCGGAGCTCGTCTTAGATCCGATGGTTCCAAAGATGATCGGAGCGTAGAAAGAGATGATGTTGATGCCCGTGACTTGGACGAAGAATGGGATGGCTACGGACATCACCAAATGCGGTCTGTATCTCCTCTGTAAGATGTTTCTGAAAGGGTGTTTGATGGACTTCGAAGCTTTGCTCGCCGCCGTGAGATCATCGAACTCTTGTCTTACATCGTCGGTGCCTCGAATCTTTTGAAGCAATTTCATGGCTTTGTCTAGGTCGCCGCCGTGTTGGATTAGGCTGTTGGGTGTTTCCGGCAAGAAGATGGATCCTACGGTCAGGATTGAGCCTGGGACGGCGGCGACGGATAGAGACACTCGCCATCCCCAACCTCCGGCGATCTTTTCGGTGAAGTAGTTTATGACGTAGGCGGATAGTACTCCGAGGCCTACGCAGACTTGGAAGCTTATGTTGAAAGCTCCTCTGTACTTTGGAGGGGCCATCTCCGATAGGTACAGTGGAACTGACTGCACAGAGTTGAAGACGACGAGAATAAGATAAGGCAAAGGCATTTACCAATGTTGCAAGAATGGATGTTTAATGAGATAAAAGGAACTCAACTTTTTTCAAATTTTGCAATTAAGTTCTGGCGTTCATTCGTGATATGGCAATCGAAAATCATTCGAGGCCCGGATCGGTCCTAAGAAATATTGTCGCGGCGTTTCATTAGTGTCATCGATGAATGTGTAGGTGAGTGACCACTTCCTCTAAAAGATTATATAAGTTATGGTTGATATGTTGCCTTATCAAGTAAAAGTTCATTTCTTTATTATCTAACATGGTTCAGGTGATTTATTTCTTATTTAGTTTTAGACGGGTTATTTTCTTAAACAAGTAATCCCGCCTCTTTTGGTCCCTGAGCTTTGATACGATCGACTACTTCGTCTAAAAGCTTAAAAGCCACTAGGAAGTGGATTATTTATAAATTTATTTTTTTATAATTGGGACCATATATTGTCATTCCTGTCGATATATTGTCGTTCTGGTAGCATTCTATTCTAACGGATATTATCGACGTTCTCATGATGAATACTGGCCTCAGGAATAGTATCACAACAAACGTACCTGATTAGAGAAACCGAGGCCTATGCCCAACAATATGCGACCGAAAATCAACATATAGATGTTGCTCGCGGCTCCGCCGAGCGCCGCCCCGGTCAAGAACGAAGACCCGCCGACGAAAATCGACGCCCGTCGCCCGAATGCCCTCGTGACGGGCGAAGCGAAGAACGTTGCGATGAGCCCCGCGATGTAAAGCGACGAGGTAAACGTCGTGAGGAGCTGACTGTCGAACTTACAGTAGTTGCTTATCCTCGTGTCTCGCCCCATCCTCTCGTAAACCCCCGGGAAGAATTTCTTCAAGAAGGGCTCCATGGACGTCACCCCACCTACACGCGTTAAACAAAAAAAACAAAAAGAAAACTTTCTCTACTTTCTAAATCGAATGGAAAAAAAGTAAGAGATTTCAAGTAGCAAGTATACCTGAGACTCCGATATCATAGCCGAAGATGAGGCCGCCGGTGGAAGCGACGATGCAAGACAAGAAGACGAACCATGTAATCTTCCCGTTGTAGTGTACAGTGCTGTTAGCAGTTATTACAGCGACCGCCATGGATATGCTTTTTTAGGCAATGCAACTGATTAGTCAAACGTTATAACATGTGGTCTGTGGTTAAATTACGTTATTGTTATGGAATATCTAAGCTTGACAATTAAAAGCACATCTGGTATACGTAACTCTAGTCCCAAGGGGTATATATGTTAAAGTGGTGGGAAACATGATATCTTATCTCTAGCTACAGGAAATGAGTTATGCCCTACCTGGAATTGTTGAGTTTGGCGGTGTTTATTATTTGGCCGACCCAATTAACTCAGCCAAACCAAATTGAATTTGGTTGGTTAGTCCGGTGATCGAGTGGTTAATTGAGTCACTCAATTTATTAATTGGGTGACTGGGTCACCACAATAACATAACCTTTTTTTTTTTCATATATACTTAAATATAGTTACTATTTTTTTTAAAAAAAATAAAGTGACTTTAAGACGATGCTACTTGGCTTTTCAAGAGTATAACACTATTTATTGGATTAAGATTTTATATTCTTTCTTGAAATTTTATTTTGTTTTTTATTATGTAATTATTTTTTATATATGTATTTGAAATTCGGTTTTTAACTAAACCAAACCGAATAATTCGAGTGGGCTGGTTTGGTTTTGTATTATTCTCGTTTCGTTTTGTGTTATTCTGGTTTGGTTTGTGGCTAAGTGTCCGGAGTGTTAAAACCCGAATAACACAAACCGAACAACTCGAATAACCCAAACCGAACCATTTGAACACCCATTGTTGTGTTTATAGGCTTGAAACGATACCCATGGGCTAAGAACTACGATTGATGCCGCCGAAAAATGGATCTACCGCGTTCGACGGTTAACGGACTTCCTCCCGCCTTAATTCCGCCGCGAATGCTGTCTGAAGACTTGAAAACAGGGAAAGGTGTGGGGGTCGTTTGCCCTCTTGCCTAGGTCAAGAGGGTGATTTCCATGTTCCAGGCGTGAAATAGCATAAAAATGGTGTGTTCAAGTGTGTGCGTGAGTGATTAATTTAACAGAGTAACGGTAGGATACGTAAGAAATCGCCCTCTGTTCTGAAAGGGACTTGCCGTCTTTATAGGAGGCCTGCGTTGGGGCGGTTTCTTAGCAGTTTCTCGGGTTCGAGTTTTCCATGACCCACGATGGCACGTTCCTTGGCCTCTCAAGCTCTCGGCGGTTGTTCATGGCACGTTCTGTTAAGGGTTGTTAGACGGGGCTGTGGCGGTTCCTTTCCTGGGATGCCGAATTTGCTGAGAGTCTGATATCATCGGGTGTCGGGGTAATGCCTCGGGGGGTCGGGAGGTATTGGGAACTTCTTCCCCGGGTCGAGGGACGTTCCGAGGTCTTCAGGTTGCCTCTGGTGCGGGTCGGCCACTGTCGACTTGGGTCCTTCTTCTCGGGAGTGACGACCCGAGGCCTTCCTGATGACCCGAGGCCGCGTGGGGGTATGGCTTGTTCTTTAGGTAAGGTGGTTATTTGCTAGTTGAGGCGGGTCGGGTATTTCGCCATGGGGTCCGTAGGATCCGAGTGTAACAATAGTCCCCCCTTCAAGTAGTCCAAAAGAGTGTGGTGAATTTTGGACGTCTAGTTTTGTTGCGGCGAAATGTGTGACCCGCCGATGTACTCGAGGGTTGTTGTGGTGTTCTAGCCTGGTCGTTCCCCTCTGTTGAGGTGAATTATTCAGCGTCAGAAGACTTCGGAACCGTTTCATTGCTCCCGGCCACGTGTCGTTTTCCTATTGGCTGGTCGTGCTGGGACGTCTGGGCGGGAGTTTTCGCGCTCCCTTCTCGGATTGACACGGATCGTCGTATCATCGAAGCGGATCGGCGGCGTCCGTTGATCTGATCTGCATCCAAGGGCGCGGATTTAGCGTATGGGGCCTATATATATTGTAGAATACCATTTGTAATTGTGCTTGATTTTATTAGTTGTTCTTGTAATTAGGGGCATTTTGTATAGTAGTCATTAGATTAGGACTAGTTTGATATTTATACCAAGTTTGTTTGGTATAAATACATGTAAATCAATTGAGCTGAATAGAGAAAGTTTAGAGAATTGATCCGAAGAGCTTGCAATTCGATTTCTAGAGAGAGAAACAACAGTAACTTTCTCACTCTAATTGAATTCTCTCTAGTGTTCTTAACTTGAGTTTTCGATCGAATTCAATTGATTATCTAAACGATCGAATTACTATGAATTCTAGCCTAGGATCGTAGAGTTGTTAATCGTAGGACCTAACAATTGGTATCAGAGCAGATTCGTTCTGTTTTGAATCGTAAATTGTTAGATTTGGATCGAAATTCTATTTCGAACACTGTTCCATCGAAGAACAGATTTGGCGCGAAAAGTTTTTTGATCTAATAGCTTAATTCTGTGCTTATTTGACTTGAATCTGATGTTTCAGTGCTAGATTAAGTGATAAATGATCATTGCGACTAAATCAGTAGCAGTTTGAACGTCGAATTTTGATTAATTTGATTCTGAAAATTTACTGTTGACGAAGAACATGAAGAACACGTTCTGATTTTGATCAAATTCGATATATTTTGCTTCATAACGTGTTTAATTGCTTGTTCGTGCGTGATTAGTACTTGATTGCGAGCAATTACCTCAAACTTCACTATCTGATTCTTTGTTTTTGCTCGAATTTGTGTTAATCGTATTCTGTGAATTTTTCTCGATTGTTCAAATTTTTCTCGCTAAGTTTTGCGATCGGATTAGTTTCTCGATCGATAAACTTAGCGCGAGAATTTTTCTCGGTCAGAATACGAAGTCAGCGCTAGTATCGTCATCAGCAGAAACGTTTTTAGTTAGAAATATTGCTCGAGCGTTATCCAGCGAAAAACTTTTTCGAGTGAGACCAATTTTGACCTTGCATGCGTAATAACTTTCACTCGAAAAACTTTTTCGGTCAAACCTTTTAACGTTTGACCAGGCGAAAATCATTTATACGCGAGAAACTTTTCTAGTCAAAGGATTTATTTTGACTTGTCGAGAAACTTACTAACGTACTGTTTCTTTACGATCGAAATAAATTCACGATCAGGAAATTTTTCTCGACTGAACGATTTTGGGCAATTTATTTCGCTCGTAAAATTTTCCGCTGACAAAATTTCTCGCACGAAAACAGTAAATACATTCTATATCGACGAAATTAATTTCGATCATACTTTAAAGATTGAATCGAAAATAATTGTCGATCTAATCTTCGACTCAAACGCTACTAACAAATTTCTTCACTTGTGAAGCACTTTACATCGTCTTCGACCCTCAAAACAATCAACGAAGATCCTTCAACAACTCGACTACTATATTACAAACATGGATGCATACTCACTCGGAAATGACAACCGTCCGCCGATCTTGCAAAGAGGCGAATACACAGTGTGGAGAAGCCGCTTTCTGAATTTCATCGCTCTAAAGGATCAAGCCGAAAATCTACTGCAGTCCTTTGAACAGGGACCGACACAGTTCTGGGTTCATGTTCCCGGGGACGAAACAGCTACTCCAGCAATTCCAGCTTCTAGGCGACTAAAGAAGCCTAGAGAATACTCTCTGGAGGAAAGAGCTCGAGCTAAGGCTGATCTAGTAGCCATGAATACCCTTATGCAGGGCATCCCCAACGATATACAGACAAATCGACAGCCTTACATCGGCCAAAGGATGTGGGATGAGCTGCATAGGATGATGCAAAGGACGGAAGTTGGCATAAAGGCCAAGAAGGCGAACATTCTCACTACTTACGACTCATTCAAAGCAAAGCCGGAGGAGAGTCTATACGAGATCTACCAACGATACCTCACTCTTCTCAACGAGATGAGGAAGATAAAATTAACGAAGACAAAAAATGGAGACAAACATAAGATTTCTATCTTCTCTGTCCACTGAATGGAAGAAAATATCCACTCAAATACGACAAAATAAAGATCTGGAGGAGTTGGATGTCCATGCCGTGTTCGATAATCTCGCTCAGCATGAGGATGACATCCGCGAGATTACCAAAGAGCAGAAAGGCAAACAAACCGATGACACGGTTGCCTTAGTCTCGGAGAAGAGGAGCACAAGATCAAGAAAGGAAAAGATCGTTAGGCCACCTTCATCATCAGAGTCGGAAGATGAATCGGACTCCGACATCGAGCCGAACATGAAAGCCCTTGGAAAACAGTTAGCTCTCATTGGACAAATGATGAGCAAGAAGTACTTCAAGAAGAAGTCTTCAACCTCAGCCAATAGACTTCGGACTACAAGCTCCAAGAACAAAGAACGTGCTCCGGAGAGTTCCGAGGTCAAGAATCCCAAAGAGACTAACAAATGCTTTAACTGTGGCAAGCAGGTCACTTCGCCAGAGAGTGCACTCTCCCGAAGAAAAGAGATGCAAAATACTACTCCAGGAAGCTTCAATTGACAAAACAGAAAGAAGCTGGAGTAGCTCTCATGGCCGAACAGGACCAATGGCTCGAGGACACGTCGAGCTCCGAAGAAGAGAACTTAGCCCTCATGGCCCGTCTCGACAACGAATTGGACGCCGACACATTCACTCGTACGGACGACGACAACGCATCCACGTCGTCAAATGAGGTAGCCACTCCTTCCACATTATTGACCATGTTAGAATCATATCAAAAGCAATATGCTAACATGAAATGTGAGCAGAAAAGTATAAAGGAAGTAGAGAACGAACTTGAGAGAGCTCAGGAGAAGATAGATAGTCTCGAACAAGAACTTAGGAGCTCTAGTGCAAAAATAGATGAACTTACTAAGAGCCTCCATTCTAGAGAGACTAGTCAACCTCAACTAGGACAACAGAGCGAAAAGATTAAGGAATTAGAAGATAGGCTAGCAAATAACTACAATTGCTTGGTTAGAAATCTCAACGAGAAAGCCATTTTAAATTGTAGGATAACCGAAGCTACCTCTAAGATCACTAACTTAGAAGCTCAATTAGAAATATCAAATACTAAGATTAGTGAGCTTAGTAAGGATTTAGACGCCTGTCAAGCCACTAAACTGACGGTAGAAAACAATTATGCTCTACTAGGTGAGGAACGCAAGAGACTATATGTTAAAATTAAGAAATTAGATGATGTAGTTACGCGTAGGGGACAATCCGAACAGACGATATTTTTGAAAAAGCCCAAGGATATAGAGTTTTATAATCCAATAGAAGGCATAGGTTTCACTAACCCCCAAGTTCTACGGAAAAAGGAAATATACGATATTAAGAACATGGGCTTAGGAGTAACCTCTCTTAGAGAAATCACTGAATCAACGTATCAAAATAGTTATGATTCCTCTATAAGACAAGCCTCACATGGTCCTGAGATCCCCTTTGACTACACAGCAATAAATGAAAGAGACAGAAATATGAAACCATCTTTAACACCAGTCTCTGATTTAGTACAAGTTCTTGCTCCTGACTCTCGAACACAGTACGAGGAAGTTAAAAACATTAATTATAAAAATTCTGTCTACAAACCCCCTATCATAAAACAGATAGAGTCACAGGCAAAGTTAGAAAAAGAACGAGAGAATTTCGAAGCTGAAACGAAAAAACTCTTTAAGGAGATGGAAAATCTCAAGGCTTCCTCGTCCTCCCAAACTACCTCTCACGCTATTACAAAAAGCGTGAAAAATGAAAAAACGCCTTTGAAAGATAAAAATTGTAAAAATAATTCTGTTAAAAGTGCTATGACTAATTTTACTTTACCTACGTCTACAGGGAGCGTAGCGTCAACACTAAAAACAAAGGCGAGAGTGTCTAGCACTAAGATAAAGAAGGATCCATTAGATTTAAATGTTTATGAACATGCTACTCCTTCTGTTACAATAAAAGACACTCTTAGAAATAAAAGAGCTATTTCCACTTTTAAGATAGTTGCTTCTACTTATTCACTTCAGCCGATTACCTTTAGAAGCACCAACATCGAAATAGGCTCTACGTCAAAACTTAATCATTCTGAAACAAATGCCACAAGGAAGACACGTAGAAAACAAGATCCAGCCATAAAGAAAGCTTATGGCGTCGTACATGACTGTACTCACCTAAAGTATCCCGTAGAAATTAAATCCCCCAAGCACCTTAGGAGACTATCACAAGAAAAGATCTTTTCCTCAGTCAAACCCTCCAAAGCATTTGTACGTGCTGAAATTAACCTTCCCTGCAAGGTTCAACCCAAATGGGTTCCTAAATCTCCGCCTAGGACGACAAAAGCCAAAAGGGCCAAGTCTCCTATAGAGGCAAAACCCAAACCCACTTTTTCAAAAGTGCAATGGGTTATTAAGACTCTTCCAAAAATAGATTTAGGAGTCATATCTGAACCCAAAACTAAATCTGCTAATCCGAGAGGACCCATGCTTAAGTGGGTACCTAAAGCTCTCTAAATTGATTTTGTAGATCCATCATGTGTGGTACCTCGACTCTGGTTGCTCCACACACATGACTGGTAATCAAGAGCTGCTGAGCAACTACAAAGACCGACCAAACGGCAAAGTCAGATTTGGGAACAACGATTCAGCCCCGATTCTAGGACTTGGGGATATCATTCTGAAGAATATGACCATCAAAGATGTCTCATACGTCGAAGGCCTCCGCCATAACTTGTTCAGCATAGGCCAATTCTGTGACAAAGGCTTCCAGGTGGTCTTCCATGCTGACCGGTGCAGAATTTTGGATAGTCAGAACACAGAACTCCTTCAAGGACTTTGGAGATCCAATCTTTACACGATCAACCTGACGTCTGTGCGGCCCTCGACAGCTGTATGCCTCATTTCTCAGATTGATTTACAGAGGAACAGCTTATGGCATCAACGACTGTCTCATCTGAATATGAAAGCTCTCCAACGCCTTTCTACGAAAAAGTTGGTTCACGGTCTTCCAAACATACTACTACAAAAGGAGCATCAATGTTCGGCATGTCAATTAGGAAAAATGAAGCGAGCGTCTCATCACATCAAGCAAATTGCGTCTATTTCTCGACCATTGGAACTAATTCACATGGATCTCTGTGGTCCGATGCAGACTCGGAGTATCAATGGAAGAAAGTATGTCCTAGTGATTGTAGATGACTATTCTCGCTACACGTGGACTAAGTTCCTCCGAACGAAAGATGAGACTGGTGACTTGATTATCAATTTTGTGAACACAACTCAAAATCTGCTTCAACAGACTATTCAAGTTGTTCGAACAGACAACGGCACTGAGTTCAAGAACAATCACCTCAGTGAGTTTTATCAGAAACTTGGAATAAGTCAACAATTTTCAGCCGCCAAAACACCTCAACAAAATGGGGTCGTTGAAAGGAAAAATCGAACACTAGTGGAAGCCGCTCGTACAATGCTGATCCAATCAGGACTTCCACACTTTCTATGGGCTGAAGCAGTCAATACCGCTTGTTTTACTCAAAACAAGACGGTGGTTCACAAACGGTTCAACAAGACTCCATACGAGATTGTGAATAATAGAGTTCCCAACATCTTTTTCCTTAAAGTCTTCGGGTGCAAGTGCTTTGTGGCGAACGACCGAGAGCAACGTGCAAAGTTCGACCCTAAAGCATTCGAAGCTACATTTGTCGGGTATTCTTCAACATCAAAAGCGTACCGAGTATACATCAAGTCCAACCGAACTATTAAGGAAAGCTATAATGTCACTTTCCACGAAGTGGCAGAAATGGCTTTTGGTCAATTCAGTCCAGGACCCGTGTCTAACCCGTTGGTTCCTGCTCAACTCAGTTCAGGACCCGTTCTCAACCCGTTGGCTTCTGAAGACAACAATTCAGAACCCGTAATCACTGGTGTGTTGGCACAAAACCAACAGAAGATGGCAACAACTTCAGGATCAGTGTCAGACGAAGCAACCAAACTTGCAATAGACGACTTGGATTCTCTCTTCGAACCGGTATATCGGTCATACACGACTACACCGACAATGGATTCTCTACCAAACGAGACTGACGTACCAAGTTCATCTCACACCTCTACCCCACCCGATTCAGAATTGCCACAGAACACCGAAGAACCTACAGTGGTCATCGAGGAAGTATCATCAGAGACGATCAATCCAAGTGCAGTATTGGAACTCCCTCAGACAAATGATCAATCGAAGACTATAGGCAATCTAGATCCACAGATGGCTGACGCATCGACTTCAGCCTTGCCTCATGAGCACAAGTGGACGAGAGGCCACTCGGTTGATCAGATAATTGGCGATCCTTCGGTTGGTGTGAGGACACGTCGTCAACACAGTCTTTTCAGTTGCTTCCTGAGCCAAAACGAGCCTACCAAAGTAGCAGACGCACTTCGAGACCCGGATTGGACAATTGCAATGCAAGAGGAAATCAATCAATTCGAACGTCTTCAAGTGTGGACCTTGGTACCCCGTCCACATGGGAAAACAGTGGTCGGAACTAAATGGATTTTCAAGAATAAGACGAGTGAAGATGGTGAAGTGATCCGGAACAAATCAAGGCTAGTTGCTAAGGGATATAATCAATAGGAAGGCATCGACTACGACGAGACTTATGCTCTTGTTGCCCGTATCGAAGCTATCCGCCTCCTGCTGGCTTATGCGGCTCACAAAGACTTCAAAGTCTATCAGATGGATGTTAAAACTGCCTTTCTCAACGGCGTGTTAAAAGAAGAAGTCTACGTCGCTCAGCCGGACGGTTTCGTTGATCAAGAACATCCCGATCATGTCTATCGCTTGGACAAAGCTCTCTATGGACTAAAACAAGCCCCACGTGCTTGGTACGATGTCCTAAGTGATATCCTCGTGAAGTCTGGATTCATACGAGGAACGATAGACACAACCCTCTTCACTAATTGGCATGACAAAGATCTGATGGTCGTCCAAGTATACGTCGACGACATCATCTTCGGATCAACAAATCCTCAATTCTGCAAGAAGTTTGGAGATCTCATGAAGAGCAAATTCGAGATGAGTCACATGGGAGAGTTGCAATTTTTCTTAGGCCTTCAAGTCAGGCAGCTCAATGATGGAATTTTCATCAGTCAGACAAAATACATCAAGGATATTCTGAAGAAGTTTCATCAAGACCAGAGCAAGCCTCTCAGCACTCCTATGTCACCAAGCTGCAAGTTGGATGCCGATCCCTCTGGTAAATCGGTCGACATCACACTGTATCGCAGTATTATTGGATCTCTTCTCTACCTCAGTTCGAGTCGGCTGAATATCATGTTTGCCACCTGCTTGTGTGCCCGTTTTCAAGCCGATCCCAAAGAATCCCATATGATCGCGGTCAAAAGAATTTTACGCTACCTTAAGGGCACCTCTACCCTTGGCCTATGGTATCCAAAGGGTACGAATTTTAAACTTATCGGCTACACTGACGCTGACTATGCAGGTTGCCGAATGGACAGGAAAAGTACGTCCGGTGGCGCTCAATTTTTAGGGGAAAAGCTGGTTTGCTGGTTATCCAAAAAGCAGAACTGTGTGTCCACTTCGACAGCCGAAGCAGAATACGTAGCTGCCGCCAGCTGTTGATCACAGATGCTGTGGATGCGGACACAGCTTCGCGACTATGGGTACAATCTAAATAATATACCCATATATAGTGATAGTCAGAGTGCAATCGCCATTACTTGCAATCCTGTTCATCATTCACGCACAAAACACATAGACATTAGATATCATTTTATCAAAGATCACGTAGAAAAAGGCACGATAAAGATGTACTTTGTGAACATGGAGTTTCAACTAGCCGACATTTTCACCAAGGCCTTGGATGAGAAACGATTTCAATTCCTTGTCGGAAAATTAGGCATGTTGAATCTTCCGTAATATGTGCATTACCTGATCTTCTGTGCTATCACATGCTCTATTCTATGTGTTTTCTATGCTTATTTGTCCTTATCTTGCGTATAGTAATAATAAAATTAATATATAATATATGTTTCTATATATAATATAAAGGGGTATGACGAAATCCTTTAGGATGCTTTGATCTAAAGTCACTTAGAATTTTACCCCGACATGCGATCAATTTAATTGCTTAAAATTTGTCAGTCTAAGTCGCATTCTTGTGTCTAAAAGGTCATTTGATTGTTCCACTAGACACAAAGTCACTCTACATGCGTGAGGAATTCAAGCCTTGTTCCTTTTTCCTTTCTTTGGATCTACTTCTCGAGTGAGTCACACATAAATTACTTGTCTTACCTAGTGATTCTTGGTGTCATACTCATCTTGCGTTAGATCTCAGGAAAATGATAAGGGAGTTTAGGATATTCCTCATACGGCCTTATATAAATTTCCCCACGTTAGCCCTTAGTCATCCACTTTGAGCCTCCTCCGATGTCCTTTCTTCATTTGAAACCCAGTCCCAGCCTTCAACCAAACTCTATACTCTTCGAATGGTTGTTCAAACGAGAAAAGAAGGGGGAGATAACAAAAGAAAAAGTAAGATGGTGACAAAAGAAGGCATTGCTCAACGCGCAAAAATCAGACCAAAGGAACCGGCCTTCCGACTACCTTGTAGAAAGTGGCATGGTTCCTGCTGTGAACTTCTCCAACGATAATCTCGTACGCTCGTCAGAACGGCTGGAAGAGGAGCACCACGAAGTGAACTTCTCCAACAATAATCCGGTCTTATATCGGGAAACGAGAAGAGGAGTGCAGCCTCGGGTACGAATTCCATAACCGAGAACTTCTCCAAATTGATAATCTCTGAAACATCTATAGGGATTAAGAGAAGAGGAGCACGGTATCGGCCCGAGAACAACAAAAAGAACTTCGCCTACGATAATCTCCTAGAGCCTCATGGAGAAGCAGAGCTTCAGCTTGAGCATAACATAAAAAGGGATAGTTCTTAAAAGAAAAAGAGGGAGAAAAGATTGAAAAGCAGAAAGACGCCGAAAAAAAAGGGGAGACGGACGTAGAATTGGAAGACGATGAAGAGATAAGCTCACTTTCCTTTAAATTCCTTCCGTTCTAAGTCCTAGCCAAATTATAACCCTTACAACCCTTTGATTCCACATAGACGGTCTCTCGCTTAGGTGAAATGATTAAAAATGCCTCGATCACAGGTAAATTGACTTAAAATTGCTTGTGTTGACTTGAGTGAAAAAAATATAAAAATCCCAAGATAGCTATAATTGAGAGCAAGAGCGAACCTAGTGAGAGTAGTCGAAACGGACCAGTCTATGAACTTAGGACTTTAGTTTGAGGACATGACTTGACGGCACTTTCTTCTTTCAAATGTCTCGTAAAATTTTAGGCGTGACGATTGATCGAAGCAAATTAATCTGACCCCATATAAAAAAAAAAATAAATAAATAAAATAAATATAAATATATATACATATATATAATAATGTTTCATATGCGTTGAATTGAATAAATGCGAATTTCTTTAGTGTATCGCACATTCTAAATGCAATTTTAGATTGCATTGGTACTAAATTGTTTAAATGCGATAATTTTTTCATTGCTTCTACCCTCACACAATATTTTAAAGTACATGTTTTCGGGGACCATGTATACATGCTTACTTGGTAAATTTGTGTGCTCGTGACTTGAATTGATTTCATATGCTTGCATAATTAGTCAATTTTTGTGCATCATTTGAGGGGGAGCAAGTATACGACTCGTAGATTAGCTCCAAATATTTTTGACGTTTTTCTCTGAGTATTTCAGATGTTTCAAAATTAAGGAGTGAGACGTCGACACTACAAAGAGAGGAGCTAGACACAAGACCAAATCTTTCAAAGATAAAATTGCCAAAAATAAGTGTTGATTAACTCCATTATTACTAACGCTTATCTCTAAGTGGTACAGATTTTCAAATTTCTGCCAGGGGAGCTAGACGTTACTACACAAAAAATACAGGGAGTTAATTGCATTTATTTTAATTACTAAGGGGGAGCCTTACAAAGGATTTTATTTTGAAATAGGGGTCAATCTGAAAATTTTAGAAGTACTTACTATCGAGAAACTAGATAGAAGACTTAATTCACGATCATAAGTTTCTCGATCGTAAACAGTGTTGGAAACAATTTTGATTGGCCGCGATAATTTGCGATCAAAAATTTCTCGAGCGCAAATAGTAATGGGCCTATTTAATCGCAAAACGTCCAATCGCAAACCCAACATTGACTTAATGCTAGTTAATAAAGTTTAACTTTTGTCAGTCGAAAAACTTTTTCTCACGCAACCCTAATCGCAAAAAATCTCTCTAGCGAAAAACTTTCACAGACAGTTTAAAATTGTCAAAAATCTTTCGATTTTCAACACCAAACTGTCTGTTTAAGGTAGAAATAAGATTCTTTTGATATTTGCGTATGATTCCCAGTCATTAGCATTCACATTCTGTAGTTTTTCGCATGATTAATTAAGATTTTTCGACTGTTCTTCAAAAAAATTGAGAAAAACCGTAACTATTTTATAGTGTTTGCGGCGTGATTTTGAACTTTATCTGAATTTAATGCCTGCACTTAAGATAGTTTCAATATTCTCTATGAATCTAGTAGAATGAATCATCGGAAAATCTGCATCTTCGACTGTAATTTGAGTTTTGATGAAACTGGGTATTTGAATGTTTAAAGCCATCGAAGAACTTTGTCGATCGCAAACAGTCTTAATTGAATTCCGATTTAATTGAGATACTGTTTGTGTCGAATTAGTTTTTCGATCGGTAAAATTCTGATTTAGTCGCTAAGATAGAAGATTTTGACCGAAAAAAAAAATTACTTACCATCGAGAAATCTAATTAGGATTTTTGTGAGCGAAAAACTTACGCACTGATTAGACAATTTAGATGCAAATTTTATCGAGCATAAAACTTATTATCGCAAAATAGAATTTTCGATTTAATTTCAATTTGGTCGCAAAAATTTAGCAGCGAAAAATTAATTTTTCAACACTTAATTTTTCGATCGTAAAATTCGCCGCTTAGGACCTAATTGATCGGAAAATTTCTCGACGTTTGACTTAGTCTTTCGTTGACTAATTTCTCGATAAAATCATATCGCAACGAAAAAAAAATCTACTTTCAATCGAAAATCACATACTGCTCGACAAATTTCAAATCGAGAATTTTATTCAATCGAAGAAAATATCTCGATAGTAAATTTACCTGAGACGTAATTTCTCGAACGTAAATTTACACGGAATTTTTCTCGATCGTAAAATTGATCGACTACAGTCACGCTTTCAACTTCAACACTTAGGAAATTTTTCTAAGTCTTTTACACTGTAGCTAACAATAGCGGATAAAATTCTTCGAGCTCAAAACTTAGACGGAATTCTTTCATTTGAAATCAATGTATAGGAAATCAAACCGAAAATTTTCTCGGCATGAACAGTGACTTACTGATTTAATACTTAGCGAAATTTCGAACTATTTTTCACGCGATTTATACTTCATTCGAAATTACATTCATGCCATTACGATTTAACAAAATTGAGCATACACTATGCATTTGATACGATTTCAATTCGAAATTCATCGAACATGCTATTATTTCCAATGTTACTATAGTTTGATGAAATTTATTCATTTTTCGACTAAAAATAAAACTGATCTAATAAATTTTTATATTTCTTATTTTCAGATGGATCGCTACCCAAGATACAACCATATATACGATCACAATCTATATTTGAAGGTCCAGGATACGAACTTCCAGCTCGATCTAAGCACATTTCGGTGTACGGACGAGATCATTGTATCTATCCTGCGAGGCCACCCCATCTGGCACGCATTGACGGTCACCGCCTCAGTGCCAATGGTCTATCTCCAGCAATTCTGGGGATGTATACATGGAGTTGTAGCGAATGGGGCATTCTCCTTCACAACAAGAATCGGGACGCGGCATATTCATATGAGCAAGAGCCAGTCCGGGATGATACTGGACTTTGTTTGTCCCTATTTTATCCAACAATACTGACTTAGGACGATTTACCACGCTAATGATGTGGATTTGAAAGCTTAGACGTGGGGTGTGACAGTGAAGAAGATGAATGCTTTGAAAATGCTTTGTTTTACTATTCAACACACACGCACTCACACATACTACACCTAAAACACACACCCTAATGAATTAGGGTTTGGGGTGTATATACCACATTAGTTGGTATATTATACCCCTAGTAACTAAGAACTAGAATATTACAAACTAGCCCAAAGTTAATTAAATACAAACCAACTAAGATAAACACATTGAAATTGAACACTATAAAATATTCCTAACAATCTCCCCCTTAGTGTTCAATCTTCAATTCAGCGCGGGTTATCTTTGTTGGGCACATGGAGAATCTCTCGAGTCCTAACAATCTCCCCTTGCTCCCCCTGCAAAGGCTGTCTCCTCTTCTTGTGGAGGATTTGAATGCACTTTCAGCTAGAACTCTCTTGTCTTGACGCTATACGTTGTAGATCGGATGTATGCTGTGATCCACGCCCCAATATTCGTTTCTTGATGATGTCGCAGATCTTTAAAATTTTGTTTGCATCTTGTCCTTATCTTTTTCCATATTTTGAAGTCGTCAAGTCTTCTCCAATCTTCTTCTTCTCAGTGCCAGATTCGTCTTCGTCGAAGGAAGTTGTCTGGTTCGGCCTCGAGGAAGCTTGTCTGGCTCCAGAAGAAGGTATGCGTGGGGTGTCTTTTAGCATATGCCAAAGCTCCTTTGGGATGTGGCATTGTAGGTTCCAGTGGAGTTCGGCTTCATCGTGGAAAGAGCGGCGGAATATTGATGGTGAGCGTGGGATGTGTTATAAAATGTGCCAAGGCTCCTTCTAAATTGACGTTTGAGTGCAGGAGAGCCCGGCTTCATAGTGGTACGCGCGGCGGAAGTTGGTGGGTGGTCCGACCTGTTTGTTTATATGTATCCCCTTCTCCCCCTCATGGCGATTCGTGTTAACGAGATCGGCATGCTTGTATAGGAGTCGAAGGAATAAACAAACGACAGGTCGGTGTGGGTAATAACCAGACGGAGCCACTAAGGCAATCCATCGACACGAGTTCAGAGTTAAACTCTGAGACGCGGCCTGTAAGCACAGGGCTTAGAACCGGAGCCACATAGGCGTTCCGTTAGCATCGATCTAGGAGCGTAGCTCGCAGACGATGGCCTGATGCCGTTGTTGTTTTGATGTTGCAACGGTAGGACTTCCTTCCAATCATGGAATCACATCTAAGAGGATGTGTCTATGGAAGTTCTGATCTGGTCACAAAGTCCAGATAAGAAAAAGTGTATGTGTCCTAAAAATTATAAAACATTTAGGTAGTGAGGACACCTAGACTCGATGTGTTCAAGGAAGTTCAGTGGTGTGGGGCTAACTACCACTTAATTCAATATCTCCCGCTTCCAAGTGAAGCGGTGATAGCATGCGTGGCTCCCCGTGATTTGATGAAACATCGGTCTTTAGGGAGATCGATGAGTGGGTAAGGCTCGGTTGTGCATGCGCCATTGGACCAAATGAGGCGACTTCTACCCGGGAGCTGATAGAAATCAACTCCTGCACCTATATGGGATGGTCCGAGTAATTTGCGAGCTAAGGGAATTTTGTATCTTCCGCTCTTTGGTCTTGTCAAGAATTGCCAAATGGGAATGTGGCTAATGGACTTGAAATCTTCACTAACACTCGGCTACGTTCCGGGGCTAGGTTCAGTTTGGTCTGACTGAACCATGGGAACTTATAATCCGTGCGTCCGTCAAGTTTGGTGAGTGCTGCTATCAGCAAGTCGGAGCAGGGCGGTTGAGATCATCTTCGTGTTTGTGTATGGATGTCACCCTTTTGTAATTCTCGAACTCTTGAGGGTCGGGTTTTCAAGTGAAGTCCATCATGAGAGGTGGAAGCGTCTGAGAGGTTTTTATTTTTTTTTTTTGCTTTTCTTTCCCCTTTTTTTTTTTTTTTTTTTGCTTTTCTTTCCCTTTTTTTTTATATATATTATCGTAATAGTAGTAGATAAATAGTATCGTAATAGTAATAGATATAGGTATATATATAGGTATATGTATATGGGTTACAGTAAGTTTCTCCCCCTCAAATCGTGCACCTAAGATGTACTCCCCCTAAAAATGTACTCTTCCCTCATAAATATGGAGTGATACCCCCCCTCAATGCATGCACGTTTAAACATGTATGTTCTCTCCCAATTAGATAAGCGTGAACGTATTTATCTATTTTCAGATCAGATGCAAACTAAAGAATTATTGTTCTTTAAAAATGCATTAGAATGTACGTTTTTCGCTATTAACACTTAAAATAGGTATTTTAACGATTCAGCTTATATGCATACGTGAATGTTTAAGCTTGTAGCTCTTTAAGATATATGCATAGTTAAAATGTACCTATCATAGGGTATTAGACATTTCAGCTCATATGCATGCGAATATTTAACATTTAAAGTACATTTGAGGCATGCATGTTTATAATGTACCCTATTGTTTTCAAAGTAGGTATATTGTCTTTTGAGCTCAAGATGCATGCCAAGTTTCTTATGGGATGCATATAGAATTTACCTACGTAGTTACTCGCATCGCTTACCAGTCGTGTATGTGGAGCAACCCAAGATACCATACGCGCTGGGATGTGTGGCTGCTCTCATCGCATACCAGTCATGGGTGTGGAGCAGCTCTCTTAGTACCTACCCATGCTGGGAATCTGCAAAAACTTTATCGGGACTTAGGTACCCATTTTTGGATGGGTCCTCCCTTGTTAGCAGAAAATAAGTTAAGCACATTTGGTTCAGATATTGATCCTATATCATCCTTCAAAGCCCTATTCAATTTGATTTGTGATTTAGGAATCCAAGTTTGGTGAACCTTAGAGGGAAATGACATATTAGTGCCAGTGAACGTGTGCCTAGGTCTAGAAGATCTAAAGATTTTCTCCCTAGCCAGTCGCAGAAGGTGTCTTTCAGACTTAATCTGAACTGGATATTGCATGTAAGAATATGAGCATAAAGCATTATAAGCATCAGTAACACGAGAACTGGTATTCCTACGACAGTAACGCACGTCATTCACATTATAATGATAAGTGTGCGGGATCTGAGAAGTTTGCTTGCTTAAGCTTGGAACTTCTTCTTTGCACGTTTTCCTTTCCCTTTTTATAGGAGTGGGAGTGGAAAATTCTTGATCATTTTCGACCTTAATTTTAGAATTAAAAGTTGACTTTCCTTTCTCCTTCCTAATCTTTATTTGTTCCTTAGCTATTTGTAGCGCTTTGCTTTTACTTAACGTTTCAGCTTCAGTCAAAATTGACTTAGAATGATTAGTAAAAGCCTTCTCAGTTTTAGGAACAAAGATGTTTCTTTTAGTTTTTGTTTTCTTTACCTGTTTTGAGCAAGATGTCTTATTTGACAAATCATTTGAAACAGATAAAGACGGGGAATTTTTGAGATATAAAATCTCCTTTAAAAGCCTTTCCTTTTCAGCGCCAAAACCTATCCTTTCAGATTCCAAGATTGCGTTCAATTCCGAAATTTTACTAGCAACCTCTGGAATTTCCCAACAAGGAGTAGGTTTTTGATAATGTAAAATATTTTCCCCGTTAGAAATTAAGTTAGAAGAACATATTTGATCTGCTAGACCTATATTCGAAGTAACATTCTCTAATCGTTTAATCTTAGAGTACAGCATACGCTGTTCATCTAAGACAGTCTCATATTTTGATGAGACTTCATTTCGCTCAGCTTCGCAAGAACGTAAATTCTTAGTCATCTCGCAGACCCTATTTTTACTATCTTCTAACTTAAATTCTAAGCTAATGATCTTTGACTTTGCGTTGGTCAAATCTTCATTAGCATAAGCTAGGCTTTCTTGTTGCTTAAGCAACACGGAGTAATTATTAGCAAGTCTTGCTTCTAATTCCTCAATTTTCCTAGCTTGAGCATCCATTTAAATTTGATTTTATATTTAATAAAAAAAAATTGAAATTGGCTTTTGAAATTTCAGTGTCGAAAAGTTTGGTTTACTTGAGAAGTATCGTGAAGTATCGAAGAAAGTGGGCGTCGAAAATTTTTGGCGTGCACCGAAAATTTTTGTGATAATTTCGAAAACTTCGTGAAAATGACCAAAACTTTTTCTATAATTTGCCAATACGTCCTAAATAGATTATTGGATGACTGATCGTTGACACGTTTGTGGATTTGCTTTCAAAAATTTGACAGAAAAGCAGTCTACACCGAAAATTTTTGGACCGATAATAAACGGGCGTTAGGACTGACTATGCCCGTTGGACTCAGAATGTTCTTCTCATCAAACGGTGAAAAAATAATTTTCCTCAAAAAGTGTTAGTTTTTTTTTTTTTTTAAACTTAAATTATTTTTATTCGAGGGGTCCAATAGTTTTGGTGATTGAAAACGTTTATGTGTGATTTTGAAGAGTGAGTTTGGATCGCCCGATTTAAGGTTTCGATCGATGCAGATGAGTTTCGACCGATACTCAGTTTCGCCGAGAAAAGTTTTAATTTGAAAGAAATGCTCAGTTTCGATCGATTGTGGGTTTCGCGTGATTTGATGAGAAATTATTAAGTTTCGGGCGAAACACTATATATTTGATGAGTTTCGATCGAAACTGGTTTCGGGCGATTATCAGTTTCGCCGAGAAATGTATCGGGCGAAACTAGTAATTGGTACTGTAGCCTTTCGAGCGAAACTAGTAATTTTGGTACTGTAGCCTTTCGCCGAGAAATGATTTCTAATATTTGAATATTTCAGTTTCGATCGAAAGTGAGTTTAGCCGAGAAAAATTTTAAAAAAAAAGAAATGTTCAGTTTCGGTCGATTGGGGGTTTCGGGCGATGATTAGTTTCGCCGTGTAAAATTAGAAATGCCTTTTGAAAATGTTAGTTTCGATCAATGCAAATGAGTTTCGGGCGAAACTCAAATGTGGCGAAATACAAAATCAAGCAACATCAAATCCGGCGAAACTCAAATCAGCTGAAATTAAATGTTTACTACAGTGCACATTCGCCCGATCGGGTGTTTCGATCTGAAAAATTTCTGGGCAGAATGACGAACTTCAGACTCGATTTCTACCTAAAAACTCACTCAAGTAACTGAAAAATGTTGGGTAACCACTTCAAATCACTCGAAAACAACCTAATTAGCTCTTGAGCTTGCAAAATCAGTAAAATCAACTCAAAAATTCAAGAACAAGGCAGAATTCGAAACTGGAAAATAAACCCAAAAATTTCATAAACTTGCTCAAATCCAAACGTGTTTGCTCTGATACCACTTGTTTGTCCCTATTTTATCCAACAATACTGACTTAGGACGATTTACCACGCTAATGATGTGGATTTGAAAGCTTAGACGTGGGGTGTGACAGTGAAGAAGATGAATGCTTTGAAAATGCTTTGTTTTACTATTCAACACACACGCACTCACACATACTACACCTAAAACACACACCCTAATGAATTAGGGTTTGGGGTGTATATACCACATTAGTTGGTATATTATACCCCTAGTAACTAAGAACTAGAATATTACAAACTAGCCCAAAGTTAATTAAATACAAACCAACTAAGATAAACACATTGAAATTGAACACTATAAAATATTCCTAACAGACTTGCCACACAGCGACAACTACGACCCGCTCCCGTCGGACGTAGAAATGGTCCATGACTTCATGAAAATGGGATATCAACCGCAGCTCACCAAATTAGCTCAGGTCCAGAGCAGCGGTATCCCTCACCCCTGGAAGACACTGTTCGGGATCGTGAACAAGTGTCTATCACCAAAGCATGCCGGCTTCGACAAGGGCAACGGCAATATACTGCGAATCTTTCACGGTCTCGCCTTCGCCAGAAACTACGAGTTCGCACAGCTAATCTGGAATGATCTAGCTGAACAGATCTGGCTGAAGGAAAACCGAAGGTCAAAGAACGTGCCCTATGCTCGATGGTTCAACGTGATCATCAGGGAGGTCATGGAGTTACATGCGGAGAACATCCCACAGCTGCCTCCCGGAGGAAACTATCAGCCGCCAAGGCTAAAGTTCTTTCATAACCCACGGCCCACGGACTTGGACCAACCGTCGATGCCAATTCCGCTCCAACTACTCAGGCTTGCCGACCCCGCGGGAGCTGAGTGTCAAAGATTCTGCCGGGAACACCATTTAACGGAGCAAATGATCAGAGGGCCCCCGGCAGATTACCATGTGAGCCCTCCCCAACCGGAACACCAACCAAGCCCTGACGACGCGATGATAGATGTTGTCGCTAAGGAGCTTCAACAGGAGTCTCTCTTGATCGAAGAGCCGATGCCCGACGTAGATGAGACCTTGATAGACGTCGTGGCTACCGAGATGGCGCTCGAGGCTCCTGAACATGAATACCAAGTGGAAGTGCCCGTTCATGTTGGCGTGCTCAAAGAAACCATTGAGGAGGTTCTTTTACCAGTAGCACAGCCCGCAGTCGAAATGGGGCAAACTTCACTTCCACCGGTGACGGGTCAGGCACTGGAGGACGTCCATCGAGACCTCACTCCTCACACGGCCACCTCGTCTGACACGGAGTCTGACGAGGAAATAAGTCTGATAAGGAGGCTCCCAGGAGACTTAGCATTCAACTGGAGTCCCTCTTCCCAGCCGTCACCAACGCACCAGATACTACGCTGATCACAACGACAAGTGTTGCCGGCACTTCTTCGCTCAATCTTGAGCCGCAACCAACTCACGGGGTGTCTGGTTCGCAGGCGCAACCTGAGCCTGCCTTAACACCCATAGAGACGAATCCTCAAGATTCGACTCGAGGATTGGGTGGAAGTCTCATACAGTCACAACCTCAACTGACTGTGAGCCAACCCACAGAGTCGGTGTCTACTCAAGGGTTGATAACAGGCGACATCAGTCATCCTGGTCCATCTCAGGAGGCGTCCGCACCCTTCGTGACGAACGAGCAGTTCCAGGCCGCTCTCTCTGCCGCTGTACAGTCTATGGAAGACAAAATCACGGAGAGAGTACTCCAAGCACTCGAGGCATCCCGAAGAGATACCGGGAAAGCACCTGCCTCTGAAGGCCCTTCGTCACAAATCAACCCCACACCTCCACAACCCACACCCACCGACCCTCTAGCCACTTCCTCCATCATCATCAATCCATACACAATCCCCATCACCGAGCTCCACGACATTCTCCTCGCCCGTCTGATAGGCCTTTCCATCCGATTGCCGCAAGAAGAATCCCTCTATAGGCTATTGGTGGACCATCCTGAGCCACCGACTGACACCTGCCGAGGCCAAAGCTCCCACTCACGGCGCAGACATGACGATCCTGACGATCAGGACCCTCATGAGGTGGAGAAGAGGCCAAGGACATCAACAAGTGGCCAAGGACAAGGCTCAGGCGCTACGCAGACAAGCGTTGGAGCTGGTGAAACCCAAACACAAACCACCCACCTAACACAAACCACCTACACCACGCACCGCACCGCCCACATCGAACCACCAACCTTTCACCTCAGGACGCCTCCGCCCACAGCAACGATCTACTCAAGCCCCTTGCTTCCGGAAGAAGAAGCAAGTGCTGCGATACTTGTAGCTCTAGCAGCTACCCAAGCCACTCCCTCTGTCGCTCCAGACCAACAGGGACCCTCTGGACATGGCGTCAATCCACACGAGGTCCTAGACAAGTATATCTTCGAAGGAAGTGGATGACCCATTCCATGCCCGATGAGCATCAAAGACGACGGCTTCACGACGTTCGGCGCTTTCTACAACAAGCGTCTATAGACCTCGTAATCATTGAAGATGACGAGCTTCAGGAAGGTGAAGACTACGGGCGAGATATCCCAAGGCTACCAGAATTAATCGCTCAACAGGCGGTTCCCTCTCCAAGGCTAACGCCAGGGACCGTTCGGATCGACACGCCATGGGAGAACATCCAAATAGAAATTCCCTTCCTAGAAGAAATTCGTGAGAATATTTGGAGGTCTCCGGACAGAGTGAAGAAGCCGAACGAGTTCGAGCTTAGAGGGATCTCTCATTGGGATCAGCAGAAGAGGATGACCTACCTCTGGATGCTGACCAAACTAGGACCTGATGTTAGGCTGGGGATGACTAAGACACAAGCCAAGAGCCATTATAAGAGTCTCTCTCCAATAAGCCAACTACTCAGCGTCTACTGTGACAAAGGAGGACTTCCAACACCTCACTACATCATCGATCGAGTGGACAGGACCCGAGAGGAACTGAGCGAGAGAGACCTGTCGTACCTCCCCGCCGATGAAGTGTACCATCTTTATCAGCTATACGTGGAGAAGTACAAAGGTCCTCAGGGCTTCATCAAGAAAGAAGGCCTCGAAGGGCTCTATTGGTTCATGATGCGACAAGTCAAGTACTTCGCCGCTCACGACCTTCAAATGGCGCTTGAGAGCAATATGAAGAAGGTCAACATGACCATCCGCTCAACAAAGGACATGAGATCGAAGGACTTCCCAACAATCACGTGCACATCAGCTCAGTCCTAGGCAGCACCTACCACAATCCAATAGCGAAGAAGAATAGGTTGATGCTGAAGACTGAGATTCATAAGTTTTGCGATGGGACGCTCAAGGTCGTCAGGAAACATCGAGCAGAGGTTGGAAGAAATTAATCGAGATACGATGCTGAGGATCCATAGGTTCGTGAGAGAACAACCGCTCCTAATGGAACTATTAGAAGATATTGAGGAGCGATTGGAGCTGAGGATCACGCTGAGGAACTACGAGCATGCGCTGGGCTTGCGCAGATCGTATTACGCCCGACGAGGACAAACGACGCGGAGACACAATCAAGCACAAAGAGGGAGATTGTAGAATATCATTTGTAATTGTGCTTGGTTTCATTAGTTGTTCTTGTAATTAGGGGCATTTTGTATAGTAGTCCTTAGATTAGGACTAGTTTGATATATATACCAAGTTTGTTTGGTATAAATACATGTAAATCAATTGAGCTGAATAGAGAAAGTTTAGAGAATTGATCCGAAGAGCTTGCAATTCGATTTCTAGAGAGAGAAACAACAGTAACTTTCTCACTCTAATTGAATTCTCTCTAGTGTTCTTAACTTGAGTTTTTCGATCGAATTCAATTGATTATCTAAACGATCGAATTATTATGAATTCTAGCCTAGGATCGTAGAGTTGTTAATCGTAGGACCTAACATATATGCCCCACACTTTCCGTCATTTTCCTTATTTCACTTTCTCTCACTACCCTCTCTCTTCCTGCGCTCCCGAGCTCCCGAGCTTCCCAGTCTTTCTTTCTTGGCTTTTTAGGTTCTTGTAAGTCTTTCTTCTTTTTGCCTCTTTCCTTGCCTAATCATGTCTTCTAATTCTAGTGAATGTTCTCGTATCGCTTCGGGTAGTTTCGCTGGAGGTCGGGTAGGTCGAGTAGTGCTAGGTCGAGTGATTCTTCCAGCAGTAATAGTTATACCTTGGAGGGTGGGTTCGGGAAGCCCTGTGGTTAGCGTGGGGGGTAGTCCTCGGGCTAGTGTCGAGACCATGAGGGCTCATTCTGTAGGTTTGGGTGAGGGTTCTGTGAGAGCTTCTTCCATAGATTCTGAGGCCACCCATTCTGCCCATGCCCCGTCACAACATCGTGTTGCTAGGGAGCCAGCTCCACCCCATGAGGATGATTTTTCCAGCTCAGGTGCATATCGCCGAGCCTTCAATGCCTGGATTGGGGAGGTCGAGGCGTTTAGGGCCCGCCTCACCCGAACACCCTAGGTATACTGAAAGAGTCCCGATGCGTCGTGCCTTCGGTCTAGTCTTCATCGCGCTAAGTCTTCTAACTTTCTATTTTCCATTGCAGCTGAAAGGATGTCTCTCGCCGAGGTTATTGCTATCACCGACGAGGAGGATGGAGATCTTCCTCAGCCAAACCTGCCTCTTTCCTCCCCGCAGACCCGATCCAAGGGCAAAGGGAAGATCCCCGCTTCATCCTCGGGGGTGAAGAAATCTGCCCCCAAAAGAGCAGCCGCTTCTCAAGGGGGGTCTTCAGCGAAAAATCGAAGACCTCCTCGGGCAGACTTGATCCCTCGGCCTCCGAGGGTCCCACTGCTCTAGGTCGGGGTAAACAACCTGCTTTCTTTGCCGACCCTTCGAGAAAGGATTGCTGGGAATTTCTTCGGGAATTCCCGAATGAAGAGAACAGAAAATATACTCGAGCCCTTTCTCAGGCGGATCTCCGGGGTATCCTTGGTGTCTCCCTGGGGCAGGTAAGGACGTCTTCTTATTCGTTTTCGGGGTTTATCAATGGCTGATTTCTTTTCCTTGTGTCTTCTTTTCTCAGACTCTTTCTCTAGTTGCCGAATCCTCGAAGCGCGTCTCCTACCTCTCCGAACGGAACGCTGTGCTATCCCAAACGGAGAGCGACCTCAAGGAAAAGATCGAGGAGCTGAAGCGGGATGCCAAGAAGCGGTAGGAAAAGCTAAAGGAGGAGGCCGCCAAACTGCAGCGTCAACTTTCTAAGTCAGAGGCGGCTCGGGTCGAGGAGCGGAAGGAGTGGGAGAAGGAGCTGGAGAGGGATTATGTTCCCAGGCGCACCCACCTGACGACATGAAGACCTTCTTCAAGTGGGGTTTCTACGGCTGTGTCTCCGAGCTTCGGGCGCACGGGTACAGTCAGGCGGACCATCCCTTCAGGTTCCTGAATGCCATGAGGACCTTGAAGGAGACCCCCTCCGGGGGTTATCTGCCCGAGCCCCGGGATAGAAGCGGTCCCTCGAGGACGCGTACAGCGCCAGCTCCGACTGAGACCGCGTCGGAGCCCCAGTTTGAGGAGATGCGGGGTGCTTCGGGTGATGAAGCTCATGGGAATATCGGGGAGGTCGAGGTTCATGGTGGTTCGGTCGATGAAGAGGCTCGTGAGGAGCAAGCTGAGGAGGTTGGGGTCGAGGTCGAGGTAGTAGTTGCCGCTGAGGAGCCCGGGGAAGTTGCCGGGGATGCTGATCAGGCCGGTTCGGCCGTTTAGATGTTTTCTTTTCCTTTTATGTCTTTGGGATGACTGTAATGAACCCTACTATATATATATATATATATTTTTTCTTTTTGGTGTATATGGACATAGCCCCTTGGGGCATAATGAATGCAGAGCCTTCGGGCTTTTTTCTCCTGATGTTGTCTATTCTCTCTGTATGTGTCTCTCGGTATGTGTATAATTTCTTACGTCGACTGTTAATATTCAAGTTCCCCTACCCTCGTAGTTTCGCCCGAGGATGTCATCGCTCTACACTCGAGTCTCGGGTATCCTCCTCGACCTCGTGAGTCATGGCAGTGCCCGTTTTGGTCAGACCTTCATCCGCTTTTCCCAAAAATAGCGTAGATTTCGTCTTATCCGCGCACAGCTTTTCCTAAGACTTCGTGTCCGAGAATTTAGCAGTGGTACATTTAGGATTTGGTCTTCCTTAGGATTCGGCCATAAATGTCCGATAATTTCGCGGACCGGGTCGGCTAGCCGTTTGTATTTGAACTTACTGACTTCTTGCCCAAGTCTGGGACTTATCTATAAATATGGGGCCTTTCTCGCTTTTGCAATTCGTCGTTTCCTTGCTTTCTTCCTTCATAGTATCGTATTTGTGCTCTTTATTTCCTAAAATTTCCATGGCTTCATCTTCTTCTTCCAAGGGTAAGTGTGTTGCCGCCTGTTTTCCTAAGATAGAGCGTGTGCCTTTTAATTTTGGTAGTTCCTCGGGTTTTTGCCCGACTTGGGCCTACAGCCCGACCCTGCCGCTGGTGTGAAGTCACCGTTACCTCAAGGGGATGATGAGGACAAAGGTTATTGTAAGGGCCTAGCCCGGTGGTCTGCTGAAGCGGAGGAGGCCCGATCTAAAATGAACTTCCCATGGTATCAGACAAAGGTGTCCACCCTCAGCCCTCAGGTGCTTCTGGAATGCCTTGAGAGGGCCAGGATCCCTTCCGACTACGAGGTTCAGCTGCCCGGGCCCTTGCAAGTGGCGTCTTCGCCCCCTACTGGCTTTTTGACATTCTTCACTGACCAAGTAGATATGGGACTGAGGTTCCCCATATCCTTTCTCCTTCTTGACCTTTGTGAAGCCTTAGGCATCTCCCCTGGCCAAATATTTCCTAACTCTTGTAGCTTGCTCCTAGCTCTAGCTGCCGTCTCTCGTAGGCTTAGTTTCCCTTTTACTACTGAACTGGTTCTTAATTTCTTCCGTGTATGTGAAAGAGATGTTGGCAAGTTTGTTTTTGTTCCTTCCACTGATGTCTTCCATGACAACTTCGCCGCCACCAAAGGATGGATGAACAAGTTCTTCTATGTACGTCCTTCACCCCAGCACCGGGATAGCCAGTTCCCCTTACTTCAGTGGCGAGATCATTGTCATGCGTCAGGTAATGACCCCGACCTCTTACGGGCGTTCATGGATCGAGTCAGTGGCCAAAGGTTCTCTGTGAAGGAGTTAGTGTCTGACATTCTTGTTGGGATGGCTACCTCTCCTCGCGTTCTAGGTATGCTCTTCCTTAATTTTCACTCGTTAGCTCTTCCTTCCTTGACTGTTTATTCTTTTTCAGTAAGCGATGGTTCGGGTGTTTTGCCCATTCTGACCACCCGTACCAGGGGTGCCTCAGCACGTGCGCGTAATGAGTGCACTGAGCCTTCAGCAGGTATTCCCGAGGGTGAGGCGTCGACTCCACGTCAAGAGGTGGGGCGGTCTAAACGAGTGAGGCCATCGCCTCCTACGCCTCCTGTTTCTTTTCGCGAAGGTCCCTCTTCATCCTGACCCGCTCTTCACCCCCATTTCCTGTTGGAGAAAGATGGGGAATCCTCTTTGTTATACATGATGAACTTCCTTACCCCCGAGGAGAAGGATTTCGCCAAGGAGCTTTCCGATGGTCGTTTCTAGAAGGAATGGGCTTTGGCTTTGAGTCAGGTATAATTATCCTTTCCGTTCCCCATTTTGAATATCCACTTTGATTGTTTCCTCTTGTCTTTAGGCGTATTCCTTATCTTGTGAGGGGGCTCGGCGGTATCGTCTTCAGCAAAAAATGACTGAATCCCCACGGTCTTGCAATGTGGAGATGACCATGCGAGCCAGCGAGGAGGCTCAGGAGGTGGGTCGCCTGAAGGATCGATTGGCAAGGGCTCAGTTTGAGGTTGGCAAACTTCGACAAGAGCTTCACTCAGAGAGGGACATCCGTCGCAATCGGGAATATCAGCCCAATCCTAAGTTGGTCCCCGTGGAGAAGGTATCCGAGGCGGCTAACATGTATTTCAACTTTGGGTTCCAGGGATGCTTGTCACAGATCAGGGCGAATGGCTTTCCGGAAAGTGCGCATCCCTTCAATTTCCTAAATCCCGAGGCGGCTTTTATGGCCTTGGCTCCTCGGCGTTCTCCACCGAAGCCAGTGAAGGGGAAAAGCCTTTGGGATGAGTTCGAGTTGGGCGAAAGTATCCATGCCTCTCGAGGAGACCGTCCAGCCGAGAAGGATTAGTTTGATGATTTTCTTTAGAGTCTGGTTTTTAGTCCTTGCTATTCCTTACTTTCCGTACATGTCTTTGCTTTCTGACTTTCCTATTCATCTGCTGTAAATTTTGAAGTATTAAATATAAAGGATTTTAAGTTACCTGGACATTGCCTCCTGCTTGACTAGCCGATGTCTATCATTTCTGCCCTTGTTCAGTTGTTCTTGGCAATTATGGAAGGAATGAGGTCTCTTACCTCGGGCTAAGGGCGTCCCCCCGATCCCAAGGAGAGCCTCGGCGAACTCAGGAAAAAATGTTTCTTCTGTGCCTCTAACTTATATCGAGGTGGCACTGCCTCTCGTAGAGGGATATCAGTGTGCGCAATTTATACTACCCGAGGGGTGTTGTCCCGAGGGGCCTTCTTTGCCTCTAGCTAATATAGAGGTGGCGCTGCCTCGCGTAGAGGGATATCAGTGTGCGCAAAAATCTTATTTCCCCGTGGGGGAAAAATGTCTCAGCCTCTCGCAGAGGGAATTCAGTGTGCGCGATTTATATTATCCGAGGGGTGTTGTCCCAAGGGGTTTTTGGAGTAATTGCCTTCTCATAAGGTGGAGTGTCTTCTACCCGGGTCTTCATGTCTTTTAGTACTTTAAGTTTTCGCTCGAAGGTCCCTCGTACAGAAAGAAAGCAAACTTCATTAAGGAATATGTATGGTTTACATTTTAAAAGCGATAGAAGTAAACACGGAAAGATAATGCGCTAGAAATTAAAAGAAAGATATGCGTATTTGAGGGTACCCCCTCTAGGGATAATATTTCCGCAGCTTGCGGGCGTTCCATGGGCGATCGTGCTGTTTTCCACTGGCGTCCTCAAGGTAGTAAGAGGCTTCTCCAACTTTTCTGACGACGCGGTAGGGTCCCTCGAACTTAGGCTCTAACTTCTTTCTCCCTTCTTGGTTCAAGATCTCTTTCATCACTAAGTCCCCTTCCTCATACTTCTTGCCTCGGACTCGGCGATTGTAGGACTTAGTCATTCTCCTCTGGTAGGCGGTCATCCTGGTGGCGGCTCTTTCTCTTCCTTCCTCGATCAGATCGAGGTCTTCCACGCGGAGCTGATCGTTGTCTTCGGGGTAAGTGAGGATTCGGGCACTTTCCATGCCAATTTCCGCGGGCAGTACTGCTTCGCTCCCGTATACTAGGCTGAAAGGAGTCTCATTGGTTCCTTCTCGAGGTGTCGTTCTATATGACCATAGGACACTTTGAAGTTCGTTGAACCATGACTTCTCAAGCCCCTCGAGTCGGGTCTTCAATCCTTGTACGATGGTATGATTGGTTACTTCGACTTGGCCGTTGCTTTGAGGATACGCCACCGAGGTGAAGATTTGTTTTATCCCGAGTTTATCGCACCACTCCTTTAGCTTCTTCCCGCTAAATTGCCTTCCGTTATCGGATACTAGTCCTCCTCGGTATCCCGTAGCGACAAATGATGTTTTTCCAAATGAATGCGGTGATGGCGGCCTCGGTAATCTTGGCCATGGCTTCGGCTTCAACCCACTTCGAGAAGTAGTCCACAGCCACCAGTAAAAATTTGTTTTGGGCGACATTTCCGGAGAATGGTCCGACGATATCGAGTCCCCACTGATCAAACGGGCAAGGGGATGTTACTGACTTCATGGCTTGAGCGGGCATTCTCTGTAAGCTGGCGTGCTTCTGACAGCTAAGGCAGCTTCGGACTATTTTCATGGCGTCTCCCTTCATTGTCGACCAGAGAAACCCTGCGAGGAGCACCTTTCTCACCAACGCCCGACTCCCGATGTGGCTCCCGCAGATTCCTTCGTGGATCTCCCGAATGACATATTCACCCTCTTCCTTAGAAATGCATGGCAGGAGAGGTCCGGCGAAAGATCTTTTGAACAGTGTTGTGTCGATCAGGGTGAAACGCTGAGCCCTTCGCAGGAGTTTTTGGGCCAAGGCTTTATCCTCTGGGAGGAGCTTGCGGCGTAGGTATTGGTGAATTTCGTACCTCCAATCTTCTTGGGTCATATCCGGTTCGGGTGTATTTTGATCCTCGATCTGCCAAATGGTTAGGACCCTTCCGTTTTCCTCGAGGGGACCGATGGCGCTTGCCCACTTAGCTATTTGGTCTGCCTTCTCGTTCAGGCTCGGGTGATTAGGACGATCTTGAGTTCCTCAAAGCCTCCCTTGATTTCCTCGAATGCCTCGACGTACTTCTCTAAATTTTGGCCCTTGATGGCAAAGTTTCCTTCCAACTGTTGGACCACGAGTTGAGAGTCCGAGTGCACCACCAAGCGGGTGATTCCCATTCTCCTGCTGCTCGAAGTCCAGCAAGTAGTGCCTCATACTCTGTCTCGTTTTGATGCTTTGTAATCCAGCCTAATGGCCAGGTTGGTCTCTTCCCCCCAAGGAGATATGAGAAGTATCCCGACTCCATTTCCCGAGCTGCAGGAGGATCCATCCACGAACATCTTCCATATTTCCTCGGGACCATCTCCAACCATCTCCACCATGAAATTAGCCAAGGCCTGTGCCTTGATTGCGGCCCGAGGCTTGAATTGGATGTCATATTCTCCCAACTCCGGTGACCACTTGATTGCTCTTCCCGAGATGTCCGGTCGAGTGGCGATCTTCCCGATAGGGTAGTTGGTCAATACCACAATTGGGTACGACAGAAAGTAGGGTCGCAACTTCCTGGCAGTGATGAGGAGGGCCAACAGTAGTTTTTCGGAATTTGTGTACCTTGTCTCGGGGCCCTTGAGGATGTGACTCACGAAGTAGATAGGTTTCTGTACTCTTTCCTCTTCACGAACCAACACAGAGCTTATTGCCCGAGGGGATGCTGCCAGATAAACTATTAGCTCCTCCCCGGGTAGTGGTTTATTAAGCACGGGCAACTTCTTCAAATATTCCTTCAAATCTTGGAAGGCCTTCTCCCACTCGGGGGTCCACTCAAAGTTTTGGACTTTGCGCAACACCTTGAAGAATGGTAAACTACGGTCGGCAGATCAGGAAATGAACCGTGAGAGGGCTGTGATCCTTCCTGACAGTCTTTGAACCTCATTTAGACTCCGGGGGGACGTCATATCCATCAAAGCCTTGATCTTGTCGGGGTTGGCCTCGATTCCTCTCCTTGTTACCATGTACCCTAAGAACTTTCCCGAACTGACTCCAAAGGTGCACTTGCTGGGGTTCATCTTTAGGTTGTATCTTTGAGCGGTCGAAAGTGTTTCCTGGACATCGGCCAAGAAGCAGCTTATCTCCCGAGACTTAATCAAAATATCGTCGACATAGACCTCTACATTTCTCCCGATCTGGTCCTTGAAGACTTTGTCCATCAGCCTCTTGTAGGTTGCACCGGCGTTTTTCAATCCGAAGGGCATGACAGTGTAACAGTAGGTCCCTCCGGCGGTTATGAAGCTTGTCTTATCTTGATCTTCCTTGGCGAGTAGGATCTAGTTGTACCCTTGGAAGGCGTCGCGGAAGCAAAGTAGCTCGTGTCCCGAGGTAGAATCCACCAGCTGGTCTATCCTAGGTAAAGGGTAACAATAGTTCGGGCATGCTCCGTTTAGGTTCGGAGGTCCACACACATGCGCCACTTGCCCGAAGCCTTCGGGACCAAGACCACGTTAGAAAGCCATGTAGGAAACTGGACCTCCCGAATGTGGCCTGCTTCGAGAAGTTCCTCGACCTGCCGTCGCGCCTCGGCGTCTTTCTCTGCGTTGAGATGTCTCTTCTTTTGGAAAAGGGGTCGGGTGGTTCGAGAGACATTCAGCTTGTGTTCGATGATTTCCCGGTCTATACCTACCATGTCCTTAGATGTCCATGCGAATACATCCTTGTTCCTTTTTAGTAATCCGATCAAGTCCTCCTTGAGGTCTCGAGGTAAACCCTTGGAGATCTTGACTGTTCCTCCGGCGGGTTGATCATTACTTCCTCAGTTTCTTCTTCCTTGTCTTCCTTTTTAGTCATTCCGATGGTGTATAACATTTCTCTCCCCCTCGGATGATCCTCTCTTCGGGTTCGGGAGGACTTGATTTCTACGCGAACCTCTTCCACGTAGCATTTTCTGGCCATTTTGCGATCTCTCAAAACTTCCCCAACCTTGTCTCCTATGGGGAATTTTATCTTCTGGTGTAGAGCCGAAGCGATGGCCATGAAAGAGGTCAGGGCAGGTCTCCCGAGAGTGAGTGGGAGATGCAGGACTCCCACCGCCTCGATGCAGTGTCCTGTGAAGCCAAACAGAGCCGTTTCCACTTTGTCCATAGGATATGCTCCCAAGTCCATTTGATCGAGGGCCTTCTTGTATATTATGTTGACAGAGCTTCCATTATCGACGAAGACCCTGCCCACGTCATGGTTGGCTACCTCAGCTCGAATGACTAGGGCGTCATCGCGAGAGTCATCACCTCCATGGAAATCCTCGGGACCAAAGCTGATGGTAGGTCCCGACCGCTTATTTCCTGTTTTGATTTCAAAGTTTTCCAATCGGCGAACTACGGCCTTCCTTGCCCGATTGGAATCTCCTCATGTAGGCCCTCCCGAGATTATGTTGATCTGTCGTGGTGCATTTCTTTCTGATGATCTCCGTCGTCCCGTGTCTCTATTGTCCTGATTCCTTTGGGTGTCGTTTCCTACTGGCCTCGGGCCTCGTCTTTCGTCTCTCTCTGGTGTCCTTCTCGTCGCTTCTTTCTGATTATGAGGTTGGCGGTCTTGTCGGGTGTTAAACCTATTCCCCGCCCCAGGATATCTGGGCCTGGTCCCGAAGCCACCATCTTCCCCAGCAAGCTTGGCTCGAGCCTCGGGGTTGGTTGCGATTAACTTTTCTAACTCTCGATTTAGCTGAAACATTCCTTGTGGTATGTCCGTATTCGTGGTGATAATTGCAGTAGGTGTCAGATATTTGCCTCCTCGGGTTGCCATCGATGTAAGGGGGTCGGCGGAGAAAATCGTTCTCCTCGCATATTTCAAACGCCCGAAGTTTGTTCACCCGTAGCTTCGGGTAGTCCGCTCGTGGAAGTGTTGATACCGGGTAAGGGCGATCATCCCTTCGAGGGAATATTCTGCGGTCTTGATTTCTCGGTGGGATCTTTCGACGTTCTCGAGGAGGACTCTTGCGTTTCCTGTCCTCAGGCTCCCGGGCCTGCGACTCTTCAACCCGAACGTACTTTTCCACCCGAGTTATCAACTCCTCTACTGTGGTTGGATATTTCTTCACTAGCAATCTGAATAAATCCCCGTCTCTCAGGCCGTGGTGAAATGCCCCGATAAGCCATTCGGGTGCGATATTGGGGACCTCCATTTTCACTTGGTTGAAACGTCGAAGATAGTCTCTTAAGCTCTCTCTGTCAGCATGTTTTATGTTTAACAGCTTTACTGCCGATGAGGGCCGTCTTCTGTTGCTCGAGAAGTCACAAAGAGTCGGCATTTAACAGGGTCGCTTAGCTGGTATAATGCCGCGTTGCCTTCAAAAGCGGCCAAGTGGTCCTCGGGCGGTCCGGAACCGTCGTACTTTCCCATCTCGAAAGATCGGAATGCCCAGGCAATGGAGCCGCGAGAACCTCGGGCGAAAAGGGCGAGGCGCAAGGGAGGATGGGAGCTTCTAGCGGGTTTGCGAGATTCTGAAGTTGGCGAATCTCCTCTCTCATTCTTTCTAAGTCGGCCGTTTGTTGGTCAGCGCGTTGTTGGTCCGCGCGTCTTCTTCTGTCGGCTCGGGCTCTCCTCTGCATCAAGGCTAGGGTACGGTCATCGTCGCTGCGTTCTCCGGTCCCTGATTCGGCGTCATGCTCTCCATCTGACTCGCGCTGGCCATCATCCCGTCCAGCATCGCGTCTTCTGTTTTGCCTGGGCCTGCTACCTCTCTGGTTCCTTTCGGCCATCAGAACTCCTACATCAGCCCCGATCCTCCGCATTTCTTGCATGACCGCAGCGAACATCACGGCTGGATCGGTTTGGTTCGGCCCGTTACCGTCGGGTGGCGGCTCGCGATCATTTTCGACAACCACCATACTAAATTTCTACTTTACGAGAAACTAGAGTTTCCCACAGACGGCGCCAAGTTGATGCCGCCGAAAAATGGATCTACTGCGTTCGACGGTTAACGGACTTCCTCCCGCCTTAATTCCGCCGCGAATGCTGCCTGAAGACTTGAAAACAGGGAAAGTTGTGGGGGTCGTTTGCCCTCTTGCGTAGGTCAAGAGGGTGACTTCCATGTTCCAGGCGTGAAGTAGCATAAGAATGGTGTGTTCAAGTGTGTGCGTGAGTGATTAATTTAGCAGAGTAACGGTAGGATACGTAAGAAATCGCCCTCTGTTCTGAAAGGGACTTGCCGTCTTTATAGGAGGCCTGCATTGGGGCGGTTTCTTAGCAGTTTTCCCCACCTCCCATGTTTCTCGGGTTCGAGTTTTCCATGACCCACGATGGCACGTTCCTTGGCCTCTCAAGCTCTCGGCGGTTGTTCATGGCACGTTCTGTTAAGGGTTGTTAGACGGGGCTGTGGCGGTTCCTTTCCTGGGATGCTGAATTTGCTGAGAGTCTGATATCCTCGGGTGTCGGGGTAATGCCTCGGGGGTTCGGGAGGTATTTGGAACTTCTTCCCCGGGTCGAGGGACGTTCCGAGGTCTTCAGTTTGCCTCTGGTGTGGGTCGGCCACTGTCGACTTGGGTCCTTCTTCTCGGGAGTATTCCTGACGACCCGAGGCCTTCCTGATGACCCGAGGCCGCGTGGGGGTATGGCTTGTTCTTTAGGTAAGGTGGTTATTTACTAGTTGAGGCGGGTCGAGTATTTCGCCGTGGGGTCCGTAGGATCCGAGGGTAACAAAGATGATTAGTTCCGCTATAAGAAAGAATATGCATAATTTATTTTATTGACAGAACTGAATAGACAACAAAATTTCGGTTTGTACCGATTCAACTAGGTATTTTAGTTTCTATTTTTATTAACGAATCGATCCAGAATTCGGACCGAAGACCAAAGTTTTGTTTTTATTTTAAAATATATAAACACACACATATTATATATATATATAGATTTATATGACATACCAGTTTTGATTCACATGACAAGAGACGAACAAAAAAAAACTGATAAAACTGAAACCGAACCGATTATTTTTGTTTGGTATTCCGTTTCTATAATTACCGAACAAAGAATTTTGATAACAATAATTACGGTTCGATTCTCCCCCAACCTCTCTTAATTTTTATTTTATAGTTAACTTATGAGCCCAACATTTTATTGTTGTTAGTTTTGATCCCTAAATTTATAAAATTAATTTTTGACATCCTATTACAAAAATTGCTTTTTACTACCAACACAAAATTCTCAATTATGATTCTTATTTTTATATAACTCTGATTTGAAAAAATAATATTTTTATTTCGATGTTATTTGATTAATTCATTCATAAAATATATATTTATTAATCTAGAGGTACCGATTTTATACCGTTTTGATTCCGGTTTTGTAACGGTTAAAGCACTAAACGTTAAACCAATAAAATTTTCGCTTCGGTTTGAAAACCCGGTTTCAGAACCATGGTGTATAGTCGACTTGGAGGGTCAATTCACTTCAAGAAAAATTTAAATTGAGTTTGAAGACTTCCATGCTGTGACGCCCGGGGCCGATGAGGGCGGGGAGTGATCGCCGGTGCCAGAGAGGTGCACGGACAAGGAGCGGCTCCTGGCAGGCTTCTAGGCGAAGGGGTACGTGAACGAACCGATCCGACACCCGAATGAGAGAGGATCCTGAGGCTGACAATGTATGGGCGTGTCAGGTTAAGAATCGTATAAGGAAATTGATAGTACTACTCATATCACCAAGGTCGACCTACCTTTTCGGGAGTCCATCTATAGAAACTCCGAAGTTAAGCGTGCTTGACTTGGGGCAATCTAAGGATGGGTGACTCCCTGGGAAGTTTCTCAGGGTGCGTGTGAGCGAGTGCACGAAGCATGCTAAAAGGTTAAATGGTGGTACAGTGGGGCCAGACTATCAGTCGGAGTGTGGTGGGCCCAACTCCACTGGTCCCGATAGGTACCGATACTATAGTGACACCCGGTATGGGACGGGTCGTTACAGGTGGTATCATAGCACAACCTCTCGCAGTACGGTGCAGGTTCGGGGACGAACTAGGCGGAAGCTGGTGGGCATGTGACGCCCGGGGCCGATTAGGGCGGGGAGTGATCGCCGGTGCCAGAGAGGTGCACGGACAAGGAGCGGCTCCTGGCAGACTTCTAGGCGAAGGGGTACGTGAACGAACCGATCCGACACCCGAATGAGAGGGGATCCTGAGACTGACAATGTATGGGCGTGTCAGGCTAAGAATCGTATAAGAAAATTGATAGTACTACTCATATCACCACGGTCGACCTACCTTTTCGGGAGTCCATCTATAGAAACTCCGAAGTTAAGCGTGCTTGACTTGGGGCAATCTAAGGATGGGTGACTCCCTGGGAAGTTTCTCAGGGTGCGTGTGAGCGAGTGCACGAAGCACGCTAAAAGGTTAAATGGTGGTACAGTGGGGCCAGCTATCAGTCGGAGTGTGGTGGGCCCAACCCCACTAGTCCCGATAGGGACCGATACTATAGTGACACCCGGTATGGGACGGGTCGTTACACATGCGCTAGATATTACATCGATAAAAGCAGAAAAAACGGAAGACACATATGTATATGTAGCCAGGGTTTTTAAATCGGACTGGGTTCAAGCCGGAAATCCGGTCCGATTCCGGTTCGGTTCTGTTTATTTCTAAAAAACAAAAATAAAAATCGAAAATGTAATAAAAATTAAATACATAGATAAATAGTCGAATAATAGTTGTTGCCCAATGGTTATCGTATGATCCTTACATTCTCAAGGTCTTGGGTTCAATTTCCTCTAATAAATTTTATTTTAAATTATCTTTTAGTACTCATTCGTAATTAGTTTTAAATTTCTTCTCAGTATATTTTTCTTTTATACTTAATTTCTAAATTTTTTTTTGGTATGAAAGACTTTCATTACCACAAGCAGATTAGTTTGTGTTACAATTCATAAGTCTCCTCACTCCCTTGCTTTACACAGCTCACATACTATGTACGAGTGAACCTACCTCACAACTAGTAGTTAAAGCACTACAAAATCGGACAACTATAGATCGATCGCCTCCAGTTTTAATCCTGTCATAACAGCTTGATAGTCTCCATGCCATCTCTTGTTGGATCATGCAGCCTACTTCACTCGGTATTGAGGGAGAAGAACCATGTAATCTACCATTCCTCTCCCTCCAAATATGGTAGATCACAGCATTAATATAAGCAATCACAACTCTGTTCCATGCATGTTGTCCCCTAGCAATTTGTTCAGCCCATCTACACCATAAACTGTATTCAGCTGGAATTTTAATCACGTGCAGTCTTATCATAGCCATGTTCAATAGCTCATTGGAGTATTCACATGAGAAGAATAGATGCTCGATCGATTCCTCATTGTCATTACACAGCCTACAAGTCGAGAACTGGATAGGGATCCCCCAAGATCTCAGTGTGTCACTGGTCAGCAGCTTCTTATGCAACATCAACCACACAATCATAGCATGTTTTGGAACATTGTAGCGATTCCAAACAAATGAGTTGTAAGGAAACCGAGAGCCCTGTCCCAACAGCCAGTTGTAAGCCTGGGACACAGAGTATCTCCCATCCTCAGAAAACTGCCATCTGCCGTCAACTGCACCCTCCTTGAACTCTTTGATTTTGTTAATCTTTCTCCAATGCTAGTTACAATCAGCAGGTGTGTTATAATTCCAGAAATTTTCCCCTCTCAATTAAACACCATTTATCCATCCCAAATTTGTCTTCCCACCAATGCAGTGTTCCACACTCCACTGTTTTTTATGTTCAGGCCTCCAAATTTCTTCTGGCAACACACAGTCTTCCAATTCACGAGAGCCATGTGTCGTCCTGCCAAATTCCCGTTCCAGAGGTAGTCTCTGCATAGTTGGTCCACCTGTTTAATCACTGATTTTGAGGATGAAGAATGATCCCCAATAACCATGCAAAGTCATTGGAACAGAGTTGATTAGATAGACCCTGCCCGCATAGGATAGGTGCCTTGAGGACCAACATTTTATCCTCGCTGCCACCTTGTCAACTAGGGCTTGGCAGGTAACTGTTGACCACCTAGTTGGAGAGATGGGAACTCCTAGGTGTTTCATTGGGTAGCTACCCATCTGGAACCCCAAAATGTTCCCGATCTCCTTCACAGTAGCTTGAGTGGCCCAGCAGAGTAAAGGCTTGATTTATCAGGATTACCTTGCAGCCCTGACACATCCTTGAAATGATCTAAAGCATGTTTTATAGCCAGAACAGAACCCACCGTGGCCTTGCAACATATAATCAAGTCATCTGCAAAGGTTGACAAGGGAGTGGTCTTTGCAGAGTGGATGGAATGTGAACCTTGGATCCTGGGATGCTACTAAAAGTCTCCTTGTTAAGTATTCCATCACTACCACAAACAATAGAGGTGACATTGGATCACCTTGTCTCAGTCCCTTGCGCCCTTTAAACGGGATCCCCAACTGCCCATTAATTGCCACCATATAAGAGGCTGTTGTCATGCATTCCTGCACCCATATTACAAATTTGAGGGGAAACTTCAGCCACTTCATCGAGTCCAGAACAAACTGCCAGCCCACTGTATCATAGGCTTTCCTGATATCCACCTTCAACAGACATCTTGCTGATGCATTCCGTCTATTATATAGTCTCAGCATCTCTTGGCCTATGAGCACATTATGGATTATGGATCGCCCTCTAATGAATGCACTTTGGTTCTCATTGATGATCTTGGGTAGAACTTCCTTCAGTCTCAGGCATATCAACTTGGAGATACATTTACATATATTGCAGCATGCAATGGGTCTGAAATCTGCTGATGTAGAGGGGTTATCCACCTTGGGAACAAGAGTCAATGACGTTATATTAATCTCCTTTAAGAGAGCGCCATTGCTGAAGAAATCCAACACAGTTGCTGTCACTTCCTCACCAGTCACAATCCATGTGTGCTTAAAAAAGCCACTTCCAAACCCATCTGGACTAGGGGCCGAGTCTTCATGGATGGTGTCAAGCACTGCTCTTACATCCTCAACCTTATAAGGCTTAATAAGGAATATCTGATCCTCCAGGGAAATGGTGGGCCTTAAGAATTTGAGAGCAGCATCACAAGTAAAATGCATCTCCTTCCTAGTTTCCTTCTCTTGCTCCAGCACAGCAACATTAAGGGGAGCTTTATTTTGGATATTCTGCAATTCATGTCTCAAGTATTCTGCTCGATTGATTATATCCGCATAGGTGCTGTTATTTAGCCTCCTCAACGGTCCATTTAATCTCTTCATCTTTTGTATTAGGCACCACATTTTACTACCTTGCATATGCACATCCCAGTTCTCCCTGATAATCTCTAGAAATTCAGGTGCAGAAGTCCACATGTTACAGAACTTAAATCTCCCTCTTCCCTTGGTGGCCTGTGAAAAATCCCTCAAACAAACAGGTGAGTGGTCAGAAGAGCCCTCAGCAAGAAAGTGGGCCTCACAGTCTTTGAACATCAAGATCCAATCTGTATTGGCAAAAGCCCAGTCAATCTTGCTCCAAATCCTCTTTTCCACCTCTTGTTTATTTTGTCCAAGAAAACCGGCATCCCTTCCTCTTAATCTCGACCAGCTCACACATTTCTAAGCATTGCTGAAACCTCATAACATCTCCCAATTAATAGAATTGCCCCCTATTTTATCCTCCTCAGATAGGACACAATTAAAGTCCCCCCATACAATCCAAGGCCCTTGAATTGTCTGCTTGATTTCAAATAGATCATTCCATAACCGTTCCCTTAGACTACCCAAGTTATGTGCATACACACATGTCATATGCACTGCTTGGCCAAGGCTATCCATTACCAAGGCTAAGGACCCCTTGATTAGGAGGATCCTTCCCTGGACCAACGGACTCACCAGCTCCACTTGGAGTCATACCATTTGTCTTATTACCTGCAGTCTGCTCAGTCTCTGTATCATCATGTAATTCCACAGATCTCTGGCATTTTGGCGCTTGGGGTGGCACAGACCCCGCTACGGCCAGCGAGCATCCCGCATAAGCCTTTTTTGGGTTCCCCCCAGCTAGCTTAGTGTCCTTGTCGCCACCATGTGATCCCACAGTTAGCTTCCCCTTCTGAGCTAGGCCAGCTTTGGAAGGCTCGCCCTTACTGGCATTTCTAGCATCCCCAGCTCCTTTAGAGGATGCCGCAAAAGTTGTGTTTTGAGTGTCTAACTGACCGGTTCTCTTCCTACAAACCTCAGTAACATGACCATAATTGGAGCAATGGCCGCATTTAACTGGCTTCCATTCATATTTCACTGCCTGTTCAACCAATGTATCATCCTCATTTGAAAAAGAGATTGTATCCTTCATCTCCAGATCTAGATCCACTTCTATCAGCACCCTAGCATATTGCACTCTCTCCTTGTTCATTGTATATGTATCTGCCATAATGGGTTGCCCAATACAGCTAGCCAGCCTGCTTAGTGATGAGTTGCCCCAATACTTGAGGTCCAACTGAGGGAATTGCACCCAGATGGGCACCTTGCTCACAGAAACCTTCTTAAACTCAATCTCCTTCGTCCATGGAGAAAGCACCACATGCTTCCTATCAAAATGCAACACAGATCTCTGCAAAATGGAGTCCCTCTGCTCAACAGAATCAAACCTAATGAGGAACAACCCAGATCTGACCTGCATCACCTTCTGTAGGCCATTCTTCTTCCATCCCCTTTGCAAGTACCCATTCATCACATTATATGGTGGATTCGCCACTACAAAAATAATAACTTTTAGTCGCAACTTATTTCGTCACTATATGTAGTAAAACTGTCACTATAATAACATGATGATGACTTTAGATATTGTCACTGTGTCGTGACTATAGACATTGTCACTAAATAATTTAGTGACGCCTAGCATACTCATCGCTATAAATCGATGCTTTAGTGTACAATATATCATCACAAAAGACGCGTGCTTTAGCCATGTGAAGTTCCCGCCACTATTAAGTGATGCTTTAGTGACATGCCGTTCTCGCCACTATAAACCGACCTTTTAGCCTCAAATAAAATTTGTCACTGTAAATTAATCTTTTAGTCACACACTATTCTTATCGCTATAATTAATCTTATAGTCGGATACTACTGTTGTCACTAAAAATTAAAATTCGCCACTATAAATTTTTAAAATTTAATCATTATTATAATTAAATTAATAAATAAATTATGGGTATTTTGTGAAAATTGATTTCTAGCTATAATTTTCGTTTATAGTGATAACTCGTAAATTCAATACAGTGATGATAACATTAACTGGTCATTTATCACCAAATTCAAATATATATATATATATATATATTTATATATGTTGGACTAAATAGAAAAAGGAAAGAAAGAAAGAAAACTCATTAATATGGAATCAGTAACCAGTAGAACAAATGCAAAGTGTTCACAAATAAAACTACGTCAGACACAACCACAAGCAACAAAAAGAAGACCAGGGCCACATCTATTCCAGCTTGCTTGAAAACCTTGCTATTACAGTTGTGGCTCTGATACATTTGTCGGAGAATTAAGAAGACAATAGAACACAAAACATAAATGCCTACTCTTACCTAAATTCATTTCCAAGCCACAAGCTGCAACACCTGGGAAGAAAATTACTCAGTTAGCACTAACAATGACATGGATGCTTAAAGAGTTTAACTAACAAATTTAATATTTTTTAAAGCATATAAAAGAAATGTTAGGCTACAAACACAACAAGCAGCTAACTTACATCATTTGGTTGATGGTTGAATACGACCGGACACGCTTGTACTTTGAATGATGGAAGGAAGCTGGCTTTTGAGAATAGCTTCTACTTGAGAATGTACTTGGGATTCTTGATTGTTGAGTTGAGACTCTAAGACCTCTAACCGTAAAGCCAGCTCGTCATTTTTCTTCTTGAGTGACGATTGAGTTTCTCTAGCTTCTTCAGCTTTCTTTCTCAATTCTTCGTTCTCTGTTGCTAATTCAGCACTAATTCCATGTCCTCTTTTAGAAGGCGGCTTCAATCCATCACCACAACCACGCAATCGGCTTAACCTCTCGGGTCCAAGTCTCTTTATAAATGCTTCGTCTTCAGTTAGGGGATCTTGTCCACCCTCAGTCGGCTCACTTTGCAGCTTGGTTAAATCTTCCTGAAAATTTTGCTTTATCATCACTAAAGTGGGTTTGAAATTTGTTGACCTTTTGGTCCATACATGTTAGGGAGTTTTGATGAACGATGTAATTGTAACGACGTTACGTCTATAAATTAAGCAATTCGATTTGTGATAAATATAACGTCTAAGTTCATGATAATATTCGAACATGCATTGATTATGAGCTAAAAATTTATTTAAGTGTTGAATATTTGATTCGCATATGATTTTGTGATTGGTTGATGAGACCATGTGATCGCATGTTATAGACAGCCCATGTGATAGTATCGTACTGCGCTATATATGGAAATGATGAGATATCCTACTGAGTTATAAAAGGAAAATATGTTGTTTATATATAGAAAGTGATATATCCATTTATACATGTTTATTCCTAACGAAAATCACATCTACGATTATGTGCATGCTCTCCACTGAATTTAATGTGAGATATTAAATTGATATCTTTCCTTATGCTGATTGGATATTATATTTAGGGAAGATTTGATGTGATTGATCTTGTGGATAAGATGCTATTATATGGGATGTGCTATAAACGGATGTGATCTCTGAAATAAAGTCTGTCATGATATGATAAATCGAATGAAATATGCTCTGATCTGATTTGCGTGCTAAACATGGTAAATATATTGATCTAATACTATGAGCTGAACATGGAAAACGTGCTAATGTGATGCTATCTTATGTGCTATGTTTGGAAAGTTAATCTTGATTGACTTATACCAGAAACAGATATCAGGAAATCACATATGGAAAGTTCTGACATAGTAAGTATATGCGAATTGATTGGACATGCATGCGAACGAATTTGAATCTTTATGTGGAATATATTCATACTTAAATGAGCTCTTATATGAAAAATAATCATGCTTTAACGTGCTTATGACCGTTGTGATGATTTGTTAAAAAGCATGATTTATATGGTATGATTGACTCGAAAATTGCATGGAAACTAAGCTTGATTTGGTGCTTATTATATGATATGATTTTCCATGTGAAGTGTTGATTGAAAAGGTTTATATATGAGCTACACTTCATAATTTCAAGGCACTTAGAATTTGCGAACATAAGCCTACGAGAGATATTTGAGCGGAAAGATACTAAGAGATTCCTGAGTCATTCACTTGCGATAACTTTCTGCCTTACTGAGCGTTAACCTGCATATCCATAACTGAGCGAGTGATTTATCCGGTTATTCCATCATCCCCTCCATATATTCTGTCTTCGGACGTGTTATCTTCGGACGTGAGCAATACCAAGGAGGCAAGGTCGACGTTTACGCACACGTGAAGGGAAGGACGAATTCCGGGAGCCCTTCGGTAGCGAGCTGTGTCCGTCGGGATCAAGGAGATTTCGATGAACGAAACTCGGCGTGTGGTGACCTAGTAGTGGCTAGTGTTCGACTTGTTTCGGTTGTTTATTGGGCTAACCAATCAGTTTTGTATCCAGCTACGGTGCATTATAGTGATTGGTTAAACTCTTGGGGAGCAAACCCCAATGAGAGGAGTAAACCCCGGTTGGGGATATAACCTCTATAAAAATCATGTCTCGCATTTACTTTTCAGTTATTTCTTTATCACAGTGAGACAGACCCGAAACACATCCGACGAACTAGGATATATCAGGCATACACGTCACAAGCATCAATAGGCATATCCAAGTCACTACACTTAGAATTTGTGAAAAGAAGCAAAATTTCTATAGGCCTAATTCACCCCCCTCTTAGGCACATTTATATCTTCAAAAGTGATAAAAAAAAACAGTTAAAATGACATACATAGATGTAGACCTTTTTGGTCCAAATGATTATGAGAGTTTTGATTATTCCAAGTAATTATGTAAATTGGGGGGTACAAATTAGAAAACTCGATATGCATGTTATGTGATGTTTAAGTATGTGATAATATTCGATTAAGCGCTTGAATATGTTTTAAATGTTAAGAAAATCGAATTTGAGTGATCTTATGCTTAACTGGAATATCAATGTGATCACCTGGTTTTGAACGTTCTCGTTTGGATGGAATATCACTGTGTGCTATATATGGAAAATATGTTCTGATAAGTGGTATGTGGACTATACGCATGATTGAGTTATATAAGGAAAGAGTATCGTCTGAGATCACGCTAATATGAGCAGCTATATACGGAAGATATATTGTGTTAAGTGATATATGAGCTGTACACGAGATTGAGTTATTTTAGGAAAGATTATCACTGAGATCACCCGGATATGATTAAGCTATATATATGGAAAAGATATTCTGATTATGTGGGTAATATGCTGATTGATTCTATATATGGAATGTGCTGACTAACGGATGAGATTACCCTGGAATGAAAGTAAATCTGTGGTATTTATGGTAAGAATTCATGTTGACCGTTGAGTTTAATTGGTTTATTCTTGGCATGATTTCTTGAGTTAATGCACGTGATTATTGAGCTTCATCTTGCATATTCTGTGCTTAACTTTCCTTGTGAAGTGTAGAAGCGAAAATTGGTTCTATATAGAAGAGAACACTTCACGCGAAGAGTACCAAACGAACACACAAGCCTTCGAGTTCCTTAGACTGTTTTTGAGCGTTAACTTGCGAAAAACTCGTAGTTTGTGTTGAGCTTAATTTGCGAATCTGTACCCGTGAGCTATCTTGAGTATCACCCTACCCTAAAACCCTTGTCTTCGGACGTGTTGTGTCTGCGGGCACGTCGAACGCACAAAGGAGCGCGGTTGGAGTCTTTCGCACGTGGAGGGACGAATTTGGTGGATTCGGTGGCCCTTCGGTAGCAAGCTGTATCCAGTCGGGGAATAGGTTTCCTGGGTTAACGACGTGGATCGAAACTTGGCGTGCGACAGCCTAGGTGGAGGTCTAGTTTCCAAAGCGCTTCGGTTGTGTAAGGATCAATCATTTTGTAACCATAACCGGTAATACCTAGTGATTGATTGGAACTCTTGGGGAGATAACACCCCAAGGACAGGATTAAACCCCAGTTGGGGATATAACCTGTATAAAAATCTCGTCTCACTCTACTTTCTGCTATTTACTTTACTGTGAGACAAACCCGGAACACGCGGTAATATCTAGGTGATATCGTAGCTATCATTTCTGAAATTAACGTGATATTCTGTAAACAGGGTTAGGGAGATAACATAGACAATCTTACTGCTCTCTAGGGAATAACGTACTCTGCATTATCTTCTTAAAGAAAAGTAGTTTTCAAAGGAGAAAAAGCCATAATTTTTTAAAGCCTAATTCACCCCCCCTCTTAGGCATATTTTACACTTCATTTGGTATCAGAGCGGGTTACTCAACGAAAGGCCTAACACGCCTGAGTTAAGATCTAATGGCTTTTTCGAGTGATATTTTTGCAGAGGGTCAATCCCACTCCAGGCCTCCTCTCTTCGACGGTACGAACTACGCGGTATGGAAAAATCGTATGATCGAATTTTTGATCGCTGTCGACTACGAGCTTTGGGAGACAATCATCGACGGACCGTACACGGCTGCGAAATCCGATGGAACTCCAAAGGACACAAAAGATTACACTGCTGATGACAAAAGGGGAATCACGCGAAACGCAAAGGCGAAAAACATGCTCGCATGTGCACTCACACGTGAAGAATACATTCGGGTGAGTTCTTGCTCATCAGCGAAGGCCATGTGGGATATGCTCCAAGTCACTCATGAAGGAACCCAACGAGTCGTGCAAGAAAGACTGGCTCTACTCACTCACCAGTATGAACTGTTCTCAATGGAATCTGACGAAAATATAAGCCAGATGTACGCCAGATTCATGGGAATCATCAACCAGATGTTCTCTCTCGGCAAGAAAGTTCCCGACAGTGAACAAGTAAGAAAGATACTGAGATCACTGCCACGAGAATGGAATGCCAAGGTTACTGCCATCTACGAAGCAAAGGATCTAGAAGTACTTAGCATCTCCGAGCTGATTGGATCTCTTATATCCTATGAGATGATTCAAACATCAATGAATGAGAAGTCTCAGAATAAAAACCAGAAGTCCATTGCATTCAAATCCAACCAAGAAGAATCTGATTCTGACGACGAAGAAAAGGACCTAATGAACGATCTGGCCATGCTTACAAAAAGAATTGAAAGGTTCCAGCAGAAAAAGAAATTCAAAGGAAACCTCAACAAATTCCAGAACAAGAACAAGGGAATATCCGCGTCTGGGAAGAAAGTTCAGAAGTGTTTCCGATGCAACAAACCAGGCCACTATGCACATGAATGCCCCGCAACTAGCAATGAGAATCCAAGGGAGCAGAAGGCTATGGTGACGGAATCAAATGACTCTGAATTGGAACAAAGTGAGGACGAGGATCACGCTTACATGGCTGACGAGGATCAGGTATCTTGTTCTTCCTCCATTGAGAAAATTCATATCCTAAACAATTTATATGGTTATGAAAGTGACTCATCTGTTTCTGATATAGAAGAAAGTAAGGAAGATCTGTGTAGGTTACTTCAAAAAACGGAGAGAAAGATTAAGTCACTAGATTCCTTGAATAAGGAATTAATAAGGCAGCGAGATGAACTAGCTAAGGAAAAACATGAGGCTGTTCTAGAAATCTCACGTTTGAAAGAAGAGTTAGTTACTGCTAAGAAAGAGGGAATTCCCTGTGACTGTGAGAAAATAGAGAAGAAAAACAGTGACTTATCCAGAGACATTGTAGAACTCAGGAATTCTTTAGAAAGGGAAAAACAGAAGGTTTATAGCCTTCTTGAGGGTACACAGAACCTAGACATGATGTTAAACATTTCTAGCAATATTGATAAGATAGGCCTAGGTTATTCCACCGAAGTGAAGCCTGCTAAATCCTCCGTGTCTAAGTTTAAATGTTTCTGTTGTGGTAGAAATGGTCACTATGCATACAACTGTCCCTTAAAGAAGTTTGATAAAGCTAAGTATGTCTGGAGACCTAAGAAGTTACCTGTAAATGCCCCTGTCGTGTCTGATTGTAACAGGAGATCACCTACTGTGCAGAATGATATCTCGTATGTTAACAGAAGTTATTTTCCCGCTAACATGTTAGGACCCAACAGAAATTGGGTACCTCAGAATAGTAACTCTTGCTACAGGTACGAAGGAAGAATTCCAGTAAGAAAAGTAAGTGGTACCTCGACAGCGGGTGCTCCCGCCACATGACAGGTGATATAGGCAATTTTGTGTCGTTGAAGGCGGTAGATGGAGGATACGTTTCGTACGCCAACGACGCAAAAGCCAAAATCGTGGGAGTTGGTACTGTTGGTAACAACTTAAATATCACCATAGATAATGTTCGGTTCGTTAGGAACTTAGAACATAATTTAATAAGTATTAGTCAATTATGTGATGATGGACATACCGTAATTTTCGCCAAAGATAAATGCCTTGTTAAAAAGAATGATGAGATTGTGTTTAGTGCATCTAGGCATGGTAATATTTACTGCATCACTCTTGATGATATTGCTAACCAAAACGTCAAGTGTCTAGCAGTTACGCAGGATATCACATGGTTATGGCATAGACGTATGGGACATGCTAACATGGAACTAGTGTCTCACATATCATGCAATGAGTTGGTGAGAGGTATTCCAGATATGAAAGCCACCAAGGACAGAATCTGTAAAGCGTGCCAAATGGGGAAACAGACCAAGACGTCCTTTAAGCCTAAGAATGTGATCTCTACGTCCAGACTACTGGAACTGCTGCATCTTGACCTTTTTGGTCCGGTACAGGTTATGTCATTGAAAGGTAAACGATATGCCTTTGTGATCGTAGACGACTATACTAGGTACACATGGGTCTTATTTCTTGCGCACAAAAGTGAGGCTTTAGATAATCTTGCACCACTGATTAAGAAGCTAGAAAATGAGAAAGAAATGAAAGTCCGTAAGATTAGGAGTGATAACGGTCTAGAATTTGATAGCAAATCCTTTGCATCTTTTTGTGATGAGAATGGTTATAGTCATAATTTTTCAGCCCCTATTACGCCCCAACAGAATGGAGTGGTCGAGAGGAAAAATAGAGTATTACAAGAAATGGCTAGGACTATGTTGAGCGAATATAATACTCCAAAACATTTTTGGGCCGAAGCTGTTAGTACGGCATGTTATGTCTCGAACAGGATTTTCCTTAGACCAATTATTAAGAGAACTCCCTATGAACTTTGGAACGACAAAACCCCTAACATAGGATATTTCCATGTATTTGGTTGAAAATGTTTCATTTTGAATGATAGGGATAAAAGAGGGAAATTCGATTCCAAGGTAGATGAAGGGATATTCCTAGGTTACAGCCTTCATTCCAAAGCTTTTAGAGTGTTTAATAATAGGAAGAAGACTGTTCAAGAATCTGTGCATGTTACGTTTGATGAATTTCCTAACGCAGATACTACTGAGGAAGGTATAGTTGTGTCTCCTGCAGATATACAGGTTACTGACAAAGAAGTGAACGCAATTCCGTTGGAACTAGATGATATGTCAGAGGAACCTGAAGCTTCAGACGAGAAACAACGCAGAAAATTCAAACATGCTTCCAGCCATCCCACTGAACAGGTCATAGGAAATATCACTTCAGGGATCAAAACGAGAGCAACTGCACGAAACGATACTGCTGAGGAATCACATGACGTGCTGTTGTCAACCATGGAACCCAAGACAGTGAATGAAGCGCTTGACGATGAATCGTGGGTGATTGCCATGGAAGAAGAGCTGGCACAATTCGAAAAGAGCCAGGTGTGGACTCTTGTGGAAAGACCGAGCGATAAGTCCATAATAGGCACGAAGTGGGTGTTTCGCAACAAACTGGATGAAAACGGTAATGTAACACGAAATAAGGCCAGGTTAGTCGCCAAAGGTTATTCCCAAGAAGAAGGTATAGATTTTCAAGAAACCTTTGCACCCGTAGCTAGGCTTGAGTCAATACGCATTTTACTTGCATATGCATCTTTTAAAAGATTTAAGCTTTTCCAAATGGACGTAAAAAGTGCATTTTTAAATGGTTTTATAAATGAGGAAGTTTTTGTCGAGCGACCTCCCGGTTTTGAAAAAGAGGAATTTTCAAATCACGTTTTTAAATTAAACAAAGCTTTATATGGTTTGAAACAGGACCCGAGGGCATGGTATGAAAGATTGAGTAGGTTTTTACTAGACATGGGATTTATAACAGGAACAATAGATAACACTCTTTTTATCAAGTGCGAAGGGAATCACATATTACTTGTGCAGATATATGTTGATGATATCATATTTGGTAGCACTGACATCACTCTTTGCGAGAATTTTTCTAAGTCTATGCAACAGGAATTTGAGATGAGCCTAATGGGAGAACTCACGTACTTCCTTGGATTGCAAATCAAGCAATTGGATACGGGAACATTCATATCTCAAACGAAGTACACGAAGGAACTACTTGAAAAATTCGGAATGGCTGATTCCAAGGTACTTCCCACTCCTATGCACCAGACCGCTAAAATCGATAGTGATGAACAAGGTACGCCCTTTGACCAAACTAAATATAGAGGTATGATCGGAAGTTTGTTGTACCTTACGGCAAGCAGACCCGATATCATGTTTGCTACTGGTCTATGTTCTAGATATCAATCGAGTCCTAGGGAATCTCACTTGACGGCAGTCAAGCGAATACTTAGATATTTGAAGGGAACAATCAATCATGGTATATGGTATCCAAATTCCAAGGAATTCCCATTAATGGGATACTCGGATGCGGATTACGCCGGTTCTAGGGAAGATAGGAAAAGCACTAGTGGTACTTGCCAAATACTAGGGAATTCCCTTGTAACTTGGTCTAGTCGGAAACAAAATGCCGTAGCCCTATCCACAACCGAAGCCGAATATATGGCCTTAGGAAGCTGTTCTCAGCAAATCCTTTGGATGAAACAGACCTTAAGTGATTACGGCTTAAGGTACGACCAAATTCCTATTTTCTGTGATAGTACTAGTGCCATTAGTATCACTAAGAATCCCGTACACCACTCTCGAACTAAGCATATAGAGGTGAAACATCATTTTATTCGAGATCATGTTCAGAAAGGGAATATCAGCGTGAACTTCGTAGGAACCAATGATCAGTTGGCAGATATCTTCACGAAACCCCTTATTGAGAGTAGATTCTGTGATATCCGTGACCGATTAGGGATTATTGAGCTCAAATAGGAAAGGTGACTAGATATGTTAGCCTTTAGTATTTCCTTGATCTTATCCTTTAGGATCTCTGCGATTTTATTCCTTAATTCTATTAATAATATCTTCATTATCTATTCAAATCCTTTCCATTCATGAAGAGATTATTTTTTAAACCTCCTTCGACATTTATGACAAAATCTATTTTCAGCTAATATTTTCCCTGATCTCTGATCTTCACTTAACTCCTTCCTTAATCTCCGCGAGATATCGTTTTTATCCTTAGCAAATTCCATAATGGGCAGTTTCCTTATCCAGCCATGATCTTTGAAATTCAAATTTGAAATCTTTTCCTTATCTGCCTCACGTCAAAACATTATCACATCTCTGCAAAATCCTTTTCATTCTTATCCAAGAAGTTTTGGCCTTTCTAACCATCCAATCTCTTCTTTATTCAATTCATTCAACCCTAAGTCTTTCACTTCATTATTTCGCTCCTCAATCCTTCGATCTCAATCGTGACGAAAAACAAAGGCGCCGGATTTGTCTCTGACAAGAAGAGAAAGACTGCTCTGATCAAATCCAAATCTCTCCGAAAGCCACTCGTTCGAAATCAGGAAGAAAAAGGATCTAGAGAGCGACGACGAGCATGGAACCATAGCTGATTTGAGACGGAGTATCAAAGGCATCAAGGATTATAGCAGGAAGAAGTTCGATGAGATCTCATGGCACTTTAAAAGGGTTAAAAAAGGTTTGTGAAGGAGATCTCCACGGCTCTGAGTGTCACTGAATTCTCATCTGCCTCATCTGATAGTGATTCCAGCCCTTAGAACTTCTATCCCCAGTGATCTCCTAGCTCTGGTATGACTATTCCCATCTGCCCTTAGTACTAAGTTGTTTACTTTGCTGGTTTTTGGCTTAGTAAGTTGAGGTAAGTTGCACGTTTTTGGTAAGTTAGTGGTGTTTTGGATCCCTCCTTTTTGATGCTGAAGGGGGAGAATTTAGGGAAATTAATGCGATATGGTATGCCATGTTTTGGTTTCGGTGTTGGGTCGTGTCATTTTGTTATTTTGGAATGCGTTATCTTGGAATGCTATAATATAATCGGCTTGCTTGCTTTTATATGCTTATGTCTTAATCCTCTGTTCTTGAGTTTGATGATTTGTTAAGGATTAAGGAATTCCGCACATAGGCAGGGGGAGCAAACTGATGTGATGTGATAGCTTGAGACATTCCATGAAAATTTGTGACATTCCATGGTGACTTGTTTTGTGACATTCCATGGTGACTTGTGACATTTCATATGATATGACCTGGTAATTGCTATATGTTTTTGCTGCTGTGCTTTACATGGGAATACTAGCAATTAGACAGGGGGAGCATGCTATGAAATTTGATAAATTTATTTGCTCTGATCATATGTCACATGCTTTGGTACTTAAACATGCAAAGTGCGTAAATAGCTTCATATCGAGTGTACTCACATGCTTAAGATAGGCATTAATTACTTGTCATCATCAAAAAGGGGGAGATTGTAGACCTTTTTGGTCCAAATGATTATGAGAGTTTTGATTATTCCAAGTAATTATGTAAATTGGGGGGTACAAATTAGAAAACTCGATATGCATGTTATGTGATGTTTAAGTATGTGATAATATTCGATTAAGCGCTTGAATATGTTTTAAATGTTAAGAAAATCGAATTTGAGTGATCTTATGCTTAACTGGAATATCAATGTGATCACCTGGTTTTGAACGTTCTCGTTTGGATGGAATATCACTGTGTGCTATATATGGAAAATATGTTCTGATAAGTGGTATGTGGACTATACGCATGATTGAGTTATATAAGGAAAGAGTATCGTCTGAGATCACGCTAATATGAGCAGCTATATACGGAAGATATATTGTGTTAAGTGATATATGAGCTGTACACGAGATTGAGTTATTTTAGGAAAGATTATCACTGAGATCACCCGGATATGATTAAGCTATATATATGGAAAAGATATTCTGATTATGTGGGTAATATGCTGATTGATTCTATATATGGAATGTGCTGACTAACGGATGAGATTACCCTGGAATGAAAGTAAATCTGTGGTATTTATGGTAAGAATTCATGTTGACCGTTGAGTTTAATTGGTTATTCTTGGCATGATTTCTTGAGTTAATGCACGTGATTATTGAGCTTCATCTTGCATATTCTGTGCTTAACTTTCCTTGTGAAGTGTAGAAGCGAAAATTGGTTCTATATAGAAGAGAACACTTCACGCGAAGAGTACCAAACGAACACACAAGCCTTCGAGTTCCTTAGACTGTTTTTGAGCGTTAACTTGCGAAAAACTCGTAGTTTGTGTTGAGCTTAATTTGCGAATCTGTACCCGTGAGCTATCTTGAGTATCACCCTACCCTAAAACCCTTGTCTTCGGACGTGTTGTGTCTGCGGGCACGTCGAACGCACAAAGGAGCGCGGTTGGAGTCTTTCGCACGTGGAGGGACGAATTTGGTGGATTCGGTGGCCCTTCGGTAGCAAGCTGTATCCAGTCGGGGAATAGGTTTCCTGGGTTAACGACGTGGATCGAAACTTGGCGTGCGACAGCCTAGGTGGAGGTCTAGTTTCCAAAGCGCTTCGGTTGTGTAAGGATCAATCATTTTGTAACCATAACCGGTAATACCTAGTGATTGATTGGAACTCTTGGGGAGATAACACCCCAAGGACAGGATTAAACCCCAGTTGGGGATATAACCTGTATAAAAATCTCGTCTCACTCTACTTTCTGCTATTTACTTTACTGTGAGACAAACCCGGAACACGCGGTAATATCTAGGTGATATCGTAGCTATCATTTCTGAAATTAACGTGATATTCTGTAAACAGGGTTAGGGAGATAACATAGACAATCTTACTGCTCTCTAGGGAATAACGTACTCTGCATTATCTTCTTAAAGAAAAGTAGTTTTCAAAGGAGAAAAAGCCATAATTTTTTAAAGCCTAATTCACCCCCCCTCTTAGGCATATTTTACACTTCATTTGGTATCAGAGCGGGTTACTCAACGAAAGGCCTAACACGCCTGAGTTAAGATCTAATGGCTTTTTCGAGTGATATTTTTGCAGAGGGTCAATCCCACTCCAGGCCTCCTCTCTTCGACGGTACGAACTACGCGGTATGGAAAAATCGTATGATCGAATTTTTGATCGCTGTCGACTACGAGCTTTGGGAGACAATCATCGACGGACCGTACACGGCTGCGAAATCCGATGGAACTCCAAAGGACACAAAAGATTACACTGCTGATGACAAAAGGGGAATCACGCGAAACGCAAAGGCGAAAAACATGCTCGCATGTGCACTCACACGTGAAGAATACATTCGGGTGAGTTCTTGCTCATCAGCGAAGGCCATGTGGGATATGCTCCAAGTCACTCATGAAGGAACCCAACGAGTCGTGCAAGAAAGACTGGCTCTACTCACTCACCAGTATGAACTGTTCTCAATGGAATCTGACGAAAATATAAGCCAGATGTACGCCAGATTCATGGGAATCATCAACCAGATGTTCTCTCTCGGCAAGAAAGTTCCCGACAGTGAACAAGTAAGAAAGATACTGAGATCACTGCCACGAGAATGGAATGCCAAAGTTACTGCCATCTACGAAGCAAAGGATCTAGAAGTACTTAGCATCTCCGAGCTGATTGGATCTCTTATATCCTATGAGATGATTCAAACATCAATGAATGAGAAGTCTCAGAATAAAAACCAGAAGTCCATTGCATTCAAATCCAACCAAGAAGAAGGATCGAATTTGGTGGATTCGGTGGAGGGACGAATTTGGTGGATTCGGTGGAGGGACGTGGAGGGACGAATTTGGTGGATTCGGTGGCCCTTCGGTAGCAAGCTGTATCCAGTCGGGGAATAGGTTTGCTGGGTTAACGACGTGGATCGAAACTTGGCGTGCGACAGCCTAGGTGGAGGTCTAGTTTCCAAAGCGCTTCGGTTGTGTAAGGATCAATCATTTTGTAACCATAACCGGTAATACCTAGTGATTGATTGGAACTCTTGGGGAGATAACACCCCAAGGACAGGATTAAACCCCAGTTGGGGATATAACTGTATAAAAATCTCGTCTCACTCTACTTTCTGCTATTTACTTTACTGTGAGACAAACCCGGAACACGCGGTAATATCTAGGTGATATCGTAGCTATCATTTCTGAAATTAACGTGATATTCTGTAAACAGGGTTAGGGAGATAACATAGACAATCTTACTGCTCTCTAGGGAATAACGTACTCTGCATTATCTTCTTAAAGAAAAGTAGTTTTCAAAGGAGAAAAAGCCATAATTTTTTAAAGCCTAATTCACCCCCCCTCTTAGGCATATTTTACACTTCAATAGACTTCCTTTGAAGCTTGATCAACTCACTTATCCTTTTTCGTACTGTAACGAGTCAATCTCCATGATGAAGTTCGTGTCGGTTCTTCTTCGGTTTCGTTATCTCGCTGAAAACAAAAATGATGGTAGAGTGTAAGTAGTTAGATGAAACAGAAGAGAAATTTTAAAAAATTACCTCTTCATAACAGTGTTGTGCGACGGATTTCATTCCGCACACGTGAGCCATCGCTAAATTCTTCCGATTCTCTTTGTTTCGATTACTAACAGCTTGCATGCGATATGCTAATTAATAAATAAAAAAACCATGATACATCAAATATTGACTATTTAATTCTTTCTGAAAGAAACAATAATCGTAATACTTGATTCTTCAACTACTAGAAGCAGCTATAACCTATTATAGTCAAATTGGTCTTGAACAAGACTTTGGTTCAGTTCCTATTAATCATGAGTGTAAAGCAAATAAATTAACAACAAACCTAAAACTCTGCACTTTCAAAGTAGTTAACCAATTGTTCCCAATCTCCATGACTTACTCCCTCAGGTGGCTGATTCATATTGTCTTCATCGTCTTTATTTTTTAAGTAATACGTATGAAGGTTGTATCGACGGTTACGATTGCGATTTAGTTGCTGATCAACTGCCTTCCTAGCTTGAAAGTCCTCTTGTAGATTAAACTTTTGCTGTAATTCTCATATAAAATAAAATGGTTCAAATTTAGAAAAAAAAAAGCATATTGATGTTCAACATAAGAACATTACCTTCAATGCAAACCAAATTATCTTCTTGATTTCTGTTGGACAGTGTTATCAATTTTCCGCCATGGCGCTGCCATGGCGGTATGGCGGGGCGGATTTTGCCCAATCCGCCATGATACAACCGCCATTTGGCGGGCATCAAATGGCGCCGCCATGGCGGCCGCCATTACCATGGCGGCGGTGGCGGCCATGGCGGAGTATGGCGGCCATGGCGGAAGTTTAGTGTTTTTACCTGTTTTAGGGTTTTTTTAGGTTTTGTTTTTGTATTTCTGTGTGTAAGTAATGGGGTTTTTGAGGGTTGGAGCACGGGAGATGGGGAAGACGACGATGATTAGGAGAGAGAATGTTTTCTTTCTTTTTTTTATTCTGTTTTTCTTATATTTTTTTCCTTATTTTATGTTCTATAGTAAATGTTAATTTTTTTAATTGTTTTAAGGAACTTTCTTTTATATGGTTGGTTATTTTTATGCTTTCAATTACATTTTCATAATTTTACTTAATTATATATTAAATTAATATTATCATATATTACAGGTTCTTTATAATTTAGATTCTTTATTTATCTTTAATAATTCAAAATTTAGAAAATTAGATAAAAAATTAAATGTTTAGTGTTTTTGCCCTGTTCTAACTTCATACATGAAGATCTTTACTAGGTTTTAATATCATATATTTCTTAAATTAGTAAATAAATAGCAATATCCTACTATTAATTTCGATGGTATGATATACTTAACCTCATATTTATATCAATAAGGCACAAATTTATATTTTTCATCATTAAAATTTTCTATGTTGTTTTATATGTTTTATATGAATATGTTTCTAATTATACTATTATTTAATAAAATTAGCAGAACGTTCGTTACCGTTCCGCGAAATGCATTAGAACGAGAAAGCTCGTCTCCGTTCCTGTGTCCGTTCCCGTTATGGCGAACCATGACTTTGTATGTTTTAGTTTTCTTGCGTATGCTCATTGAACGTCTTGAAGTTTATTTGTTATTTTGTGAAACTAGTGTCCTGTTAAATCAATATTTGGAATGTTTTTAAAGTATTTTTACTTTGATATATATAAAATATACATATATTTTTACGTCCGCCATGGCTTCCGCCATTTTCCGCAACGCCATCCGCCATAGGAATATGGCGGGTTTTTGGCTTTCCGCCATGACCCGCCATCCGCCATCGATAACACTGCTGCTGGAACATCTTTCCAACGGGTATACTGAAGGGGCACATGCTGCTTAAGGATAACACAAATCTCTGTAATAAAATCCTTAGCATGGTCTCCAACTACTCTCTTTCACTTTGGATGAATAGTAACTGTAAGCTTTTCCGTCTTGCGCCTTCTTCGTTCCACCGAAAGACCTTTCGTCATCCCTCTTTTTTTCACTCCCGTGATTCCTAGAAAAGATAAATCAATTCGTCAAGCGATAAATAAAGTGCGTATTCATCAACGGGAATGTAAATAAAAGGAATTTTTTATAAGCAATCGAAATTATATATAGATCAATAAATAATTTTTTTAATAACCGTCGGGATTGGTCTGTTGTGAATTTCTACATTCCACCAAATCTTCATCGGAGTCCAACTGTAATTGAGAATCTTCGCTTCTGACTTGCTCTTCGTTGGCCATATGTGAAGCTAAATCAAAATGTATCAATATCAACTACAAGTTATGGCGAACAGACAATCATATAAAATTAAGACTATGCATATCTGAAACAATCCTTTTAAGCCGAAGAAGCTATCTTTCTCATAGTAAATTAGCTAACCAACAAAGTTGAGTCTTGCATCAACATAATTGATTTTTAATAGAATTGTATGGCAAAAGAACAACTGGCCATGTGTTGTGGCATAAGCTCATGTTTGAGAAAGGATTAAAACCATCTGTTGCTAAACCAAGTGTAACATTTCGGGGATCCTGAGCAAATGAGTTGTGTTTTTTGTCAAACTCTTTCCATTCGTCTGCATCAGCTGGATGCCTGAACTCTCCATCATTTTTGCATTTTTCCTTGTGCCATCTCATATCTTCGGCTGTTCTTTTAGATATAAACAACCTCTGTAGTCTTGGCTTTAATGGAAAATAACGTAAAATCTTTTGCGGTACCTTTTGACGTTTTTTTCCACCGTCTTTGTCATGACTACTATCACTAAACCTAAAGCGAGGTGCTGAGCATGTTGGACACTTACCCGCATTTTCGTAGTCCTTCCTGAACAGCACGCAATCGTTCACACAGGCGTGAATTTTGTCATAACTCAACCCAAGGTCCTGGATTATCTTTTTAACCTCATAATACGAGCAAGGGAGTGTCTCACCATTTGGAAGCGCCTTCTTTAACACTTCAAGTAACATTAAAAATGATTTGTTGCTCCATCTGCTAAGAATCTTCAAATGCATTAGAGTCAAGAGAAATGGTAACTTTGAGAAATTTTCACACCCTGGATAAAGCTCTTTATCAGCATCTTTCAGTAATCTCATAAATTTATCGGATTCCCATTTTGGCACAGCATTTTCATCTCTCGCAGACTCATCTCCTTCCCAAGAATTCGTTGTTGCTGCTGTATAGCAATCTTCTAGCATGCTTTGCATGTCAGGACAATTCGGAGTGGCATTCCTATTTAAGTCGTTGGACTCATTCTCGTCGCTGCTTTCTTCATCGGTATCAAACTCTTCAATAACAGACTCATCATACTCCTCACCATGAAGAATCCAAGGGTCGTAGTCTCGAATTATGCCTACTGTAGCAAATCAGCTTCAACGTCACATCGACTTTGAAAGCACACATTGTTGCATCTCTTACAAGGACATCTAATTTTTTTTCCCCACTCCAACAGAAGAATATGCAAAATCCAAGAACCGTTGAACTCCATTTTCATACTCTGGGCATGCTCTATTCACAAGTCTCATCCAACTTTTATCCATTTCGACTTCCTGTTCATATATATGAAATTGAAGATTTAAATTCTACTAAGATAAAATATAATAAAGGAAGAGTAGAAAGACTCATGCAATAAACTATAAGTTATAATATTTCTAGGCGGAAATAATACCGTTAAATTGTTTTTCACCAATTTAGCAAAATATTCCAACACTTCGAAGCTTAACCATAAAAGAATGTAGAAAATAGATGCATATGCACAACAATCAGAATGCTCTAATTGACAGCAAGTCGACAAGTATTACGGAAAATTTCAGTTTACGGCAGCTTTACAAGCACATCTAAGAAAAGAACGTAAGCACTGCATTTATAATAAAAATAGAAAAAAAAATACAGAAACGAACGATGCATAGAAACGACATAAAATCCAATTTCAAGATGAAATTAACATCAAGTACACAAATTACAATGATTCCATAGCATAACACCAACATTAAACCCACTTTTAGTTTCCCATCAAACGTCAAAACGATTACATTGAATTCTTGATTGAAATCTGACCTTGTTCTTAGTCAATCAACACCGAAGCACAAGGGGAGAAGTCGGGCGGGGTAGCGGGACGGCGGACAACGGCGGGCGGAGGTCAAATGGTTGGAGGGTGGACCTTGGAGCAGAGAACTTGCGAGGATGTGTAATTTCCCGGCCGTAATTAACCCGGTTTCCTACTCAGTAATTTTATCGAACAGCTTAGGTGCGAGCCATTTATATCCGAGAAGTAAGTGAAATACTATTGAGAAAATCGAATGTTGGACAGTGAGGGAGAAGAGAGAGAGGTTCAGATTAATTCATTGCTTGTATGTGTGTTCGTGTATGTGTGCTTGTATGTGTGTTCGTGTATGTCTGTGTGTTCGTGTATGTGTGTTGTGTGTGGCTGTGTGTGTTCGTGTAAAATGGGTGTTGTGTGTCTGTGTGTGCGTGGGTTCTATGTGTGTTGTGTGTGTCCATGTGTGTCTTTTTTTAGAAGTGATTGTTATCAATAATTCAATTATATTTTCAGTGATGATGTCATATTGACACAAATATTTCCATTGATGATAAAGTGATGATATTTAATGTTCTCATTATTTTGCTTTGCACTAATGACACCATTCTTTTGCCACAATAGGTCCCCAAGTTTTTAGTGTCAATGAGTGACGTGAGAAAAAATATTGCCACAATTTATCACAATTAGTGACAACGAGTTGTGGCGGAATTCTTTTTGTCACTTTTTTCTTCAATTAGTGACATCAATTTTTTTGTCACAATATTTATATCTATGGCATATTTCTTGCCACTAGGAAAGTAGTCACAATAAATATTTTTTTTGTAGTGTCTCCTAGTACATAACATAAAATTGATGAATTCCAACATGCCACCTCATCCAAGATCTCATGAGCTTCAATCCTACCAATCTTCTGCCCATTAATCACCTTCGGCGGGATATACTCTAATTTTGTACCGGCATTCCTCAATTTCGACACATCAAATTTTGCCCAAAAATTGCTGTCGTGATTCAACAATGTTTCAGGTCTCGTAACATTCGCACTCGCCACATTTCCAGTTGTAGCCAGGTGCGATTGCAATCTCTCCCCTACCCCAAAGCTACTTCGGAGTGATGTAGGTGGTTGGGGGCGTTGGTGAGATCGGCGGCGTCACCCCAAACCGATTTGGAGGTTTCCTCTTCCTTGCCATAGCGGCGCACAGCGGCGTTGGGAGTCGGAAATCACCGATTTGGGTAGTCAGAAATCACCGATCGAGAAATTCAGACTCTTCTTCAGTGTGTGTATATTTACTTCCTAACAACTCATTTCTAAATTTAATTTTGACATATCATTTTATAATTACTTTTAGATATCTAAAACGTTTAATTTGATTGATTTATTCATAAAATATAATTTTATTATATTTAGGAACACTGATTTTACTCTGGTTTCATTCCGGTTTATTACCGGTTAAACCAATAAACCTTAAACCACTAAATTTTCGGTCCGGTTCGAAAATCCGGTTTCCTAACCTTGTTAGTAGCTTGGTGTTAAAAGCTGAAATTAGTTTAGTCATTGGTGAGAAGAAAGGTAGTCCTGCCCGACATAGTTGACGAACTGCATGTCTGTAATAAGAAAAAAAAAAACAAAAGAATAATTATTTTTAGTCAACTCTTTACAAGGAGATTATTTAACTTGTCCGTTTACGCCTTAATATTTGTGTTATAGATATTTACCTCAAACTAGGATCTAATTGATCGGAATATCTCAATCACTCATATTTGTATTTCCTCTTATCTTTTATATTTGTTTTCGCTACTTTTTATATGGTTTGAGTTTGATTTTAATTCCGGGTAAATTATCGTAAAGAACAAAGGTAGATAATTGAATAAAGACTCGCCAGTACAAAAACAGCGACATTTCTGCGCTTCATAATTTATCATTATAAAGTAAGATAAGCATATATTATTTATGATAACACCGAGCAATTTGACTTTCCTTTTCTTTTTTAATAAAAATATTTGTACCATTTCTTTTCTCTCTCCCTCACACGGGGGATTTCTATTTTCTGAGAATTTTTCGTTGTCGAGCTTGAGCGATCTTCAAACATACAAAAGGTGACATATTCCTCAATCAAGCTTTTTTTTTTTCGGTTTCGTTTTGTAAGATTTGTATGATGCTGATGATCGATGCTTGTATTCCTTCTCAAAATTATGTTGTGCTGGCGGGACAAATAAAAAATGAAGACAACAAGAAAAAGACGAGCTTCCAAACGATTTATTTTCTTAAATTTTTGTAACGATTTTGTTTGTTTGTGCTTGCACTAGAATAGATTGGTGGTGAGTATTCTTCCTCCTGTTAATCGTTGACATTTTTGGACTTTTTGAAAATTGAATTTCGAATGATGGTGGCTTCACTTTAGCTGCTACTGTATAGTTTAATAACTGAAGTACTCTACTGGGAATTAAACATATGGTAGAAATATGCTTCTTATGATAAAGATTATTGAATCTTTAATTCTCCTCAAGTTTTGTCCATGATCACCTTAGGCTGGACTGGATTCTATTGCTTAATCGAAGAAAAGGGATAAAAATACATACCGTGATTATGGTTTGGTTGTCATGCGATGCATGATTCAGTTAGGTAGTCGATTATAAGCTGAAAACAGAATCTCAAAACAAGCCTCGATTCTTTACTGCTGTTGTCTGCGAGAATTTGGTTTAATTCCATCTTCGTGCAATTTACAAGTTCTTCCATGTTTTCTCGCTATGTAATAAAGCAGTTTGCGAAAGTTAAGGACGAGCAGTAATAGTTCACCAATGGTCTCGCCTCAGTGGCAAGATAAGGCTAGCGGTTTCTTTCAGTCCTCAGGTACAGAAATTGAAACGTATATGCCTCTCATTTTCGTCATAACACATCCTTAAGATTCGTGTCTGAATACTATGTATGAGTAGGCGTGAAGCTTAAAGAAGCTGGAAACTCAGCTGGGATTTTCGTCGGTGGGGTCACAAAGGATGCAAAGGGAAACGTAGCTGAGGTTGCAGAGAAAGTAGGCACAGCGGTTAAAAGTCGTTGGGCCGTTTTTCAACAGCCATCGACCAGACAAGCCATGCGAGAAAATCTTCTATCTGCTGCTGCTACGACGACTATGTTACTAAGGAAGGGATTATCGGAGACAAAGGATAAGGTTGTTGTGGGGAAGACTAAAGTCGAAGAGGTATTGCAGTTGTTTAAAATTGCTATTTTTTCGAAAGTTGATAGGACAATAGCATATCCTTTACCAAGCATACTTTTATCTATGTCATTACGTGGCATTGACGTATTGCTGCATTACATTAGAAACAACTGTGCTTGTTGCATTTTCATGCAGGTGGCTAAGAAGACTGCACAAAAGAGTAAGACTCTTTTGACAGACATTGAGCGGTGGCAAAAAGTGAGTAAGAGTCGATTGGATCTTTATAGTTCTCTAATTTCACTTTGGGGCGGAATGTTACTAACATAGGTTTTACCATATAAATTGATGCAGGGCGTTGCAAGTACTGATGGTAAGTCTTCTATTTTCATTCGATTGATCATAACATTACTCATAATGGTTAAGTTCTCTATTTTCCATTGATTACTCGTATCTCGCAAGTTCGTTATTAGCTTTCGTGTGATATGTGATGCCAATTGGCTCATTATAGTTATAGACGATGGCTCTTTTTTTTTATTACGCATGAATCAGTTTTTGGCGTCCCGATTGAGCTCGTCGTACAACGCCAACAATCCATCACGCCGATACCGTATATATTGGTGAAATGTGCAGATTTTCTTATATTATCAGGTGAATTCTTCCCATCCAAGTCAATGAAAAACTTCTCAATCTCCCAATTGTCACAATTGCTTCAATCTTTTTACCTTCTTCCTTTTTCAGGACTGAACTCTCAGGAGTTGTTTAAGGCAGAAGGAGACAGAAGAGTTCTTCGTCAGTTAGTATCACTGTACAATCAAGGCAAGAAACAGACACCATCTGCTTCGTAAATCAAGAACAGTATCAATCACTCACAGCTAAAATTCGTTAAACATATTTTTTTCGTTCAGACCCAAACGCCTCATTACCAGAAGGTGTTAATCCCATCGACGTCGCTGCTCTTACCAAGTGCTACCTCGCAAGCCTACCCGAGCCTTTGATCACCTTTGACCTCCACAACGATGTAAGAAATGCTCGTTCAAACGTAAGCCTACTGGGAAATGTACTCAAGAGGCTTACAACGGTGAACTATATGACCCTTGAAATGGTCACTGCACTTCTACTCCGTGTTAGCCAGAAATCCCTTCTTAACAAGGTTAATGTTTGCTTGTAGTAAGTACCCTTTATGTCTGTATATGTTCGAATTTTTTGTGCATTATGAGTTTTAATTTATTACCTGAAGATGGACGCACGAAGCCTTGCAATGGAGATGGCTCCAATCATTATGTGGCAAAAGGGTTGCCGGCCCGAGCTGTATAAGTTATTTTGGAGCGATCCCACGAAGCTTCAGTTCAAGAAAAATACGAGCTTTGCTGACAGCTTCAGCGCACACGATATTCTTTCAGGTGAATTTATTTTTGTATCAGATTGCTGACAACCGCAGGATTGAGAGGTCATTGAAATCTTGGAGTTTATTTTTTTCCCCTTTGATATTATTTATTCATGCAGATGAGGATGAAAGTCATGAAATATCATCATTGTCATCTTCTATTCCTCTTGACGATGGAATACCGTTGGACTACTTTGCTGTTGAAGCTATCCAATGCCTGATTGAGCATCACAATGCGGTCTTCACTGATGCAAATGAAACCGTTTGGAGATGATGATACTTTTGCTTTTTATTTTTAGTTCCCATCATATTATTGTATATAAATTCTTTGCTGTGTGACCAATGATTACATGGAATATTTTCTCTTTTAATTGCCTCTGTTGTTGATCCTTAAGAACTGTTTCTTGGAATAATTGCTGATCAGGTTTGGGCTATTAATTACTTCATGGAACACCCGAGACTGGATAATTTGTTTCCATATGGTCAAAAGTAAATCCAAAAGAAAAGCAATAAGAACGAAAGAATAGCCACCGACGTTTATTCAGTTACAGTCTATTCGACCTAATACGCATATGGTAAAAAAATTAAATAAATATATATGATATATCATAAGTTTAGAAATATGTACTGGAGTTGTAATTCAATTTTGGTTGGGACAGTTATAAAGGTTGACATTCTGTTGACGATGTTCCGCACGTTACTAATCATAATCTAAGGCTCTGAAACCGGGTTTTTCGGACCGAAATTTTAGTAGTTTTTAAGGTTTAGTTGTTCAACCAATTTAAAACTGGAATCAAATCGGAGTAAAACTGATATCTTAAATATAATAAATATATATATAAATAAATCAATCAAATACTATAGAAAATATACATATTTATACTATTATATTAAGGGTGAGGGGTGGCTATTAACTGCTAATTTGGTCTGTAAAATATTTATAATTTAACCTCTCTATTTCATTAATTAAATAATTATCAAATTTAACCCCCCAATTTTTAGTTATTATTCTTATACCCCTAATCGTTATTTTCCTTTTATATATAAAAAAATTATTTCATCTACTAAAAATAAATTATAAATTTCAAAACTAAAACTAAAACAATTATATTTTAAGCACACGCATAGAGTGTGCAGATAGTACTAGTTTTTATGAACTTTTTCCAAATTATAATTTTAAAAGGGCAAAATAAAATAAATTAATTGTGTTGGTGAAATTAATTGTGCATGAGATGTAAAATATTTTTATGAACTTTTTCCAAATTATAATTTTAAAAGGGCAAAATTGAATAAATTAATTGTGTTGGTGAAATTAATTGTGCATGAGATGTAAAATATTAAATCTGTCAATTTTGTGTCAAAATTAAACAGAAATATAAAGTTGGGTAATAAGTTAATTACAGAATAGAATTGTAAACGGTTGGATGAAATTTGAACCCAAGCCCATTAAGCTGTTCTTCAACACCTTCACCACTAGACCAACCCATCATTTTGATAATTTGATCCCTTTTGACCTTTAAATTTTTTTCTTGTTTTTGGAAAACAAAGACCAGACCGGTTTCGCCGGTTCGCGGTTTCCCGGTCCGAGCCAGCCGGTACGGTCTTCAAAACGGGGGTGCTTGTTTCTAGTGATCCAAGATCATGGTTATACTCACTCACATCATCGTAATGTGAATATCAACATGATCGAGGTAATATCTTATTACCGTTTGTTTTGGGGTGATATTTCATTTTGCATATCATAGTGATCTTAGAATATTGAGTTTGATTAATCACGGTGATGTAGGTGGAGGAGGAGGTGATATTGCATAAATGTCATATTTAACCCTACGAATACTATATAGATTATGTGGATCAATTTATATACTGATGATATTTACATAATCATGATTGCTATTTTAATATCGAGTTTAAAAGTTTTTTGAATAGTTATCCAATATTTATAATTAAATATATTATTTTAAGATTTAATAGTTTTGTTATATAATTTAAAATATGCATAAGGATGTATAATGTATAAATGTTAAACTAGGGAGTAGTATTGTCCAAATAAAAATTTAAAACATCACCCGATCACCCTCAATAGTCTCTTTGGTTTCTTAATATCTCTGTATCTTTTTTCAACGTATGACGAACCACTTAAATCTCTCTATTGTACCTAACTTTTTTTACAATGTACATTCAACCAAAGCGAGTAGTTACTACAGTATTAAAAATATTATTCTATTGAGTTCTACATATAACAAAAAGCTGATATCTGATACAATTTTATAGGTATGTAGGTGTAAACTTTCATACATTTCTTATTCAAGTTTCCATTTCTTCTGGTATATTTGAATTCAGGCTCCTTTAAAGTTTTAAAATAGGTTTCAAACCCTATCAGAAAAAACTATTGTTTAAAGTGTAAAATTTAAAGATAAGTACCTAAACTTGAAAAAGTGTTATAAAATGTATATGAACTGGTATGGATGATCATTTTCTGGTACTGCAGAACAATGAAGTGGTACTGCAGAAATCGGATCCTTAAAACTAATTCTTTTTTTAATTAAAAATTTGACGGGCCTGAAATGAAAATTTCCCTTTATTTAATCGATTTGACTGTACTGCGCTGGTGAGATATAAAGTTATTGAAAGTTGGGCAAATTCCTTATTAATCCCCTTTGTGTTTTAAAATCCTCTTAAATATCCCTCGTTAGTTCATCCTTAAAAGTACATATTTGAAAATTTCTTCCTGTTTAGTACCTAAAATTTGAAGTGTTCATTATTTGGGTGACCTAATTAACCTACCCGAACCGAATTGAATTCGGCTTATTTGGTTTGGTAAATTCGGGGATCGGGTGGTTAATTGGGTCACCCGAATTATTAAACAGGGAAATGGTTCAGTTATCGGGTGGGATAAAAAAATTCGGGCCCCACCCGAAACCCGAATAACATAATTTTTTTATTTTTAATTATACGTAAATAGATTTTAATAATGTAAAGCCATGCTACTTGATTTTTCTAGAATATATCTCCTATCCAAATTTGATATTGTGCATTGAAACTTTATTGTATTTCTTATTGTGTAATTATGTATTTGAAATTCGATTTTTGACCGAACCAAACCGAATAACCCGAAAGCTTATCCGGGTGGTTTGGTTTGGTGTTGTATTATTCTGGTTGGTTTGTGGCCGGGTCTCCCGAGAGTCAAAAGCCCGATAACCCAAACCGAATAATGCGAATAACCCAAACAGAACCATTTGAACACCCCCACCTAAAATGGTCTTTTCAGCATTAAAAAGATTAAAATACCCCTGTTTCACATATTCAAAAAGCTAAATAATTATTTTCACATGAATTATACCAAAAATATCGTTATTATACCAACAAAATTGAACATTATAGCAGAAAATGTTGAAATTATACCATCTGTTATACCACTAAATAGATTCGAATTTTATACAATGAAATTGGATATTATACGAACTGATTATGCTATTATACCAGAAATTATAGAAATTGTACCATCTATTTTCGTAATTATACCATAAATAAAGGTATCGTAAATTATAAAAAAAAATCGGTATTATACCAACTGATTTTGCAATTATACTAGAAATTGAGAAAATTATACCATCTATTTTCGTTATTATACCAGTAAATATTGCTATTCTTATTTTATACAGCGAAATTAAATAATATACCAACTAATTTTTGCAATTATACCAGAAATTGTGGAAATTATACCATCTATTTTCGTTATTATACTATCTATTTTCGTTAACATACCAATATATAAAGTTATTTTAATTTTATATAGCAAAATTGGAGATTATACCAACTAATTTTGCTATTATACCAGAAATTAGATTATACCATATGTTATAGGGTTCAATTCTGTTGGTATAATAACGATAACAGTTGGTATAATTTCCAATGTAACATTATTCCGTTGGTATAATTAGAATAAGTTGGTATAATAATCAAAACAGTTGGTATGATGTCCAATTTAATTTTAGGAAAGGATATTTTTGTTCGTTCGCTCTTTGGATTAATTACACAACTTTTTCGCGGATGGGTACTAAAAATGAAGAATTTTCTCAAGGCGTAATGAACAGGAAGTTTAAATTTCGAAAGGGACCGATAAGTAACTAGCCCTAAAATGTTCTCACTTCTCACCTCCTGCAAATTGCGAACTGTATATTTTAAAATTTGAATTATTTCCTCAATAATTTTCACCACCCATCGATTTCCTCGAACTCCATGGCTCAGATCGATCTCACCAAGCCCGCTCATAAATACCTTCAATTAATGTAATTTGTTCTCATCCATCGACGAAAGCAGAAAAACCTGATACTGTTGCTTTTCTTTTTAAACCATCCTAAAAGTTCAATTGCTTGGGTTGGTCGAGAAATGGAGTTCACCGAGACGTACAAGCTGACGGGGCCTTGTGCGTTTTCGCCCAATGCGAGGTTTTTAGCAGTCGCAGTCGACTATCGCCTTGTCATCCGAGATGTCCTCACGCTAAAGGTGGATAAATCTTCTTCCATTTTACATTTTGGGACTTTTAATTTCGTGGGTTTAGGGTTTGATTCTTCAATAAGAAAAGTACATGCCTTCAAATTTCAAATTCGTTGATGCATTTATGAAAGTCAAAGCAACGGACTTTTGATGTCTCTTCAGTTCGTTTTGTGATCTCCATGTCTCTGGTAAGATTCGTGATCTTTACTTCCCTTTTCCCAATTTTCCACCAGTAAGAAGCCGAGGTTATTAATTTGATAGCTAAAAGCTGAATGATTGCTGTGAGTTTCAAATGTAGTATCAGAAATTCAGCATAAGCTAAAACTTCCTCTCATTTGGTGTTTTAGCTTTAGATTTGAAGCTGGGATGGCTTATGTTTCGATTCACCTTGTTTGTAGGCGGTACACTTATTCTCATGCTTGGACAAAATAACGTACATCGAATGGGCACTCGATTCTGAATACATACTCTGCGGTCTACACAAGAAGCCCATGATTCAAGCATGGTCGTTAGCCCAACCAGATTGGACTTGCAAGATCGACGAAGGGCCTGCAGGTATTTCTTACGCCAGGTGGAGCCCAGACAGTCGCCACATTCTGACAACCTCTGAGTTTCAACTGAGGTTAACCGTTTGGTCCCTTTTGAACACTGCGTGCGTGCACGTACAATGGCCAAAGCATGGCTCTAAGGGGGTATCGTTCACCAGAGATGGCAAGTTTGCTGTGGTGTGCACCAGGCGTGATTGTAAAGACTACGTCAATCTTCTTTCTTGCAGCACTTGGGAAATCATGGGTGTTTTCGCCGTTGATACTTTGGATTTGCATGATATTCAGTGGTCGCCCGATGACAGTGCCATAGTTATCTGGGATTGCCCCCTTGAATACAAGGTTCGTTAACCTATTTATTACCAGCAAAATCATAGTCTATCTTGATAATTTTGTTATGATAACCTTTTGATCTTTGGCTAGGTTCTGATATATTCGCCTGATGGGAGGTGTTTGTCCAAGTATCAGGCGTATGAAAGTGGATTAGGAGTCAAAAGCGTTTCTTGGTCGCCTTGTAGCCAATTCTTGGCTGTAGGAAGCTATGATCAGATGATACGTGTTCTGAATCACTTGACATGGAAAGTATTTGCAGAGTTCACTCACTTATCTACCGTACGTGGGCCTTGTGCTGCTGCGATTTTCAAGGTGGAATAGAGCTTTTTCATTTACTTATATTTGATGATTTTGGATTATTTTTCGTATATTTTTTGATGAGCATGTTTGAATCTTTCCTATCTGTCAGGAAGTAGACGAGCCACTGCAACTCGATATGTCGGAGCTGTCACTAACTGATGACTTTGTTCAAAAGAACACTGGTAAAGATAGAAAATTTGAGATGAAGATAATTATACAGTTCATCTCTTCTTTGTGCACCTTATGTTCCTCAGCTTTTCTTTTCTCATGGCAATTAGATCCCACTTGACATTTTTCCTCTTTCTCTATTTCTGCTTTAGATAATGCTGCAGAGACTTACGTTCAAGTGAGATACGATGTTATGGAGTTTCCAATTACCCTCCCTTCGCAGAAACCGCCGGTCGACAAACCAAATCCAAAGCAAGGAATCGGTGAGTGAGGCAAACTCACATTTTCTCCTTCTTCGTTTTACACTTTGTAAACATAGAAGTAGCTAAATCTTTGCAGGCTTAATGTCTTGGAGCAATGATAGCCAATACCTATGCACTCGCAACGATAGCATGCCAACCGTTCTGTGGATATGGGACTTGCAAAATCTCGAGCTAGCAGCCATTTTATTACAGAAAGATCCCATTCGGTCAGCCGCGTGGGACCCAACGTGCCCACGTCTGGTTTTATGCACGGGAAGCTCCAACCTGTACATGTGGACCCCATCAGGTGCTTATTGCATTAACGTTCCTTTTCCACGTTTTTGGGTAGTCGACCTGAAGTGGAATTCGAACGGTAGCTGCGTTCTACTTAGAGATAAGGACTTGTTTTGCTGTGCTGCTGTGCCCGCTTCAGAAGAATCGAGTTATTACAGCTCCGACGAATGATGAGTTAGATTATCTTTTATATGTTTTTCGTTGCGTTTTCTTTAATTTCGAAAATTAATGTCCTTAAAGACTGTAACTTCTAGTTTATCTGTCTTCAAATTGCTTTAATTTCGTAACATATTGTCCTAAAAGAAATAATTAAGCCTAACTATTATTACAAAGATTTTTATGCCAAACCCATAGGAGTGCCCCAATCCTCACTCTATGTCATAGTACCTCACCCATAGATGCTCATCTCTCCATATGACTAAGTTGCCTGAGATTCTTCTTGTTATGCTGCCGGCCCGAATTAACTGGCGGGGGCTCGAGTTTCCGGCGTCCATCGGAAAATTCAGTATGGCCTTACTGCCCTTCATTTTAAACGCTGCGATATCGTAAGCACTCGCAGCGTCCACGTCAGTGTCGTAAGTACCCAACCGAACCCGCCTGCCTTTACGGGCCGGGTCGCGGATCTCCGCCGCGTATTTCCCCCATGGCCTCCTCCTCACTCCCCTGTAACCTCGACCCGTTTGGGCCCGGCCCGGAGAATTTATTGGAGTTGGTTCGTGGTCGACGTTGTGGAACGGGTTCGGATGGGGTTGCTTACTCGGGTCGCCCCACGGGTCGGAGGAGAACGGGTCGATTTCGTCGAAGATTAAAGAAGGGTTTAGGTTTTCGAGGAACGATTGATCAGATGATGGAGTGAAGACGTCGTCTAATAGGAGGTATTGGCTTATGTGTTGTAGTGGTAATGACTTGTCGTCGTATGGGGTTGTCATGTGATCTTACATAAGACACTTGGAATTGTAATAAGAGTTTGACATGGCTCACGGACATATATATAGATACAAAATTCACACACACACACACACTCTGTGTGCCTGTGGAGAAAGGGATTAATGATATATGTTATAAACCAACGATAATAAGAACGATAGAATTTTATTTCACTTCAGCTCTACAATATACAATGAACGACATGCCTATTTATAGGCAAAGACATGCGCAAAAATAATGTACATCCCATACCTCCTTCACATGTAAATATATATATTATATTTGTACCATACCTCATTATGGACATCCACATGTATAAATATATATAATATTTATAATACTTCCCTTTGGATGTCCATATATTTGAACACAATGTCTAATTATATAACTGCCTCGTTAAAAACCTTATTAGGAAAAATCCAGTGAGATACAAAACCTAATGAAGGGAAAAAGAGTGCAGCGTAAATGTCTCCCCCTGATGTAAACAATACTCAAGATCTTTGAGCCTTCGGAGTCCAATTAGATCTATAAGTTTTTCGAACAATCTTGGAGGTAGCGCTTTGGTGAATAGATCTACGAGGTTGTCACTTGATCGAACTTGTTGTACGTCAATTTCGCCGGTCTTCTGAAGGTAGTGCGTATAGAACAATTAGGCGATATATGTTTGGTTCTATCGCCTATGATGTAACCTTCCTTTAACTGAGCAATACATGCGGCATTGTCTTCATATAATATCGTCGGAGGTAACTTTTCCGATAATAACCCACAAGTTTGTCGTATATGCTGGATCATCGATCGCAACCAAATGCATTCTCTGCTAGCTTCATGAATTGCTAAAATTTCCGTATGATTACATGAAGTGGCGGTTAAACTTTGTTTAACTGAACGTCACGTGCTGTTCCACCATATGTAAATAGATAACCCGTTTGCGATCGAGCATTATGTGGGTCGGATAGAAAACCAGCATCTGCATATCCGATGTGACCTAGACTCATTTGGATAGAATAATCCTAAATCAGTTGTTCCTTTAAGGTATCGAAAAATTCGTTTAACACCGTTGGTCTACGAGTTGGTGAAATATATCTCGCCAATAAATTTACAGCGAACGCTATATCAGGTCGCGTATGACTCGGAAGATACATTAGTACTCCTATGGCACTAAGATATGGTACTTCAGGACCAACAATTCTTCATCATTTTTCGAGGTCTGAACGGATCTTTATTCACATCTAGAGATCGAACAATCATCGGAGTATTCAACGGATGAGCTTTATCCATATAAAATCTTTTCAATACCTTTTTCGTATATGTTTCTTGACATACAAATATTCAATCTGTAGGCCGAGACAAAATTTTGTCTTTCCGAGATCTTTCATTTCAAATTCCTTTTCAAACAACTAACGGCCTTTGATAACTCTTCAGGAGTTCCAATTATATTGATATCATCAACATATACTGCTATGATGACAAAATCATTTCCACATCTTCTCATAAATATACAAGGGCAAATTTGATCATTTTTGTATTCCTTCTTTTAATAAATATTCACTTAGGCGATTATACCACATACTCCCAGATTGCTTTAATCCATAAAGCGATTTGTTCAGTTTAATTGACTACTCATCACGGGGCCCTGAATTTTCAGGCAATCGAAATCCCTCATGAAGCTTCATATAAATGTCACTATCAAGTGAGCCATATAAATAGGCAGTGACAACATCCATTAGACGCATATCGAGTTTTTCACGGATTGCCAGACTTATTATATAACGAAAAGTTGTTGCATCCACCACAGGAGAATATGTCTTCTCATAATCAATACCAGGTCTTTGCGAAAAACCTTGTGCCACAAGTCGGGCTTTGTATCTCACAATTTCAGCCTTTTCGTTTCTCTTTCTAATAAAAACCCATTTGTATCCAACCGGCTTTATATTCTCTGGTATACGGACTATAGGTCCGAAAACTTTTCGCCTCTCAAGTGATTTTAATTCAGCATCGATTGCATCTTTCCATTTTGGCCAATCATTTCTTTGTCTGCATTCTTTTTACAGACATTGGTTCATGATCCTCATTCTCATTAATCTCATTCATTTCATGTAGCGCTACGTTAAATGAGAATTTGTCGTCAACGTTGACTTTATCTCGGTTCCATCTTATTCCATTCTGGGCGTAATTGATCGAGATCTCTTCATTATCAGTATTTTGAATTTGTTCAGGTACCTGACTTTCATTCTTATCATCATTTATTCCCATCGACTCTTCTCTAGTCGATAAATCCTCAATTGGACCATTCTTATTATTTGTTCCTTTTCTTTTCCGAGAATTTTTATCTTTGGAACCAGAAGGCCTACCACGCTTCAGTTGTGGTTTAAGCTCAATCGTATTATCTGTGTGTTCTGCAGGAATATCAATTTTAGCAGGAGCATTAACAGCTGGAATATGTGATTTTGTCACTCTTTTTGGGTCAGCAAAACTGTCTGGCAATTGGTTCGCCAAACTTTGTAAATGAATTATCATTTGAACTTCTAGTTCACATTCTTTTGTTCGAGGATCATAATGATTTAGCGATAATTCATTCCAACTAATATTTCTTTCCAACTGTTTCTTTTCTCCCCCTAACGTCGGAAAATTTGTTTCATCAAAGTGACAGTCGGCAAATCTGGCCGTGAATCGATCTCCAGTTAAGGGTTCTAAAAATTTTATAATTGACGGAGATTCAAATCCGACATATATTCCCAACCTCCTTCGAGGTCCCATCTTTGTGCGTTGTGGTGATGCAATTGGAACATATACTGCACATCCAAACTCTTAGATGAGAAATATCTGGTTCCTGACCATAAACCATTTGTAACGGGGAGATGTCATGATAACTTGTTGGCCTGATGCGAATTAGTGCTGCTGCATGTAATATAGCATGTCCCCAACAAGACGATGGGGGTTTTGACTTCATCAACAATGGCCTTGCAATTAATTGCAAGCGTTTAATCAATGATTCTGCAAGACCGTTTTGTGTATGAAATGCTCGACATCGATACCGATAGACATACAATAATCATTAAATGCCTTGGAAGTAAATTCACCAGCATTATCAAGACGTATTTTCTTTATCGGATAATCTGGAAAATGTGCTCTTAATCTAATCAGCTGAGCAAGTAATCTCGCAAATGCCACGTTTCTCGTAGATAATAAACATACATGGGACCATTTACTTGATGCATCAATTAATACCATGAAATATTTAAATGGTCCACATGATGGATGTATCGGTCCACAAATATCACCATGTATACACTCCAAAAATGCAATAGATTCGGTATTTAATTTCATTTGGGAGGGTCGAATAATTAACTTCCCTTTAGAGCAAGCAATACGTGCTAATTCTTTAGACTGAAGAATCTTCGGGTTCCTCAATAAATGTCCGCGTGATTTTTCAATTATTTTTCGCATCATAATTGTACCGGGATGGCCCAACCGGTCATGCCAAACATTAAATGTACTATCATTGTTAGACTTTTGGATAGCATATGATTCAATCGTTCTACGATATGTGTAGTATAGCCCAGAGTCAATAGACGGTAATATTTCTATGATTCTCATTTCATTCGAAATCACTTTTGTAATGTGCAGATATTCAATATTTCCCTTTTGTGCAGTCTCAACATGATATCCGTTATTCCGAATTGCTTTAAAGCTTAATAAATTTCTTTGAGACTTAGGGGAATATAAGGCATTTTCAATAATCAGCCTTGTTCCTTTGGCAATAATAAATTAGCTCTTCTGGAGCCTTCAATTATATTTGTGCTACCCGATATAGTAATCACACTGGTTTCTTTCATATCAAGATGCTCGAATCTTATTTTCCAGAATTGTATTAGTCGTTGCACAGTCTGCAAGACATAATTCTCCATTGCACATGCTCGTGTCCATCATATAATATCTTTTATAAACAAATACATATAATTATCATTAACACAAATTATTGAAAACAAGCACTACATAGCAAACACAGGAATAGCATCCAAATGACAATCATAGCAAACATAACGATATTATTGAAAATAAACGATACATAGCAAACACAGGAATAACAGCCAAATCATAGCAAACATAACGATAACTTTCAAACGGTACATATCAAAGCACACAATAATAAAGCATTAATTTATAAAATGATAGCATGTTAAATTTCTTCATTGATGAGCAGAAAATCGTCGGCATCGAAATTAACACCTTCTTCATTAACACCAGAAGTTGAAGCAATTGTACCCTGAACAAAATTCGTTTCAGTTTTCATTCCTTTGCCCATTGATTCTTGATACAGCTCAACAATGTATTGGGGCATACGGCAAGTGCGGGACCAATGGCCCCCACCGCATCGATAACATTTTTCGTCATTCCCTTTCTGTTCAGTTTGCTTCCTTTCATTTTTACTGTCATAAACTTTCTTCTTCTGGGAAAGATTTTGATGACTACCACGATAATTATGATAACCACCACAGAAATATTGATAACCACCACCATGATAACTTCGGCCACGACCACGACCTTGGCTACGTCCACGTCCACGACCGCGATGTCCTCCACGAACACGTCCACGGCCATTACCTCGAATATTATCATTAATAACATTGACTGCATTCGCTTCAGGAAGTGCAGCAGTACCAGTCGGTCGGGATTCATGATTTTTCATCAGCAACTCATTGTTTTGCTCAGCCAATAGTAAGCAAGAAATAAGATCTGAGTACTTTTCAAAGTTTCTCTCTCGATATTGCTGTTGTAGAATAACATTTGATGGATGAAATATGGTGAACGTTTTCTCCAACATAATCGCATCGGTAATAGTTTCTTAACATAATTTCAGTGTAGAAGTAATTCTATAAACAGCAGAATTATACTCGCTTACCGATTTAAAATCTTGCAAGCGTAAATTCACCCATTCATACCTTGCATTTGGGAGAATAACAGTCTTTAAGTGGTTATATCGATCTTCCAAGTTTTTCCACAAGTGTTTCGGGTCTTTCACCGTTAAGTACTCAATTTTGAGACTTTCATGAATGTGGCGGCGAAGAAAAATCATTGCCTTCGCCTTGTCCTGCTCGGATGTTGCATTGGTCGGTTTGAAGGTATCACCTAGACCTTTTGCTTTCAAATGAATTTCGGCATCTAGTGCCCAAGATAGATAATTTCGGCCAGTGATATCGAGTGCAACAAACTCAAGGCTCGCCAAATTCGTCATATTACTATAAAATACAAAAAGCATTTCAACAATGGTAATATAACAAAATATTACATGCATAACTAATCTTAATAAAAATCATATTCGAAAAATATAGTCGGTATAGCCAATTATTTCAGATATATAATTAAACGTAGTTACTGGCAGGAGTTACAAACCGGCACATAATAGGCGGTATAAACCGGCACATATCAGGTGGTACAAACCATCACATGATAGGTGGTATAAATCGAACCAAGCTAGTCGGACAGACCGAACCAAGCTAGTCGGATAAAAAAGTTAATATGCCACCGCTGGGATTCGAAATCTGGACCTCCCATCACTTAGATTTTGACGGTATTCCGCGAAACCAGTCAGACTATGGCATTTTTGTTGTATATTGTATACATATTTTATATTTGTATAATATTGATGAAATAAAATTATTATACCTTAATTATGCCCGTAAATCTTCGACAGAAATTAGCGTCGTCGGCGGAGATCGGCGTTGTCGGTACAACCTCGTGCTGATAACGTGTTATAAACTAACGGTAATAAGAACGATAGAATTTTATTTCACTTCAGCTCTACCATATACAATGAACGACATGCCTATTTATAGGCAAATACATGCATAAAAATAATGCACATCCCATACCTCCTTCACATGTAAATATATATATTATATTTGTACCATACCTCATTATGGACATCCACATCTATAAATATATATAATATTTATAATAATATACATTTATTATTTATATGGATATAGTCCAAAGTCCTGGTTGACAAAAAAATGTCAAGCTTGTTGATATGACAACATAGTACAATTTCATTTATTCATGGGTATATTAACATTCAGGCCCCAAAAGTGATTAAATATTATTTTCAGGACCTTTAAGAAAAAGTTTTAGTTTAGAGGACCCAATTTTTCGTAAAATTTAAAGATAAGGACCTAAATTATACAACTGTTATAAAGTGTATATAACTGTTATCGAATGATCGTTTTCTGTTATTTTCAGAACACGGAACTGTTACTGCGGAAAAATAAATTGTTATTACAGACCAATAAATTGTTACTGAATAACCGAGTCCTTAAAACTATTCTTTTTTTACAGGCCTGAACTAAAGTTTCAGACCCTGACAGGGGACTGAACGGAAATTTCCCCTTTATTCATATAGATGACAAGTCCAAGGAATCATCCAATGACATTATTTGATAGGGTGCTATTATTGGCACCCTTGGGTGAAATAAACCTTGGAATTTGTAAATGCTATTTATTCATTCTTTTTCAATTTTGGAATCAACTAATCACTATTGAATGCGATACCATTAATTTATATTTTAAAATTAAAACAACTTATATTTAATAGAACCATTTCAATATTTTAAATTTATCAACATTAATTTTTTTTACCAAAAAATAGCCTTGATAGAAAAATATCAAATATTAATATTGTAACGTATTTAAAAAATAATCATATAAATATTTCTGTAGAAGTCATTAAATAGAGGAGACTTTTTAAGTATTTACTATTTATTTATGTGACAAAAATAAACTCTTATGAAATTCGTGTTTCCTTCAAATCACCCATTTGGAATTACCGATTTGGATTTGGATTTTATCCAAATAAGATGTTAATTTAATTGTTTGTTATTTGTCGCATTTGAAATTTCAAGACAAGCGGCTCGTTTTAAAGACATGTTTGATACTATTGGAATATATGGTATATTATATATAATTAGTATGGCGTCATATGTGAAAGCAAGACGGGGTAATTATCAAGACTCAAGATAGACAAGGTTTAGGGTAATATGAACACTTCAAATTATTATTGACTGGGTTTTGCTGAAAGGAGACAAAATAGAAAACGCATAAATCCAAATTCATAGTCCAGGATAATTGACCAATCGATTAAACATATATATTTTACTGGGTCGTCGAAATTGGCTGTTCAAGTCATATCTTACAAAATCTCCAGTATCGGGTATAATATAATTAATTCATTGTTACTTCATTAAATGTTTCTATATGTTTGTTGTACGATTGGCGAATACAAACATCATTTTTTTTAAATGATAGCTTGCATTAATAACAAAGATACATGGCTAAATAGCCCAAGGGTCTCACCGGTACATCGTTAACGGGGAGAACAAAGGCTCACAAAGGAGCAAAACAATCCCACAAGGGGGAACAAACACTCCCACCTTTGGGAGAAAATGGCCCACAAGGGACAAAAAAATCGACCGAAAACAGAACACCATTATCTACGACCAAACTAAAGAAACTATAACAGAAAAAGCGATTAGGCTAAATTTACGATACTCTTCACTTTAACCTGGTCTTCGACTTCTGAGTTTATTTTCATTGGACTGGGGATCCACTACGGAGAAAAGGCTCCCGACCCCGAGGGTCGGGAGAGACGAGGTCCCACAACGGGAAGACTCGAGGCAGCGGCGAGGGCGGGTGACGGTCAGCGGTGCGGGCAGTGGGCAGCGGGCGGCGGGCGGCTGCCCTTGACGAGCCGGCGTTGGGGTGGTCGCGGCCGGGTGAAGCCAGAAGTTGGCGGAGGCGGAGACGACGGCGAGCGGAGGTGGAGCATAGGCGGTGGAGGCGGCGAACGGAGGTGGAGCGGAGCCCATTACAATAAGTGTTTAAACAAAAAAAAACCTTATTATTACGTATTTTTCTAATATGGAGTAGAAAAAATCAGTATTATATATTAAAATAGAAAAATACGTAATAATGAGGTTGTTTTTTTTGTTTAAACACTTGTTGTAATGAAATTCATAGGTGTAATGATGTTTATGTGTGTTTTAACACTTGTCGGGTGGAGGTGTAACGATTTTCGTTCGATGGAATACGGAGTGGAATACAGAAAGTGGAATAGTGGATCCCAACCCACTACGTCCCATCCCACAGCCACAAACCACAATCATGTAAACGGCTTTTCCCATCGTCATTGCCTCTCTCTCATCCGATTTTTGTTTTAAAATTGGAAAATCGAATCTCTCAACACTTCTGCCACCCACAACACGCCATTGGCCACGGCCGTCGCTTACATCAAGGTGTGAAAGAAGAATCCAAAAATAAGTGGTCAGTCAAAGAAGACGACGAAAGCAGAGGAGGCTTGACGATGTTAAGAAGATGAAGTGTCTACCTGTTGTGATGCATTGCAACTTCGGACGATCCTTCATTGATGGGTGACTTTTTTATGTATAGTTTTAGAATATGATTATAATTGATTATAATCGGCATGAACAGAGTAAAGATTTCTCATCCCCACTGAAGTTTTCCTTCATGTTTTGCCATTATTTATCAGATGTAGAGCAGATTTTACTCACTATATTGTGATTTATTTTGTGTACACGAGCCGTGTAAAGGGAGGTGCTTATCTACACGTCATGCATTTCTTATCGGGTTTCTATTTTATGGAGACGCATCTATTGTTCGACAGATCTTACAACACATGCACAACTATATGTCTATTTTGATCACATCTCATGTCTCCTCATGAAGAGCAAGTGTCATCAAATCATGATGTTTGATTATTTCGGGAAGTGAGATCGAAATTATGTGATCGATCTTCACTCTTTACCTACCATATTTTTCTTTTATCTATTAATATCATTTCTGCTCAAATTTAAAAGTTTTGGCAGCGATGTATGGATAGAGCAACTTTGCGATTTTTTTTTGTGCGAAGGTTGTGGCTAGAATAGGATAAATTGGGCACGGAGTGAGTTTAATTTTCGAACTGATGGCTATTGGGTTTTCGATTTTTATTTTTTTTAAGAGTTGTGTGTATATTTGGTTATAATTACTTTATATTCGTATTAGCATGTCGATTTTCAAAACCAATTTTTTTGTCCTCATAAACGTAGGGATCTCATGCCTTCTAGCATTGACAAACACTGGTCCGTGTGCTATTTGCAATATATTATTTAGGTTTGAAAGAAGGCTTTGGAAACGGCATGTGCAGGTTATATAGGGCTCGGTCGTAGTTAGGTTCAAGTTCGGTTCCTTTGATCTTTTTTTAGTCGCTGGCTTCTTTCTACTCCGATTGTTTAATGTTATCAGATCTGCTTTTTTGTTCAGTAGTTATACGTCCAATTTCATATTCTGTCAGGAGCAGCTTGAGATGGCAAAAACCAGATTCTTGATGACATTTATCATGTTCCTTTGTTGTATCAAATCCCTGCCGACACATAATGATATATGTGTATATAATTATTTTTTTTACTGTGTTGAGATAACTATTATTGCAGGATTGGATTATTGATGATAAAGCTTATTCTTCCAACACGCTGGGCACAGGTTTGAGATCGCTCCTACTCATCTTATGCTATTGTGCTTGTGAAATTTTTATTTTTAATTTTTTTTTGTCAAATCTGCCTTCGAAGAGTAATAATAAGTCTTACAGCTGATTGGTTTGGCTTCGTAATATCTCATAACTTCATTTTAGGGGCAAAGTGGTGGATTTCCACTACAATGCTTATGACTCATGGACGACTGGTTGTTGTTTCTGATGACGGAGGAAGAGTCATGTGGAGGAGATGGCACTCTTCAGGTAAATAGAACGCATTCCTTCTCATTCTCCAGCTGAATTTTTTTTTGTTTTTTTTTTGTTTTTCGTATATTAATTCTGCATATGTGGTGAATGACGAATTGATGTACCGTTCGAAGGATGAAGTCTCAGCCGAGCTAGAGTTTGTGTCATCAACGACATCTGATCAATATTGAAAGAATCGTCGGATCGCTGTCGCAGCCGAGTGGTTGCCTTAATCTGATTAATTTTGGATTTGAAGGTGAAAAGTCCTTTGTGTTGATTTAGCTGAGCAGATATTTCGTTTGTGTTCGTGGTTCTGTTGTACATATGTCAGTCGATAACAATCTTTATCAAAGTTTATAATCATGCATACTTGAAATACGTTGCCGCTCCTCAAGTCACTATCCTCACTCATCTTCCCGAACTTCTCGCAGGTGTCAAGAAAGATAATATCAGGACGATGCACCAGAAAAGCATGTTGGTTGGCCCACGCTCCACGCGTTGTCTGATATAGTCGTGCTGCGCAATCTCCTCCGGAGCCTAACGGGACATTCACGATGCCCTCACGCTTTCCAATCAAAATTTTTCCTGATTTTATCATCATACAAAGTGTAGTTTACGAAGCTTTTAATCTTATGTCACTACTGTTTATCTCTAGGTCGTATCATCGACAATCGACACGCTGGTCGGTACCCTTTACAAGGTCTTCACGAGATTATACGAGCAATGCTTATATGACCTTATTGGGCATACATACCAATGATGATTCGTTCGATTTCAATGTCAGGGAAAGTCAGAAAACTTCAAAGCAATGCCGTACGTTCGATATTGAATTATAGTGTCTGTGATTTCAATAAGGAAAGCTATTTGTTGTCTGACGAAGAATGAACTTTGTTCTTGATTATTCTCAAGTTATGTGCATTGTCATAGCATGCGTCCACCCAGTGGTGTTCTTCAATTAAGGTATATTTTTTATAATAATGTCATTAGGAGGATACTTACTGTATATGGCGGTGATTTAATACAAATTATTTTTATAGTTTCCTTACTATTTTATGATGATAGTTAATACCCGTGCATAACTAACTATATATATTATATTTAAAATATATTAATTTTATAGTTAATGATTCATTATACCATAATTAACTGCATATATACTAATAAATATATAATTATATGGTGGTTATCCATAATTTATTAATAAATACCTTAATTAACTAATAAATATATAATAAATTAAAGTATAAAATTTAAAATAAAAAATTAAAAAAATCTTAGCGGGCCAGGCCCGCAGCCCCTGCCGCGAGCGGGCTGGGTTCCATTTCTTAGGCCCGCTACATGGCGGTCCAGGCGCCCCGCCCCGTCAAATGGCGGGCTTTGGAGGGCAGCGGGCCAGCCCGGCCCGGCCCGGCCCAGCCCATTGACAGTACTACTTTTAGAGAGAATTACATAAATGATGTTATTTTGAGAATGAAATTACAAAACTAGTTGAGTTTTTAAACCTACTACAAAACTAATTAACTTTTTTAATTCTAACTATTTTTATTTTCATTTTAACCACGAAAATACTTAAAATTATAATTTTCACTATTGTTATCTTCAAATAGTACAAGGATCTTACCGGATCCGGTCCGTTTCCGGCTTAGATATAGCAGTTACCGTTTATCGGTTCCGGAACCGGAATCGATACCGGTAACGGCCGGTTCTATTTTTCCGGAACCACTAAGCGGTTGAACCGGTTCCGGTTCTGAACCGGAACCGGTAGCCGCTTCCGGGCCGGTCCGAGTTGAACCGGCCCGATAGCCATGTCTAACTTTGTGTATGGTTATCGTTGGAGAAAAAAAAAACTAATCAAATTACTGATAGTAAAAGATTTTTTTTTTTTCAAAAAGCCAATAAAAACAAACAAGAATCTAAAAAGGCAATTAAGCCATTCAACAACACAAACTATACTCCGTCGTCTCGTCTCGTCTAATTAAAGCATCGAAGACTTCAATGGATTTATTAAAGAAGCCTATAGAGAGAGAGAGAGACAGAGTTAGTGTTGGGACTTCAATGTTGATAATCATGTTGGGACAACATTCTAGTCAACATCTCTGGCTGTCTGCCTCTAGTTTTATCGTTCATGCCCAAAACCCTATTAATTCGTTTCATGGCTATTTTTAGTGTTTTGCAGGACTTAAATAAGGATTGAGAATTGATCAAACCATGTGAAAAACGTGTGGAGCAACTAGGAGCGAAATAGGAAGGAACTTATTAAAAATAGGATGCTTGGAGCTCAAGTCAAGACTAAATCATTAGGAGATACTTAGTGTTTTTACATCCATATCGAATGGGACCACTTCAAAGTGGTATTAGAGCCTCTGCTTGACGTGACTAAACTGAAATTCAATCAATAATGGATCAAAAACAGTAGACTTGAATCAATCAAGCACGTACACAGAAAGACACTAGAAAGAGCAAAAACCTGGGTTAAAATTGAAGAGGCGTTGAGTCGAATTAACGGAATACGGCGTAAGAAGGCGACAGTCTCCGAGGAAAGTGGAGATTAAGCGAGGCTGCACTGAAGTCCCTGCGACCATATCTTCAGTTCAACTTCAGCTTGAGCTTTTTGCCTCTTTGTGTCGCTGGCTTTTATCCTCAGACCACCAACGAAATATCTTGAAATGTTCCAAAAAAGAAAAGGAAATATCTCTTGGACTACGTTTCAGTAATTGGGCCGAGCCCTTTAAAGCAGTTAAAATGTTCTAAAAATAAAATCTTCGACAGTACTATAATTGTATTTCATCTCTCTTAAATGCAACATATGTAATAAACTCACATTAGAATAGACATGCATATAACATACACATACACCTTATATAATAAACATACACCACACGAGAACTTGTAATAAAATAGGTTGATCAATAACAGAGCTTGAATCCCAAATAACTTTGGGCAAAATCGTAGGGTGAGTCCAACTTATTGAGGTCTATATATCCATCGCCACTGACGTCAGCTAATTCCTTCATGGCAATATCACTCTTAGCGGGAATCAATGCTTTCGTATATATTCTTGTAAGTTGGATTTCTTTCTTTATTTCACGTGCATAACGGCGAATTTTGGAAAAGGCAATAAATTTTATTTGAAACGTGGAAAAAACGAGGCCAAATCATTGAAGTTGGAGAAATAAATCACTTCTTCGAATGTATGTAAATTAATATCCAAATATTACAGGAATATCCTCATATTAATATTAAGGAAAAATGGAAAATCACAAGCTGATGATTCTAAATCATAGCTTCCTCGTGAGATCCTTTCCTGAAGTAGCAGTGCCTTTGTTGTCGCATGAGATAATCTCAAATATCTGACATGATCATCGTAGTGTTTTGCAGGTAAAATATATGGGATTATTAGAGCAGCATAAATCGACCAAAGACTAAAAATGGTGGAAATATATCTCACATGTATAGGCATTTCGGCGATGACGATACCACTGCTCTCTTCGAGGTTTTTAAGTACAACCACTTCCCCCCCGACCACCATGTTGATTACAATCCCGTCTAAAACAACACAAAGCAATTAACAGTAGCTAGAATCATCGACAATGTCCAAGCCTTATTTGCACGAATAACAGATTCACTAGCTACTTAGAGACAAACCTGATGACAAACAAGTGGACATTCGCCTCGAGTAAGACTCCTATGTAAGAACAAACGATCCCAGTAATCAGCTCACCGACCAATTTTTACACTAACCAAGTTGAGTTGAACAAGATTATAAATTGTCCTAATATGGTACGTCGATGTACCTTCTTTGTTGGCAATTCGTAGTTGATTAGAACACGTGCAGAAAGAGATGACTCCCCAGATCCTAGGAGGGGAAGACAGGCGTCTGTAGCTATAACCACGTGCGATTTACACTCCTCTTCGTTCTCAGCTTCATCCCTTCCCATCTTACTCCACCTAGCAGCGGCTTGTCGAAAATCATCGATGACTTTTGCTCTATCCATCTCAGGAAGATCACTATACTACAGTTATATCCATGTCACATGGTGAACAAGCTATATATCCTCCAAATTCACAGTAAAGGAAGCATATAAAACTATAAAGAAGTAAAGCAACAAATAGATCCCCTGTAATTCAAAGGTATTTTTGTCAGCTGAAAGGCAATTGTTCAATTGATTGACAGAAGCGATTTCTGCATCTGGGGAGATTCCTATAATCATCGAATAGAACATATGAAAGCGACTATGAAATTTTTATTACCAGCGAGGACATGGTAATGTGCGACGATAAATTAGAGACGTTGTAGCAAACAGCGTCGAGCTCGTCGCGAGTATTACAGCACACAACCATGGGAAGGCAAGGCCGACGGCCGGCGAAGCCCAGCAGATCAATTAGGGTTTCCTGATTCAGTTCAGATTAAAAATTATCAAGACAATGATAAACACATCGAAAAATGCATACAAAAAAATGGGTCCTCTGATCCATACCATCTTGAATTGGGGGCGGTCGACGGCGAGATAGAAATGGCGCTGGGGACTGAAAAATACTCCCACGAATTCGCAAATCATAATTCATACATCATACTCTCGGCCTTTCCCCGAAAAAAGAACATAAGCAAACCTAAAAATCAAACAGGTAACTAAAATCACCTGAAAGAAGAGTGCTGTGAAGGAGAAGTCGATAGGGTGGAATCAGTTGCTTCCATAACTTAGCCGCGAAAATATTTCGCTATTTGCTTTCTCGGTGGTGGGTTTATATTCTTTGGAGCCAGTGAGAAACTGTGACCGGCAAAAAGTCCAGCCGTATTTGCATTTACATCCCTAAAAATGAATCTATTTCCAAACTCATCCAATCACTTTGCTGATTTACAATGCAGCCATTAAATTAACAGATAATGCAGATTAAGCCATTAAACATGAGCTTCTTCTTCTTCTGCACAAGAAAAATAACAGCTGCATTGTCTGGTTTGTGATTAACAGATAATGCAGATTAAACCATTAAATGGCTTATCTTTTTTGTTTGCTAATGGAGTTTTTATCTTCATAGACGAATTACGCTGCTCAAATCTCAACGACTGAACTTTCCCTTCGCTCACGTCACTTCAACACAACGTTTTATTACCACCACAGACGAAACACAGCACCAACCTTTATTACAGCAGTCGAACTACTACAAACACACTTCACTGCTTTCAACTCAACAATAAGACGCTGTAGCTTCAGTTTTCTTTTCACCGAGGATAGAAATCGTAGTTATCGTACCTAATCTTACAGTCCGCCATCTCTAGGCTCCCGCCGACGGCCTCAGGGCACCTGGCGTTCAGCTCGGCGCGAGCCGCCGTGAGGCAATCGTAGCACTCCGTCGGCAATATGTTGAGGTTGCAGATGGCGTACCCATAGACCTCGCGGTTCTGCGACGACTCCCTTTGTGTATGGTTATCGTTGGAGAAAAAAAAACTAATCAAATTACTGATAGTAAAAGATTTTTTTTTTTTCAAAAAGCCAATAAAAACAAACAAGAATCTAAAAAGGCAATTAAGCCATTCAACAACACAAACTATACTCCGTCGTCTCGTCTCGTCTAATTAAAGCATCGAAGACTTCAATGGATTTATTAAAGAAGCCTATAGAGAGAGAGAGAGACAGAGTTAGTGTTGGGACTTCAATGTTGATAATGATGTTGGGACAACATTCTAGTCAACATCTCTGGCTGTCTGCCTCTAGTTTTATCGTTCATGCCCAAAACCCTATTAATTCGTTTCATGGCTATTTTTAGTGTTTTGCAGGACTTAAATAAGGATTGAGAATTGATCAAACCATGTGAAAAACGTGTGGAGCAACTAGGAGCGAAATAGGAAGGAACTTATTAAAAATAGGATGCTTGGAGCTCAAGTCAAGACTAAATCATTAGGAGATACTTAGTGTTTTTACATCCATATCGAATGGGACCACTTCAAAGTGGTATTAGAGCCTCTGCTTGACGTGACTAAGCGTTTATGATCCCTGCCAGATTCTTGATGACATTTATCATGTTCCTTTGTTGTATCAAATCCCTGCCGACACATAATGATATATGTGTATATAATTATTTTTTTTACTGTGTTGAGATAACTATTATTGCAGGATTGGGATTATTGATGATAAAGCTTATTCTTCCAACACGCTGGGCACAGGTTTGAGATCGCTCCTACTCATCTTATGCTATTGTGCTTGTGAAATTTTTATTTTTAATTTTTTTTTGTCAAATCTGCCTTCGAAGAGTAATAATAAGTCTTACAGCTGATTGGTTTGGCTTCGTAATATCTCATAACTTCATTTTAGGGGCAAAGTGGTGGATTTCCACTACAATGCTTATGACTCATGGACGACTGGTTGTTGTTTCTGATGACGGAGGAAGAGTCATGTGGAGGAGATGGCACTCTTCAGGTAAATAGAACGCATTCCTTCTCATTCTCCAGCTGAATTTTTTTTTTTGTTTTTTTTTTGTTTTTCGTATATTAATTCTGCATATGTGGTGAATGACGAATTGATGTACCGTTCGAAGGATGAAGTCTCAGCCGAGCTAGAGTTTGTGTCATCAACGACATCTGATCAATATTGAAAGAATCGTCGGATCGCTGTCGCAGCCGAGTGGTTGCCTTAATCTGATTAATTTTGGATTTGAAGGTGAAAAGTCCTTTGTGTTGATTTAGCTGAGCAGATATTTCGTTTGTGTTCGTGGTTCTGTTGTACATATGTCAGTCGATAACAATCTTTATCAAAGTTTATAATCATGCATACTTGAAATACGTTGCCGCTCCTCAAGTCACTATCCTCACTCATCTTCCCGAACTTCTCGCAGGTGTCAAGAAAGATAATATCAGGACGATGCACCAGAAAAGCATGTTGGTTGGCCCACGCTCCACGCGTTGTCTGATATAGTCGTGCTGCGCAATCTCCTCCGGAGCCTAACGGGACATTCACGATGCCCTCACGCTTTCCAATCAAAATTTTCCTGATTTTATCATCATACAAAGTGTAGTTTACGAAGCTTTTAATCTTATGTCACTACTGTTTATCTCTAGGTCGTATCATCGACAATCGACACGCTGGTCGGTACCCTTTACAAGGTCTTCACGAGATTATACGAGCAATGCTTATATGACCTTATTGGGCATACATACCAATGATGATTCGTTCGATTTCAATGTCAGGGAAAGTCAGAAAACTTCAAAGCAATGCCGTACGTTCGATATTGAATTATAGTGTCTGTGATTTCAATAAGGAAAGCTATTTGTTGTCTGACGAAGAATGAACTTTGTTCTTGATTATTCTCAAGTTATGTGCATTGTCATAGCATGCGTCCACCCAGTGGTGTTCTTCAATTAAGGTATATTTTTTATAATAATGTCATTAGGAGGATACTTACTGTATATGGCGGTGATTTAATACAAATTATTTTTATAGTTTCCTTACTATTTTATGATGATAGTTAATACCCGTGCATAACTAACTATATATATTATATTTAAAATATATTAATTTTATAGTTAATGATTCATTATACCATAATTAACTGCATATATACTAATAAATATATAATTATATGGTGGTTATCCATAATTATTAATAAATACCTTAATTAACTAATAAATATATAATAAATTAAAGTATAAAATTTAAAATAAAAAATTAAAAAAATCTTAGCGGGCCAGGCCCGCAGCCCCTGCCGCGAGCGGGCTGGGTTCCATTTCTTAGGCCCGCTACATGGCGGTCCAGGCGCCCCGCCCCGTCAAATGGCGGGCTTTGGAGGGCAGCGGGCCAGCCCGGCCCGGCCCGGCCCAGCCCATTGACAGTACTACTTTTAGAGAGAATTACATAAATGATGTTATTTTGAGAATGAAATTACAAAACTAGTTGAGTTTTTAAACCTACTACAAAACTAATTAACTTTTTTAATTCTAACTATTTTTATTTTCATTTTAACCACGAAAATACTTAAAATTATAATTTTCACTATTGTTATCTTCAAATAGTACAAGGATCTTACCGGATCCGGTCCGTTTCCGGCTTAGATATAGCAGTTACCGTTTATCGGTTCCGGAACCGGAATCGATACCGGTAACGGCCGGTTCTATTTTTCCGGAACCACTAAGCGGTTGAACCGGTTCCGGTTCTGAACCGGAACCGGTAGCCGCTTCCGGGCCGGTCCGAGTTGAACCGGCCCGATAGCCATGTCTAACTTTGTGTATGGTTATCGTTGGAGAAAAAAAAACTAATCAAATTACTGATAGTAAAAGATTTTTTTTTTTCAAAAAGCCAATAAAACAAACAAGAATCTAAAAAGGCAATTAAGCCATTCAACAACACAAACTATACTCCGTCGTCTCGTCTCGTCTAATTAAAGCATCGAAGACTTCAATGGATTTATTAAAGAAGCCTATAGAGAGAGAGAGAGACAGAGTTAGTGTTGGGACTTCAATGTTGATAATCATGTTGGGACAACATTCTAGTCAACATCTCTGGCTGTCTGCCTCTAGTTTTATCGTTCATGCCCAAAACCCTATTAATTCGTTTCATGGCTATTTTTAGTGTTTTGCAGGACTTAAATAAGGATTGAGAATTGATCAAACCATGTGAAAAACGTGTGGAGCAACTAGGAGCGAAATAGGAAGGAACTTATTAAAAATAGGATGCTTGGAGCTCAAGTCAAGACTAAATCATTAGGAGATACTTAGTGTTTTTACATCCATATCGAATGGGACCACTTCAAAGTGGTATTAGAGCCTCTGCTTGACGTGACTAAGCGTTTATGATCCTTTTCCATGGATGTTACAAGCTCGGACTACATCGGCAAAGTTCCAGTGTTGGACGGCTCCAATTATGCCTATTGGAAGGTTCGCGTGCGCCATTGCATCAAATCCATAAATAAGTGAGCGTGGGAATCTGTTCTCAACGGATACACTCCACCTCGATCTCCTCCAGATGCTGATGGCGAAGTCATTGACAAGCCGATCGAAGAGTGGTCTATTGCTGAAAAGAATGCGGCCGAGTATAACGACAAAGCTCTTAATGCCATCTTCTCTTCGGTGGACATATTCATGTTCAAGATCATTCAGAATTGCTCGACGGCAAAGAGCGTGGGATCTACTCCAGAGGTACTTCGAAGGCGACGCAAGTGTGAGGGAAACCAAACTGCGTTACCTCCTTAATCAGTTTGAAAATCTGAGAATGAAGGAAGACGAGGATATCACCACGTACTTCGGAAAGATCCCGACGATTTCGAGCGAGTGTGCTAGCCTCGGAGATCCGATTTCTAATAAGGTACTCGTTTCTAAAGCTTTACGTACGCTAACTGAAAAGTTTAATGTGAAGGTAGCAGCCGTCGAGGAAGCACATAATCTGGGCACGATGAAATTCAACACATTGATGAACATTATGAAGAACTATGAGACCAACCTCGAAGTCCAAAAGAGAGCTTCACGCGGCAAAAGCATTGCTCTAGTCAGTCGGTCATCCAAGGCGCAAATTGAAAAGTTGACCCTGACAATGATGAGGATTTGGCTATGTTCGTGAAGAAATTCATAAAGTTCCTTCAGAAGAAGAATGTCGAGCAGAATGTCGGCCCAGCATTCGGGAAGGGCCAGAATGCCAAAGCAGAATCGTCGTCTGCGCCTCCGTTCTTTAAATGCAACCTGATGGAAAGAAGAAGATATGAGTCTGTTAGATGCTATGAATGTCAAGGATGGGGCCATTTTGCCAACGAGTGTGCAAATACCCTCCGCAAGCACGGAAAAGCTATGTGGATCGATCTCTCAGACGATGAAGATGCAGAACCATGTCCAAAGGAGTCCAAGTAGTCGTCGGTAACCATACACTCCTTCTCAGACGACGGAGATCATCAAATCGGGTTTACGGCGGTAACTGATGTTGAGCCAACATTTGACTCAACATCTGAGAAACAAATTATTTTTTATTTATGATGATTCAAACTGCTTTGATGGGTATTCTAGTGGTGATGATGCAGATCTAGAAGCTGACGTGTGTGCTGAAGTCCAAATCAATGAAGCCGTCAAGATGTTGTCCGCGCAATATGATAAGGAGAAGGAGATGAACGCGGAACTCAAAGCCGAGGTTAAGAAGCTGACCGATGAGAATCAGAAGAGCGAAAAGATGATTGAAAGCCTGCTTGAAGGGATGAACAAATTAGAGGCCGTGCTGACAAGAACAAGGAGATCGAAAAGCTTCAAAAGCGAGTCGACGAGGCCGATGAAACATTCACGAAATGGAACAAAGGTAAATCGATCATTGATGAGGGTTAGAATTTTATTCTCATCATACTACTAATTCTGTTGTTCATGATAGACCTAAGATAGTCTTTGTTAAGGAGAATGCCGAGCATGTCACGAATGAAAGTAGTGAGCCATTGATAGTTCAGTACAGTACTATGCATGCTTCTAGTAAGACTAAGGATAGACAGTTTAAATGTAATCATTGTATGCAGCCTGATCATATTAAGCCATATTGCTGGAAATTGAAGGGGGAGATTTCTGCGAAGAAATCGATGTCGGCTGAAATGTCATCCAACATCCTGCTCAACATTGAGAAATCAGTGTTGAAAAGTATGTTAGGAGAAAGTTCAGCTGGCTCACCTTCAAATTCTGGTAATCCAAATGCTATTTTATCATCTAAGAAAGTTTGGGTAGAGAAGTCCGTGCATAAATGCGATGTTGTCTATACCTTTCTGCGAGCTAACGTGACAGGTTCTTGGTACTTCAATAGCGGGTGTTCCCGACATATGACGGGTACCAAAGAGTTTCTAATCGATTATGCACCGTTAAACAGCAGATCTGTGACGTTCGGAGGAGGTGCTAAAGGGCGGATTCTCGGTCGAGGCAGATTGAACGTGTCCGATTTCCCGAAGCTGAGCAAACGTTCTACATGTCGACGGACTTGTAGCTAACCTGATTAGTATCAGTCAGTTGTGCGACGACCTTGAGGTAAGATTTAATAAGGGATGTTGTGAGGTTTTTAACATCACTCGATCGAGTGACAACTGTTACTTAGTCGGAGACAAATCCGGTTCGAAGGACGTGTGCCAACTCTCGAAGTCCGAGGACGATGCGATCATTTGGCACTACAAATTGGGCCACGTCAACTACAGAACCTTAGAGCTACTTATCAAAAATGATGCAATTAGAGGCTTTTCGAAACTTAAGGAGTTTGGTAAGGTTGTTTGTGAGTCATGTTTGAAGGGTAAGCAAGTGCATGCTAACCATAATGTTGACCAACATGCTGCCCAACATTTTCAAACTGCTCACTGTTTTCAGCTAATTCATATGAATTTGATGGGTTCGATGAAAGTAGATAGGATTGGTGGTAGGAAATATGTTTATGTGCTCGTTGACGATTATTCTAGATATGCATGGATTTTCTTTCTCAGGAAAAAAATCTGAATCATTCGATTTTTTCAAAAATTTTTGTGCCATGATAAAGAATAATTTTAGTGCTCATATATTTCGTGTTAGGTCTGATTATGGTAGGATAGCTACATTCCTTCTTGAATTTGGGTTCGTGCGAGGTGAGGCAGACCTCACTCTTTTTTTAAAAAGGGTTGGTTCTGAGAGTTTGATTGCCCAAGTTTATGTTGATGATATTGTTTTTGGCTCAAGCTCACAGTCTATGCTAGATCAGTTTGTGCAGGCAATGAACACTACGTTCGAGATGAGCATGATCAGAGAACTAACCTACTTTTTAGGATTGCAGATTAAACAAAGCAGCGACGGGATCTTTATGTCCCAGGAGAAGTACGCCAAGAACACTATCAAGAAGTTCGGGTTCGACACGGCTAAGGTAATGAAAACGCCCATGGGGTCTACGCAAAAGGTAAGTAAAGATAATGTTGGACAGAATGATGACACATTATATCGGTCCATGATAGACAGTTTGCTTTATCTTTCAGCGAGTAGACCCGATATTATGTATAGCGTATGTATTTGTGCTAGATATCAATCTGAACCTAAGGTTTCCCATCTTAATGCCGTTAAGCGTATTCTTCGTTATGTGAGTGGAACGTGTAGCCTAGGATTGTGGTTCTCTAAAGATACTAATATGAGTCTTGTAGGCTACAGCGATGCTGATTGGGCAGGTGACAAGGATGATCGCAAGAGCACAAGTGGCGGCTGTTTCTTCCTAGGTAACAATTTAGTTGCATGGTATAGTAAGAAGTAAAATCGTGTGTCTTTATCCACTGCTGAGTCTGAGTATGTTGCTGCGGGTAGTTGCTTTACACAATTAATATGGTTAAGTAGCATGTGTGTGACTATGGTTTAGAGTGCGAATCTGTTCTCATGTACTGTGATAACCTTAGTGCCATTAACATATCTATGAACCCTATCCAGCATTCACGCACGAAGCATATATATATAAGACATCATTTTCTGAGAGATATGGTAGAGAAAGAATTAGTGCGCATTTAGCACATAGACACGAAACACCAGTTAGCTGACATTGTCCATAGGTTTACATCAGTCTGTCTGAATGTTAGTTCAACATTTGGATCAACATAGCATATGTCGAACTTGATGGTTACTGTTTTGATGTTTGATTTAGTGTTCTCTCTGTTTTCCTGTGAAATGATTTGATTCTTCTTGACTGGTCCCTGAATGAACCCGATTCCAAAAAAGGGGTCTTGGTAATAAGTTCCCTAGGTACACGGTATTTGCGGTGACGATGTACTCTTTGCGACAAAAAGCCAATCCTTTGACGCATATAAGCCTGCTCATAAACTCTTTTCTAGATATATGTATTTGGTAATAAGTTTCCTTAGGTACACGGGATTCACTGTGACGATGTATGCTATGCGACAAAAGCCAAACCTTGAGGTTTAGGGTATAAGAGCAGTGCATAAATTCTTAGATAAAATGAGGTGAAAGGGTAATAAAGGGAACTGGTTTTAAGAAGGGTTGAGCAGAAAAGTCTAGGATTACAGAATTAGAATGTTGAGTCAAATGTTGGGGCAGCATATGTGACTGTCAGTTTGATCATGCTATATTTTTGTGCTTTCGTTTATGTGCATTACTTTTTAAGTCAGCAGGTGTCAGTTTCGTATGTCTAGTTTAGATATCTCTCAGAATTGCATTAGAACTCCACGAAGAACAGCTCGTTACGCTTGTCTCAAATGATCCTCATTGTCGCCCAAACGGTTAGTCTCGCTCGATTCTACTATGACTTTTGACTTGGTATTTTTTGGTTGAATCTTGATCTGATTTTCTTCTATATTTTCGACCAATTCCTCCATATACTTAGCTCCATGCTTACTTAGACAGGTTTGACCTAATTCGATCTCATACTCAAACTGTCTAAATGCTCTTTATTCCAACGGTTAGCTTTACTCAACCCACTTACACCACGATCTATTCTTATTTGCTGAGTGACCGATTTATTTGTGCCATTGGATATTTATCTTTTTTTTTAGGTTGGACTTGACCTCATTTTGCATATCCTATTTCATAGTTCGAACTTCACACTGGAAATAATCTCTGTTCTTGACTGTGGTTGATATAATAGAGGGTTACTCATTCTGTTCTCACTTTAATTTTTTGGATTTATCTTTGATTCCTCTATGGAAAACTCACATAATTCTGAGTCTCAGAATGTTGGTACAGATGTTAGTTCCACATTCACCTCAAAATCGAATCTGCAGAAAGAGCTTAAGTGTCTGAAATGACAAGATTAAGTTTCTGATTGTTCAGAGAGAAGTTCAATGAGATCTACTTTCCTCCCAAAAAGGGGGAGAAGGTTGTGCAGATAAAAAGGGGGAGATATGGAAATTTAGGGAGAGGAGAACCGAACAAACACGGGGAGCTGGCCGAGAAAGCATCAGAAGGAAACTCCATACTTCATTGAGAGTGAATTTCTGATCCTTTCTATTTTTCCATGCATAATTGATTTACCAAGAAGGAGAAGCAGCCGAGAAAGCATCAGAAGGAAACTCCATACTCCATTGAGAGTGAATTTCTGATCATTTCTATTTTTGAATGAATAATTGATTTTTGTGTTTATGTGCATGCTAATATGCTTCTCTGATTCTTATCTTTGCATGTCTGATTAATTTGTTTTTACTATGTGCATGCTGATTTGCTTCTCCGATGTTTGCCTGCTTACTTGCCGAATATATTTATTTTGCAGATGTTTAACTTAAGACCTTGTTATGACTATGTACTATTTTCGTAGTACTCTGAATAGTTCAATCACTATTCTGTTTCCGTTTACTCTAACCATCTTTTAGTGTTTTATGGTTGAGTAGATTTTGTCTTCAGGGGGAGTTTCACAATGTCTAACTTCTGCAGTGGTTTCGGGAAGAAAGATAAAAAGGGGGAGATTGTTAGTGTTGAGACTTCAATGTCGGCAATCATGTTGCGACAACATTCTAGTCAATATCTTTGGCTGCCCGCCTCTAGTTTTATCTTTCATGCCCAAAACCCTATTAATTCGTTTCATGGATATTTTTAGTGTTTTGCAGGACTTAAATAAGGATTGGGAATTGATCAAACCGTGTGAAAAACGTGTGGAGAAACTAGGAGCGAAATACGGAAGGAACTCATTAAAAATAGGATGCATGGAGCTCAAGTCAAGACTAAATCATTAGGAGATATTCAAGGGATCTCCTACCAATTCAAACATGAGGAGATTTCGAGCTGCAACTCAGACCTTTGGATGAGAAAACTTATGAGAGCTATGAGTGAAAAGTATCGAGTTTCGTTGAGAGAATTTGAGCGTGCCAAAGTATCCTTTTAGCCTAGTATTTCTTTTGCAAAAGAATTAGGACTTTGTAGGTTTGCAGAATCATTAGATTCGTAGTTTTTCAGGATCGTTTCGATTCGTGGTTTTTCTAGGCTTGTACTATCTTCGGATAGTTATTTTGTCATCCATTGCTATAGTGGAATTTCGCCTTGAGGCACGCAACAAGTTGTTTGACTTGCTGCACAGATTTACATCTCGTGTTTATCAGTTTTCTTCACTAAGTAAATACAATGTTCTGCTGTGCACTTGAGTGTTAGGTTGATTGTTACCCCGACATTTTACCCAACATCCAGTTTATACTTAGTGTTGTTACATCCATATCGAACGGGACCACTTCACAGAGAATTAAAAAGGATTGCAATCATGTACAATCATATGCGCAGACAAATGGTGCGAACTCCAGAAAATTCCAGGGCGATCGGCGCACGCAAAAGCCCCTGGCTGCGACGGCGTCTTACGGCGGGAGAAGTACGGAATGCACTGACCCAAAGGATTGCCATGGAGATACTCCATATGCACCTCCAGATCTGAGTACTCTGCAAAGCACGCGTCGCAGCTATTGTACTCGCAATAGTCAAGCCTAGCGTCGCGAAATTCCTCCTCGTGAAGGACTATGTGCCCCATCAGATCGCCGTTGCTGCGCAGAATCATGTCGCATATGCTGCAGACGAGTCGACGAGTCAGCAGCGGTTTTGCGCGAGTGGAATATTTATATTCCTGCAATACCGTACCGGCGGTGGCTGCCAAGGCGGCGGAGGTGGAAGTGGTGGACGGAGACGGTGGTGTGGGGCATATATATACCTGGATTGTTAGCTGCTGCGGCAGATGATTGGGAAACCGCGGTGGTGGTGATGGTGGTGCGTTGCGTGGGCGACTTGGGTTGGTTTGGGCTATTTTATAGATGAAATATCTAGGTTGTTTTTAATTTTTTTTTATTTTGTTTATACCGATTCAACTATTTTGTAGGGGGTTTTATTAGGATTTAATCTGATATGACGGTCTATTCTCTTTGTTTACACAATCTCAACCAGACGGTATTACACCTCAGTGTAATGCCCCGAGTAGTGTACCACTAAACCCGGGTAGACAGGAATCTCACATCTGTCTGCCGTCACTAAGCCAAATATATATCCGGTGGTATACACCTCGGGTGGCTCAATCCCGAGTAGACAGGTGTCTCAAACCCTATCTCCCACCAGGTGCCCAATCGAGTCTAACTCTGACGACCAATAACGGTCACTCTACCCCACTCGTCCAACACCGTAAGGCGTCAATGTATAAATACGGTACATCATTCTCTTCCGTGCATGTCGTGAAATGCACACCGAATCAATCACATATAACATACCCCAAAATCGCATACTCATACAGCTATCAAACTAGGCCGAAGGTTTTAAATTCCAAAAATACCCTTTAAATATTAAAATATGGGTTGACCCGAAAATCTCTCAAAGTACGAAACTATTTTAAACTAAAACTGATTTGGGCTGAAAATAATTTTATTTAAAATATTTGGGCCTGAAATAGGGCAAAAGCCCAAAATTAAATACGTTGGTCAACTCTGGTCAAAGCCCAAATCAAAATTCGCCCGATCCCACATGGTCAACCCGCAAAACGTTCGGGTCAACTCTCAACTTCGCGAAATCACTCACTGAGTTCGAGAATCGCCCGATCCCGTGAACTTTCAGGTCAATGTTTGAATTCGCGAAGCTTTCACCGAATCCGTGAAATCGTCCGATTTGCGAAGCCCGAACTAAGCCCGCGAGAAATCCGACTCATCTCACAGGAATCACCCCGCAAAGTCTGAAATCGGCCCGAGAGAACTCAAAATTGGCCCGCGCTATCTCACGACTCGCGAAACGTTCCAGCCCGCGAAAACCCGAACCCTGGCCCGCGAAATCCCTTTTTACTCACACTGCCAAAATTATTGGGCCCGCGACAAAGTTTCGTGACCCGAAAACTCCAATCGACCGATTCTCTCCTACTTATTATAATCAATTTGCGAAATAATTTTTGCCCGCGAAACTTAAAATCGACCGAAAACCTAAAATCGTCCGATTCTTCAACCCTTCATATTTAAACCCTAGTTTTCCAGAATTTCATGTTCGACAACAAATTCAAACCACATGAACACGGCATCAAAATACAGAACTCATATTTTTTAGTTCGAATTCACGTCATAACACATTCATAACATCACAAAAGTCTCAAATATCATAAAATAAATCCTCTTGAACTCGGATGACCTTTCTAAGCTCTTATAGGAATGTAATACGGTTTTAAAAGATCTGTAGTGGTTAAAAACCACCTACCTATCCTCCTTAAGCTTGTTTGATTAATTTCCTAGGTTGAAATCAGCTTGAACTGCCCGAATCTACTTCTCCCACGTTTCTTCTTGTTTCGGCTTCATTCATCAAACCATGTAACATATTAAATACATAGGTTAATAGGAGCTTTATACGTTAGATAGGAACCTTACCTCCTTAGCTCAGTATGGATAATTTCCTAAGTTGATAGTTTGATCAGACTGTGCCAAATTCTTCTCGGCTTTCTTACCTCTCTTTTGTATTATGTTAGTTCGTTTGTTGCGATTATAAATGAGGGTTTATCACTTAGCAAGTGACTAGTTATTGATGAATTCCCACGTGGCTTTCCCTTGCCATTAAGAATTATCCTTGCTCAGTCATGGTTGGTTACTTAAAGTGGTGAAGTTCTTATTTCAAAGCAATCGCATCATCTTAGTGTAGCTTTCCTTATCATTAAGAGATCTTCATTCTCATCCTGATTATTTGGGCCATTCAACTTTCGTCCATCTAAAATAGTTGGGCCCCATTTTATTCCTTCGTGCTTTCTAAACTATTTTCGGCCCATAATACTTTATTTTATTCTCGGACCTAATTATTATTTTCGGGCTTAATTCCAAAAATCCACTTTGCTCGAAAATTAGCTCCATTAATTTTGAACATTACAAAAATAATCCCGTATTAATTTTTATGGGTATTACGGTAAATTAGAGTAAAAATAAAGAGGAAGGTGGGCTTACTTCCTGTCCCGTGAGGTTCCTTGTTTTATCGTCGTTTCTGGTGAGTCGTGTCTTCTTCTTGAAAGAGCAACAGTTCTTTCTTTGTACTTGGCTTCCTGGGAACCGTTTAATCACATTAGTGGTTAGCGGCTGCCCCTTTATTAGTTTCTTGTGAATTTAACTTTTCGATCAGGTACTCCTCATTTCCTTTCTCGTTTTTTCTATCTCGACGGTTTCTCTTCCTTCGCCATGGCGTCCTCACCCTCGGATTCGGCCAATCGTTCCCTAGCCTCTGCGAACCTCTCAGACTCTGGATGTTCTGCCAATCTCCCACCCCCTATACCTTCTGTCCCTAAGTTTAAACCTCGCACCAAACAATCGGCCATCAAAAAATCGGGCTATCGTCCGAAAACTCGTTCTCGGACTGCTCCATCGACCTCTGCTAGTCCGCCTGACGCTTCTGGTGGCCATGTGCTGGCTAGCTCGCCTACCAGATCTAATGAGTTGGTCGTCCTTTCTGATCCTCCCGCCCCTTCTGCTCCAAGGGTTAGGGTGCCACCGTCTGTGCCTGCTTCTTCGTCGACAGGAACAAGTAAGTTTGAAGCTTCTTCTTGTTCTCACGCTGACATAGGTTCTCTTGTGGGAAGCCTGTCTTTTGGGGATTTTTTTGGTATTGCTGTCTGCTCCTTCTCAAAGGGCGGACTAGCCCCCACAGCCCTTTCTTGCTTCCTGGAAATCCCAAATCAGGGCCGGCCTTCGATTCCTTGTTCCTTATTTTTTTATCTTCCGTTTCTAGGGCTTTTGGGGTCCCTCTTAATCAATTCCAACCCTCAGCCCTTCGTTTGTTGTTTGCTTTCTTTGTGGCTATAAAAGAAGCAGATGGCGAACCATCTGCTGATTTAGTCTTGTCCGAATTCTATCTGAAACCCTATGACCCCTTTTTTTTACCTAGCCACCATTTCCTCTTCTCGGGGTGGTAGTACTAATTGCTTAGGTACTTGAAGAACTCACCAGGGCAAGGCATATTACTAACTTCATATCAGAACTCTGGCCTGAGAGCCTTCTCAGATGCAGATTGGGTGGCATGTAGGGAAACAAGGAAATTAGTAACCGGTTATTGTACATTCCTAAGTGATTCCTTGATAACGTGGAAGGCTAAAAGGCAAACTACAGTATCAAGGTCCTCGATAGAGGCAGAATATAGAGCTGTGACAGCAGTTGTTGCTGAAGTGTTGTGGATCAAGCATTTATTAGAAGAACTGGGAGTGGTAATGAACCAGAAACCTGTGGTGTATTCTGATAATCAGCCAGCCTTGAAGTTGGCATCCAATCCCAAGTTTCATGAGAGGTCTAAACATATTGAAATAGACTTCCATTTCATCAGACATCATGTATCAAATGGACTGATTAAGCTTCTGCCAGTTAGATCAGAACATCAGTTGGCAGATGTATTTACTAAGCCATTACCAGCGCCTACTTTGCAAGATCTCCTAGTCAAGATGTCCGTCAATATTCCGGGTCATCCATCTTGTGGGGGGATATCAAAAGAAGTAAGGGTTGAAGAAGAAAGATGACACCAGCAGCTTTATGAAGCTGATCGAGCAGCTATGTGATATAGCTGAGTTTCTAAATGAAGCAGCTTTGATGAAGAGCATTTTTAAGAGAAAAACACGAGCGGTTTACTAAGTGTTGTTTACTTATAGAATTACCACTGGCAGCAACGATTTCAATAGAGGCGAGGCTAGCTGATTTGGCGCGAAATTCATAATATTAAATGGAACAGTGAAGAACGAGTGAGTTGTGTAATCATCATCATCTTCTTCATTTTTCAATCTCTGTAATTCTGTGAAACTCTCAAGAAGACTCCCAAATTCTTCTTGATCTGTACTCATAAGTACATCAATAAAATCTTTAGGTGGTTTGATCGTGGATGTAGGATTTGATTAATTCGAACCAAGTTAAATAATTGTGTTCACAATCTCAGTTTCATCTGCACACACACTCGCGTAAATCCTTTTAAAAGTCAAGTATTAACTTGGTGCTTCGTTCAATTATTTATCTAACTATTATATTTTACTTGGATGATGAAGTTATTAAAGTTTGAACGGGAATCAAAAAATGATGTAGGGTGCAAACGTAAATAAATCCATTTCTAACTCTAAGCTTACATTACATTCTCTTCACTTATATTCACAGACCATCGAAATAAAGAGTATCAATCCATATGTATGGTTCGAAGTTATCAAGCATATACCATCTAAATACATATAACGACAAATTTAGTCCCCAAATCGAAGGACTAATCAATCCCTAATCCAAAATATTGTATATTTTAGCGTAATTGGAAATGAAACACACACGAGTTGGGAGGTGCGGAGTGCACACTCAAAAATCATTTTATTTTGGAAGCCGAAAACCCTTCACTCAGAGGGAGTGCATAGGCGAATAGGTGTGCACGGCCGAATAGCTATGCATGGCCGAATAGGTGTGCATGGCCTAAATAGGTGTGATGTCTTAGTAAACAGATACCACCTTTTAATGAGTTATGTCTATCTTATGAATAGACACTACAGAAAATATTTGGGTTATAAATGGCAGACCAACAATCGACTTAGAATTTACAGTGCATCAAGAACGATAAGCGCTCTAGTCTTATATCGGGACGAATTTGGTGTAACTCGAGAAAAGGGTCCAAATAATGTCTTTGGAAAGTGAATTCACGATTCTAGAGTATATCCGGCCAAATCAAATACTGTACCCAATTTTCCAACAATCAAAGACACTATTTCGGTTGATTTTAAATGGGTGAAACATTAGGAGACATGACTTCCAAAATCTGCAAATAAAATAAGTTCGAGGGGGTGGATTTTCGTCGTTGGCAGAAGAAAATGCACTTCCTCCTGACAAACCTCAAGGTGGTGTATGTATTAAGTACGCCCATGCCGGAGTATGTAGAAAATGAAACGCTGGAGGCTGTCCGAAGGAGGAACAAATGGGAGAACAACGATTAAATGGGAAAACGACGATTACATTTGTCGCGGTCATATTCTGAACGTCATGTCGGATGTGCTACTTGACAAGAATTTGACTCCTAAAGTCTTGTGGGATGATCTCGAAGCTAAGTACATGGAGGAAGATGCCTCGAGCAGAAAATTCCTGGTTTGCAATTTTAATAATTATAAAATGATCTATGCAAGACCAGTGATGGAACAATACAATGTACTATTTCGGATCCTTGGCCGATTTTCTCAACACCAACTTGCGATCGATAGCAGTATCGAGTATAATCGATAAGTTTGCCACCATCATATAAAGATTTCAAGCACACTCTTAAACATAAAAAGGAGGAATTGTCTCTGGTAAAGTTGGGTAGTCATTTGCGTATAGAAGAATCTCTTTGGCGCGGGAAAATGACCAACCAAAGGGCGAGATCACTTATGGCGCATAAATTTCATAGTGAATAGTCATCTGTTTTCCCCGCAAAATTTTATCTTTCTTTTTATGAAGTGAGAGACTCACATAGTAACCGCTTCAAAAACAATTAGTGTGTTATTTTTTATATTAAAAAACATTGATTATTAGTATTTTTGGCACACTTGATCTGTGTCGCTATATAAATATATTAACTCATGTTTTAAGTTAATTTTATTAAGTGAAATTATAATACTAAATTTAATTTTATATTATTTTGGGATAACTTTAAAATTAAGGGTGGAATATTAATTTTAGTAATTGTCGCACCAATCAACTTAGGAGCAGTAACTATAAGGCTCACTCCCTTAATAAAATAAAAAGATAACCATAACAATACGATTCAAGTCCTAACCACATAAAAACTGCCAATTTCTATATTAATATGTTTACTTTTTTATTAAGTAAAAATAAAATTATTAATAATAAAACCACCCAATAGTAATTCATTTTTACTTTATGCACATACATAGGGTGTGCCAAACCATATTAGTAGAAGGAATTGAATGTTGTTGCTATGATTGGTGATATCTCAATTAGTTTTCACCAATTTGCAACATGTATTGAAATAATGATCACTAAATTTTGTATCAACCAAATATACCAATGCCATGCCAATGTCTAACACCATGGAATGTTACTCATCAAATTAATATACAAGAAAAAGTAGAGCCAATAATGAAAGTGGAATAAATCACAAATTGTGACGGTTTTCTTGCTTTTGATTTGTTTTCCAGTAGCCTGTTACTGGTTGGTTATGAGGAGTAACTTTCCCACTCATCTTGTATTCTCATTCCTTTATATATATACACGGGACCTTTCTAAAAAAAAAGCATATTAAGTTAGAGTCCATGACACTCGAGTTGAGTTTCCCCTCACCGAATAGATTTCGAGCTCAGTCGTGACTATTCGAAAATTCACCATCCAATTATTAGTTATTTATCATTAGATTGAAGAACGGGCTCTCACATTCTCGTGTAAACGAACTCCGAGCCGAGCTCGAGTTCTAAAATAAATAACTCACCCAACTCGAGCCTTAAAAACTAATCCCAAATTGAATACTCATATAAGCTAAACATCTATACTCTTATATATATGGCCCATGATGTTTAAAAATTGTCTAATTTGTCTGTCAATTTACAATTTTTACCCTTATATTTTAGTTTTTCACAATTTTATTCTAGGTTTAGAATTTATTTTTAATAATATAACTATAAAATATTTTGATATATTTGCACATGTATTGTATGTGCTAAAACATAATCGTATACATAAACAATATTCAAAAGCTTAACTAAGTGGTTGGGTCGAGATATAGTACTTTTAAGATCTCCGGTAGAATTTTCAAATGGGCCCGTGGCCCACGAGCCCCCCCGCCTCGCTCCGTCTTTTACGTTAATTTTTAATTTAATCAAGTTCAATAACATATATAAATTATTATAAAGAGATTAGATCTAATTAGAAGTAATTTCAAGGTTAAATATTTCATTTTTATTGTTTTTTATTTTTTTATTTCTTTTATTTGGGAGGGGCGGGCCATTATTTTTCAGGCCCGCCAGATGGCGGGCTTACCCGCGTCCGCTTTGCCGGCCCGTTTCGACCCTAACCCTTCTTTCTCCCACCCCAAGCCGCCACCCCCCTCCAACAACCACCCTGCCCTTCTTCCTTACCTCCTCCCCCGTCTCCATTAACGGAGATTGAGGGAGCACTTTCCCTGTTCTTTTATTATCTTTGCTTTAAAATTAAAAAAAATTTCTTTGTTGCTTCCTGCCACAGCCGGCAACCGCCCAACGCCTCGCCGCCATTAGCCATCCCCGTCGCCGCCAAAACCGCCACCGTCGCCGTCGCCTCCGAGGTCAGCCGTCAGGCGCCCCCTCCACCACCGCATCCCCCTCCTCCACCGCCGCATGACACATGCCACCACTTTTTTGCGCCGTCGGGCCAATGTCTTTATCTTCTCTCCGCCTCGCCGCCTCCGTCTCCGCCAATGCCGTCTTCGGCTCGCCGCAGCTGCCCGCCGACCGTCACCCACCACCACTGACCACTCTTGAGTCTTCCATGTGGAGCTCGCTTCAAGAGCTCTTTTCTCCCATTATGGTGCCCTTTCTCCCATGTGAAGCCCCTTCCGATGAAGACGAGGGCCTTGAGTCGTTGGATAAAGAAAGTGTAGAATACTGTAAATTTGGATTAATAGCCTTTTTGTGGTATGTTCTATTATTCTTTTATCAAAGTTCGAAATTTATTTCGTTTTCTGTCGGCTTTTGTAACTTTGTGGTGTTTTGCTCCTATGTGAACCTCTGTTCTCTACCAGGTAATGATGTCACTGGAGATACTCATTGGGCATTTTAGCCCCAGTATTTTTGTTGATAAGTCATTGTTTCGAAAAAAGAGAACTCTAGACTCAACTCAAATCCGATTTGGGCCAACATTGAGATAGAATAAAAATGATAAGCCCAAAATCTTTATTGGATATATACCACACACAAAATATTTATTTAGTACTGTCAATTTGGCGGGGGGGGGGGGGGGGGGGGGGGGGGCGGGCCTAAAAAACTGGGGACCGCCCCGCCCTGCGGCGGGCCAGGCCCGCCTGCCTACTAATTTTTTTTTTCTATTTTTTATTTGATTTAAAATTTAATTAGTAATAATTTTTATTTAATTGTGGTATTTATTAATAAATTATGAATAAAAAAGATATTAATGATACATAATTAATTAATTATATTATCTAATTAATTTAGTTTTATTTCTATATTTAGTTACCATATGAAAAGATAAAACAAAAATAAAAAAAATGATGATGATTGATACATGGTATAAACAACCTATTAAACCTTGATAATGATATTAGGCTTTTTTTAACCAGTTTAGTCCAATCGGACCTAAGGTAGTCAAGGCATTATGCCAAAAATCAGACTTTCGTTAGAAAGCTTTGTTCAAAGGTAGTTCAACCAAAATATCAGACATCAAAAGAAAATGGTACGTGGCGTTGTTAAACCTATTAGTCCAGTTATCAAGCTGTAAGCAGTTTGATCCCGTTCGGACCCAAGGTATTCCAGCCTATATACCATAAATCCAAAATAAAATTTATTTTTGTGATTGTTAGAATTAAATCATCGGATACAAGGATTTTTCCATGATAAAATTTTCATTTGACTAATTCAATCGGTAACAGCAATGCCCTCAAACGCCTTTCTTTCGGCAACACGGGCTCTGCCAAGAGCCGACACAGAATTAATCAAAATCAAAATTTTCCACAACCTTTATCCAAAATTTAATTCTTTTAATCGATTTTTTAAAAGATTTTTGTAAGAGAAAATATTAAATACATCATATTAATATATTTATAGAAATATGATATAAAACCATGATTAAAGTATTAAGGCATCTTGGTGTAGTTTAGCGATAGAATTTAGCCTTCCATTAGGCTAAATGGAACAATAAAATATATAAAACAAGATTAAAAACTTACTTAAAGGAGAGAAGTCGTACAAGAAAACTTCAGCTTTTATTCCTTAAATATTTTACAGTAGAGAGAATTATATGAAAGAAGAGGGAGAGAGTACAAGAGAGCGTAAAGGAAAGCACACTCGAAGCCTATGAGCGTCAACTCTATAAATAGAAAGAAAAGTAAGATACAAAATTTAAAAAGAAAAATATTTTTCTTCATAGCCGCCCCACTTGTCAAAGAATCTTGACAGCTGTCCTCTATTTGGTTAAAATTTTCTTTAGCTTTATTAAAGCTAATAGTAGACCAATTTACTTCGTTGAAGTCGCCATCAATTCTTTTTGGTTTGTCGATAACATTTCTTTTGAGAGCATCTTTGGCATTATTAGACTCTTTTTCTTCACGGGTCTTAACTATTTGTGCCACTTTATCTTTAATTATTGCGATTTCTTGTCCCATAAGATCCATCGCGTTATCTTCAATAGAAAAGTCGTCCGGATTTTCCGGATCTTGTCCTTCACCAGCAAGGCAATATTCTTCGTCCTCTTCATTTTTTGAAGATGTTCCCATGGAAATATCTCCAATGTCCATACCAAAATTTTTTGCAATGTATTTTTTCATTTCTTCGAAATAGACATCAAAAATTTCATTGGGTTTCATTTTACCCTTTTGTGAATTAATCCTTTGAGAAATCATTTCAAAAGGACTAAGAGCTTCTCTTTGTTCACGATTATTAATCGCATCTTTGTATAGAGAAATTTTCTCTTCGATCTTGTCAATCGTCTGCTGGCTTTCATATTCACCAGTAGCAGTTTTTCTTATCATTTTTTTCCAAAACTTTATATAAAAGTTTCTTTTGAGACATGGAATTTTTTGTTGGGTATAACCCACTTCAGGAGTTCATCTCCAAATCCATGGAATACTAAATTCAATATAAAAATGTAAAGAAGCCATTCCTTCAATACATTCATGTTTATATTCCGTTTCTATGAGAATCGGAGAAACTTTGACCCATTCTTGATATAATCCAAAAAAGGGTTCCTTAAGAAATTAAATTGTAGCTCCATAAGAAAGCCACAATTGATAAAACCAATTTGGAATTTCGGATTTATAAACATCTTCACAAATTTTAATCCACCAAGAATGTTTTTTACTTTCATTCTGGTATAAAAATACTTTATTGAAAGCATCGATATAATCGTAATAATTAAATTTAATAAGAGTTTTTAACTCAGGATGGAAATATTCCCTATCCTTTAATGGGTGAATAGCCCATTTTTCAGGAAAAATAATTTGCTTAAAAATAATTTTACTAAAGGTATAACCTTTTTTTCAAAGCAATTGGGGAATTTCCCGCATTAAAGTGATCAAAAGCACATGTTCCCATGGACTTAAGAATATTTTCATAAGTATCACGGTTTTTATAAAAAGTAGCAGCATATGATGCTCTATCTAAATACCTTGTCATTAAAGTCCAAGTTTCATTAGACCATTTTAAATCTTTAAATTATAACAGAAGTATTACTTCTGTATGATTCTTTTTCTCATAATCGACTTCTTCGTTGTCATCTGCAATAATTTTTGCATAAGAAGTAGTACCTTCTTTATTTTGGGATTGTCTTTTTGTTTCTTATATTCAAGAAACTCTTTGTACATTGGATCTTCTCCATTCCAACCATTGCTTGAAGATGCTGAAAATTGTGAAAGATTTTCTTCACAAGTTTCTTGTTACCCATTTGGGCAATAACATGACCACCACGACCTCGTCCACCTCTATTAGAGGTGAAACCTCTCCCATATTGGGACATTTCTGCATTTTGAAAAAAACTCATGTTAAAAATTCACGTGTAAGATAATCAGGAAGACTATTATCACTTCCCTTTTTATAAATTATTTCAAAATCAAAAGGGGCTAAATGAGCCTGCCATCTCGCAAACATTTGTTTCGTGACATTATGTTTGAAATCCTTTTGAAACATGAATTTCGCAACTTGACAATAAGTTTTTATTAAAAACTTTTGATTGTAAAGATCATCTTGAAATTTTTAAAACACATTTTACTATAGCGAGAACTTCTCTAGCTATAGTAGCATAATTTTTCTGAGCATTATTCCATTTTCCTGAATGGAATCTAACTAGATGCTCAAATTTATCGTCTGGAGAAACTTGTTTTAATATTCCTCCAAATCCAATATCAGACGCATCTGTCTCAATAAGTTTTTGCCAATTAGGATTAGCAAGCATGAGACAAGGAAGATGAGTGACTTTATTTTTAATTTTCTTAATTGCCTCAGTATGACGCTTTGTCCACTGACAAGGCGTCTTTTTTAATCTATCGTATAAAATAGATGTATCAATTGCAAGATTTTTGTAATAAGGATAAATATAATTTAAGCTTCCTAAAAATCTTTGTAATTGAGTTTTATCTAGAATTTGATCAGGAAATTTTGACGCAAATTCAATACTTCTATTAATTGGAGTAATACTACCTTTTTCAATAGTATGACCCAAAAATCTAACTTTTGTTTGGAATAAAATCATTTTTGGACTAGATATGACTAACCCATTTTGAATAATGATTTTCTTGAAAATATCAAGATGTTTAAAATGTGTTTCAATATCTTTATAAAATATTAAAATATCATCAATATAAACAATTATAAAATTACTGTAAGGAATGAATGTATCATTCATAATATTTTGAAATTCTGAAGGAGCGTTTTTCAAACCAAAAGGCATAACATTCCATTCAAATTGTCCAATTGGGACTGTAAAAGCGGTTTTGTACCGATCTTTTTCTTCAACTTGGATTTGCCAAAAACCAGATTTTAAATCAAACTTTGAAAATAAAATTGCATTATGCAATCGATTAAGTAGGTCCTTTTTATTAGGAATAGGATATCTAATCCATTTTAAAACTTTATTCAAGGGTTTGTAATTGATTACTAACTTGGGTGCTCCTCGTTCTTTTTCTGCTGCATTATTAACATAAAATGCCTTGCAAGACCAAGGAGACTTTGACGGTTTTATTAAACCTTTTTGTAAAAGAGAAGTTATTTCCTTTTTACATAATTCTAATAATTCAACATTCATTTGGCAAGGACGAGCTTTAGTGGGAATGTTTTTCTCACTAAAATCTTCCTCATAGGGTAAAAAAACAATATGTTTCTTCCTATTCCAGAATGCATTTGGAAGATCATTGCATATTTGCAATGTAAATTCGTTATGAATTAGTTTAATTTTTTCCTGTAACTTAGGATTTTGGATTTTATCCTCGATCTTAAGTATACTAATTTCTTGTTTTAGATAATTTATCTGATTTTCTTTGGCTTTTATAAGAATAGAATCCTTAATTTCACTAAGAATTCCTGAAATTGGTTCAGTAATGAACTTAAAGTAGACTTCTTTATTTTCAAAGCTTCCTTTAAATCCTTGTTCATCAATATTAGTAATAGGAAATATTTTCCTAAGGAACGGAGTACCAAGAATTACTTGGTTCGTGATATTCTTGACTAGCAAGAAAGATGTAGGAATACAGACCTTATTATTACAAATATAGGCCTTAGGAATTTTGTAATTAATTTGCAACCTTTCTCCGCTAGCAGAGCTAAGAGAATGAGTTGTCTTGTGAAAATATTGAGTAGGTATTATACCCTCTTGGATACAGTTTAAATCTGCACCGCTATCAATAAGGGCTATAAGATCTTTTTGATAATTTTTATCAATGAGTAGTGATATTTTCACTAACCATTTCTGCGAAGTGATGACTTCAAGAGTAGACAGAAAATTAATTTTCTGTCGTACTGACAAATTCATCTAAGGATTTAGATGATGATTCATCTAAGATTTCTTTTCCCTTTTCTAGCTTAGAAAGTCTTCTTTCTAAGTTATTATTACTTAATTTTAATTCTTTAATTTGTTTTAAGAATGGATATTTCTATAGTTAATCTTTGATATTAACTGCAGATTCATTGTATTTATTTTTGTTTCGAAGTAATTTCATTACTTCTGACATTTTATAGGGTTCAGATTTTGGAATAACTTCTTTAGAAGTTTCTTCTTCATTTTGAATAATTTTTCTGATTATCAAAATTTTTAAATCTGGATCTTCAGTCTCTTTAAGCATTTCTAAGAGATTATTGTCGAGGACATTGACCTCTTGAAATTGAGAAATAATTTGATATAAATTATCATTTTCGGATTCAGATTCTGATTTCTCTGAATCTTTAGAGCAAGATTGTCCTAATTGACAATTTCTACATTCATCAGATTCTGATGAAATATCTTCAATGATGTTATTTTCATTATTTGAAGAGTAATCTGATTCACTATCAGATTCAAGTAAGATTTTTGATAGCGTTTCTTTTAATTCACTATCAATTTCTAAATTATTAATTTTCTTTTTGGTCCATCATGTACTTGCTTTATGATCAATTTTTCCGCATTTTCTGCATACAATAGGAGGGAATTTAGTTTTGTATTGATAATTTTATTATCTTTTGAAAAATTTTGTTCTCTTCTTTTAGATCTTCTAAATTTTTTCTTCTCGTTTTGTTTAGCAGAATATTTTTTAGTTTTATATTCTTTACGAGTTTTACTTGTAGAAGGATTTTCCATGCCAAATTGACCACAAAATTCTCCTAATTGTTTCTTTTCGTCTAAAGAATGTCTTTTGACTTGTTTATTTAATTTTATTTCGTTACATAAGGCTAAGCCTTCTTGTATATAAGTTCCTATGAGTTTACCATAGGTATAGGAGTTATAATCGATACTCGATTCTCCATTTCTAAGGTTATTCCTTACTCTTTCTGCAAAGAGTGAAGGTATATAAATTTAGATTTCCAGTGAGTACTATTTGACTCAGGGAGTTCCATGACTCGACTAAGGAAAGTATCCTTATACCATCTAAAAGATGTAAGAGTTTTACACCTAAGATTTTGAAGAAGAGTTCTGATATTTTCAGAATTATCAGACCATCGGCCTGTGAAGTGTTCAATGATGTTTACACATAATGTATAAACAACATTATCAACCTGTTGACCACTTTCTTCTTTAATGGTCTGGTAGATATCTTCTTTTTCGCGTTGAGATAAATAATTATCCCACCATCCTTTAATTGACCGGTAAAACCAGCGAGAATCATTTTCGCAACAGCTCTATCATTATTTTGATTAGCTTTGCAAATTGTGCTATACATAAGCATCCTATGTATCATATTATAAATTTGCCTTTCGGTATAACCGTCTAAATTCCATTCGTATATGCATCTACCATTATAAGAATTATTGAGCATGAATTCTTGTTCTTCGAACAAGATGTCTTGAGGAGTAGGCCTAGGATAATAATATTTACTTTGAGTTGGCCTATCAGCATATTTTGTATGCTTAAGCTTATTAATTTCTTGATTAAAAGTATTTTGAAAATTATCAGAATTTTCTAATTGATTTTCAAATTCTTCGCTTAAAGTATTAAGCTTAAGGTTTTGAAGTTTTTCTTCAAGTAATTTCTCAATTTGAGAAATAGACTTTAATTTAAAATCTGTAACTTCAGGAGGAGGTTGAATACTTGGAGAAGCGATATCAACTGTTTCTAAATTATTTTTTTTTCTTTTAATAAAAAGTTTTTTATATCTTTTATTGAAGATGAAATTTCTTCAATATTTTTCTTTAATAAAGAAATTTGTTCTCCTAAAACGATAACATACATATTAGTATAGTTTTGTTGTTTTAAAAGACTATTAATATGATTAATAGTTACAGAAAGCGTATCATTCTCTTTTTCAAATAATTTTTGAAAAGCATTAAAAAATCTAATTTCATTTTCTTTTTCCATTTGGAAACTAGTTTGAGGAGGGAAAACAGAATTAATATTTTCCCAGTTGAAAGCTTATAATTTCTTTCAAGCACAGAAATCATATTTTTAAAATATTTTGATAAAAACCGAGGAACAAAAGGTAATTTTTCATTTTGTTTTTCTAAGTCTTTGTAAAATATTTCTTGGATAATATTTTTATCTTCTTTATTAAAATTTTCAAAGAACCATTTTCTAAAAAGTTCCCATTTGGGTTGGAAAAATTCTTGTTGAATTTTCTTTCTAGCCGGTGATCCCGGACTAAAGTCAATTTTTGGTTTAAAATCCATTAAACACGAAAATCCATTTCAGACTCGGTTATTTCTTCGTCTTGATTTTAAAAACACCGTGAACAATATTATCAGAATTAATTCTTAATTCTTCTACTTTATTTTGTAGGTAATCATTAGAGGTTGATTCTCTAGCTTGAGAAGTCGAAGCTCTAGATGGTGATCTCATCATATAATCACATGGTGATATATGATAATGTGAAGAGATTGATCTAGAAATTCTAGATCTCGGAGTTTTTACATCAACAGATTTTCTATTCTGCTCAAATTGTATTTGAACAGTTCCATCTATGGTCTGCTTAAAATTTGTGCGGATGTTTATAAATCCGAAATTCCAAATTGGTTTTATCAATGGTGGCTTTCTTATGGAGCTACAATTGAAATTCTTAAGGAACCCTTTTTTGGATTATATCAAGAATGGGTCAAAGTTTCTCCGATTCTCATAGAAACGGAATATAAACATGAATGTATTGAAGGAATGACTTCTTTACATTTTTATATTGAATTTAGTATTCCATGGATTTGGAGATGGACTCCTGAAGTGGGTTATACCCAACAAAAAATTCCATGTCTCAAAAGAAACTTTTATATAAAGTTTTGGAAAAAAAATGATAAGAAAAACTGCTACTGGTGAATATGAAAGCCAGCAGACGATTGACAAGATCGAAGAGAAAATTTCTCTATACAAAGATGCGATTAATAATCGTGAACAAAGAGAAGCTCTTAGTCCTTTTGAAATGATTTCTCAAAGGATTAATTCACAAAAGGGTAAAATGAAACCCAATGAAATTATTGATGTCTATTTCGAAGAAATGAAAAAAGACATTGCAAAAAATTTTGGTATGGACATTGGAGATATTTCCATGGGAACATCTTCAAAAAATGAAGAGGACGAAGAATATTGCCTTGCTGGTGAAGGACAAGATCCGGAAAATGCGGACGACTTTTCTATTGAAGATAACGCGATGGATCTTATGGGACAAGAAATCGCAATAATAAAGTGGCACAAATAGTTAAGACCCGTGAAGGAAAAGAGTCTAATAATGCCAAAGATGCCAAAGATGCTCTCAAAAGAAATGTTATGGACAAAACCAAAAAGATTTGATGGCGACTTCAACGAAGTAAATTGGTCCACTATTAGCTTTAATAAAGCTAAAGAAAACTTTAACCAAATAGAGGACAACTGTCAAGATTCTTTGACAAGTGGGGCGGATATGAAGAAAAATATTTTTTTTTAAATTTTGTATCTTACTTTTCTTTCTATTTATAGAGTTGAAGCTCATAGGCTTCGAGTATGCTTTCCTTTACGCTCTCTTGTACTCTCTCCCTCTTCTTTCATATAATTCTCTCTACTGTAAAATATTTAAGGAATAAATACTGAAGTTTTCTTGTACGACTTCTCTCCTTTAAGTAAGTTTTTAATCTTGTCTTATATATTTTATTGTTCCATTTAGCCTAATGGAAGGCTAAATTTTATCGCTAAACTACACCAAGATGCCTTAATACTTTAATCATGGTTTTATATCATATTTCTATAAATATATTTGTTAGGAATATTTTAGAAGTGTCCAAAATATTTGTTCTAAGTCTTGTTGTTTCTTTACTATGTTTTTATACGTTATACTTCGTTTAGATGGGTTGTAGTTGTAATGGGTTTATTAGGGGCCCAATGGGCTTAAATACCTTACAAGGTATTTAAGCTTAAACCCTAACTATCACTAATGAAGTTTTCCATTATTCAAAACTCTATAACACACATACGCCTCCAAAGCACTATTCACAGGAACTTTCAAAGCTTTAATCCATTGAAGTTAATCTATGCTTTTTGGATAATCTAGACTTTACAAGTGGTATCAGAGCAAGCGTGTAGGTGAGGAAACTTCAACAGGGAACTCAAAATCAAGATTTCAAGTTTTTTCTTGCAGGTTTTTCAGCTACATTGCATTTCTATCATTCCTGAGAGTTTTCAGATTTTTCTTCGGTCGAGTTTGAGATTATGTCTGAGATTTTGGTCCGAAAGTGAAAGAACAGCTTCAGCTCATCATTTATTCTTGATTCGCAATCGGCGCTTGGGTAGGGTTTAAGGAATTCGCAAATTTACAAGAAATTTCGCGGATTCTGACCTTGGAAGAAATTTTGCGAATCCGAAGTTCTAAACCTAACTTAGTGAAAATATACGGGCCGTCAGATCTTTCAGAACTAACATCTCAGATTTAGAATTTTTTTCCTCTTCACGAATTCAGTTTCGCGGGTCCAACATTGCGAATCCTTGTCCGCACTTCAATTTGCGAACTCGTTCTTCAATTCGCGAATTAGTCAGCATCGCGAATCACTCATCGTCTGCGAATTAGTTCAGTTGATCACTTCTGCGAATCCATCTTTGACGAATCCAGTTTTCACTTCGCGAAACCTCACTTTGCGAACTTTCATTTTGCGAACTCGGCTAATTTCACGAATCACTGAGTTTCACGGATTTAGTTCAATTTGTGAACCCTACTCAGACCATTTCGCGAACTTCACATTTCACGAATCCAGTCACTTCGAGATTTGGTCAATTCACGAATTTCAGCTTCAATTCGCAAATCTGTTTCATTTCACGAACTTGGTTTTACCAACCCGCAAACCCTGATTCGTGAAACCAGATCAGTCCGCGAACTCATATCTAAACCGATTCGCGAAAACAACACTACCAAATTCGTGTACAAAATCCGATCCTCATTTTACGAACTCCCGTGCTTATCCAATTTCAAAAATTTAACAAAGCTTCAAGTCAACTCTCAGATTTGACTTTGACCAAAAATTTCGACCTAAACCCAATTTTCCTCACATTACACGTTAACGATCATATCCAAAACACAAGCAATGGACTCTTTCAGTATGGGAAATGATGTTAGACCTCCCACCATCCGACATGGAGAGTACTCAGTCTGGAAGAGAAGATTCATCAACTTCATAGAAAGCAAGGACAATTCAGAGAACTTGCTGGAATCTATTTACAATGGACCTACGCAGTATTGGATCATCATTCCCGCCACTACTGACACCACTCCTGCAAGAGAGGAACAGGGGATCTTGAAAACTGTTGACCAATGCAGTGATGAAGAAAAACTACGACTAAAGGCAGACAAAATGGCAAAATCATACATGATGCAAGCCATTCCCAATGACATTTTGATGCAACTCGAATGTGGTGAAAGCGCAAAAGAAATGTGGGATGCCCTTCGAATTATGATGCAGGGGACAGAAACCAATACAATGGCAAGAATGGCGAACACACTCACTTATGACCGCTTTCATGCTAACAAAGGGGAAACTATCCAAGAAACCTTCCATCGATTTCTTGTTCTTCTAAACGATCTAAAGATGAATGGAGTCACAAAAGTGTAATGGAGATCAATATCAAATTCTTAGGATCACTCCATCCAGAATGGGAGGCTACTGCAATAATGATAAGGCAAATGAACGACCTAACCAAAGTTAGCATTCATACATTATTCGACTACCTCAATCAACATTCCAATCACGTGGAGAAACGAATGGAGGAAATCAAATCAATAGGAAGCGACTCACTTGCTCTTATGACTGAACGATCATCAAGAAAACAATCCAAGGACAAAGAAATTATCCAGTCATCACAAGTTAAGGAGGGAGGAGACTCTGATTCTGATGGCGAATTCAAGGATCTTATGAAACATGGAGACCAGGACATCACACTCAAAGATCTTGCTAAGCAACTCGCTCTGGTCTCAAATTTTGTGCAGAAGAAATACTATAAGAAGACTGGATCCTCTTCCAATCGTCAAAGAACTTCCTCCAACTCTAAAGGAAAGACTCAAGATGAGTAACAACTCTGAAACTCCTCATCAAGGCGGCAAATGCTTCAATTGCGGTAAGACTGGACACTTTGCCAGAGAATGCAGACGGCCCAAGAAAAAGGATGTCAACTATTATCGCCGGAAGGTTCAATTAGCTGAGCAGAAGGAAAAAGGACTGGTGTTAATAGCAGAAGAAGATCATTGGCTTGAAGATACCTCAGACAGCGAGGATGAGAATGTGGCACTAATGGCCAAACTGGATGACGAAAGTGATGGAACTGGAGCTGAAGGAAGCGAATCAGACAGGGAAACCTCCAACAACTCAGACATGGTGGAGGTAAGCGAAGCAGACTATGACTCTTTACTTAAGATGAAAAATGAAATTTTATCTTTATATAAATCTAACAAATTAGGTAAAAGAAGAATCAAAGAACTAGAAGCTAACTTAGAAAAGAATTTAGTAGTACTAGATAAATTTAGATATGATTATGCATGTGAGAAGAATCGTGTAATTGTAGCTAATGAAAAGGCTACTAAGCTAGAAATACAAGTGCAAAAAACTGAAGCTAAAGCCAAGGATTTAGAAAAGGAAATGAAATCACATAGAGATCAGGCAATGGACGCTACAACGAAATACGATTTACTCTGTAAGGAACGGGAAAGACTATACTCCAAAATCAAAAACTTGGAGGACATTTTAACCCGGCGAGATCAGTCAGAACAAACGATTTTCTTGAACAAACCATCTAACGTAGATTTCTACAACCCTTATAAGGGACTAGGTTTTGAAAACCCAATCTAGTGCACCTTATCTATATGATCTCAAATTAATGCAGACAGGTAGCCTGGCAAATCTCATGTCTTTTGTCAGTGAAAATGAGACACCAACACATAGTAAAACTCAAACATCATTTGACTACACAGAGTTAAATGATAGTTATAAAGAAAGAAGTTGTCCAGCGATAACTGAATTTGAGTCTGATATTCCACGCCCAAATGAAGGAGATACCTCAGGTGTTTCGGAAAGTAAGGCACCGATGACTACATATGCAACAGAATATATGCCTGATTGCATAAAGAAAATCACTGATCTTCACTCCACCCTTGAAAGCGAGAGAAAGTCATTTGATGAAGAAAGGCAGAAACTTCTTGAGGAAATATCCTCACTTAAAGAAAAATTAAGATTACACACAATTTCATACACCTTAGTTTTGCATGACAAAATTTCCTGCACTAATACATTGAAATTTTCAGGACCCACAAAAGAGCCATTGAAAGATCAAATATGGGTTAAAAAGGAAGATATCTTGAAAGAGAACCGCGATCTCAATGCACCTTTTGTCGTTGATTATTTTCCTTCAAAAACTTTTGTACCCTCTTTATTTCGGCATGTATCGCAAAAATTATCTTCTCAATAAAAAACAAAGCTTTCCGTGCATGATCATGTTAACAAAACAATTCTTAAAAACAAAAATACAAAGACAAGGCAAGAATCAAAACCAAAAGCTATCAAAGAACCTGTCAAACTTGCTAAATCCCAAAAACTCATGTCTAAGCTTAAGACAAAGAGACCTTCACTAGAGCACAAATGGGTTCCAAAGCTTCAGACTGCAGAAACCCAAATACCAACTCTAGAAACAATTAGTGACTCTGGTCAACCACTAACAAAAGAAAATCTAAAGAGTCTAAACGGACTAACAAACACAATAGAGGTGGACCCATATTTAAATGGGTACCTAAAACCCTCTAGTTTTATTTTGCAGGCCCTTCATGTGTGGTACTTAGATTCTGGTTGCTCCACACACATGACTGGGACAAAGGAACTACTGAGCAACTACGTTGATAGGCCAGGTGGGCTGGTACGTTTTGGTAATAGCTGGAGCCAGAATTCTTGGTTATGGCGATCTCATATGCAATCGACTCACAATCAAGGAAGTTTCGTATGTTGAAGGGCTGACACACAACCTCATTTCTATAGGATAGTTCAGTGACATAGGACTCCAAGTTATGTTTCAGAAAAGAACATGCAAAATTCTCAATGCCAATGGTGAAGAACTTCTGACTGGAACTCGCAGAACAAATCTATACACTATTGACATTAGGACAGTCAGACCGACGACGAATATATGTCTGATCTCCAGAGCAACATCAGTTCAGAATAACTTATGCACCAGCAGCTATCCCATCTAAATTTCAAAACTCTCAACAAGCTGGCAACCAACAAATTGGCAATTGGACTTCCACCACTGAAATATCAAAAGGAACATCTGTGCACGGCTTGTGAGTAAGGAAAATTGAAAAGGGCAACTCATCCTACAAAACACACAGCATCGACTCAACATCCACTAGAACTCTTACACATCGACCTTTGTGGCCCAATGCGAACAGACAGTATCAGTGGAAAGCGTTATATGCTGGTTGTTGTGGATGACTACTCACGCTATACTTGGGTCCGATTCCTCCGAACAAAATCAGAGACAGTTGACCACATTCCAAATCTCATTAGGACAACGCAGAACTTACTACAGCGCAATGTTAAAGTAATTCGATCTGACAATGGCACATAATTCAAAAATCAACAACTCAGTGAATTTTATGACTCTCTAGGGATTACCCAACAATTCTCTTCTGTCCACACGCCTCAACAAAATGGAGTCGTAGAAAGGCAAAATCGAACACTTGTAGAAGCTGCCCGGACGATGCTTATACAATCCTCACTACCTCATTTTCTTTGGGCAGAAGCCATGAACACCACCTGCACACTCAGAATCGAACCTACATTCATCTAAGATTTGGAAAGACTCCTTATGAATTAATAAACGACAGATTACCCAACATTGCTCACTTGAGGATTTTTTGATGCAAATGCTTTGTCGCAAATGACCGAGAAGACAAATCTAAGCTTGATCCAAAGGCTTTAGAAGTAATTTTTGTGGGCTACTCTGCGCAGTCTATGGCATATAGGGTATATCTTCGTGAAAAGAGAATGATCATTGAAAGTGCAAACGTCACTTTTGATGAGGGCGTAGAAACTCAATCTGGACTAAACAGCTCAGGACCCGAACCCACACAACTAGGTTTTACTCAATCACGGATGGAATTAGGAGAGCCCTCGAGTGGCGCTTCTGAAAGCATTAGTTCAGAACCAGAATTAAGCAAAGTAGTGCTATTTGACATATGTACATCTCTCTAAATCAAAATAAGCCCACCACCGATTCCTCCCCCCATACAGAACCTAGTGCTAGTCCATCATCTCCTGAATCCGAACCTATTCCTGACCAAACATTTCCACCCTCAAACGGAGAAACCTCGATCTCAGCAACACAGACAGAGGACTCACCGACTTCCGCTTGCAATGATTCTGCTTCTGTGATCGAGTATCCACTAAATGAGGGCTTGGACACAGATGATACAACACTACCTCATGAGAAGAAATGGATTCGAAGTCATCCAGCAGATCAAATAATTGGAGATCCCACTACTGGAGTGAAAACTAGAGGTTTGCTGTCAAATGAATGTAACTTTACCTGTTTTCTGAGCCAAACAGAACCAACTAGAGTAATAGATGCACTACGTGACCCAAACTGGATTGTAGCTATGCAAGAGGAAATCAATCAGTTCGAGCGTCTCAAAGTCTGGAACTTAGTTCCTCGTCCAAAAGGCAAAACAATAATCGGAACAAAATGGGTGTTTAAAAACAAGAAAGACGAGGATGGTGTGGTAGTCCGTAACAAGGCTCGACTTGTAGCTAAGGGGTACAATCAGCAAGAAGGAATTGACTATGATGAGACTTTTGCCCTCGTAGCAAGAATTGAAGCCATCAGACTATTTCTTGCATATGCGGCACACAAAGACTTTACTGTCTATCAAATGGATGTAAAGACTGCCTTCTTGAATGGAATTCTGAAGGAAGAAGTATTTGTCTCACAGCCAGACGGATTTCTCAATCAAGAACATCCAGATTTCGTCTACAAACTCGACAAGGCTATATATGGGCTCAAGAAAGCACCAAGAGCTTGGTACGAGGTCTTATCTGACTTCCTTGTCCACTCAGGCTTCACTAAAGGAAAAATTGACACTACATTGTTTGTCAAAAAGGCTGGTCCCGAAATCATGCTTGTGCAAATTTACGTGGATGACATCATCTTTGGCTCTACAAATCCAGAACTCCGTGTCGAATTCAGCACGTTGATGAAATCACAGTTTGAAATGAGTATGATGGGGGAAATGTCATTTTTCCTTGGACTGCAAATCAAGCAACTTCAGGACGGGATCTTTATTAACCAGTCGAAGTACATTCACGATATCCTCAGAAAATATGGGATTGACAAGAGCAAATCTTCCAGCACTCCGATGTCAACCTCATGCACCCTCGATGCTGACACTTAGGCGAGCCTGTTGATCCAACACATTACAGAGGCATTATTGGGTCTCTGCTCTATCTCACTGCCAGCCGACCAGATATTCTCTTTTCCACATGTTTATGTGCTCGATTCCAAGCCAATCTAAAGGAGTCACATCTCCATGATGTCAAGAGAATATTGAAGTATCTGAAAGGAACACCGGACCTTGGACTTTGGTATCCTAAAGATTCAGGTATGAAACTAATAGGATACTCTGATGCAGATTTCGCAGGATGTAGACTGGACAGGAAAAGCACATCCGGCAACATCCAATTTCTTGGAGATAAGCTTGTCTGTTGGGCTTCCAAGAAACAAAATTGTGTGTCCACTTCCACGGCAGAAGCAGAATATGTGGCTGCCGCCAGTTGTTGCTCCCAGATTTTGTGGATTCGCACCCAGCTACGAGACTACGGGTTTGATTTCAATAAAATTCCCATTTATTGTGATTCTAAAAGCGCCATAGCAATTACTTGCAATCCTGTTCACCATTCACGCACTAAGCACATAGACCTACGTTATCATTTCATAAAAGACCAAGTAGAAAGAGGCATAATAGAAATGTATTTTGTCAATACAGAGATTCAACTAGCCGATTTGGTTACTAAAGCATTGGATGAGAAACGATTCCAATTCTTAGTGGCAAAACTGGGAATGTTGAATCCCAATCTCTAATTTCGATTATGCTTCCCTACGGGTCCTTATGTGCATGTCTGCTCTGTCTTAAGTTCTACAACTCTATGCGTGTCACTTTGTTTTTTTTTCTAGTTTTTTTAGCTTATTTTCACTAATTTCTTTCTGCTTTGTTTCTTGCTTTCCAATAAGTCGATGTAAAGCCAATCCTGATGGCGTTACATCGAGGGGGAGAAATGTGATATCCATGCATCGAGGGAGAGTAAGTAATTTATTAATTAAATGTTTTAAGATTCTCGATAGGCATATTATTTAGGGGGAGTTTGGGGTAACTATTCCAAAGTTCCAAAACATTGAGGGGGAGTAATTATTTTCGCTTAAATTGATCTTCCAGAGTTACACAAGTCTCTCAGAAATGCGAAATAAAAATTCTCCAAATACATAATATAATTAGGATAAGCTCTCAAAACATTCTCAACGAGTTTTCATGAACTCTCAAAATACTCAAAACAATCTCAGAAGCTAGCACGTCCAATGAGTGCCCAAAACAGAATAGCGAGTAAAGCAACGAATAAGCACAAAAGAAGGAAAATCTCAAAGGCCAGCATATCCAAATTATGCTCAAAGTCACGCCTTAATTCTGCCTGTTCTTTGAGCTTCCTCTCTTCTTCCTGCTTCTGCCAATTCATCTGTATATGCAAAAACCAGAAAATAAGAGATGAGTAAGTTTTTAGACTTAAGGTACGTTGATAAGGTTTGAGACATATCTATTTATAAACACGAAGGGAACTTACGTCATTTATTGTCCCGACATTAAGACGAATTTTTGACTAAGGTGACGAATTTTTCTTCTTCAGCTATTAGATCATGCATCATGTAAATCGGTCTTGAAAAACTCATAGATTTGATGTTATCCTAGTGATTGATCGAGTCAAATTGGTGGTATTTGGGTCATTACTAAATCATTTGGTATCTTTGGTAAGTTGAAAATTTAGTACATCTGTTTTATATCTTAGGTCACTTTCAAAATTTCATCGCAAATCAATTATTAGACTTTTCAAAATTCTTAAGATCGCGAACTTCACTTTAGAATTTGTTTTGCGACCCAAATCTACAGTCCCACGAAGATTCACAGACCATAATTGTTTGCGAATCGAAGACTCAATTCGTAATTCGCGAACTTCACCTCGTGATATCTCATGGTCATTCGCGAATTCATTCAATTCGCGAACCCATAATTCGTGAGTTTGTTAATTTCCTTTTAACTAGTTCGCGATTTACCAACTCTGATTGGCGAACTTCATTCAAAATTTTGCTTTTGTCACAATTCACGAACTCTTAGTGGGCCCTTCTTAACTAAAATTCCGCGGCCCATATTTAACCCAATTTTTTAATCTTTCAGCCCGCGAAATTCCCTTTATCTAATTTGCGATATCCCTAAATCAGATTTTACGAACCCTAAAATTTTCAAAATCTCTCAAAACGTGTCGAACTCAACAAAGCTTCTCAGATTTTTGTTGCCGTGCTTTTCCGTCCACACACTCTCACACACTCACAGATCTCGTTGAGGTAAGGAAGAAACAGTCTTTAAAAATCTTAGTAGTCTGTGTGTTTTCTTCGTTTTTTGCAGGTTCAATCTCGGAAAGAACAGGGAGTTCGTATTTTGTGTTGTTTTATGTTTGATCTTCTGTTTTTTTTTTCATTTTGTTTCATAATATTTTTAGATTTCATCGTGAAAATGAATAAGAATTGTGTAGACTGGAATTTTGAATGTCGATTTTGAATTAAGTTTTCTGCGAATAAGGGTTTCTGGGTTTACTTCGAAATTTCACTTTTTGATCTTTCGGTTTTCCTATTCGCGAATTTAAAATGTGTGTTTTTGCGAATCAATTCGTAGAATAGATTCGTAAAATGAATTCGTAAAATGAGTTAGCAAAATGACTTCGCAGGTTAAAGTTGACTGTTTGACCAACTAAAATTCTACGAATTCGAAATTCGCGAACTGCCAATTTCTCCGGATGCAATTCGCGAACCAATGATTCGCGTGTTGTGTTTGACCTGGTCAATTCGCAAACTGTCGAATTCCTTTTTTAATAACTGCGAATTAAATCTCCTCAGCTTTCAAACTAATTCGCGAAACTAACTTAGTGAAATTTTGAAGAACTTCATTTTTCACAGACCCGCACATCATCAAGTTCGCAAAACAGTATATTCAAATTCAAATTGAAATTAACTCTCAAAACCAATTTTGAAACTTTTGGAACATTCCGTTTAAATTCGCGAATTTTACTTTGTCAAAATTTTTTTAAAAAAAAAAACTTCACATTCGTGAAAAACACTTTGAAAATTTTGGGCCGAACGGTTCTTCACATAAGACTTTATTCACAATCTTGTTTTCTCTCATATTGCAGTTTCGACAGAATGACTACACCAGCAGATCTTGTCTACTCGACTTCCGAATGGATTGTGATCAAAGACAACAACTATCAACTCGACTTGAACACTTTCAAGTGTCAAGAAGAGATCATCCTATCCATCATGAGAAACCATCATCTAGGATATGCCTTCTCTGCATCAGTTCCAGTACCTACTGTGTATCTTCAACAGTTCTGGGGGACTATGACTACCAAAATTTCTCAAGACAACAACACTTACTATGAAGCCCAAATAGCAAATGAGACCGTCAGAATCACAAGGGACTTCCTTCGACAATTCTTCGGCTGCCAAGTCAACCAGATTATGAACATGAGGCATCCGAGGACGAGCTCATCGCAGATATGTTGAAAATGGGTTACTACAGCTCACTCGAGTTTGTTTCCCGTTTTCAGCAATCAATGATTCCACACCCTTGGCGAACCCTTTTTGCAATAGTCAACAAGTGTTTCTCACCAAAGACTCAGGATGGGACAGATGCAACATCACGATCCTCCGAATCTTTCACGGGATCGTCTTCAGGAAAGTATACGACTATGTCAAGCTAATCACAATGGACCTGGACGATCAGCTTCATCAGAGATCAAAGTCCAAAACGAAAAAGACACAGAATCTACCCTATCCCCGGTGGTTCTCACTGATGATCCACCACTTCATGACTACAACACCTGGGATACCTCCAAGACCAGCAGAAGAGAACTACAGTCCACCCAAACTAAAATTTCTGCAGAAAGGGAAGATCGACGAGAAATACTCAAGAACAGCCATGCCAATTCCACTAGAATTACTATCCCTCGCCATCCCAGACAAAATCGAAGCCTACAGACACAAATACAATGTGTATATCCCCATGACTCTGGAAAACCCCCCCGAGTCTGTCCCAGGGGATAGTGAGAGAGAGAGAGGAAACGAGTGAGGCCCTGAGAGAACCCATAGAACAACAGATAGTACCTCAACCATCCCAACCGACCCAACAACTACTCATTACTGATCAACCTCACGAGGAACGACCATCAACAGAGCAACCAGAACCAGATCAACAAATTATCGTTCCCGGGTTAGAAACGATCCAAATTACACAGTCAGATACAGCCGGGTCACCCCCTAGGATAGGAGACGCCGCAGTCGACCCAACGGTGCAAACGCAACCTGCACCAACATTCACCTGCCTCCCAACAGGCACGTATCTCAAAATCCCCAGAACCTCCCCAAATACCTGTCACCTCGGCTCCTGTGTCCACTCCACAACAAATAATCACCATCCCTACGACACAACCCGAGTCTCAGCCTGTCCCTCAGGCATCAACGCCCATAGAAGAGCCTCAGATTGAGGCCCTTCGAGGATTGGACGGAAGCCCCACGAATGATGATGATCTCAGCAGCACAGCATCCGAGAGCCACCGACCAGAACCTAGTTCTGGACGAGTGCTAATGGGAAGTGGCCCCGGTGAAAGCTCCACACAAGCCCATCTTATCGATGTGCCCATAACGACACGAGCACCTTCTTCTAAAGATGTGTCGCAGGGAGAGGTCGGAAGGCCCGTGGAAACTGAAGTCCACCAGACTTGGATTGACGAGGGCCACCGTCCAGAACCTGGTTCTGAACGTGTGATAACGGCTAACCCAACAAGCGCCGGTGCACAATCCTCAACTCCTCAAGCTGTGACGATGCCCTACCTGGAGAATCGTCTTTTTGAGTTCCTTGAATCCGTCACCTTACCACGGGTTCGAGGACTCATTAAGGATGCCATGCAATCAGCCTCCACGGACAAAGGAAAGGCACCCGTGGGAGAAAAGCCGTCACAGCCTCGACTCATCTCACTACCACCACCACGAGTAACTCCTGAACCCAGTCCATACACCATGCCTCTACTTGAGCTCTTCGACGTAGGTATCTCCCGCATTATCGAACTCGACAATCAAGCAGACTCCGGACGAAGAAGATTTTTACAAAAAGCTGATTAAAGGTGGAATCATACCAGCCCCAACCACATGTAGTCAAGAAGGCTCAAGTCAGAAACGTCGTCATGACGATCCTGACGACCAGGATCGCCCTGAGGGGGAGAAGAGGCCAAGAATCATGTCTCCGGTCACTCGCGGCGGACGAGGACGCGGGGTTCTAACTCGTGGAGGCGGTTCTTCCCGACAATCCAACCCACCACCAAGGTCCTCTAGGGGCAGACAAGCCACGCCAGGGCCGAACCAGACAATTTCCCTTGGCGAAGTCGAATCTGGCTCCTTGAGGATTTCCACCCAATCAGTCCAAACAACCACAACCCCACATCTCACAAGCCAGATAGGTCCCCAATCTTCCATCCCATCCCTTCAGATCGACAATCCATACACTTCAGTCGAAGAACTTTACAATCCACATGATGTTGTGGAAAGGTACATCTTTTTGGCGAGGAATGGAGAACTCACACTGTTAACCCGATTATGGCCAGAAACCTTATGGACAATGCTAGATACTTTCTCTCGAAAGCTAACATTAGTCTAATTTGCCTTGAAGATGAGGAGCTCGAGGAAGGTGAAGACTATGAAGCGGAGATACCCGAACTTCCCGAACTTCTCCAACACACGGTCATAGACGAGGATTGCCCTCCAGATACACACGAAGGAATAGACGAGCTACAACTTCCATGGAAAAATGCGAAGGTTAATGCTCCTTATCAAGAAGAAATACGAAGGAAAATCTGGAGGAGGGAAGATAAGATCTTGAAGGTGGATGAGCTTGACCTCAGAAGTTTAACGCATTTCCCACGATCAAAAGCCGTTCAGTACCTGCTGTCTATCCGTCGAACACTGATGTTCAGAGGAAAAGGAACGAACGTCGATGATCTCCGAAGACTTGAGGCAAAACGACCCAGAATCAAACATATTCTGACTGTACGAAAGGAGCGATTTGGAGACATTGATTTCCCTATTTACATTGTACGACGTGAAGATAATTCAGCTGAAGAACTGAATGAAGGGGATCTCTCCTATCTCAGAGGTGAAGACATTGATCAATTAGTAGGGGATTATAGGAGGCTTGGAGTACTCAGGACACCAGAATTAAGGATGGGCTATGCTTCATTAAAAAGGTTCATGTTGCGTCAAGTCAAGTTCAACTCTACACATGACCTCCAAATGGCACTTGAAAGCAACATAAAAAGAGTGAATCTCACGAAGCCCTCCTTTGAAGCACCTGAGTCAGAGAGCTATGGAGAAGGCCATATCTTTGACGGAGAATACCCTTCAGTAATCTACCCAATTACAAGGGAGAAAGAGACTGATGAGAACTTCAGAAATCCACAAGTTCTGTGATGGAACTCTCCGTAGAGGAAATGAGAGAAGTAGAATCTGAAGTACAAGAAAAGTATCATAAGATGATCGAAATCATCTCCGACAAAATCTCCTTTCGTAGAAGATTGAGATCATATGAATTAAGACTTGGACTCAGAAGATCAGCCTACGAACTTCTGGAACCTCGGCCTCCTCCTCGCTCGAAGAAAAAGAAGACTTGAAGACTTAGATAGGCTTATTTGTAATTTGGACACTTAGGGGGAGAATGTTAGGAATATTTTAGAAGTGTCCAAAATATTTGTTCTAAGTCTTGTTGTTTCTTTACTATGTTTTTATACGTAATACTTCGTTTAGATGGGTTGTAGGTGTAATGGGTTTGTTAGGGGCCCAATGGGCTTAAATACCTTACAAGGTATTTAAGCTTAAACCCTAACTATCACTAATGAAGTTTTCCATTATTCAAAACTCTATAACACACATACGCCTCCAAAGCACTATTCACAGGAACTTTCAAAGCTTGAATCCATTGAAGTTAATCTGTGTTTTTGGATAATCTGGACTTTACAATATTAATATGATGTATTTAATATTTTCTTTTACAAAAATCTTTTAAAAAATCGATTAAAAGAATTAAATTTTGGATAAAGGTTGTGGAAAAATTTGATTTTGATTAATTCTGTGTCGGCTCTTGGCAAAGCCCGTGTTGCCGAAAGAAAGGCGTTTGAGGGCATGGCTGTTACCGATTGAATTAGTCAAATGAAAATTTTATCATGTAAAAATCCTTGTATCCGATGATTTAATTCTAACAATCACAAATAAATTTTATTTTGGATTTATGGTATATAGGCTGGAATACCTTGGGTCCGAACGGGATCAAACTGTTTACAGCTTGATAACTGGACTAATAGGTTTAACAACGCCACGTACCATTTTCTTTTGATGTCTGATATTTTGGTTGAACTACCTTTGAACAAAGCTTTCTAACGAAAGTCTGATTTTTGGTATAATGGCTTGACTACCTTAGGTCCGATTGGACTAAACTGGTTAAACAAAACCTAATATCATTATCAAGGTTTAATAGGTTGTTTATACCATGTATCAATCATCATTTTTTTTTTTGTTTTATCTTTTCATATGGTATCAGGGCCATGGTGGGTGTTAAGAACTCAAGGTGTAGTTTAACGTCCTATTCAAATGAATTTGATGCGTAGAAAAGATACTGTTAAAAACAGTATTGAAGAGGAATATGATGTTCCTCAAGATTTAGACAAATTAAATCGCTGGACAATTCCTAAAATAGATCATAAAATAATGTATGAATTAGGAACTTTCGAAAATTAGGTTTGAAACAGGTAGTCAAAACTACCGAAGAAACTATCTCTCTTAACAACGAACAAATGGTTATTCGACTTCTAAGTAATAGAGACTTAGAAAAATATAGGATAAACCATAAGTTTATTCATATTGGACTAGTTCAGGTTGCCTTTAAGCCTTTGACTTTAGAAGGATCACCAGAGAGCTTTATAGCAGCTCTTAGAGATGGTCGAAATCTCGACTGGAAACAATCCCTTATGGGAATAATTCAGTCTAGTCTAGCTCATGGACGCCGATTTATTTTAATGTCTACCCAAATCTCCAATTATCATTGACTGATGTCAATATATTGGATGCTCTAACATTAAATGTCAAAACTCACGGATATAATTACGCTCCGGGTTCGGAAGTAATTTGTATCTGTTATAGGATTTATTATAAACCTTTATATACACTAAATCCTCAGTGCAAAATCGTTGATAAACCTATCAACGAAACTGTTCTTATAGAAACCAATTTTAGTAGATCTAATATCACAACTCGAAGATCTATTAAATGGGAAGAAATTCAATTCCCAGAAAATTGGGTTATTGAAAGAGCTATGCCTCTTCAGCCCAAAATCAAGAATATTCCTACTAAAATAGTACAGACAACAGATGGAACTGTTCAAATACAATTTGAGCAGAATAGAAAATCTGTTGATGTAAAAACTCCGAGATCTAGAATTCTAGATCAATCTCTTCACATTATCATATATCACCATGTGATTATATGATGAGATCACCATCTAGAGCTTCGACTTCTCAAGCTAGAGAATCAACCTCTAATGATTACCTACAAAATAAAGTAGAAGAATTAAGAATTAATTCTGATAATATTGTTCACGGTGTTTTTAAAAATCAAGACGAGGAAATAACCGAGTCTGAAATGGATTTTCGTGTTTAATGGATTTTAAACCAAAAATTGACTTTAGTCCGGGATCACCGGCTAGAAAGAAAATTCAACAAGAATTTTTCCAACCCAAATGGGAACTTTCTAGAAAATGGTTCTTTGAAAATTTTAATAAAGAAGATAAAAATATTATCCAAGAAATATGTTACAAAGGCTTAGAAAAACAAAATGAAAAATTACCTTTTGTTCCTCGGTTTTTATCAAAATATTTTTAAAATATGATTTCTGTTCTTGAAAGAAATTATAAGCTTTCAACTGGGAAAAATATTAATTCTGTTTTCCCTCCTCAAGTTTCCAAATGGAAAAAGAAAATGAAATTAGATTTTTTAATGCTTTTCAAAAATTATTTGAAAAAGAGAATGATACGCTTTCTGTTACTATTAATCATATTAATAGTCTTTTAAAACAACAAAACTATACTAATATGTATGTTATCGTTTTAGGAGAACACATTTCTTTATTAAAGAAAAATATTGAAGAAATTTTATCTTCAATAAAAGATATAAAAAACTTTTTATTAAAAGAAAAAAAAAATAATTTAGAAACAGTTGATATCGCTTCTCCAAGTATTCAACCTCCTCCTGAAGTTACAGATTTTAAATTAAAATCTATTTCTCAAATTGAGAAATTACTTGAAGAAAAACTTCAAAACCTTAAGCTTAATACTTTAAGCGAAGAATTTGAAAATCAATTAGAAAATTCTGATAATTTTCAAAATACTTTTAATCAAGAAATTAATAAGCTTAAGCATACAAAATATGCTGATAGGCCAACTCAAAGTAGATATTATTATCCTAGGCCTACTCCTCAAGACATCTTGTTCGAAGAACAAGAATTCATGCTCAATAATTCTTATAATGGTATATGCATATACGAATGGAATTTAGACGGTTATACCGAAAGACAAATTTATAATATGATACATAGGATGCTTATGTATAGCACAGTTTGCAAAGCTAATCAAAATAATGATAGAGCTGTTGCGAAAATGATTCTCGCCGGTTTTACCGGTCAATTAAAGGATGGTGGGATAATTATTTATCTCAACGCGAAAAAGAATATATCTACCAGACCATTAAAGAAGAAAATGGTCAACAAGTTGATAATGTTGTTTATACATTATGTGTAAACATCATTGAACACTTCACAGGCCGATGGTCTGATAATTCTGAAAATATCAGAACTCTTCTTCAAAATCTTAGGTGAAAAATTCTTACATCTTTTAGATGGTATAAGGATACTTTCCTTAGTCAAGTCATGGAACTCCCTGAGTCAATAGTACTCACTGGAAATCTAATTTATAGATGGCCTACCTTCACTCTTTGCAGAAAGAGTAAGGAATAACTTTAGAAAAGGAGAATCGAGTATCGATTATAACTCTTATACCTATGGTAAACTCATAGGAACTTGTATACAAGAAGGCTTAGCCTTATGTAACGAAATAAAATTAAATAAACAAGTCAAAAGACATTCTTTAGACGAAAAGAAACAATTAGGAGAATTTTGTGGCCAATTTGGCATGGAAAATCCTTCTACAAGGAAAACTCGTAAAGAATATAAAACTAAAAAATATTCTGCTAAACAAAACGAGAAGAAAAAATTTAGAAGATCTAAAAGAAGAGAACAAAATTTTTCAAAAGATTATAAAAATTATCAATACAAAATTAAATTCCCTCCTATTGTATGCAGAAAATGCGGAAAAATTGGTCATAAAGCAAGTACCTGATGGACCAAAAAGAAAATTAATAATTTAGAAATTGATAGTGAATTAAAAGAAACGCTATCAAAAATCTTACTTGAATCTGATAGTGAATCAGATTACTCTTCAAATAATGAAAATAACATCATTGAAGATATTCCATCAGAATCTGATGAATGTAGAAATTGTCAATTAGGACAATCTTGCTCTAAAGATTCAGAGAAATCAGAATCTGAATCAGAAAATGATAATTTATATCAAATTATTTCTCAATTTCAAGAGGTCAATGTCCTCGACAATAATCTCTTAGAAATGCATAAAAAGACTAAAGATCCAGATTTAAAAATTTTGATAATCAGAAAAATTATTCAAAATGAAGAAGAAACTTCTAAAGAAGTTATTCCAAAATCTGAACCCTATAAAATGTCAGAAGTAATGAAATTACTTCGAACAAAAATAAATACAATGAATCTGCAGTTAATATCAAAGATTAACTATAGAAATATCCATGCTTAAAACAGAAATTAAAGAATTAAAATTAAGTAATAATAACTTAGAAAGAAGACTTTCTAAGCTAGAAAAGGGAAAAGAGATCTTAGATGAATCATCATCTAAATCCTTAGATGAATTTGTCAGTACGACAGAAAATTCATTTTCTGTCTACTCTTGAAGTCATCACTTCGCAGAAATGGTTAGTGAAAATATCACTACTCATTGATAAAAATTATCAAAAAGATCTTATAGCCCTTATTGATAGCGGTGCAGATTTAAACTGTATCCAAGAGGGTATAATACCTACTCAATATTTTCACAAGACAACTCATTCTCTTAGCTCTGCTAGCGGAGAAAGGTTGCAAATGAATTACAAAATTCCTAAGGCCTATATTTGTAATAATAAGGTCTGTATTCCTACATCTTTCTTGCTAGTCAAGAATATCACGAACCAAGTAATTCTTGGTACTCCGTTCCTTAGGAAAATATTTCCTATTACTAATATTGATGAACAAGGATTTAAAGGAAGCTTTGAAAATAAAGAAGTCTACTTTAAGTTCATTACTGAACCAATTTCACGAATTCTTAGTGAAATTAAGGATTCTATTCTTATAAAAGCCAAAGAAAATCAGATAAATTATCTAAAATAAGAAATTAGTATACTTACGATCGATGATAAAATCCAAAATCCTAAGTTACAGGAAAAAATTAAACTAATTCATAAAGAATTTACATTGCAAATATGCAATGATCTTCCAAATGCATTCTGGAATAGGAAGAAACATATTGTTTCTTTACCCTATGAGGAAGATTTTAGTGAGAAAAACATTCCCAAAGCTCGTCCTTGCCAAATGAATGCTGAATTATTAGAATTATGTAAAAAGGAAATAACTTCTCTTTTACAGAAAGGTTTAATAAAACCGTCAAAGTCTCCTTGGTCTTGCACTGCATTTTATGTTAATAATGCAGCAGAAAAAAGAAAGAGGAGCACCCAGGTTAGTAATCAATTACAAACCCTTGAATAAAGTTTTAAAATGGATTAGATATCCTATTCCTAATAAAAAGGATCTACTTGATCGATTGCATAATGCAATTTTATTTTCAAAGTTTGATTTAAAATCTGGTTTTTGGCAAATCAAAGTTGAAGAAAAAGATCGGTACAAAACCGCTTTTACAGTCCCAATTGGACAATTTGAAAGGAACGTTATGCCTTTTGGTTTGAAAAACGCTCCTTCAGAATTTCAAAATATTATGAATGATACATTCATTCCTTACAGTAATTTTATAATTGTTTATATTGATGATATTTTAATATTTTATAAAGATATTGAAAAACATTTTAAACATCTTGATATTTTCAAGAAAATCATTATTCAAAATGGGTTAGTCATATCTAGTCCAAAAATGATTTTATTCCAAACAAAAGTTATATTTTTGGGTCATACTATTGAAAAAGGTAGTATTACTCCAATTAATAGAAGTATTGAATTTGCGTCAAAATTTCCTGATCAAATTCTAGACAAAACTCAATTACAAAGATTTTTAGGAAGCTTAAATTATATTTCTCCTTATTACAAAAATCTTGCAATTGATACATCTATTTTATACTATAGATTAAAAAAGACGCCTTGTCAGTGGACAAATAGTCATACTGAGGCAATTAAGAAAATTAAAAATAAAGTCACTCATCTTCCTTGTCTCATGCTTGCTAATCCTAATTGGCAAAAAATTATTGAGACAGATGCGTCTGATATTGGATTTGGAGGAATATTAAAACGAGTTTCTCCAGACGATAAATTTGAGCATCTAGTTAGATTTCATTCAGGAAAATGGAATAATGCTCAGAAAAATTATGCTACTATAGCTAGAGAAGTTCCCGCTATAGTAAAATGTGTTTTAAAATTTCAAGATGATCTTTACAATCAAAAGTTTTTAATAAAAACTGATTGTCAAGCTGCGAAATTCATGTTTCAAAAGGATTTCAAACATAATGTCTCGAAACAAATGTTTGCGAGATGGCAGGCTCATTTAGCCCCTTTTGATTTTGAAATAATTTATAAAAGGGAAGTGATAATAGTCTTCCTGATTATCTTACACGTGAATTTTTAACATGCGTTTTTTTCAAAAGCAGCAATGTCCCAATATGGGAGAGGTTTCACCTCTAATAGAGGTGGACGGGGTCGTGGTGGTCGTGTTATTGCCCACATGGGTAACAAGAAACTTGTGAAAGAAAATCTTTCACAATTTTCAGCATCTTCAAGCAATGGTTAGAATGGAGAAGATCCAATGTACAAAGAGTTTCTTGAATATAAGAAACAAAAAGAACAATCCCAAAATAAAGAAGGTACTACTTCTTATGCAAAAATTATTGCAGATGACGACGAAGAAGTCGATTATGAGAAAAAGAATCATACAGACGTAATACTTCTGTTAGAATTTAAAAATTTAAAATGGTCTGATGAACCTTGGATTTTAATGACAAGGTATTTAGATAGAGCATCATATGCTGCTACTTTTTATAAAAATCGTGATACTTATGAAAATATTCTTAAGTCCACGGGAACATGTGATTTTGATCACTTTAATGCGGGAAATTCCCCAATTGCTTTGAAAAAAGGTTATACCTTTAGTAAAATTATTTTTAAGCAAATTATTTCTCCTGAAAAATGGGCTATTCACCCATTAAAGAATAGGGAATATTTCCATCCTGAGTTAAAAACTTTTATTAAATTTAATTATTACGATTATATCGATGCTTTTTATGAAGTATTTTTATACCAGAATGAAAGTAAAAAACATTCTTGGTGGATGAAAATTTGTGCGGATGTTTATAAATTCGAAATTCCAAATTGGTTTTATCAATGGTGGCTTTCTTATGGAGCTACAATTGAAATTCTTAAGGAACCCTTTTTTGGATTATATCAAGAATGGGTCAAAGTTTCTCCGATTCTCATAGAAACGGAATATAAACATGAATGTATTGAAGGAATGGCTTCTTTACATTTTTATATTGAATTTAGTATTCCATGGATTTGGAGATGAACTCCTGAAGTGGGTTATACCCAACAAAAAATTCCATGTCTAAAAAGAAACTTTTATATAAAGTTTTGGAAAAAAATGATAAGAAAAACTGCTAATGGTGAATATGAAAGCCAGCAGACGATTGACAAGATCGAAGAGAAAATTTCTCTATACAAATATGCGATTAATAATCGTGAACAAAGAGAAGCTCTTAGTCCTTTTGAAATGATTTCTCAAAGGATTAATTCACAAAAGGGTAAAATGAAACCCAATGAAATTATTGATGTCTATTTCGAAGAAATGAAAAAAGACATTGCAAAAAATTTTGGTATGGACATTGGAGATATTTCCATGGGAACATCTTCAAAAAATGAAGATGACGAAGAATATTGCCTTGCTGGTGAAGGACAAGATCCGGAAAATCCGGATGACTTTTCTATTGAAGATAACGCGATGGATCTTATGGGACAAGAAATCGCAATAATTAAAGATAAAGTGGCACAAATAGTTAAGACCCGTGAAGAGAAGGAGTCTAATAATGCCAAAGATGCCAAAGATGCTCTCAAAAGAAATGTTATGGACAAAACCAAAAAGAATTGATGGCGACTTCAACGAAGTAAATTGGTCTACTATTAGCTTCAATTAAGCTAAAGAAAATTTTAACCAAATAGAGGACAGCTGTCAAGATTCTTTGACAAGTGGGGCGGCTATGAAGAAAATATTTTTCTTTTTAAATTTTCTATGTTACTTTTCTTTCTATTTATAGAGTTGAAGCTCATAGGCTTCGAGTGTGCTTTCCTTTACGCTCTCTTGTACTCTCTCCCTCTTCTTTCATATAATTCTCTCTACTGTAAAATATTTAAGGAATAAAAGCTGAAGTTTTCTTGTACGACTTCTCTCCTTTAAGTAAGTTTTCAATCTTGTTGTATATATTTTATTGTTCCAATTAGCCTAATGGAAGGCTAAATTCTATCGCTAAACTACACAAAGATGCCTTAATACTTTAATCATGGTTTTATATCATATTTCTATAAATATATTAATATGATGTATTTAATATTTTCTTTTACAAAAATCTTTTAAAAATCCGATTAAAAGAATTAAATTTTGGATAAAGGTTGTGGAAAAATTGATTTTGATTAATTCTGTTTCGGCTCTTGGCAAAGCCCGTGCTGCCGAAAGAAAGGCGTTTGAGGGCATGGCTGTTACCGATTGAATTAGTCAAATGAAATTTTTATCATGGAAAAATCCTTGTATCCGATGATTTAATTCTAACAATCACAAAAATAAATTTTATTTTGGATTTATGGTATATAGGCTGGAATACCTTGGGTCCGAACGGGATCAAACTGTTTACAGCTTGATAACTGGACTAATAGGTTTAACAACGCCACGTACCATTTTCTTTTGATGTCTGATATTTTGGTTGAACTACCTTTGAACAAAGCTTTCTAACGAAAGTCTGATTTTTGGTATAATGGCTTGACTACCTTAGGTCCGATTGGACTAAACTGGTTAAACAAAGCCTAATATCATTATCAAGGTTTAATAGGTTGTTTATACCATGTATCAATCATCATTTTTGTTTTATCTTTTCATATGGTGATATTAATGATACATAATTAATTAATTATATTATCTAATTAATTTAGTTTTATTTTCTATATTTAGTATTTTTTTTCAATATAATATATATTTATTTAAATTATATATATTTACAATAATGGCGGGCTGGCCCGCGGCCCGCGCTGAGGCCGGCCTGGAAAAGCTCAGCCCAACCCGCCACTTTAGCGCCCCGGGCCCAATATTACCAGTTACCACCACCGCATGCTATGCTATGATGTGTCCCAAACAGACGGCTCTACAACGCATGCAGCCGCTGCATGTTAACTTCTCTTACACGTTGCAACTCATCCCAAAACACGTAACACTAACATCCCCCAATTCCTGCCTATATAATAACCCCACACTACCAATTTCAATTATTATTCAAATCGATTTTCTCCCAAACTAGTAATAAAGACTAAAATAAGATAAATAAATGGTGGAGCACTACGGTACTTCTGCTACTGCCCAACCCCAAAATCAGCTCACAAAGCAACAGCCGCGCAGCCACATGGTCGCCACCGCCGCCACCGCCGCCACCGCCGGAGGATCTCTCCTCGTTCTCTCCGGCCTCACCCTAGCAGGTAAGTATAATCTCTCTCACTCTCTCTCTCTCTCTCTCTCTCTCTGTGTAAACAAAATTGAGTTGTTTTTCCCCAAATCAAAGGTACGGTGATTGCTTTGACGGTGGCGACGCCGTTGCTGGTGATCTTCAGCCCGGTTCTGGTGCCAGCTGTCATATCGATGTTCCTCATAGCGACGGGGTTCTTGTTCTCCGGCGGATTGGGTGTGGCGGCCATCAGCGTGCTGACGTGGATCTACGGCTACGTCACCGGCAAAAGCCCACCTGGGGCGGAGCAGCTCGACACGGCGAGGCACAAGCTGGCCAGCAAGGCGCAGGAGATGAAGGATAGGGCGGAGCAGTACGGTGGTGGTGGAACCACAAGGACTTGAAGAGATAAGAGAGAGAGAGAGGGAATGAATAATGTGTTTTTACCGTGGATTTTTGGTTTGACGATGGATGATGAGCGTTGTTGTCTAATAAGTATGTTGTTGTGTTAATTAGCCTGTATGAACAACCTGTTTTTCTAGCATAATCATCTTCCAATAATTGAATATCAGGATATGATAAGCTGGAGAATATTACATAATGGGGCTGCATGAAGTATCAATTTTGTACAATAAATACAAACAAGTCTCAGAAAAGAATGGAAAGGGTACTAATTAATATAAAGTGTTGTCTCTTCACCCCATACATAAAGAAGCAGATAATGAATGAGAGCTAAGAAGAACAGCAACCACTATTCTGGGCGACGGGTTGGCCTCGAATCTGAACGGTCGGCGGCCTCACATTACTCGCCGGTTGGCTCGCCATCCTAACAAACAATGATCAATCATGAAAAGTTAAGAAGTCGAAATTCAATCGAAGAAGAAGAGGATAGATTAGGCATAGGCAAATACCTGTTCTTGATATCTGCAGCCATAGCCATGAAAGCTTGCTCCACGTTGGTAGCATCCTTAGCACTCGTCTCCACGAATGGTATGCCAATCTCATCCGCGAATGCCTAGAGTCATGAACTGTGAAAGATTCGATCGCTTTTCGAATGACTACAAAGGAAACAAACATGATCATACCTTTGCTGTTTCGTAAGGGGCGGCTCTGTTATCAGCCAAATCGCATTTGTTTCCTACCAAGAGCTTGTTGACGTTGTCGCTGGCGTACCGCTCAATTTCGTTCAGCCACTGCTTTACATTGTTGAAGCTCTCTTGATCAGTCACATCGTATACTATCTGCAGATAGGGAGGAAATGTTGAGTTTGGTGTATGATAGAGACTAAGGAATAGAGAGGAAACTCACTATAATGCCATGAGCCCCACGGTAGTAGCTGCTAGTTATAGTTCGGAACCTTTCTTGCCCAGCAGTATCCCACTAGAAGCATAAAGTCATTTGAAATAAGAAAGTGAATGATAACACTTGTATTTTAATGTAAAGTTATAAGATTCAGCTATGATGCTAGCTCCAATTCCAATCGCTGGATACAGAAGAAATAGAAAAATGCTTACAATCTGCAGCTTAATAGTCTTTCCATCTTGGTCCACGGTTCGAATTTTCTGGGGAAGTCATAAAGGGGAAAAAAATTACTAGATGGTATTTGTAGAAAGAAAACATTCACGGCCCAGAACTATAAAACCAGACTCACAAAGTCGACGCCGATTGTGCTGATATAGCTGTCAAGATATGAATCGTCCTGCAATAGAGAAACAGAGATGAGCTGCCATTGTATCATCCAAGAAAATGATAGCTGACGATCATGATAACGAGAGGCTCCAAGCAACAAATATATGGTCAACTTAAGCAGCTAATGATGTACCGCAAATCGCAGGAGAAGACATGACTTGCCCACACCTGAGTCTCCAATTAAAAGAAGCTTGAACAAGTAATCACTGAAAGAAAGCACAGCAGTATGTGTCTATAAGATTAAACACCATATATGATCACAAAAAGTCCAAAACAAGCTCAGCAATCACCAAATGAGCGAATCTTATTTCAACAACTCAAAGCATTCAGGTGAAACATCATATGGAAGCTAGCTAATGGATGGATAGGCCCCCTTGGATGATGGCTCAACTTATCAATTGTACAGAAATTCAACAACAAGAACTTCTGATTGCCCACATAAACATGGAACAAATATGTTTTCAAGCATCACAGATGCTTCACGAGGGAAACATCACATACAAAATAAATAGACTCTAAAGGTGACAGTAATACATCCCGACTCAAAAGGAGGAATCCATCATCAACAAAATTAATATGGAAACTGAAATGAACCTCAACACGGTTGCAAGCAAAATCGAGGCGGATGATACCACATATATATAACGAAACGGACAATGATCTCGAAACTTAAAAAAAAAAAAAGAACTTCTCAAATCAAGCAATCATTTTGTTCTTCTCCCAAATCGAGAAATAGAACTTACTATTCTGGATTCATTGTCAGATTCGACGGAATAGTATCTTCTAGGGATCGTCGACGGAGACCGAGCGGAGCTGAGTAGAAATCGAGGGTTCGTGTAATGAGGATCGTAATTAACAGGTGCCAAAAACAAAGGAAAGGTGGTTGTAATTGTAAATTTATATATCGTTCTCATCATTTATGATTTATTATGGATTTATTATATTATTTATTTTCTATAAAAATATATAAATGCACCGACAGAATTTGTGGCGTACGCTTCTAGGGAAAGGAAAGCTATGGCTGTCTTGGCTGAGACGTGCTTGCTTAGTCGGTCACGCTTCCATAATTTGATATGAGTAATTCTATTTCACACCCCCTAAAATTCTATTTACACCCCCATATTTATTATTATCATCTATTTATTACATCCCTCATCTATAATCACACTCTATTCATTATAGAAAGCGATTGTTCAATTTTCAAAATCATAGTCATTCGATCCAATCTTTATGTTTAAAATACGCTTCAATATTATTTACTAATTATATTAGATAGTATTGAGGATTTTATAACTATTTAAAATATTCTTTCTAAACATATATAATGCAGTGTTAGATCAAAACTCATTTTAACTATATACTATTCTATAACTTCTAAAAATATATAGAAAAGGTAAATATAAATTACAAGTCGGTTTTTTCAAATATACAGTAAATTCTTAGATAATGGTTTCTATTTTTGTGTATATTTAAATCTATTTGTAAAGGGTAATAAGAACTATATTTATTTGATAGGAACGCTTTCTTTTTTAAAATAAATTACTTTTAACAATAATAGATTTAAAAATAGCAGTGATATTGGAATTAAGCGTTAAATTGTAATTTAATCGAAGATATAAAAATAAATTTAAATTAACTTGTTAAAAATTAGGTGGAATAAATGACGTTGAATCCAATGAAAAGAAATTACAAATAATTCGTAAACTTTTAAAGGTTCATTAATTACATGTAGAAAAACAGAATTTTATAAATATTCACAATTTTCAAGGTTTTTTTCACCCCCAAAGGGGGTGCCAATAGTAGTAACCAGTTGTTATTTATACGTTTTACTTTACATAAATTAACACTATTTGAATATTATTTCGATGCACGGATCGTTTTGCAAGTTTTGTTTTGTTTTCTGTTTAATTTTTGAAGTGTAAATATACCTAAGAGGGGGTGAATTAGGCTTATAAAAACTTAACTTGTTCTTCTTTGAAAAATACTTCTTTTAAATAAGATATTGCAGAGTACGTTATTTCCTGGAAAGCAGTACGGGTATCAATATTATATCCCTAACCTGTCAGCAAAATCAAAGTAAATATAAAACGTGTTTCTATTGATAATGAAAATCAATCCATAATACATTTACACTGAACTCGCGTATTTATATACATACTTTTCACTTTAGTCCCTGCTTATACCCAAATTATATACTAGAATCAGAATACTTTGCACAACTACAAACTGATCATATTAGAAGTATATATGTACACTTCTTAACACTCCCCCTCAAATTTGGTGTTCATATAAATTTAGAACACCGAATTTGGATAGCAAATACTCAAACTGATCCCTTCCAAGACCTTTAGTAAGAAGATGAGCTGGTTGTTCCTGAGAGGGTAGGTACTCAGTTTTGAACACATTTTCTTGTATCTTATCTCGTATGAAGTGGCAGTCCACTTCTATGTGCTTGGTTCTCTCATGAAACACAGGGTTGGCAGCTATTTGAAGGGCAGATTTGCTGTAGAAAAAATAGTGACTAGTTTATATTCTTGAATTCCAAGTCCTTCATTAAGCTTATCAGCCATAGCACTTCTGTGGTAACCGTTGCCATGGCTCGGTATTCTGCCTCGACTGAACTTCTAGCAACAGTTTTCTGTAGGGGTGGCCACAGTTCGGTAAAACCGGCCGAACCGACCGAAATACCAAAAATTCGGTACGAACTGAATACCGAACCGAAAATTCGGTTCGGTATTCGGTTTTTTTAAAAAAAAATCGGTAATTCGGTTCGGTACAGATATACCAGTTCGATATACCGAACCGAACCGAATTATCGAAATTTATATTTATAGTTAAAAAAATATATAAAATTTGATAAAATTAAACAAAATTAATATATTTAATATATTTAATAGGTTAAAATAAAAAATATTAATATATTTAATATGTTAAAATTCGGATACACCTAATTTTTTTTTTTTTTTATTTTTTTAATATTTCGGTTAACCGAATTACCGAATTAAAAATTCGGTATAACTGAATACCGAACCGAGAAATTCGGTTCGGTATTCGGTTTTTAAAAAAATAAAAAAATTCGGTTCGGTTAACCGAAACTTCGGTTTGGTACGGTTCGGTACGTACCGAATGCCCACCCCTAGTTTTGTGCTTTTTTGCTTTCCATGATATCAGTGAGTCTCCAAGGAAGACCAAGTATCCTGTCACATATCTACTTGTGTTCGGGCAAGCCGCCCAATCTACATCACAATAGGCTGTTAGACAAGTTTTGCTGTCAGCTTTGAGGAATAATCCCAGACATGGTTTCCCTTTCAAGTACCTCGGTACTCTATGTAGAACATCAAAGTGAACTTTCCTAGTTTTATGCATCTATTGAGATAGAATGTGAACTGCATACGATATATCAGGTCTAGTTAAACATAGATAAATCAACTTACCAACCATCATTTGGTAGAGCTGCTTATCAATATCTGAACATATCATACTTGTATCAGAAGAGCAAATAAGAGCAACTGAATTACTTAAAGCAAGAAACTTATCAAACTGAGTATTAGTAGTAGTAGCATGGGTTTTATCACGTATCACATTCTTAGCAGAAGAACTTATAGAGGTAACAATATGAGCCTCAACTGGTAATTCATCAGTAAGGTTCACAATATGCTCAACTGGTATGCTAAAAGGTTTTTGAACCAAACATTCTAGTCTCTCCCAATAATTCCAACACATATTTCCTTTGAGTTAGCACAATGCCTTTACCAGACCTGCCAACCTCTATACCCAAACAATATAATAGGTCCCCTAAATCCTTCATATGAAATGTACTATTCAGATAACACTTAGTCTCATTCATCATAGGCACATTGTTTCCAGTAATCACAATATCATCCAAATAGACTAATAAATACACCATATCTCTCCCCCTGGATTTAACAAACAAAGAATAATCATTCTTTGACTGTTTAAATCCAAAGTTATCCAATGTCATAGTAAATTTACTATTCCACTGCCGAGGAGATTGCTTTAAGCCATATAGTGGCTTTTCAAGCTTACAGAAATTGATAGTATACCTGATTTACCTGTTATCAGTCCTGGTGGCAGATTCATATACACTTCCTCAAGTAGTTCTCCCTACAAAAACGCATTAGTAACATCCATTTGCCAAAGTGGCTGTTATCCCCGGATTCAACCGGTCAAATATTCAAGGTTAATCGAAACGGGGCGGAAAACATGCCCGCGGAAACCCCCAAGGCGGGAAACATCTCCCTCGGGATAAGATCTCTCGCGACGACAACCCCGCGAAAATACCTTCCGAAATGATTAAGGCCCGAGGGAGCGCTGCCCGAGAGGCTCGGGATTAAACGATTGAGGTCACACATGCTAGGATGAGACCTCGAGACAGGAGCTAAATAAGGCAATCGGGTATTGAATGGTATGAATATTTGCTCTAGCACACCACTTAGAGATAAGCAAAGAAGACCAATTCCAATAGGGGTAGACAAAATCTTACACCAATCATGGGACATGGGTGATTACAAAACTTCCACTAACCCAATGGCTTTTTATTGTATAGAATACATATATAGACAAGCTTGAAGAAAGGCAAAGGGATCAAGGCTAGAATACGACAACTCTCCTCTCTTTACACTCGATGATTATACCTGCTGGAAAGAAGAACGATGATGAAGATTGTTATCCTCGGATTTGGCTAACGGTAAAAGAACCCGCGAGCCGAGGATAGCCCGAGATATTTCCCCCGAGGAGAAAACTGAGGACGACCCGAGTAGGTTAACCCGTGCATGGAGAGATCGAGCCGAGGTGATTGGTCTCAGAGGGAAGAGGGTCGGACATGATCGATTTGTTTGAAGAATAAAGGGGGGAGCTCATTCAAGAGGGTTTCAGATGATATGAAGAACGTGGGAAAGAATGTGGAGCGACAGGGAAGACCAGGTCTCCGCCTAAAGTTCGCGAAAGAGCGGACTGGGGTGACGAACAGGTCAAGGCAATGGAAGACGAGACCAGTATAAAAGGTAACGGTTAAAACATATCAAAGTTACGCACTCTATAACGAAAAAACCACTTATATGCCTAGCACCTGCGATCACCTTTTTTTTGAAGAAGATGATTAATCTGACTTGAGCGTCGGAGGGGCGTCGCCGAAACGGCGCCTTCATAGTGTTTTCTTTGATATTTCAGGCATTCTGCGGCGGCGACATGAACAAAATGGTCTACTTTGCGGGCGAACGTGAAGGGCAATTTTTTGGAACGCATCAGTGGCCAATCATGGATAGCTAGCTGCAAGTGATATTATCAATCTAATAGTGACATGTTTGGCTACAGGGGCAAAAGTTTCACTATAGTCTACTCCCTCGATTTGATTAAACCCCTTAGCCACTAACCTTGATTTATACATTTCAATGTACCCATCAGCCTTATGCTTAATTAAATATACCCATCTACATCCTATAGGGTTCTTACCTCTTGGCAAGTCTGTTACCTTCCATGTATTAATCAGTTCTAGGACAGAAATTTCCACTTCCATAGCCTTTCTCCACTGCTCATTCTGTACAGCTTCTTGGAAGTTTTTGGGAATTTCTTCATTAGCCAGAGCAGCTACGAAGGTAGCATACCTTGGCTTAACCATGTCATAACACATAGACATAGGATACTTGCAAGAGTGGTTAGCAGTGTTAGAAAAGGGAGATATATAATCTTTGAGCCAATTAGGAGGCCTGCTAATTCTATTGTTCTTACAGACATAAATCCTTCTCCAGACTGTTCAGGTTCTGATTCTTCACCAGATGTAGCAGGTTCTATCTCATTTCCTTCTAATCTCCCTTCACCTCCATCATTTATAGAAAGCTCTTTGTTATGTATGTTAGAATTATCATTAAAATCTGTTGACCTAGAGTCATTGTAAGGTTCTTTGAACATGGAATCATCTGTGTTCTTTTCCCTTGCAGCCTTACTATCATTGTTCCTATCCTGAATAAAAGGGAACTCAGTTTCATAAAAGATCACATCTCTTGAGGTAATGAAGTTGTCTGTCTTGAGATCGAGTAACATATATGCCTTCTGATTCACAGCATAACCCATAAAACACATGGTCTTGATTAGAGGCGTAGAAATGGCCCGCAGCCCGCGCTACCTATGGGGCGGGCTGGTAGGGTGGCTGGGCTGTAATTTTTAAGGCCCGCCAAAATCCGGGCCTAAACGGGCTAGCCCGTGGGCTGGTCCGCTGTGCCAGCCCATATAAATTCTTTTAGCCCAGCCCACATAACGGTTTTTTTCCCTATTTGAAGTCCAACCCAATAATAATTCCCAAATCAAAACCTAGCTTCCTCCCAAACCATCATCGACATTCATCTTCAATTCATCGATCATCACCTCATCAATCATCAGTTCATCTTCATCAATCATCAGAGACAGAGACTCGTTACTACAGCGACCCACCTTCCTCGGCGAGCCACAGCCGGAAACTGCTTCATCCTGGAAAAATTCACAGTCAAGATATTCAGCAACCTTCCCTCAAACTCCAAGCCGCTGCGAATCCACCGCAAATCGAGGGACAACGACCTCGGCGATAAGGTGAGGTACGTAAACAAAAGCTTCAGCTTCGGTTTCTGCAATGCGTTCTACAAGCGAACGCTCTTCTTCTGCAACTTTTCCGGGCATGGAAAGATGGTCACCATGGACGTGTTCGACGCCAAGGAGAAGTACAGTCGCCGCGCCTTTTCTTTAGCAGTCTGGGGCCTTTCTCAGTTGACGGCAGTCGTGTTCGCAGCCCCTCCCAATCGCATACCAAACCTAGCGTTTGATGCTTTTTGTGTGATTTGGTTGTTCAATTTGGAATTTGTTTTGTGTGATATTGATGTTTACTGACTTGGGTTCGAAAGGTTTATGACTGTTGCTCGTTCTGCATTTTTTTTATATAACTGGCCCGACTGGCCCGCGGCCCGCCTGCCATTTGGCGGGCCATCCCGCCCCGCCCCGCCAGAAGGCGGGTATAGGCGGGATACGGGCCGGCCCGTTTTGACAGGTCTAGTCTTGATTTTTCTTTAAACTTATCATGATAAGGCAAAATTTTTGCATAACATAGCATCCAAACACTTTTAAATGATGGAAACTTGGTTCCTTCCCATATAGCACAGAAAAGGGAGTTTTACCTCCAAGCAGAGGTGTTGGAGTCCTATTAATAAGATATATTGATGTCTTAATCCACTCTCCCCAATATTTTGGGACATGAGATTGAAATTTCAAGGCTCGAGCTACATCCAAAATATGCCTATGTTTCCTTTCCACCACACCATTTTGTTGTGGTGTATAGGAACATGAGCAATGACGAACAATACCTAGAGACTCAAACATCTTAGTGCATTCTGTGCTAAAGAATTCCAAGCCATTATCAGACCTAATAATTCTAATTTTAGCTGAAAAGTGATTTTGCACATAAGATATGAAATTCCTAATGATGCTTATTACTTCTGTCTTATTAGCCATTAAGAAAGCCATGTTGCTCTTGAGTAGTCGTCAACCACAGTCAAGAAGTATTTTTCTCCTTTATATGTGGGCTCCATGTATGGTCCCCAAATGTCCATGTGTACTAACTCCATTATAGAATTTGTCATATTGGTCTTTTCTAGAAATTTGGTCCTATTATGTTTAGCTAATGGGCGTATAGGACAGTATATGTAATTACCATCTATTTTTAAATGCATGCTAGGTAAGAAACCAATTCTGCTAAAAGAAATATGACCAAATCGTTTATGCCATAGCAAAACTTTATTACAATGAGCATTATTGACTATAACAGATTGTTCAAGCTCACTACAGACATGCTTAACATTCTCCAACCTATTACAATCCTTGTCTAAGTAGTATAAGCCATTCCAGTTCCTACCAATCCCCCTTATCATGTCAGTCCCAATTTCCTGAATCAGGCAGAACAAAAGGTAAAAGGTAACATATACATTAGCATCTATAGCTAGCCTTAACACAGATAAGAGATTCAACTGAAATTCAGGCACAAATAATACATCAAGCATCTTTAAATTCTCAGTCAAGGACACAAATCCAGATTTAGCAGCCAATACTAAGTTCCCATTAGGTAATTTAACACAGATATCAGATCTATCAATCATTGATCCAGCATCAAACAAACATTCATCAGAAACCATATGCTTATTAGCCTATGTATCGATTATTCAACTTTTAGACTGGAAGGAAGTGGGTAGTCAATACCTGAGCTTTCCCTGCTTGATTAGAGGAGGTTATTGCAGTAGCAGTTTGATCCTGACTTCTAGGTCCTCCAAGAATGTCCAATATATGCTGATATTGAAAATCAGTCAATTGTGGACGTACTGGATCTCCTCTTGTCCCAGTTCCAGTAGGATGATGTTGATGCTGATTATTTTATGGATTGACAGTGACTGAATTGCTCCAAAAGAGTTATCCTGCCACTGTCCTGATAATCTGGTCTGTCCTTGATTAGGGTACCTTCCTCCTCTTGATCCATCTATAGCTCTTCCACCTCTTCTGCCGCCCCTACTCCAATTTTGAGGGTAGCCATGAATTTTGAAACAGTTATCTTTAGTGTGTCCTCCAATCATGCAGTGATCACACCAAGCAGTATTCTTTTCACCCTGGAGATTGCAAGATTTTGTGAGTATGCATTGCTCTGAAGGGCCATAGATGCAGATTCAGGATGAGAACTAGGTATGACTATCTTTCTCTGAGCTTCCTCATTGCAAATCATAGAGTACACTTGTCTTTGTGAAGGCAATGGTGACATCAGTAGAATCTCGACCTCATATAAGTGTATCATTCATTATGTGCCATAAAAAACTGCATCATCTTGAGCTGCTCCCCAAATTCTAAATATTCCTTTGAAACCATAGTGGCATGAGATGGAATTAGGCTGTCATATTCATCCCATAGGTGCCTCAGCTTGGAATAATATTCTGTAACGGAGGCTGCGCCTTGACTAATTGTATTGATCCCTTTGTATAGATCAAACAATCGTGCTCCATTAACCTTATCGAATCTTTCCAGATTAGCTGAGCTGATTCACAGTAGATGACTGCTTGGACTACTTCTCGTGATAATGATCGATGAATCCATGACCGCACCAGCGCATTGCATCTTTTCCACTGTGGATCCAAGGCAGCATCATTCTCAGATCACACACACGAGCCATCGATAAATCCTAACTTGTTTTTTGCTTCGAACGCGATGAGCATTTCACGACTCCAGACCTTGTAATTCTCTGTTCCTTTAAGAATCTCTGTCACCAAATCAAGATTTGGTGTATCAGAGGGGTGTAGATAGAGCGGATAAATCCATGCTTGAGAGCCTGCGATTGCCTTGATCGAGCCAGCGTGGCTCTGATACCATGTCAGCAAAATCAGAGTAAATATAAAACGTGTTCTATTAATGAAAATCAATCCATAATACATTTACACTGAACTCGTGTATTTATATACAGCTTAGCTACTTTTCACTTTAGTCCATGCTTATACCCTAATTATATACTAGGACCAGAATACTTTACACAACTACAAATTGATCCTATTAGAAGATATATGTACACTTCTTAACATAACCCTTTTTCAAAAATTGTTTCAAAGATATCGCGTGGTTTTCTGAAAACGTTTCAAAGATATTACCTGGTTATTTGAAGGCGTTCCGGGTTTTGTCTCACAAAAAAGTAAATGACTGAAAGTAAAGTGAAACGGGATGTTTATACAGGTTATATCCCCAATTGGGGTTTAATCCTGTCCTTGGGGTGCGTTCTCCCCAAGAGTTCCAATCAATCACTAAGTATTACCGGTTATGGTTACAAAATGATCGACCCTTACACAACCGAAGCACTATGAAAGCTAGACCTCCTTATAGGCTGCCACACGCCGAGTTTCGTTCCACGTCGTTTACCCGGAAACCAATTCCCCGACTGGACACGGCTCGCTATCGAAGGGCCATCGAATCCACCAAATTCGTCCCTCCACGTGCAGAAGACTCCTCGTGTGCTCCTTTGTGCGCTCAACACGTCCAAAGACAAAACACATCCGAATACAAGGGTTTGGATAGGGTGTTACAAACGCTCGCTCAAAGGGTACTGTTTTGCAATTCTGATCTCAGACACAAACTACGAATCTATCGCAAAGCAAAGCTTAATCACTTAAAGGAATTCGTTCGCTTGTGTGTATCTTCAGTACCCTTGATTGTGAAGTGTGCTCCTTAATATAGGCCCAAAATAGATTCAACACTTCACATAGAAAGTCAAGCACGAAACATATGCAAAGTATGCTCGAGAATCACGTGCATTAACTCAAAGAATCATGCCAAGAATAAACCAATAAAGATCAATGGTCACGCATGATTAATTACCATATTTTCCACAGACTTACTTTCCTTCCGTGGTAGTCCCATCCTTTGTCACCACATTCCATGTATAGTTCCACTCAGCATATTACCAATAATAAGCATAATCAACTGATTTCTTTCCAACATATAATAGCCAATTCGCACAAGGACACAATGACCTACTGAGTATAAGGCAAAACAGACTTTCCATATGGTGATCTCATCCGATTTCAGCACATACCATAAATAGACTCAATCAACATCTTATCACATATAAGCTCAATCAATTAATCACTTTCCAAAATATAGTTCCTAAGTCGCACAAGCATGATCATTGATTCACTGATTTAATAAGTCAACTTAACATGTTCTCAAATGGATATATCATAAAATTCTTTCCTAAAATAACTCACTCACGTGTACAGCTCAATCAGAATATCTTTTCCATATATAGCATATAGTCGTTCATATCCAGGTGATCACAGTGATATTCTTTCCTAAAATAAAATTGATTCTCACAGACAGTTCACATATCACTCAACAGAATATATTTTTCATATATAGCACACAGTGAGATTCCATTCAAAGGAAAACGTTCATATCATAGTTTATCACATCAATATTCCAATTAAGCACAAGATCACGTATATTCGATTATTTCAACAATTAAATCATACTTAGGCATGTAATCGAATATTTGGTCATTCTTAAACATCATAGATCATACATATCGAGTTTTCTAAGTTGTATCCCCATTTTAAATAATTACTTGGAATATCAAAACTCTTATAAGCATTGGACCAAAAAGTTCTTAACAATTTTATCTCCTAATTTCAAAGATTTTTCATCTTTTCTTTTCGAAAATTCCTAGTTGTTACATAGAGAAAGAGAAATCTACACATAACTCCCTAATCCCAAACTATTAATCAACTAACTCCCCCATTCCCTTTCATTTATCATCAAACTCCCCATTTCAAATTTTTATATCGCATAGCTACATAATGGACGATTTTAGCCTTATAAAAACAACAATATTACCAAAAAACCTGTCAACACCCACGGATCCCCTACACAAAATTTGTAGTACCAATATACGTATTCTTGTAGTACCAATGTATAGACGTTCGTGGTACCATACCATGGTACCATTCCGTGAGATAATGTATTACCATACGTAGGTTATTTGTAGTACCTTTTCCGTACCATTTGTTTAACTATCGCAACTCCTACCCTAAAATTATACCCACGGACCCCCTACCCAAAACTTGTAGTACCAATATACGTATTCTTGTAGTACCAATGTATAGATGTTCGTGGTACCATACCGTGGTACCATTCCGTGAGATAATGTAGTACCATACGTAGGTTATTTGGAGTACCTTTTCCGTACCATTTGCTTAACTATCGCAACTCCTACCCTAAAATTGTAGGACAAATATACATATATTTGTAGTACCAATATACAGATGTTCGTGGTACCGTATCGTAAGCTAGTGTGGTACCATGAGTAGGTTACTTGTAGTACCAATATCTATGGCAACCGTCACGGACCAAAAATAATTCAGATGACCGAAACTTCTTTACCCAAACTTGAAGTACCAATATACATATGGTTGTAGTACCAATGTATAGATGTTCGTGGTACCATAACGTGATATAGTGTGGTACCATACGTAGGTTGGTATCTTTTTTCGGTACAATGTGCTCAGCACAACTTACGTATGGTACCACACTAGCTCACGGTATGGTACCACGAACATCGATACACTGGTACTACAAACATACGTATATTGGTACTTCAAGTTTTGGTAACGAATTTTTCGACTCCATCCGAATTTTTTTGTCGTGACGGTTACCGTAGATATTGGTACTACGAGAAACCTAATCTTGGTACCACACTAGCATATAATACGGTGCCACGAACATCTATATATTGGTACTACAAAAATCGTCCATGGGCTCACGGGATGGTACATCGAACATCTATATATTGGTACTACAAACATACGTATATTGGTACTACAATTTTGGGTAAGGGTGGGCCGTGGGTGTTGACAGGTTTTTTGGTACCACGAACATTTGTATATTGGTACTACAAAAATCTTCCATGGGCTCACGGGATGGTACGGCGAACATCTATATATTGGTACTACAAACATGCGTATATTGGTACTACAAGTTGGGGTGAGGGCGTGGAAATTAATAGAGGGGGCAAAATCGTCCAAGAGGTACTAGAAACATACGTATATTGGTACTAGAAAAATATAAGGGTAAAATCGTCCATGGGGAGTTATGTGTAAGATTATTTTGATTTAGGGAGTTTGTTAATAAATAATATGGAATGGGGAGTTATGTGTAAGAAAATAGGGGGAGGGTCGTGTCTCCTGGTCTTAGGTGGCCGGGTCGTGCCTCCGGCGCTGTTACTTTGAAGAAATTAGAGTGCGCCGAGAAACGAGCAATCGTTAGTTCGGTGGGCGACACCTCAGCTCCACGACATCGACGCACTATCCAAGATGGTCGATCCCAACCTTCAAGGGCTCTACCCCGTGAAATCGCTCTCGCGAATCGCTGACATCATCGCTCTGTGCGTCCAGGTAATGCTGACGCCGTAAATTGTGTAGGAAAAAGTGAAGTCGATGAACTAACTTGAGAAAAACTCATTATAGCCCGAGCCTGAGTTTAGGCCGCCGATGTCTGAAGTGGTTCAAGCGATGTTTCGATTGGTTCAACGTGCGAATATGAGCAGAAGAACGTTTGGGGCCGAAGGTGCGCCTCGGCCTGGCAGTGGAGATGCAGAGGATTATACTCCGTAAATCAATCGACCGATTATTCGACTGTTTTTTGTTGTATCGCTGGGCACCTAAATAATTTATTTTCGTATGATTGTCCTTAAAAAACTATGTGCTATATCGAGTTAAAGTTTCACTGATGCTGAAGGATTTGGTTTTGACTGTTTCTCTGTACATCTCTTCATCACTTCAAAATTTCTTGTTTGATCTCTAATGCTATTTCACTTCAAGATTTTTTTTTCACCACTATGTAAGAAGATACATGGCAATTCACCAATTATCAGTTAAATTCAACCCCTCAGACTCACATTATTGACCAAACAAAATAACGAATCCTAGTACTATGATACAAATACATACATAAATACATACCTAACGAACAACAGGGGGATTTAACGGAAGTTACCCCTAAGAAAAAATATTACGAGAAGTTATTGTTCCAACACGTACACGTTTTCTAACAGAAATTCTGTACACTTATAGAAATTACTTCCATGAGCTCTTTGATAATAGATTCCACCACTAGCGTATTATATATTACAAAATGATGCTTTTTTTTTTTATTACCAATTTACAAAGAGTTAACCATTATCCGTAGTTTAGGTAAAATTATCTCCTCAATTTTAATTGACTAGTATTTTTATGTAAAAATAAAAAAGTTAATATGTAAGAGCATCTCCAATTAGTACTTCATTTTTGTGTAAAACAGAAAAATTGAGTACGTTTTTTACTCCAATGGGACTCTATATTTAACATAAATATTGCGTTAAGAGATACTTCATATTTAGAGTGCACACAATTTTCAACACAAGTTGCAGTTTCTATTTATTTTTGGTTTAACTAATAAAAAATATTTTAATAATATTTAAAATATTTGATATTTTTATAATAATAGAAGTAAAAAAAATATTAATTTTCGTTTATTTTGATACTTTTTTCTATTTAATAAAGTTATAATTAAAGAATATGCTGATTTTATAATTTCTTTAATTTTTTAATAATAATAACTATAATATATTGATATTGTAATCACTATAATGTAAAGTTTAATAAGTCAATTATGATAGTAATAAATATGAATTTGATTTTTTCTATAAACAATAGAGTTAATAGTTTGGAGTAAAAGCAGTTTAGCAACTGTATTATTCTATAAAATTAGCTGTATTTTTACGTCATGGTTTTGAGATGCTCTAAGTTAGAGTTAATTAAAAAAACAAAGGATACAACGATAATTAGACCTTATAGGTTGGATGTAGTTACTATATACCTTTGTATACAATATCTCATCACTGTGTCTTACCTATGTTAATACACCAACGATCGCCAGATAAGGCGAAATTGGCCTCAACTTGCTTAATGAAAACCGTGAAGCTTCACTCGATTTCATATAATAATAATAATAATAATAATAATAATAATAATAATAGACATATGTTTTGCCTATAAACAAAACAAAAGGAAAGGAAAAAAATAAGAAAACTAAAGGGTAGGAAAAATCGAGGATTTACCGAGCGATTATAAAGAGAGATTATGACTGTCTACTCTTTTACAGATTGAAATAATCCCTATTTTATCCCATTAATAATATTTCTACCACTCCTGCAATTTTTCTCCCCGATGCAAGATTGAATTTCCATGAAAATTCCGGTGTCCCTTTTATCCTCACTATCATTTCTAATATCTAATATCGTTATGTTGTTCATTTCGCAACATCAACATTTAGGAGAACATTTTGAAAAGTGTAGAATAGACCATAATAACTAATCTATTCCAATCAAGGTTCTGAAACCGGGTTTTCGAATCGGACCGGAAATTTTAGTAGTTTAAGGTTTAGTGTTTAACCGGTATAGAACCGGATTCAAACCGGAGTTAAACCGGTATCTCTACATTAAAAATATATATTTTATGAATAAGTCAATCAAATTAAATAGAAAATACACATATGGACTTTTTCGAAATTCTAGTTTTATAAAATTAAGGGGAGAAATTATAAAAGTAAATTATTGGGGATTAAAAATTAATTGTACATGGGATGTGAAGTATTAAATCTATCAATTTGGGGGTCAAAATTAAATGGAAGGAAAATATTGGGCTAATTCGGGGGTCAAAATTAAATAAAAAGAAATTATTGAGCTGATAAATAATTATAATTTAAAAATTGTGGCAAATAGAACTCGAATCCAGGCCCAGCTATTAAATAATTGAGAGCATCACCACTATACCAATCCAACTTTTCTGTAATATTTTTCTGTTTTGCGAAAATTAATTAATATAATGTTTTTTTCTTTTTTTTTTTTAAATTAAAGAAGACCGGACCGGGCGGACCGGATTTTGACCGGTCCGGTCGGAACCAGCCAAAACCGGCCGGTCCGATCCGGTCTTCAAAACCATGATTCCAATTCCTGCTATATCCATGAATTATGGGCTGGGCTTTCAAAGAGCCCAACAAAGCCCATTCCCTGAACAAAGATGGCCTTCTTTTAAAACCTCATGAAGAATCAAAATCAAATCAAAATCAAAATCAGAACTCTTAGAAAATGGGGGACAAGGCTGACGACGGCGAGTTTTACCTGCGCTACTACGTCGGACACAAGGGAAAATTCGGACACGAATTCCTCGAATTCGAATTTCGCCCCGACGGAAAGCTTCGGTACGCCAACAATTCGAACTACAAGAACGACACGATGATTCGCAAAGAGGTGTTTCTGACGCCAGCTGCGGTGAAAGAGTGCCGACGCATCGTCGCGGAGTCTGAGGTAGTTTTTTCTTCTTCTTCCTCTGTGGTTCGATTGTAATTTCTTTTCGTTATGTTTACTGTTTTGATTTGGAGGGTTTTAGAATTGCTGTTCTTTTCCGGGCAGATAATGAAAGAAGACGACAATAACTGGCCTGAGCTTGACCGTGTGGGAAGGCAGGAGCTGGAGATCGTCATTGGCAATGAGCACATTTCCTTCACAACGTCGAAAATTGGGTCTCTTATGGATGTTCAGACGAGTAAAGATCCAGAGGGTTTGCGTATCTTCTATTACCTTGTCCAGGTTAGTATTTTTATCTTTGTCGCTTCTTTGGGAATGTGCTTGGATTTTGTGTTGTTGCTTTCTGAGGTAGTCTCTAGGTGGAGGAGAGTGTTGCAAATCCATTTGTGTATATGTACCACTTTGCGTGCGTTTGTGAATTTGCATCTGAGGAAAAGATGCAATGAGGAGAATCTTGGTGGTATTGATTCACTAATTGACATGAAGATGTTAAAAATAGGTGAAGCGTTTGTCTCATCAAAGTTAATAACCCTGAGTTTATTTAGTCGATATGATAAGCTAAGCTTCGACAATTGTTGCATGGGTAACACTTTAGCTTAGAAAAACATTCTTCTTCCATTGAGTCCATTCGTGATGGAGGACGTAGTAAATGTTCTTGGTCTGTTTTTTTCTCTGGGTAAAACTGGAACCGTTCTTCCATTCGTTCTTCTTCTATATATCATGTTAAAGGCATTCCTTTGTTGATTTCTTTAATTGCAGGACCTGAAATGCTTAGTCTTCTCTTTGATCTCGTTGCATTTCAAAATCAAACCCATATGAGAAATATTGCAATGGTGATATTGTCTTTTCTGAGGTATAGTTTGTTGGATGGTTGTCGTTGTTGTTGCTGGGCATGCCATGGTTTTAGTTGTGATGATCTTTCCAGGTAATGAACCTTATTTAAGCTGGAAATTATGTTTCGTTGGATATTTCTGTTTTCAGACATCATTTTTTCAAGCACTTGCATATATTGTCTTGGACCTATTTACTAACATTTACTAGCGATGAAACACGTCGCTGTAAAATTGCGTACGCGAATTCCTCGACATGATAATTCTCCAGTTGGATCATCGCATTATATGCCTATTGGGTGGTGATATATGTCCATATCTCCCTAATGTCATCATTTTAAAAATTTTCAGATCGAATATAAATTATCAATGCGATCCTCTTAAACCAATACTTGTCACAGTCATATGAGAATTCACCAAAACCACACTTTCTTTTTCTATAATAGCATCGACTACAGTATAACCAGGTCAATGCACTCCCTAAATTTGCTAAAAACCATCCCTACCGCGGGCCCGACACTTAGAGATGGCAATGGTAGGGTATGTGTATACCCATCTTGATCCATACCCATATCCAATTAAATAAATGGGTATGGGCATACCCAATATTTAATGGGTCTCAATAATTAGGTATAGACCCAAATTCATTAGATTAAACGGGTAAACGGGTCTTACATGGGCATTAAATTTCTCTTGAGATGGAGAGATGAGAGCTACGAAGCCTCACGTTTTAGGAACTTTTTTGGCGCTTTAATACTACAAAATAAATTAGTGACCTATAACTTTCGTAAAATACTTAATACAAATTAAAATGTTTGAATTTAGACAAAAAGTGATTTATATGTCCAAACATACAATCAACACAACTCTTTTTCCATTTGAATAGGGAAAAACACAGTTAAAAGAAAGACTGTTGATGAATTCTTCTTTCTTCGTTCGGAAAATAGGGAAATTATGTCACTAACTTCATGGATCTGCGAGCAATAAGTATGTTTCAATTTAAACTTCCAAATACGACGATATTGATATTGCACTTGATGTGTAAAAACTAATTTAAAATAATAAATGCGGGAGCCACGTTTGCCACGAATTGAGATCTAACAGTAACTATACGCGGCAGATCGTGGCGCTCAGTTGAAGGTTGTCTGAACCTCTGTCCGAGTAAGGTTGCCCATTACATTCTTTGGTAAATTATTTTCACAAATTAATGTATTTCGATTATATTGTGAAAATTTATTTACTTGAGGATTTGGAAAGGTTAAATTATTGTGGAATGAGTCATAACTTATACAAATAAATGCCATAAAATTCACTATGAAATATCCCAAAACATTGTTTTAGACAATAGCATTAAAACCCAAAATTTTCTTGCTAAAACACTAATAAGTTTAATCGATATTATTCTTATAACTAAAATGTCATATTTCCATTTGATTAAAATGGAACTTTTATGTTCGAAAAAATATATATGTTAGAAAACTCAAATTGAATAAATGAATAAATATTCATATTTAAGGCAAATTTTCAGATTAGGAAATAGCCATAATTTCCAACCTTCACGTAGCACACGCTCCATAATCATTTGAATTAATTTATGGGTAATTCTATTGGCACCCCCCTTAATTCTATTTACACCCCCCTAATTAATATGTAATAGATTATTACATACTTACCAATTAAAAATTAACTATTTTAAACTTACTTACCAATTTTAAAATGTTAGATAATTACCATTATAAAGTCCCAAATACCTATCTAAGGAAACCGAAGAGATTATTATTTCCATGAATGATGAAACTCACGTTGTACAAGGCATATACAATCATTAGATGGATATTTACTTTCACATATGAGATTATTATTTCCATGAATGATGACGCTGTACAAGGCATATACAATCATTAGATGGATATTTACTTTCACATATTTACAGTGATACTTTGATCGACGTTGCATATATAACATAGTTACAATCATTAGACTGTATTTCTTTCAAGGTAGATGGTGACGCGAGTCGTGTTCGGGCGCAGATTTGAGTTCTCTCCTTTTTCCCAATAGACAAAAAGCCTATTCAACGCTAACATGATACCGGTAATTGATAACTTAGCACTTGAATTTACTGTATTTTTTATCTCGTTAAATATATTCTTATTTATTCTATTACTTATTTTCTTACGTATTTCTATGCATATTTAGGTTAATGACATTTACGAAATAATCGAAGATGATGAACATAGAGAAAGTGATGATACAAATGATGACGTGACTTGCAAATTTTTCACTGAAAAGGTATTTTTTTCATCAGTTATTATATATATATATATATATCTTTTTATTACTATTGTTATTATTATAATATATATGTGCTAGTTTAGTTTCTAAACAATAATTTTTTAGGTGTTCGATTCTCGAGAAGATTTAATTTATTGGGTGCAAAATATGGGAACAAGTCTTGGATACGTAATTGTCACTAAAAGATCAAGGACATACTCTGGTGGAAAGTGTTTGAAAATTATATTTCAATGCGACCGTTGTGGTATCTACAAAAGTAAAAAAATCTCTACAAGAAATACCGGCACAAAAAAGGTTGGTTGTCCGTTTGAACTAAAGGGAACATCAACGCCAAGTAATTGCTGGAAGCTGACCATTATATGTGGAATACACAATCATGAACCTGCAGTGGATCTTGAATGTCATCCATATTCAAGACGACTTTCTAAAAATGAAGATATATTAGTAGAAGATTTGTCAAAAAAGAACGTGAAACCGCGAGCTATCCTGTCAACACTCAAGAAGCATAATGTGGATAATGTTTCAACAATCAAAACGATATATAATGCTCGTCAAAAGTTTCGGGCGATGGCAAAAGATGGTGAAACTCAAATGCAGGTTATTATGTCTTTTTTGCATGAAAAAGGCTATATTTTTTTAAGTCGTTCCAATAGCTTAACCAATGAGTTGGAAGATTTATTTTTCGCCCATCCAAAATCGTTGGAGATATGGCGTGCATTTCCGCATGTGCTTTTGATGGACGCAACATACAAAACAAATAGATACAAAATGCCTCTTCTTGAAATTATTGGCGTAACATCCACTAATATGACCTTCTGCATAGCATTCGTTCTAATGCATAAAGAGAAGGAGGCCAACTATAGTTGGGCGTTAAATTGTCTTAAATCGACGATGGATGGATGCGTTCGTTCTCCACGTGTTATAGTCACAGATAGGGAGTTGGCTTTACTAAAAGCATGCAACAACATTTTTCCGGAAGCTAAAGGGTTACTCTGCAGATGGCACATTTATCGAAGTATTATGAAGAAGTGCAGGCCTTCAATAACATCAAGCAAAGCATGGAATTCTTTCTATAAGGCATGGACAACACTGGTTGAATCCGAAACAGATGCAGGGTACTTGTCCAACTTGGCACATCTTGAAGCAGCATTACACGATTTTCCAGGTATTCTTTAATGTATATTTAATTTTAAATTATTTATAAATTGTTATTCATAAGAAGTTAATAAGCTTGTATAATTTCAGGTGTAATTGATTATCTAAATAATCATTGGTTGGCGCCTTACAAGGAGATGTTTGTATCTGCGTGGACCGACAAATTTCTTAACTTCGGAAATCACACAACAAATAGAGTAGAGAGTCAGCATGCTAAGTTAAAACGGTATTTGGAGTCTTCACAATCAGATTTGGAGACATCATTATCTTTCATTCAGCAGGTAATCGAGTCTCAAGTTACGGCTATTAAAGCAAGTATTGAACAAAGCAAGATTCTCATTCGGCATAAATTCACCGAGCCTCACTATGGAGAATTGCGTGGTTTTGTTTCTATTCATGCGCTTGAAATAATATTTAAGGAATTTGAACGATCAAAAGAAGCTGAATCTATTTCTGAAAGTTGTGGATGCCAGCTTCGTACAAGTCATGGACTGCCATGTGCACATGAGCAGGTCATGTATTTCAGTAAAGGGCAGCCCATCCCGTTAGATTTAGTTGACGAGTTTTGGAGGAAACTTGACCTTTCACCTTGCACGTCTCTAGAAGAAGACGAGTTATGTTGTGATATTGAGTTGCAAGTGATTAATGCGCAATTTGAAAAGCAGTCAAGAACGGGAAAACTCAGTATTTTGAGGAAGTTAAGAGAGATAATTGCACCATCTACAACATTGCTTCGTGAACCAGAAATTCATATTACCCGTGGGCGTCCCTCCCATAAAGCTAAAAGTTCAGCGCCAGTTCGAGAACATCTTCGACGTAGTTGTTCACCTATATCAAAAATCAGTGACCGAGATGATGCACAATTTCTAAAAAAAAACCAAGTACAGTAACACTTCGGATCCACAACATTCTTTCCATCCATATATTCATCAGTTAACTATACTTCAACCTTATATCATAGAAGTGCAAGATGTAAAATCTGATGGAAACTGTGGTTTTCGAGCAATAGCTATATGTCTCGGTCTTCAAGAGGACGAATGGATTATCATTCGACGTAACTTGATTGAAGAGTTGGAGATGTATAAATTACAATATATCGACATGTTTGGTGCTGAAGGGTGGCTCAATGTCTATAATTCGCTAAATTTTTTCGAGTCAGGTAGTCATGCACCGTATGAGCATTGGATGACTATGCCTAATATGGGTGTCTTGATTGCTTCGAAGTATAATGTGATATTGCATGTTATAAGCAACAAAGGTAGTCTGACATACTTACCGCTTCGGTCTGCTCCGCCACCATGGTATCTTCATGTTTCTATTGCAATCGGTCATGTTAATGATAATCACTACGTCAAAGTTTCATTATCAGAAGGCTACCCTATGCCGAGTATCATGCCACAATGGGTTTATTTCAAAGAAAAATGTGCAGCAGCATGGATTACCCCTTATGTTAGTCGTATTAATAATTACGAAAAAATATTGCGTTCTAGTTGTGCTCTTGATTATGTTATACTGAATTAATTAAAAAGAATATTTATTATTGTTATTTTTAATGCGCTTGTTTAATTTTGCATAAAATATTTATGTTACATGTATATTTTTATTTAAAATTAATTATTTATTATTACTAAATTTTTAAAATTTTATTATTTTAAAGTTAATATAAATGTTTGACTATTAATTAAATATACAATAATAGGTAAATTAAAATATTGTATTGTTATATCATTGGATAAAATAAGTTAATTAATGTTGTTGAATAACTTGTGCAATTAATGATTTGAATAACTTATGCTTTTAATGTTGTTGAATTCTACATAAAATAATAAAAATATCATTATTGTTGAATTCATTTAAGTAGGCAACAAAATTCAAGTGTTAGGGGGGTGTAAAAAAGGGGGTGTAAATAGCAGAGGGGGGTGTGAATAGTAGGACCCTTAATTTATTCTTATTTAGTTTCCATCTTAATTTTTATACAGATATACATTCCTAAATAAATAATAAGTTACCTTTTATATTCCTCGTGTCAAAGAAATTGGAAGCCCGTCAAATTTGGTTTCTCTCGTTTCAGATTTGGGCATCTTATTTAGGTTAAATGGTCTATTTAGGCTCAAATACTAGGCTTCATTTCTAATAATTGGGCTTAACGTTAGTAAAAGGGTAAATAAGTAATACCAATCTAAAATCCATAATTAATTTTATTGGGTTTAGGCATGATCCCTGCCCAATTATATTTAATTGGGTATACCCATACCAGTTATTAGCGGGTAGAATAGTGCGGGTATGGGTAGGGTACGAAAATGTTGCCATCCCTACAGACACGAACCGTACCGAAAATAGCAGGTTATCATTTTCGACTTGTTTAAGTAAATGAGTAATCTGAACCCATCCCAAATATTGAGTGGGTCAGGTTGGGGTTGGAATTTTCAACCCGAAATCAATTCGTGTATTAACCCATTTAATGATAATATAGATTATTAAAATATCCTTACATACAAGGAAAAATTCTAACATAACCATATTTAATTATGTTTTGTTATACTTTTGTTACTTGGAACCTTAATTGGTTCTTCACTATGTTGATTTTTAGAAAAACAACCATTTTTCTCAATTATTTTGTTTAATTTGAATTTATAATTATTTTTATAGAGTTATTTTCTTTTTGTTTTTCTGTTTTTAATTATAAATGGATTGGCGGGTTAAGTGTTAGATTTGGGTTAAAACAGGTCGGGTTTCGGTTTGATATTTCAATTACATGTTTAACTAGACAGATCAGGTTAGGGTTAAACTCGAATGTGACCAATCCGATCTGTTTACCACCCCTAGTATAAAACCCTAAAGAAATTCTTTGTCCCTATAATGTTAACCCTTAAATTCGTCGTCCCTATAATGTTAACCCCCTAAACTTGCTATTCGTATGATGCCACAAAAATATTTAAGCCGTATAAATATTATTTCTATATTTCACACAAACTATTATACTACACACCGGTAGAAGTCTCACCATACACAAACCACACTATTGCATGATATTTGAGTATTAAGCTTCGTCACTTTCATATTTTATTACATGCATATATTATAGCTCACTTTAATCTCACGATCATTTTAGTAACTAGACACGCAAAGTTCTTAATTATTAGTGTCCGGTGTAGTCGGAGTCAAAGCATCTGAATTTCCATCCTTGCCCTTTTCCTTGTCGTTATTATCGCTTCCACCACTGCTGAACCCATACCCCGACCCATGCCCCGACCCTGACCCTGACCCGGACCCGGACCCGAAACCCCATCCCTTACCAAACCCATTAGGGGACTTCCCCGAGCCCGACCCGTAGCCCCATCCCGACGTTGGGCTCGAACCCCAGGCCCATCTATAGTCCCAACCCGGCCCGTGGCCCGATCCACTCGCTCCACTGCTAGTAGGTGCTTCAGCTTCATCGCTAGGGCTCGAGTTTGAATCTGTTTTTCGATCGCCGACGACATTAATGGCACCATTTCTTGAAGAAGCTGATGAATAGTGGAAGGAGATCAGCAATATTATCAAGGTAGTACTGAAATAGGACGATAATGTGAACTTCATTTTCATTTTTGTGTATTTTATGATATAGGTTTTCGCGGTATATGATAGATTGATGCAATGCTCTTACGTATATTAAAGTGTATATATAGTGGAATTTAGTAGTGGGGTGTGATGTATTAATTGATATCATGTGTACACGAAGACCCGTGACTTAAACCGACTTGAAAGGATATTATTTAATTAGATTGGAAAGAACATTGATGTGTGCGTCCACATTACCGCCGACTATTTATCCCTTGACCTTATAATATGCTGTGAAATAATTAATGATAGAACCACAAACCGTTAGTGATCGAATGGTCCGTTCCATTAATAGCAAGTAGTGTCATTTATTTTGAGGGTTCGAAAATAATTATTATGTTGGTGGGCCTTATAAGAGATCTTGATCTTGGAATCTTGTCGGTTTAGGTGTGCCGACCCTTACTACCCAACCTGAGAACGGACAGCTAATGCGTTCCACTCGAAATGATTATGTTTATTACACTATGTCTCTAAATAGCCGAGCAATTCATACTTCTCGACTTACCAAAATAATTCAAGCACCGCATGCTGTAACCCATTTGAATGCCAGTATACGATATCCATGGTCTACATATATGGATTATATATTCTGCATATTAGTATATTTTTACGCGTTACATATATTATGCATGGATTTGGCTACCGTAAGATATTTAGTTTTGGCTAACGTTAAGATTTTTTAGTTTTGGCATGGTTCGAACATAAATAAATGGTAAGAATAGCGACATAACAAGTTTCAATCAAATTGTTGGCGTCGATTTTGTGATAAGATTGTGTCAACCACTAAAATGCGACTACATACACTTGATAAACGATACCCTTTGATTTTCAACTTATCGATAAAAACATTCTTAGGGTATGAGCAACTGTGCTAGGGCAATTCAAGTATGTCGTGTTATAATAGTTTTAGTTTTTGAAAAGAACATATCTAAAATAAAAGAATTGTGTTATAGTTGAAGAGTTATGACTTTGGGAGAACGCCATAACAATCTGAAGCTATATTTTTTTCGGAGAGAATCTGAAGCTATATTATTGAAGCTTAACTGATGAATAAATCGATCGAAATCTACCTCTTAGTGTTGAATTTTGCGGAATGATATTATATTGTACTTCTGCTAATAATGATTTTCTTGTGCAAAAGATATATGCTACATGTTAAAAAACTAGTCATTGGAATATAGCCGTTGGGACACTAATGACTGAATATCCCACAATCTTCTCCTGATTTTGCCTTGATTTTGCATGGTTTGAGATCTGATCGTAATCTTAAACACTCCCTTCAAGTTGGACTTTGAAATATTTTGATAAGTCAAATTTGGAATGATATGGTGATCATCGTGACTTCTGCATCGATCCTTTATTTTTGTGTGGAGCTTGAGACTTTCATCGGGACTTGCTCCAACGTGGTAACCACAATATGTGGTTTATCTTTTTATAAAGTGGCCATGGCTCTCTATACCGTGGGTAGTTCGAGGGTTTTACCATCTTTATTTTTGGGTGGCTCCTCCTTAGAGTGCGCTTGAGTGGCTCCTCCGGAGAGTGCACTTGGGTTACTCCGATGTATCGTTTGCCTTTTTTTAGGTGATTCACAGTGTCATACGTCCGAGAGCACCTGTTTCTCGACCGAACTGTCAGACAATATCAAAATGAGTTTAGGTTCCTCTCTTTTTGTTTTACATAATACAATTCAAGAAATATAGGTTGATCTACTTCCCTTTATTGACGTGATGGTCTTGTTCACACTTAACGTTGAGGTGACATCCTTGAAAGGATTTTTCGAGTGGCGAGCTTCGGGTGTGTCTGCGTGGACTTGACGTCCGGCACAATGATTTTACATTGCGAGCGAAAAGCTTGGTGTGTGCTAAGAGGTAAGTTGTTTATGATTTTGATTGGGAGTCTCGATGGCTTCTGGTGGTGGCGGTTGTTTTTTTTTCTTTTACTTCTTTTATTTTGTCAGGGTTTCCTTTTCCTGCTCTGATACCATGTTGAATTTTGCGAAATGTTATATATTGTACTTCTGTTAAATTGATCTTCTTGTGCAAGAGATGCCTATATATAGGCTACATATTAAAAAACTAGCCTGTTAGGAATTATCTATTGTGTTCAATAATTATTTTATCTTTGCTTTGTAATTTTATTTAAGTGAGCTGGACTTTTATTTGTAAAGCCCAGTGAGCTTATTTGTAATGGGCTTTCAAGAAGTCCAAGCACTATTTACCAACACATGTGGTATAAGTGCTAAAAACCCTAACACGTTAGGGTTGTCTTCTGTGTGTGAAAAATACAGAGAGAAAATTTTAAAAAGGAGCTCTCCCAACCCCAAGGACTCACGCACGCACAACACTCCACGCTGCTTCAATTCTTCTATCTTTAATCGTGGTAAAACTCTTTGTTTTGTTGGATATACTAGGACTAACAAGTGGTATCAGAGCCAAACACGTTAGGATTTGAGCAAGTTTCTGAAATTTTTGCGTTTATTTTTCAGTTTCGAATTCTCCCATGTTCTTGAGTTTTTGAGTTGATTTTGCTGTTTTTGCAAAAGCTAGAGTTAAATAGGTTGTTTCGAGTGATTTTCAGTGTCTACCCAACAATTTTCAGTTGATTTGAGTGACGTTAAGGTAATCGAGTCTGAACTTCGTCACTCTGTTATCCATGAAATTTCTTGGGTAGATGGTGTGTTTGGGTTGAATTTCGGGTAAAATTGCACATTTTTTTCAATTTCGAGCGATTTTCAGCGTTTTGCTACAGTACCCGCGAATTTCAGGCGATTTTTTTTCAATTTCGTGCGAATTTGGCTTGTCAACACCCGAATTTTGACTGATCAACCCGATTTTGGCTGGTCAACACCCGAATTGGCTGGTCAACCCGAATTTTGACTGTTCAGCACCCGAATTTTGACTGTCCACCCGATTTTGACTGGTCAACACCCGAATTGACTGGTCAACCCGAATTTTGACTGGTCAACACCCGAAATTTGACTGGTCATCAATCCAAATTGGGCTGATCCACTACAGTAATCGCTCGATTTGGTAAAAAATAATATCAATAATAATAATAATAATATTAAAAATACAATAAAATAAAATAAAAAAAGAAAAAATCGCCCGATTCCGCTACAGTAATCGCCCGATATGCTCCGAAAATGCTACGGTCGCCTGACGCTACAGTGCATCTGTTTTAAATCTCAATTCGCCCGATGCAATTTAAAAAAAAAATTGGCCATTTCAAAAACAATCGGCCGATTAGTCCTTGGTCAAACTATCTTTTTTAGTCAAAACGCAAAAGGCTATCCACCCAACTCATGGGCCACGTCTTGATCAATTGTAAGTCTTGGTAGAATTCGGGAAAAAAAATAATAAATAAATAGTATTAAATTCAGCACTTTGCAATCGATCATAGAATTTAGCCAATCACTGCATTATATTTTTGACCACTTGTCCCATAGGAAATTTCAGCCAATCAAAGAGAAACTTTTGGGTTCTTTTTCTTGAATTCCACTTTCAATTTCGGGCACCTCTTCTTATTTACTATTTCGGGCACTTCTTATTTCAACCAACAAATTCGGCTCCAATCATAAAGCAAATTCGGCCACTTCATTTTAATTAAAAAAATTCATTTATCCTAGTTAATGCGGTGAAAATTCTTAATCACTCACATCTTAAATCCACAAAACGTGTCAACGATCAAATATCCAATTAGATTAAGTTAAAAAAAAATTTAGATCAACAACATCGAAAATTCAACTTCCTACTCAAATACATACACAGGTAAGAACCCACACACCCAATCAATCAATGACACCCTTCCACAAGTCCCATAGAAAGAAGAACTCCGAGCCAATCAAATGCTATAATTGCGGCAAACTTGGGCACACGGCTATAGACTGCTTCCTACCCAGAAAGAACGATGAGGAATACTACTCCAGAAAACTACGACAGATTAATCAAACGAAAACTGGAGCAGCCTTGATGGCAGAACATGACAGCTGGCCCGATGAAACATCTGAAAGCGAGCAAGAGAATGTAGCCAAAATAACCCAAGTGAAAGGAGCTAACTCGGAGGCAAAGGACATGGAAGCAGAAAATGCTGGTAAAAACGAGGAAGTTTTCAGAAAGGGAGGTAGAATCTATTGACCCCCTTTTGTATTTCGAACTCCAAGAAAAATTTACAACTCTTCATAGAAATTACAAGTCAATAGTAGCTGATCTAGATATGAAACGTGAAAACGTAGATAGACTACAAACTAGCTTAGCTAATTCCGAAACCAGTTTAGCTGAATCAGCGTCAAAAGTCATTGACTTAACAAATAAAGTCTCAAACTACGAGCAAACAACAAGTCAATGTGCAGATCACGAAACGATCATCAAGGACTTGCAAGCTCGGTTTGATAACAATTACCAATGTCTACTCAGGCAGCTTCGAGAAATGAGTAATCTTGACTGTATGCTGGAAGTAGCGCAGTCAAAAATTGACAGTCGCGATGCTGAAATTGTAAAGTTGAAGACACAGGTTAGCGAGCTAAACGCTAAATTGACAACTTGCGATGACGAGCGAATCACCAAAACATGCGAGTTAGATATCCTGAATAAAGAACGTGTAAAATTGTATGCTAGGATTAAAAAGCTAGAGGATCTCCTAACAAAGAGAGGACAAACAGATCGAACGATCTTCTTGAACCAGCCTAAGGACACAAAATTCTACGATCCACGTGCAGGTTTAGGCTTTGTTCCAAACCCTACCCCCAATGTGAAGGAATTTAACCCTTATGATCCATATGATATTAGTTATTTAGGGATTAACATGCCTAAATTAATGGCCTTCGCACCAGAAATTGATGCTATCGAGCAGACTAAAAGAGATAGGAAAATAGGAGTTGAAATACCACTCGACTATGAAGTATTGAATAATAGCTACAAGACAAGGGAAATACCTTTGTGTGATGACTATTTAGATGCTCTTATTCCTCCTTCAACACCAATCGCTGTCGAGAACACATCTCGTGACTTAGCACAATCCAGTCCCTCTAGTGCATATATCCCAGTAGTTATTAAGGAAATCTCTGACTTGCGCTCGACCCTAGAGTCCGAAAAGATTGTTTTTCAGGTAGAAAATGACGTGCTATTGACAATAATTTCCTCACTCGAAAAGCAAATCAACAACATTATAGCTTCGGCCTCTCCACAAATGTCTCTAGATGAGTCTAAAATGGAAACTCTGACCAAGCCTATAACGTTAAGAAAGCAGCATGCATCGAGAAAATCAAAGCCTACCAACTTATCCTCGCATGCACCCACAGGTAAAATTTTAAATAGAATGTAAGGGAAGGAGATAGCCACGGGAGACGACCTATTATTTGAAAATCGTGCCTCTTCTTTTAAGAAGAATGAGGCAATTAAATCTAGAGCATCAAGCTCAAATTTGCATAGTAGGCATATATCGCAAGCTAAATCTAACCTTCCTACATCTCCAGCCATGAGTTCATTTTCTGAACTTGTACGAACGTCTATGCTCTCTAATTTCCATTATTCTTATGATGATGCGCTTGCCTTAAATTCTCGTTTTAGATTAGCAAATGCAAGTACAATCAAGACCGATACACACTTCTTTGCTAAGTCAGGCTCACAGACTCCAAAAGAGAAGACTCAAACAAAAGGAAATACAAAGCCTGCACATTCGTCTCCCAAGTCCAGTTCTAAACTTGACAAACGAGAAGGACACAAAAGCATCCATCCAAAGCACCCTAAGACTGAAGCTAAAGTTTCGGGAATTAAGCAAATTTGGATTACAACACGAGAAATTAGGGCAAGCACTAGCCTTTGTTATCCCTTAGGAATTAGAAAGATTTGGGTTCCTAAATCAACAATTAACGCTATAGATAAATCTAAAATTGACTTAGGACATAAATCAATGAAAGATGCATGCATAAACACTAGACCTAATATGAATGGACCCATTCTTAGATGGGTACCAAAATCTGCTTGAGATGTTTTGCAGTTTCCAGCATGGGTAGGTACTTAGAGAGCTGCTCCACAGCCATGACTGGTTTGCAACGAGAGCGGCCGCAACACCCCTCATGTTTGGTACCTGAACCTGCCCCACATACGTGATCAAGGGATGGGATGCGGACAGCTAAAACCACACTGGCGAATTTGGTAAATTCTAAATATGCATAAAATTATCTATTCGTAATTTACTGTAATTTCAATATGCATATGTGCTCAAATGAATAACATCCTAATATGTTAGTAAAATCTAAGAAGAACTGCATTTTATTTTGAAATACATTTTCCTTCCTAGTACATGATTAAGTAAGGTTCCCCGAAACTCGTAGTTATATTTATGGGAAGCTTTATTTGTAAACTTAAGGGGAAGAAATTTTAGAAATGAGATAATCTCCGCCAAAATTATTTAATCAAAGAGGAGTTTCTGAAATATTTTTGTTAATTTTACCTTTATAAGTTTCTGAACTGAAATTTTTCAAATTCATTTATGTTTTTCTCACCGAAACTGAGCATCGCTCGAAAGTACTTTTGGAACCTTTGAATCGACCGAACTTATGAATCGGGAAATTAGGTTTTATTCTAGAGGTTCTAATTCCCAAAAAACTTCAGATATTGAGGGGGTGTAGCTATTTTTGCGAATGATCTTTACACGTTTCGTACACCTTTCCAAATGCGAAAAACACCCTTACAACTCAAATACGCAAAACACCCTTAAAATGCGAAAAAAATACTCCCACAACACAAACTATGAAAATTACATTACCAAAATACTTAACAGTCTCAAAAGCACATACACCTGGTGATCGAGCGGATCGAGTAATAAAATAAGACGAATACTAACGAATTATCCTACGCTCAACAGGCAAGTGTACCTATCGAAATAGCATATACGTATCAAGTATTCGAGTATCGAATCCCTAGGGAACTATATACTTAGAAAACCATCGTCTAAATATCCTAGTAAATATTTTTGGGTTGTTGAAACGATAAATAATAATAACAACTGAGTAAAATGGTACGAAGAGGAAAACCCTGATGGAAACAACGTATTTTAGACTTCGAATCCCCCTAGCTCGACCAAAACATATATCAAGTACACGTAAGCAACGCTGTCATTAGACCGTAGAGATTCATACAACATGTGTACGAATTCATACGACTGACGAAACTGCGCCTTATCATACGAGACTCGCAAACAACTAATCAACGATTTAAGTAGCCGGGCAAGCTTCCCTAACTACTTAACCGATGATCGCATTAAAATCACAGTGAATCCCGCTATTAGATTTGACTCTAATCCGGCGGGGTAGTTCAACCTATCTCTAGCGATGAGTTTATTCCGCTCGTTTACGAGTGGTCTAATCGTTCGCCCCTCTCTCGAGCGTAGCGTACGATTTCCCAACTTTGTTAACTTAAACACATAGACATGGCCAAGCTAACTAGACATTTTCAATCACATAGACATAATTAAAATCATATGCTTCATAAACGAGTCATAACGACAACATAACATCAAATACACGTACACATACGATCGATCGCACTAGGGTTCATCTCATCTCAAATACACAATATTTAACACCGAAGATATCATAAATGCTTCCCTGAATTCGGCTTCGAAGTTAATCTCGTCCTTCACTGAGTTCTTCTATCGAGCACTTGGTGAGCAACTAATGTTGTGTTCTTGGGGCTAAGAATGGTAACGTGTATGTGACTATGTATATGTATATATGAGCTTAGAGTGGTCTTTCACGTACCTTCTCTTCCTCCTCTTTCTTCTCATTTCATTAGCTCTATATATAGACGATTTCTCCTTCATTCATTATCTTTCTTGAGCGTTTCTTCAACGTAAGTTCCAAGGAGAGGAAATTTGAGAGATCTTTAGCCTCCAAAGTCTTAGTTGCAGCCCCCAAAATCTGATTTCATGCTTGCTATTAAACTGAATGGCTTGTCTTATGCAGAGAATTGGTCGCAAGATCTTACATGTGTGATCTTTACTCTGACTTGGATGCAAGTATAAGCTAACGTCGTTTCTTATTTTGTGCTTGACTTTTAACATGGCCATATGGACGTTCACGGCTTCGTGTATGCATTCTCACGGCCGTGACAACCTAAAGCCTGAAGAAAATGATGTTTCTGCCCGTGTTCACGGCTTCGTGTACTACCATTCACGGCCGTGAAGCGTTCGGGGGTTAGAAAATGGGTTTCTGCACGCCTTCACGGCCTCTAGCACCTCCTTTCACGGCCATGAAGCACCCTTCACGGCCTAGTTGATCAATGTTCACGGCCGTGACACAATCGGGTAAGAAAACAGCTCTCTGGTGCTCTTCACGGCCTCGTACAAACCATTCACGGCCGTGACTAATTTTCTGCAAAACAGCAGCACATTCAAAAATTCATATCTCCCATTCTAGACCTAGGATTGAAAATCCATTTGGACATAATCAAGATTAACAAGTCCTCTATCTAAGGTTAAAATTTCAGGTCCATCGGACGTCATTTACCCCGTGATCATTGAGAAATAAGAAACTGTCGCAAAACTGCCGTAAAACGTTTGATTTTGTTGTGAAACCATATTATAGCACAAAAATAATCCAAACGTCTTCAGTTATAATGCAAACGACTTAAATTTAACATATATAAACGTAAGAAAATACGTTTATCAAATTTCCCCACACTTAAACGTTTGCTTGTCCTCAAGCAAATAAATGAAATGGCATATAAAAGTATAAAATCATGCAACGTATCAATTAAGAATGAAATCACGTAGGAGATAATGCAAGTAAAGCCGGAAATCATATTCGAAATCAACAACTAACCACACGACTTCCTTAGAAATACCTATCAAGATTCGCACCTCACAAAGATTCACTCAATCACTAAGTGTATGGGTTAAGATGTCGGTGATATCTCTCGGGTCACGCACTAATCTAATCCCTACCATAAGCATGCAAATGATTCGTAAATCTACCACCTTCAATGTTCATGCGTGAATCGGAAGGTCTTTACCGGGTTATAATACGGCTAAGATATGTAATATATATATAAGGAATAAGCATAAAAGGATATGAGCTGTAGTCGTGTCGGAATTATGCCATCATCTCGATTGCACCAAATCCGCCGTTCTTATTCATCACTTCTATTCTTTTGCATTCGTCGTTTCTTTTTTTTTCCACCAAGCCCTTCTTCTTTCGACTTCTCGATCAAGGAAATAGGTAAAATGGTTTCGAGAGTGAAAGATTATCGGAGGAAGGGTTCTTAGTCGTATTTTTTTTTCTACATTTTTTTTCCTTTTTTTTTGGACATCAGCTCGGAAAATTTAGTACGGGTTGCGCTTCTTAAGTCCGGCACTCAACTTCCACTTCTACTATCGCTCCAATGGTTTTATGTCTGAAGGCTTAATCAGGGTCGGCAATTTATAATCCGGTTTTCACAAATAAAGGGCTCAGGCTCAAAGTGGCTAACTACGGGGGCTAGTCGTGGTCGGATACTTTGGCTATGGACCTAAATCCTAATGCCTTCCTCATTTTCACGCAATCACACTTTAAGTAGTTTCAAAACGCAATACACAAGCAAGTTCTGAAGAGAAATAAATTAAGCATGATTCACACAACCAAAGAAATGAGCAAAAAACTCGTAGGCTCAAAAATCTCACAAAAATAAGGTTATGTGTACGAATCTATCAGGTATCGCCAAGTTCATCTATGTAAGAGAGAAGTCGACTCGCATATGTATCCTAATTACTCACAAGATTTCTAACATGAAATCACCCTTTGATTGAAGGAAACATGATTTTCGAAAAAGTTTATGCCAATTTTCGAAAAAATTTATACCAAAAATCAAGTCATGCACATATAAGATGTTTGCATTAATTTCGCAGAATTCCCTCCCACACTTAAGATTTATGTTGCCCTCAACGTAATAATTATGTAACACAAGGAAAAAATTTATACCAAAAATCAAGTCATGCACATATAAGATGCTTTGTACGACTCCTCCCCACACTTGAGATTTTGAGTTCCCTGCGATCATCAAAAAACAAAATCATAAAAAACTAAAAATGCGCATAGAAATAAAAGAAAAACATAGGATAGGCTTGTGGTGCCTCCCAAGTAGCGCTTTCTTTAATGTCTTTTAGCTAGACATAGTTCGGAGGATTTTAGCGTTTTGTGGTGTTGAGGAGGTGAATCGTTTCCTTCCCGAGTGCCTCGATGTCACCGCCATAGTAATGCTTGAGACGCTGCCCGTTCACCTTGAAGGTCCCATTTTTCTGGGTGTGTGATCTCGACAGTTCCGTAGGGAAACACTCGGGTCACCGTGAATGGGCCAGACCACCTCGATTTCAGCTTACCCGGAAATAATCGCAGCCGCGAATTATACAGCAGGACCTGGTCGCCTTCTTGGAATTCCCGCTTCATGATCTTCCGATCATGATATTGCTTCGTACGCTCCTTGTAGATGCGGGTATTCTCGTAAGCCATTTGTCTCCACTCGTCAAGCTCGTTGACCTGCAACATTCGCTTTTCACCTAAAAGATTCAAATCAAAGTTAAGTTTCTTTAGAGCCCAATATGCTTTGTGTTCTAGCTCGACGGGTAGATGACAAGATTTCCCGTAAACAAGTCTATATGGCGTGGATCCGATAGGCGTTTTGTAGGCTGTCCGGTACGCCCACAATGCGTCGTTTAATTTGTTTGGCCAATATCGCCTATGATGCTCCACGGTCTTTTCGAGTATGCGCTTTAGCTCCCTGTTTACGACTTCTGCTTGGCCGCTCGCTTGAGGATGGTACGCAGTAGTAACACTATGTTTCATGCCGTATTTCTCGAGCGTCCTTGCAAATTGAGTATTACAGAAATGCGTACCTTTATCGCTAATAATGCAACGAGGTGAGCCAAATCGAGAAAATAATGTTTTCAAAAATTTTACGACAACCCTAGCATCATTAGTGGGTAGCGCTTGTGCCTCTACCCATTTTGAAACATAATCAACTGCAACTAGGATATATCGATTCTTGAAAGAGGTAGGAAACGGACCTATAAAATCAATGCCCCAGACGTCAAATATTTCACACACAAGAATAAAATTCTGAGGCATTTCACTTCGCTTAGAAATATTACCTGTCCGTTGGCACCTATCACATTCCTCTACGTATTTTTGAGCATTTTTAAAAATCGTAGGCCAATAAAAACCACATTCGAGTACCTTTTGTGCAGTTCGATTACCTCCGTAATGTCCTCCACATGGCCCCGAATGACAATGGCTCAAGATTTTAACCGTCTCGGGAAAAAGACACGCATCGCCGGATTATCTTGTCTGCGCAAACCCTAAACAAATACGGATCATCTCAAAAATAATACTTCAAGTCCGAGAAGAATTTCTTCCTCTGATGACTTGTGTATCCCTTTGGCATGATCCTAGCGACAAGATAATTAGCAAAATCAGCGTACCACGGGGTTTCATCGAATACCTCACGTATAGCATATAGATGCTCATCGGGAAATTGGTCTCGGATGACTTCGTCGTTGGTAACCTCGTGGGCTGCGCCTTCAAGTCTTGACAAGTGATCGGCTGCACAATTCTCGGTACCTTTTTGGTCACGAAATTCCACGTCGAACTCTTGGAGTAACAGAATCCATCGGATAAGCCTCGGTTTTGTATCTGGTTTCGCGAAGAGGTGTTTGAGGGCCGAATGGTCCGTGTATATGATGACTTTCGAGAGAACGAGATATGGACGGAATTTATCGACGGCGAACACGACTGCGAGCAACTCCTTCTCCGTGGTAGTATCATTCGCCTGGGCCTCGTTTAGAGTTTTGCTTGCATAGTGTATCGGCTGAAAATGTTTTTCCCGTCGCTGTCCTAAAACTGCACCTACTGCAAAATCACTCGCATCACACATTAGTTCGAACGGTAGGCTCCAATCGGGAGCTACCATGACAGGAGCATTAATTAGCTTATCCTTAAGTATGTTAAATGCATTCAGGCATTCTGGTGTAAATTCGTAAGGTACGTCTTTCTCAAGCAAGCGCGTTAAAGGTCTAGCAATTTTAGAAAAATCCTTGATAAATCTACGATAAAAACCTGCATGTCCTAGGAAACTTCTAATTGCCCTTATCGATGAAGGTGGAGGTAATCGTTCTATGGTTTCTATTTTAGCTCTATCTACCTCGATACCTCTCGACGATATCTTATGACCTAAAACAATACCCTCTCTTACCATAAAATGACATTTCTCCCAATTTAGCACAAGGTTTGTTTCCTCGCATCGCTGGAGCACTTTCTTTAAATTAAATATGCATACCTCGAATGAGTCACCAAAAATTGAAAAATCATCCATGAATACCTCCATTCCGTCACCTATTAGTTTATCGAAGATAGCCATCATGCAACGTTGGAAGGTGGCCGGAGCATTGCAAAGTCCAAAAGGCATCCGTCGGTAGGCGAATGTACCAAACGGGCACGTGAACGTCGTCTTCTCTTGATCCTCGGGTGCAATGGGAATCTGCAAATAACCTGAAAGTCCATCGAGAAAACAATAAAATTCATGACCAGACAACCGTTCAAGCATTTGATCAATAAAAGGAAGAGGAAAATGGTCTTTTCGCGTCGCGTCATTTAATTTGCGGTAGTCAATGCAAACGCGCCATCCCGTGACAGTCCTCGTCGGAATGAGTTCATTTTTCTCGTTGGGCACAACTGTCATTCCTTTTTTTTCGGCACTACCTGAACTGGGCTCACCCATGCACTGTCCGAGATTGGGTAAATCACTCCCGCGTCGAGCAGTTTTATTACCTCGGCCTTCACCACCTCCTTCATGTTGGGGTTCAAACGCCTTTGGTGTTGTACCACCGGTTTGAAGTCGTCTTCCATTAGAATTTTATGCATGCAAAAGGCCGGGCTAATCCTCGGATATCCGATATCTTCCATGCAAGTGCCCTCTTGTGCTCCCGTAGTGTGTTTAAGAGCATGAGTTTCTGCTCCTTCTCCAGTTTTGACGCGATGATTACCGGAAGCTTTGCATTCTCCTCGAGGAAAGCGTACTCCAAGTGATCGGGCAATTGTTTGAGCTCGAGCATTGGTGGTTCCTCGATCGAGATCTTCTCACAATTTTCACTGCTGCTCTTTTGCACCTCGATCGTTGATTCCTCATTGACATTCTCATCTACATCTGCTTGGGCAACATCGAGGGGCAGGTCATCATTCGGCTCTTTCTTATGGAGTTCCTCGTTTTCCTCTATTTCTTGCTTCGAGATGAAGGAATCAGGCTGCGAAAGTCCCTGCAACGATAAGAATTCATTCCACGCATCGATATAAAAACACTTATCGTCTAACTTCTCGGCATTATTCATGGACTCGGTCATATCAAATGTCACTTTCTCACTATCTATAGTTAATGTCAATGTTCCATTACGAACATCGACCATAGTCCCTCCGGTAGCGAGGAATGGTCTTCCTAATATTAGAGGAATATTTTCATCTTCCTCCATGTCGAGAATTACGAAATCTGCAGGAATGATAAATTTATCGACTTTAACAAGAACGTCTTCGATAATACCCCTAGGATATTTAACAGATCTATCCGCTAATTGTATACTCATCCTAGTAGGTTTGGGTTCTCCTAAGCCGAGTTTCTTGAACATCGAATAAGGCATTAAATTTATACTAGCACCTAAGTCAGCCAATGCCTTATGTACTACAAGATCCCCTATTAAACAAGGTATAGTGAAACTCCCTGGGTCTTTTAATTTTTTCGGGATTTTGCTTTGCAAGATGGCAGAGCACTCCCCTCGTAGTTCGACTGTGGACACGTCTTCGAGCTTGCGTTTGTTCGTGATAAGGTCCTTCAAGAATTTTGCCCAACGAGGCATCTGCGCAAGAGCTTCGACAAGAGGTAAATTAATATGTAATTGTTTAAAAATTGCAAGAAATTTACCAAACTGGTCGTCAACGATGTCCCTTTTAAGCCTCGCTGGGTATGGAATCTTTGGTTGATACGTCTTGACGGGTGGCTTAGATACGGTCTCCTCTTCTTTGTCGGCCTCAATGTTTGCTTTCACGGGCTCAACATTTTTCTTCTTCAATTTCTGCACTTCCTCGAGCTCTCTCCTGTTGCGAAGCGTTACCGCCTTGACATGGTGGTCCTTTGGGTTGGTCTCGTTGTAGCTCGGCAACGAACCTGGAGGACGTTGTTGGATTGATTGTGCAATCTGCCCAACTTCTTTCTCCAAGGCTCGTAGGAAAGATTCGGTGTTTTGCAACCGTGCCTCTTGATTGTCCAAGCGAGAGTCGAGCTTTCCCATTAGCTTCTCGAGCATCCCCTCTAGCTTATTACCGCGACCTTCAGGGGCAACTTCGGAATTTCCACCGTGGTATCCATGTGACCTTTGATTTTGAAATCCCGGTGGAGCTTGTTGTTGATTCCCATAGGCCAGGTTCGGATGAGCTCGATTTGGAATGAAGTTTCGCTGACCTTGGTAATTCCCCATGTAATCGACTTGCTCAGTCGTAATAGCAGCTGGGCAGTGAGCTGCATCGTGGCTTCCTCCGCATGTAGCGCATGGCGGAATATACGTCGGATATGAATGAGAAGGCGCACCGACTACAGGGGTCATCGGGGCAGTTTGTAATTGGACTGAGTTAACGGCCGGCTTCGTTGCTAGCTTAGGCATGAGTGCGTTCATCAAGGTTTGCATTTGAAGATTAGTTGCGGACATTTGTTGTTGTAGAGCATCGAACTTGGCATTCATCGCAGTGGTGTTGTCGACATCGTACATCCCTGGAGGTTTACCTCGATTGCTTGAACTCCCTCGTCGGAAACTATTTGCACTATAGTCTTCGATAAGATTCCAGCCCTCTGTAGCGCTGAGATTACATAGGCCTCCGTTGCATGCTCCGTCTAGTAATTGCACGGTATGGTCGTTTAAAGATTCATGGAACCGCTGGTCATCCCGTGTTGAGGGAATCGGTTCAAAAGCGCTTTGAATCTAGTCCATACGTCATATAGATTTTCGCCTTCCTTCTGCTTAAATCGGTGAGGTCCATCTTTAGTTTGAGAGCCTTGGAAGGTGGAAAGAAGTAATTGATAAAGGTGTCATGCATCTGGTCCCAAGTGGTGATAGATCGTTCGGGAAGTAGGTTGAACCACTCCTTGGCATTGCCCCGCAGAGAGAAAGGAAACAAGTAGAGTCGAATGGCATCTGAACTTACACCTTGTACCCGTATTGCATCGGTTACGGATAGAAAGTCTCGGATGTGGCGATAAGCATCTTCCTCGAAGAGTCCATCGTATTGAGCCGTCGCCTGCAGCATTTGGAGCCAATGATGTTTGAGCTCAAAATTATTCGGTACCTGAGGAAGTACTATTTCCGAGCTAATTGTTCCCACATCGTTGTTTCTCCTGAGTTCTCTCATTGGTGGTTCTTGCACTGCTAATGGCATTCCATCGTTATTTGGAGTCGCCATTTCGTCTTGCCTTGCGTTTTCTCGCACGTTGCGACGAAAAGTCCTTTCGATCTCCGGGTCTCCTTCCACTAATGGTAGCGTAGGGTTCCTTCGGGTCATGCACCTTCGTACACGTACCTAGACCAAAAGAAATATGACTAAACAAAGATTTTGTTACTTAATAATAAATAGCTAGAATAATAAACTACGGTTTCTCTAATATCGATAGTTCCCCGGCAACGGCGCCAAAAACTTGATCGAGCGGATCGAGTAATAAAATAAGATGAATACTAACGAATTATCCTACGCCCAACAGGAAAGTGTACCTATCGAAATAGCATATACGTATCAAGTATTCGAGTATCGAATCCCTAGGGAACTATGTACTTAGAAAGCCATCGTCTAAATATCCTAGTAAATATTTTTGGGTTGTTGAAACGATAAATAATAATAACAACTGAGTAAAATGGTACGAAGAGGAAAACCCTGATGGAAACAACGTATTTGAGACTTCGAATCCCCCTAGCTCGACCAAAACATATATCAAGTACACGTAAGCAACACTGTCATTAGACCGTGGAGATTCCTACAACATGTGTACGAATTCATACGACTGACGAAACTGCGCCTTATCATACGAGACTCGCAAACAACTAATCAACGCTTTAAGTAGCCGGGCAAGCTTCCCTAACTACTTAACCGATGATCGCATTAAAATCACAGTGAATCCCGCAATTAGATTGACTCTAATCCGGCGGGGTAGTTCAACCTATCTCTAGCGATGAGTTTATTCCGCTCGTTTACGAGTGGTCTAATCGTTCGCCCCTCTCTCGAGCGTAGCGTACGATTTCCCAACTTTGTTAACTTAAACACATAGACATGGCCAAGCTAACTAGACATTTTCAATCACATAGACATAATTAAAATCATATGCTTCATAAACGAGTCATAACGACAACATAACATCAAATACACGTACACATATGATCGATCGCACTAGGGTTCATCTCATCTCAAATACACAATATTTAGCTACTCATAATGATCACAACAAAACACGTAATTAACACCGAAGATATCATAAATGCTTCCGTGAATTCGGCTTCGAAGTTAATCTCGTCCTTCACTGAGTACTTCTATCGAGCACTTGGTGAGCAACTAATGTTGTGTTCTTGGGGCTAAGAATGGTAACGTGTATGTGACTATGTATATGTATATATGAGCTTAGAGTGGTCTTTCACGTACCTTCTCTTCCTCCTCTTTCTTCTCATTTCATTAGCTCTATATATAGAGACGATTCCTTCTTCATTCATTATCTTTCTTGAGCATTTCTTCAATGTAAGTTCCAAGGAGAGGAAATTTGAGAGATCTTTAGCCTCCAAAGTCTTAGTTGCAGCCCCCAAAATCTGATTTCATGCTTGCTATTAAACTGAATGGCTTGTCTTATGCAGAGAATTGGTCCCAAGATCTTACGTGTGTGATCTTTACTCTGACTTGGATGCAAGTATAAGCTAACGTCGTTTCTTATTTTGTGCTTGACTTTTAACATGGCCATATGGACGTTCACGGCTTCGTGTATGCATTCTCACGGCCGTGACAACCTAAAGCCTGAAGAAAATGATGTTTCTGCCCGTGTTCACGGCTTCGTGTACTACCATTCACGGCCGTGAAGCGTTCGGGGGTTAGAAAATGGGTTTCTGCACGCCTTCACGGCCTCTAGCACCTCCTTTCACGGCCATGAAGCACTCTTCACGGCCTAGTTGATCAATGTTCACGGCCGTGACACAATCGGGTAAGAAAACAGCTCTCTGGTGCTCTTCACGACCTCGTACAAACCATTCACGGCCGTGACTAATTTTCTGCAAAACAGCAGCACATTCAAAAATTCATATCTCCCATTCTAGACCTCGGATTGAAAATCCCTTTGGACATAATCAAGATTAACAAGTCCTCTATCTAAGGTTAAAATTTCAGGTCCATCGGACGTCATTTACCCCGTGATCATTGAGAAATAAGAAGCTGTCGCAAAACTGCCGTAAAACGTTTGATTTTGTTGTGAAACCATATTATAGCACAAAAATAATCCAAACGGCTTCAGTTATAATGCAAACGACTTAAATTTAACATATATAAACGTAAGAAAATACGTTTATCACCTGGCCAGGACCCAACAAAGAACAACCATTAAAGCGATGAACAAACACATGAGAAGTTAAATCTCGAGTACTAACATATCCAAATTGCGTTTGAAACTACGCATTAACTCTGCATGTTCCTCGTTCTCTTTATGATCTTGCTGTTGATTCCAGTTCATCTCTGTGAACTCGATTCGTTTGTATGAATTGTTTGAATGGTTTATGGTATTACCGTGTTGTTCAAACGTGTCTACTTATAGGCACGATTCCAACAACGAAATCACTATTGTCCCGACAAGCATGATAAATGATATCAAAAATCTTTTACTTGAGGGTTCAGCGCCGCGGAGGAAAGGTATGCTTTCTTCGTCGATTATCGGATTTTGTGTCCCACAAATCGATTTGAGAAACTCGTTGATTTGATATTTATTTAGGGGCCTGATTTTTGAACTCTGTGCTTTAGATTAGCTGAAAATATCGCATATGTCAGTTCAGGGAAATTCTTTTCAGTTTTGCTTAACGACTTTTGGGTCAAAATCCTTAAGTTAGAAATTGAGTCGCACGAAACTGAGTCGCCCGAAACCGACTTCTAGGAAATCTTTATCAAACTCGGTTGAAACTGAAATAGTTCTTGGCGAAAATGAGAATCGCCCGAAACTGAGAAACGCCCGAAACTGAGTCTTCCTTTTAAACTTTTCTCGGAAAAACTGGGACTCGCCTGAAACTGCGTCGCCCGAAATTGCAATTGTGTAATTCAAGATTTCATACTTCCCTAATCGCCCGAATCTAGTTTCGATCGAAACTCAACAGTTTCCCTGGTCTATATTGAATCGCCCGAAACTCAGTCACCCTTCCCCATTCTCCCGACTTCATCTCAAATTGCTCTAAAAGCCATTGAAATTTAGGCCAGACTCACGATTTTGACTTTATGTGCCCAGTTTTAACTTATATTTGATTTTCCTCTTAGTCCGATGTAAAATTTTCACTCTTACATGAATTCATCAATTGTGCGAAAGAAACTAACAGCACGACACATCTTCAAACTCCACATTTTACAAACTCGATACACTTAACTTTGAAAATTCTTCAAAAACACCTAGTGAAAAACTTCAACTCCCAGCGTGCATGGTATCTTGGGCTGCTCCACAGACACGACTGGTTGACGATGCGAGCAACCAAACGTAGGTAAACTCTTTATGCATCCTTTGTAACTTTTGCATGCATATCTGTTGAAAATTCAATTTACCTACTTAAAGAAAACAATAGGGTACATTGTAGACATGCATGCCTCAGAAGAACTTTGAATATTGAATTTAGCATGCATATGAGCTGAAATGCCTAAATACCCTGCTATAGGTACAATTTTCACTTTGCATACATCTTAAAGAATTCTCGAGCTTAAAACGTATGCATATAAGCCGAATTGATAAATGCCTATATCTTTCAAAATGGTACTTTTTAAATACGCATTTTCAAAACTTTGCGAGATTTTGAAATTCCAAACGCATAATCCGCACATAATTGATAAATACCATTTTTTAATTGAGCTAAAATTTGAGGGGGAGCTACTCTTTATTTTTAAAGAGAAAGCAATTCTTATATTTGTGTTAAAGAGAGCAATAACTAATTTTTTGAGGGGGAGTGAACTTAAATACGTGAATTTAGGGAAAGAGATTCGAAAGATAAAATTTGATCCGTATTTGCATCTTTTGAGGGGGACTAACTCAGTTTGAAGAAACATGATTTGAGGGGAGCAACAAAATAATAATAATAAATATATCTACCTATATCTATGTAGTATAATATATAGTATACTATTACATTATTAATATGATAATACATATATATATTATATATATATATATATATAAAGAGGCCCTCTCAAGCACTTTGACTCCAAGACGGACTCCAACCAAAAACAAGCAAATCTGGAGAGTTCAAGAATTCCAAATGGCATGGACATCCATCCACAAACACGAGGATGATCTCAACCGGCTTGCTCCAACTTGCTGATCTAGCAGCACTCATCAAAGTTGACAGACGCATGATTTTTAAGTTCCTACGGTTCAGTCAGACCAGACTGAACCTAACCCCGGAACACAGCCAAATGTTAGTGACGATTGCAAACTCATAAAGCTACCCTTATTTGGAAATTCCTGGCAAGACCGAAGAGCGGAAGATACAAAATTCCCTTGGCTCACAAATTACTCGGACCAACCCCTATAGGTACAGGTGCTAATTTTATTAGCTCCCGGGTAGAAGTCGCCTCATTTGGTCCAATGGCGCATGCACAACCGAGCCTTACCGACTCATCGATCTCCCAACAGACAGATGTTCATTAAATCATGGGAAGCCACATAATCTATCACTGCTTCCCTTAGAAGCAGGAGATATTGAACTAATGTGGTAGTCAGCCCCAGACCACTGAACTTTCTTGAACATATCGAGTCTAGGTGTCCCCACTATCTAAATGTTTTATATATTTTTAGGACACATACACCTTTTTCTCATCTGGACTTCGTGACCAGATCTGAACTTCCGTAGACATGTCATTGTAAGACATGCTTCGATGATCGGCAGGAAGTCATGCCGTGGCAACATCAAAACAACTACAGAATTAGGCCATCGTCTACGAGCTACGCTCCTAGATAGATGTTAACGGGATGCCTAAGTGGCCCCGGTTATCAAGCCTTATCCTTACATGCTGCGTTTCAGAGTTTAACTCTGTACTCGTGTCGACGGATTGCCTTAGTGGCTCCGTCTGGTTATTACCCGCACCAACCTGTCGTTTGTATCTTCTTTGCCTCCTATACAAACATGTTGATCTCGTTAACACGAATCACCATGAGGGGGAGAAGTGGATACGTATAAACGAATATGTCGGATCACCCACCAAATTTTTGCCGCACGTACCACTATGAAGCCAGGCTCTCCTGCACTCAAACGTTACATTCCAAAGGAGCATCGGCACAACTTAAAACACACCCAATGTACACCTTCTTTGGGAGCCAGACGAGCTTCGCCGAGGCCGGACCAGACAACTTCCTTCGGCGATGACGAATCTGGTGTCGTGAAGAAAAGGATTCACCATGTTCCAACTCCAGTGAAGGAGAAGACTAACCTGAGTATCCAGCATTTCCGAGTGTGCGTACCACTCTGAAGCCGGGCTCTCATGCAAGAATAATCCCAAGGAGCCTGAACACATTGTCAGAAAACACACTCCACGTTTACCTTCTTTCGAAGCCAGATAAGCTCTTTCGAGGCTGAACCAGACAACTTCCTTCGAAGATGACGAATCTGACACCGAGAAGTAGAGTAATCGTGACCACCAATCAACTTCATTATCTTGTCCCGACAACGCAATCTTCATGCAAAATGGGAGCAATACCACGACGAAAGTGCAATACCGATCAGAAATGCCAAATATAAACCGTCGTCAAATAATCAAGCGAAGACCACAGAGTCCAAAGACTGAAGTTGCCGCCTCAAGTACACCTCATCAACTTTAAAGAGAACTCCCCAATCCCAACGCAAGGTTGAGCAAATGTAGGGCGAGTTGGGCCACTATCGACGCAGAGATCAGACTGAAATGACAAGCTATACCGAACTATTTCATCATGGACTTCAGAGATCAAAGCTGCTGACTCGTGTACAACTTTTCGAGTTTAAATACTCCAAATCCCAGCACAAGGTTGAACAAATGTAAGGGGAGTTACGACAAGTGAGGGAGAGCTGGAACACATAAAGAGAAGATCCGACTCGTGTATGCCTCTCCAAATTTAAAGAGAAATCCACAATCCCAACGCAAGGTTGATCAAAGGGAGAGTGGTGACTATACAAGGGAGAGATCGAACACAAAAAGAGACGATCCAACAAGCAGCTTTGAACACTTAATAGAAGAGAAGTTCAAGGGAAAGTGTACTTGAAGATCTTGTAAAGAAGAGGTCACAAGACAAGATAAAGGAGGATGTGATTGAAGAAGAACACGCATGCAAATCTGATACGTGTTCTTTGAGGACTCAGGACGATTACGACGAAGATAACCAGCGCTGAATTGCAAATTGAACACAAAGGGGGAGATTGTTAGGAATTATTTATTGTGTTCAATAATTATTTTATCTTTGCTTTGTAATTTATTTAAGTGAGCTGAGCTTTTATTTGTAAAGCCCAGTGAGCTTATTTGTAATGGGCTTTCAAGACGCCCAAGCACTATTTACCAACACATGTGGTATAAGTGCTAAACACCCTAACACGTTAGGGTTGTCTTGTGTGTGAAAAATACAGAGAAAGAAAATTTTAAAAAGGAGCTCTCCCAACCTCAAGGACTCACGCACGCACAACACCCCACGCTGCTTCAATTCTTCTATCTTAAATCGTGGTAAAACTCTTAATCTTTGTTTTGTTGGATATACTAGGACTAACATAGCCGTTCGTTGGGACATTAATGATAGAATATCCCATAATATCTTCTCCTGATTTGCCTTGATTTTTCATGGTTTGAGATTATCTTCAACACTTACATGTGAAACCTACAGCATTTATTCACGTGACATTACAAAAAAAGAGAGAAATAGAGAAAGAAAGCAACAGCTAATCAATCAAACACAACACGCCTAATAGGAACCAAACGCAAGGGCTTGGCCTTCTTAAGCACCGTCCCGAACCTCTCCTCCACGTCGACCCGAGCCAAGTCGATCGAGCCATCCTCGAGCCTCCAATTGAACCATCGAACCAAACACACCACGACGAGCTGCATGTTCTTGAAAGCCACGTTCATGCCCGGGCACATTCTCCTGCCCGAACTAAACGGTAAGAACTCAAAGTGCCCGCCCTTACAATCTATTTTTGGGTCAAGAAACCTCTCGGGCCTAAAAATTGAACCATCTTCCCATGAAATCGGATCCCTCCCAATAGCCCACGCATTGATCAAAACCATACTATCTTTAGGAACGACAAATCCATTAATTTCGCACTTCTCCGTTGCCCGATGAGGAAGTAAGAATGGTCCCGGGATGTGAAGCCTTAGGGTTTCTTTTATACAAGCTTGTAAGTAGTTGGATTCTGTAAGAATTCTCTCGTCGATCATAACGTCTCCTTCGAAAGCATTTGAGATTTCGTCTCTTACACGTCTCAGTTTCTCGGGATGTCTCATTAGCTCCACCATGAGCCAAACCGTTGTAATGGTGCTCGTATCTGCGCCGGCCATCAAGATCTCCATGACCACTAAGCATATTTTATCGTCACGAAATTTACCGCTCTCTAGCAATGCGTCGATTAGATCGTCGTGTGGTTTAGTTATTGTCCTTTTTGCCCATCTTTGCCTTACCGTTTCGCTCCAAATGAGCATTACCTTGCGGTAGATATCAATGCCTGTTGGGAATAAAATAAAGATTATATAGAGACATGGCTTTTAAATTGTGACCCCATTCTTGTGATAAAGTGAGGCTCTCAAGATGTGATAACATTGATCTATTAGACCCTAAATATTTGTGGTCCTAAAAATATATTTTATTAGGTATATGTGATAGCAGAGCCTAAAAAGTTGACAATAATAATATATTTTCATTAAATTTGACCCTTGAAATTTGGGCCGTGTACAATAGACCAGAATGAACTGTCAAAATGCTCCTGAATATAGAAATGATGCAGTGTTTGTCCCAAAAAAGGTTAAGCTTTTCAGTGAAGTGGTCATTAAAGCACCTTTTCGACTACTCAAGAAATCGACCCTCTTGAGGATCGGAAAGAAATCGGCAATTCCCGGGGAAGAAGCCATTTCGATGATCTCTCCGACCAAAGCCCTCACCTTTAGATCCATCTTACCACCTCGTAGGTCGAAGATGTCCCTCGAAGCCAATACGTTGCTCAAGATGTTGTATATGGTCACTCCAATTACGTCTTCGAGATCAACGACTTCGCCTTGTTTTGCGTCTAGATAGCGGACCATTTCTTTTACCTGTCGAAATGTTTTGAATCAATCAGTGAATTTTATTGTGCAAAAACATGATCGGAAAAATTGTGGAGTTTTTTTTTTAAACAACAGAAATTGAATCAACTAATAAATGGAAATAAAAAATAACGCAAATTCAAATTTGCCCAATCAAATACCTTGGCCTTCCTAATGAAGGCGTTCGACTCGATGGATTTCAAAGAAAAAACCACATTTTGTCCGAGCCCGCGTAAGAACTTCCACGTTTCGTCGCATTCTTCAGACATTGCCAGGGATGACTGAAGGCCGTTAGGGACTTTGTAATAAACCGAGGGCACATATCTTCCCGAGAACACATTGTCGTGGGTTCGAAGAACTTCTTTGGCCAAAGAAGAAGATGAAACCACCACCACGAGCTGGCGGCCGAGCTTTAGGGACATTATTGGACCATAGGATTTCGATAGGGTTTGGAATGTAATGTGTGGATTTCGACTTAAATCGGAGAGATTTTTCAAGATTTGCCACGTGTTTGGGCAAGGTGGAAGGTTTCTTCCATGGAGATGACTTTTGATGAGAAGAAACAAGAGTGAAGCGATTAGGACAAGAATGAAAAACAACATTGTTAGTTAGCTAGGGTTTTCTATTGATTGAAGTATATACTGTGACGTTTTAGATGTATTAATTATCATATATATAGGCTATTCGTGTGATATGTACTTCGAAGAAATCGATTATGGAGATGCAAAGATTATGTCTTATCGATAAAGCACATCAAGAACACGACAACAGCTTATGGTATGTCGAATGCATTAAGATGGGGACGGCATTGACAATGCAACAGCAACTGTTTATATATTAAATGTGATTGACAGCTTAATAAAACGAATTAATAGAGATATTATATTTGACGACTACAATGAAAACCATGCATATGAAGAGTAATTTCATGCATACATTCAATAGATGATAACTCTTGAAATTAAATAGTAGCGGATGATAAATTTAAGGTCATAGGTCGCGCCGTACGCTTTGTGAGCATGATTGATATGTGTCGGTAATATTTATTGTCTCGAGTATTTGTTATTACCAAAGTAGTGAACGTTGTCGGTGAAGGCTTATTGACAGCAGCAAGGAATTAAAAATAAAATAAAAAACTGGCAGTTATGAATTATGATGATTGAATTGATGATAGATTAAAGGTTATTAAAAATAGATTGAATTTAGGGGCTGTTCAGGACCCCAGTTAAGTTTCATTTAGATTTAAGGACCCTGTCATAAAATTTTTAGGGTTAAGGACCCGATACACTTAAGAGTTTTTCAGTACCACTTCATGGATATGTAGTAGACCTGGGTTTTGGGCCCGTTAATCCGGTCCAGAACCGGAACCGGTAGATCCGGTTCTGGAACCGGTAACCGGCCCAGTTAAAATGAACTGGGTTAATCCGGCCCAGAACCGGAACCGGAACCGGCCCAACGGCTATATAGCCTGGGCCAACGGGCTTCTGAATTTTTTTTAATATTCTTTAAGACCTGAAAAATTACCATTTTACACCGAACGAAAAATCTATAAATACCACACCATTTTAACTCACAATTACATCCAAATCTCTTCCACACTCTCTCAAAAAGCTCTCAAAAAATCATCCTCATATTACTATTTAATATTATTAACAATAATAAATATTTTATTTACACTACTACACACATTCACTTATTATTACAAATAATTAAATTATTATTTTATACTAATGGCGTCGTCATCGAGAAATCCTAACCCTCGCGACGAAGATGTTTTTATGGTTTTAGGTCACGCCGATACATTTCGGGGAAATGCCGACACCGACGAGGAGACCGATGTACCGGAACCGGAACCAACGACGGCGACCGACGAGGGACCGAGCCAAGCTTCTACGGCGACGACAAGAAGGAAGCAACAACCTCGTGGTCGGCGGTCTAAGGTATGGAATTTTTTCGACTTGGAAATGGATAAAAATAATCCCGCTGCAGGTACTGCTTATTGCAAAATGTGCCGCCATCCCTACTCGATTAAGACCGGACCGAATCAAGGTGGGACGAGCTCGATGAAAAAATACCTACAAAGGGCGCATAATTTCGGGGACGATCTAGAGCCGGTAGGAACCGAACCCCGACAACAACAAATGAACGTAAGTACGGGTAAGAATTTTGTTATTACTAGGGAAATTTCTAAAATAAAGCCTTAGTTAAATTCGTAGTAATGTGTGAAGAATCTTTTTGCATTGCGAAAAGTGAAGGGTTTATCGAATTTACGAGTACGATACAACCCGGATTCCATAACGTGACCCGTAAAACCCTTAGGAAATATGTCTTAGAAACTTTTAAGGAATACCAGTCTAGCTTAATTAGTCATTTAGCCAATATTTCGTGTAGGATTAGTTTGACTACCGATATTTGGACTAACATTACGTCGCAATCTTATTTAGTCGTCACCGCCCATTGGATAGATGAAACATGGACTATGCAAAAACGTATTTTTTCCCTAGATCCCCTAGATTCGCAACATAACGCCACTACGATATCGAACTATGTGTTGAATGTCGTTAATAAATATTGTATTCAAGATAAAATTACGTCTATCACCTTAGATAATGCTAGCGCGAACAACGTAGCGATAGGGATCCTCCGTAGACATCTTAAGTTACCCTTAGATGGCCGATTACTACATGCTAGGTGCGCTTGTCATATTATTAACTTGTGTGTGCAATGTGCTTTTGACGAAATTTTGGGAGATATTGTAGAAAAATTTAAGGTGATAGGTAAGTTACTTCGGGAATGCCGCTATGGAACGTCGTGGAAGCAAACCGTCCTTGCCGCCGGCCTCACATACAAGAAGTTTCTGTTGCCAGTGCCGACTAGGTGGAACTCGTTGTACCACCTCCTCAGCACCTTTATGCGCTACAAGGACTTGTTGACGCCTTTTTGGAACGAGGTCGCAGTCGGCAACACCTCCAGGTATGAATTACGACAAACTAATTGGGATATTGTAGGTTTGATCGTGTCCATACTTGAAGTGTTCACCGAGGCTACGGAGAAATTTTTCGGAGTTCACTACCAAACGTCCCCATTGTTCATCCCGAACCTCTTCGTGATGTGCTACAAGTTCGTGGAGTATCGCAATAGTCCATACTTGGGTGGTTTCATCCAAAACATGGAGAAGAAGTTCAGGAAGTATTTGGAAACCATCCCAATAGTACACGGTTTGTCGACCTTACTCGGCCCTAGTTGCGGTGTTGATACATTTGATATTTTTTTCGATTATTATGCTCAATTTCTTGGAAAGAAAGTGGACGACCAAAAGGCGTCAATTCATGATTCTCTCCAAGAACTTTTTTCTGTTTATGCAGCTGAGCAGGGACACAGTGTGAAGCAACCCGTACCAGCGAGCGAAGCCAGTTCGTCGGAAGGAGACGGCGGCGCAATGAGACTACTACGAAGATTGAAGGCACAAAAGACGAAGACCAAAACGCGTGCGTCGGGGTCGAACACGAATGAGATCCAGCTCTACCTGAGCCACAACTTCCAGACTCCTGAAGACTTCGACGTTTTGGCCTGGTGGAAGTCGAACGCGACTCTCTATCCGACCCTATCCGCCGTCGCTCGAGACGTTTTAGCCGTGCAAGCGTCTAGTGTCGCCTCCGAGTCCGCCTTCTCTACATCCGGGCGAATTATCGGCGACCGACGCGCGAGCCTTAACCCGACTTCCCTCGCAATGCTAACCTTATTGAAAATTGGTATTTGGCCGAATCGAAGAATCGACGGGAGAACGCCATCGACGAGTTCCGTTCTTCCAGTTCGGACGAAGACGAAGAGGCCTCTAACATAGTTTTAGTTAATAGTCATGTCGAATAAATGTATTTTTTTATTTCGAATATTTTTCCCTTTTTTGTAATTTTTAGGTATTTTTTTCTTTGTTTTATGTTTTTATTTGTATTTTTTACGTAGTTTTTTTTTTATTTTTTGTAATTTTCTTATATTTGTTTTTTGTTTTTTTTTGGAATAAAATTTTTGGATATTTTCTAAAGAATTTTTTCAAAGTAAAAAAAATAAAAAATTAAATGGGCCGATTCCGGTTTTGGAACCGAAACCGGCCCAATACAGGCCCGGGGGTTCTAAGTATGGTTCTGGGCCGGTCCCGGGAAAATGGTCCCGGAACCGGTCCCACTGCGGAACCGGTTGAACCGGAACCGGTAGAACCGGCCCGGAACCGGCCCAATTCGGCCCAAACCCCAGGTCTAATATGTAGTAACACTTTGTGGACCTGCAGTACAACTTCATGGTTCTGCAGTACCAGTTCATCATTCTGCAGTACCATTTCATTGTTATGCAGCACCACTTCTGTGCTCTGAAATAACACAAAACCATCATCCGCTATCAGTTCATATACGCTGTATAACAACGTTCTCTAAATTTCATACAAATCGGGTCCTTAACCCAAAAAAAATTCTGAAAGGGTCCTGAAACCTAACTTAAAACATGTTTTGGAGCCCGACACGTAATTACATCTTGAATTTATTGGTGCACGTTTATCATCATCATTTCATTCATATGTTTCGAACATGGTAATGCACCATATTTGATTAGGGTTTCATTGTACGTAATATGTGAAGAATTTTGTGATTCTGATTTGTATCTTGATTTTGGTTCTTGCTTGTTTGTATCGAAAGAGACAGTAAAGAAAATTCATTCCATTGATTTCAAAAGTGTATTCAGTACAGAGGCCGCCAACCTGTTTTATACTCCCGCGCTATTCCTTTGGGCCTAATTAATTAAAATGAGCCCACTACGAACTTAGCCCATTTACAACTTATACCTCTAACTAACTCAACGGCTAATTTAACAGAGCTGAATAGAGAACAGAGATAGAGAACAGAGAATGGATCACTGATTATGCTTAATCTCTCAATACTCCCCCTCAAGTGTGGTGTTCGTATAAGTCGATCACACCATACTTGCCAAGAAGGTATAGAAACTGTTCTCTTCGCAATGGCTTCGTCAGTAGATCCCCAGGTTGGTCTGAAGATATATAAGCAGTTTTAATGGTACCATCTTCGATTTTATCCCTGATAAAGTGACAATCAACTTCTATGTGCTTGCTCCTCTCATGGAAAACTGGATTTGCTGCAAGCTGCAAGGCTGATTTGCTGTCAGACCAAACCTGCACAGGACACAGATTTTTAACATTAAGATCACTTAACAGACCAAGCAACCATGTTACTTCAGAAGTTACTAAAGCTAGTGATCTATATTCTGCTTCTGCAGAACTCTTTGCAACGATGGTTTGCTTCTTCGATTTCCATGATAGGATTGAGTCTCCCAGCTTTATCAGAAACCCGGAGAGTGACCTCCTAGTATTTCGACATGCAGCCCAATCGGCATCACAGAATACATTCAGTTTAAGTTCACTGTTAGCAGGAAAAATCAATCCAAGTCCCGGCCTTCCTTTCAAGTATCTGAGGACTCTGTGTGCTGCATCAAGGTGTATTTGCCTTGGCTTGTGCATAAATTGGCTAAGAACCTGCACAGCATAAGTGATGTCAGGTCTTGTAATACACAGATATAGTAATTTTCCTATTAATCTCTGGAAACCGAAGATGTCAGCTAAGACTGGGTCATTTTGATCTATCTTCTGCCTCACTGCCCTGCTGTTTTCTTCTATTGGTGTATGAGTAGGTTTACATCCTGTCATACCAGTTTCCTTCAGAAGATCCAACACATACTTTCTCTGATTTAAATGAATTCCCTGTTTTGATCTTCCTACTTCTATTCCGAGGAAGAACTTCAGTTCTCCTAAATCCTTCATGAGAAAAACTTTATTGAAATAGTCCTTACATTCACTGATAAGAGTTAGATCCACATTGCTTGAGTATAAAATCGAGTTTGAGAAGGTTGCATCGACGAGCTGAGAGAATTGGGGAATCCCCAGGTCAACGCCCGACACATTCCCAGTGATCAATATATCATCTACATAAACCAATAAGGTTATCAACTTATCATCTCTGTGCATAGTAAATAATGAATAGTCATGCTTTGACTGATGAAAACCAAACTTACTGACAACCTCAACGAACTTGAGGTTCCATTGTCTTGAAGCTTGCTTCAATCCATACAATGGTTTTTGGAGTTTACAGACTTGATGCTGTGTTTTCCCAGAATTCTCAAAACCTGGAGGAACTACCATGTATACTTCTTCATTCAAATCACCTTGAAGAAAAGCGTTAGTAACATCCATTTGGAATAAAAACCAGTTATGAATAGCTGCAATAGAAAGAACTGCCCGTATGGTAACATGCTTTACTACGGGTGAAAAAGTCTCACCATAATCTACACCTTCCTTTTGTGTGTAGCCCTTAGCTACAAGCCTAGCTTTATACCGTTCTATTTCCCCATTAGACTTGTATTTTATGGTGTATACCCATTTGCAACCTATAACTGTTTTACCTTGAGGTGGATCAACTAGTTTCCAAGTCCCATTTAGTTCTAATGCTCTAATTTCAGAGTTCATGGCATCTACCCATCTCATATCACCCTTAGCTTCTTCATATGATTTAGGGACATAGTCCTTTGAGATAGCAACTAGATATTCCTTATAGTCTAGAGCAATTCTGTCATACTGAATTGCATCAGATAAAGGATATCTAGAACTACCAGCCATATTAGCATCTGATATATAAGGTGATATGAAATCTGTGTGCCAAAAGGGAGGTTTAGAGATCCTACCTGACCTTCTCACCTCAGGTTCTAATGGCTGATCTGTACTTGCATCAGGGGCAGTATGTTCTGTTTCTACATTTTCTTGTGATGGCTCTTCAGTTATATTTGGTTGGAGTTGGTCTCTGCTGCTGTCTCTTGGCTGTTGGTTGGACTGAGGCAGCTGCTGGTAAGGTATGATCAATTCATCATAGTAGCGTTGTTCATTGTGAACTGGGAACCTTTCTCTGTCCATGTTAGTAGCATTGACAGCATATGGAAATATATCTTCATGAAATATCACATCCCTAGATACAATGAACATTTCTGAATCTAAATCCAACAATCTATATCCTTTTGTGTGGCAGAATACCCCATAAGACACAAGGTCTTGATCTATGTTGAAATTTGTCTTTCTGCACAATAATCTTTGAAAAACAAAGGCAACCAAAAACCTTAAAGTGCAAATATGAAGGTTCGTTACCATAAAGAATCTCAAAAGGTGTCTTACCATTTAACAAAGGAGTTGGAATTCTGTTTATAAGATAAACAGCTGTCTTTACACACTCACCCCAGAATTTGATGGGGACATTTGAATGAAACTTCAGAGCCCTGGCAACATCAAGTATATGTCTGTACTTTCGCTCCACAACCCCATTCTGTTGGGGTGTGTATGCACACGAGCTCTGATGGATGATCCCTTTTGATGCTAACATAGTATTGCACTCATGTGAAAAGAATTCAGTAGCATTATCACTTCTAATAGTTTTAATTCTAGTGCTAAACTGATTCTCAACATATTCAATAAAATCTCTAAGCATTCCAATGACCTCTGATTTGGTTTTTAACATGAAAATCCAACATGCTCTTGAACAGTCATCTACTATAGTCAAAAAGAACTTCTCATTGTTGTAGGTTAACTCCTTATATGGACCCCAGATATCAATATGTACAAGTTCAAATATGGCCGTAGCTGCATGCTTTCTAACAGGAAATGAAGATCTTGCATGTTTTGCTAAAGGACACACACTGCAATATTTAACAGAATCATTGATATTCAACTGCAAATCATTCATATATTTGAATCTCTCAAATGACATATGTCCAAATCTATAATGCCACAAAGACACTTTATCATTCTTATTCAAACTGAAAACAGAGTCTTTATTAGCATAATTGGAAAAACTAGCAAGCTTCAAGTTGTTCTTTTCTGGCAAATGTGGGGGGTTTGTTTGAGTATGTATAAGCCTTTCTCTAGCCTACCAATCCCCTTTATCTTGCCAGTCAAGAGTTCCTGTATAACACAAAAATCATGAGAAAAATAAAAACACAGATTCTCATCCTCTATCAACTTAATGACTGACAGCAGATTATGGCTGAAATCTGGCACATAAAGAACATTTCGCAGCTTAAGATTGTCACGAATCAGGATGCTACCAGATATCTCTACCCTACTGCATGACCCATTAGGTAGTCTAACATTACTAATTCTGCAAGGATCACTATCAAGGTTACTAAACAACTCACTGTTACATGTGATGTGGTGGTTGGCACCTGTGTCTATTATCCAATTGTGTGGGAATTAGTAGATTTAAAAGATATACCCGAGGTATTCACAGCTGCCGAGGTCCCAGCAGCTTTTGAGTCCTCAAGATTAGCATTCCTTTCGAGCAGCTTCAAGATCTGTGAATACTGTTCATTTGTGAAACCTTGCTGATTTCCTGTAGCCTCCCCCTTAATCTTGTCATAGTGTGTCTCTCGAACCAAGATGTTGTTTGCACTGAACCTTCCTCCTCCATATCTGCCTTGCCCCCTTTTAGCTCCAGATCATCTCCTTCCTCCCCTCACAAAATTGGGAGGATAGCCATGTATCTTGAAGCAAGTGTCCTTAGAGTGGCCAGTCATATTACAGTGATCACAGAACAGTCCACTCTTTGCATTCTGGCTGCTGTTGTTCTTGAAGTGGTTGAAAGGCAGCTGAGACATAAGGGCCATGGTTGAATCATTGTTGGATGGCTGCAGGTGAATTCCTCTCTGTGCTTCTTCATTCAATACCATAGAAAACACCTGATTATGAGACGGTAGGGGAGACATCAAGAGGATTTGTGACCTGATGTTTTGATAACAGTCATTCAAGCCAATGAGAAACTGCATCATCTTCTGCCAGCTGCAAAAGTCCTTGTATTCTTTTGTCACTTCACTCGCAGGTGTAGGAATTATAGTCATATTCGTCCCAAAGCGTCTTGAGCCGATTGTAGTATTCTGAGACTGATAATGCACCTTGAGTGCTTGAATAAATCTCCCTGAACAGCCCGTACATCCTAGCACCATTAATCTTATCAAAACGCTGCCTCAGATCTTCCCAGATTTCGACTGCACTTTGATGATACACAATTCCTGAGATCAGTTCTTCTGATATTGAGCGGTGGATCCAAGTCTTAACCAGCGCGACGCATCGCTTCCACTGAGCTAGAAGTGGCGAATCCTTTTCTGGACATTTACAAGATCCATCGATGAAGCCGATCTTGTTCTTCGCCTCAAGAGCTATCATCATTCTCATGCTCCAAACCTTGTAATTCTCGGATCCTTTGAGAATTCCTGTTGTCAAATCGAGGTTCGGTGTGTCGGAAGGATGAATATACATTGGATTGTTGAATTGAACGATTCCAGCGCCATTTGTGGTCGACGAAATCTGTGGATTTTCTCCAGTGCCAATGTTTGCGTTTGTCGAATCTTGACTCGCCATTACTGTATGAGCTTGATTCAATCAAGGCTCTGATACCATGAAGAATTTTGCGATTCTGATTTGTACTTGATTTTGGTTCTTGCTTGTTTGTATCGAAAGAGATACTAAAGAAAATTCATTCCATTGATTTCAAAAGTGTATTCAGTACAGAGGCCGCCATCCTGTTTTATACTCCCGTGCTATTCCTTTGGGCCTAACTAATTAAAATGAGCCCACTACGAACTTAGCCCATTTACAACTTATACCTCTAACTAACTCAACGGCTAATTTAACAGAGCTGAATAGAGAACAGAGATAGAGAACAGAGAATGGATCACTGATTATGCTTAATCTCTCAATAATCAATCATCTAGACATTAATGGATTAAGAACTTATTAGTACGGCGAAAGACATGATCTCGACAACACAAGTATTATTGAATAAAATTTCTGTCAGAATAATTTAATTGCCTCGTTGTGCGCAAGGGTAATTGAAATAATCCCTCCGATTTTATTTACATGTCGTTTTAGCTCTCCAATTTTGTTTCTAATTAGATGTCGTTTTACAGATTTAATACAAATTATTATCATATTTCCAGTTTTACCCTTTTTATGATTTTCAATGGAATGTTAAATATGTTTAAGTAATTAATTAGGGGTATATTAGACATTTTATTCTATTTCTTAATATAAGTGAAAATACCTTAAACGACATGTAAATAAAATCAGAGGGCGTATATTTTATTAACGTTAGTAACGTCTATTCGCTATGAAAGGGCATTAGATGTTGCAAACGAAATCATCATCAGCAAGAAATAGATTTAAAAGACTGAAATAGATAAGATTGTGAGGTTTTTCTCCTTTATAAGATTGTGATCATAATTTCTATTTTTTTGGTCCTACTATTCACACCCCCTACACCCTACCCTCTATACCACTTTCTACTCCCAAACACATGAATTTTGTAGTAATAATTTTAAATAATCACAGGATTCAACAAAAAATATTTTATTAACTTCCATTAAATAAATAATATTACATGTACTATTCAAAAATCATTAATTAAGTCATTTTAACCAATGACACATTTAGGACTAGCAAAAACGCCAAAGTGACGGGGCGGGTGCCATTTCTCAGGCCCACCAAAGGGCGGGCCTATGCGGGTAAGCCCGAGGCCCACCAAAGGACGGGCCTATGAGGGTAAGCCCGAGGCCCGCCAAATATAAAAAATATGCTTTTTAAAAACATATTATATATAAATGAATTATATAGGTTTCTTATATTTTTAAGATCCAATTTTTAGTTTAATCAAATTTAATAACATAAATATTAAAGAATTTAAACTTGATTAGGAGTAATTCAACTTCATTAGTTAATTTTAATGTTTTTTTATTTTTTTATATAATTTTTTTCATTTTTATTTTTTAGGAGACCGGGCCCAACAGCCCCCTACCTGCCTGTAGGGTGGGGGGGGGGGCTTCATTTACCATGTCCGCCAGATGAAAAAATGCCTTTTTAATCGGTAAGTATTTATTTAATATTACTTTACATATTACTTAAATTATTAACATTAAACTCATTTTTTTCCTTTTTATATGGGGTATGTAATTGGTAATAATTAATGTTTACTCTATATGAATTACCCTTATTTTTTCTCTATAGCGAATCTATCGTTTCCTTATAACTGGTTTTTTACCACAATTTGATTGAAGGTTTTCAAGTAAACGTTTCGGAGTCCATATTTATTTAAAATTGTTCAAATTTCACCTCCAATGTAACTCTACCACAGGTAGAACTGTCAATGGGCCCGGCGGGCTGGCCCGCCATGTAGAGGGCCTAAAAGTTGAACTCAGCCCACCCTACAGCGGGCCAGGCCTGCCCGCTTAATTTTTTTTTTAATTTTGTTTATTTTTAATTCTATATTTTAATTTATTATGTATTTTTCAGTTAATTAAGGTATTGATTAACAAATTATGGATAACCAACTTATAATTATATATTTATTAATATATGTAGTTAATTATGGTCTAATTAATGAAGCATTAACTATAAAATTAATATATTTTAAATATAATATATAATATATATAATTAATGAACCTGGGGGGCCGGCCCGCCAGTCCCGCCAAGTCCGTGGCCCGCGCGGGCTGGCCCGTTCAGGCCCGCTCCTTGGCTGGCGAAAAAATTGCAGCCCGGCCCGCCCTTTTGGAGGGGCGGGGCGGGCCAGCCCGCGGGCCACGGCCAAATTGACGGTACTAACCACAGGTCTGCTGCCCATGCCAACAGTTGGTATTATAAGTTTTATAAATCTATTTATCGTATGTTGGTGCCACTAACGTGGACCTTCCATATCAGAAAATAATAGATATTATATTACTCGTATAATGGTGATGAAAAGGTCGGTACGAGTTAATAATTATTTGCTGCAACCCTTTCGGAGTTATCCTTCACGACTGACCAAAATTATGGCGGCGAAATTTGAATTGAAAAGTGCAACAGAAGATATTTATCACTGTGGAAATTAAAGGTAAAGGCTATCTCGGGGAGAACCAACTCTTTTAAGGCTATCGATGAAAAGCCGGCCACAATGACCAACGCGAAGAGTGAACTAAGATGAACGGAACTAGCGAATCATCACTTGGCAGCAATTGATGAGATCTTTTCCAGCATCGAAGAAAGAAAATGATAAAGGAGCTATGTGGTTGGTTAGTGAGTTTGTAATAACCCAACTAAGAGGTGTGTTTATCTAATCTCTATTTAAAGTTGTTATATGTAAACCCAAGTACCAACATATCAAATAAACCAACATTTAAATTTTTTTAAATTCAAGAACCAAACAATAGAAAATCATTTATAATAGAAAGGAGAAAATGGTAATTTTTTAGGTCTGATATTTGGAATCGCAATTGGAATAAAAATAATAGTGATAAAATAATGGGTAATTCTATTGGCAGCCCCTCTTATTCTATTTGCATCCTGATTAATATATAAAATAAAATATTAAATACTTACCAATTAAAAAAGTAATTAATTAGAACATTAAATACTTACCACGTTTGAAAGTTTAAATACTTACCATTAAATTAAATACTTCGGTTGGACCAGCTGCGGCCGAAATCATGCTTCGGCTGTCACTTGACCGACCAAAATCATGATTCGGCCGAGAAAGGGCCGGCCGAAATCACATTTCGGTCCGGCCGAAAATGTTGTTCGGCCGGATTTGAGGCGGCCGAAATTACGTTTCGGTCGTCTCTCCTGCCGAAATTTTCGTTCGGATCCTTTTTTAATTAAATTTCTAATTGCAGGCCACGGGTGGGAAGTCCCTACTCGGAGGGAGCAGCAGATCCCCCCCCCCCCGGTGGAGGGATCAGGAGAGCGTCACACGAGGGCGGCGTTGATGCATCCGTTCGTAGAGAACGGGAGGAGAGGCGGCAGCGAGCGGCCGCTTCTCATTCCGTATATGCGGATTATGATCCACATGCGAATGATGACGTGCCGGATGAAGCAGCATCGTTTCAATCATCCGACGACGATGTGATACCGGCCTCCTCAGGTAATTCCCTTCTCCAGTATAAACTGGCTTGCGATTTCGTATCTTAATATACGTAAAAAAATTAAATTATTTTTGGGTTATTCGTAAAAAATGAAATAGGGAGCAAGCGCTCCAGGGTCGTAGATGACGATTCCTGGAGGGTACAGGGGCCACAGCCCGGTGGTCCAGAAGATGGCGAGGTAATCCCTAGTTATCTGGGGCACATCGCGCCCCGCATCTGGATGGGTGAGGAGGAGAGGCCCCTGCTGAAGTGCGAGCACCGGGCCTTAGTGCTTCGATCGCTGAAGCAGTGGTACTCCCAGTTCCCGCCGGAGACGCAGAGCCAGATCGATGGCACGGGGCTTAGGCACCTCACAGATGCCATGGTGGGTCACTTGGACCAGCCTCTTCTGTGCGCTTTTGTGGAGCGCTGGCAGCCCGACACGAACACCTTTCACATGCCATTCGTGGTGATGACGATCATGCTCCACGACGTCGAGCAGATCCTAGGTATCCCGATCGACGGGGCGACGGTATCGGGCACCCCAGACGTCGGCGAGGGAGATTATGGGCGTCTCCACAGACGTGCTGAGGGGTTCTTGGAGAGGCGGTGGGGTTGCGTCGAAAGACGTGATGCAAGTGATGCGGGGGGGTCGGCCGGCGGGGTTTCAGGCCATCGCTTGGCTGTGGATTCTCTTGGGGTCGACGCTGTTCGTCGACAAGAGTGGGACCCGGGTGAAGCCCGACATCATGCACGAGTTCTATCGCTCGTTGGCCTCCAGTCAGTACTCGTGGGTATCGGCCGCTCTTGCTTACCTTTATCGCCAGCTTGGACTCGCAAGTCGGGCGGATTTGAGGAGTGTTGCTGGGTGCCTCTCGTTACTCCAGGCGTTGATCTACGTGTACTTCCCATGCTTTCGCCCACATCGTCTCCTCCATCATGTGGAGCCTGGCCAGGCACGATCACGCATGTGGTCTGTATCTCAGTACGAGCGGACGGCCCACCGTTTGATTGAGATCCACCGTCAGATAGATGTCATGACTGCGAGCGAGGTATATTAACAATTTATATTCTATATTGACGACAACTATGTAAAAATTGTGAACTGTTATCAGGTTGTTTGGTTGCCTTACGGTCCCGATCCAGCGGCGCAGCACATGAGGACTCTTTTCGTGGGCTGGATTAGATATCGCGATATCGTTGAGCCCTACGCACCCTCGAGAGTGTTGTGCCAGCTGGGTTACGTGCAGCTCATCCCGACGCCGATGAGTCCGCCAGAGAAGGCGGTCATGCCAACTGACCCGTCGACGTACAAGGTGCATTATTCTGCCGATGCAGCAGAACATGCTTGGCGGCAGTTCTCGTACGCGTACATCCTCAACCTCTCATACATCAAGCGGGCCGCCGCAGAGTACCTTGGTGAGACTTGCAGGGTACATGGACTGGTATGAGCGGCATTCTCATCCTTGCCTGATTTCGTTCGAGCTGGGATCCTCATCGAGCGGCATACCCCCGCGCAGCCACGTCGACTATGTACGTAATTTAATGTGATTTGGATTTTTTATATTTATTTGTTTAATCACTTCTTATATGTATCATTTCTGTGTACAGTGGTACAGCTCGATGTACACCTTGACTAGCGATATGCTAGCTACGATGCAGCTTGACGGGTCGACGAGTACGGAGCGATACAAAGACGGGCTGGACGAGATGAACGACCGTTGGCGCAATGCCCCATGGCGTGCTTTTATTTTGTGACATTTTCGTTTATGTATCGGACGCGTACTTTTTTATTAGAAAATTTCTAATAACAACAAAAAATATTAATATTAAAAATAATTATAACAAAAAAATTAATAAAGAATTATTTACAACTAAAAATATTAATAACAAAAAAAATTAATAAATAATTATTTACAACAAAAAATATTAATAACAAAAAAATTAATAATAAAAAATAATAACAAAAAAATAATAAAAAATAATAACAGTTGGCTCATTCCACTCACGTGCTTCGGGATACAGATACCCGTTAACGACTCTATGGAGGCCACGCATAACAGCGGGATCGCGGCCTTCTGCCTCACGCACTAGGTCGTATAAGTAATCCCGATCAGAAATATCGGGAGTTACTCCCTCGCCGATCGCGAGTGTCCTCCAGAAGTCGTGCAAGCATTCTGCGGCAACTGGGTAGTTGTTGTCGACACATTGCTAAAGCTCGCATGCACATGGGAGCTGGTGCGTACGTCGTACCACACATCCGCACGCGGAGTAAACCTCATCCGACAACTCTTTGGCACGCTTCAACTCAGCTCCCATTATCGATATTGCATGGTGTGAAACTCTATACAATATCGTGTGGAATGGAAATCCTGAGCTCCCAATAATTCGTTTCGAGCGGGACTCCTCCAGTGCCTGCATGTCAACATAAAAAATTATTAGATAAGGATTTCGACCAACACGTAACATAAATTAATTTACCTTTCTGATGCGATTCAGTTAGTTCTGAATCTGCTCGTGCACCTTCACCCACACGGTGTCAAGAGACCCAGTGGCCGAGTTCAGCCATTGCTTCAGCTCGCTGTGAGCACTCTCCACACGACATGTAGTGGTATTCCCGAAATGAAGCACATGGTTCGTCCAAGCTTTGGCGAACTTCTCTTTATGCACCAACCATGTCTGCTCAACGTACTGCACGATAGCGGAGTCACCTTTCCAATGCAGACGCAGGTCACTCACGGCCTGCTCGTATTCGTCTATCGCCGGTGTTTCCATGACTGCTTTACAGGCCTTATGCGTGAAGTGCGTTGCGGTCTTTTTGTTCTTCCCCTTAATCCAATAAACTCTGTTCTCCACGTCTTTATAGATATGCCACGTGCACAAACAGATGGTGAGAATGCGAAAATACCATCTGTATGGGTCGAAGAAGGCCCAACTCACGATCAGTCACAATCGCCGAAGGGTAGACACCTGGCCCTAGAATATCCCGAAGACACTGCAACACCCACCCATAACTTCTCTCCGTCTCGTCCTCCATAACGGCAAACCCACACAGGAAGTTGTGATTACAGGGGGTCATCCCTATAATCTCAACTAGAGGCATCTTATATCTATTGGTCTTGTACGTAGAGTCAATCCCAATAAAGTATGGATACGTCCTCATCAGTGCGAGTGACAATGGGTGTGCGATAAAAACATGTGTCAGCGCATTAGTCTCCTCGTCTCCCAGGCTTGAACATAATATCCGGCCTGATTCGCCTGGTGCATCAACTGGCTCACCACGTCACGGCCCTCAGAGTAACCCTTCTTCAAACGATCTCTGTAATTATATATGTTGGATCGTCGCGTTATCTCTGCGTGTTGAGCCCTCATTGCTGCGAGGATATGAGCTGGTTTCGCTTGCGCAGCAGTCATTTCCTCTACAACCTTCCTTGCCTGGCTGCTTAACCCACTCGTCTGGCGGTGTCGCTCGGGATACTGTATCAGAGGGTGATTGTGCATGGATTTCTCTGGTGGGCCCGTACGAATGTACCATTCCCTAGTAACTGGATCCTCCTGAGCTATGAGTAGAAACGGACACCTGCACTTGTTAGACTTCGACCGCCTCTCCAATTCATCCTCGTTGCCTCTATAACGTTCTCCGCGAGAACATCTAATCAATTTTTTCGTACCGCTTATTCGGCGAAATAATCACCTCGAAACCAAGAGCAATAGCGACGCCTTTCGCCCAGTCAATGGCTTCCACGTCGGTCGGAAATCGTCCTCCTTGGCGGAAATGCTCACTGTAATTTACCCTGTCGCCGATAAAATCCTCCAGGATATGGACATCACTCTCGTCGTCTGAAAAAAAAATTAAACAGCCAAACTCAAATTTCGGTCCCATGTAAAGGCGACCGAACCGAGATTTCGGCCCGAGTTGTTCCGGCCAAAATTAAACTCGGCCGGAACACCTCCGGCCGAAGTACTGTTTCGGCCCCCACAGGACCGGCCGAACAACAATTTCGGCTGTCCTGTGCAGGGCCGAAATTTTTTTTCGGCCCCCACGTGGTGCGGCCGAAATTATGTGCGGGCCGAAATTGTTTTTCGGCTGGGCCGAATTTTCCGAGATAATCCGATCGATGTTCGATAATTCATCTACGTACGAACGAATTTTACGAGAATTTGCTTATCAGTCGTGGCAATAGACCCTTTCCTTTAACCTGTCCCTTTACCCTGTCGTCGATCCATTGCGATTTGAGTTTTTTTTTGTTATGTTTAAGTCTGATTTGAATGTATGATTGCGATATGGAAACTGTTGTATGGAAAAGGACTTTAAATAGAAATTTATATTCAAAAGGGCAAAATGGTCTTTTTCAGCCCTTTAGGGGGCGGTGACTAGGAAAAAGGGGGCGGTGAATAGTAATTCAGTTAAAGTAAGCCAGTTTAGAACTCAAACCACATCAATTCAAATATCAAGTTATGCACAAAAGATGTGAAAGCATATATCACGGTTTTCAGCGATTTTTATCTCATTAGTTATGCAATGCTATTGCTATAGATCATAAAGACGTAGTTTACCAATTGGTTGAACGGCTCTTCAGCCATATATGCGTAAGCTCGAGTAAAAAACGATTTTCACCAAAAGATAGAAAACATTTCATTTGATGTGCCCTTAAATATTGTTAAATAACAACTAAAGTTAAAGTTACTGAACTTTAACGAAAATAAACTAATAATTATTGTTTAATTCATGTGGTTATTTAAAATAAATTAGTTGAATTCATGTGATTATGGAAAATAAATTAATTGTTGAGTTCATGTGGTTAGGTAAATAAACGTTACAAGTTTCATGTGTTTTCCACCAAGAAAGCGTAAAACGGATGTAAAGAAGGGACGTGAAGACGGTGTAAATAGTAGTACCCAAAAATAATATAGCTTATTTGAGGATATCGAAAAACTAACAATCCAAAACCCATTATGCCAAACAAACTCCACAATATTAACAAGAGAACGGGAATATATACTGACCTAAATCGACATGTGACTGAATAATAGCCGAGGAATATTTGATAAAACGAACTAGACCGCAAAATAGGTTAAAACATTGTATATACACGTAAAAATTAACTATAAAAACGAAAGACAAGACACACACAAAACTTAATTCGAAACACAAACAACCTTCGTGTAAATTAATGAATCAAGATTCATTACACCTCCACTTAGACGTCGGAACACAGCTCAAGTATCTGCACCAATGACACCGTTCATATCCATTCACCCCTCGGAAAAGCATCACTACTCCTATCGTCAACCTGAAAATTTCATTTATTCGAGGAAATTATCACTCGTAAGTCTCCGCAATAACAACAGAAGAAAAAAAGATTTCTTACCCAACGATCAGCAACATTAGAGAAACGACCCACAAAACGTACTGATAAGGCTTATACTTCGACTTTGCACGAACGCCAGCTGGCAGATTATTTCGTTCGATCCACCCAAACTGAGGTCGAACGAGCAATATAAACCCTAGAAGAAAACCCGTCAAGAATCCACCAATGTGCGCAAAGTTATCGACGTGGGGTAATATCCCAACGGCTAAGTTGATCAAAATCACGACCAAAAGCGTTAGCAGAGCTGCAACCTAAGAAACAAGAAGAATCGAAAAGCCCATCTAAAAATCTGCAGAAAACCCCTATTGGGACTTGAGAGTAGAGATTATATGTTTTCTTACAACCTTGTTGGTGTATATCGACCAGTTTGTGAGCAGTTCAGAGAGCATTGCGCCGAGCAGGCCAAAGAGTGCGCCCGAAGCACCTACGGAGATGCTGTTTCTGATGAAGAGAGATGATAGAACGCTCCCGCCGAATCCCGAGAGTAGGTATATGAAGCCAATTCGCACTGCGAAAGAACGAAGACAGGGATTTTAAGGATGTTGTGTTTGTTGAAGATATGAGAAAGTGTTTGTTTTGTTCTTATTACAGAAGCCAAAGTGCTGCTCGAGGCGAACGCCGATGAAGATTAGGCTCAGCATGTTTGCGAGGAGATGTATGAGGCCAGCGTGTAACCATATGCAAGAGATAAGCCTCCACCCTTGATGCCCATGAACGATTTTGTTCCAATTGAGAGCTCCAAGCTTGTCTAGTCTGATGATGTTAGGAGCAAAAAGGTTTCATATGTTACACTAAACCCTCAGAACTCACCAGTTTTGTAGGAAGAAGATGACATGAACAGTTAGGACAAAGGATACTAGCTAGCACAACATGGCTCAAAATTACATACGATGAACACCAAAATCAAGGTTGATCATGAGCAGAGGAAACAAACAGCTCAACTCTGTATGAACAAGACAATATTAGAGAACATCTCTTAACTAAGTAGACAAGACAAGAAAGTATAACAGCGTGAGAATTACGACATCCACAAAACTAGCAAACAAAAACAGCGCAGCCCACAAAACCCCAATCACCGTACAGAAATCAGAAACAGTATGAGACATCGTAAGGGGAAAAAGAAGGGGGTCAAAAGGCACTAACGTGTCAGAAGAAGGGCCAAACAGAGGATTCTCTCCCAAAGGCTGAAACGAAAATCTACCCAAAAACCTCGCCACGCACTTGTCATCCTCGCCGGCCCTGTTCCTTATGTGCTTCGGGCAATTGTTCACAAACATCTCAATCACAAACATAACTATGCAAATCAACACGAAGAGTGGTATCAGCCATGAAACCCAATTCCTTCCCCTCGATTCTTCGATTGCGTATGCCCTCTCCGACGACGAAAGCGCGTCTTTTCTCTTCTGCTCGCCCCTGCTTTCGATGTCGTTGCCTTGCATAGCTGCTCGCTGCTCACACTCAAACGATTTCTCACGTTTCTATAAGAATCAACTCGCAAACTTCCTTCAATATCTCCCTCCTTTTTTGCTTCAAGAATCGAAATTTTTAACCCAATACCCTTCGGAGATTCCTATATAAGCTCGCTGGATTGGGATTATCGTGTGAAAGTGGGTGTTCGTTAGTGCGTTTTGTGGGGGTAATAAACGTGTGCATAATTGGAGTTGTTGGTTGTTTGCGTACTGTACCGTAGCTTCTTGAGAAGGTGGGCGCTTGGGAATCCTATTTGACGAGGCACACACTTCTCTCATACACCGCGTTCTGTACAACTGCCACGTGGACTTAACAACGACGTGGATTAAATCTATGGTGTTCGTTAGACTGATTTATTAATATAATTAATTCAATTGCTAATAAATATGCTAAGCCTTGTTAATCGGGGAAACCCGAAATCGGTCGGGTATCAAAAATATAATAAGCCGTGCAAGAGATTATTGCGAAGTTAGTGTTCTTCCTTGAAATAGGTAGGGGACTTCGCTAGGTACTTAGGTTTCTAATTGTTGTACTATTTGGTATTTTTAATTAAATAAGCAAAAAAAGAAACGGTCATTAATAAAATAAACAGGAATGGCAAAGTATTAATAAAATAGAGCACTTCGTACTCCCAGAGTACGAGTTACGTAACTCGTAATCTGGGATTACGAGTTATTGTCCGAGATGGCGCGTGCGCTTAGCTGGAGTAACTTAATAATCCCAGATTACGAGTTACGTAACTCGTACTCTAGAAGTACGAATTAGATCTGGTTTTTAATAAAACCCTACGGCGACGAAGAAGACGAACCGACGACGAAACCGACGAAGACGAAGCAGACGACGACGAAGCCTCCACGCCGCCGCGTACCCACCCCGTTGCTGCCCCGCCGCCCCGCCGCCACGCTGCGCCCCACTGAGACGCCACCCGCTGCCCAGCCGCCCCGCCGCAACGCCCTGCCCCAGCCGCGACCGCTGCCCCGCACCGCCGCGACGCCCTGCCCCCAGCCGCGACCGCTGTCCCGCCACGCTGCCCGCTTCCCCACCACGACCGTTGCCCCCCCGCCCGTGACGCTGCCCGCTGCGACCCGCCGATGCCCGCTGCCCCGCACCGCACGCTGCCCGCTGCGACGCCACCCAGATGACGTCATACGCGCGATTAGTTCGGGTACCCCATTACTGTCCGAGATACCATTTTTGCGTTAATTTCGTTATTATCAAATGTTTTTTATTGATTGTTGCTTTGTTTGGTTTGTTGTTTTTAAATGTAGAATGGATTTCGATTCTACTTACGGGCCTATTGATAGTTCGGTGTTTTGACGATGCAGTCAAATCACCGTAGTAGAGATTTTTTGTTAGATGAAACAGCGATAGATAGAAATATTAAGATTAGGTCGTTAGAGAATGTAGTGTGGGGTACTAGAGAAGCACCGAACGTCCTTCACGGTCGCTTACTAGGAAAGTTGAACGATATGGGTCTGTACAACGTCTACAGCTGTATGTCGCAGAGGGTTGACCCTCATTCGATTACAGCGTTGGTAGAGCGTTAGAGGAAGAAGACCCATACGTTTTATTTTTTTGTTGGGGAGGCGACCGTTACCTTAGAGGACGTAGGTATCTTGTGGGGGTTGCCTGTAGATGGTAGCTGTGTCTCTGGTGTGATCCATACTAGGACGGTCACACAGTGGATGGACGAGTGTGAGGAGTTGCTAGGTTTTAGACCGCCTGCGGATAAAATTAGGGGGTCATCGCTTTCGATGAAGTCGTTATCGAGTTGGTTGTTGCACCATCCGATAACGGATGATAGCGATGAGGAAGAGGTCGAACAATCAGCACGGGGTTATGCGATGCTGCTCTTCGGTGCCGTGATGTTCCCCGATTGTAGCGCCAGCGCCGTATCATTGACTTACCTTCAACTGTTGGAGGATATTGAGGAGGTGAGCACATATAGTTGGGGCAGTGCGGTGCTGGCATTCCTATACAGAGAGCTTTGTTCGGCATGCGAGCCGAAAGCTAAATATAGGCGGACCCTACGGCTGTTGCAGGTAATTATATAGAAAACGTTATTATGTTTTAATGGTTTTAAACATTTATTTAGACCAAGGGATTTGTTTTAGGCATGGGCATATGTGAGGATTTTGCTATTTCAGCCAGTACGGGGTGATCTCCGTATCACGATGGAGCCCCAGGTCGTCGACGGGATACTCTTACCGGCCCCGCCACATGCTGCGAGGTTTGGTCGTTCTTTCGAAAGATGCAAAATTTTTTACATTCTTACTTTTATAAATGTTGTGTAAATATTTGACAGGTGGAACTCATTCTTCGATTTTAGTACGTCTACGAATTCGAACGTACGCACGATCCGCGAGTGCATTGATCGCATGCAGCCACATCAATTTGCGTGGACTCCGTACAACATGGCGGATCCAGATATTGCCGCTCTTCCTACACCGTAGTCCTCACCATCAGGAGGTGGCATTTGGTACGTTTGGAAAAATGGGACGGGCTGAAACAGCATAGGAGCACCAGAGTCTAGCGGAGTGGTATCATCTGGGGCATCGTCATCGTTGTTCTCCTCGTCGTCGTCGTCGGGATCGGGTAACTCGGATAGTGGATCCTCATAGTCCGCTTCTGAATCACTAACATCGACGTCTTCCTCGGGTCAGGCACAAAGTCTCGCACGGGTTCTGACAGGGATTCTGGCATATTTAATGGAACACCAAGCGTCGGCATCTCCAGAGAAACATTGCTGAACTCTGCCGTAACTGAGACAATGTCCGGAAAATCCGGACATGTATAACTCGAAGAACCAACTTCAAAATTCCGATAAGGCTCTTCGTTCAAATCAAAGTTTGAATTTTCAACTATTTCAACAAAAACCTCAAGACAATTGTTCTCTGAGTCGGGATGTATGAAAAATTGTAGATCGTTGTCGTTGGAGATTTGAAAAAGCAGATGAAAGTGGCGGGAATGTTGAAAGTATTCATTTAGGCCATGGACAATCAAGGAAAAACGACTACTATCAGCACCCGTAATTTCGAACAACAACGATATAAAGTCGAAAAAACTGGTGTTGCGACGAATTCGCCTATACCCAACAGGACGGATACTATATTTGATGGTATCGGATGATTGAATTATTTCGCCGCCGAAATATACTACGACTTGTACGCGACTCGACACCATTGTTTGAGTTATTAAAAAAAATCGATAAAGGTTATGGTGATATGAGTAAGCTAAGGGGGGTTTATATAGAAACTTAAATCGTAGGCTGATGGTACGAGTTAAGTAATTCGTAACACCAGATTACGAGTTAGAGGAATTATTGCCCGACACTTGCATGGCCATGCAAGTTGGTCGGGCCCTCAGTAACTCGTAACTTCATAATACGAGTTACTATCTCGTATCCTGAGGATACGAGATACAATGCCATGTAAGCTGTCATGTCAGGGTCAGCGGGTCAATGGGCCAGTCCGAGTAAATCGTACTCCGGGAATACGAGTTAGTAACTCGTATCCGGAGTGTACGAGTTATTTTGCCACGTCAGGTCAGCGAGTCAGCGGGCCAAAGTAACTCGTACTCTCACAATACGAGTTACTAACTCGTATTCTGGGAGTACAAAAATCTCTATTTTATTAATGTTGTTGCTTTTCGGTTTATTTTGTTAATGATTCTTTTTTAATATTTAATTAAAAATATCTGTACTCTTTACTAAATTAAACTTTATTTATGGTAGGTTGACTAAGATTGAAGTAAGCAAATCCCAAGAACGGAGTCTAATATCTTAGTTTATACTGTAAATATTGAGTGTTTGTTATGCTTCTTCGTTTGGTTAAGTTGATTATTTTTTAATGTTATCATTAGCTTTACTCTTACCTACTCATGATGTTGATTAACAAAATGGTGATCTGTCACAAGAGAAGACGCGTGTAATAACTCTAGAAAATGACGCCGCACCAGCATATCCTATCTTTTATCCATTGTTAATTTAATTACTTGCTTATGAGGACCCTTTGAGAAAATTTTTTTTCTCGATGAAATAGAGATTTATTTGGTAGGGAACAATCACAAGAGTATTGTAGAAAGTATATTTGATAATAAATTGGCTCGTGAAAGTTCTCGATGGCGGGCGTACTTTTTGTTACGGTCGCCGTGGAGATATTGTTTTCCATAAATATCAACAAAATAATAAAATTATTATGAACAAATTATGATTCATCAATAATGAATCATCAAAATTAAATCATGATTCATCACAATGAATCATCAAAATTGTATGATTAAATGTGGATGTTTTTGGAATATTAATGACTCATGAATGATAAGATGAGGTGTATAAAAATATATTGTATTTTTGTATGAGTTGTATAGATGATTAAATTGTATTTTAGTGTATGATTTTAGTATAAATAGGTGTTTTAAGTTGCATTGTAAGATCATCAATATAGAAAATATATTATCTCCCTTTAAAATCTCTCCTTATATTATAATCATAATATATATAAATAATCTTAATAAATCATAATAAATATTTTATAACACGTTATCAGCACGATCACGCTCCACCGTCAAGATCAACCTCCGCCGTAGAAATCAACTTCAACCGTCGAATCAACGTCTTTCGAAGTTCTTCAATTTGGTCGAGGTACCGTAATTTTATACTAATCGTTGGTTTAATTGTGGTATACGACTTTCTATTTTTATTAAGGTGATGAGATCCAGAATAGTTAAAAAAAATAATAATTTTTTACTTATATTCTTGAATAGATTTCATTATATTATAATTTAATCTATTAACTTATTTGATTTTAAAATTTTATAGAATCATGTCGTTGCTCTATCTGATGCTTGAAGAACATTTGTTTTTATGTATTATTATTACGTGGGCACTTATTGGGATGATGGTAATGTTTATTTGGATGTTGATAGAGTTTTTCATACGATTTTTTTCAAAAGAAGATACTGAAGAAGAAACTATCAAGGATATCAAAGAAGAGTAGTTATGAATCTCTTTTAATATTTTGTTGTGTTTTTTTTGTTTATATTTTATAGTAATATGACGAACTTGGCAAGCCTTGAATTGTTGCACTGGATATCAACGGCAAGAACTATTTATCTTGGGCACTAGAGGCCGAAATTCACCTGAAAGCCAAAAGTTTAGGTGACACCATTATCGCTGCGAAAACCACAAAAAATCAGGATGCAGGCGCAACCGACGCCAGTGACACAACCATATCCACCACTCCTCAGGATAAGGCAAAAGCCTTGATATTCCTTCGCCACCACATTCATGAAAGTCTGAAAACTGAATACTTAAATGAGAAGGATCCGGCTGAGTTGTGGAAAAGTTTAAAAGAACGATACGACCACCTGACAACTGTTATCCTGCCGAGAGCAAGGTACGAGTGGATAAATTTACGACTGCAGGATTTTAAATCGGTGAATGAATATAACTATGCAGTTCATAGAATTACTTCTACATTGAAATTATGTGGAGAAGAAATCGCCGATGATGATAAGCTCGAAAAAACATTCACCACTTTCCATCCGTCGAATGTAGTATTACACCAACAATATCGTGAACGGCAATTCAAAAGGTATGCAGAACTAATATCTATTTTATTGTTGGCTGAGCAAAACAACGAATTGTTGATGAAAAACCACGAATCCCGACCAACCGGTGCGGCTGCGCTCCCTGAAGCGAATGCGGTCAGGTGGAATAATAATGATAATAATCGAGGTAATGGTCGTGGACGTGGACGTGGCGGATATCGCGGCCGCGAACGAGGCCGTGGTCAAGGCCGAGGTCGTGGCCAAGGATATTATGGTGGTGATAATCAGTATTTCCGTGGTGGTTATCATAACAATCGTGGTGGTTATCAAAGTCTTCCCCAAAAGAGGAAAAGCTATGATAATAAGGATGAGAAGAGGCACACCGAACAAAAGGATAATGATGAGCGATGCTATCGTTGCGGTGGTTTGGGCCATTGGTCGAAAACTTGTCGCACGCCCAAACATCTCGTTGAATTATATCAAAAGGACAAAGGAAAGAAAATTGAAACAAATCTTGTTCAGGGTGATCTCGCCTCTACTTCTGGTGTCAATGATGAAAGTACTCATTTTGAGGCCGCGGATTTTCAATAAGCTTGATGTGATTCCCTTATGTGTTATTATCATATGTTTAATTATGTGTGTGTATTATATGCTTGTATTATATGCTTGTATTATATGCATCGTTGTGTTAAGTTATTTGTATGTTTACATGCTTTGTTATCAATAATAATGGTTATTATGTGCTTATTATTAAGGACATTCATATAATGGATACGAACATGTGCAATGGAGAATTATGTCTCGCAGACTGCGCAACGACTCATACGATTCTGAGAAATAAGAAATATTTTGATCATCTTGAAATGAAAGGAGAAAGTGTCATTACTATCTCGGGCAGTACAAATATAATTGAAGGCTCCGGAAGAGCTAGCATTTTACTACCAAAAGGGACAAGGCTAATAATCGAAAATGCCTTATATTCTCCTAAGTCTCAAAGAAATTTACTAAGCTTTAAAGCTATTCGAAATAATGGATATCATGTTGAGACTGCAGAAAAGGGAGACGTCAAATATTTGCACATGACAAAAGTGATTTCAAATGATAAAAGAATCGTGGAAATATTACCTTCTTTTGACTCTGGGTTATACTATGCATATCTAAGAACAATTGAGTCGTATGCTATCGTAAACCAGAAGTTTACTGAAGACAGTAAATTTAATGTTTGGCATGACCGGTTGGGCCATCCCGGTTCAATTATGATGCGAAAAATAATTGAAAATTCACGTGGACATTCGATAAAGAACCAAAGGATTCTTCAATCTAATGAATTATCTTGTGCTGCTTGCTCTAAAGGGAAGTTAATTGTTCGGCCATCACCAATGAAAGTAAAGAACGAATCTATTGTATTTTTGGAACGTATACATGGTGATATTTGTGGGCCGATACACCCATCATGTGGACCATTTAAATATTTTATGGTATTAATTGATGCATCGAGTAGATGGTCCCACGTATGTTTATTATCTACAAGGAATGTGGCATTTGCGAGATTGCTTGCTCAGTTGGTTCGATTAAGAGCACATTTTCCGGATTATCCGATAAAGAAAATACGCCTTGACAATGCTGGCGAATTTACTTCCAAGGCATTTAATGATTATTGTATGTCTATCGGTACTGATGTTGAGCATACTGTGCCACATGTTCATACGCAAAACGGTATTACAAAATCGTTGATTAAACGTCTGCAATTAATTGCAAGACCATTATTGATGAAGTCGAAACTTCCCTCGTCTTGTTGGGGACATGCTATATTACATGCAGCGGCATTAATTCGCATCAGGCCAACAAGTTATCATGATATCTCCCCGTTACAAATGGTTTATATTCAGGAACCAGATATTTCCCATCTAAGAATTTTTGGATGTGCGGTATATGTTCCAATTGCGCCACCACAACGCACAAAGATGGGACCTCAAAGGAGGTTGGGAATATATGTCGGATTTGAATTTCCATTTATTATAAGATATTTGTAACCGCTAACTGGAGATTTATTCACGGCTAGATTTGCCGACTGTCACTTCGATGAAACAAATTTTCCGACATTAGGGGGAGAAAAGAAACAGCTGGAAAGAAATATTAGTTGGAATGAATTATCGCTAAATCATTATGATCCTCGAACGAAAGAATGTGAACTGGAAGTTCAGAAGATAATTCATTTACAAAACTTAGCGAATCAATTGCCAGACAGCTTTACTGACCCAAAGAGAGTGACTAAGTCACATATTCCGGTTGTTAATGCTCCTGCAAGAATTGATGTTTCTACAGAACAAACACGAGATATTGGGCCTAAACCACAACTGAAGCGTGGTAGGCCATTCGGTTCCAAAGATAAAAATCCTCGGAAGAGAAAAGGAGCAAATAATAAGAATGGTCCAATCGAGGATTTATCTACTAAAGAAGAGTCTATGGGCATAAATGACGATACAAATGAAACTCAGGTACCTGAAGATATTGAAAATAATGAAGAGATCTCCATGAATTATGCCCAGAACAGAATTAGATGGAACCGAGATAAAGTTAATGTTGACGATAAATTCTCATTTAACGTAGCGCTACTTGAAATGAATGAGATGAATGAAAATGAGGATCATGAACCAAGGTCTGTAAACGAATGCAGACTACGAAAAGATTGGCCAAAATGGAAAGATGCAATCGAGGAAGAACTAAAATCACTTGAGAAACGAAAAGTTTTTGGACCTGTAGTCCGCATACCAGAAAATGTAAAGCCGGTTGGATTTAAATGGGTTTTTATTAGAAAAGAGAAATGAAAATGGAGAAATTAAAAGATATAAAGCACGGCTTGTTGCACAAGGTTTCTTGCAGAGACCTGGTATTGATTATGAGGAGACGTATTCTCCTGTGGTGGACGCAACTACTTTTCGTTATATAATTAGTCTGGCAGTACGTGAAGGACTCGATATGCGTCTAATGGATGTCGTCACTGCTTATCTATATGGCTCACTTGACAGTGACATTTATATGAAGCTTCCGGAAGGATTTCAGCTGCCTGAAAATTCAGGGCCGCGAGATGAGTACTCAATTAAGCTAAATAAGTCGCTTTATGGATTGAAGCAATCCGGGCGTATGTGGTATAATCGCCTAAGTGAATATTTATTGAAAGAGGGCTATACAAATGATCAAATTTGCCCTTGTATATTTATGAGGAGATGTGAAAACGAATTCGTCATTATAGCAGTATATGTCGACGACATCAATATAGTTGGAACTCCTGAAGAGTTGTCGAAAGCGGTTAATTGTTTGAAAAAAGAGTTCGAAATGAAAGATCTCGGTAAAACAAAATATTGTCTCGGACTGCAAATTGAATATTTGAAGAATGGGATATTTGTACATCAAGAAACTTATACGAAAAAGGTGTTGAAAAGGTTTTACATGGACAAAGCTCATCCACTGGATACTCCGATGATCGTCCGTTCATTAGACGTGAATAAAGATACGTTCAGACCACGTGAAAATGATGAAGAGATACTCGGTCCTGAAGTACCATATCTTAGTGCTATCGGAGCGCTAATGTATCTTACAAGTCATACACGACCTGATATAGCGTTTGCAGTAAATTTATTGGCAAGATAGTTCTTCGCCGACTCGTAGACATTGGAACGGAGTTAAACGAATATTTCGATACCTTCAATGAACAACTGATATGGGACTGTTCTTCTCTAATGAGTTGAAAACAGATTTAATTGGGTATGCAGATGCTGGTTTCTTATCCGACCCACATAATGCACGATCGCAAACGGGTTACTTATTTACGTATGGTGGAACTGCTATTTCATGGCGATCAGTTAAACAGAGTTTAATTGCCACTTCATCTAATCACGTTGAAATACTAGCGATTCATGAAGCTAGCAGAGAATGTGTCTGGTTGCGATCGATTATTCAGCATATGCAACAAACTTGTGGATTATTATCGGAAAAGTTACTTCCAACGACATTATATGAAGATAATGCAGCATGTATTGCCCAATTAAAGGATGGATATATCAAATGTGATAGAACAAAACATATATCACCAAAATTTTTCTTTACACATGAGTTGGAGAAAAGTGGTGATATTGTAGTACAACAAGTGCGATCAAATAAAAATCTTGCAGATTTGTTCACAAAAGCACTTCCCCCAATAATTTTCAGAAGGTTAGTATATGAAATTGGCATTCGAAGACTTGGAGATTTAAAATGATGTCATCAGCAGGGGGAGTAAATATGTGTTGCACTCTTTTTCCCTTAACTGTGGTTTTTCCCATGTGGTTTTCCCAGTAAGGTTTTTAATGAGGCAACAAGCTAAAACATATTCTTTGAAAAACATCCAAGAGGGAGTATTATGAACAAATTATGATTCATCAATAATGAATCATCAAAATTAAATCATGATTCATCACAATGAATCATCAAAATTGTATGATTAAATGTGGATGTTTTTGGAATATTAATGACTCATGAATTATGATAAGATGAGGTGTATAAAAATATATTGTATTTTTGTATGAGTTGTATAGATGATTAAATTGTATTTTAGTGTATGATTTTAGTATAAATAGGTGTTTTAAGTTGCATTGTAAGATCATCAATATAGAAAATATATTATCTCCCTTTAAAATCTCTCCTTATATTATAATCATAATATATATTAAATAATCTTGATAAATCATAATAAATATTTTATAACAAAAATTTTAAATTTGGACATTTTAATATTGTTATCATTATCTATATCTTACTTTCTGTAAGCCCCTGTATATCGTCAAATTGGTGTGTCGAAGTTAGAGTAATTAAAAAATAATAAAATTAAAACAAAATTACCAACTATATTTTTTTGTTCAATTTTATCCTCTTTTTTAGTTAAAAATTATCTCATTAATATAAATGTTATATCTATTACTATTCTAAAAGCGAGAATATGGCCAGTTTCTACAGTGGGTTGCCGGTCATCTAATCAGTTTTGAATATTCGTTACAAAACCTGTATATTTCGGTTGCAAGGATTAGGTGGGAAGACGTGGAGGCACGCGTGTCATTGCATGTGTATGACATATATGACACGCTATCTATTTTACAGTGTACATATTCATATAATATAATAACATTGTACCTCGGTCAAAAAAAATATCAGAACCGACGTCACTTCACCTACAAATAGTAATATACTTGTATTTGTACTACTGTAAATATATCATTTGTGACCCAGTAATGCGGTGGTGGGGCAGACTCGATAACCCACCAAATAATTATTTTATGTCTTACTCACAGGAACAGTTATTGCATGGATGTAGTGAATAAAATATAATTCTAATTGCACGTCGTCTGTTGTCTAGCACAGACCTATTAAAATATGCATGTCCATCGTGTGTATTTTACAATATATAATATAAAAATAGTGCCACTATTGCTGTTAGGTCTATGTAATATTAGAGAAACTCAGGTTCCAAACCCCTTAAGACACGTAAGGCAAAGTGGTAATGATGGATAAAGTAATTCCAAGGCCATTAACGCTTGGAACTCAACCCTTCAACTTCCCATGGCAGATTCTTGGGAATCAACGTTGCAATGATGAAGTTTTGTTAATTTATACGACCAACAATATCCTCACACATTCAACAAACCCTACCATTTCCTTAAAATGTATACATGCTGAAACGTCCTGCTTCACTATGGATTTCTGAGAGTTGCTCCTGGTAAGTTATGTATGATCCCCTCTTTCTCTGCTGCTCTGAATGGATGGTTTATTCCTATGTTTTCTTACTTTTTGCGCTACCATTGTTAGGGTGAGCTGTAAAGGAATAATAGGTTGTAGAAAAAGCTTCAATGATTCATTGACTCTCAGTACAGTTTATATACAGCTGTACAAGGACTAGATAAGATCATTACAAGTATGGACAATATACGTGATTGTCTAAATCATATCTTTTCCTAAAGATAAAGATAAAGCTAAATATAGAATTGATATTTGATATTATGGTGTATCTTTAACACGCCCCCGCAAGATTGAGGCTCCGTTGGAGACTCCGATCTTGGAGCGAAGAGCAGTAAACTGATGACGGCTCAAGGCTTTCGTAAGAACATCAGCAAGTTGGTCTTTTGTGGAAATATGATGGACATTGAGGTGCCATTCGCGACACATTCTCGAACAAAGTGGTAGTCAAGTGCAACATGTTTCACGCGGGAGTGAAAGACGGGATTGGCGCAGAGATATGTGGCACCGGTATTGTCGCAGAACAGAGAAGGAGGTTTGGGTAAGCAGATTCCCAACTCTTGAAGGAGATTTTGAATCTATAGTATCTCAGCTGTAGTGTGAGCTATGGCCTTGTACTCCGCTTCCGAGGATGACCGGGATACTGATTTTTGACGGCTAGATTTCCACGAGATAGCATTAGAGCCAAGATATATTATATAACCCGTCGTCGAGCGACCATCATCACGATTTCTGCCCCAATCGGAGTCACTGAATGCTCGTAGGTGCAAGGGTGTGCCTTTATGCAAGAAGAGCCCGTGGAAGATGATGTTTTTGAGATAACGAAGAACTCGTTTTAATGCTGTCCAGTGTAGTTCAGTAGGTGAATGCATATACTGCGAGAGGCGATTGACGACGAACGATATGTCAGGACGAGTAAGAGACAAGTATTGAAGGCCGCCAACTAGTTTTCTATAGGGTGTCGCGTCAACGGATGCAGAACCATCTTTGAGTAGCAGAGGAGTTGTGGTGCTCATGGGAGTGGTGACCTCTTTGGCGCCAGTCATTGAGAACGACTCAAGAAGATTTGCAATATGCCGATGTTGTGAGAGGAAAAGACCATGAGTTGTATGAATCACCTCGACACCCAAAAATTGATGAAGTATGCCAAGATCTTTCAGAGAGAACCTGTTGCCAAGTTGTGAGACAAAAACTTCCAAAAAATTGTCATTGTTAGAAGTCAAAACTATATCATCAACATAGACCAAAAAATAGAGATATATCTCATCCTTATGATAGATAAATAGTGAAGAGTCTGCTATGGAGCTTTTGAAACCAAACTGTAGAAGAAAGCCCTTTAGTTCTTGGTACCATGCTCTGGGGGCTTGCTTGAGGCCGTATAGGGCTTTCTTTAACTTACACACATGATTTGGTAGCGACGAATGAATAAACCCAGGTGGCTGAACCATGTAGACGTCATCAGTGAGAGTTCCCTGAAGAAAAGCATTATTGATATCCAACTGACGAAGTTTCCAACCATAAGTAAGGGCCAAACTAAGAATCAAGCGTATTGTCGTTGGTTTCGAGACGGGACTGAATGTCTCAGAGTAATCTAAGCCCGGGCGTTGATGATATCCCTTGGCGACGAGACGTGCTTTGTACTTAGCAACTGTTCCATCCATATTTCGTTTTATACGAAAAATCCAACGACAGCCAACAAGATTTTGAGTCCCACGTGGCACAAGATCCCAAGTTCCATTCCCTAGAAGCGCATCAAACTTTTCTGACATAGCAGCACACCATTTTTCATCCTTCATTGCTTCGGAAAAAGTCTTAGGTTAAAGGGCCAAAGGAAGGGGATGAGACGTGACGTGGTTCACAAACTTGGGGTTGAAATACTTTGGGTTTTGTTTTCGAGTCTGTGAAGACCGAAGATTGTAACGAGGCGGTGGAGGAGAAGAGTGAGGCGAGGACGAGGAATGTGGAGAAGAGTGTATAGTTGTGGGAGGTGATGTTGTGTTGGGAGAGGAAGATGGGATATCAGTGGTTGAGCCTGAGGGTGGAGGTTCTGTGGATGTCATTTGTGGTGAGGATGTGGGGACATGGATTATATTAGTGGGATTAAAATAATGAGAATGAGAGAGGGACGAAAAAGTATTACTTACAGTGGACTCTGCAGACAAAGGTTCCAATGCTGGCAAGGAGTTCATTAGTTGTCTATTGCTATCCTGCATGGGAAAAATATGTTCAAAAAATCGTACATGGCGGGAGATGAAGGTCTTTCTGGAAGTTGGATCAAAGCAGATGTAGGCAGATTGGCTAGTGGATTAGCCAAGAAAGATACACGGTGCGGATCGAGGTTGAAGTTTGGAAGTACTATAAGGTCGCAACCAAGGATAGCATAAGCAGCCGAAAATTTTGAGGCGGGAATAGGATGGTTTGCGATGAAATATCTTTTGAAATGGTGACTGAAAGTTGAGAACTGGGGTTGGGAGCCGATTGATCAGGTAAACAGCTGTTTGAAACGCATATGACCAGTACGAGATCGGAAGGGAGGCAGTATGAAGAAGAGCTAGACCTGTTTCGACGATGTGGCGATGACGTCTTTCTGATGTTCCATTATGTTCAGGTGTGTAAGGTGGCGTTTTAAAGTGTGAGATACCATATGAGTTTAAAATGGGTGCGAGAGAAATATATTCGCCACCATTATCTGTATAGATAGAGATAATTGGATGATGAAAATATTTTTCTACTAATAACTTAAATTGGGGAAATAAAACAGCAACATCAGACTTTTTTTTCATGGGATAAAGCCAGATATATTTGCTAAAGTGATCAACGAATATTAGATAATAACGAAAACCATCAAGTGAGGTACTAGTAGGACTCAAACATCACTGTAAAGTAATTCAAGTGGTTTTGAGCTGTGAAGTGAGTTTTCAGAAAAAGGCAATTTATGACTTCTATTCAAGGCACAAGAACGACAGTGAAATTGTGAGTCCGACAACCTAAACTTCAAATCACTTGAGTTAAAAACTGAACGAATAATAGTGGGAGTTGGATGACCTAAACGTTTGTGCCACTCGTCGAGTTGAGATTTTGTCGTGTGATGGACTTGAGGATTTATAGAACTGGGAATGCAATATACACCATTAATGTTCTCCCCGCGAAGCATTTTCGCCCCCGTGCGCAGATCCTTGACATGAAAATGAAGGGGAAAAAATTCAAGTGAGACATTGTTTGTTTGGCAAAATTTAGAAACAGAGACGAGGTTGGTCTGAATCGATGGCGCACAAAGAACATTATCCAAATAAAATGAAGTGTTATTATGAGTGATTTTGTTGTTACCAATGTGACATATTCGCAAACCTGAACCATCACTGATATTGAGCTCATCTGGACCGCCGTAATGTGAGAATTGATGGAGATTGTTTACATCGCCAGTAACATGGTGAGATGCCCCGGTGTCAAATAACCATTGTTGAGACGGCGGTCTGCGAAGAGATGTCATATTGACAGTAGGTTGAGATATTTGATCACCTGGTGTAGAGTTGACCTGCACATTATTGTGGCGAAGGAATCTGGCGAGTTTACGACATTCATGAGTTTGATGACCCGGTATCTCACAGTAATTGCAGAAAGTCGCAGATGAGTGTGGAGGTTTATTGGGACGAGGCGAATTCCAGCCGGATCGGTTGTTGGGGGTGAATGAGTTTTGGTTTTTATGTGTCGCGTTCCAGGTGGGGCGATTGGAGTTGTGGTTGGGGCGAGGGCTCCATGTCCGGTTTTGATTGGAGTGAGTGGTGACACGATTAGCTGTTGCGAGGGTGATGGATGGATCTATCTCAGTTTTGGATCTGTTTTCCCGTTCGAAGACCTCGAGCTTATCAAACAATTCATCGAAGGTGATGGGAGTATCACGCATGCGGGCGGCAGCAGCGACAGGAGCAAAATCTGATCCAATGCCAGCAAGAACATGTATAATAAGGTCTTCTTCATCGATGGGTTTGCCAGCTATGGCTAGAGCATCCGCAGTGGCCCTGACATCTTGCATATACTCTGTTATTGTGCGAGTGCCTCGTGGGTTGTTATGAAGTTTTTCTTTGAGGGATACAATGCGAGTGCGAGATTTGTTAGCAAATAGAACACAGAGACGGTCCCATGCTTCTTTGGAGGAGGTCACAGATGAGATGTGAGATTGTATTTCTGCAGCACAACTTCCAAGGATGGCGTTGAGGATCAGTTGATCTTGTCTGTACCAGAGTGTGAAATCTGGGTTTTGGATAATTTTGGTGGCATCTTTTGGGTCGGTTATTGTTGATGTAGGTTTGGGGAATGTACCATTGATGTAGCCAAGTAAATCATAGCCAACTAGTGCTGAGTGAAGTTGGGTTCTCCAGACTGAGAAATTGGATTGTGATAGTTTAGTAGGGAGATGAGATGGTGCGTTGAATGATACAATATGGGTATCTTGAACTGACGAGGCCATGTAGAATCGGTTGAGAGAGCTTTTGATTTGCTTCTTGTGGCTCTGATACCATAAAGGAATAATAGGTTGTAGAAAAAGCTTCAATGATTCATTGACTCTCAGTACAGTTTATATACGTACAAGGACTAGATAAGATCATTACAAGTATGGACAATATACGTGATTGTCTAAATCATATCTTTTCCTAAAGATAAAGATAAAGCTAAATATAGAATTGATATTTGATATTATGGTGTATCTTTAACAAGCTGAAGGTCTTGCTTTCGCGCATCGTGTATTCCACGTTAAACAAGACATTTCCACAGTGCTTCTATAAGGTTTCCCATTTTCCGCCATATTTATTGGTTCTGGTCTTTTTTATACTTACTGCTGATAGAAAGTTTAGAGCTTTTAGCATGGACAAAGTCATGCATTTGAACCTCCAAAAACTGCCCCACCAATGCCGTGAATGAGATGAGGATTTGTAGTGTTTTGCAACGTCATGTGTTAAAATGCAGTGTCACCTTACTCTCGTGCGTGAACGGCCTATTGATTTATTTATGTTTTCTTATAGAGGAGAATCTCATAGGTCATGTAGCTATTCTATTCACATGGTTAACTGTGACAGAAACAAAAGATTAATATTATATTTTGCTGTCTAACACAGTGAAAGGTAAGCGGCTGGCGTTGTTGAAAGTAAGAGCACATGGCTATGTTATGGAACAAAAATGGGACGCATGTATATTTTATATACATAAATATCTCTTGAGGGATTCGTTGTTTCTTGTCAAATAATTTAAGATGTCTGATGCGGGATTCCTGCTGCTTTACTATTAACAGATCAATACCATTCATTTATCTTCCCCCGTAACAATTCATCACATTATTTCAAGTCCAAGTGACAGTTTCTTGTAGCAGCTTCTTCCTTTAAAGACCCTCATTGTTCTGTACATGACTTCCTTGCTGCATGTTTGTGTCAGCGTTTTGTTCACATCTCGTAATTCTTTTACTGAAGCTCCCAAGCAGCTCGGGCTTAAGCTCGACGCTTCTACTTGCTCCACTAAGCTTTGTATCGAGCTACCGTTCTTTCTAATTCATCTTTCAACGAGAGAGCTCCATTTGAAAGGAAACAGTCAATCTCTTAAGCGAATTCCCTCTCGAACGCCTGCCCTTCACATCCCTTAACCTTAGCATTTCGTTTCCCATTTCATCTACTGAGGTAGCTCTTGAAGACCGTTTTGTCTGCCTCAGCTCACACTTTTAGCTGTAACCTCCGTAATTTCTTCTTCCATGGTAAATTAGTTCACTTCCAATTCGTTTAGCAAATTAATCATTTTATAGAGCTTCAACGTCGACACTCGTCATCGGGACCCATCTGGTACAACGTCGTCTGCCACCGCCGCGTCAGAACCCCTTTCGCTGTTGTTGGCGTTCGCAGCTCGGCCGCCGCTGTTCGTTCTTGCGTGGGGATCAACAGCCGACTCCAAGCTGTTCGCTTAAGACGAAACTTCCTCAGCCATCGCCAGAAGCTTGTCCGCGTCCGAACCCATACTCGCCGGAGGAGCCGAGTTTCCCGGCGAGCCGTTTTCTGAACTAACAGTCTCGAGACGATGATCAGTAGGTAGAAGACTCAGCTGAAGAGGAGCATCGCCGTCTTCAGCTGACGACGTACGGCCGTCACCGCCGCCGTCATCATTTTCTCCAAATAACTTGTGGGCTTTCACCGTCGCCGACGGCTCTTGATCTGCACCTGCTCTTAAATCCAAGGTTAAGTCGAAATTCTACTTCTTCTTATCGATTTTTCTTCTTTCAAGAGATCGAAGGGTTTTTTTGACAGAGTTTGATCCTAAGCTTAGACCTAGTTCCATTTATTCGTCGATTGTTTTTTGGTTAGTGATAGAAGACAGAAGAAAAAAAGGGCAAAATAGTTTCGATTCAGACAAGTGTGTAGAAAAAAGGCTACCTTTATAGAGTTTTACTCAACATTTAATGAAATTATAATTTTCCATGTAATGAAATCTGTATATATAGCTTTATTTCGTGACTGACTTCATTCCATTTAGGCCCAGACAATTGTAATTAGGTTGATGGTAGTTGTTACTATTGATCAATTATTGCAAAATTATATACACAAACAGTACTATACTGCCCAAATAAATATATAAATACCTCAACCAAACATGTACCTTATTTGCTTTGGACCTCTTCCTCTATAGATTTTGTTTATAAGGTTGCGATTTTCCATCTTCTTCAGTATATTGGTATTTTTGAATAACTCTTGAGGGGTAATATGGTCGTTGTAATGATTAGCGGTTGGGATCCTCTATTCCACTTTCTGTATTCCACTCCGTATTCCAACGAACGAAAATCGTTACACCTCCCCTCGACAAGTGTTAAAACACACGTAAACATCATTACACCTATGAATTTCATTACAACAAGTGTTTAAACAAAAAAACCTCATTATTACGTATTTTTCTAATATGGAGTAGAAAAAATCAGTATTATATATTAAAATAGAAAAATACATAATAATGAGGTTTTTTTTGTTTAAACACTTGTTGTAATGAAATTCATAGGTGTAATGATGTTTACGTGTGTTTTAACACTTACCGGGGGGGAGGTGTAACGATTTCGTTCGTTGGAATACGGAGTGGAATACATAAAGTGGAATAGAGGATCTCAACCGTAATAATATATGTTTGACCGTTACACTCGTGGTGACCAAAGAAAGAGCACACGTGAATCCCTCCAACGATTTTCCAACTCTATTTGCGTCTGAGAGTGCTTGAGAAAGCTTGAACCAATGCATCGCCTTTTAGACGCTTCAAACCCCCCTTTCTTTCGTCAGATTCCTTTCCAGTTCAGAAATTCTCCCCAAGCAACACTTGTTCTTAAGTGTGACATCGTTCTCCAGTCAGCAAGATACAGTTTCGAACGCATACTTCATCTTCATGTTACTTTGCTTTTATTTTGAATTTTCCGTCGTTCTCCCCACAAGAGAGGTTAAGTTCTCAAGAACCATTTTTTGTGCAAGGCATTGTACATGCTGTCGAGTAACACCATCCTCTTCGAGCTTCAAGCGCAAAATTTAATCTTGCAGATTTTAAGCTTCTGTTTCCGACGAACTACGTCACCAAATAAAATCCTTGGTTTGACCAATCCAGCTTTCGGTTGAGCCTTCATCTGAGCAAGCGCTTCCTTCGACGCTTGAAGTTTTATCTCGTTGACTTAAGATAATCTTACTTTGGTAGTATTTTATGGCATTTATTATCTCCCGATCCTACTTTAGTTCTCAGATAAACGCTACATGAGGTGTTCTCATTTCTTTTTATTGTATAGCCTACGCCTTAGCTTAGCTTTATTTGATTTTTGTGTGAGGTTAGCTTTCTTCGAGTTTTATGTGAGATATGGCTCCTCCCTAAGCAGATAGGTTATGCTTATTTTTTCTTGAATCTTAAAATGTTTTCTTTTATTTATAAATTTATTGTTGATCCGTCGGTCTCTAATGATTCACTCTACATACATGAGCCTTTCTACTTTCAAAGGGGAAGTTACTCAATTTATTTATTAATTTTTTTCCTTGACGAAGTTTTAGTAATTCACCCTTGTTCTTCTTCTGTAAAAGACCATGGAGGAAAAGTGCATCCTACTAAAAGACATATCCCCCACACGAAGAATTTGGTATGCAAGAGTTCTCGTTGTTGAGAAAACGCCAATTCGCTTCACACGCTTCGGGTCAAGGCAACAAAGGGTCGTCATCATCGATAAAGAGGTATGAAAGCACCAAAACAACATCGTCTGAGCTAATTTTATCCATATCTACTTCGTCCTCAAACCATCGTTAATTGCAGTATACGAGGATGCAGTGCATTATATTTGAATCAGATGTTGACCGACTAGATAGCATCCTTCAGCTCTATTGTACGTATTATATCGGCCATTGTAAGCTAAGGGATGTTAACAAAAGTTTCGCATTGGTGCCAGAGTCGTGTTATGAGTTAATTCTCACCAAAAGTTGCTACATACGAGCAGTCCCTGATCCATATCAATTGCCTTTGGAAACCGCATACGATCTCACATCGTTTGAAAGATTAGCGGACTTCTCGGACGATTATACGAGTCGCATAAGTAAGTTCTTAAGTTGCATGATTATAATTTATAATATCTGCATAAGAGTATAGTGATTTAAACTTGTTCATATTGTCTTGGCATCTTAACATATTATGACATTACCTACCATGAATATATTGTCTTGTACTCTTGTAGATGTCTTATGCGCAGTCGTCCATGTTCTTCAACCTCGTAGCACTAAAAGCGGGAAAAGGCTGCAGGAATTTGTGATTGTCAATGAAGAGTATGCATATTTTTATATTTTGTATTTTACATTTTTGGTCGTTCTACAATGGTTATCGAGTCTATGTTGCTCATAGGTGCAAGCCCATGCTCCTCACACTGTGGGAAGATTTCTTCAAATTGAAGCACCTAAACTGACAAATGCAGTACATACTATGCCGATTGTCTTGGCAACAAGATTGTCCGTTAACATTTTCCATGGTAAGTGTCGAATGTGGTATCCAGATCAGTAATATTCTTTGATGCGTGTCCAGATATGTAATTACACGTGTTTGGTTTTACACAATGACTAACTTACTGATTTGAAGGACTCTCATTGAACACGACTATAACCGGCTGCATCTTATTCGATCCGCCGATACCCGAAGCGATGCGCTTACGCTTGTGGTAGGAGATATTTTTTTTATTTATATGATATATCTATTGTTTGTTGCATTTATATGCAATGAACCTACATTTGTAACCTTCCATGTCAGGTTAGATGACCATAAACAAACTGTAGAAAGTATCGTCTCCGAGAAGCTTTATGAGAATGATAGGCGTATTACTGCATACCCGTTGGGATCCCAAATTAGGAAATTGAGCCAGATTATGTGTTCACCTGAAGTGGTATGTTTCTTTGTTGTCTCCTCTTTTGCACTGTTGTCTCCTAAATACATAAACTTAACTTTATTTGTCATTTAAGGTCAAAACATTTTGGATCAAGGCTGAGATTCGCATTGCAAAAACGGATCAACAACTGTATGTAATGACATGTCCAAATTACGCCAAGATTTGTGGGGCAGACTACATGAACGAGTTCACTTGCTTGCATTGTAGTAAAGATTTCCCGAAACCTCGCCCAGTGTAAGAGCTTCTAAACGAAGGCCCCGACATTTAGTCCCATTTATTTTATACCCTCCTCACTAGGCACTCAAAAGATGCTTTGCCCCATGTAAAACATGTGTTTTAATTTACTCTATTGAACCTATTGCATTACAAGTCGTAAATTGTTTTTATTTGCAGATTGCGTTTTGAGGCTGAGTTAAGTGATGGAACTGGAAGCATTGACGTTATTATTGAGAAGCGAGAGGCTGAGAGTCTGTTAGGAATGACAGCTGATGCGATAATTGAAAGTGAACGGGGGGTACGATTATTTTACGAATATTTTCCTTCTTCTATATTTTGCCCAACAATAGTTCTCCCTTCATCTTTCAAGGCTGACTCGGTGGACATCTAACGTGCAAATGAGATGTTGAAGTGCACCCAATCCCTTTATCATGTTAGAGGGTTCAACTGTTTCTTTAAAGGGAAGGCGGTGGTTCGCTACGCTGTCATGGCGTGCCTTCCAACGGACTCATTGACTGCTAATTGTAATCTACAACAATCCTCCGACAAGCATCGTCCCCTTGACTCCACTGTAGACCAAGCATGCTCCTCTTCCACCAACAAGAAGGCCAAGCACAACTAGGCATCACTAAATATTTTGTAAAAATAGTGGCCTTCTCATTTTACCCCTTGTTGGTTGCTTTTTTTTTTTTGCTTGCTTTTGGCTTGCGGTTCGGGCATATGGCTTCCTCTTGCCACGTTCTCGCTTTTGGGTGTTCGGCCTGTTGTTATATTTTGCTATGTACATAACTACGCAGTACCTATCTCTTATGCATGTGTTTGATGATGTTTAATTTAAGCACTTTCAGTCAAAACTTGCACTTCATCAAATTAGGTCGTTACTTAAGTTAATTATAATCACGTAAATAGGCTAGCATCTGCCTATAACAACCAGGGCACAATTAATATATTACTTGGTTGTTATATAAAATGCGAAATTACCATATATATATATATATATATTGCATACAAATTTCAATGTTTACCACTTTCCAAATCTACGTATGTATTCTAAAATTATATAAAATGTTGCAAAAAGACTGTCAAACATGCATAATTCGGCTAATTACGTAACTACACTTGGTATAATTAAGTTAGATCTTATGCGGAAATACTTTTATCTTTTAGCCAACACTTGTTGTCGTAACAACAAACCGAATTTCATGCTCAACACGATCCTTATGTCGTTGACTTACATCGACCAAATAGATTACAACCGACGAGTCGTACAACACTACAAACATGAACTGCAACGTCTGTAAAGCAATCGTCTTCACCAGGTAAACTTGGCTTGACGGCTGAGAAATTTGAAGATGATGATCATGTTGGATTTTCGACGGACAAGTTAATCAAACAATCTTCTACAAGCGTCCATGCAACACGTCTGATGAAAAGGCGACATTGAAGCGCGAAGCTAGTTTGTCCGTAAACTTAAAAAACGAATTTTCTAAACATGGATTAATGAGACGTTTTTCCATATTTTTTGCAAATAGTGTAGGATGATGATATTACTTCATATGTGCTTTCATGCTCGGGTAATAGTTTGCTTATAAATTGTTAAGTTAAACGTTTTGGTTATATTTTACTTTTATATAATTTTTTTGTATACGAGTACACATCTTCGTGCGGTCAAAAACTTATTATCGTATCTTTATTTTTTACTGTATCTACAACTACTATAATCAAAATGTATACTTAATGATGTTTTTCCTTCATATGAGAACCTCTTATTTAAGTCATTCGGTGTCCGGGCTATGATTTTATGAATGCCGCGCAACGCGCGGCTTCACTTTCCTAGTATATTATAAGCACACCTTTGAGTGTGTAAAAGTAATAGTTTTTTTATTAAGCATCAAGGACGGTATAAATCATTAAATTCGGTTTGTCAATTTAAATTGAAGAATAATAATATGAAAATTAAAACAAAATCACCCACTAAATTTTTTGTTGGATATTCTCAATTATACTCATTATTATTTTATTGATATACATTTATATATTACTTCCTCTGTCCAACTTATTTCTGCTCATCTTTCTATTTCGGGTGTCCCACATAATTCTTCCCATTTCTATTTCTGGTAGAAGATTTATTCCAATAATTACACCAATTATATTAAAAAAAGGCTTCTTAATTTGCGTGCTCACTAATAGATTTTCTCTCTCCATGCTTTAAAAATGTACTATAATATTAAAAAAAGGGTAAATCATTATCAGTACCTTTTGAAGATTAAACTTCCTCTTAAATACCCCTTAAATTATTTCTTCCTGATCAGTACCCATCTGTGAAAAGTTTCTTATTTAATACCCCAAATCTTGAAATGACGAAAATAACCTTTCTTTAAAACTGCAAAACGATTTTCATATTATTGTACCACCAGACGCATTAATTATACCAAAAAACGATGTTATCATACCACTAAAGAGAAGCTATTACTATACCAACCAAAGATGTTATCATACGAGTAAAGATATACATGATTCTACTAGTAGACATATTTATTATACCAAAAGCAGGCATTATTTTATCTAGTTAAACTTTTATATTATTTTACCATAAAACGCGATTATTATACCAACAAAAGATGTTATCATACCACTAAAGAAATACATGATTCTACTAATAGACATATTTATTATACCAAAAATGGACGTAATTATACCTAGTTAAATTTAACAGTATTATACCAGTAGCTTTGAAAATTATACTAAGAAATAATATATAAAATTTATTATTCGAACTGACCTTTCCACATTATACCCGCAAAGACGAAAATTATATCATCAAAATCCAAACTTTCGCCAACAAAAACTTCTCAAGCAATTATACCTAAAAAATTGTTCATTATACCAACAAAGATCTTAAGTGCACCAACTATTTCGAGTACCGTACCAACATTTCAGTGATCGAATTATACCAACTGACATGTTTATTATACCACCTATTCAGATTTGCCCATAAATCTACCAATAAACGATCCGATTATACTAACAGTTTCGCACATTATACCAAGAAATATTGAACGATTAGTTTACAATTTTATACCAACAAATTGCTTAATTGCACCAAATATTTCCAGACTCGTACCAATATTATAGCATCACAATTGTACCAACTGAGATGTCTATTATACACCAATTAAAATTTGCCCATGATTTTACAGTAGGCGATTCGGTTGTACTAACAGTTGCGCACATTATACCAAATAATACTGTCGGTTTTTTTTTTTTACAGTTTTATACCAATTCATCCTAACAATTATACCTGTATTTTTTAGTATTATACCAACAAACTCAATTATAATTTTGTTATTCATTAATCAATCATGATACCAATTACATGAGCTAATTTACCAGTTTTTATGTAATCAACTATTTACAACTTTATAAGAGAACATTTATTGTCTTAACACTTATATGAGGTTAATATATAACCAATTATATTATATTCTCATTTGTTGAATCATCAAGACGTAACCGTTAACCAATTACCTTGTGACTATGTCGCGTATTCGTTACACACGGAACTAATATTCTCATATTTCAAATGTGTTGTTTCAACTCTCTCGATTTAGATTTTTCCATCATAGAATGTGTAGCATGTTTTTATATTCATATGATGATGAGTATGAGATCACACTAACATGACCAATGCAATGCTCAACATATAAAGAATCAAATAATTAATCATTGAGAAACATTCATATATATTTTTGATCGAACTAATAATTTGTTTATTATCTTTTTATAGGTATATTGTAAAAAGTAATACGTGCTCTGCCCCAAAATTTGGTCGCTTCATGGTTGCGATCACCATATTCGTTTGTGTTCTATGTTATCCTTACATAGTCGTTGGTATAAGCACATTATTTGTTGGTATAATAAACATTGATGTGGTATGATTAACTTAAGACAATTAAAATTGAGATTGTTGGTACGATAATCACAAGTATTGGTATAATTGGTTGAAGAAGCTGGTATAATTTCTAATTTTGCTAGTATATTAGGAAACTTTTCGAATAGCACAGGAAAACGTATTTGTTGATAAGATAAATAGTGGTACTGGTATAATTAGATTCGTTGTTAGTATAATCATTGTAAAATAATTGTTGAACCTTTGCCGGTACGATGTCAAATGACGTTGGTATAATACCCAAGAATTTATTGAAAAATAATATATTGGTAATTGAGTTTGTTGGTACAATAATTAGAAGTAATTTTATAATTGTTTGAACAAGTTAGTATAATTTCTAATTTTATTGGTATATTAGAAAAATTTTCTGCCCGTGGCATGGCCCGCTCCAGAATAACATTATTTCGGGCAGAAAAAGTAAAAGCCCGGCCCTCCGGGCCTAAAGTTCAAAGTTTGTTCCACTAACGACCCGGCCTGACATCAGGCCCGACGTGCCTGAAAATTCAAGCCCGGTCCGTCGTCCGGCCCGATGGGCCAGAAAATTCGAGCTCGGCCTGTAGGACACGAGTCTTAACACCGGAAATAATTAGGTTAATTATGTTTAAAATAGTCTTGTGTTGGTATGATAAGTATATGTTTAGTATAATTAGGTAATTTGTTGGTATACAAAACTTAAACCAATCAATTAGTATTTGTTGGTATATATTGCAATGTTTGTTGGTATAATCCCGGGCTTTGTTGGTGTAACAGTTAGAAAATGGATGGATAAATATAACATAATAAATGAATTTGTTGCTATAATAGTTGAATTTATTGATATGATTATTTGTATAACTTGTCGGTATAATATTTAATTTTATTGGTATAATTATTGTCTTTTGTGGTATAATATGGAAAAATCACTTTGTATAATAAAATTACAATAATATCATTTATTGGTATAATTTTGATAGCAGTTGGTATAATACTCTTGAATTTGAATGGTATAATAATGAGAGCAATTGGTATAATATCTCAATTTATTGGTAGAATTATTTCTTTATTTCTTGGTATAATAACATGTTTTATTTGTATAATACTTGCAACAAGTGGTATAATTGTCCGAAAGTTTTTCTCAATATTTGAAGTAAGGTTATTTTTGTCTTTTCATGCATTGGTGGTATTAAACAGGAAAGTTTTCGCAGATGGGTACCTAACAGGAAGAAATAATTTGAGGGGTATTTATGAGGAAGTTTAAACTTAAAACGGGACTGATAAGGAATTTACCCTTAAAAATATGATTTCTTAATTTACGTGCCCACTAATTTTTGAGAAGTATTAATTGGGACAGAGGAAGTACTAGATTGGTGTCGGTCGCACGTTGTGCGTCTATGAAGAAACTTCAACCCAGGAAAAAGAATTATACCAAATGATAATGTATAAACCAAAACCTAAAGCATCTGCATGAACGATATTAATTGGCTTAAAATATCTTATAAACAAGCCTAAAATATCTTACATACTAATAGTTAATTTACCCCTAAGTAATGTTTTTGCTTAATGTATTTACAACGACCGAATGATTCGGAATTTTTTTACCACCGGCTTAAGGAATGAGTGTTTTTTTTTTCTGATGTAGTTTTGTTGTTCTTTTATATGAGTGGAGATTTCTTAGTATCATATAAAGAAGTAGCTTTGATAGAAGGCGGAGAAGGGCAAAACAAGTTACACATGATAAGTTGAAGTTAGGGCTGTCAGTTCGGTACGAACCGAACCGAACCGAACCGAAATTTCGGTGAACCGAAATTTCGGTTCGGCCATCTCCTAAAACGAATACCGAACCGAATTTACCGGTTCGGTATTCAGTTATAACCGAAATTTTTTTCGGTTTTTTCGGTTAACCGAACGGTTAACCGAATTTAAAAAAAAATAAAAAAATAAAAATAAAACATGACAAAAAACATCAGCCACATCTCGACATCTAAACAGTAAACATCAAATAGAAACTCCGAAGACTATGAAGATGGATGCGCTGTGAGGGCTCGTGCTGTGAGGCGATGCGATTGGCTTCAATTCGGGGCTGTTGGTGATCGTGCTGTGAGGGTGAGGGAGGGAGACGATGACTGAGAGCTGAGGTGAGGGAGGGTTCTTATTGGGCTGGGCCATTTATTGTTTTATTTCCTTAATGTGTATGGCCCGTCTATAGTGGGTAACATATTTATATTTTGTTATAATAAAATATAACAATTCGGTAATTCGGTTCGGTTCGGTATACCGAACAGTGTATCCGTACCGAACCGAATTACCGAATTTTTTTTATATAAACTGAATACCGAACCGAATTTTTCGGTTCGGTTCGGTTTTGTACCGAATTTTCGGTATTTCGGTTATTCGGTTCGGTTAACCGAATAACGCACACCCCTACTTGAAGTATCGTGATGAAATCTTCATGGTAATGCCATTTTCTTCACTTTATTGCATAGAATTGTTGGAGCCGTGACGGGACAACAGAAATGAAGAGCCTTATCCGGGCCAAATACTGCAAGAATCCACGGATTAGCTGATCTGATTGGGAGAAAAATAAGAAAATGATGTTTTGAGGAGCGAGTTAAGCCATTCACCATTCATATCCAATAAATGTCAACTAAAAGATTCTATTGTTTTGAGCATTTGCACAGAACTTCGTGTGCCTGGCTAGTCAACCTTGTCTTGGGATTTCTATCTAATTTTCCTTGAAGTATCTCACAGAATATTCACTTCTCAATCTATGAAAATCCAGTCTCATTAATTACAAAAACATTCCACAACAAAAATTCATGGCGTGCAATAGCATACCTAACCTAAAGACAAAGTAAGAAACTTTGGTACAAATATGTGCGCTACAAAATTGTACAAGATAACTCCGGCACTTCATATTTGGTTCGATCATAATGCTTGCAAAGATGGTTTTTAAAATACAGAAAAACAAAAATCAAGTAGCTTTCAAAGCATCATCCTATCAAAACACTAAGGTCATCTCCAACCATCACTCCATATATACCGTTGCTACAGGAAGATATACAGTTTGAACAGTGCCAACAAACTCCAACCATATCCCTTATGTTTTAATTTATTTCGTTATAAATTGATTTCTATCACCCATTTTATTATGATTTAGTTTTAAATATGTTTTACGAATAAATATCTAGATATAATTATTAAAAATTTAAAAAATACTAAAATCAATTTACTTTATAGTTAAACAAAATATTACATAAAACTAGAAATATTGCATTATTGTTTATTTGAATTTAGAACTCTTTCAGAACTTTTTGGTTACTATTTACGTAACATGAATTAACTAATTTTATACTACTTTTATGTATATTATCGATGGCAATTTTTGCAATTTCATTACATTTATGGGTATAGTAGTAATTAAGCACCCTTCTCCAAATTTTCTATCACGCCTCCATCGTCGTCTTCATCTGCTGTAAACAACAGAACTTTCTTTTCAATCAGACGCTTGAATTTACTCTACCAATAGGGATGTAAATGAGCCGAGGTGCTCGCGAGTGGCTCGGTCAAAGCTTGATTCGATCTCGGTCAAAATCGAGCTCGAGCTAATCGAGCCGAGCTTCGAGCCTATTATCTCTGGGCTCGAGGCTCGTCGAGCTCTTATCTGTTGTAATAATTTTACTGGGCCACTTAGTATAGCTAAGTGGCTCGTTCTGATTCGTCCACGTAACATAGCTACACGGCGGATTCTGGTTCGCTCATGTATACAGCTACGCGGCTGATTCTGGTTCGTCCACGTATATAGCTACGCGGCTCATTCTGGTTCGTCCACTTGTCTAGCTACGCGGCTAATTCTGATTCGCCCGAGCCTAAAACATTCAGCTATAAATAGGCTAGCTATAAGTCATTGTAAATTATCGAAAACAATAAATTCTTCTTATATTCAGTATATATAAGTGTTGTGAGGAAAAATACTTAGAGAGTTGGTGAGTCTCCTATTGTAAGAGAGATAGAGCTAGTTTTCTCCTTACGGTAGTGAGTTGTAACTCCTAAATTACCCAAAGTAAAATTTCCTCCTTGCCCGTGGTATTTCTTCCCGATTTTGGGGTTTTCCACGTAAATTCCTGGTGTCTCTTTTTATTTTTACCGTCCATTTTACAACAAGTGGTATCAGAGCTTTGACTGGGTGTCTATAATATCTACTTACCGTATGCTCTGTGGTTGCCAATAATATTGGATCCTCCACATCAGAAAGCTTGTTAGATTATTATTATTCATCCATTAAAGTTTCTGGGGGAGAGAGAGAGAAAAAAAAAAGAGAGAAAAAAATGGCAGCTAAGCATGAGATTGAGAAATTCAACGGGAAAAATTACTCCCTGCGGAAGGTAAAAGTCAAGGCAATTTTGCTCAAAGAAAATTTTTGGAAGCTATTACTGGCAGGCCTGAAAGAATTACAAGTGATGCCAAATGGAAGAAGATTGACGGAAAGGCTACTGCCAATATTCATCTCGCATTAGCAGATGATATATTGTCAAGTGTCGTGGAGAAAACTAGTGCAAAGGAAATTTGGAATCATCTTGATAAGCTATATCAAGTCTCTTCATAGCCGATTTTCTTGAAGAAGAAATTATATGCTCTAAAGATGGATGAATCTTCTTCAGCAACAGAGCACATCAACAAAATGGTTACTCTGTTTGGCCAACTCAAAGACTTGGACCGCAACATAGAGTCAAGCGACCGTGCCGAGCTTCTACTCGCAAGTCTGCCAGATTCTTATGCTCATCTCGTCATCAGTCCAACCAACAACCAAACTGTAGAGCAACTTGTCTATGATGACGTTGCAGCTGCGAAGAAGAAAGGCGGCGCAATAACACGGAGAAAATGGTGATTGTTCCCCATCAAGCAGAGGCGCTGACTGTGACGAGGGCAAGACCTGGAGAATGTGCTCCAAGTGGGAGCCAAAATGCGGAGCAGATATGAAGAACGTGGTCCTAGTGGGAGTCAAAAATTGGTTCCTAAAATTAAGAAAGCTATCAAATGTTATCACTGTGGCAAGAAGGGTCATATGAAGAAAGATTGTTGGGGTCTAAATAAAAACCTCAATGCTCAAGGAAACGTGGCCAACGCTCCAGACGATGGTTTTGTTCTAGTATGTGAAGCTGCATCCACCATCGGAGAAAAGGGAAGATTTGACGATATGTGGCTTCTCGACTCCGCATCTACTTTCCACATGACCTCAAGAAGGGAGTGGTTCCATCAGTACAAACCAACCTCTGGAGGGTTCGTGTACATCTGTAATGATCAACCTCTGAAGATCGTAGAAATTGGTACGATCAAATTAAGGATGTACGATGGCACCATCCGTACCATTCAAGCTGTGCGGCATGTTGAGAGTGTGAAGAAAAACCTACTGTCTTTGGGGCAGCTAGATGATCTTGGTCTCAAAATTAAACTGGAGAACAAAGTCATGGAAATCTTTCAAGGAGCGCAGATAATAATGAAGGGAGAAAAGATCGCTGCAAACTTACACATGCTGAAGGGGGAAACTTTGCAAGAAGGGCAAGCTTCTGTGGCGACCACAAATTCAATCGAGAGTCTTCGATGACTTGGCACAAGAAGCTTGGTCATATGTCTGAGCAAGGCATGGAAATTCTTATCCAGAAGAATCTACTTCCCGGTCTCACAACCGTGTCACTACCATTTTGTGAGAATTAATTTTAAGCAAGCAGCATCGCCTGAAGTTCAACCCGTCAAATTTCAGAAGTAAAGAACTTCTGGAATTGCTGCACTCTGACGTTTGTCAAGCACCGGTTACATCTCTGGGAGGAGCGAACTACTTCGTATCATTCATAGACGACTATTCCAGAAGATGCTGGGTATATCCAATCAAGAAGAAGGATGATGTATTTCCTACCTTCAAAACATACAATGCGCGGGTCGAACTTGAATCCAGTAAGAAAATCAAATGTCTGCGGTTCGATAATAGAGGAGAGTATACTGGCAAGGAATTCAATGAGTTCTGCAAAGGCGCGGGTATTACAAGACAGTTCACCACGGCATACACTCCACAACAAAATGGGATTGCAGAGCGGCTGAATAGGACCCTGTTGGAAGGGCTATGCTGAGAACTGCAAGCCTAGACAAGGAGTTTTGGGCGGAAGAGATCTGCAGTACCTGTTATGTAGTGAATCGGGCCCCATCTACAACTATAGAGATGAGGACACCGATGGAAATGTGGACTGGCAAACCTGCTGATTATTCAAACCTCCATATTTTTGGAAGTCCTGCATATGTGATTTACCACAATCAAGAAACGAAGAAGTTGGATCCAAAGTCCAGAAGTTGTCTATTCCTGGGGTACGCAGAAGGAGTAAAGGGTTATCGCTTGTGGGATCTTACGGACCACAAAGTTGTTATCAGCAGAGATGTTAATTTCCTCGAAGATAGCGACCAGGAGCAAGTCGAGCATGATGGCAACATGACAAAGACTACACCAACACCGGCAAAGAGAAAATTGGTGCAGGATAATTCTTTTGAAGCCGAACCAGCGCACGAAGAGCTCGACCCAGTCGAAACTGAAGTACCGGACCTATGGCGATCAAAACGAATGCGTAAGCAGCCAATTTGGTACTCAGGTTATGATATTGAAGCAATATTGCATACTGTTTTCTAACTGAGGATGGAGAGCCAACGGCTTTCCAAGAAGCACTGAAGAGTTCAGATGCGCTCTCAGTAAAAATAAGACATGGGAGTTGGTGCCATTACCGCAAGGAAGGCGACCTATTGGAAACAAATGGGTGTACAAAATCAAACGGAATGGTGATGACCAGATAGAGCGATATCGTGCAAGACTGGTTGTAAAGAGATATGCTCAGAAAGAAGGGATCGACTTCAACGAGATATTCTCACCGGTGGTTCGACTTACAACAGTCAAGGTTGTCTTGTCAATGTGTGCCACATTTGACCTGCATCTTGAGCAGCTCGACGTTAAAACGGTCTTTCTTTATGGCGATCTGAAGGAAGAAATATACATGCTTCAACCAGAAGGCTTTCAAGAGAAAGGGAAAGAAGATCTGGTTTGCAAGCTAATCAAATCTCTTTACGGGCTCAAGCAAGCACCACGATGCTCGACCCAACAAAGGCCGCATCAGTGATCTGAAGACTCAACTTGCTGGTGAATTCGAAATGAAGGACTTGGAACAGGCAAACAAAATTCTTGGCGTACAAATCTCTCGAGACAGAAGCCATAGGAAGATTTGGCTTTCTCAAAAGAACTACTTGAAGAAAGTCCTGCGAAAGTTCAACATGCAAGACAACAAGCCAATATCCACCCCTCTTGCTGCTAACATCAAGTTATCTGCCGACATGTGTCCATCCAATGAAGATGAAAAGATAGAGATGTCTCGAGTGCCGTATGCATCTGCGATTGAAAGTTTAATGTTTGTCATGGTGTGTACGAGACCAGACATTGCCCATGCAGTGGGAGTGGTGAGCCGATATATGTCCAACCCCGATCGGGAGCACTGGAGTGCTGTCAAGAGGATTCTCAGATACATTAAAGGAACCTCTGATCATGCGTTATGTTATGAAGGTACAAATTTTACTGTCCACGGTTATGTTGATGCTGATTATGCAGGTGAACTTGATAAAAGCAGATCCACAACCGGATATGTGTTTAATCTTGCTGGCGATGCTGTAAGCTGGGTTTCAAAACTGCAGTTGATTGTTGTGAGGTCAACGATATGTAGTAGCTACGCAAGCCAGTAAAGAGGCGATATGGTTGAAGAGATTGCTGGAAGAACTCGGCCACAAACAAGAGAATATTGTTCTCTATTGTGATAGTCAGAGTGCATTGCATCTTGCAAGGAATCCAGCATTTCATTCAAGAACCAAACACATCCGGGTCCAATATCACTTTGTTCGTGAACTAGTGGAAGAAGGAAAGGTGGATATGCAAAAAGTTCACACTGCGGATAATCTGGCCGACTTCATGACCAAAGCAATCAACGTGGACAAATTCATGAGGTGTCGTTCCTCCTGTGGTTTGACCGGACATAAGTGAATATTGATTGAATCTCAATCAGATCTTCAAGTGGGAGAAATGTTGTAATAATTTTATTGGTCCACTTAGTATAGCTAAGTGGCTCGTTCTGATTCGTCCACGTAATATAGCTACACGGCGAATTCTGGTTCACCCACGTATATAGCTACGCGGCTGATTCTGGTTCGTCCACGTATATAGCTATGCGGCTCATTCTGGTTCGTCCACGTGTCTAGCTACGCGGCTAATTCTGATTCGCCCGAGCCTAAAACATTCAGCTATAATAGGCTAGCTATAAGTCATTGTAAATCATCAAAAACAATAACTTCTTCTTATATTCGGTATATATAAGTGTTGTGAGGAAAAATACTTAGAAAGTTGGTGAGTCTCTTATTGTAAGAGAGATAGAGCTAGTTTTCTCCTTACGGTAGAGAGTTGTAACTCCTAAATTACCCACAGTAAAATTTCCTTACCTTGCTCGTGGTTTTTCACCCGATTTTGGGGTTTTCCACGTAAATTCCTGGTGTCTCTTTTTATTTTTTCCGTCCATTTTAGAACATTATCGAGCCGATAATTTTAATTTTTAATATATTAAATATTTCATATTTTATATTAAAATACATATTTCATTTAATAATATATATCGAACTCGAGCTCGAGCCCGAATTCGAACCCCTGCTTTAATGTGTTTAACCGAGCCGAGCTCGAGCCGAAAATTTTCGAGCTCGACCGAGCTCGCAGCTTAATCGAGCCGAGCTCGAGCTGGGCCATGTTCGGGCTCGGCTCGGCTCGTTTTCACCCCTACTACCAAAGGAATCAAAAAATAACAAATTCTGAAATAGTAAAGCCAAAAGAAACAGAGAAAAAAATAGAAAGGCTTGGCCAGTGAAGAGTGACACGCTCAACCTAGCGGGCCACTTTTGAGATAGACGGCAATAGAGTGACGTTCTGCGTTCTGTTGGAGAGATTTCACGCCATTAATGGCGTCCAACGCCAAATATAAGGGTACGTTGGAGATGCCCTAAGGAACAAATTCTTAAGCTTGAGATCCCTATGTTATCATCCCTAAAAATACGACAGCTTCCTCAACTTTGATCGGGATTTTCCGGCCTTCTTTGTTCACCTAGGTAGGGGGCGGAGACGATAACGACGACATAGGGTAATAGTTTTCATTTTCCTTTTATTGATGGGAGAGATAATTACCACCATCTGCGTTGGAAGGCTACAGCTACATATCTATTACTAATATAAAAGAGTGAAGCCACCGTTCGTAGCCAGTTTACGTAGGTAACCGGTCATTTTAGATTTATATTAGAAAATATAGCAAATCAAAATTAAGACTGATTCGCTAATTTTCTAATATAAATCTAAAATGACTGGTTACCTACAGTAAATTGACTCCTACAGTAAACTGACTGCAAAATGGTGGCTTCGCTCTTTTATATTGGTTATAGATATAGATTCGCGTTGAATGTGCTATATACTAATTATTTTTATGATTTTAAAGAGGGGAGGGGTGATCACAAACAAACAATTATGACGTTGGGCCGTACATTGAATGACCCACACTGCAAGAGATGGGCCTAATGGGCCCCATACGTATATCCGGGCAATTCTTCAAGACCCAAATTAAAATCTAAAACTTTGTTTCATTTAAATAGTGAGTAATGTTATATATGTATAAGGTAAAATATGTTTTTATTGTGGATATCGTGAGGATTCTATGTTATAATTTAGGCCAGGCTTCCAATATCGTAAAGAATAACGAGTAGTTCATCAAAAGACACGGGTGTTTGTTTTGGGGCGGATCCTCGAAAAAATCACGGTGATTCATTTATCGTCTCTTCATCATCATCTCTTCGTTATTGTGTTTGTTTTTTTGTAGGTGATGAGTCATCATCGTAATGAAGGATCACCTACGTGATCAAAATGGGGTGATTTTTCAACTTTTGGATCACCGCCAAAAAGATAGATGATCCAACATTACGGCAATGGGGTGATATTTTAAATTTTTATTTGGACAATGTTAATGTTACCCCTAAAATTTTAACATTTCTTCCTCATATACTCTTATTCATTAAATTACATAACTTAGTATTTTAAATCTTAAAACATATTTAATAATTAAATATATAAAATAAATATATTGATAATTATATAATAGACTTATAATTATGCTTAAAAAATTTAATCGGTACTAAAACATTTATCATTATCACGTAAAATATCATATCAATATAATTATATTAATTCACATGATGATATACTAGGGTTAAATAGGTTATTTACGCAAATCATAACATATTGATATCATAACTATGTGTGGAGTGATATCGCATAAACAAAAAATATCATATTGATATGCTAAATTAAATATCACCCAAAAACAAATACAGTTATGACATCACATTGATCCACATCACAGTGAGAGTCACAATACGGTGATGCGAGTATCATCTTGATGTTGGATCACATAAAACAAACACCCATTAATGTTATGGCAAAAGTACTGCATTTTAATTTTATATATTTTATCTTTAATAAAATATAAATAAGTACATGTAAATGTGTTTAATAGTAATATGGCGTACACAATATTATATTGAGGCTTCTTGCTTACTATGTCGTTTCTCTTGATCCGATAGTTTAGTTATATAAATATATATTTTTGTGATATTGGAAATATAGTAAATGTATCCAAACATTATGGGGAAAATGAAAATAAAAACTCGTGATTGGAAAATAGTAAATGTGTATCCGAATTATGGAAAATGAAAATAAAAACGCATTTACATTACAACTGTCGTGAAAATATCTCCCTATTTTGCTGTATAAATGAATGACTGTACAATATTATCTAATTCAAACAAGAATCAAGTAGTATTTCGTGGATCATTAATGCCTCATTGTGTTTGCTGATATTTTGGTTGAGATTATAATATGAAGATTTTTCTTGACTATAATATCATTTAATTATTTCTTACCATGCTAATCGTGATATGACGTATTAATAGAGTGTCTTTAATACAAAAGGATTTTCGTTGATTTAGCTTGCTAATCAAGCTACGTTTCACGCGTCGTTTGAAATGCATTATCAATTTTTAATTTATTTTGTTTTTATAATATGAGGCTAAGAGAGTGTGATGAAACGTAAGTGGTAATCAAGTGAATTAGAGTCATTTTGTATGATTATTATTGCATTTAAACGTAATTATAAATATCCCGAAATTTCGTTCTATTTGGAGGATAAAAATTACCTCAAAAGAGGCGACCTTGAGGCTAAAAGTGACCGCTCTAAAACCCTAAAAATCATCATATTGATTTCTAGCTGCAAAATGAGGAATTCATTTGAACATGTTAAAAAAACTGAAGACAAAATAAAACGAAGGATTTATCACAATAATCGATCATCGTATTAGGTAATCGACGATCACGAACAGTTATCGCAATAACAAACTCGAGAATAAGTAAGAAATTACAGCAATTAATTGGTATTTTCGTACGCACGTTAATCTGCTGCATTGTCGATGATACCTACTGAAACTCGAATCTCACACCCATATTCTTAGACCATCTCCAACCCATGACATAAAAATACAGTGAACTTTAGAGAATAATACGGTTGTTACAGTGCTTTACTCCAACCTAGACGTGTTCTTACGGTTACGGTTCACGGTTATGAACTGCCGGTTTACGGTTAATAAAAACATCTAACCGTAACCGAACCGTGGTAGTCACGGTTACGGTTTTGAACTGGCCGAGCCGGTTACGGTTTTGAACGTCAGTTTTCGATTTTTCTAAATTCTTTTTTAAAAATTTCTTTCTCTTATAATAATTTAAATAATTAAAAAATTTGATATTTTTATATAAAAATGTAAAAAAAAAGAACTTTTCATTCCATGTTAGAAATTTATATAATAACCTTCAACATTTCAAAAAATTACACCTTAAATATTAAAAGATATTACAAAAATAAAAAATACATATGGTGAATTTTAGTTCTAAAGATCATGTTTGAGTTTTATAAGTCAATTTTATGATAGTTGATAAAACAAAAATAATAAACAAATATGGTGAAAGAACAATAAAATTATATATCTAGTATTATTTAAAAGATGGTCATAACCGCAGGTTTAAGGTTAGGAAAATGAAGAACTGTAACCGACCTTTATAATTGACAGTTCGGTTACGTTTGAACCGTAACCGTTGACCATGAACCGGGTTGACCGACTGTTTGGTTACGGATTTTCAAACCGTCTCAACACCTCTACTCCAAACCATAAACTCTATTTTCTACACTAATTTTTACTCCAACCCATTAACTCTATTTTTTGCACAAAAAATTAAATTCATATTTATTACTATCATAATTGACTTATTAAGCTTTACATTATAATGATTAAACTGTCAATATATTATAATAATAAATATTTAAAAATTAAATAAATTATAAAATCGACATATTATATAATTTTAACATTATTAAATAAAAAAATATCAATAAGAAACGACAATTAATATTATTTTTACTTCTATTATTATAAAAATAAAATATTTTAAACATTATTAAAATATTTTGTATTAGTTAAAATATAAATAAATAGAAACTGCAACTCTATATTTGCGTTGAAAATTATGTGTACTCTAGATCTAGAGTATATCTGCTCATCAACACAATATTTGTGTTAAATATAGAGTCACATTGAAGTAAATACGTACTCCATTTTTATGTTTTCCACAAAAATAAAGTACGTCTTACTCCAATGAGACTCTATATCTAACATTAATATTGTGTCGATTAGCAGAGATGCTCTAGATGTAGAGTACACACAATTTTCAATACAAAAATTGTGTTGTACTTTCTATTTATTTATAATTTATTTAATTTCCGATTATTTATTTATAGTTACGTTTAAACTTAATAAATCTATACTTCAATAATATGCTAAGTTTATATATTAGTGAATTTTATTATAATTTATTGACTTAATTATTGTAATATAAAGTTTAGTATAGGAATTTGATTTTTAGAGTAGAAAATAGAGTAATGGGTTGGAGTGAAATTTAGTGTAGAAAATAGAGTTTATGAATTGGAGTACAAGCACTGTAGCAGTTGTAATATTGTGCAGAATCAACTGTATTTTCATGCTGCAGGTTGGAGATGCTCTTATATCTACTAGTTTCGTTAGCCGCGTCCTTTTAAATAATTAGTCGTATGTATAAGCTTGGCTTTATCTATTCTATTATATAAAGTGTGCGAGGTGGATATAAACTGTCTACTTGGTCTGTCATATTAATTGCAATTTGATCCCTTTATTTTTTATTTAATACTTTAATTTTTTCATGTTACTTTAATATTTTTTATTTATTATACATACATCCTAAACATCATTTTTTCTTTTATATAGTTAAAATTTTATTTCATCTATTTGATATTAAAAAAATAAATCTCAGAATTTAGAATAACGTAAAATATAATTAAGTTCCAAGCACATGCATAGAGTGTATGAGAAAGTACTAGTTAATATTAATGTGCTAACCAACTTCATATTTATATTTATTACTCCCTCCGTTCCTTATTGCCTGTCGTTCTAGTTTTTTTTTGTTCCTAAAAAGATGTCGTTTTGTTTTTAAAGAAAAAGATATATGTGGATTTCCATATTTACCCTAGTATAGTAACATGAGAAATAATGATTACATGGGAAATAAATAATGAGGAATATAAGAGACAGTTTTAACTCAATTCTTAATATGTGTGTAATGCCTAGAAAGACAACTAATACGGAACAGAGGGAGTAGATGAAATCGATACTCAATATTTCACTTAAGTTTCGCTATAATCGATAGACGCCACATACTGCGTGGAGTTCGTCAATATATTCGATTTAATTATTAATTGGTCGTACTTGCACGAACTTAATCACATACGATAGGACGTCCAATACAAGAGTGTGTAATATTTTCCTGATAAATAAAATGGATATATATATATATATATATATTTGAGTAAATCTAAGTTGCATACTTTATAGAAAATTTCTCATTTCAATAAAAAATTTACAAATCAGTATCTATGTCAGAACTTTTTAAGATAGGTATCAGATTTACTGTTTGTATCAGTTTTCTCAGTCTTGTCGTACCTTTCTATGTGTGTATTCAGGGGCGGCTCTAGCATAGGGCCACGGCCCCCCGAAAATTTTTAGTATTATATATGTAGTACATAGTGTTAATACATAGAAATTAATAGCCCACGGCCCCCCCGAAAATTTTCGAAATTTTTAGTATTATATATGTAGTACATAGTGTTAATACATAGAAATTAATTGTCGTCTTACAATTATACTAAAATGTCATGTAGCATGGTTGTGTGGGTATTATTTGTCATTTCAGTGGTCGGGGGTCGATTATGTCCGGTACCAATTTCCTCTTGTTATTTATATCGTACTTGCTTCTTTATTTTTTTTTGTCCTTAGCGATTGCCACTTTTTAGTTTCCTTTTTATTTTTACTTCGCAATTTTATATTCTAAGTTTATTGCGTCATTTTTTTTCTTTTTTAGTTTACTGTTTCTTTTTAGTTCTTAGCATTTTTTTATTTTATTTTTCGTTTTTAGCCAAACAAAACTACTAAATTCATATTGGTTTTAGTTCTAATTTAATTCATTTTTCACCTTTTCTAATTCCTTTAATGGTCCATTTAAATTTTTATTTTCCACTTGCAATACAAAACCCTTTATAAAAACTTCACACAAATTTTATTTACTAACCTTTATTAAAAATCACTTGCCAAATAAAAAAATGGTACCAAATAAAAAGTTCAAATAAATATTGATTCGTACGATATATGACTTGTGTAATTTTTTCCTCTATTTCCTTATAGCATATTATTATTGTTTTACTATAATATTGTACCATGCTACGCAATATCAATACTATGGCATGTCGTGGTTGTTTGAGATTCATTAAGATTATCATTGATATTTTTTTTATATATTCGTATTTTTGTGTGCTAATTTTTACAATGTACAATTTTTTTATAATCGTAATTTCATATGTTTTGCCAGAAAATACATTTCAATTGATAAATCTTTTAAAGAAATATAGTAAATGAAAATTTCTATCCTATGTTGACCTTATTACCAACTCTATTTATATTGCGCACCCCCATCTCAGAAATTCCTAGATCCGCCCCTGTGTGTATTGCCACGTCACGCGTTTATACGGTACCCTATACGCTTTCTATATGGTACCCTAATGTGCTATATATGACGTACCATTTTCTTACTGTATTACATACCACAATACGTTGCTATATGGCGTACCATTTTCTCACTGTATTACGTACCACAATACGTTGCTATATGGTACCTAAACGTGTTGTATGGCGTACCCGCGATGCATCAGTACCTATGTGCAAAAATTTATTCTACTAGGTACCTACATATAAAATTTTTTTGTCGTAGTACTGAATTACAAGTTTTATGCAAATGAATATTTATGTAAAAAGACCTACCCATCTAAATATTGTGATATGTGGTATCAAGGCAATATACATACATCGAACCATAACACATAGGTTTCGGTCACATAAATGAAAATCTTGTATAATTATAGTAATTAATTAATTAACGACGACAAGTGCAATCCACGCACCAAAGCAGGAGCGTGGCTGATAGGCATCAGCCCAAAGGACACAGCGCACGGACACTTTGTCTTTGTTGGGCCCCACACTGTAAGGCCTATTAAACAATAGTATAATTTATTGGGTCAATTCGAAATCAGGCCCCATTAAGTGTTTGATTTCGAATTCAGACCCTATTTGAGAATTTTTTAGGTTAAAGAACCCATTTTGTGTGGTGTAAAAAAGTGATATGAAAGATATATGAACTGGTATAGAATGATCGTTTTGTGTTACAAACTTGAACATACTGGTATGTCAAAGCATGGTACTGCAGAAAATAAACTGGTATCAGATGATCATAAACTGGTACCGAATTAAGGTTTTGTGATACAGAAATATACTGGTATGTAAGAGCAATGAAGTGGTAATGCACAAAATGGGTCCTTAAAACTAAATTTTTTGCCAGAGGGCCTGAATTCTAAATGATAGTTATGAGAGGACATTAAATAAAAATGCCCCTAATTTATTACAATGTGCCCAATTTTCACTGCAAGCGTCGTAGCCATCTGTTCCTCTCTCTGTCTTCTCTGCCATATATACTTTCAGAAATCCAAAGATTTTTTTTTTCACAAAAAAGCAACGCTTCTCACAAGGAAAGATCCAATCTCTTGGAGGGTTTTTCGAGAACCAAACGATAAAAAGGAAACTAAGGAACAGTTAGTTGACATTATTTAGTCATTGGAGTCGTCACTGTAAGTCAGCTCTAAACCTGCCAAAGAATCATTCTTTTATTGTCATGTATTAATGGATACGAGAAACAACGAAGCTTCATGTATATATATATCTATATGTGTGTGTTTATTTATTCTTTGTTTCGTTTCGTTGGTTTTGTTTTCATTTGGTTTTAACTTTTCGCAAAGATGGATGTTCTCAGAATTTCGTACATCATTGGACTTTTGGGGGTTCTTTAGATCATATGTCATACGAGCGAAAATGAGTGAAAAGGCTGTCTTTTTTCGTGTGGACTTTATTTTTTTGATAGGCTACACAATACGCTTCTATTCCATGATCTATGGATAGGATTTCAGGAAAAGATTTGAGAAAGGCAGTGCATGCGAATGGATTGAAAGGAAAAAAAAGGCCGAAATGAGTGAAAAGATCTGAGACATGATAGATAGGATTTGAGCGAAAAGTAGCACTTTTTATGTGTGTGTGTGTGTTTTCTTATCTATGGTATGAAAACCCTATTTCTTTCCTCTCTCTGAAAAAACCCCATCTAGAAATAAATCCCAAATTTCCACTTCTCGTCTTTCTCTTCGGAAAAAAAGATAGAATTTTGCGACAGCTGTGGCCTGCGAGTCTTTGCGAGGATGTAATAAGAGAGTTCTACTCTTATTACCAACCTCTATTTTGGTCTTTAAATTTTCTTGCTTATTCTTGGTTGGTTGTAGTAAGTTCATCATCTGTATTTCCATTCCATCGGTATCTAAATTATTATTACATGTTTTCAAAAAGCCAATGGAATATTGAATGCTTGGGCCGCAAGTGAGTTGGGTTTTTGCGTGTGTTATTACTGCCTTTTATTACTCACTAATAAAGTCGAGCTATCGATGTGGGGAAGATGAAAGAAAGCTTCAAAAGATTTAGTCTTTATAAGAGTATGTTTCTGTGTCATATCCATCTATCTGCCTACTCCACCACTCTCATCATAGATGAACTTTGAGAGATTCATTCACTGGCAAAAAAAAAAAAACAGTATTAGTTGTAAGCGAGGTTGGTAAAGATAATATAGTGTTTGTTAAGAGGGAAAAATGGTTGCCGATGGTTTATATTCTTACAAGCATTTCAAGCCTACGTTGTCTCGACCTTCTCTGACCTTTCATTCACCTTTCTCTCTTGGCCTTGTATGCTCCTCTCATCTCTCTGTGTTTGCCTTTGATTTCCACTTCTTTAGAATGATTTAAGGTGTTTTATTTTTATTTTCTAGAGTTTAATTTCTGTGTTTTTTAAGCTGCCCAAGATGGAGAATCTTGGAGAAATGAGCTTGATGATGGGGCAGCAGACGAGGGAAGAAGAATTCGATTGCAGGTCGGGCAGCGATAACTATGAAGCTGGTTCGGGCAGCAACGATCAAAACAACAACGCAGGCGAAGAACGATCTTCGAAGCGCAAGAAATACCATCGCCACACTGCTTATCAGATTCAGGAGCTCGAAAAGTACTTAGCCTCGCTTCGATTTCTTACGCTTTACATTAAAGATCACGAAGTCCTTTATGACAAGCATTGGTTGTGTTTCCCTTACAGCTCTTTCAAGGAGAATCCACACCCCGACGAGAAATCCCGCCTCGAGCTAGGCAGGAAACTGGGATTGGAAAGCAGGCAAGTCAAGTTTTGGTTTCAGAATCGGAGAACTCAGATGAAGGTATAGGTAGTTTCCATTCGTTTTACTTTTTGTGCGACATCGCTGTTTTCATCGACTCGTTCTCTTCTAACGAAAGACGCAATTGGAGCGCCACGAAAACTCGATGCTGAAGCAAGAAAACGACAAGCTGCGCTTCGAAAACGTAGCCATGAAAGACGCCGTGAGGAACCCAATCTGCGAAAACTGTGGAAGCCCGGCGATCCTCGGGGAGATATCCATCGAACAGCACCACTTAATGATCGAAAACGCAAGGCTAAAGGACGAGCTTAGCCGACTCAGCGTCCTTGCAAACAAGTTCTTGGGCGCTGGTCCAATCGCTCGATCTACGATGATGTCTGAAAGGCAATTAGGCCTTGCGATAGGGATGAACACCTTCGATCCCTCCATGGAACTTACTCTGCCGAGCGCCAATTTATTACCTTTTGCGAATGTCATGGCGCCGGCGAACGTCGATGACAGGTCGCTGCTTCTGAGTCTTGCGTTGTCTGCGATGGATGAGCTTCTAAAATTAGGACAAGTCGACGGTCCCATGTGGTTAAGAAGCGCTGATCAAGGGGAATTCGAAACGCTGAATTTCGAAGAGTACGCCAAGAATTTCTCGCCGATGATCGGCGAGAAACCGAGCCATTTCATCAGCGAAGCGACGAGGGCTTGTGGAACTGTGGTCCTCGACGGCCCGGCGCTCGTCGAAGCATTTATGGACGTGGTAAGGGAAATCTTCGTTAAGCCCATCCATCGATGTAATAAACTTTTTGTCGATTATAAAAGCTCCATTTTTCACAGAATCGATGGACTGATATGTTTCCGGGAAACGTTGGGCGGGCTTTGACGGCCGGCGTGATTTCGTCTGAAGGCGGCGGCGAAACTTTGCATCTGGTGTGTGTTTTTCGCTGAAGATCGTATTTTTATTACGACTCTTAATCAATTTCGCTCGCAATTCGAACGCTTTTTATTACATCGTTTTGTCAGATGCAAGCCGAGTTCATAGCTTTGTCGGCTATGGTGCCTTTGCGCCGAGTAAAGTTTATACGCTTCTGCAAGAGGCACGGAGACGACACGTGGGTTGTGGTCGATTTGTCCGTCGATTTCTTATTTCACGGCGCAAACGAGAATGCGCTCTCGACTTGTAGGAGGCTACCGTCGGGATGCATCATAAGGAACTTGTCGAACGGATGTTCGAAGGCGAGCAATCGAACGTCAAAATTGTTAATTTCGTTACAAACATCGTTGGTCGTTTTACGTATAAGTGTTACGCTATAAATCTTCGTCTTTTGTTTCAGGTGATTTGGGTGGAGCACACTGAGTACGACGAGACGATCATCCTTCCCATATGCCGACCGTTTACTCGGTGCGGCTTAGCATTTGGCGCTTTGAGATGGCTCGCCAATCTACAGAGGCAGTGCGAGCTTTTCGCTACGGTCGTGTCTTCTTCGTCTCCCCAGGACGACCACTCGGGTAAAATATTTCGTTGGTATTAACGTCAATTTTCAAATATATGCAACCGAAATGTAGTAGATGTGAATATTTTCTTATATTTCTTCCCAAGCGCTTCCGCCGAACGGCAAGAGGAGCATTGTTAGGCTAGCGCACAGAATGACCCGAAGCTTCTGTTTGGGCATTTCCGGCGCCGTTCACGACTGGGAAAGCGTACAGAGCGCCGACGACGTCAGACTGACGATGCGTCGGAGCGTCGGCGGAGATTCCGGAGAACCGTCCGGCGTCATTCTGAGCGCTGCGACGATCGTTTGGTTGCCTTTATTGCCTAAAAATCTGCTCGAGTTCTTACAAAACGAGGGCAACAGGCGACTTTGGGACGTCCTCTGCAAGGACGGGCCCGTCGAGAAGGTGCTCCATTTCTCGAAGAATCGGAGCGCGGATCCCGGGAATAGCATTTCTCTACTTCACGAAAACGTGAGTCATTCATTAATCATCGAATTCATTCGAAAAAATATTTGCTATTGCTTTCTGAATGGCCACTTCGCCTAAAAGATAAGCTTGAACGATGAAAGCGTACTATATAATTTATATGTTTTTATTTCCAGCGTGGTCCTTCACGTCTAGGTTGATTTCTTTATCATCTAGCTCTAACGTAATTTTCTTAGATGGGTGGCCGTGAGGATTCGTACTCTTACCTCTTTGGTTTGGGCTCTGATACCACGTCAAATGACCTACTTCACCCGAAATTTCGAACATGAAGAGAGTATATCATATTTTAATTTACTTGATTTTTATTTCCAACACTGCTCGTCACGCATAGATGTGTAATTTTCTTAAATGGGTGGTCGTGACGATTCTTACCCAAGACCTCTATTACACTTGGCTCTGATACTATGCTGAGTGACTATTACTTAAAAGCTCAATCTTGAAATATTGTTTTATTACAGGCTACGGATCGGACTAGCGTGTTCATCTTGCAGGACACGTGCGGGGACGCGTCGGGATCTCTAGTGGTGTACGGAGCGGTCGAAGCCTCGGGGATGAACGCGGCTATGAACGGCGGAGACGTTTCGAAAATGACGATTCTGCCTTCGGGATTCTCGATCTTGCCCGACTGTTTGTCTCGAGGATCGAACGAAGGCGGTTACGGATCTTTACTCACGGTAGGGTTTCAGATTCTGGCCGACGGGGCCCACGGGGACGGAAAGCTGAGCGTGGAGTCGGTCGATACTGTGAAGAGCTTAATTACTCAGACGATCCGAGGAATCAAAGCTAACCTCATCTGATGCAACGAGGAATTTGATTCGATTTAATTTATTAGTTCTTTAATGGATATTTTTTGGTGCTTGAGTTGGAATTGAGTCAAGAACGAACCTTTGGTTTGTTGCTTTTGATTGGAGGAAGGAATTGTGGTTCGGGTATTGACTCAGCTATATAAACAAAGGAGATTGGTCGTAGGTAGCAGTTTTTGATTATTTATGAAGGTATTTGCTTTTATGTATTTATTTATTTTTATTTCGATGTTTCCAAAAGTATTTATGATACTCAAATTTCATTCCTTGTGTGAACGTGAATCCTGTTTAAGGTCACAAATGAGTTTTGGAGTGGGACATGACACGAATCGGTTTCTTCGGGTTTTGGTTTCCGCACCCCGCAAAGAATCTTCTAAAAGAAAAACCAAAATGTCCCTCTATCATTTATCTTTACTCTCTCTTTCTTCTCCAAAGCATCACCCACGTAACTTTTCTATTTCAGCCTCATGTCCACCTGGTAAAGCTCTCGCCGGCGACGGAGAAGCCCTTGCACGCGCCGGAAAAGCTTCGACCTTGCCTAATCTACCGTGGGCTTCTCGGTCTAGGTGAGTTGAGATGGGTTTTTTGTTGTTTTTTTTCACTGTGGGTTACCCCTTTCAAATTCTTGACCCCAATCGAACGAATTTGAGTTGGAGAACACTCCGCTGAGGTGTATTATGAACGTTTGTGGCAGTGGCAGTGGCATTGACCTAAATCGGGTATCGAGTTGTGGGTATCGCGATTTGTGTATCGAGCTGTGGGTGTTGTGATTTGGATGTCAAGCTGTTAAAAGTTGAATTTGCCTCATGTTTTCTACGATTAGCATACTATGGGTGTCGAGGAAGGTTAGTATTTGGATATAGAATTTGGCTAATTTATTGGTTATAGCAATCTATTATATGCAGTACCAAAGTATGTTGAATTACAGTACCCGCATTTCTTCTTTGAAAGTACAATTTGAAGCTTTCTAGCAGTATCATATGGTAATTATTTATCGTTTTACAGGTCCTATTATACGAAGCTATGTTGTCTACAAATTTCTTTGGTGGATGAAACGATAGGTTATGGTACATTCTTTTCTCGGCATGTTGCCGATATGTTAGCGCACATTCTTACGTCGATATGTTTTTTATTACGATGTTGGTGGTTAAATGATATTAATATTGTCGATATGTTTGGTAATATTGTTGGTGGATGATGATATTGATATCAATACTATTGTTGGATAACACCTGGTATAAAACAATACTACAAGTAACTTCTACTAGCTTACGATATGGTACCACTAAAATCTATCTACTGGTACTACAAACACATGTGTATTGATACTACAAATTTCGGTACGAATTTTGGACGCGATCCGATTTTTTTTGGTCCGCGACTATGTTACCATAGTTACAAATACTTCGCTGATGATTTGATATCAATATTGATCGGTTAATATTAGAATTAGGGATTATTACGATACTAGTAAGAACATCTTACTACATAGTAACGATTTTTGATCGATCGAAAATTAGTGTCTATATTTATGTTACTTGTGTATAATTTTATTATGTGCCGTATTTTAGAAGCTGGCACGAACATGCGTATGGTACTATCTTATTATATTGTACCACGAACATCTATCTGTTGGTACTACAAGTAACATGCGTATGGTACTATCTTATTATATTGTACCACGAACATCTATATGTTGGTACTACAAACATATGTATATTGGTACTACAAGTTACTGTAGGAGTTTCTATAGTTACAACACATGGTACAGGAAGATACTACAACCTGCTTATGGTACTACACTAGCTAACGATATGATACCATGAATATCTATTTATTGGTACTACAAACATATTTGTATTGGTATTACAAATTTGGGTACGAATTTTTCGACGCTGTCCGAATTATTTGTGGTCCGTGACTATGTTACAATAGTTGTAAATACTTTACTGATGATTTGATATCAATATTGATGGGTTAATATTAGAATTAGGGATTATTACGTTGAAACCCGAACTTTTTTTTACTTATTACGATACTAGAAAGAACATCTTACTACATAGTAATGATTTTTTATCGATCGAAAGTTAGTGTCTATATTTTATGTTACCGTGTGTTTAATTTTATTATGTGCCGTATTTTGGAAGTTGACATGCCTTATTTGCACAACAATCTACGCGCTTTCGATAATTAAAAACGTAATACGGAAAAAGATACTACAAGTAACCAAGTCATGGTACTACACTAGCTTATTATATGGTACCACAAACATCTATATATTAGTACCACAAATATTGTATATTGGTACTACAAGTTACAGTAGGAGTTTTGATAGTTAAAACACATGGTACGGAAAGATACTACAAGTAACCAAGTCATGGTACAACACTAGCGTATTATATGGTACCACAAACATCTATATATTAGTACCGCAAATATTGTTATTGGTACTACAAGTTACAGTAGGAGTTTCGATAGTTAAAACACATGGTACGGGAAGATACTACAAGTAACATGCATATGGTACTACATTATCTTATTATATGATACAACGAACATAAATCTATTGGTACTACAAACACATGTGGTACTACAAACAGCATATGTTATGGTACTACGAACATCTGTATATTGGTACTACAAACATCTTTATATTTGTACAAGCATTTTTAGGGTAGGACTAGGATTCTCGATAGTTACACATGGTACGGAAAGATACTACAAGTAACCTACGTATGAGACTACAGTAGCTTACGATATGGTACACAAACTTATATATGTTGGTACTACAAACATATGTATGTTGGTACTACTTATTTGGGTAGGAATTTTTTGACGCCGTCCGAATTATGTTTTGGTCCGTGATTATGTTACCATAGTTATAAATACTTTGCTGATGATTTGGTATCAATATTGGTGGGTTAATATTTAGTTTTAGGGATTATTACGTTGAAAACTTTTCTACTTATTATGATACTAGCAAGAACAACTTACTACATAGTCAAGATTTTTTATCAATTGAAAGTTACTGTCCACATTTAATGTTATCGTGTGTTTAATTCTATTATGTGACATATGTTGGATGTTCGCATGCCTTATTTGCACAATAATCTAAGTGTTTCGATAATTAAAAACGTGGTACGAAAATGATACTACAGGTAACCTACGTAAGGTAGTACACCAGCATATGTTATGGTACTACGAACATCTGTATATTGGTACTACAAACATCTGTATATTGGTACTACAAGCATTTTAGGGTAGGAGTCTCGATAGTTACACATGGTACGGAAAGATGCTACAAGTAACCTACGTATGGTACTACACTAGCTTACGACTTGGTACCACAAACATCTATATGTTGGTTCTACAAACATATGCATGTTGATACTACATATTTGGGTAGGAATTTTGCGACGTCCGAATTATTTTTGGTCCGTGACTATGTTACCATAGTTATAAATACTTTACTGATGATTTGGTATCAACATATCCGTGACTATGTTACCATAGTTTAAATACTTAACTGATGATTTCGTATCAACATTGGTGGGTTAATATTTAGAATTAGGGATTATTACGTTGAAACCCCAACTTTCTTTCTACTTATTATGATACTAGTTAGAAGATGTTACTACATAGTCAAGATTTTTTATCGATTGAAAGTTAGTGTTTAAATTTTATATTACCGTGTGTTTAATTTATTATGTGCCGTATTTTGGAAGTTCGCATGCCTTATTTGCACAATAAGTCTACGCATTTTCGATAATTAAAAACGTGGTACGAAAAAGATACTACCTACTCATGGTACTACACTAGCTTATGATATGGTACCACAAACATGTACATATTGGTACTACAAATATATGTATATTGGTACTACAAATTATGGAAGGAATTTCGATAGTTAAAAACGTTGTACGGAAAAGATACTACAAGTAACCTATTCATGGTACTACACTAGTTTATGATATGGTACCACGAACATCTATATATACGTAGTGCAAATATATGTACATTGGTACTACAAGCGTTTTTCAGGTATTATCAAAATAATTGGAGCATAAACCAAGCGGATCCTCAACCTCATAAACATAAAAAATGTCTAAGAACAGGTTCACAGAACCTCAACCTCAACCTCAGAACAACGTATCAGTGTCAACAAGTCTAAAATCTTACAAACATAGATAATATCATTCAAACAAGTGGAACATAAACCCACTAGGATCTCTAAGTATTGTGGAAGCCATGGAGGAACGATATGCTTCGACTTCAACATCGTCAAGATATCTTCCACGATCTGTAGGTCCGACGATGTATTTATCCATGGACATTGCAACATGTACGCAGCAAGCCATGCCCTCCGGATTCTTCTCCCTCGTCTACATAAATAAATAATGAATTTACAGTACCATTAATTATGTAATGTAGTACCAAAAAACATGAACAAACAGTACCAATTCAATTAATATACGGTATCAAGACAACAAACAATTAAATTACGTTTGCAGTGCCACTGGACAAACTCGCTCGAGCACTAATCAAGGAAATTAACATTGTCCGGCATGAAATCATTGAAGAAATGCACCTATCGAAGCCCTAAGCTCTACATTAACCCCAAATGCCAAAGAAATAAAAAAAATGAAATTACAGTCGATTGCTTGCTCTCTCTCGTTCAACAGATGTGTTGGAAAATGAAAGTTAGCATGTTCGCTCGTTCTCTGTCTCGATACCCTAATTTCAAAGACATCAAAACACCAAATCGACACAACGAAAAATAGAACTCTAATTTTAGCCCTAAACCCCAAATTCAAGCACTAATCACAGAAATTAGCATTGCCCGACATGGAATCCTCGAAGAAATGCACCTATCGAAGCCCTAAGCTCTACATTAACCCCAAATCCCAAAAAATCAAAAACTAAAAAATGCAAACTTGCAGGAAAAACTTGCTCTATCTGTCTCGTCTCGTTCTCTGCCTCGACTCTTCTCTGTCTCGTTCTCTACCTCGTTCTATCGTTCTCTGCCTTGCCCTATCTTCTCCGCCCCGTTCTATCATTCTCTGTTCTTATTTCGATCGTTCACTGTGAATGAAAGTGAAAAAGAGAAGCGTTTGAGTGTTCAATGGTTTGTTGGTAATATTGTTGTTTTTATAAGGCTAAAATTGTCCATTAGGTAGCTATGTGATATAAAGGTTTGAAATTGGTAGTTTGATGATAAATGAATTGGAAGGGAGAGTTAGTTGATGGATAGTTTAGGGTATGGGGATTTATGTGTAGATTTGTCTTTTTAAATATATATTGTATTTTTAGTTATATCAAAAAACATATAAATGAATGCCCCATTATTGCCAAACATACACACACTCATGTTTTGCAAAAAGTAGACTAACTAGAAACCCACTTCTCTGCAACTTCTCTCATAATCTACTCATCCCTCCGTCCCAAACCATTTTATACATTTTACAAAATCGGGCGTCCCACATCTTTTATACATTTCCTTATTTAGAAAAAAAATATCACAATCAATCAATATAATAATATTAAATATTTTTAAAAGACGTGTCAAAATATACATTTTTTTACCTTTTAATTGTATTATATTATTAAAATATCCAGTTTCTTAATTTTCGTACACTCAAAATGTCCATAAACATTTGGGACAGAGTGAGTATTTTTTAATTGAGGCAAGTGTTGTGATCCAGCATACGCCCGAAGCCAAAGAAGAAAAAAATATAAAATAATATTATTAATATTATTTTTTATATATAATAAATTAATGAACGGTTCATATTGAAGGCGACGCGGCGGATTCCTGGCCACCGGTTTCGAGCGGTCTAGAAGAGCTGAAGTCATCTATAAATAGGTTGAGGGTTCTTCAGTTATTATCATCCAAAATCAAGTGAGAAGTTCAGTGAGAGAGAAAATAGTGAGAGGGAAACTTATCAGGGTCGATAAGGGTGAGAGCGGGTGTAGTTTTACTGGGGTAGTTGCGTAGTAGGTACCAATACATTACTCGGGTGGGTAAGGAATCTTGAGTTTGGGTTTAAACAGGAGTGTCAATTTGTACGGTGTAACATTCTCAATATAGTAAAGCTGGTGCTCTCCGTGGAGGTAGGCGGTATTGGCCGAACCACGTAAAAATCTCGTGTTCTCTATCAACATCATTTCGATTTTATATTGTCCCAACATAATTGTCGCCTGTCCAAAATCAACCTTCCGCTGGGCCCGAAAAATTACCGCTCAACCACAACAAGTGGTATCAGAGCCAAGCCTAATTGATGTTCTGAGTATGCTTTGTGGTTGCAGCTTTGTCTGATCTTCCACATCAGAAAAGATATCAAGAAGGTTCGCTACGGGGGAGCCAGTGTCGGGCCAAACTGTTGAATCTCTGCAAGGATAATGGCGACAGAAAACAGTTTCAAAGTGCGGCAATGATGGTACATAGACGAGTGAAGGATATACTTGTTTATCAAGGTCTGGCTAAAGCTTTGAAAGGGGACACGACAAAGCCGGAGAAAATGAAGAAAGAAGACTGGGAGGATTTCGGGTCAAGATGTGCCATCACAATCCGTTTGTACAGCGGATAACATTATCAATAATGTTGTTAATGAGGATTCTGCACCAGACTTGTGGGCGAAGATGGAGGAGCTGCATCTCGGGAAAAACTTAGCCACAAAGTTAGATCTGACGCGGAGTTGTACCGGCAGAAGATGAAGGAAGGTGGAAATCTCATGGATAGCATGTTCACAGACTTGTGGATTAACTTTTGAAAGTTGATGTTGTTGGGGATGTGCCCTTGGTATGCCATTCGATGATGTAATGAATAGGGCATGTATTTAATAATGGATGTATTATTCGCTATGTATTTGAATAATGTATTGTTATACGTATTAATGGAATTTGTATTTTATTATTTATTTTTTAAAAGGCATATTAGTTCTTTACCTATCAAGTCTCACTAGGCATCCGGTTGGACGGTAAATAAATAAATCCCTCGTGAGTTTAGTCACCGATTTTCATGAGATGAGAGGGGCACCGGCGAGCTATTATCCCCCGATATTAAATTAGTCCATGAGTCTTAGACCTCAGTAGGGTGACGGAGTGTTAATCATGACTTATTTGTTGACGACTCTAATATGGTTTTGCCAACCATTCGCTTGGGAAGCGGGAGGTCGTAACATTGGTATAAGTTGAATTAGGGAATTAACATGTACTTGGACACGACTCGCAATCGACGATCACATGGCCTTATTGTTACTCTGGGTAGCGTCAATGATTGTATCGACCCTCGTTTTCTAATTAAGGTTAGTGGCTAATTTTCGCAACGTAAGTCGCGAAAGACCCGTCAAATAAATTTTTTTTCCTAAAAGATAATATAATACAATAAAATATTATTTTATCATAGTAATAATTGTACAAAGGGCGTAGCCCCCAAAAGTCAAAATCCTAATGCCGCTCCATAGGTCTTCATCCATGTACCGTCCCGCCCTCAAAAGCCCGTGGAGCACCGCCACCAGCCGCCTTAGTCTTGACGCGTACCAGCATCAGACTCAGTACCTACAACACTTAAACACTGAGCGATCTGCCCAGTAGGTGAATAAAATACATGTATGTGTTAGGAATATGCCCTCGAATGCTATACGGGGATTAGATTTTATAGGGCATTAGCTTATTTGTCATTCGACCTTTTATGTAATAAGATATTTTGTGTGGCATTGTTCGTTTATTGGAAATAAGAGTACTTTACTAAGCATCCGATAAAGCAATAAATGAACAATCCAAATGTGTCGAGTTGAGTCACTATTCTCGATGGGTACGAGAGAGGAAGGTACCAGCGGACTCTTAACCTCGAGCATTAAAAGTTCGTAAGCCTTAGGCTCCAGTTGGGTGCTGGTTAACCGATTATGGCTTATTTGTCGATGACCTATCGAGTGCCGATATCCCGCTTGGAAGCGGAGGTCATGACTTGTGATGCGAGTCGAATCAAGGTATTGAATCGTTTCATGGACACTGACTCACGGGTCGTACGGTCGCTTATTACTCAAGGAGTGTCAATGATCGACGAAAACACTATAGTAGTCTATGTGAATCTTAGACCGAAAGGGGCTTTGACGGAGTTGACTTTGAAGTCTCGACTGTCACTGGTTCCCCTCGACCCGATTTGCTGTTGCATGGGTCAGCGGGCCAGATGCGATCTTTATGACGATTTGTGATTGCCGGGCTTAGACCGTCGAGTACGGATTCACAGTCTCGCAAGTAATCGAGATAAGTGTCCTATGAGGACGGCGACGGGAAATTACGAAATCCTTGGCCAAGGTATTGAACTAACTCATGTTAGACATGGAGGGTAATTTTGGTGATTTGCCTCGTCCCCGTTTTATCATAGAATCGAGTATAGTGAGTTTGACATAGACCATGGCTCTCACTCGATTGGGACACAGCTGAAGGGTTTATACGTAGCACTGCGGGATTGGCTAGGTAACTGCCGGACTCTTGGATTCGTCCCTTGCCGATTGAGTCGAACCTAGAGAGTCGGGCATAAAAAGGATCATCAACGTGTACTGATAAGGAGAGAAAGTGTTTTGGGCCTTAACGGTCCGTTGGGCCGTTGATCCGCGCCTTAGTGGGCCTCGGGCCGTTTAATGGACCGAAGTCGGACTTCGTATGAAACTAACTTTGAGACTTGGGCTTGGCCAAGTGCTTAAAAGGCTTGAGGGTAAAATTGGCCTAAGCTGATTTTCGAATTATGCCTTGGGAATTAATTTCGAAAAATTAAATACAAATATGGAAATAATGTATTTGGAATATTATTTATTTTAAGGTGAAAATTTCAAAATTAATCTTGGATTAAGTTTCGAATTTTATACCATATTTACATATACTTAGTTTGACTTAGTATTTAAGTTAGTTGTCTAATTACGGTAAGTATCCTTATATGAATTTTGAATTAAATAAAGGAAGAAAGATATGGAAAAATCTCTCCACTTAAGGAGTAAAAGCGAAACCATAACTTTGAGATATCCTAGATATTTCCAAATATATCATAGTATAAATAGGGCAGCCTATTTCATATCTGGGAGTGAAATTTTCGTCCACAACAAAGCACAAAACACACACACCGAACGCACACACTCTTCTCTCACGCGACGGCTCGGTTCTCTCTAGCCATCTTTAGAGAACTGATTCCGTGGTACACTGCGAGGTCGGCGTGACGATCTAGTGCCATCCACCACCATCGACGAAGTCTTGAAGAAAAGGACGAGGAGCTGCCACTCGTTTCAACTGGTAATTCTCTACGGGTTTGACCCGCCATATTACATGTCTATGTGTTACTATTCTGATTCGAGCAACGAGGGCAATAAGGGAACCCGGAAAATTTTTGTTCCGCACCGTACCCGGGGACGTGGCGTCTCCGGGAGACACCGGGTATCCCAACAGTATGCAAGTGTGCACTCAATCATGATCCCAATATCTCACAACATGATATAATGCATACTCTATCTTTTCCCCATGTCATATTTCACATCACACAACACAGGGCTCTAGGTTAGGCTCGGCACCCACGCGTGCAATAAATATCATGGGTGGTCACGTGATTCCACCCGTATCCAATATCATGGGTGATAACACCCGTATCCAATATCATGGGTGATAACACATATTCATGAGCGGTCAGACCCGTATCAGTACCATGGGTAATATACCCGTATCAATATCAGCGGTATGCACCTCGAATCGACCACATCCGAGTAGACAGATCGATCACATCTGTCTCCGGTAAGTGGCCTGCGAGCCCAACCTCAAAAAATAGTCAAAATTATCTCAGTCTACCCCAATCGTTCGTACGTCGAATCACCACCGCCTCAATACGGTGGAAACCACCTCTCAATCTGTGAGATATGCACATGCCATGCATATAATCGTAATAACACATAAAAACATGATTCACATGAAACGTACGTAAAACACGTAAAGTACGTAAATCACATAAATCATTGAATCACATAAGAGCACATAAATCAAATATGTGTTTACGCATTGTAGATGGATGATACACCTACCTGTTCTCCAATCACAGTCAGTCAACAAATCTGGTAAATTCCCTAACGGGTTGAAGCTCTGAACAATGAAGTATTATCATATTAGTATATTTGCTAAATTGCATAAGTTTTGAAGTTCCCAAACCCTAATTATCAAAAACCCTAAAAATACCAAAAACCCTAAAATAGTGAAAACCCTAGAAATACTGAAAACCCTAAATTAGTAAAAACCCTAAAATGCCGAACATTAATAAATGCCGAAAACTTTCATGAAATGCCTATGCCGAAAACTTTAACAATATTGAAAACTTGATGATGCCAAAAACTTCATGTGTTAGGTAAATACCGAAAACCTTTGTGAGAATGGATATCGAAACTCTCATTTATAAATCCCGTACTTTCACAAAGGGTCCGAAAACTTTATTAATTGCTGAAATATTCTTAATAAGAAAACCCTAATATTACGAAAACCCTAAAATACCAAAATTAACAAATGCCGAAAACTTAGCAAAATGTCGAAACCTTCAACCCCTTAAACAGTTCAATAACGAAAACTTTATATTCTATATATATAATAACCTATAACCATCACGAAAATCACTCAATATTCAATGACTACGCTAACACTTATGATAGCTCTAGCTCAAACCCCGAGAACTAATTATAGCCGAAAGTTTAGTGAACTTGGCGAAGCTTAGGAATTTGTACCTAAACCAAGATACCATCGAGGATATATATATACTACACTAATCACTAATGTTCTAGTACCCAAACTATTGTTCAAGTATTAACGCATGACATATATCGCAATCATATAAACCTCATAAATTAAATACCGAAAATATGTTTCTCTAACAAACATACATATTTACGTGTGATAGGAAAAGATTTACCTAGCTCATGTTTGGAACAGACTTGCTAAGGATGAGTTGTCGAAATTTCTTTTTGCCTTAATGAAGCTCTCCTCTCCTCTATGTTCTTTTAATTATTTGTTCTTAAGCTATTTGAGGTTTTTGTGGTTTGATGTATAGATATATGTACATATACGCACATTTACCTTAGGATTAAGAAACCATTATACTAGTCATACTTTTAATAATATGAGATACCTACTCGTGTTACTCTAGGTCTTTAGGGTTATGATTTGATATCTATGTGTACATGATTCAACAAATATCCTATTATGCACGAAAACTTGTGTAGAGGTAGGCCGAAAACTTAAATCCCTTGACGTAATATAATGCCAAAACTTTGATGCAAGTCTCGACAACTTTGTAGCTTAATTCACTACGAGAATTTTGCCTCTTACATTATTTTATTAATTTATTTTGATCATTCTTATCCCCTATCTATCACTAATTATATATATATATATATATATATACACACACACACGTATATGTATGTCTATATATTTGGGCATTCGAAAACTTGGGTCTCTAAACCTTTAAACCTTACTTAATACATCAAAAAACATTTTTCTTAACTAGTTCATATAGTTCATGATTATTTAATTTTTGAGACTTCTAAAATTCTAAAATCTTCGTTAAAATTCCCGGTCTAGTATTTCGAAGTCTCTAATTTAGGTGCTCATACTGCTAAATTAAATCGGAAACTTCGTCATAAACTTTACGGGTATTACAATGATCGATCGATTGACTATAGTAGTGTGCGTGGACCTTATGTAATACCCGAGTCCCGTAAGTAAGCCGGCCAATAAATACGCATACATGTTATATGACTTACGTGACTGCATGAGATGTGTTTACGATTTTATGGGTCAACATGATTTCAAATTGGGTGCTATTAGGGTCACTAACCAAGTAGAGGAATTAATTGAAATTAGGTTAGTTATTGATGTTAGGGTTTTAGTATATAACATGCTAACATGTTAAAATCAAATAAAGCTCTAGATGGAGTATCTGATTCTGGTTCTTATAACAGCAGTCATACACATATCATAAAACGCCAAGTGACAGAAGTCGTGCTTTGAGCTCAGCTTCAAGGCTAACTTATGAAATTGCCAATGCCAACGACGTCTTTAGCAGAGGGTGGATTCGATTGGTTATAACAACAAAATAGGCGGGAAATCAATTCATTCAGCTCATCTCTCTCAACACTCTGTTTTTCACGTAGTGTGAGTGTTCTTCGCTGAAATCATTTTTCCTTCCAAATTGGGTGCAATTGATGTAATGTGTGTGGCCAGAGCTGCCTCTGTGAATCAGTGAGAACATCAATAAACCTATCGATTCTTGATCGTGGACGTAGGATCGTTTTCTTGATCCGAACCACGTTACATGCTCGTCTTGCAAACTGTTTCATCGCACACATGAATTTAATATGGTATCAGAGAAATTGCTCTAAATCTGCGCAATCTGAAGGCCACTGTTTTGAATCCAAGAAGATCAATTACAAGTCATTGCAGGAAACATGTCAGACTCTGATCGGCAGAATCCTGAGTTTACACCTTTGAGCTGTACATGCTTGGGTCCAAATGTCAATGATCCCTACTTCCTGAATCAGAATGATACATCAGGCCAACTTCTCGTTCATGAGCAACTCAATGGAGACAACTACATGACCTGGAGTAGAGCTATGATAATAGCGCTTACGGGAAGAAATAAAGAGGGGTTCGTTAATGGGGAACTCACCGCCCAACTGCGATTTATCAAACATAAGTCTGAGGTACATGCCATACTTAGTTACTTCCTTGCTTTGGTCGAAACACAGTTTAAGTCTAAGGTGAAAACTGTGAGATCCGACAATGCAAAGGAATTTGGCCTTGTTTCTTTGTTTAGGAGCAAAGGGATTATCCATCAACTATCATGCGTTCAAACGCCACAACAGAATTCGGTAGTCGAGAGGAAGCACCATACTGAATGTGGCGCGTTCCTTATACTTTCAGTCGGGGGTCCCTATCGAGCTGTGGTCTGAATGCGCACTGACAGCGGCTTATCTTATTAATCGGACTCCATCAGTGAAACTTGGAAATAAAAGCCCTTTTGAGCTGCTTTATAATAAGCCTTTCGATTACAATTCACTCCGCGTGTTTGGATGTCTTTGTTTCTCTTCCACTTTAGCTGCAGGCAGGCGAAAGTTTGATCCACGAGTGAGGGCGTGTGTGTTCCTTGGCTACCCTAACGGGATAAAGGGATACAAGGTGATGGATTTGTCGACAAAGGAAATCTTCATCTCAAGAGATGTCCGATTCTGTGAAAGAGACTTCCCTTACAAATCTGGTCGAATCTTGGACCAAGACAATCCCTTCACATCTCAAGTAAGGCCAAGGCCGTGTTCAGACATGTCAGAGGAAGTACGGTTGCCAACTCAGGACATTCCTGAAGAAGAAACTGCCATGGCACAGCCAGAGGCAGCAGATTTTGATCAACCAGTTGTTGATGCACTTCAACCAGTTGAGAATCTGCCAGATATTGTTCAGCAAACTCAAGGAGTGCATACCAGATCAGGTAGGGAATCCAGACCACCAGGATACCTCAGAGATTACCACTGTAACATCTTCAGCGGCAAAAAGATCTTGTATCCCATGTCCCAACATCTATCATACCAGCACTGCCCCAAGCAACTGCAGACATTTATCAACAAAATAGCCATAGCAGAGGAGCCTAGGAATTTTACACAAGCCTTGCAATCCGAAAACTGGGTACATGCGATGAATGATGAGCTCGCAGCCCTTGAAGAAAATTCAACTTGGACTGTTGTGCCTTTACCCGCTGGAAAGAAGGCCATAGGTAATCGTTGGGTTTATAAACTGAAGTACAATGCAGCTGGGGATGTAGAAAAGCACAAAGCCCGTCTCGTAGCAAAGGGTTACGATCAAAGGGAAGGCGTCGATTACATCGACACGTTTGCGCCGGTGGCAAAACCCAGTACAATCAAGATCATCATCTCCTTGGCGGCTAAATTTCATTGGGAGCTGATTCAATTGGATGTGAGCAACGCCTTCTTAAATGGTGAGCTCACAGAAGAAGTTTATATGGAATTGCCCCAGGGTCTCAGCAACAATTATGATCTGACCGATAAGCCTCAGTTGGTTTGCAAACTCCATAAGTCCATCTACGGCTTGAAGCAGGCGTCACGCCAGTGGAACAAGAAGTTCACAGACGCTGTAAAGGGATTCGGGTTCGCACAAACTCAGTCCGATCATACCCTCTTTGTCAAAGGAAAAGGCGATCAACTTCTCGTCCTATTGGTTTATGTCGATGACATAATTCTCGCAGGGCCGTCAGCGAAGCTGATTCAAGAGGCCAAGGATTTCTTGCATTCCTGTTTTAAGGTAAAAGATTTGGGGAACCTTCAGTTTTTTTGGGAATCGAAGTTGCCCGCAGCCCTGAGGGGATCTACCTGTCACAACGGCAATACACTCTTCAGCTCCTCACAGATACTGGGTACATCAACTCGCGTCCCTTATCAACCCTATGAATCCCAACGATAAGATCACAGCGACTGATGGCGATCTCTTACCCAATCCATTCGTATACCGAAGGTTGATTGGAAGGATACTTTATCTCACCTTCACGAGACCGGACATTACCTTCGCTGTCCAGAAATTGAGTCAATACATGGATGCCCCACGCACCACTCATCTGCAGGCTGCACATCATCTGTTAAGGTATCTGAAAAATTCCCCAGGGCAGGGCATCTTCATGGGTTCAGATAAGAACTTAAGCTTGACAGCTTTTTCCGATGCCGATTGGGGGGCCTGCAAGGATACGCGAAAGTCCGTCACTGGGTTTTGCACATTCCTTGGCAGCTGAGTCATCACATGGAAAGCAAAGAAGCAGGCCACCATGTCGCGTTCATCGACGGAGGCAGAGTACCGGGCCTTAGGCTCAACTGTGGCCGAGGTCTTGTGGATTAAGCATTTGCTCACAGAATTATGCATTCCCTTGGATCAACCGCCTGTCATATATTGTGACAATCAGTCCACCTTAAAGTTGGCTTTGAATCCCAAATTTCACGAGCGCTCGAAGCACATCGAAATCGATTGTCACTTCGTACGACATCACATCTCGACCGGGGCAGTCAAGGTACTTCCAGTCCGATCTCAGCACCAACTCGCTGACATGTTCACCAAGTCGCTTACTGGCCCGTTATTACAGCAGCTCATGCTCAAGATGTCTGTAAGGAACCTCTTCCATCCATCTTGCGGGGGGCTGTTAAAATCAAATAAAGCTCTAGATGGAGTATCTGATTCTGGTTCTTATAACAGCAGTCATACACATATCATAAAACGCTAAGTGACAGAAGTCGTGCTTTGAGCTCAGCTTCAAGGCTAACTTATGAAATTGCCAATGCCAACGACGTCTTTAGCAGAGGGTGGATTCGATTGGTTATAACAACAAAATAGGCGGGAAATCAATTCATTCAGCTCATCTCTCTCAACACTCTGTTTTTCACGTAGTGTGAGTGTTCTTCGCTGAAATCATTTTTCCTTCCAAATTGGGTGCAATTGATGTAATGTGTGTGGCCAGAGCTGCCTCTGTAAATCAGTGAGAACATCATTAAACCTATCGATTCTTGATCGTGGACGTAGGATCGTTTTCTTGATCCGAACCACGTTACATGCTCGTCTTGCAAACTGTTTCATCGCACACACGAATTTAATATAACATGACATGTATGAATGAGAAAGTAGTGTTGGGACTTAGGAAAAATAGTTAATACTTATGTAGGTAGGGATCGAATTAACATATGAGAAATTCGAATTTAATAACCTTAATAAGAATAGGATTAAGGCTATAGTTAATTTGGACTAAATATGAATTGGGCTAGGCTTACACAAAGCCCAAGTGCATGAAGATAACTATTGAGTTCTTAGTGTTGAAGAAAATAACGTCATTAGGGTTTCATCAAATAAGCTTTTCAATGATTAATGTTTATCAAGAATTCCATTCATAATATCATATTATTAAATCTTTAGAACACGTTGAACACTAAAACAATAATCCCTGTTAAGGAAACTGAGCTCTTTAAATCTCGAGACAAAAGAGAGAAATAAAAAGATTTAGAAACAATGGAATTCGATTTCTTAATTACAAAGGAAGGTTGTAATATAATAATATAACACCCAAAATGAGATAAGCATTAACAATTGTTGATGTCAGTTATTTAAAGATACACGCAAACTTTAAGATAAGAAAGAAAATTTTTCATTTCATCGAACAAACCCTAAGAAACCCCTCAAAAAGCTCGGAACCAGAAGAAACAAAGGACGAAGTGCTGTAAGCTAAAGTGGTATAAAACTCTATCCCAACTTGCATATTTAGATTCATGTTTAGTATATTAAACGTGGGTATCATGTTTTAGCGAACATAAAGTCAGTAAGAATAACTTTTTAATTCATGTTATAGGTTATCAAGGTCGCAAGTTTGAAAAGTTCCCGTGGTATTCATACTGTTTTTGAAAACGTGTCTCTTGATTCAAGGTTAGATGATTTTCATGTCAAAAAGGTGTTTATCGAGTGCTATAATCTCTTCAGACTATAAATCTCGAAGTTAGGTTAAGATTGGTATAAGATATCGAGATTAATCTCGAGATCTATGTTGAAATTTATGTCGAAGTTGTATATTGGTTAACCAATCTCGAGTTCATGTCTCATGTCGAGATTTAATATACTTCGAAAGCTTGGTGTAAAAATATCAAAATACATCTCGAGACCTATTGTGAATATTAGTATCGACATCTTGTTTATAATCCCAATATACATCTCGAGGTTTTAAAATTTATGTATATTAGTTAATCGATTTTGAGGGCTAAGAATAAGGATATAAATTGTCGAAATCCATGTCTAAGTCTATGTCGAATTCCATAATTAAATTCGAAATATTTTATATACTTCAAGTCTCGAAATCCTTGTGCATTGTCTAAATATTGAACTCATGTAAATACTATGTCAATATCTTTCCAACACCAAGCTCGAGATCTACTTATAACTTATCTCGAGATTCACCCAAAGCCATATCAAGATCTATTTTTAAGATACATGTCGTGATTTATACAATGTCGATATATATATATATATATATATATATATCGAGATTTTGTATAAGTATTTCGAGATCATAAGGTTACAAGTTCAAAACCTGTCCAATGAAATCTCGAAACCCTTATCGAGATCTTTATAAATTTCGTAAGGGTATTTTTCCAATTTAAGTCATCGTTCAAAATTTAGGGTTTAGGGTTTCGAAACTTATCAATCAAAATTAGGGTTTTCAAATTAAGCCAATTTCGTGAAATTATAATTAGACTAACAAATCCTAATTTTATATGTTTGTATACTTAGGATTCGAAGATTAGCGATTCACAGTACGCTAAATAAAATAGCTAAAGAGTACCAGGTAAGTGGAAGTCCCAACTACAACACATAATTATATGTGCATGAAATTATGTGTTATTTGTTTCTATGATTTTATGTAACTTCCTACGTGAATTATTTGCGTTATATGACACGCATGATTTAATTACATGATATAATGGCATGACATGCATATTCACGACATGAGCATATGCACGCACGTTTAGTACAAAAGGCATGAAATGAGAGTGACACGCTCAAATACTAGCAAGTGTACTAGGTCGTGCAAGTAGTATAAAACGGACGAAGTCCGAGTATCGATCCACGAAGACAGCTCGATTAATTCTAAGAAAATATTCCTAATTCTAATTTAGACTAACGGAATTTTTATAGTTTTGATGATTTGATAAAAGAGATAAAAGACGCAAATAATAAAATAAACGCAAATAAAATAAATGAGGATAGAGCAATTAACGACGACGTGATTAAGACACATGCTCGGCACAAATTACTCCTACGTCTTCATGCAATATCATCTATCTAATCAACATGAATCAAGTCAAGGTGAAATTTCCTAACATACGTGCTACTCGTTTGTCCCGCAATAGCAACCCTACATAAATAGGGAACCAATCAACTATATGTCTATATGACTGTAGTTCCTACACGTGCATTAATTCTTCGTGAAATTCCCCGAGTTTAGGCGCTTTCGGTGCCTAAGATCTCAGAAACCACACATACGAAACCGAATTCCATCTCTGGTCGGTTTTACGTAGTGGTGCTCGCTATTTTGATCTAACCTTTCTAATCACCTTTTCGGTCTCATGTACTAGGTCAATAATCGTGTGTGCGGTGGCCGATCACACACACGTCATTAAACTCAAATAGCGAACGCATAACTCAAATCATACGATTAAATAAAATAATAATAGCATTAATACGTAGTCATAATTCGGCCTCACACGGCCTCAATCACGAAAGAAATTAGCCTAGCATATTAATATACGAAAACGACAACGAATCAAAAGAAAACATTGTCGAATATTAAAAGGTAAGAAATTCGTCCTTTTACGGTGCTCGCGTCGCCTCGCTCCGGGCCGTTGATTTTTATTCTCGTCGCAGCCGTAAGTCTTTGCTCTTTATTTCAGCCGTCGATCTCCTCTCCTTTATTCACTAAGCTCTGCGTCTATATATAGGCAGAAAGAATAACCGACCTTGAGAGATCTTTGCCCGATATTCACTCGATATTATGATTAACGATTGTGCTGAGTTTTGGTGCGTATCTTCCAAGTTTTAAATCAGATTCTTTTCTTTAATCCACTTTGAATTCGGTCATATGTTGGTGCTTGAGTCAACGGCTGCTCCATATGACTTTTTCTCCACTTTAAGCGTGTGTGTATATAGTATATATAAGCCATCATTCGTTCTCATTGTCTGCCAAGGTGTCTTGTGGGTTGGTGCGCATATATTCATCGGTTTTTGATCCTTTTGCTCCGATATCTATAAAACAAGAGTTATGCGCTTAAACGTATGATATTCTAGTATATTATAATAAATAACGATTGAAAAGAAGCTTTTACGGGGTATAAAAATAGTGTAAAATCCTAAATTATCAACAACCCCCAAACTAGCTTCGATCGTCCTCGATCGTAAAAGCGAAATAAAACCAAATCAAGTTAGGATTATATAACATCAGTCAATGAAATTCTCCCGTTTCATCTCAGAAAAATTAAAAGCATGGAATGTCGAAATAATCATCAACTCATGAATGATCTAGTGAAAACACGAAGCATGGGGTAATATGTCGCAATCTTATCGTAGCATGAAAGACATTTTTAGAATTATACTACGCATCGATCCACAATTCTCACAAGGATCGCTCAATTCGCTCGGGGTGTTTTCAAAGGAATCTGTATAAAAACGCTCAATTAACGACATGAAAAAGATATTACTATGCTTGCAATATATCACATCATAGTCATATAATAGAAGTCATGCACGAATCAAAGGGTCTTTCATTAAAGGTTGTAATGGGGCTCGGGTTTTGAAAGGTGCGTCATATGGGAAAGTGAGCTAAAAATATCAAACGTGTCAATTATCGAATCGCTCTTCTCACCACTTATTTGACTCTTCTAACGCTGCGCCTATTTTTTCACTCAACTCATCCTTTTTCCTTTTCTAGCTCTTCTTGCTCGTTTTTTCGCTTTTCTCTTTTTTTTTTCTTTTTTTTTCTCTTTTTTTTTCTCTTTTTTTTTTAGAACCAACCCTCCTATCTCTCTCTTTTTTTTTGTACGTCTTATCGAATGGAGAGGTTTCTAGTCCGCTGCAATATTACGATGAGAGATCTATATCATAGGACGAGTTCATAAGTAACATGCATCAGCGATTAGCTCCTTCTCAACCAACAAGCCACTTTTCACGATACGATAAATAAACACGTTGATACGGGTCGTATAGGCTAAATTGAGGCAATCAGGCTAAATATCTGGGCTCCAAATCAACAAATAAGTCAAATAAGGCTCAAACGGGCTCACTAAGTGGTAAATACGTAAGGTATGGAAATATTTAGGCCAATGACTCAATCCTAGTGCCCTTCTCATTTTCGCACATAAAAATCCACAAAGTAACCATTGACATGCATAACAGAGCAAGTTCGGAAATATTCAGTCCATGCGTGTCACACAAGAATAAACACCGAGCATAATGAGTTGCTCTGAATTTTTTTTCTGAAGGCTCAAAAACTCACATATATAACTGGATTTGTGCTTCATGATACGCAATACTCTCCTAAAGCAGTCAATATAGCCAAATAATCATGCTAATATCACAACAATGCAACATGTAAGACTATCACACTCAACTCGTCGAATCATATCACGACACGATAAAATTTTAAAATTTTCATCATAGACAGGAGATTCCACAAACGACGTTCAAATCGCAACCTTCATCAGTTATACCCACTAAGATGATCGAAATAGATCCCTAAACATGTAAGGATATTAAATATAGCATGTGTCACATCCCACCCCCAAACTAAATAGCACATTGTCCTCAATGTGTAAAATAAAAGAAAAGAGAGAGTAAAAGTGACACTGCCCTGAATTTAGCATTGATCGATGTAGAAGACTTGGCTGCTCCACAGTAAACGAGCAACCATCGCGAACGGGCAACCCCAAACTGGTTATGAGCCTGCGAGAAAACGTGACTAGGCGGCACCGTGAGAGCGAATTTTTATTAGAAAAAAATGAAATAGGTAATAGGACTAATATAAAATAATATATATGCATCGATAGGCCTTGGGTTGCCTTCCAAGAAGCGCTGTTTTTATAGTCGTCAGCTCGACTCACAAACCGCTTATTCCAATGGATGATCGAGGTTGATCGAGTCTTCTTTCCAAACATCTCGATCATTGTACACCTTGGGTACCCCTCTTCCCAGTGATACTGTCTGCATCGAGTGGGGTCGATGGTTCTCCTTTTTTCGCCATATGTAGATGCTACCCTCTGTGTAGTCTTTCGGACGGGGCTTCTTCTTTTTCTTTGGTGGGACCACCTTCTTGTTAGATTTAGAGCCACTGCTCTTTTTAGTCCACGACGTCCATCTGTTAAAATTCATCACAGAAGAAACTAGGTTATAGTTAGATTTAGTCGCGTTCCCGTTCGGCGCATCTATTTGAGCATCAGCCTTAGTGTTCTGGCGGTCCTTCAGCTTGCTGGTATTCTCTCCAGACAAGTTGTACCTGAAAGACTCAGAACACTTAAAAGCACAAGGGTCAAAGATATCGATAAAGGAACAAGAATCATCAGTAGGGCGTTTCATAGATTTATAAACATCGAATTCAACTTTCTCGTCCCCTACTTGCAAAATAAGTTTACCATTACCGACATCAATGATAGCTCTTGCCGTGTTTAGGAACGGGCGTCCGAGTATCAACGGGAGGTCATCGTCTTCTTCCATATCCAACACAATAAAATCAGCCGGGAAGTAGTGTTCTCCTACTTTCACCAATACGTCTTCCATTTTTCCTCGTGGATACGTGATAGATCTATCGGCGAGCTGAAGGATAGTCGATGTGGGTTTTGGCTCGCCAAGTCCCAATTTCCTAAATAATGAAAATGGCATCAAATTAATACTGGCACCAAGATCGCATAACACGTTATTAAATGAAAGAGATCCAATGGAACAAGGAATAGAGAAACTCCCTCGATCCATAAGCTTCGGCGGAAGCTTCTTCTGTAATACGGCTGAACATTCTTCGGTGAGAGCGATCGTTCCGTCTTCTTCTAACTTGTTTCTCTTGAATAGTAGCTCCTTCAGGCATTTGGCGTACTTTGGCATCTGCAACAAAGCCTCAATAAAAGGGATATTAACTTCAAGTTTTTTAAATATATTAATGAAACGATCAAAATCTTCATGATTCTTCCCTTTTCGTAAAGTCGCTGGATATGGAGGTCGGATTTTTATCGGTGGGAGTGGATTGACCTTCTTTTGCTCCAAGAATGAATCTGACTCGTCCTCGACTTCTTCGACTCGTTTGTTCTTTTCAGGGCCGCGAGCCATAGTGTTTGTGGATTCACTTTGATCGGATGTCTCTGTCTCTTTTGCTTCTTCCACCTCCTTGGTCTCTTGGAACGATTCAAGCTTCTTCCCACTTCTCAGTTCAATGACATTCGCGTACTCTCGAGAGTTTCTTTCAGTGTCGCTTGGGAGTGTGCCTGGCTTGCGCTCGGACATTGAACTTGTTAGATGTTCAATTGTAGTCGCCAAACTTTGTATTGTGTCCTCTATCTTGTTGAATCGTTCGTCTATCTTACGACTCTGATCGCCTTGATAGCCCGCCAATTTCTCAAATGCTATCTCCCAATCAGCTTTTTGGTTTGTTGGCGGCCCATTCTGTTGATTTTGAGCTTCCGGGGGCTTTAAGTAGTGCGAATTTCCGTACGACAGATTCGGATGGCCTCGCCAGCTTGGGTCGCATGTGTTGGAGTACGCATTCTTTTGCCTACTGTGGATGTAATTCACCGCCTCGGGGTTCCTTGATTGTATCTGGTCTAATCTTTTGTGTATGGCTTCGAATTGCGCCTCCAACGAGCTACTTATCTCATGTACTCCAGCCGTCTGTCGGTCCACATCATGCTCAGTATATCTTGCTGGGTATGCTGCAATTCGCTCGATGGCCTGGAGTGCTTCCTCGTCGCCTAACTCCATAAAATTTTGCGTGCACCCGCCGTCGACAATTCTTTTATTTGGTGTGCTCAGCCCTAAGAAGAATGACTGCATCTGAACGCTCAGGGGTATGCTGTGGTTCGGACATTGTCGGAGAAGGCTCTTGTATCGACCCCATGCATCGCTCAGAGATTCGCCACCTTCTTGTTTGAAGTTTACTAGCTGGCTCCTAATTTCGCTGGTCCTTGACAGTGGGTAGATTTGCCCAGAAAGCACTCCACTAGTTGCTCCCAACTAGTGATAGATGCATGTGGCAATGATGAGAACCATTCAGAAGCCTTACCTGTCAAAGAAAAAGGAAAAAATGTTAGTTTTATCACTTCTGTGGAGACGCCAGGATACTTAATAGTTCTGCAAATTTGAGTGAATTTTAAAATATGTGAATTTGCGTCCTCGTTTGTAAGCCCATGAAACTGTGCTGAACCCGTCACCATCTGTATAGTAACAGGTTTAATCTCGACATGATTATTTGGTCCCGGCGGGATGGCAATCGGGTCGCTGTCATCGAAAATTCCTGGAAGCGCTCGACTTAGTAAAGTGGGCCGTGGCGGAACCATCTCGTGTTCTTGATTCTCCATTATTCCTGCGGAAAAAATAAAAATTAAAATAAAAATGAGTGAAAATGGTAATAATAAAGAAAAGAAAATAATAATAAAATAAAAATAATAATAAATCTAAACTAAAACTAGAATAAAATCCTAAAAGTAATAATACCGCTGTCCCCGGCAACGGCGCCAAAAACTTGACACGCTCAAATACTAGCAAGTGTACTAGGTCGTGCAAGTAGTATAAAACGGACGAAGTCCGAGTATCGATCCACGAAGACAGCTCGATTAATTCTAAGAAAATATTCCTAATTCTAATTTAGACTAACGGAATTTTTATAGTTTTGATGATTTGATAAAAGAGATAAAAGACGCAAATAATAAAATAAACGCAAATAAAATAAATGAGGATAGAGCAATTAACGACGACGTGATTAAGACACATGCTCGGCACAAATTACTCCTACGTCTTCATGCAATATCATCTATCTAATCAACATGAATCAAGTCAAGGTGGAATTTCCTAACATACGTGCTACTCGTTTGTCCCGCAATAGCAACCCTACATAAATAGGGAACCAATCAACTATATGTCTATATGACTGTAGTTCCTACACGTGCATTAATTCTTCGTGAAATTCCCCGAGTTTAGGCGCTTTCGGCGCCTAAGATCTCAGAAACCACACATACGAAACCGAATTCCATCTCTGGTCGGTTTTACGTAGTGGTGCTCGCTATTTTGATCTAACCTTTCTAATCACCTTTTCGGTCTCATGTACTAGGTCAATAATCGTGTGTGCGGTGGCCGATCACACACACGTCATTAAACTCAAATAGCGAACGCATAACTCAAATCATAAGATTAAATAAAATAATAATAGCATTAATACGTAGTCATAATTCGGCCTCACACGGCCTCAATCACGAAAGAAATTAGCCTAGCATATTAATATACGAAAACGACAACGAATCAAAAGAAAACATTGTCGAATATTAAAAGGTAAGAAATTCGCCCTTTTACGGTGCTCGCGTCGCCTCGCTCCGGGCCGTTGATTTTTATTCTCGTCGCAGCCGTAAGTCTTTGCTCTTTTATTTCAGCCGTCGATCTCCTCTCCTTTATTCACTAAGCTCTGCGTCTATATATAGGCAGAAAGAATAACCGACCTTGAGAGATCTTTGCCCGATATTCACTCGATATTATGATTAACGATTGTGCTGAGTTTTGGGGCGTATCTTCCAAGTTTTAAATCAGATTCTTTTCTTTAATCCACTTTGAATTCGGCCATATGTTGGTGCTTGAGTCAACGGCTGCTCCATATGACTTTTTCTCCACTTTAAGCGTGTGTGTATATAGTATATATAAGCCATCATTCGTTCTCATTGTCTGCCAAGGTGTCTTGTGGGTTGGTGCGCATATATTCATCGGTTTTTGATCCTTTTGCTCCGATATCTATAAAACAAGAGTTATGCGCTTAAACGTATGATATTCTAGTATATTATAATAAATAACGATTGAAAAGAAGCTTTTACGGGGTATAAAAATAGTGTAAAATCCTAAATTATCAGAGAGCGTGCATAATATATAATCGCCCGAGAGCGATAAAGATTCGCCGATATGGGCGTCTGATGTCGACTCACAGTTGAGTCACGGCTCTTCTATGCTACCATGGTGACGTCGTATGGCGCTACCGTCAAGACATGACATGTACAAGGCAAGGCATGATTTTAGGGTTAATGCCCTCATGGCGGGTCGTGAAACCTGGAGGGTGCGAGCTGAGGGAGTAAGCGACACCGAGGGTACCTCTAGTGTTGACTACCTCAGATTAGGCTACCTGTGTGAAGCGTCCGCGTGGCGTATGAAACCACCTTGGGACAGAAAAGGTGCCCTAGGATTAGCCTCCCTTGAGTGGGTATTGCCACTTATATTTATTTATCCCTAGTGGATTCAAGCTCCATGATGGTGCATAGCAAGATAGCCGAGGGCCCTATATGACAAGACAAGACAAGGAAAAATATGAGGTCTAGGAAGCATTGGCGCGGATGCCTTTGCAAGATAGGACACGTGCATGGCATGCATGGCTTTCACTTACTGAGCTTTATAAGCTCATTCCACGTATTTATGTGTTGTAGGTTCACGGGATCACGGTATGTGGTGTTTACGAAGGCGAGGCCAATTTTTGAAGCTTCCGGAGGACTTTTGAGGTGGCAGTGTGTACATGGATGCGACCTGAGTGGCGGGCCGATAGATTATTTGAACACGCATACGCACTCACCTATGTATTTATGTCCTAGAAATATTTTGTATTGTACAGAAGAGTTTCCTTTATATAAAAGGAAAAATTTTGTACGCATTTTCGTATATAGATTTCATTTATATAACATGCAGTCACATAGAATAGTAGTAAGAATGGGCGGTAGGAGTCAGGGGCTCCGCAGGTGGTATCAGAGCTTTCGGTTACAAGTTCTGTAGACTGTCCATATACACACACTCAAAAGCACGGAAGCGGCCTTGCTAGTAAGTTTTATGTTTCTATGAATGTTGTATGTGCGTAATTTATTGGCCATAGGGACTATTAGGGTATCAGGACAAGAATGGGTAGAACGAGAAGTGAGGGTAGTGGAAGCGTTAGTAAAGGCAAAGAACCCGAAACACAAGCCGATAATCGTGATACAACGATTCTTCAACTCACCGAACTTGTTCGCCAGCAATCCGCACAAATTCAAGAAATGATGCAACACCGAAATGCGGGCTGACAATCTAGTAATAATCTCCCTCAGGCGGAAAGAGTCGTAATTGTTGGGGAGCGATTTCGTAAACTCAATCCCCCGACTTTTGAAGATGCGGTCGACCCTACTGCAGCCGAGGACTGGCTCCGAACACTGGAAAGTATGTTCCAGTATAGTTGGATTCTAGAAGATGAAAAGGTCTTATGTGTTGCCTTCCTAATGAGAGGAAGTGCAGGCCATTGGTGGGATACTATTCTCGCCTTTGAAGACCCTATCACGATGACATGGGACCGATTCAAGGAGCTCTTTAGGAGCAAATACTTCACCGCCCCAGTACGAGCACAAAGGATGAATGAATTTATCAACCTACGCCAGGGCTCGATGACCGTGGCAGAATACATTAGAAAGTTTGAGCAATTGTCCCGATTCGCTGCTCTCATGGTGAGCACAGATGCGTTGAAGGTGGAGCGCTTCCTGGAAGGTCTGAAACCTGAACTATGCAGAGATGTGAACAAGGCCGGATCCCAAGGAGCTACCTACGCTCAAGTGGCTGAACGCGCGCTAATGGCAGAGCAAGCTGAACTTCGAATTATGAGCGCTCATGAAGCAAAAAGAAAATTTGTCCAAGGGCCGAAGTGGAGTGGAGGCAACCCGAAGAAACCCTTTAACCCCAAGAATGCCCGACCTAATTTCCAAAACCGACCTGGACCTCCAAACAGTTCAATCCTAATCAGGGAAGACCTCCAATGAGCATACCCCCATGTCCCCGGTGCACACGTCGACATCTGGGAGTGTGCTATTCTCAGAATGCAGTCTGCTATAAGTGTGGCAGGACAGGCCATTTTTCCAAGGCATGCACGGAGACTGCGTCCGGAAGTCAAGCCCCTGCTCAAACTAGGCCACCTATGGTACCTGCTAGGGTTTACACGCTGACTTCCGAGGAGGCAGAGAACAACCCGTCAGTGGTGGCAGGTACTCTCCTTATCCATTCGACCCCAACATGCATATTAGTTGATTCAGGAGCCACGCATTCATTTGCATCTACTAACTACGTGGCAAGACTCGGGGTTATGCCTAACCTAGTTAGCTACGAATACAACGTTACCATACCGCATGGAACCTCTACGAGAACCAACCAAATTTTACGAGATAGCCCGGTAATACTGAACGATAGAACCTTACCCGTTGACCTGATAGTCATTCCAATGAACGATTATGAAGTAATCCTCGGAATGGACTGGTTATCGAAATACGGAGCAGTTATTGACTGCAACCGTAAGCAAGTAACCTTTAACCTAGGAGACACCGAACCATTCACATTCCTGGGGACTAGCAAGAATAATAAGATTCCCAAGATTTCGGCAATGAAGGCACATCGTTTACTCAAGACAGGATGTGAAGCTTACCTGATATTCGCGATATCATCCGAAGAACGTTTACCCCCTAAGTTAGAAGAAGTCCCAGTAGTACAAGAGTTTCCCGATGTGTTTCCTGAAGACTTACCCGGGCTTCCGCCGGATCGTGAAATTCAATTCACGATTGACCTAACACCAGGAGCGGCACCAATTTCTAAGGCACCGTACCGACTAGCTCCAGCCGAATTGAAGGAATTGAGGGAGCAACTGGATGAACTGTTGCAAAAAGGGTTCATTCAGCCGAGCTTCTCACCATGGGGAGCGCCAGTTTTGTTCGTTAAGAAGAAAGATGGATCGATGCGGCTCTGCATCGATTATAGGGAGCTGAATAAGATTACGATCAAAAACAAATACCCCCTCCCTCGAATTGACTTGTTCGACCAATTACAAGGCGAAACCGTCTTTTCGAAGATAGACTTGAGGTCAGGGTATCACCAGTTGAAAATCCGAGAAGAGGATATTCCGAAGACAGCTTTTAGTACCCGCTACGGAGACTACGAATTCCTAGTCATTTTGGGCTGACTAATGAGCCGGCAGCATTCATGGACCTGATGAACCGGGTATTCAAGCCATTCCTAGATAAGTGTGTTATCGTATTCATTGATGACATTCTTATCTATTCGAAGACCAAGGAGGAGCATGAACAGCACTTGAAGATCGTTCTGGGAATATTACGAGAAAAGCAGTTATATGCGAAATTCAAGAAATGCGTGTTCTGGCTCAATCAAGACGCATTTCTTGGACACGTTATTTCAGGAGCTGGAATTTCTGTTGATCCCAGCAAGATTGAGGCTATTAACAACTGGCCTCAACCGACGAACGTGACAGAAACACGGAGTTTTCTAGGACTAGCTGGGTATTATCGGAAGTTCATCAAAGATATCTCCAAAATCGCATCAACCCTGACGAAGCTAACAAAGAAGAATACTCCATTTCAATGGGACGATGCTTGCGAGGAGAGCTTTCAAGAACTTAAGCGACGAGTCACTACGGCTCCAGTGCTAACTATCCCTACAGGAACTGAAGGGTTTTCTGTTTACAGTGACGCATCTAAGAATGGCCTAGGGTGTGTCCTAATGCAGAATGGAAATGTTGTAGCATATGCCTCGCGACAACTCAAAGATTACAAGAAGAACTACCCGACTCACGACCTAGAGCTTGCCGCTGTAGTCTTCGCTCTCAAGATCTGGAGGCACTACCTATACGGCAAACGATGCGAGATTTTCACTGACCACAAGAGTCTCAAATACTTCTTCATTCAGAAGGAGTTAAATATGAGACAACGACGATGGCTTGAGTTAGTCAAGGACTATGACTGTGCGATTAGCTACCATTCGGGGAAAGCAAATGTAGTCGCGGATGCACTAAGCCGCAAAACTATAAACACGGAGCTACAGAGGCTCGAAGTGGAAGTGATACCAATGGGTGAAATTGAAACAAGACTAGCGGCGTTAACACTTCGACCTACGTTGATGGGGAAGATTACGAAGGCCCAAGAGAATGACAAGTTATATCTGAAAATCAAAGAAGCACCAATGGAACAAAGATCAGCAGACTTCACCATACGAGACGACATGAGCTTATATTACAGAAGACGTTTATATGTTCCTAACGACACCGAACTCCGAAAGACAGTCATGACAGAAGCCCACACTACTGTATACTCTATTCACCCAGGAGCGACAAAAATGTATAGGGTTTTACGAACCAACTATTGGTGGCCAGGGATGAAACGAGAAATAGCAACATTCGTAAGTCAATGCCTGACGTTCCAGCAAATTAAGGCGGAACATCAACGACCGGCAGGTACCTTGAAATCCCTGCCAGTACCCGAATGGAAGTGGGACCACATTACCATGGACTTCGTTGTTGGCTTGCCTAAGATTGTGAAAGGCCACGACGCTATATGGGTCATCGTTGATCGACTGACCAAGTCCGCTCACTTCCTGCCTATCAGTTCAACATTTTCAATGGAACGATACGCAGAACTATATATTCAAGAAATAGTACGCCTTCACGGAGTTCCAATTTCAATCGTTTTCGATCGTGATTCGAGGTTCTTATCCAAGTTCTGGATGAGTTTGCAGAAGGCCATGGGAACCAAGTTATCCTTCAGTACTGCCTACCATCCTCAGACAGACGGGCAGTCTGAACGAACAATCCAGACATTGGAAGACATGCTAAGAGCCTGCGTGATCGACTTTAAAGGAAATTGGAGCCGATACCTTCCATTGATTGAATTCTCATACAACAAAAATTTCCACGCAACAATCGGAACGGCTCCATATGAAGCTCTATACGGACGCAAATGCAGATCTCCAATTCACTGGGATGAAGTCGGAGAACGAGCGATACTAGGACCCGACCTAGTGCAAGAAATGACGGAGGCAATATCAAAGGTACGGGAACGGATGAAGACGGCTCAAAGTAGACAAAAAAGCTACGCAGACCAAAGGCGTAGACCACTGGAATTTGAACCAGAGGATTATGTGTTTTTAAAAGTGTCCCCGATGAAAGGCGTAAAGCGATTTGGGAAAAAGGGCAAGTTAAGTCCGCGTTATATAGGACCATTTCGTATCCTTAGGAAAGTTGGCGAAGTTGCCTATCAACTAGAACTACCGAATTCGCTAGCTCAAGTACATGATATTTTTCACGTATCAACGTTACGAAAATACGTCGCAGATCCAAGCCATGTGTTGAACACGGAAAATCTTCATCAACAACTCAAGCCAGATTTGAGCTATGAGGAGAAGCCAGTGGAAATCCTTATGTACGACGTGAAACAATTACGGAATAAAGAGATTCCGTTAGTCAAGGTGTTATGGCAGAATCAGTCCACCGAAGAAGCTACATGGGAACGATAAGATGACATGAGGAACCACTACCCTGAGCTGTTTCTCCCCGCCTGATTTCGGGGGCGAAATCCCTTTTAAGGGGGGAGGATGTAATACCCGAGTCCCGTAAGTAAGCCGGCCAATAAATATGCATACATGTTATATGACTTACGTGACTGCATGAGATGTGTTTTACGATTTTATGTGTCAACATGATTTCAAATTGGGTGCTATTAGGGTCACTAACCAAGTAGAGGAATTAGTTGAAATTAGGTTAGTTATTGATGTTAGGGTTTTAGTATATAACATGCTAACATGACATGTATGAATGGGAAGGTAGTGTTGGGACTTAGGAAAAATAGTTAATAATTATGTAGGTAGGGATCGAATTAACATATGAGAAATTCGAATTTTAATAACCTTAATAAGAATAGGATTAAGGCTATAGTTAATTTGGACTAAATATGAATTGGGCTAGGCTTACACAAAGCCCAAGTGCATGAAGATAACTATTGAGTTCTTAGTGTTGAAGAAAATAACGTCATTAGGGTTTCATCAAATAAGCTTTTCAATGATTAATGTTTATCAAGAATTCCATTCATAATATCATATTATTAAATCTTTAGAACACGTTGAACACTAAAACAATAATCCCTGTTAAGGAAACTGAGCTCTTTAAATCTCGAGACCAAAGATATAAATAAAAAGATTTCGAAACAATGGAATTCAATTTCTTAATTACAAAGGAAGGTTATAATATAATAATATAACACCCAAATGAGATAAGCATTAACAATTGTTGATGTCAATTATTTAAAGATACACGCAAACTTTAAGATAAGAAAGAAAAATTTTCATTTCATCGAACAAACCCTAAGAAAACCCTCAAAAAGCTCGGAACCAGAAGAAACAAAGGACGAAGTGCAGTAAGCTAAAGTGGTATAAAATTCTATCCCAACTTGCATATTTAGATTCATGTTTAGTATATTAAACGTGGGTATCATGTTTTAGCGAACATAAGTCAGTAAGAATAACTTTTTAATTCATGTTATAGGTTATCAAGGTCGCAAGTTTTGAAAAGTTCCCGCGGTATTCATACTGTTTTTGAAAACGTGTCTCTTGATTCAAGGTTAGATGATTTTCATGTCAAAAAGGTGTTTATCGAGTGCTATAATCTCTTCAGACTCGAAGTTAGGTTAAGATTGGTATAAGATATCGAGATTAATCTCGAGATCTATGTTGAAATTTATGTCGAAGTTGTACATTGGTTAACCAATCTCGAGTTCATGTCTCATGTCGAGATTTAATATACTTCGAAAGCTTGATGTAAAAATATCAAAATACATCTCGAGACCTATTGTGAATATTAGTATCGACATCTTGTTTATAATCCCAATATACATCTCGAGGTTTTAAAATCTATGTATATTAGTTAATCGATTTTGAGGGCTAAGAATAAGGATATAAATTGTCGAAATCCATGTCTAAGTCTATGTCGAATTCCATAATTAAATTCGAAATATTTTATATACTTCAAGTCTCGAAATCCTTGTGCATGGTCTAAATATCGAACTCACGTAAATACTATGTCGAGATCTTTCAAACACCAAGCTCGAGATCTACTTATAACTTATCTCGAGATTCACCCAAAGCCATATCAAGATCTATTTTTAAGATACATGTCGTGATTCATACAATGTCGATATATATATATATATATCTCGAGATTTTGTATAAGTATTTCGAGATCATAAGGTTACAAGTTCGAAACCTGTCCAATGAAATCTTGAAACCTTATCGAGATCTTTATAAATTTCGTAAGGGTATTTTTCCAATTTAAGTCATCGTTCAAAATTTAGGGTTTAGGGTTTCGAAACTTATCAATCAAAATTAGGGTTTTCAAATTAAGCCAATTTCGTGAAATTATAATTAGACTAACAAACCCTAATTTTATATGTTTGTATACTTAGGGTTCGAAGATTAGCGATTCACAGTACGCTAAATAAAATAGCTAAAGAGTACCAGGTAAGTGAAAGTCCTAACTACAACACATAATTATATGTGCATGAAATTTTGTGTTATTTGTTTCTATGATTTTATGTGACTTCCTACGTGAATTATTTGTGTTATATGACACGCATGATTTAATTACATGATATAATGGCATGACATGCATATTCATGACATGAACATATGCACGCACGTTTAGTACAAAAGGCATGAAATGAGAGCGTGCATAATATATAATCGCCTGAGAGCAATAAAGATTCACCGATAGGGCGTCTGATGTCGACTCACAGTTGAGTCACGGCTCTTCTATGCTACCATGGTGACGTCGTATGGCGCTACCGTCAAGACATGACATGTACAAGGCAAGACATGATTTTAGGGCTAATGCCCTCATGGCGGGTCGTGAAACCTGGAGGGTGCGAGCTGAGGGAGTTAGCGACAACGAGGGTACCTCTGGTGTTGACTACCTCAGATTAGGCTACCAGTGTGAAGCGTCCGCGTGGCGTATGAAACCACCTTGGCACAGAAAAGGCGCCCTAGGGTTAGCCTCCCTTGAGTGGGTATTGCCACTTATATTTATCTATCCCTAGTGGATTCGAGCTCCATGATGGTGCATAGTAAGATAGCCGAGGGTCCTATATGACAAGACAAGACAAGACAAGGAAAAATATGAGGTCTAGGAAGCATTGGCGCGGATGCCTTTGCAAGATAGGACACGTGCATGCCATGTATGGCTTTCACTTACTGAGCTTTATAAGCTCATTCCACGTATTTATGTGTTGTAGGTTCACGGGATCACGGTATGTGATCTTAAGACGAGGCCAATTTTTGAAGCTTCCGGAGGACTTTTGAGGTGGCAGTGTGTACATGGATGCGACCTGAGTGGCGGGCCGATAGATTATTTGAACACGCATGCGCACTCACCTATGTATTTATGTCCTAGGAATATTTTGTATTATACAAAAGAGTTTCCTTTGTATAAAAGGAAAAATTTTGTACGCATTTTCCTATATAGATTTTATTTATATCACATGCTGTCACATAGAATAGTAGTAAGAATGGGCGGTAGGAGTCAGGGGCGCCGCACCTTAGATCGAAGGGTCTTTGACGGAGCTGACTTCGGGGTCTTGACATGTCACTAGTTTGCTAGGCTCACCTTGTTCGGGGACGAAATGGGTCGGCGGCGACATGCAATCTGGACAACGAAGGGTAACTCCCGTGCTTAGACTAACGTGAGGATTCACTGTCTCGTAGGTAACCGAGATATGTGTCCTATGCATATTCGGGGACGGGAAATTCAAGGTCTTCGGTCGGAGCTATAAACTGACTTACGTGGGACGTAAGGGTAGTTTAGTAATTTTGCTAGTCACGAATTAGTCATAGAGTCGAGTCTAGTGAGTTTGACGTAACCTGACTCTCGCTCGACCGGGACATTTGTGAAGGGTCTATACGTACGACGATAATCTATAGTCGGTTCGTAGATCGAAGATCGTACTTAACAAGGGATCTATTCGGTACCGCGGGATTGGCTAGGCGCTTCCAAATTCTTGGATTTCTCCCTTCCCGGGTTGAGACGAACCAAGAGAGTCGGGCTTAAAAATGATCACTGTGATAGTGCCTAACTAATATGAGATGTAAATTGATTTAACGGTCTTAGAGACGTTAATAAAAACGTTGAATACAAGTTTTAGAAACTGTATTTATATGGACGTAAATTCATGGAATGAAGTGATGAAGAATGAGGCGTAAATAGGGTTCACAACGACGAGCAAGGCTCGTCACGGTCGTGAAGTCTGTCTGCAAAGTAGCAGTAGCTTCAAAAATTCATATATCTCAATCTAGACCTTGGATTGAGAATCCCTTTGGTCAGAGTCAAGATTGGTGAGTCATTTATCTATGGTCAAAATTTCAGGGCAATAGGACATCGTTCCCCTTGATCTGAGAGAAATACAAAAATACCGCAATGCTGTTAAAAGTGTCACGGCCGTGAACGTCTTGCACGTGGCCGTGACGACTGGCAGTGGGCGAGCCATAGGTTGCCCGACAGTGTCACGGTCGTGACACTTATAGCCGAGGCCGTGAAGGCCTCCGGGCTACAGTCACGGCCGTGACAGTGGCCTTGACGAACGGCAGAAGATGGCCAATGATGATTCACGGCCGTGAACGCGCATCAAAATATCATTTTCTTGGTCAAACCTAACCCAATTTTGTTTGTTGTTCTTTTGTTATTATTGTGGGACAATATCTAGTCATTAAATGATATAATTCAAAAGAAATAATGCAAAGATGAGTCGTGTAGGACATGATCTCATTTGATTGAGCTAAGTCATTTTCTAAGTTGGAAATGGACTTTGATTAATATTTTTCTTGGAGAAATTCGTCCATATGGTATTCAAGCTCTTTCTCACACTATCTTAGAGATTTTAGAGAGAAGTTAGAGCATTTGGGGTTGTTCTTGAGAAACCCCTAAGTGTTTGTGAATTTTAGAATCACACACACACATACTCATCTCTACACAACCATTCTTCACTTCCTCTAGCCATCCTTGGGGAGGTGAAGTCTGTGGCACTTCAGGGGGTCGGTGTGACTCTCTTCGGCATAGTTCGTGAGCTACGGGAGCTAAGTATCTTCGCGACGGAGGTAAGATCCTTATACCTTAAACGTGTCTACGTGCGTCTTTCTTTATTTAACCGAGTATCCAGGGGAATCCATATGGGGAACTCGGGAAAAAAATTTTAAATTCCACTGCGTCCGGGGCGAGGCCTCGGGTCACCCGGGGTTTCCCAACAGATGTAAAGTTGGAGGAAGACGATGGCGCCCTTTTATTTCTTACCTCACTTTCTGATTCTTATGATAATTTGGTTACAACCATCTTGTACGGAAAGACGACAGTGAAGATGGTGGATGTACAGTGAACTCTTTTGGCACATGAAAAGAGGAGACGATCAAATTATGGGGATATCCAAAATTCGGCGTTGGCTATACACTGGGAGAATCATAGAGGAAGGTTTCACGTTACGGAATTTGGAGGTAACAGCAGGTCCAAATCAAAGAATTGCAGGAAGGGCATCGTGTGCTACAAGTGTGGTGAGCCAAGACACATCAAGAGAAACTGTCCGACTTGGAAGAAGGACAAGAATGGCGAGGAAAATTCCACAACGATTGTAGCAGAATATTATCTTGGAGACGTTCTCACAGTCTCCAATGATGACTCTCGTTCTCGGGATGAATGGATATTAGGTTCGGGGTCGAAGTACCATGTTTGCTTCGAGAGAAAATATTTAGGTACGTTCCGAAAAATACGCAGGGGTTCACTGAGGCGACCCTCACTTTCTAATACTAATTATGGCGGATTTTCGCAACGTAAGTCACGGAAGACCCGTCTAATTAAAACTTTTTCCTAAAATAAAATATATTACGATAAAGATCGTCTACATCGTCATCACTATACAAGGGCCGTAGCCCCCAAAATGTAAAAATGCTCAAAATCCTAATCGCTCCACAGATCGCATCCATGTACAGCCTCGCCCTCAAAAGTCCATGGAGCACCGCCGTCAGCCCGCCTTAGCCACGACGCGCATCAGCGCCAGGCTCGGTACCTACAACACGTAAAACCCTGAGCTATCCGCTCAGTAGGTGAAATATGCATGAATGCACCGTGCGCTCGATCCCATCCCATACATCTCACAAATGCACGCTCGACTCATCTCGACTCATCACATCCCATGACACCTCGTGACTCAACGCTATACACCCTCGGGTATCCCACTCAGATCGCTTTAGAATGGGAAGGCTTCTCAGGTCTCTTTAGAGTCGCCCACTTCCCCGAGTTGAGGTTCGCGTTCGGTCTGCCCACTCAGGTCTCTTTAGAGTGGTACGTACTAGAACTTTCCCCTCGCCTATCGCTCGCTCGGCCCACTCAGGTCTCTTTAGAGTGGTACGTACTAGAGCATGGGCAGCCTACTCAGGTCTCTTTAGAGTGGCATACACCCAAACCACTAACGTCCCAACGCTCGGGCGGCCAACTCAGGTTGCTTTAGAGTAGCACGCACCCAAGCACCATTCTATTGCCCGATCAGCCCACTCAGGTCTCTTTAGAGTGGTACCTACTAGAGCACGGGCAGCCTACTCAGGTCTCTTTAGAGTGGCATACACCCAACTTCTATCCGACACACGGACCAACACCACTCGTCGACTCCACCAAACGTACCGTTCCACACGGTACTCCATTCCCTCGCACTGACATGGAATGCAAGTGCAGTGCAAATAACATATGACGTGTAGCATGGTTACATATGACGTGTAACACATATGTAACATCTAAAACATATGGTACATGGAATTCACGTAATCATATAATTCACATAGTCACATAATTCGTATAATCATGTACGTATCATAATACCACATAGATTCACATAAATGGGTTACGTGTTGTAGATGAAGAATTTCACCTACCTGTACTCCTGATATAGCTAGTCGTGGTATCTGATGGAATACCTAACCCTTGGATCTCTGGGCATATAAGTATATTAATTCTTAAACTGTACTATATAAAATAATTGAGTTACGAGATTAAATTTGAAATCAGCGATCAATTCGCAAAATTAATTAATCAATTCGCGAACTTCGATCAGCCTGCAAAAATGAGCAGTTCGCGAATTCCCTCAAGGCCCGGAAAAGGTTCACCATTCGCGAAACCCTTAAGATTCGCGAAACACGTTCAGCCCGCGAAGCTCGGTTCGTGTCTTATTTAATTCGCCAACCTCGTCGAGTTCCATGTCCTTGGTTTTCAGGCAACTGTAAAAAGTGGTTCACGCTCTGATCATTTTGTCTTTCTCATAATTTAAAGTCCAATTTTAAAAGTGGTCCCCTAGTCCATTAGGTATAAAAAAGACTATTGCGCTCTCTCCTTTATTGGTTCTTTTTTTTTTTTTCAGTTATCATTTTTTCTTGGAAATATTTATTTGATTTTTCTAGTAAATATTTTATTTCATCTTTTTCATATAATTTTTATTCGAAATATTTTATTTGACTACTAAATACGAGTCAATTAATAGGTATCACGGATAAATGAAATTATTGTAAATTTTAATGAAATCTTTTCTTGAGAAAAAAATTATTTCAGTGGTTAAGAATACATTAAAAGAACGCACCTAATAAAGTTGATTGCTTGGACTATCCTGCCAAAGCACTTTTCTTGAGAGAAAACACATAAAATTAGCTAAAAAACAAGACAAAAAGCCAATATTGAATTTAAATTTCGCAGCGATTGATACTGAAGTAGTACCAACTAAATAACTTACTATTTATCGTAATTGTTTAGAAAAAGAATAATAATTTGAATAAAGGAAATTTGTACTTAAATATCCAAATGTATAAAAGGTATCAGATCTGCCAGGAATTTTATATATGTAGGTACCTACTAGAATAAAGTTTTACACATAGGTACTCGTTTCGTTGCGGGTACCATTTTACTATCGCTTACGTATCTGTTTATATGTATCATATCACGCGTTTGTATGGTATTTAAATATTTTATATGATATATTCGTAAGCATGATGTACCTTTTTTCAAGGTATTATATAGCATAATACGTTTTATAGGATGTACCTTCACCAAACAGGTACTTACCTACAAAAATTTTATTATAATAGGTACTTATATGTAAAAATTCTAATAGATACTTATAGGTAAATATTTTATTCTATTTGATACATATCTATAAAATTTCTATTTTAATAGGTATTTATGTGTAAAAATTTAGGTACCATACAAACACGTGATATGATACGTAATATACATATACACATATACTTAAATGATGGTAAAATAGCACTAGCAACAAATCGGATATCATTGTATAAAAACATTCTAGTACATACCTACCTATAAAAGTTTCCGATAAGGGACTGAAATGGAATTTTTTATAAATTTAGGTATTTAAGTGTAGATACACCTTTAAATAATAAGACAAATAAAAGCTCCAATACATGCAATGTCCAACTTTAGATTTCCTCAATATAAATAAAGAAGAGTAAAATTCAATTTTATTCATACCTAATACCATTTCCAAATAAACATAAATCCCCAAAAGTCTCCCCGTTCCCATCATCGATAAATCCACAATCAAATTCGTCGTAATTATAAATAACTGAAAAAAATTCCCAATTGGTTAGCTGATTCTTTTGAGGGTCTTTTTAAAAAATGGCCTTTGACGCGGTCAAGTTTAAAAAAATAGCACTCTTGACTTTTTTTTTTGGTCAATAGCACTCTTTTAATTAACACTTAATCATCTTTTCGTAATCCCTTATTATTAATAAAAAAAAAAAGAAAAACAAAAATAAAATACAACGCCTGAAATGAATTAAAAGCTGCACGTCCATTTTGCAGCAGAAAGCATTCATTCCACCTCACCGAATTATTCTTCTTCTTCGTCCTCGTCCTTAAGAGAAATTCCCCGACCTCATATCGCGCTTCTTCACAGTCGAAGGAAACTGGAAAGTCCTCGGCGAACGAAAGATTCGAACCTCACGCTTCAGTGTAAGTATTTTTCCGGGTCGTATTTTGAATATAACCATCTAAATCTGTAACTCTCAGTCCTAAACCCTTCCAATGGGTTCTCAAAGCTTCGGAAATTCCGGTTTGGAAGGCCGAACATGTTCATTGTTTTTACTTCCAGTTGATCCGGGGACCCTGCTTGAAAGCAGAGCAGGCCACCCGCGCGACAACGTGGGACCCCACATTAAAGCAGGAGTCCCGCACATTAGTGCGGCGAGTAAATCACGGGACCCGCACATAAATTCACGGGACCCGCACATAAATTCACGGGACCCGCCCATAAATTCACGGGCCCCGCGCATCAGTGCATTGTCCCAGCACATTAGTGCAGGCCGTATGATCATGGGACCCGCGCATAAATGCAGGGTACCTGCGCGTAAACACAGGGGACCCGCGCATGCTTCATGCAGTAGAGCTTGGGTCCCGTGCACAAGAGCTTGGGTCCCGCGCACTAGAGCTTGGGTCCCGTGTACTAGAGCTTGGTCCCGCGCTATATGTTATGGTTTTCGGAAGCTCTTACGGCATTTTGCAAGCTATATAAGGCTTGGATTTATCAAACACACAGCATCTAACATTTTTAAAAAATAATCCCAGAAACAAAACAGGAAGAATGGTGACGGACGCCCAAATCGTCGCCCGCCTCCACGAAATCGTCCGTCACTCGGACCCCTGGACTACCACGGCCGCCGCCGTCCGCCGCCGTCTGGAGGCCGACCTCGGTGTCGACCTCTCCCAAAGGAGGGCGTGGATCGTGGCCGAGATCGACAGATTCCTAAACGGCGACGACGATGCTCTCGAGGTCGACGACGACGATGTTATGAGCGAAGTTATCGAAGGACAAGCACCCGAGGCTGTCCGAAACGACGACGACGAGGCTGAGAGCGAAGTGATCCAAGGCCCAGGTTGGATCGAGGTTGTCCGAAACAACGCTGTGCAGAAGGATGTCGACCAAGCTCCGGTCGGTGGAGAAGGGCGAGAAGGGTAGAATAAATTATTTAATAATTTTATCAATCAAGATATGCTATTATTATTATTGATGTACGTGACCTTGACAATATAATTAGTACTGTATTTTAAATTAACTATGTTTTATAATGTAATATTTAGTTCGGTTAAAAAATATAGATAGTGCTATGGTATTTAATTTAATTTAATTTAATTAGGTTAGTTATGTAATCAACATAAAGGGGTATTACATTAAAGGGTTTTCAGGTTTACCTAAAAGTAACTGACCCGTGATGGAACAGTAAAAGTTAAAAAGCATTTCAGAACTGCCACTTTAACTTTCAATTCACTTCAATCGTTTTCTCCTTCACACAAAACGCCCTGCAAATCATTTCTCTGCAAGTCCAACTATTCTCTGCAAGTAAAACCCAGTCCTAGAGCGTAAATCGACAATGGCAATCAACGCGAACACCGAGAAGGTATTTTCTCTACTCTGCGTCTTCTTCAATTTAACGCAGCAAACCCTAATTCGGTGCGGACCCGTGCTGATAAGCATAGGACCGTGCTTAGAATTGAACTGAACAGGCCCGTTTTCACGGGACCCGCCCATAAAATGATGGCCCCAGCACGGGTCCACTGCGTATAAGCGTGGTACCCTGGTTATAACGAGCGGATTCCCTTGCGCCTGTGAAGAACAACACGGGACCCGCGCGCTACGATCAGGGGACCCGCACGTATAATCAAGGGACCCGCGCTTATAGTCAGGGGACCCTTGCCTAGTCCATCATCTTATGGGCGGGTCCCGTGAATATACGCAAAGGTCCCGTGAAAGTAGACACAGATCCCGCGAAGATACGCACAGGTCCCCTGCTCATGCGCAGGGGTCTCAGTCGCATCTGTGCTTGACTGTCAGCATATGCGATGCGGTCCCCTGGCCATATGTGCATAAGGGTTTTCGATTTTCAATATTCATATACCAAGTAATGGGCTAAACTGTGTTTTACGTATAAATTAGGTTGTGATGAAGACGTAGTTGGGCACAGAAGTTCCTGATTGTCGTCCTACAGTGACCTCGCTATACGGCGAGGCCAGCCAGCTGATAAGACAGTGCCTTAACGATGAGGAGTTGGCCCTATATTATGGCCACAGTCCGTTCGGCCGCCTTGTCATGGCCGAGCCGGACTTTAACCTCTCGATTCAGTTGCTGTGGTACCTTATCCAAAGGCAGACGGCGCTGCATACCCGCGAAGAGCTGTGGATGGTTGTTGGCAAAAAAACCACTTCGATTTTCAAAATCGGAGTATTGCCTAATCACCGGCCTCAAGTTCGCAGCCGCGATACCGGCGGTGGACCGCGTCGAAGCATTCACGAGGAGGCATTTTGGCGCTAGTTCAATAATTCGCCTGTCGAACGTCAAGCAGGCGTTGGAGGCGATGTCTGGCGACGAGGAACGTGTGGACGAAGAGAAGCTCAAGTTGGCGGATGTCTACTTCGCCACCGCGGTGTTGCTGCCTCGAAGGTCCAAGAAGGACACCGTCGTGTCTTCCTGGGTCCTTCACCTCGTTGAAGACCGGTTTGCTTTCTCAGAGTATCCTTGGGGCAGCGAGGCTTTCAAGGAGGTCATGCGCGCTGTGAAGAAAAATCTACGGGAGAACCCACGGGATTGGCTGATAAGTGGGTTCGTTCAGCCACTTCAGGTGATTTATTATTAAGCTTCTTTGCATACCTTGTTTTTACATATAAGTAATTGCTAATATTTATTGTGTTATTTGTATTCAGATACTAGCTTATGAGTGCATCTCGGGCATTGGAGACACCTATGCGGTGCGCAACGAAGAAGATTTCACGCCACGCATGCGCAGGTGGCGGACGAAGGAGTGGGGTCGCAGGAATTGCCCGAAATTGAAGAGCATCGCAGAGGCCGCTGGCAAGTTCCATGTACTAGCGGGGTTAATAGTGCCGTCAGCAGACGAGCTGGAGGCGGCGTACTATAGGGACAGCGGCTTCGACGTTGGGCCGGCACACGACCTATTCGATCGTGTGACCTTTCTACTCATGCATGGAGTGGAGGTTAGGTGCTCCCGCGGCCACCGCCATCGCGGTGATGGTTCTAGCCGGCAGAATTTGGTGCCTGAGACCATCGCCCAGATCGAGAGCAATGAGCGACGCGACACCGATATAATGTTGCATCATGGCCAAATCCCCGAACATCCGCACGGCAACCCCGAACCTCCGCACGAGCACGCCTTTCATGCAACACGGGAGACCCCACGATCAAGTGGTCAGGGTTTTGCCTCGGGTCCACGCTTCGATGAATGGCAAAGTCGTATGGACCAAAACTTCACCAACTTGTTTGGGCGATTCGACCAACTTGGCACGCAATTGCATCAGTTTCAAGAAGAAGAGGGTCGACGGTGGTCGACGAACGAGAGAAGGTGGGATGCGTACGAGGAACATTGGACGGAAATGCGATCGTGGGCCGACAGCCTCAGGGAGTTGGGGAACTCGGTTCAGGGTTTGGCGAGCAGATTTTATCACGGGTCTCGCACTCCGCCTACCGAAGCTCGTTATAGTAAGTTAATTATTTATACTTAATTTTTTAATTAGTTGCGCAGATTACTCAACAGTTACTATTTACGATGTAGATGTCGATCCAAACGAGTTTGCTAGTGGATCGCACGCTTCACAGCCCGAGTTTGGTGGTGGATTGCACGCTACACCGCCTGAGCTTGGTCAGTTTTTATACTTAATTTTTTAATTAGTTGCGCAGATTACTCAACAGTTACTATTTACGATGTAGATGTCGATCCAAACGAGTTTGCTAGTGGATCGCACGCTTCACAGCCCGAGTTTGGTGGTGGATTGCACGCTACACCGCCCGAGCTTGGTCAGTTTTTATACTTAAGGACGTGAAAAATAATTTTTAGTTATTTTCGAATTTCTTGTATAGATTACGATGAGAGATGGAGGAACACATCGTACATGGGACCGGATGGCTATATTCCGAGCCAGGAGGTATGGGACGGTCACAGTCCGTCTGAATGGGCGCAAATACGTTACGCTGGATATGTCGCACCGGCTCGGTCCGATGAAGACGAAGAGAGAAGAGAAGTGGTGGTCGACCCATCGTCGTGGAGGGGCGCTTATGGTCTCGGGGTTCACGAGGCAGCGACGGACATAGAGGCTCAAGAGGACCACGCTGATCAGTTCGAGACCATGGACGAGCATCCAGAGGACCACGCTCAGTTCGAGACGCACGCCGAGCTGCTACAGGACGTCCCTCAGTTGGAGACGCACGCAGAGGCTTCGGTTTCTGTCCAAGCGACCGACAAAGGAAAAGGCGTCGTCACAGAACATACCCCTGAGCGGACGAAGAAGCCATCTTGGTACACCACGACGCCGTTCACCGATTTCCCCTCGACGAATACAGTCAAACCTCCAAAGCTTTCGGCGTTCGAGCGGCATATCCAGTTCAAGGCCCAAAACTTGTGGCCAAAAGTCGAAAGTCAGCTAAAAACGGCTTTGCAGATTACCGGCATGAAAGTCGAAGGGATCCTAGGACAACACGACCCTACATGGCTCCTGAACCTTGCGACTGAGGGTATTAAACTCGATGAGATGGTACGTATATAAATTTACCAAATACCTTTCGTCACCTTACTTGAATGTGTTGAAAACCGGTTTGCTTTATTGCAGCATGTCGATGAATGCCTCGCTGGGATCGAACGCATGCAGAAATTTAGCAAATCGGTTGCGAGCAAAGTCGCGTATATGCCCCATACGTTTAAGACGCTCGTCGACGAGCGAGGGGTGCTAAACATACGCGGGAAGCCGTGTGGGAAAGGCTTCAAGAAATTGCTCCCGTTCGCGAGGGGGGAGGACGAAGATTGGAAATGCAGGTCGTGGGATCTAGCGACCAAAGTTGCCATCCCCATGCGTACGTCAGGCCGATGGGTGTTGTTCGTTGTTGATGTGCGGGAAAAGGAGTATACGATTTACGACTCCGATGCGCCTCCTGGCTTCGAGCTGCGCTTTATCGCCGACGACATCAACAAACTTCGGATCGTAATCCCGGCTATTTTCAAGGAACTGCAACTGATAAAACGCATGCCTAACAAGGGCACGAGCTGGTCGGCTAGGTGGTGTCGCGACTTCAGGAAACAAAATCAGTAAGTTTTCATGAATGATGCGTTTTATTACTTTGTCGTCGTGTTTAAAAATAAGTGTCTTATACTTATTGATTTTCAGGGGAGAAGATGGCGTGGCGATGTTGCGGGCGGCAATGTCGCTTATGATGAAGAAGGACGACGTCTCCCGCCTCAATCAAACTCATATGAAGGAGTTTAGAAAATACCTCGCATCTTCTATTTTCAATAATGATTGGGACGCTTTTTAGTATACCCTTTTTTTTTTATTAAAATTTGCGATGTTCACGAACTATTTCATGTGTTGTTGAATTTCTCCCTTGAATTTTAATTTTACTTGTTTGATTTGTGCATATCGTTTGGTGGATATGAATTTAGGGTTTAGAATTGTGAAAGATTGAGTTTCTCTGTGTTTTCCAACTTTTTGTCAGTGAGACTGATGTGTGATTTGACATCAATTTACGTGTGTTTGATATCAATTTAGGGTTTAGAAATTGTGAGAGGTGATTTTGTCAGTGTTTTCGAACTTTTTGTCAGTGAGAGTGATGTGTGAGTTGACATAAAAGTAACGCGAATGGCAGTGATTTGACATAACTTAACTTTTTTCATATTAAGTTTTCCGTGTTATCTATGAACGCTCCATTAGCGGGTCCCCTGAATACAAGCGCTGGACCCATGCTTATAACGCACAGGTCCCGTGACCTTTACGAGCGGGTCTTCTGCTTAAATCAAGCGACATTTCGAAGGGACCAGTCGGGACCCGGCAATGACATGCGGACAATTTTGACGGGACCACGACTGACCCGGACATCTCAGTGTGGGGACTATGCAATCATCGCAGGTCCCCTGTTTTGAAGAGTGGGTCCGCTGTTCAAAAAATGTGGGTCCCCTATGTTCATGTGCGATTTTTGCAATGTTAATTCATGGAAGTAAGCGATTAATTGAGCGTATTTATACTTTGTTTATCGTAGACTACAGTATAAAGTCATCATAAAATAGCACAGAACAAAAAAATTGGAGGTAATCAAAAGAATTACGTTCACTTTATAAGATTGTTACAGCCAACATAAATCACAAACATGAGTATGCTTTCTCGGTGTGCTCTCTTACTAGATTCACGTCAATGATCGTACGACTCGAAATACATGTTGTAAAATATATTTTCTTTTTTCTAAACTTGGAGTTAGATATTGTTAATCGAGTGGTTATTTAAATTTATTTTTTTTACGCACACTTAATTTTTTATTAATTTTTATCTTATTAACGAATTTAATAATATATTAGATTTTCACAACATTACAAGCAAATCGGAAATAAAATGTCAAGTCATCTGTCCTGTACTTACTGTATAGTAACACTGCTCTGACATGTCACTTTTGACGAATAAATAGGGTCACTGCTCTGACATGTCAGTTTTGACCTATAATTGAGCAATTATTGGTCCCACTCAATGTGCGGGTACCGTGTGGTAATCGGAAGGTCCCCTGTCTTTAAGGTTTGAGTCCCATGCTCGTAACGCGCCCTCCCTGCGCGCAAGACTCATGGGACCCCGCATTACTATCACGGGACCCAAACCTTAATATCATGGGACCTTCACGTTATGGGAAGGGGACCCGGCGGGAACCGCAAAGATGCGCCGGGGTCTCATGCGCGTCCGTGCGGGCTTCGCTGCATATGCGATGCGGACCCCTGCGCATCTGTGCATAAGGGTTTTCTATTTCCATATTCGTACCGTATTTTGCTAAAGGGGGCTACTATTCACACCCCCTCTTGAATAAAAAATACGATTTTAATCTTATAGATAAATAACATAATGTTTTAATATTATAGTATGAATAAATATAATTCATATAAAAAAATATAACCCATACTAACGAATTTTTTAATTTTTTATTAATGACTATCTTATTAACGAATTTAATAATATTAGATTTTCGCAGTGGCAATATTATCTTATTAACGAATTTAATAATATTAGATTTTCGCAGTGGACAATATTATCTTATTAAAGAATTTAATAATATTAGATTTTCGCCGGGGACAAAAAAGTGGAATCGGGAATCAAATGTCAAGTCATCTGTCTCTGATGAACTGTATAATGACACCGCTCTGACATGTCACTTCACCAATAAATGAAGCACTGCTACATGTCACTTTTCATCAATAATTGAACAATTATTGGACCCACTTAGTAAGCGAACGTGACCAACCCTAATGATTTGGGGTACCATGTGCTAATCGGCAGGTCCCCTCCCTTTAACGTTTGGGTCCGATGGGAGTAACGCGCCCCTCCCTGCGCGCAAGGAACATGGGACCAGCGCGATTTTTTCACGGGACCCAAACGTTGAAGACAGGGGACCCGGCGGGAACCACATTCATGCGCAGGGGTCTCATGCGCGTCCGTGCGGGATTCTCTGCATATGCGATGCGGTCCCCTGCGCATTTGTGCATAAGGATTTTCTACTTCCATATTCACGCAAAAGCTCGCGTAACACAACCTTACATAACATAACACAAATGGCGACGTATAAGCCACTCTGAATACGAAAACTACATATTACAACGTTATCTCCTACCAAATTCACCCGTCGAAGGAAACCTATTTTTCTGGGGTCGTCCACGTTGTGAACCAACACGAGGCGGCAACATGTCCATACTACTTTCAATGCGGTCCGTTACCGGGCGTATAGTACCTTCGTATGCCAGTTTCCAGAACTCCAAGGTATAATAATCGTGCACTAATGAATATACCGGCACTTGGGCAGAACCACAAGCTGCAACCGCATGTGGACATGGGATACGATCGATGTCAAATTTCATGCACGTGCATGTGCGCAGCCCCAAATCGACCACCTCGTTCACATGCTGCCCGTATACGTTATATGTTAGATGCCCGACTTCTGACACATGAAATTTTGCGACTCGGTGAAATTCTCTCGTATGATCGACTCTACCTTCGGCGTAAACCTAGTCATGTTCGAGGCGATTGAAGCTTCCGCAGAGCGCCGATGCTTACTGAACCATGATGATGTTAGTCGCTGAATCGAGCCCAACAGTCCAATAATTGGAAGCTCTCTGTCCTTACGTAGAGCTGCATTTATAGACTCCGATCCGTTGGTCGTCATTATGTTGTATCTTGATCTAGGGCAATATGCTCGCGTCCACGTTTCCTTTGGGACTTCGTTAAGATACCTCTGCACGTCCGCATATTTTCCGTCAAGCTGCCTAAAATGACGGTCGGACTCGCTCTTCGTGTAGGCAGTAGCGGCACGCCAAAAGATTGGACAAGCACCTTTCTTCTTCATTCTCGTCTTCACGTTTTGTTGAAGGTGCCACGCACAGAAACCATGAAACGCGTTTGGGAAAACGGCCGGAACTGCATTCTTGATTCCAGGGTTCCGATCGGAAATTATTACGAGATCGTCGCCATCCGCAACAAAACGTCTTAATCTCGAGAGAAACCACGTCCATGGGTCGGTTCCCTCCGACCCGTCGGCAATACCCCATGCTAAAGGATATTGATGGAAATCGCCGTCTTGCGCAGTGGCAATCATCATGAGTCCCTTATACTTCCCCTTCAAAAAAGTGGCGTCGATAGAAACGACTTTCCTCATGAACGTAAAGCCGCTGACGCATGCTCCGTATGCCAAGAACATGTACTTGAACCGATTGTCTTCGTCCATCTCCCAATCAGTGATACTGCCCTCGTTGGCTTGCCTCACCGCATCTAAGTAAGACGGCAGTAAACCGTAGCAAGCGTCCCTGTTACCAACTAGTTCGTCGGTCGCAATTTGTTTTCCTCTCCAAGCCTTGTAGTATGAAACTTCTACTCCCCTGCTCTGCATCATCGACTGTATGGAACTGGGAGCGGGGATGTCTTTAGGAGCCCTGAAATTTTCCAACAACGTGCTCGATACGAGCGACGAACTTCCCTGGCGATGTCTACGGCGTTGATGAGACACGCCGCACGTGTGCGTGTTGACGTACTTTCGGATTGAGAAGAAGGGGGAGTCCTTATCCTGTGCACCTCGTATGCGCCATTCGCAGTTCTCCTTCGCACATTTCACTACGTACAAGGTTTTGTTTGACCTATCCACTTGGAGTTCGAAGCATGCAGCGACAGCGATTTTAGTGATTTCGTCCTTCAATTCTTTCTTGCTACGGAATTCTTGTCCAACATATAGGGTCGAACCATCCGTAAACGAATAGGTACCATCGTCGGCCACATCAGTTGCGTCGTCGTGCACATCGACGTCAAAATCGTCATCATGTGCGTCATCATCATCATCATCATCATCATCATCATCATCATGCATTAAGGCACCTTCCTCGTTCTCATTTTCGTCGTCCCGTCCGACTTGCTCGTTCTCATTATCATATCCTTGGCCGCACATTCCGGAGTAATCGCCTACATAGCCACTGCTTTCATTACTTTGGTAAGGATTATTGTAAGATGTGCTGGGAAAACCCTCAAATGGTTGGATTTCGGCGTTTGTATCGCAATGCGCTATAAGGCCGACGTCGAAACCAGAGAAATCATTATCATGAGGTTGATGTGGCGGTGACGCAATGACGCCTAATTCAAGTTCCACGTGAAGAGGTGGTCTTGATCGTGGGCAACCACCTCCAACGTACGCACGTACGCCGTAATCGTTCTCGATGTAGATGGGGCGCACATAATTGTAGTCTATGCAAGGCAGGTAGCTTATCCGTAGTTTGGTATTGTCGTTGCGTAACGACAATGCATTCAATATCTGGTTAGTGAGATCCACTAACGTGCATGACTCCTCGTCGACCAAGATTGATTGCCAACGGCAAGTTGGATCCGGAACCCAGTTCGACGTATTGTCCTCGCGAATTACCCACTTACCATCGACTTGAAAAACAATGCTGGTGATCGTCATGATTATCACCAAAAGTGATCGTACGATGGTGGAATGTATGCTTTCTGTACCAAAAAATGGTCGTGCATTATTTTAAAGGTTTATCAAGTCATATGGTGGGTAACGTGCTAAAGGGACCATAACTTGAAATCATGGGAAATGCACGTAAAATCAGGGGACCAAAACATTCTCAGGGGACCCGTGCTTATTGCGTTGGCGCTGATGGGACGTGTCCCGTATAGGTATGTATATGAACGGGTCGCTGTCCAATTTAGGGTTTCTCTTTAGTCGTACCAATAATTGAACAATCGACTGAGTATTTGGTCAAAATATTTTCCTCAGTAACAAGTCAAATCACCCATCACGTTTCGTTTCATACAGAGAATCAATTATTCAACAATGGAAAAAGTTTTATCAAGTCATATGGTGGGATACGTGCTAAAGGGACCATAACTTAAAATCATGGGACCTGCACGTAAAATCAGGGGACCCGCACGTAAAATCAGGGGACCCGCGCATATTGCTGAGTATTTGGTCAAAATAATTTCCTCAGTAACAAGTCAAATCACCCATCACGTACTTTCGTTTCATACAGAGAATCAATTCATTCAATAATATCAAAAAACCCTAGTTCCATAAACCTACAAACTACACCAAGTCCATTAAACCTACAAAGCCACTTACAATTAACACTTCCAAACTCAGCAAAACAAATCAATTCATACAGCTATGCGGGTCACGCAATATCCGTGCAGCCATAGTGGCTCGATACGCTGAAATATCAATCTGCCGTTGATATTCATCAAACTCGGGCGTGTCAACCATAACCGTCTCCACCGTCAACGCCGCATGAACCCCGCAATCCAAGCTGCCAGCCTTCTGCTGGCGATTCATTTTATTATTCAACTTCGGCTTCGTCACGATGTCGAACTTGAAACGCCAATATGCGGAAAGAAACTCCGCCTGCAAAATATAGCAAACACCGAACATGTCACTAAATAATAAAAATGATAGACAAACGGATTTCAGCTACTTACGAACACTCTCCCGGCGAATTGCACACCATGCGCGCCCAATGAATCGTGAAGGACGAAGGTTTGCGTTGACGCGTCAAAAATAAGCACTGCCCAGTGGGCCCGTGCGCAAACAGGAGAGATGATGTACTTGCATCGTAGCAATTCATCCTCCGTGAGACGCTCCAACCAGCTCCGACTGCTTCTCGACAATCCATTCACGAAGCTCTCCATATCATCCACCCGTACTTGCGCCTTCCTATTCAACTTCTGCGCCTTCCTAAAGTGCTCGTCTTGCACGTAACTTGGAAAGACGAAGACGCGAGGATAATTGTCATTGTCCGCATAGATTCGCCTCAAGCAATCTAGATATGCGTCAAGACAATTGGACTTGAGCATATCATGGAAGAGCAACATGTAGAAGCCTTGGGCATCCACATCGCACATGTCACCTTCCCAAACCTTATCACTGCAAAAAAAGAAAAATTATTACGTGTTTATGTACTTATACTGAGGCTGTTCTCGAAAGAAAACATTTACCTAAATCTTGCCGCTTGAAGGTACATGTCAATGAGCACGCGATCGTGTTCATGAATCAGCTCACGCCCGGAGAAGTCCACTCGCCCGAGGTACTTCTTGCTCCACTTCTCATTTCCATCTGAGCCAGAATCCTCATCACTTAGATCAACAAATTCTACAGGCGCTTTGCCTCTTCTTCGAACTCCTCGGGCACTCGACGAAGCACCAACGTCTCCCGCCTCAACCACCTCCACAGGTGTGGGAAAATCTTCAACAGGTACGATCGCTAAATGATCGTCGTCGCCACGATCGCGGTGTACAGGGGAACACCTAACCTCCACTCCCCGCGTGAGTAGGCCCGTCACACGGTCGAATATGTCGTGTGCCGCCCCAACGTCGAAAACGCTGTCCCTAAAGTACGCCGCCTCCAACTCTTCCGCTGACGGCACTAACAACCCTCGTACAAAACCGCCGTTGACGGCATCTGCGACCGTCCTAAGAGTCGGGCATGCTTTGCGATCCCAATTCTTCGTCGCCCACCTGAGCATGCGTGGCCTGAAATCTTGTTCCTTGCGAACCGCAAACTGGTCTGCAACCCTCGGCATACACTCGTATGCTAGTATCTGAATACAAATAACGCAACAAATTTTAGAAACGTCCCTCAAAACATGGTATGCAAGAAGCTTAGTTATAATTCACCTGAAGTGGTTGTACGAACCCACTGATCAGCCAGTCCCGTGGCCTCTCCCGTAGATTTACCTTAACACTTCGTATCACCTCACGGAAAGCCACGGTGCCCCAAGGGTACTGGGAGAATGCAAATCGAACTTCGACGAGACTAAGGACCGTCGTACTGACGACGGTGTCCTTCTTCGACGGTCGAGGCATCAACACGGCGGTGGCGAAGTACACGTCCGCCAACTTCAGCTTCTCGAAGTCCACATCGTCCTCGTCGCCAGACAACCGCTCCAACACACGCTTGACGCACGACATGCGGATTTTTGAGCTGTTGCCAAAATGTCTTGCGGTGAATTGTGAGTCGCCGTTTACCGGCGGTAGCTCGGCTGCGAACTTCAGCCCGGTGATTAGGCAATAATCCGACTTTGAAAATCGGAGTGGTTTTCCGCCAAAAATCATCCACAGCTCTTCCCGGTTGTGCAGCATCGTCTGGTTCTGGATGAGATACCACAGCAACTGGCCCGAGAGGTTAAAATCAGGCTCAGCCATAACAAGGCGGCCGAACGGACTCTCGTTCCTAAAAATCTCCCACTCGTGGTGGTTCAGACATTGTCTTATCAGCTCGCTGGCATCCGCGTATAACGAGCTCATTTTTACACTCAAACGGGGAACTTCGTCCACTGTGTCGAACTGCTTCTGCATCACAACCTAATTTATGCGTAAAACACATTTTAGCTAAATTACGTGGTATGAAATAATTAAAACAGAAAACCCTTATGCATAGATGCGCCGGAAGATCGCCGGAGTTGACCGCATCGCATATGCTGAGATTCAAGCACGGACGCGCATGAGACCCCTGCGCATCGGCGCGGTCCCAGCAAGGGTCCCCTGCGTATAAGCGCGGGTCCCCTGGTCATAGCGCGCGGGTCCCCTGCTTATAACGCGCGGGTCCCCCGAACTTGCGCACGTGCAGTGGCACAGGACCCGCCCGTTAAGGTAAGAGGACCCGAGCGTTTAAGCAGGGGAACCGTGCGTATAAGCGCGGGTCCCCTGCGTATAAGCGCGAGTCTCCTGGGCATAGCGCGCGGGTCCCCTGCTTATAACGCGCGGGTCCCCCGCTTGCGCACGCGCAGTGGCACAGGACCCGCCCGTTAAGGTAAGAGGACCTGAGCGTTTAAGCAGGGGAACCATGCGTATAAGCGCGGGTCCCCTGGGAATAGCGCGCGGGTCCCCTTCTTATAACGCGCGGGTCCCCTGAACTTGCGCGCGCGTGACCCATGTCCTATGCTTGCAAGCACGGGTCCTATGCTTGCAAGCACGGGTCCTATGCTTGGAAGCACGGGTCCCGTGCTTGCAAGCACAGGTCCTATGCTTGCAAGCACGGGTCCGCACCAAATTAGGGTTCGATGGGTCGTTCCCAGTTCCCCTCTCGCGTTAAATTGAAGAAGACGAAGAGTAGAACACATACCTCCACGTTCGCGTTGAATGCCATTGTCGAATGAGTCGATTTGCAGAGAAGACGACGATTTGCAGTGCAGGGGCGGGAGAGCACACGCTTGTTCTTTTACTGGAAGTGAAAGTGGAGACGATTTGCAGGGGCGGGAGAGCACACGCTTGTTCTTTTACTGGAAGTGAAAGTGGAGACGATTTGCAGTGCAGGGGCGGGAGACACGCTTGCTTTTTTTACTGGAAGTGAAAGTGGTTACTTTTTTTACTTTTACCCCACTCTTCTATAACGGGTCTGATGTTTCATATTCGCTACAGTATAACATGTGAACCCTTTAATTAATTTTATCGTTAAGTGTTGTTGAGGTTGTTGATTGACATTAAATAAGGGTAAAATAGTCTTTAGAGCAGAGTTAGTAAGGGTACAAGGGTAAAGTCCGATTTTGGGTGCTATTTTTTAAAAGATGACCAGCTCAAGGGCTATTTACTTAAAAAATCCTTCTTTTGATCCCAGCATAGACTGAAGGCCAGAGCATAGCACGGCGATGGGTAATTCATTTGGATGCTCTGCGTCGGGCGAGAGATTGGTATCAGCTGCGAGGGATGGGGATTTTGTAGAGGCGAAAATGCTGTTGGATTGCAATCCATGCCTTGCAAAGTACTCGACGTTTGGTGGATTGAACTCGCCTCTTCATTTTGCTGCATCTAAGGGACACAATGAGGTTAAAAAGATTTTCTTTCTCTCATTGTAATCGTTTTCTGTAAAAAAAAAGGAAAAATAATTAATGCGCGCGTCTGTTTTTGGGCTTTCCCCCCAATTTTTGTGGGTTTTTTGGATGTGTATCTGATTTATGAGATGTTGGAATATTTTTAGATTGTGGCATTGTTGCTGGAGAATGGAGCTGATGTTAGTTCAAGAAACTATTGTGGGCAGGTACGGTATTGCCATTATTCCTTGCTATTCCTTGCTTTTCCTTACCAAATTGCTAGATTCGACTTGCTTCTTGTTCTTCACGTTTGTTGTTGCCTTCTGTTTTATATCTTGATCATTTGAAAATAACGGATGAGCTATTGTATATGTTTAAGGGATGCTTTTTTTGTGGTATCTTTAGAATAGATTGATTTCTTGTTGGTTACCTGGTTATGACATGGTAGTTTCAGTTTATCGAGAATGTTCCAATTCTGCATTTGCTTCTTCTGCAGACAGCATTGATGCAAGCATGTCGATATGGTCACTGGGAAGTTGTCCAAACTCTTCTCCTCTTCAGATGCAATGTGAGTCCCTATTGGTCATATCTTTATCATTTTATCATTGGATCTATGGAAAGAGATTGTATATTGTCTTTTTGAGGTATTTTCAGGTCACTAGGGCGGATTATCTTAGTGGTCGAACAGCTCTTCATTTTGTCGCTGTCAGCGGACATGTCAGATGCCTGAGATTAGTGGTTGCTGACTTCATTCCAAGTGTTCGATCAGAATCTACGAATTCCCCATCAAGCGAAAGAAGTGACGTTTCTAATTCTAAAACCAGGTCTGTATATGGTTCGTTCGATCTCCTTAGTACCTTGAAGAAACGATCTTAACTAGCTTCAAAATCCATTACTAAGAGAGAGTTGATGTCACTTTATAAACATTGCTTTTTCTTGGACCGCAGTGCTTTAAGAAGATTCGTAAACAAAGCTGCTGATGGCGGTATTACTGCTCTACACATGGCTGCTTTGAACGGACATTTTGACTGCGTGCAGCTTCTGCTCGAGCTCCACGCTGACGTGTCAGCTGTCACCTTCCATTACGGAACATCCATGGATATGATAGGTATAATCGTGTTTAAAAGAAAAAAAAAAAATTTTTTTTTAGCTGCTTAGGACACTACGCATCTATTTCCACCATTATAGGCGCAGGAAGCACCCCTTTACACTACGCCGCTTGTGGAGGAAACTTAAAGTGCTGCCAGGTAATAACATCACGAACTATCGATCGATGCGTTTTTTGTCCTAACAAACCGACGATTTCGAACTGTATATCCACTTCCCTTCAGATACTTATCGCCAAAGGCGCCAGCCGTTTGTCATTGAACTGCAATGGGTAAATGAACTGTACTTTAAAATATAAGACAGTTCGATCACTCGCCTTTCGTTAAACAGCAAACTGATCTTCTGTAAATAGATGGCTACCACTCGACGTGGCGAGGATGTGGGGACGCAATTGGCTCGAGCCTTTATTAGCGCCTAATTCCGAACTTCCAATTCCAGCCTTTCAGCCGTCTAATTACCTTTCGCTGCCCCTCTTGAGCGTCCTCAACATAGCAAGGTAAGAACAACGACAACAAGAAAAACAAACTCTTAGTTTGTTTTCCATTTCGTAGAGTATTGTATACGTTGAGATTATTACATCTAACTATTCTTTTTGCACGTCAGAGAATATGGACTACAGTTCTCGGCCTCAACAGCCGACGACGCCGACACATGCTCGGTCTGCTTGGAGAGAGCGTGCGGTGTCGCCGCCCAAGGTAATAAGATCATACTTCCATAGCACCGCCAAAAAAGTTCTTTAATTCTTGGGGTGCGTTTGGTATGCGAATTCTTGCGTGCAAAAGATGAAGGAAAACTAAGAGCGCATCGAACAGTTGTACGTCACGCTTTGAGTGTCGTACCGTAACACTTTTCCTTTTTCTTTTCCGCATCGAAATCCTTATACAATACGCATCCTTATGATGTGTTTGGATTGGATCAAGGAAAGTGGTGAGGAAAAGAAAACTGAAGAGAAAACGAATTTCACTAGCATTTCTTTCCTCTTCCTCACCATCAGGTGAAGAAATCGATTTTCCATTGTTTTATCTCCGAACTTACTTTAAGTTTTTTTTCATGTCCTCATTTATTTCTCTAATCAACCAAACATAAAAGTTAGTTTTCCTTTCCACACCGAATTCCTTAAACGGAACACACCCTTAATCTCCACGAGTGATAAAAAAGTCAGAGAAAAAACATCCCCAGGCTGCGCCCATGAATTCTGCGTAAGGTGCGCACTCTACCTCTGCTCTACGGCCAGCGCGCCGCCGCCCTCCTCGGAGTCGTGGGCCCCACACGGGTCGATCCCATGCCCTCTATGCAGGCACGGGATCGTCTCCTTCATAAAATTGCCGGGCTCTTCTGCAAAGGAGGTCAGACTACCATTATCGCTCGGCCTATGCACGCCGTGCATGCTCCACCCACCGAGGGGGGAGCAGAAGGAGGGATCGCAATCGCCCGAGCGCTCGGCGGGGAAGACGGGGAACCATCAAAGGGTTGCTTCTATTTCGTCTGACGTCTTTTGTCCAATAGTCAGTTGCAGCCCTTTTCCTTCGGTGGCGATCCCTATGTGCACGTGCACTGAAGGGCCTTGTCCTAATTCCGAGGCAAGAGATGATGATGATGATGGTGGGGCCGACAATCAACAGTCTTTGTCTGGCGATCATCACCGTAAGGATAAGGTTGATGGGACGACGAGGCTGGAGAATAATAAGGGAATGACTTGTTATTCGAGTATGTTTTGGGGTAGGAGGAGCTGCAGCAGAGAGCATCAGTGCAATGCAGAGATCAACGCTGCTTGACATATCCTTTTTTTTGTAATTGGATGGATGTGGTGTTTCTTGTAGGAAATCTTATATATATATGAAAGTGTGGGTCGTTGTTTTATTATTTCGTGTATTAGTAGAGCTGTGATCTTCACTTCGGTGTTCTAATTGACAGTTGTGTAGGGCAGCAGTTGGTTGAGGGTTGTTCTTAGTTTGTGGGTTAAGGGTTGATTGACTTCTGTGATTGTAACAGTATATGTTTGCGTTGCACTGTGTTTTGTAAAAATGATGAATCTTTTTTTTTTTCATTTCATAAACAAATTTACACAGGCTAAATAGTAGTCCAACGAGATCTTTCCGATAACATCATGATTCAGTAGAGAATATAGGCTCATAAATGAGCAAGGCAACCAAATAAAAGAGAAAAGAGACGAGAAAACCGAAAGAAAACAAATATGCAAGATCTTAAAACCGAAGAACTACAGAACTTACCACAAAAGTGACTATTAAGCCAGATATTACAATACTCGTCACTTTCTTCAGATGTTGTATTTATTTGGACTGGCACTCCTACAAGGGGAGAAAAAGCTCCTACAATGAGGAGAATAAACTCCCAAATCGAGAGACTACAAAAAAAAATAGCACATAAAACAATAAAATAATGAAGAGAAAGGCAAAGTGGAGCTCTCGCAACCTCCATTAATGGATGATGAGGGAGAAGGGTTTTGATGTTTTGAGTTTTTTGCTTTTCTAGCGAGAGGAAGAGGACGAGGTCCGTAAAAATGATGAACCACGTTAAGAGTGTTTGGACATAAGAGACCAAACTACTGTAAACTCGGAAACATGCTACCGGGCATATGTAGGAGCATGCAAAATCCGGGTAAAGGTATGTGATTATAGGTGGTGACTATAAGATATATTGGTGAAAATGAGGGTAGAAAAATGAGGCCAGTGGTTAGTTCTACCACTTTTAATCACTTCATAATTGCACGGCTGAAATGAAACTTCAGAATTTGTTGAAGAGAGACTTGGTCAGTTTTTCTGCTCTCCGTCATGGATTTTGAACCTAATTCTGGGGAAAAGAAAGTTATATGGATCGTAGCATTATCATTGATGATGGCTAAGATGGTGGACAAAGAGGCAAGTCTATATTCCAACTCGATAAGAGATATAGGGCCAAATTTGAGGTGGCGGAGAAGCCATTGGTTAGGGCCCCAAATCCCTATCCTATTGTGCGCACCATGTTGCAGAATTTACGAAAAATAGTCAATGAATATCGAAAATATAAGATATTGATATCAATATGATCATAGTGAAACATAGAAGAAATTAGATATGTTTATTTGTTTTTATCACGTGAAATAAATGATGATTTTATGATTTGGTGGAATATTTAATTAAAAAATAATTGAGATAAAAAGGAAAATTGTGAACCGCACGATTTAACAAGTGTCAGCATCTGATGATGTCGTATACACATTGAAACAGAAAGAGGAGCTCGAGAATCCCATCCGAAAATATGCCATTTATTGGCACCCAACTATTCACATCATTGCCAATGACGCCTTGGCCTAATGTTGAGAGTGAGGCCTCAAAGGTCTTGTGGCTAGGAGGTCATGAGATCGAATCCCCCTCTCACAATTCATTTGAGAAGTTCCCATAGTCATGAACCCATGACTATCGTTGTACGATGGGTTTGGGGACGTATCCATCTGGCCCCGGAGAATAGTCCCACCTTTGGAGTATGTGGCGGTTAGCTCATAGCCAGGCTGTATGGGGATACCCCGGGACAATAAAAACCTATTCACATCATTGAAATGGCCTTGATTAGACTTGTCAAAACAGGGCGGCGAGGAGAGCAATTTGACAGCTTCTAGTCTTGACTGTTCCCACTTTAGCCCACTAAGAAGCAAGGATGATGCGGCAATTTCACTTCCATTCCTTAAAGCAAGCATGAGGTGTTTCACTCACACTTTATCACATGAAGCATAATACTACCGTAGCCATTAGCATATATGAGTTGAGTCTTCATCAAGACTTGCATATGAAGGCCAAGGGATCAGATCTCGACTATTCGCATAAGAGAGGATAAAGTCTATGTCTTGAGACCTAGAAATAGCCAAAAATATAGGCATTTTGAGATCCCCAAGTGTCCATAGTGCCCAAAGAATTACTCACGTTAGGCTAGCGCGCGACTTGTAAGACGAGCGATTGAGAGAAAGTGCTTGTACTCCCGTTTAGGGCCACCATACTAATCGTAATAGACGTGGAGTGAGGTCTCCTCCTTTAATGTTTTGTTAGTATGAATTCGAAATGTACTACGCATGAGTGAGGTCAGTATATGAGTGCATATGTTTTGGAGAGGCATATGTTATTAGAGTCGAGTTGAGGAAGAGTGAGAAGTTACGGGAACATCGAATCATTGTCATATCTGAATCCTATTTTATAGGTATTTGAGAGCGTTCAAGTGCGGCTGCAGCTCAATGCGTCCGCAACTTCGTGATATTGATGTAGCAAATATCCGATAAGAACAAGTATTTGATACCTAATCTCCTCGTGCTCTTCGACAAGGCGTGAGACTTTACAAAGCCTGACTTGCACTTGGGATGCTAAGACTGCTTGCATAACGACGTACGGTTCTTATGAGTTCTTTGTTATGCCGTTTGGTTTGACGAACACAATAACTTGATGAACGCGGTGGCAGTGTTTTACGAGTTCTTAGATAAGTTCGTGGTTGTCTACTTCGATGATATTATCATTTAATCGACAATATGATTAAGGTGCGTTCGTCAAACCAAAATATGAAATCAGAAAATCATCGGAACTGTTCCTCTTGACACCGTATTAGAAATCGATGGGTCCTTCCTAAAACCAATTGGTGATAGGAGGAGAAGACCTCTTATATATACTGGCTCGAAGAGCTTGAATTAGTCGGTGCGGGACAAAGTCCAATTTTGTAATCTCAACACACGAATGACTAAGACAAAATTTTTGCGTTTAGTTGGGTTCAAACACGACTCGCTATGATCGCACCTCGTCACTCAACCTTGACTCGATTTTAAGAATATCCGACTTAAAATTATGAACTCGCACCCTCATTCACTAAACAATGTATCACGATGATTCCATATTATTACTCATTTGATTTTTTTGTTGATTATGCATTACTTATTACCATACGACTAACAATACCGAATCTGCTTATGACCAAAATTATGAAAGCCAAGTAAACGTAATATGTTCTACGCTTGGCTTGCATTGAAGACATAATGATTTTGGAAACTAGTATTTTCAGGAGGCATGTGTGCAATAAAATAAAAATTAATTGGTAGTATGTGATTTTAATAACTGATATACGAAAAATATAAGGATGTAGTTATATCTGGCATGATTTAATAAGCTTTTTAAATTTTTTTAATGTTACCCCCAGTTTTCAACCCTAAGCGCGGCAAAATACTCGAGTGGATGTAACAGACTTAACCGCCCTCTTCCCACTTCCAAAAACATCCCGATGCGAGGATAACATCGCCACGCAGGTCGGGACCTCGGGAGAGTGGCCCCGAATAGGGGCAAGAACGGCTTGGGTCTGAACGAGACGCGCCTCCTCGGGGAATTTCGGCAAATGACCCCCATGACCTATACCACACTCGATAGTCTATGCGGGGAAGGAAGGGTCTGAAAACCTGCCAGCGCGAAAAAGGCCCGAAGCCCCGGAGACAGTCGCTTGCGAAAGAGTCCCGAAGCCCTGAAAGCAGACGGTAGTGAAAGGCGCCCAAAGGGCATTATCCAACAGCCCTACATCGTGGTCATAAATCATCCACACGCACGTAATCGCCTAGACATGAGGGAAACCAACCACGATCAAGCCTAGAGACGCCAAAAGCGGAGGAAACCGTCAAGGGATGCTAGACGGGGGAAATAACCGTCAAGGGATGAGACGCATTTCTCACAACGCTAAATACCGCCTAGAATCTCGTAGTCCGGGTATGTTTTCTGATAATATACCGTTACTCTGTCATTTTTACATTGCACCACTCAAGTCACTGCGCTGCACTACTTACGTTTATACTACCTTGAAAAGGAAATACCCTCTTGACCAAGGCAAGAGGGCAAACCCAAAATCTACCCTATTTTCACAGTTTTCGGCCAAGGCGCGCGGCAAAATTCAAGGGGGGAGAGGCTTGTCAGTCCGTTTTCGCGGTTGGTCAATTGCATCAATTTGGCGCCGTTTGTGGGAAACACTAGTTTCTCTATGGTAGAAATTTAATATGGTCACTGTCGAAAACGATCATGCACGGCCAATGGTAACGAGCTGAACCTGGCTGAAATCGCCGCAGCGATGGCTGCGACCGCACAAGAGATGAGGAGGATCGGGGCAGATGTTGGGGTACTTATGGCGGAGAGGAATCGGGAGAATCGCCGATCTAGGCCGATCCAGAACCTAATGAAGAACGTGACGACCACCAACCGGAACCGAATGGAGAGCATGACGCTGAGTCTGAGGTAGGAGGACATGTAGACGAAAGCCGGATGTTAGCCTCAGAATTCAGGAGAGCGCGCACCAATAGGAAGCGGCGTGCTGAACAGCAAGCGGCCAAACTGAAAGGCATAAAGGAGGAGATCCGCAAACTCTAGAACCTAACAAACCCAGCAGAAGCACCACTAGCCCCCAGAGCCTCACCGTTTTCGCCAGAGGTACTATCAGCCCCCTTGCCAGGACACTTTCACTGCTTTGAGATGGGGAAATACGACGGCACCGGACCCCCTGAAGATCAACTCGCCGCCTTCGAGGGAAACGCAGCCCTGTATCAGCTAAGCGAAGCTATCAAATGTCGCATCTTCCTCACTACGTTAACCAAGGGAGCCCAGCAATGGTTTGCATTATTACCTCCAGGAGAGATTAAAAGTTTTCAAGACCTCACTAGCCACTTCCTGAAGCATTTCTCGAGCAGCCGAAGGCGTCCGTCCTCAGCCGTTAAGTTATTGAATATAAGGCAAGTCGAGGAAGAAAGCATATGAGATTACCTCCGGCGCTTCAACCAAATAAAGATGGAGGTACCCAATGCTGCACCCGAGTTGCTCATTGGGGCATTTCACCACGGTGTTCGGGACGGGGAGTTGTTCACATCCCTAGTAACGAAGTACCCGATGACAGTGGAGGAATTGGTGGCCCGAGTGGAGAGGTATGTTCGGGTGGAAGAACCTTACGCCGGAGAACCTGAATATAAAAAGCGGAAAAGCCCTCTACGAGATCGAAAAAGGAGTCTGCGAAAGCAGATTAGGTCGGTAGTTGGACAAGCTAATTGCGTCAAACCCCGAAGCGCGAGCAAAGCTGACAGGAGGGGAAAGCAGATTCGGCGGATTCGGGACCAAGCCTCGATATCCCGGGATCGGGAATCGCTCCAACGCTCGACTGGATCATCAAAACTCCCAACCATAGGAAAAGGAGAACACTTGAGAGGGAAGAAAAAAGAGGCCCCAAGGTCGGATGAAGACGGTACGCGCCGACACCAGGACAATAGAGAACAGCGAAGATCTCCCGAACGGAAAGTACCACCTCGGCAGATTAACATAATCTCGGGAGGACCCACTGGAGTTGATTCTAACAGCGCAAGAAAGACCAGAATCCGTCGCCTAGAGAACTACGAAATTAAATCGGGGAGTAAACGGTCACGACCCGTGATCAGCTTTGGGCTAGACGATTTCCATGGAGGGGATGACTCCCATGAAGACGCCTTAGTAATTAGGGCCAAAATCGCTAATCATGACGTCGGGAAAGTCTTCATCGACAACGAAAGCTCCGTCAACATAATCTACAAAAGGGCACTCGGTCAGTTGGACTTGGGATCCTACCCCATGGACAGAGTAGAAACCGCCCTCTTCGGCTTCACCGGACATTGTGTAGAAGCGGTGGGGATCTTTTACCTTCCACTTACCCTCGGAGTGGGAGATTTGAGAAAGACTCGGATAGCGCCCTTCATGGTCATCAACGGCTCAAGCCCATACAACATTATCCTCGGGAGACCTACGTTAACCTCTTTCACCGCAATCGCCTCGGCGTTGCACCAAAAGATCAAATTCCCCGTGGGGGACAAAGTAGGAGAAGCACTGGGAGACGGCAAGATGGCTCGTAAATGTTATGTGGAAGAAGTCAGAGTAGAGATCAAGTCGTCTAAAGCCAGAAGAGACGACCACCCAAAGGGGAGAGAAACCCTTTACACTATTGGAACAACATGGAAACTGCCGAAGAAGAAATGGAAGAGGTAATAATTAGACCGCCCCAAGGGACGATCAAAATTTCCAAAGATCTACCTCGGGATTTAAAGAAGGACCTTATTAAGTATTAAAGAGGAACTCGGACGTGTTCGCCTGGGCGTCCAAAGATATGGTAGGGATCGATAGAGGAATAATCGAGCACAAGCTGAACGTCTCCCGAACCACTCGACACGTTTTCCAAAAAAGAAGGTATCTTAGTTCTGTAAAAGACATCGAAGTCAAGCGACAAGTGGAGAAGCTGCTGGAAGCAGGGCACATTAGAGAAGTCCAATTCCCCGCCTGACTCTCAAATGCGGTTCTTGCCGCAAAGTCCTCGGACAAGTGGCGTATGTGCGTGGACTTCAGGAACTTGAATGAAGCGTGCCCGAAGAACTATTACCCTTTACCCAGAATAGATCAATTGGTACACTCCACCCCTCGGGACATGAGTTGCTCTGCTTCCTCGACGCTTTTCAAGGTTATAACCAGATTCTCTTAGCCAAGGAAGATCAGGAGAAGACAAGCTTCATTACAGTTGGAGGAACATTCTGCTAGACCGTCATGCCCTTCGGGCTGAAGAATGCTGGTGCTACGTATCAGAGGCTAATGGACAAAATCTTCAAAGACCAGATAGTGAGGAACGTGGAAGTGTATGTGGACGATATTTTGATAAAATTCGGAGAGCAGTGCTGCTTCCTAGCCGATGTGCGAGAGACCCTCTCGACCGCCCGAAGGTACAACCTCAAGATGAACCCCAACAAGTGCACCTTTTGGGGTCAGGTCGGGAAAATTCTTGGGATACATGGTGACAAGAATGGCAATTGAGGCCAACCCAGATAAGCTTAAGGCGCTGATGGAGATGTCCCCTCCGAAGTGCCTGAATGAGGTGCTGAGGCTGACGGGTCGCATAATAGCCCTTTTCTGTTTCATCTCCCGATCTGCAGACAGAAGCCTGCCTTTCTCACGGTATTGCGCAAAGTCCAGAACTTCGAATGGACTATCGAGTGCGGAAAGGCGTTTCAGAACCTGAAGGAATATTTGAAAGAACTACCAATGCTCAACAAACCCCTACCAGGAGAAGAGCTGATAGTCTACCTAGCGGCAACACCTCGGGCAGTCAGTTTAGGAAGAAAAAGTACAGAGGCTAATTTATTTCGTAAGTCATATCCTAAAGGGCGCGGAGACAAGATATACCAACTGCGAGAAGTTACTACTGGCTTTACTCATCGCCGCCCGAAAGCTACGCCCGTACATTCTATCGCATCCCATAATAGTATTGACCAACTAACTGATTCGAAAGATCGCCACCCGACTCGACATTTCGGGAAGGGCCGTGAAATGGGCTACGGAGCTAGGGGAATACGACATCCATTATAGACCTCAGACGGCTATCAAGGCTCAAGTGTTGGCAGACTTCATGGTGGAGCTTGTCGGGGACTTTCCGGATGAGATGTGGAAAATGTTCGTAGATGGATCCTCGTGCAGTTCAGGAAACGGAGTCGGAATACTACTCATATCCCCGTGGGCAGAAGAAATCAACCTGGCCCTCAGGCTAGACTTTAAAGCATCAAACAATGAGACAGAATATGAGGCGCTACTCGCAGGGCTTCGAGCAGCACGACGGATGGGCATCACCCGCTTAACACTACATTCAGACACCCAACTAGTTGTCCAGCAGCTGGGGGGAACTTCGCAGTCAAAGGGAAAAATTTGGAAAAGTACATTAAGGCCTTCGAAGGAATCAGAGGAGGCTTCGAGAAACTTAAGATCGTCCTAATAACCCGGGCGGAGAACGAAAAAGCCGACCAGATTGCCAAATGGGCGAGCGCTATGGGAACATCTGCAGAGAAAGGGAAAGTCTTGTCTATCTGGCAAATCGAGGACCAGATTATTCACGACCCTGACATTCGCCCAGGGGATTGGAGATACAAACTATACCAGTACCTGTGTCGCCAACTTTACCGGAAGACAAGGCTCTGGCTCGAAAACTTTTAAAAAGGGTTCAACGCTTCACCCTAATGGACAAAATCCTATTTAAGAGATCTTACGTCGGACCGTTGTTGCAATGCGTATCTAAGGAAGAGGGCGAATATGTCCTTCGAGAAATCCATGAAGGTATTTGCGGAAGCCACATCGGAAGCCGGACACTGAGAAGAAAAACTCTCTTAGCTGGCTTCTTCTGGTCGACGATGAAAGGTGAAGCGGTGAAGTTAGTTCGGGGATGCACCAAGTGCCAAAAACACGCCAGTCTACAGAAAATGCCCGCGGAGGAAGTCAGTTTCCTCACCATGCCCCTTCGACTAGTGGGGCTTAGACATTGTTGGTCCTTTCTCAGGGAATGTAGCCCAGAAGAAGTTTCTACTGGTGGCTGTAGATTACTTCTCGAAGTGGGTGGAAGCCGAAGCCATGGCAAAAATCACTGAGGTGGCTATCATGGCTTTCATATGGAAAAACATAACCTACCGCGACGGGATCCCGAGAAGATTAATCCCAGACAACGGAAGACAACTCAGCGGGAAAATGCTAAAGGAGTGGTGCGAGAAACTCGCGATAGGACAAGCCTTCACTTCAGTGGCATACCCTCAGAGCAACGGCCAAGTGGAAGTCACCAATTGCACCATCGTCCAAGGACTGAAGGCCCGACTGGAAGGTTTGGAAAAATCTTGGTTCAATGAGCTCCAAAGCGTCCTCTGGTCATATCGAACAACCCCGCGAGAGGACACAAATGAGACTCCCTTCAGCCTAGTAAACAGTTCTGCCTGCGGAAATCGGCATGGAAAGGGAAAGAGTGACCCTCATGATGACTGCCTACCGAAGAAGAATGACTAAGTCCTATAACCGCCGAGCGCGGAGTAAGAAATACGAAGTGGGGACTTGGTGATGAAAGAAATCCTTAACCAGGAGGGAAGGAAGAAGTTGGACCCGAAGTTCGAAGGTCCTTATCGCATCGTCAAAAAAGCAGGAGAGGCTTCATATTATCTCGAAGATGCCGAAGGGAAGAAACTTGACCGACCTTGGAACGCCCGCAAGCTACGAAAATATTATCCCAAGAGGGGGTACCTTCATTATGCATACTATACTATCTTATTTTATTTCCTTTGCACTATTTGTCCAAGATTGCTCTTATTACTTGGATGTAAACTATACACTACGATTAATGAAGTTCCTTTCTCTTGCTATACGAAGATGGTTCGCGCACACACTTAAAACAAATAAAAGACACGAAGACCCGGGTAGAAGACTTACTCCTCTTAAAAGCAAAATACCAAACCCCTCGGGGATAAACTATTTCCCTCGGAAAAATACGAGGCGCACATTGAATCCCTCTACAAGAGGCTGAAACCTTTCCCCTGAGGGAAAGAGAACACAGTGTGCACATTGGAATCCCTCTGCGAGAGGCAGCTTACTGTTCCGTTTAGGAACGTCGCGCACATTGAGTCCCTTTGCGAGAGGCTGAAAGAGTTCCCCCTGAGGGGGAGAGGAGATTATGCGCACATTGAATCCCTCTGCGATAGGCAATTCACTATTCGCTTCAGAAACATCTTTCAAGATTTCCAAGGCTCTCATCGGGCGCAGGGGGACGCCCCTGGCCCAAGGTAAGGGACATTGCTTTTGGCATGACCGGCCCACTAAACATGCTTGTTTGAAGCAACATGGAAAAGAGGCGTTGAGAATCGAGGGGTCGAGGTAAAATCAAAGTCGGGAAAATATAAATTCCTTTATTCATAATAATATACCCCGAATATCATCAAGGTAGACTAAGCGGAAAGACATGAAATGGAAGCATCCACGAAAAAACACGGAAACAATGAAAGACTCGAGCGAGACTCTGGAAAAGTAAACAATGATCTAAAAAGCTTCAATAAGCTAACTTCTCTCGGCTGGACCACTCCTGAGAAGCATCGCTACTATCGCCTAGGTCAAACTTGTCCCATAGACTCTTTCCCTTCGACCTCTTCGGGGGCGAGCACCGAGGGGCCAAAGACATAAAAGCCGCCTCCGGATTGAGGAAATTAAAAGGATGAGCACTCTTCGGGAATTCATTAGCCCTGATCTGGGACAAACACCCCTGGAACCCGAAGTTGAAATACAAGTTGACTGCCTCAGACACCTTCTCGACAGGGACCAGCTCTTGATTCGCCTGGGATTCCCGACTACGACGAATTTCTATCTCCGAGTGGAGTTCCTGACGGAGCTTGTCGACTTCAAATTGGCCTTGGTCAACAAGTTCTTCAAACGACCCACTTCATGAGCCTCTTCACTAACCTTCATGGTCATCTCTACGTTGCAGCTCCAGGCTGAATCCGCCATCCTCTGCTAAAGGCGGTATCGACGAGCTCCCTCACAAGACAGGGAATATGCCTGAAGACAAAATAAAGCAGTCATGACAAACATTCACTCGAAGCCGAGAATAGCAATCATACCTGACTCAATGCCAGAGCCCACTTCTTCCAAAAACGGCCATCAGACAACTCCTTAGCAAAGCTCTTCTCCTCAGGGGTGAGGAAATTTAGCATATAGGATAGGGCGGAGTCCCCATCCATCTCCAATAGGAAATGGGGATGAGGGGCAGGTTGGGACATTGAAGGAACTTCACGCGACACCGCAATGGGAGGAGGAGAGAATGGCTTCACGCGTTTGGATGGCCCCGCCTCCGATCGAGGAGTCGATGGATCTCCCTGGGCAGCCTTCCCTTTCGGGTAAGGAGTGGAAGGGCCTTCGCTCGAAGCCCGACCTCGAGAATTTTGAGCACGGAGGGCTGTAACTGGAATAGAATCCACCTCACCGCTTGTTGAAAGGAGAGATTAATCAAAGAGCGAAAGGCTAACACTAAAATAAAGGAAATAACGCACCAATGACCCGGGGGAAGACAATCACCTCATGAGAGATGCCTGACACCCATTTTCGCACCGAAAAGCACTGATCCCCAATCCTAGCCAGAAATTGCAACATGAGGTCGGGAGATTCGTTGGGGACTTGACATTGCTCCCTCTAGCGCAATAGGGAGAATTGACGGTCTCGATGCTGAGACGAAAGGCGCACGAAGAAGAGCTTGTTCATCCATCCCTTGGTGGCAGTAAAGTTGTCATGAAAGACATCAGTGGAAGGCACAAAAGTAAATTTGCCCGCATCCCTCTCACACACACGAAAGATGCTGATGATCAACTCAGTGGTGATGGGGAAATTGACCCGTCGCGCGACCGCGGCCAAGGCTAATAGCAAACTGCAGGAATTCGGAAAGATTTGGCCAGGAAAAAATATCTAGGGACTCACATAGGTCTAGGAGAAAAGAGGGAATAGGAAAGTTATGTTAGAAATATGCCCTCGAATGCTATACGAGGATTAGATTGTATAGGGCATTAGCTTATTTATCATTCGACCTTTTATGTAATAAGATATTTTATGTGGCATTGTTCGTTTATTGGGAATAAGAGTACTTTACTAAGCATCCGGTAAAGCAATAAATGAATAAATCCAAATGTGTCGAGTTGAGTCACTATTCTCGATGGGTACGAGAGAGGAAGGCACCAGTGGACTCTTAACCTCGAATATTAAAAGTCCGTAAGCCTTAGGCTCCAGTTGGGTGCTGGATAACCTATTATGGCTTATTTGTCGATGACCTATCGAGTGCCGATATCCCGCTTGGAAGTGGAGGTCATGACTTGTGATGCGAGTCGAATCAAGGGATTGAATCTTTTCATGGGCACTGACTCACGGGTCGTACGATCGAACATGGCTTATTACTCAAGGAGTGTCAATGACCGACGACAACACTATAGTAGTCTACGTGAACCTTAGACCGAAAGGGGCTTTGACGGAGTTGACTTTGAAGTCTCGACTGTCACTGGTTCCCCTCGACCAGATTTGCTGTCGCATGGGTCAGCGGGCCAGATGCGGTCTTGATGACGATTGGTGATTGCCAGGCTTAGACCGCCGAGTACGGATTCACAGTCTCGCAAGTAATCGAGATAAGTGTCCTATGAGGACGGCGACGGGAAATTACGAAATCCTTGACTAAGGTATTGAACTAACTCATGTTAGACGTGGAGGGTAGTTTTGGTGATTTGCCTCGTCCTCGTTTTATCATAGAATCGAGTATAGTGAGTTTGACATAGACCATGGCTCTCACTCGATTGGGACACAGCTGAAGGGTTTATACGTAGTACTATAATCTACATTAAGGTTTTTGAATAAAGACTGGGTCGAAATTCGCACTCGAATTGGGTTACGGTCCGGTACTGCGGGATTGGCTAGGTAACTGCCGGACTCTTGGATTCCTCCCTTGCCGATTGAGTCGAACCTAGAGAGTCGGGCTTAAAAAGGATCATCAACGTGTACTGATAAGGAGAGAAAGTGTTTTGGGCCTGAACAGGCCTTGGGCCGTTGGGCCACGCCTTAGTGGGCCTCGGGCCGTTTAATGGACCGAAGTCGGACTTCGTATGAAACTAACTTTGAGACTTGAGCTTGGCCAAGTGCTTAAAAGGCTTGGGGGTAAAATTGGAATTTGACCGACCCTAAGCTGATTTCGAATTATGCCTTGGGAATTAATTTCGAAAAAATTAAATATATGGAAATAATGTATTTGGAATATTATTTATTTTAAGGTGAAAATTTCGAAATTAATCTTGGATTAAGTTTCGAATTTTATACCATATTTACATATACTTAGTTTGACTTAGTATTTAAGTTAGTTGACTAATTATGGTAAGTATCCTTATATGAATTTTGAATTAAATAAGGGAGAGAAAGATATGGCAAAATCTCTCAACTTAAGGAGTAAAATCGAAACCATATCTTTGAGATATCCTAGGGATTTCCAAATATATAAATAGGACAGTCCTATTTCATAATAAGGGGTGAAATTTTCGTCCATAATACAAGGCACAAAACACAAACCGAACGCACACACTCTTCTCTCACGCGACGGCTCTGTTCTCTCTAGCCATCTTTAGAGAACTGATTCCATGGTACACTGCGATCGGCGTGACGATCTAGTGCCATCCACCACCATCGACGAAGTCTTGAAGAAAAGGACGAGGAGCTGCCACTCGCTTCAACTGGTAAATTCTCTACGGGTTTGACCCGCCCTATTACATGTCTATGTGTTACTATTCTGATCCTAGCAGCGAGGGCAATAAGGGAACCCGGAAAATTTTTGTTTCGCACCGTACCCGGAGACGTGGTGTCTCCTGGAGACACCGGGTATCCCACAAGTTAAGGCCCATATCTATCTGATCAGTGTCAAAGGTAAGAAAACCAAAAGGGGGAACAAAAGCCACTTGCAAAGGGCCAGGCAATAAGACTTCGTAATCAGAAGGGATTCGAGCTTTTTCAAGATACTCCCTGAGGGATAAAGGGCTGAGGGTAGATAATTTAGCCCGATGCCAGGGAAGATTAGCTTTAGCACGAACCTCCTCCGCCTCAGCGGACCACTTAGGCAGGCTCCTGCAATAGTTCTTGTCATCACCATCTCCATTGGGAAGTGGCGTTCTTACCCCAACAGCAGGATCTGGCGGGACACTCGAGCTGGAAAAATGTTCAGGAGTTCCATCAAGGTCGAAAAAGTTCGCCCAGCCATGGGAGAAGTACCAATGACGCTCTTGCATTTGGAAGAAGCGAAGGAAGCCATGAGGGCGCTAAGGGAAATGAATGCAAAAACACTGAAGGACAGGAAAATGTGGAAGCGGATGAATGGAAAAGAGCAAAAGACACCCCGTATATATAGAGAGGAGTTCCATGACATGGGCGGAAAGTCAGGTAATTCGAATATGGGAGGCGTTTATATAAGCAACGTTCAAGTTTGACCCAGCTCGCGATATTCCTGGACCTAAGAAAGACCAGGACTTAGGTCAGCCGTGGCTAAATTTCCGGGCGACTAAGGAAGGAAAAACCTACAAATTCGGAGTCGGATTGACCCGGCCTCACCAGCTCTGGGAAACTATACACGACTTGATCAAGAACAAGGAAGCAAGGCAAAGAAATCCCCGAAGGATAATCAGCAAGAAAGCTAAAAAGTTCTGAGAGGAGATACTCCAATTTTTACCCGCCTCGAGGAGAATAAAGTTTGCTGGCGCGGGCAAAAATAAAACGCTTGCCCCGAATACGCAACGCTGGGGACAAAAAACAGAAGAAGCAGTGCCAGACAGGAAACCGAAAAAAATGCTCGAGTGCTAGATATGCAAATAGTATGCCCCGAGGGGCTATGTTCAGTACATAAAATGAAAACATATACATATATATAATAAGGTCTTAGGGCATTACGTCACCAAGCAAGAAAAGAAAAAAGTCTTCATTCGGCCAACCCGGCCTGATCACCTCCTTCACCAGCCAGCCTCCTTCTCCTCGAAAGCAATCTCCTCGACTTCATCATTCCCCGCGGGCTCTTCAGCAGTTTCCTCAATCTCGACATCTCCCTCGGGGGTTTCGGACGCACCAGCATCTTTCGGGTTTTCTTCCTCCCTAGCCTCCTGAACGTCCTCCGCCTCAGCAACTTCGGGCTCATCAGCCACTTCTTCTAGGACTGCTGGAGTTGGTGCTCTAGGAGGAGGAACCTCGACCCTGGGCTCGAGCTTATAGCCACCCTCAGGGGCACTGTGCAAGGCATGACTGGCGTTGAGGAAGCTGAAAGGGTGATCTGAGCGTTCATACGGGAAAGGCACCCGTAGAAGCCGTACTTGAAGTATTGGCACATCCCCTTTGCGAAGTCCTTCTTCGAGTAATGGTCTTCGACCAGCTGGGTTTCAAGGGCTCGACGGACAGCCTCCACATCGGCCCTAAGATCATCAGACCGCTTCTTATCAGCCTCAGCTCGGGAAAGCTTTTGCCTCACCTCCAAGTTGCGTCCGAAGAAGCTCCTCCTGACGCTGGCCCGAGACCTTTTCCTCCTCCATGGCTTCGACCTTTTTCTCCAAAGTCTCATAGCTCCCGGAGAGGTTAACCCAACGCTTCATGGCATCGAATATAAGGACGAGCCCCTACACAATGGAAAACCGGATAAAATGGTTAGCAATAAGAACTCAAAAAATAATAAGGATACCAGAGCCTACCTGCCCGAAGGATGCAGAGATGGCATCTCGTATCTTCGGGTTGAAAATACTGCGAGAGCGCCGCTTATTCTCTTCGCTCGGGAACTCTTTCAAGAAGTTCCAGCATTCGCTATGGGCCGTCTCCTCGAAGAAGTGAGGCTGTTTGGTCCGACCTAGGGCAACAAGTCCTCCCGTAGCGGGGGGAGGATGAGGTGCGTGAGTAGTCTTGGATTTTTTCGAAGACGTACCAACAGAAGAGGCCGACAGCCTCTTCCCCCACCTTCTTGGGTCGGGAGGAAGAGGCTGGGGCCTTACCCTTCCCTTTGATCGGGAGGGTTGAGCCGGAGGAGTTTGGGAGAGCACTCGAACATCACTTTCCTCGTCCGAGGACCGCATTGCCGCAACCGTGGCGATACCATACGTTCAGCTGCAAAAATAATAGGATCAGAACACTTAGCCTGGGGGCTCAAGTCCAACGAGGTTCGGGGGATAAGTATATAACTAGGGATTCGGGCACTGGGGTCACATTGGGACTAAATCCGAATAAGAAAAGGAGGTCATCTTTTATGAGCTCGAGAGCCCAAAAACGTTTCTCCCCGACTTTGGACAAAAAGCTTCTGCCTGTCTCGAAGAACCTGGGGGAAGGGGGTTCTCGATATATGTATCGTCTCCCCACGAAAAAGGAAGTTACTGATTCTCAGGGCTGCCCTCGGGGGAGAGAAGGAAAAAATACTTACTCATCCAACCCTTGTGGGATGAGGGATGCCCTTGAATAAGATCTGCGGTTCGAGGCGATGGGGAAAATAAGAATTTGCCCTCTTTCCTTTTACTTATTCTCAGAAAGGAATTAATCATAGGCACAGTATGAGAGAAGCCGAAACTACTTAGAAGAACCGCCAAAGAAATAAGATGGCTGAAAGAATTGGGAGCCAATTGGCTAGGGGAGATTCCAAAATACTTGAAGACATCTACAAGAAATTGGGAGAGAGAAATTAATTACCAAAACCGTCAGGGGGGATCACTAGCGACATCGGTCAAGGACAACACTCTGATCTCGAACTGGTCGGAGATGCCCGACTTGGCTCGGAGGCGAGGGATTAGGGCAGAGGTGAAAGAGGATACCTTGACCTCATGCCAGCAAAGGAACTTTGATCGACACGTGGTGTGCTAATGTAAAGTGCAGGTGCGACAAGTGATAATATAAAACAAATACCTAATTACTATCACCAACGTGCGATAGGCAGTGGACATCGTTTGTAGTGCAGTAAAGTGAGTAAACGAGTATCGAACACAAGGAATAAACTGAGTACTAGTAGTGACCTCGACTCGATATCTAGTCTAAATAAAATACGCAGATTATTTTATGAATTATCCTAACAGACCAAGCCTAAAGTAACAAGAGATTAAGAGAACACGGCTAACTGGTACGAGAGTTTCAGATGATAAAGATGTGCTCGGGATTCGAATCCCGGTAGGTACTGTCAACTAAGACAATAAAATCGCGACTACGTGATCAAGACTAAATCGCAGTAATTTCCTACCCACTCACGAATTTGCTGTCGCCCTAGACGCTCGTGGGGATCTAAAACGCAAAAATTACTAACGGCGAGGATCGATTATTTGCTTTCGCCCTATACTCGAATCCTATCATCTACGAACGGCCTAATCGTTGTTTAGCTGTCGCCCTAAACGATTTTCCACACATTCACTTTAACGCATAGACATATTAAAGCGAAGAAACCCTTTCATAGATAGATAAATAGTCAAAATACACGAGTCACGATAAATATATGTCTTAAGCACGAATCGACCTAGCGTTCATCTACTCCCGAACATAGAGGGAATTTAGCTACTCATAATTGACAGAAACACGACGAAAGAAATAGAGAACAAGGGCAGAGGACTCATAATCTTCCCTTCTGATTGATCTGGGATCATCTCGAGAGAAGATTCTCTTTTCTTGTTCAATTCGGTGTGATCGCGTCGTTGATCCGTCTCTTGCGCTTCTGGGGTGTTTCTCTGTTCTTGACGACTCTCTTTCGTCTCTGATATGTTAGGGTTGAGTTCTGGCAAGAGTTCCCCTATTTTTGGGACGAATTTGGGCTTTTATAATGATTTTCGCTACTGTCACGGCCTGGGACATGGCCCGTCACAGCCGTGACACTGTCGGGGCACAAAATGGAGCTCACTGCCGTGCGTCACGGCCTCGTGCAGTGGTGTCACGGTCGTGACACTTTTCCAGCCTTACGACAATTTCGTATTTCTCTCAGATGGAGGGGTAAACGATGTCCGATTGAGCTGAATTTTAACCATAGATAGAAGACTCGCCAATCTAGATTCTGACCAAAGGGATTCACAATCCAAGATCTGGATTGAGAGATATGAATTTCTAATGTTGCTACTGCTATGGGTCACGACCTGGTGCAATAAGTGTCACGGCCGTGACTTCCGGCAGTATAGTCTTCTGTCTCCTGTCACGGCCTGATGCATTGGGTGTCACGGCCGTGACACATGACTATTTTCATTGTTTTTGCTCCGTTTTGCCTCGTTTTCGCTCTTTTTCGCCCGAAAGTCGTCCTAGGCTCCTTCAATATCAAAATATGTGTAAATAGGGCGAATAAACGCATAAAATGATTGCTAGAGCTCTTTTATAACCCAATTAGATACTACGATAAACGTATTGTATACCTCCCCACACTTAAGCATTTGCTTGTCCTCAAGTAAATTAGAAGTCAGATAAGGTATCAAATCAAGATAACGGAACGATCGTTCGCAGCTTATCATCCTAGCTAGAAAGCACAAAATGGAATCAAGCAAACAATCATGAATAATGCACTAATGATCGGTACCTATCAACCTGAACTTCCTTAGCACTTCTAAATCAAGAATCATACTTCACAAGGATTCGCTCAAGTCACTCAATGTATAGGCTAGTATATAGTAAATCGCTTAAATCGTGCACTAGTCTGACCCCTACCATAAGCTTGCAAGCTAATCGCATATCTACTACTTATAGTGGCAAGCATAAACCAGAGGGTCTTTTCGGGTCAAAACGGGTCAAATAATCATGAAGCGACAGGCATGTATAATGAACACGTAACCTTAGAGCTAGGATACGTAAGCGAAAGATATCAAAGAACATAGCATGATCAAACTGACAATCACAGTCTCCAACATAAGACTCAACGTTCTCGCTCAGAAATTCGAGACTTTTCTGCCCGAGCCTCTCGAGCAATAATCTGCGCGGGGAAATGCCGGCGCAGATTGCGTGGCTTCGGATGCTCAAAGTCTTGGACTTGGGACATAATCAGTTCTCAGGCGACTTGCCGAGTCAGCTCGGCGAGCTGACTAATCTTGAAACCCTAAGGCTCGGGCCTAACCTCTTCGCCGGAAGAATCCCGCCGGAGATTGGGAACTTGTCCAAGATTCAGACGTTAGATCTTTCTGGGAATGGGTTCACGGGGAAAATACCACAAGAGATTAGTCACTTGAACCAACTTGAAGTTCTAGCGCTCGGCAGCAACCTTCTAGAAGGTCCCTTGCCCGACAATTTCTTCGCAAAGTTCGAATCTTTGTCTTCCTTCGACGTCTCAAACAACTCCATTTCTGGCGAGCTCTCGGCTGAGATCGGAAAGGTTAGTTCTTTACGTGAACTGTACGTCGGCAACAACAATCTCGGCGGGCTTTTGCCTGAAGAAATAGGGAATCTTTCTGATCTTGAGATTTTATCAGCACCTCACTGCAATTTCCACGGCCCTTTCCCTGAGAGTTTCTCACAGCTGAAGCTTCTGAGCAAGCTCGACATCTCCGACAACCCTCTGCAGTGTCCCATTCCGCCGTTCGTCGGAGATATGGAGAGCCTCACCGTACTCAACCTCGTCAGTTCTCAGATCAACGGCAGCATACCATCAGAGATCGGCAAGTGTAAGAATCTGACATCTTTGTTGCTGTCTTTCAACTCTCTCTCAGGCGTTTTGCCCAATGAATTATCCGAGCTGAACCTTGTCACCTTCTCCGCCGAGGAAAATCATCTTTCGGGCCCATTGCCTTCTTGGATGGGAAAGTGGCGAAGAATCGATTCGATACTGCTCGCAAATAATCGATTCACGGGCAAAATCCCTGCTGAGATTGGGAACTGTTCGATGCTAACTCAGATCAGCCTGGGAAGCAATTTACTTGCCGGGGAAATACCAAAGGAGATTTGCGGCCCTACTTGTCTCACCGAAATCGAATTGGACAACAATTTTCTCACAGGGAGCATAGCAGAAACCTTCGTAAACTGTCGAAACTTGACTCAGCTCGTGCTCTATCACAACGAAATCGAAGGTCCCGTCCCAAGCTACCTATCGAAGCTGCCTCTCATGGGCCTCGAATTAGACTCGAATAACTTCACTGGGCCTATCCCGACGAGCCTTTTCAGTTCGTCGACTTTGATGGAGTTTTCTGCCTCGAGCAATCAGTTGGAGGGCTTTCTGCCCGCCGAGATTGGCGACGCAGCTTCGTTGCAGAGCATTGTGCTTTCGAACAATCGATTGACCGGTAATATCCCAAAAGAGATTGGAAAGCTGAGTTCTTTATCTGTCCTGAATTTGAACGGTAATCTCCTCGAAGGGAACATTCCATCTCAGATCGGTAGCTGCACTTCCCTTTCGACCTTAGATTTAGGGCAGAATAGGCTTAACGGTTCGATCCCTCAAGAAATAGCCGGTTTGCCTCAGCTGCAGTGCCTAATCCTTTCGAACAACAACCTCTCGGGAAATATCCCTACTTACCCTTCCAAGTACTTCAAGCAAGTCTTGGGCTTTCCCGACTCTTCTTACCTACAACACCATGGAATGTACGACCTTTCGAACAATCGACTGAGCGGTTCGATCCCTGAAGATCTCGGGAATTGTGGGGCCCTCGTGGAACTCATCCTCAGCAACAATGAGCTCACGGGGGAAATACCTACCTCGTTATCCCGCCTTTCGAACCTGACCACCTTAGACCTAACTGGGAATTCGATCGCGGGCGAAATTCCCATTGGGTTCGGCGAGTCGACTTCACTGAGAGGGCTTTTTCTGGCGAAGAATAGGCTCAACGGTTCGATCCCGGCTAGCCTCGGGAATTTGGCTGGCTTGGTGAAGCTCAACCTTTCTTCGAACATGTTGGCGGGCCCCATCCCGCCTGGCTTCGTCGGATTAGAGGGGCTTTCTCACTTGGATTTGAGCGCTAATTCGCTGAGCGGGGAAGTGCCTTCTCTGTCTGAAATCGCTACCTTAGTTGGCTTATTCGTTCAGCAGAACAATCTTTCGGGCGATTTAGATCTTCTCTTCAAGGATTCCTCAGTTTGGAGGGTCGAAGCTGTGAATCTGAGTAAGAATTCTCTGGCTGGAAGCTTGCCAAGATCGCTCTGCAACGCTTCTTACCTGACGGTTTTGGACGTCCACGGCAATTCTCTCGCCGGAGAAATCCCAGAAGAGCTCGGAAACCTCTCCCAGCTCGAGTTTCTCGACCTGTCCGAAAATCGACTTGCCGGAGAAATTCCCGAGGCTGTCTGCGCTCTGACCAATCTCTACCACCTCAACCTCTCGGAGAACGACCTTCACGGCCCAATTCCAAGGAAAGGCATATGCAGCAATCTGACGAAATCCTCTGTTTTCGGAAACGACAATCTCTGCGGTGGAATCGTGGGCTTTATCTGCCCCCCATCGAAGCCCATCAACAAGAAATCGACGCCCACGAAAATATGTTTCTTGGCTTCTTTCATTACAGCTGGCACCGTTCTTTCAATCCTCACCGTCCTACTCGCCGTCAGAACATGGAAAAACAGAGGAAAACAGAGCGAAAGAAGCTATTCGAAGAAGAAGCTTAGCAGCCCTTCCTCGGACGATCCCAACCTCTACTTCCTAAGCAGCATCAACAGATCGAAGGAGCCGCCGAGCATCAACATAGCAACATTCGAACAGCCCTTACTCAAACTAACCCTAGCCGGCATACTAAGAGCCACAAACAACTTCTGCCGTTCTAACATCATCGGCGACGGAGGCTTTGGGACCGTATACAAAGCCACATTGCCCAACGGCAAGGCCGTGGCTGTCAAGAAGCTGAGCCAGGCCAAGGCTCAAGGCCAGCGCGAATTCCTAGCCGAGATGGAAACCCTGGGAAAGGTCAAGCATCGAAACCTCGTCTCCTTATTGGGCTACTGCTCTTACGGAGAGGAAGAGAAGGTGCTCGTATACGAATACATGGTCAACGGAAGCCTCGACCACTGGCTAAGGAACCGAAGCGGGACCCTCCCGACCCTCGGGTGGGCCCGAAGGTTCAAGATTGCAGTCGGGTCGGCCCGCGGGCTGGCGTTTCTTCACCACGGGTTCGTCCCGCATGTGATACACAGGGACGTGAAGGCGAGCAACGTGCTGCTTAACGAGGATTTCGAGCCTAAGGTGGCTGACTTTGGGCTGGCTAGGCTGATCAGCGCTTGTGAGACGCATGTGAGCACTGATATTGCTGGGACTTTCGGGTACATCCCGCCCGAGTATGGGCAGAGTTGGAAGGCTACTGTTCGCGGGGACGTTTACAGCTTTGGGGTGATTTTGCTCGAGCTTTTGACGGGGAAGGAGCCGACGGGGGAGGAGTTTAAGGACGGGGAGGGCGGGAATTTGGTGGGGTGGGTTTTCTTGAAGGTGAAAAACGGGAGGGCGGTGGATGTTCTTGATTCTTCGGTGGCTTATTGTGATGATTCGAAGGAGGAGATGCTTGGGATGTTGAGGGTGGCTTTGCTTTGCTTGTCTGAGAATCCTGGGAATAGGCCTACGATGCTGAGTGTGTTGAAGTTCTTGAAGGGGATTAAGGATTATGATGATGGTTAGTAGTGATTTTTTATTTGATTGTATTGGCTGTGGGTTGTTTTTATTTTGGGTTAGTTGTGTGTGATATTGGGAAGTATTTAATTAAAACCCCAAGTGCTTGTTTTTTTTTCTGTTTTCAATAAATTGGATGTTTAGCAGCAGCAATTTGGTTCGAAGAAAATATCTCGAGAGAAGAGTGTTCAGATTTTTTTGCTGGAAGGATGTGTTTCTGATTCCTGAATGGTCAAAATGGACTTCTTCTCGAACATCGAATTAAAATATCTGTAAAGTCGTTGAAGGAAAAGCAATAAATATGAAAGAAAATCTCATATTGACATGTTGTTTTATAATTAACTAGGTTTAGCCCGTGCGATGCACGGGACGCTGTCTTACAATTTAAATCTTAGTTGTAATCCAAGGTATCCGGTACGCGAGTAAATATAAGTAAATTGTCTTATAATATTCCAGTATATTGTACTTATATAGTGCATATGGCTTTCATGAGATTTAATCTCTGCCCGGATAAAGTGATGATAGTTGGTTGATGTATGACTGGTAAGCAAGGCAGTCTGATTAACATGCGAATCTCATGAATTGATTTTCTGATTTTTGCATGTTATCATTATTATAAAATAAATAGTGTATGACTGTTAAGCTGCAACTGTCATGCACCTTATGCACATACCAATAACGGCAAAGGCACATCCTTCCTTACAGTTTTTCTTTTTTAATGTTTTTGTTCCGTGCATAAGTTAAAAAATGTGTATTTCCATCGTAGGTTTGCTTCACTCAGTAAACAACGCAAGCACCTCTTCCTAAAATCAGAAACAACGGAGCATTCATAGTTCACATAAAGCTTTATCGAGGAGATTGTATTAAGGTAGAGATTGCCTGCGAACAAACATTGAATTCAGCAATGATTCAATCGCTTAAGAACACAGATGGCGACTGTTACCGCAAAAATCGTTCTGCAGATTGAAGATGGGAAACTGTCATTCATAAACGCAAAATCATAGTTTCGTATGAAAAATGTAGGAGAATATACGCTGTCTTACAATTTAAAGCTTAGTTGTAATCTAAGGTATCCGGTACGCGAGTAAATATAAGTAAATTGTCTTATAATATTCCAGTATATTGTACTTATATAGTGCATATGGCTTTCATGAGATTTTCATCTCTGCCCGGATACAGTGATGATAGTTGGTAGATGTATGACTGGTAAGCAAGGCAGTCTGATTAACATGCGAATCTCCTGAATTGATTTTCTGATTTTTGCATGTTATCATTATTATAAAATAAACAGTGTATGACTGTTAGGCTGCAACTGTCATGCACCTTATGCACATACCAATCACGGCAAAAGCACATCCTTCCTTACAATTTTTCTTTTTTAATGTTTTTCTTCCGTGCATAAATGAAAAAATGTGTATTTCCATCGTAGGTTTGCTTCACTCAGTAAACAACGCAAGCACTTCTTCCTAAATTCAGAAACAACGGAGCATTCATAGTTCACATAAAGTTTTATCGAGGAGATTGTATTAAGGTAGAGATTGCCTGCGAACAAACATTGAATTCAGCATTGATTCAATCGCTTAAGAACACAGATGGCGACTGTTACAGCAAAACATCGTTCTGCAGATTGGAGATGGGAAACTGTCATTCATAAACGCAAAATCATAGTTTCGTATGAAAAATGTAGGAGAATATACGCTGTCTTACAATTTGAAGCTTAGTTGTAATCTAAGGTTTCCGGTACGCGAGTAAATATAAGTAAATTGTCTTATAATATTCCAGTATATTGTACTTATATAGTGCATATGGCTTTCATGAGATTTTCATCTCTGCCCGGATACAGTGATGATAGTTGGTAGATGTATGACTGGTAAGCAAGGCAGTCTGATTAACTTGCGAATCTCCTGAATTGATTTTCTGATTTTTGCATGTTATCATTATTATAAAATAAACAGTGTATGACTGTTTAGCTGCAACTGTCATGCACCTTATGCACATACCAATCACGGCAAAAGCACATCCTTCCTTACAATTTTTCTTTTTTAATGTTTTTGTTCCGTGCATAAGTTAAAAAATGTGTATTTCCATCGTAGGTTTGCTTCCCTCAGTAAACAATGCAAGCACCTCTTCCTAAATTCAGAAACAACGGAGCATTCATAGTTCACATAAAGCTTTATCGAGGAGATTGTATTAAGGTAGAGATTGCCTGTGAACAAACATTGAATTCAGCAATGATTCAATCGCTTAAGAACACAGATGGCGACTGTTACCGCAAAACATCGTTCTGCAGATTGAAGATGGGAAACTGTCATTCATAAACGCAATATCATAGTTTCGTATGAAAAATGTAGGAGAATATACGCTGTCTTACAATTTAAAGCTTAGTTGTAATCTAAGGTATCCGGTACGCGAGTAAATATAAGTAAATTGCCTTATAATATTCCAGTATATTGTACTTATATAGTGCATATGGCTTTCATGAGATTTTCATCTCTGCCCGGATACAGTGATGTAGTTGGTAGATGTATGACTGGTAAGCAAGGCAGTCTGATTAATCTGCTCACAACATAATTGGTAACCAGTGAACATAATTGGTATGCCAACATAACGTCTGAACTGTTCGTTCGAGATCTTGATTTACCTTCACTTTCTGAGTTTAGAGTTTTTCTGCGGATGGATGATATGTACATGGAAAGTCTGCTTTGTTAGGTAGAGTGTTTTTTATGTTAACTGACATGAAGTGACACAGTTGAAAATCAATGTCACAGAACATGGAGGTGCTCTTGAAAATGGGGAAGTTCATGGGGATCACTTCAGAATTGGCAATACCAGCAGATCTGCAAATTATATTTCCATCCATAAGAGGCCACCGATCTCGGCTCAAGTTATTATTGGTACGCCTGGTACAATTAGCAAGTGGGTTATGGCTAAGAAACTTGGAATGAGCCAAATGAAAATTCTCGTGTTCGACGAAGCAGACCATATGTTGGCAGAGGTATTAAATAGTTGTTGCCTTATCTGTTTAAAACACATATTTGCCATACAACAATTGACGGGTGATATGTTGAAATAGACAGTGCATGTCCCCTAGACTGAAATTGTTTCCATGTTAGCGGGATTTTTTTTTTATTTTTTTCCTTGAATGTATATGGGAGTGCACATTAATATGACTATGTTCTTCGTATGTGCATGGCAGTCATACAGACTTTTTCCCATGTTCAGTGTATGAAGTGAAACAGTTCTATTTGTTTACTAATTTTCCCTGGCGTGGCAGGCTGTGAGCCATTCTATTTCTTTTTGGAAAGCTGAAACAAACTTTGTATGGTTAGTATTGTTCATCAGAGCAGTCATACGTATATGATATTTGAAATATTCTTTGTATGCATTCTGATTGAGTGTTAGAAATGTTACTACAATTTCAATTAAAATTAGAGTAATAGTTAAAAAAATGTTTTTCTGTTAAAGCATTTCTTTAAAATATGAATCAATTTGCAAGAGCTTTATGATAATTTAGTACAATATTTTGTCAGTTGTATATACACCAAACAACTTTTTATTAGAAAAAAAATTGCAAGACTGCTTGTCTAGTGTGTGATGAGAGCTTTGTAAGACTGCAAACTTGTAAGGGTGATTACAACAGTATCAGACTATAAGATCTTCAAGACTTATTACAGCAATGTAAGATTATCTAGATATGCCGCAAAAGTAATCCGACTGCTATATATATTATCATTATTAAAAAGTAAACAGTGTATGACTGTTAAGCTGCAACTGTCATGCACCATATGCACATACCAACCACGGCAAAAGCACATCCTTCCTTACAATTTTTCTTTTTTAATGTTTTTCTTCCGTGCATAAGTTAAAAAATCCGTACTTCCATAACACAGGCATTATTGGGATTTTTTTCTTCGTATGTTATAGGGGCTCTGTGTATTTGGAGAACATGTTATGCTGTTTTGAAGCACATTTTGTTCTTGATTATTGCAATAAACTATCAGCATAGTTAATTGTTCAACCTTGTGTCCTATTTCCTTTAGCTCATGTGTGTGGTGTTTTGGCTCTCTTCTTTTGAGTTGTATATGTTATAATATTATTATTGTAATTGTTTTCATTATTAGTATAATCGTAAACCCATTCATCTCAAAATCACATAATATCCTTTGGAGTTTTACAACAGCAGTGGAACATCTAAGTAACAATATTTGGCTTTACACTGTCAGTTTGCCAAACATGTGATTGAGCATGGCTATGAATCTGGCCAAGTCCAGTATGAGAGAAATACCGAGACTGTCAAGTAATGTCTGAAGTCATGCACCTGGGTTATGGTTAGTTCGAATGGATCGTCCTCTGGGAACATTGACGCAAAAGCATTTCGCAACATATATATGCCGCAATCTCTCCTGAAATGTAGGACAATTTTTTATTGTATAAAGATGTGACATTTGCATCGTATATTTAAAATAAAGTGTTGATGTTACCCGCCCGGCTGCTGTGGAAGTTCTCGATGCCTCTCAGCGACCATTGGTTTCTCTAAATTGGTGAGTCCCAAGTCTTGTTGCAAGACTGTTATTGCAGCCATCAATTTGCGCACAACACCTTTTGTGTAGTCGAGGTCTGGATCACACCATACGTATGAATCCATGATGGTCATTTTCTGCGAATTAGTTTCGAGAACACCCAAAATCCAATGCGATTTTTTGATTGCAAATGGAAGCACAATTGCTTTTGCCGTTCTCCACGGACATGAAGGCCATCCTTCCGCTTTACCCTCAGCAAATTGCCTCAAGCATTTCATTGTAGAAGATCTTTTGCTAATATCATCGGATGATGCCATTCTTGTGAATGTTGTATTCATGAATGCAACAGCTTTCTTGGGTATCTGACATCGCAACTGCATCTCAATAAAGCCTCGCAAGCATTCGTCAATATGCTGTCATATACACATAATATTAAGCATAGGTATGGTGATAAACGTATGATGAATGTTGTATTGAAAATATTTTGTCGGGCATCCACACACGCTTACGTCATCACTCAGCTTGCCGTCTTTTGTCATCAGTGTGTGGAAGAACTCTTGCGTCATATCTGGTTTGTAAAGTCCTCTCACAACTTGGTTGTACTTCATGCCTTGAATGCGCTCCACTGTTTTCGAGAACATTTCCAGCTTATACAACACGTGATTCCGAAGCTTTCTAAACTTGTATGGGGTTCTCTTGGTTGGTGAGGTGTTAGGAGGTTTATTCGTATACCTCAGCCTCTTTGACATCCGACGTTGATTCGTAGGAATGTGTGAAGTTGATTTCTTCCCCCAGTTACTCCTGATATCACTTTCAATGTGAGGTTTTGTTTTAGATTAACAGAGAAGTTATCAATGTAGTTTTGAGGCGAAAGCAAAAGTGAAAGTTATAAGATACTAATAGAAACAATTTACGTACTCAGATTTTGATGCAGCCATGTGCCTCCTTAAATCATCTTCTTGTTCTTCCTTTTCGTGCAACTTTCTTTTGGCTGTTTTGTCGTACTGACCTGCCTGTGGTTCCAGAGACCTAGCAGCAAGTTGTTTATCTTCCGTGTCTGAATCTCGTTCACTTTCTACAATTGTCGCAGACGGGTAAAAAATACTTTGGGTTGCCGTCTGAGTGTTAGTAGGAATCCCAGCCGTTTCCCCTGCATGTGGTTTACCCAGCTCTTGCTCCTGTTGTTGAAAGCTGTTTTTCAATGTCTTGTTGTCCTTGATAGATGGGCTGGGCAGATCAGCGAAGAGCCCCAAACCAGTAGAGGAAGTCCCAATTTTCTGCAACAGAGAACCATTGGAAAAGAAAACGATGCAATGTAGTTAGCAGCTTATTCTATTGAGATGGTAATGTGTATAATAGTCTTAATGCTTGCCTTCCTATAAACATCGATTATATTTGTTGTTGACGTCAATGATTCTGTAAACTTGTTGCTGTTGCCAGACGAACGACTCTGTTTTTGCCCATATTTTTTCTTCTGTGAGGTTGGGCAGATTATATTGGCCTTGCCTTTGGGTCTACAGTGGCTTTTTGTAAAATATGTCTTCCGAGAATTTTCAACTGTCGGCTGCAACATACCTATTTCCACACTTGATGTCGACATTACCTGAACTATAACATTCCATTTAGGGGCTGCTTTCGTTTTCCAGTTGTTAGTCATCCATCGGCACATGCGTGGGAGTGTTACATCTGCATCTTGTATGAGGGTTGCAAATTTTGCTGCGACCGCAGGTATGCATTCATAAGCAAGTACCTTGAGCAATGACAATAAGAAGTAATGTGTGTAAATTAGAAACACAATTGTATGAAACCTGCCAACAGATACTGCATTACAACAGATAGGAAGTAATAATATGGATCCGTAATTGATTACCTGGATTGGATGCACAAATCCCCCCAAGATTAAAGCATGATATTTTTTCCTCCCATTGGCTGCCCTTTCATACTCAATTGAATTAAGATCCCTTTTCAACGATTTCAGCACGTGGTTGTATGAAATCGTTCCCCATGGGTGTTTGTTGAATTGTTCGAAGTCCTCTACCAAGTATAACAATTTTGGATCAATCAACCCTGTGTTCCGTGTATTTCGTTTGCAGAGGACCTCGGTAACAAATATGATGCTTGCCATTTTTAACTTTTCAAGGTTGACGTCAGGCGAATGTTGTCTCCCCATTGCTGTCAATTTGTCTCTAATGTCCTTTGTTTTGACTTTCACGTTTCCTTGAAAGTGTCTTGAAATGAAGTCTTTATTCTCCAGGACAACATGCTCTTGCGAACATTTGAGGCCTGTCAAGATGCTATATTCGTAATGGGAAAAACGTATTGGCTTGCCATTAACCAATAGCCACATCTCATTTTCGTCAGCCACCTTTGTCTGGCATTGCATTAAGTACCCTATAAGCTGGCTCGATAGGTAGAACTTCTCTGCATGTGCGATCAGATGTCCGAACTGTGAATTTTTTACCATTTCTTCCATTTCGTTGCCGTTGAGCATGTTTCGAATAAAACTGCTCGTTTCCTTGTAGTCTGAACATAGCGTTAATTTGCAAGGTATAACTTTATCTTGCCGAACCTGATTCTCGCATATAACCTGTGTATATATTATTTAAATAAACGTTAATTTGTTAAATGAAAGGACTGACAGGTATACTGTTCACCAAGTGTTTCAGGTTATGTGTCCTACAAATGTTCAAACGAAGTATGAAGCATATAACAGCTCACACAGAACCCCAAATTGGCTATTCTGAACTACAAATTACGGGTAAACTCTAAAGTTTGTTTGATTTGATGGTCATTTTAACCGAGGCACCAGCTTCACACTAAGTTTACTATCTGCTCAATAAACTCGCAGCAGAGTATTTCGCCTTGTTGTTTATGTTTTATATCCTGTAGTAATTACGAACGAAGTAATCCATTACAGCATAGAAAACATTGCAGACTTACCATGATGTGTGATTGCCGCGTCCACTGCTCTGATTTGGAATGTGACAGGGTTTGTCTCCCTCGTTGGCGTCTATTGCAATGATCTAATGTTCCTCAATTTTGGAGAGGAACCGGTACGAACTGCGTATATAGATATATGCAGGGTTTGTCATTCATGTAACGGAACAACACCCTATGCATAATTTAACTGCAGAAAAATAATCCCAACAAATTCCATGTAGAAAGAAGTAGATTCCTACTCTAATTCTCTGATTTCCAAACAAAGTGAGTACACAAACACATTCCTCTGCCTCCATTGACCCAATGATGAACTAAATTTCCACCTAACACACCATCGGCTTCTGAAAAGTTGAAAGCATAATGCTGCTAGTTAAGTGAAATATCTATCAATGAAGAAGAAGCCTCTATGCACCCAGAATCTTAAAATGGCCGTGGATCAATCATAAGCAAAATACATATCGGGACACGACAGTTATAAAACAATATAAGTGCAAAATTAGGAGTTATTTTTGAAACTTAAACATGCCATTAAACCCAAATACAGGACAGAGGAAGTGCTAGGGCAGGCGCAAGAGGAGGCTTACACAATGAGCAGTGATGAAGTCCTTCGTCGTCTTCTCCAAAATCAAATGTGGGAATGAAATTGTAGGGCTAATTTTGTTTTTTTGTTAACGGAAATTTAGAGGAGAAAAGCAGAGAGCATTCAATTTATTTGAAATTTTTTTCCTTTACCCCCAAATTTTGGTGTAGAGCTGTTGAAGGGTTTTTGAATAGGAAATTATATGTTTGCGAAAAACAGTATGACTTCAATTTCTTAAAATTTTGGTTCCGTTTTTTTGTAATTATCATTGTCTTCGCGTTCTTGATTTCACAAATTACCAAATTCTTTCATACACTATTAATTCTTTATTCTATTCATGAACCTCGATTCTATTCTTGATTGCATATAGTGTATTTTTGTTTTTTTATCGAATTATCTTCCATAAATAGTCTTTATTATAGGAATTTTTTTAAGGAATTAGCAACTCTCATGTCTAAGGAAAGGAACGGTTCTACATTTTGTGAAATAAGTAAACATTAAATCCAGCTGTTAGTAAACAGCGAAACAGTAATGCACTTTCGGAATTCTTCAATTTGAGGCGGTTGAATTTCGTATATGGAGTCGTCGGGGAACATCAGCGAGAAGGCAGATCGTAGAATATAGACACCACATTCCCCGCTTTTTGCAGCAATGAAAAAGTTGTAGTCAATTAGATATATACTGCTGGTTATGAAACAGGCCACAAAATATATACCAGGGAAATTACCTGGAAATTTGTCGTGGGAATCGTTGATCTCTATGGACAGTGAAGTTTAGGATTTCTTGTGAAATACCCAAATGTCGCATTAGATACGGGATGGTTAGGCGAGTTTTTTCAAAAGCTTTATGGAAAAACCTCATGTCCATATCGCACGATGGATCGGAGTCATGTACCGTGATGGTCTCATTTTTGTAGTCAACTATGCAGAGGACCCAGTGGCATCCGTTAATGTTTACGGGAATTGCAATTAAGTCTGATTCTTGCCACGGAATACATGGCCAGCCATCAATCTGTCCTTGGGTGTATGGGTGGAGTGATGCATAGTTTATTGTTTGCGTACCCGAATATTCTGCAGTAACTACCTGGTTGAATGTAGTACCCATAAACGAAATTCTTGAATTTCCAAATGGTGCCCGTCGTTGTGCTTCAATAAATCCCCTCAGACATCCATCCACATGCTGTAAAGGGAATTATTTGTTGGGATTTAATGTACCGAAAATTATTTTCGTATATGTTATTCACGCACCTCATCAGTCAGCCAAGTTGCCTTTTTCATCATGGAGCTGAAAAAACCCTTACTTATCTTGTTTCCCATAAGGCCTGTAATTGAAGTATGTGTGTCCATTCTCTCTATCTGAACGGAGACGTTGTTGAACATTGTTACTGCACCACTTAAATGATAATGAAGCATTGTGTTTGTCGAAAATTTGTTCTGTGGTATTTGCACTCCAACATTGGAATACTTGTTTTCAATCCTCGGGCGTTTATTTCCAACTGTCGATGCAGCGTCATCAGGGTGTTTCCCTTGAATGCGTCCTGTAATTATTCATAAGCATAAGTTTTGTAATGCTTTATTTTGCCCTGAAGATTCTGTTGAAATTTTTTTGTAAACAAAATTGGCATACCAAGTGTATTTTCAATCTCGGACAGGCTCTGCATAATTTCCATGCACCTTGTGTTCAACTTGTCGAATTCCTGTCTTGTGTAGTCCGTGTGCAAATCTATCCTTTCGTTGGTTGTTTGAACCAGTTGGTTCAAGGCATGCTGTACCGTTGTAAATCTCTCATTGAGAAAGTCACGCAAGTGTTCCGACATTTTGTATTGTAGTAATTATTCCTGAAATTATTGTGACATACGTTATTTGGAGTAGTTGTTGTGAAGTTTGTAACTTAGATGGTGTGTTTAAGGTTTTATATACTACTTGAAATATTAATGTCATGAATATTGATAGTCAACATTGAATGATTTAATGGAATACGAATAGTATCGCATTGGATGTGTCCGTCAAAATTATCCCGATACATTGGATGTATATTAATGTGAATTGCATGCGTAGTTGATCTTATTATGATGAGCCTGCAAATGAGTTGCCCAAGGGTCTTGTTAATTAATGATTGTAGCAACATTAATGTAGCACCTGTTGTTTTATATTCTATAAAGCTTAATAATTATGGAAACTGTGAGTTAATTAATTTGGCGATGATCGGAGTACATGAATTGCTGTTGCAACTTGTTAGTATGTATGAATCTATCTAGCCAATTATCATCATCTGTACTGATAAATAGTAATGATGGTTCCTCTGAATTTTTATTTGTTCCCAAATTGCATTTACAATTTGTCCCATAATATTTCGCCTATTTCCTGAAATTAACTTTTGTACAACTATTAATGATAGTCTTAGGGGTAGCTATTGTTTTTTACAAATTTTAATCTTGTTTTTTTGTCACATAGTAGTTCAGTTGATTGATTTTATGTAATTCAAGCGCTTCCGCGGATATTCATGTCTGACTTTATTGATTTAACTATTCTAAGTGTTGTATGACAGATCATGCTGTCTGCCATGTGGTTTTGCTTGATGTATGACTGGTAATGCAAGGTAATATCCCAACTATTTTCGTAAATTAACTTCCTTGCAATTATTAATGATAAACTAATTGGTGCTTTTAAGCCTGTATGATTGTCGTATGTCTTTTAAAGTTGTATGAGTGATAATGAAATTGCACACCTACTAAAATGCATTCCAACGGCGACAGTCTTCTGAATTTCGTTAAGTATGAACACTTCGAAGGTGTTTGAATACGACTTCTGAGACTTTAGGAGATTCCTCCAGGTTTGAGTTACATGGTGTATGACCTTTAATATTCATAAACTGTTTATTTAAAAATAGAAGAAACAGAGTTACTATTACATGCAGCGATAATAACTTATTTAACATTGGAGTAGCTAAGACCAAATATTGAAAAACACTGCTACAGTGAGGAACTCTCTGAATTCTTGGATCAGTTCTGGTGAGACATCGTACACGTCATCTTCAGCAAACATGAATGAAAATGCTGATCGCAGCACGTATACTCCACATTCGCCGCTGACTCATACAGGAAAAGAGACAAACAATTTACGTATGAAATCGTGATACTACAAAACAAATAGGGCTAAGCGTTTTCACTACCTCATAGTCTGTTGGGCGAAGTTTGGATCTCTAAAAACAGCGAAGTCCACAATTGAATGACTGATGCGCAAATCCCGAAGAATATATGGGATCATAAGTCGTGTTTTATGAAATGCCTCTTCGAAGAATCTCATATCCGTATCAACCGAAGGTTCAGAGTCATGTACTATTATTGACTGTTTTTTATAATCAATAATGCACAGTATCCAGTGACATTGATTTATGTTGACTGGGATAACTATAAGATCTGATTCCTCCCAAGGAATAGATGGCCAATCCTCAACAGTTCCTTGTACATATGGTCGAATGACGGATAGGTCCATACACCCATCGCTCGTATACTCTGCTGCAACGATTTGGTTGAATGCTGTAGGCATAAAAGAAACCCTTGACTTTGGGAAACTTGCATGTGATTGACACTCCATAAATCCTCTTAAGCATTCGTCTATGTGCTGTTGCGGAATCAAATAGAATGCATATTAAGAATATTGTGAATTAATTGGTGGGAAAGATGATTAAGTATTGTACCTCGTCATGTAGCCAACTTCCCTTCGTCATAAGGTTTTTGAAGAATTCTTTGCCCCGTTCTTCCCGGAATAGCGTATTGACAGTATCTCTTTCATTCATCGTTCCTATTGTCGCCGATACACGCCGAAAGAATTTTAACATCTTGTTGACATGCACCGCAAGAGTTTTCTCTGCCGGGACCTTTTTTGAAATAAAGCGGTGTCTCTCCATTGTTGTTGTATTTTTTAGCTTACATCTTTTTTCTAATGGATCCTCTCTTGACTGTGTGGAAATATTATAGTGTTTTCTTTTTTCCTGCAGTTTGGTCTCCTTAGTTGAACGGATGTTTGTTGTGAACATTCCCCTCCGTTGTCCGTCAGGTTTAGGGCTTATCTTTCCTGTAAGAAAATCGGACAGGGAGTTAGTAGTAACAATGTGTTCAATTTTGCTAAATAATGGTTCACATACCAAGCGTTTGTTCTATATGCGACAGTCTTCCATTGATTTCCGAGTAATTTTCGTTAATCTTTACTGTCAGATCGTCGAACCTCTCAGTATCATATTGGACATAGCCATCTATCTTATGTTCTATACGATCAAATAATTCTCTAGCTTTCTGATGAAATCCCGCAACAACGGTGTCTAAATAATCTCTTATTTGAGTGATCATTTTATGGATCTTTTTTTTTTGGGTTTTTTGTGTGTAATTGTGGTAAAATTATGACAATGTTTTGATTTATATAGTTTCTAAGTTGATGTTAAGGAACTGAAAGGACACCACTCTTCACTCGTAACTTCTGAGTATAATTTATCGGTTCGCTTTCTTTAAATGAGTTCTATGATTAATTGTATTTAGTGTGTATTATTCAGTGTCTTAATTATTTGGATAATATTTCGATGTGTCCTTTCATTTCCACGTTCATCATAATTACGCAGTTAGCGGTTTAAGTAATAGAACGATGCGTCTATTGAGTGCAATGGTTATCATTAATACATAATAATTATTGAACGGTTGTATTAAGTTTAACAGTAATATTTGGATTCTTGTAAAGTAATTATGTCTGGATGAATTGTAATAGTAATATATGTACCTTACTGAATTTTCTGAAATCGTGCGAGTGGACAGATTATTCCAGAATATTTGCACATTATTTTATTGATTTAATTAATTTAAGTGGTGTATGACAGTGTGTGTTGTCTGTCATGTGTGCTTGCTTGATGTATGACTGGTAATGTAAGGTAATCTGACTACCATGTGCCGCCCAAATAGCGCCGTCTACGTAATGAGTAAATATCTTCATTATTTCAAAAACTGTAGTAAATTAATTTCCGTGCATTAAAATAAATCATGGACATCACCTTTGTCGTTAAATTTTCTTATTGGTAGAACATTTGGGGATTACAATTAATATGCAGTACATGCACAGTTAAGATAAGTGAGGAAATTTGTGGATGTCATTGAATGTGTGATTGTAATAGTAGTTCACCAAGTTTTACTTTTTCCATATTTTTAGCCAGTCATACGATAGTATATTACATACTTGATTGAATTGCATTCTGACAGAAATAGAGTCATACAGCTGGGTATCAATTTTATTTTTTGCGTTATCCTTATGGCTGTTGATTTCTTAGATCTCCAAATAATTACATATAATATTAATTTATTATTCTATTCTTTATTGTTGATTAAGAAATATTGCCTAATAACAGTGTTCAGCTTAATGAGAGTATATGTTTATTTGTTGTTCGAATTATATATGATAAATAATATTTAACAGTTGAATTTTGGGATCGAAACTAAATAAATTCTTATGACAAACGAAAAGAAAGTATAAAGATTTCTTCAAATAACTAATTAAATCCAACTGTTAGTAAACAGCGATACAGTTATGTATTTTCTGAATTCTTCGATTTGAGGTGGTTGAACTTCATATATGGAGTCGTCAGGGAACATCATGGAGAAAGCAGATCGTAGCATATACACACCACATTCTCCCCTTTTTTTTTAGCAATGAAAAAGTAGTGATCAATTTTGTTCACATTGGTAATGAAACGTCAATAAAATATATACGTGAGAAATTACCTCGAAATCTGTCGTGGGAATCGTTGATCTCGATGGACAGTGAAGTTGAGGAGTTTTTGTGAAATACCCAAACCTCGCAGTAAATATGGGATCATTAGGCGAGTGTTTTCAAATGCTTTATGGAAAAACCCCATGTCCACATCGCATGATGGATCGGAGTCATGCACCGTGATGGTTTCATTATTGTAGTCAACTACGCAGAGGACCCAGTGACATTCGTTAATGTTTACCGGAATTGCAATTAAATCTGATTCTTGCCACGGAATACATGGCCAGCCATCTACCTGTCCTTGAGTGTATGGGAGTAGTGATGCATATTTCATTGCTCGTGATGTCAAATATTCTGCGGTAACCACCTGGTTGAATGTTGTACCCATAAATGAAATTCTTGACTTTCCAATTGTTGTGCGTCGTTGCGTTTCAATAAATCCTCTGAGGCATCCATCCACATGCTGTAAAGAGAATTTTATGTTGGGACATATAATTGAAGCAATTTTTTTGTATATTTATTCACGCACCTCATCAGTTAGCCAAGTTCCCCTTTTCATCAATGGGCGGAAAAATTCGTGACGCAGGTGGTTTCCCATAAGGCTTGTAACATAAGAATTGTTGTCCATTTTTTCTATCAACGCTGACACGTTGTTGAACACTTTTACTGCTCCACTTAAATGATAATCAAGCATTGCGTTAGTAGAAAATTTTCTCTGTAGCATATGCAGGCCAACGTGTGGATTCTTGTCTTGAACCTTGCTGCGTTTATTTCCCACTATAGGTGTAGGGACATCAGGCTGGTTTCCTTGCACACGTTTTAACCCAGACCGCTGTTTTTCAAGCATCAATTCTCCAACCTTAGCAGCCTCTTGTTGTTCAATACCTCGTTGTTGCATGTGTTCTGTAATTTTTATATGCATCAGTTATGTCAGTTTTTTTTTTAGGAAAATTGTGTTGAAAAGTTTTGTAAATAAAAGTGCCATACCAAGCTTGGTTTCAATCTCGGACAGCCTCTGCAGAATTTCCAAGGATCTTGTGTTCAACTCATTTGTGGATTGATTTACTAAATCCGCAATTGCATCACACCTTGCATGTAATTCGTCGAATTTCCGTGTCGTGTGTACCGTGTACAAATCAATCTTTTTGTTGGTTGTTTCAACCAGTTGGCTCATGGTATGCTGTATTGTTGCAAGACTCTCATTTAGAAAGGCACGCACCTGATCTAGCATTTTGAAATATAGTAATTAAAGGAATTATGGAGGTATATGTTGTCTGCTGTAGGGGCTGTGAAGTTGGTAATATACATCGTACATTGAGGTAATATATAGTACATGAAATATTAATAGGATGAATAGTAATAGGCAACATTCAAAGTAGTGATGGAATATGAATAATGAGACATTGGATGCGTCTCTCACAATTAGACAGATACTATGCATGTATATTAATGTAGAATCTCTTGCATGATGCTTGTTATATTTAAGCAAAACCATTAGTTAATTAATTTGAGGATGATCGTAGTACATGAATTGTATTTCTTTACATAAAATAAGTTGGACGCAATAATTAATGTTCAACTATTGCAACTTTACTTCAATGTTGACTGTGAACACTGTTACAACGCAGGTAATGTTTGAAACCATTACAACGCACTTACATGTCAATTGTTGTATGGCACAAATTTGTTTTAAACAGGTAAGACCTCAATTTTTTGCCTTCTACGCAAATACCAAACATTTCACTAAAGTAATTGCACGACATATAGTGTACCTTTAATTAGATACTTCATTTTATAATGTTAGTTTTAAAAGGCTGTTTATGTTTGAATTGATGAACTGTCTGCAAATTAATTTCCTTGCAATAAGTAATGATAAATAATTGGTACTTTTAATGGCTTGTGATTGTTGTATGTCTTTTAAAGCTGTATGACTGATAATGAAATTGCACAACCTGTCGATATGCATTCAAACGTCGAGAGAGTGATTTGAGTCTCGTGAAGTATGAAGACTTCGAAATTGTTAGAAGTCACTGCAAATGAGATATCAACGTTGTATGGGAGATAATCAGTTCAATGTCACAAAGGGGAATGACTACATCGACGCCAAAAGAATTGACCTAGCAGGTAGAAAACGTGCTAAAAAATACCACTACGTATCCTATTTCTGTAATAAGTCTAATCCCATAACGTATAGTCATGCATTGACATAGTCGTGCAACTTCAAGACTCTGATCAATTAGCTACACTTCAACCTCACAACACTATTGTTAAAAGACATTTCTTACACTTAAATTATCATTGCTATGTATAATATCATATCTACTATCACAACATTGATTCAATGTTAGTAGCAGTCCTACAACCGTGAAGCCGTTTCGAAAAACAAACTAACGCTATCATTTTCATCATTACATAATATAATTGAGCAATAGCAAGAAACAAACAGCCCGATGTATCTTAAGACGATTCTTGAAATATCAAACCACAAAAGACCCTTGCATCGGCTGAAATGATTTTTGATGGAGTTGTCAATTCAGTTTGTTATGTTTATCTCCAAAATAAAGCCGTCCCGCAATATTAGTAAACATCATTACTATCACACTTACTGTTAAATTATGTTTCCTGCAAAATTAATTATAAATACACCAGATGGTTCCCAAACAATGTAATATTGGCCAAATGCTTCAAATAAAAATGAGATGCAGATTTATAAGTATATCGGGGTTATAATTGGCAAAATTAAAGTGTTGTATGAATGTTTCAATAAAAAACTGCTTTTAAATACAACATTAACACCCATCCAATGTTTCTGTATTTTGAACAACGTGAAAGCAATGCACAACGTTGTTATCATCCGACGATTGACAATCGTGCAATTAATATAATCAATTTTAATTCACTTAATATTGCCGGAAGCCTACATAGTATTATAATCCAGTGTAAAAATCTTTCTGCATAAAGAATAGGTCCACTATTAAATCAATGTACTCGTTACTTGCAGGACTGTTATGAAACAGGATAAGTTAAATTGTAGGAGCATAATTTTTTTATTCCAAAATATATTAACAACAAAACACAGCAGGAAAGACTAATAGTGTCACACATGCCATTTTATAAAACAAATCAGTCGATGAAATATATATATATATATATATATGGATTTATTAAATGTATGTAGCTTGTATGGGCTATAATGTTATCAGCCTATTTTTCTTGAACGCACTGGGAAAAAAAAATGAATACCTTCATTGCAAAATTGTATAAATGAAAATTCAACTACATTAGGATACGATGCACCATTGGGCAAGGTGGGATTTGATTGAGATGTTGCAGCACTATTAGAGTTGTTGAAGCCCCCAAGCATTTCTTCCTCGTCATTACCGTTTTCATTCACCGTACTCGCTGCACGATCGTGTAGAGCACGATGATGATGCCATGCATTTGAGAAACTCCAGGATATTCGTACTGTAAATGGGGAGGTCATGGATACGTTCAAAGACGCATGCCATAAAAGAGGGTTGTTGGACGGAGATTCTGAATGGCATGAAGCAATGGAAGAGTCGTCTCACTGGGCTACAGCAAATCAGTTGCGTCGTCTCTTTGCAACATTACTCCTTTATTGCGAGATAGGTGACCCACTCAGTCTTTGGAACAAATTTTGGAGGAGTCTTTCGGAAGACATTACAATTAGGCAACGAACGCTTTTTCGCAACGCAGACCTTCAGCTGGTGCATTTGGTTAAATATTATTGCATACCAATTTTGGTCGGATTGTGCATAATTGAGCATGTATGTAAATTAGTTTGTACACACAATCTTATGCATATCAGAGGGAGCACAGTTGTTCATGACAGACTGAATGTTAGAATAATTATATCCTTCAGTCATACATTTTCTATTACATTAAAGAAAATATGTCTTACAAAAGGGGCATTTGTCCTATCATTTCTGAAGAAAACGGTACAACTTTTGTTTGTTAGATAACTATTGGATGGCCGACGTATCTATTTTATTTCATATTTTGCATTGTCTTCGTCATTCTTGATTTCACAGAAGACCAAATTCTTTCATACTTTATTAAGTCTTTATTCTATTCGTGAATCTCGATTCTATTCTTGATTGCATTCAGTGTTTTTTGTTTTTAATGTGAATTGTCTACCATAAATAGTCTTTTATATAGCAATTTTTGGAAAGTAATACAAACTCTCTTGACTAAAGAGAAGATGGTTCTGAAATAACTCATTAAATCCAGCTGTTTGTAAACAGCGAAACAGTAATGCACTTTCGGAATTCTTCAATTTGAGGCGGTTGAATTTCGTATATGGAGTCGTTGGGGAACATCAGCGAGAAGGCAGATCGTAGCATATAGACACCACATTCCCCGCTTTTTTGCAGCAATGAAAAAGTAGTAGTCAATTAGTTTCATACTACTGATTATGAAACAGGCCACAAAATATATACCAGGGAAATTACCTGGAAATTTGTCGCGGGAATCGTTGATCTCTATGGTCAGGCGACTTTTTTCAAAAGCTTTATGGAAAAACCTCATGTCCATATCGCAAGATGGATCGGAGTCATGTACCGTGATCGTTTCATTTTTGTAGTCAACTATGCAGAGGACCCAGTGACATCCGTTAACGTTTACGGGAATTGCAATTAAGTCTGATTCTTGCCACGGAATACATGGCCAGCCATCAACCTGTCCTTGGGTGTATGGGTGGAGTGATGCATAGTTTATTGTTTGCGTACCCGAATATTCTGCAGTAACTACCTGGTTGAATGTAGTACCCATAAACGAAATTCTTGAATTTCCAAATGGTGCCCGTCGTTGTGCTTCAATAAATCCCCTCAGACATCCATCCACATGCTGTAAAGGGAATTATTTGTTGGGATTTAATGTACCGAAAATTATTTTCGTATATGTTATTCACGCACCTCATCAGTCAGCCAAGTTGCCTTTTTCATCATGGAGCTGAAAAAACCCTTACTTAGCTTGTTTCCCATAAGGCCTGTAATTGAAGAATGTGTGTCCATTCTCTCTATCTGGACGGAGACGTTGTTGAACATTGTTACTGCACCACTTAAATGATAATGAAGCATTGCGTTTGTCGAAAATTTGCTCTGTGGTATTTGCACTCCAACATTGGAATACTTGTTTTCAATCCTCGGGCGTTTATTTCCAACTGTAGATGCAGCGTCATCAGGCTGTTTCCCTTGAATGCGTCCTGTAATTATTCATAAGCATAAGTTTTGTAATGCTTTATTTTGCCCTGAAGATTCCGTTGAAATTTTTTGTAAACAAAATTGGCATACCTAGTGTATTTTCAATCTCGGACAGGCTCTGCATAATTTCCATGCACCTTGTGTTCAACTTGTCGAATTCCTGTCTTGTGTAGTCCGTGTGCAAATCTATCCTTTCGTTGGTTGTTTGAACCAGTTGGTTCATGGCATGCTGTACCGATGTAAAGCTCTCAATGAGAAAGTCACGCAAGTGTTCCGACATTTTGTATTGTAGTAATTGTTCCAGAAATTATTGTGACATGCGTTGTTTGGAGTAGCTGCTGTGAAGTTTGTAACTTAGATGGTGTGTTTAGGGTAATATATACTACTTGAAATATTAATGTCATGAATATTGATAGTCAACATTGAATGATTTGATGGAATACGAATAGTATGGCATTGGATGTGTCCGTCAAAATTACCCCGATACATTGGATGTATATTAATGTGAATTGCATGCGGAGTTGATCACATTATGATGAACCTGCAAATGAGTTGCCCAAGGGTCTTGTTAATTAGTGATTGTAGCAACATTAATGTAGCACCTGTTGTTTTAAATTCTATAAAGCTTAATAAATATGGAAACCGCTATTTAATGAATTTGTTGATGATTCTAGCCAATTAATCAAATTCTTTATTGATAAATAGTAATGATGCTTCGTATGGAATTTTATTTGTTCGCAAATTGTATTTACGATTTGAGCCCTAATAATTTTGTATTTCCTTAAATTAACTTTTGTACAACTATTAATGACAGACTTAGGGCCACGCTTTGTTTTTTACGAACACGCAAGAATTGTTCGGTCGGAAATATTCTTATAAATTCGTAGGCGCTAATGTTGTCTTTCCTTATTCGAGATTATTTCGTCACATAGTAGTTCAGTATATTTATTTTGTATCATTCAAGCGCTTCTGCGGATATTCATGTCCGACTTTATTGATTTAAGTAATTTAAGTGGTGTATGACAGTTGATGCTGTCTCCCATGTCTGCCTGTTTGATGTATGACTGCTAATGCAAGGTAATTTCACAAGTATCTTGGTAAATTAATTTCCCTGCAATTATTAATGATAAACTAATTGGTTAAAAACTCCATACCTTTGTGGCAAAATTGTATGAATGAAAAACAAAATTATTATAGCATTTATTTCTTGGTGAAAAACTGTCTGCCTACTGAAATGCATTCACACTATCAATTGCACGTTTTCAGCATCATTACAATTTAAAAAGACATACATCAGTCTTACAAACTTAAAGACGTACATCACTTTAATATATATGAAAATTGTTATTAAAGTTGTCTTTGCATAGAAGGTACTATTTTTGTGACAAACTTAATATACACACGTTATGAACTGCAGATCTTTGTTGGGTATCTATGGCTAACAATTATTTTCCCGTATTACATTCTATGCATTTTAAGTTTTTTATCAGTCATACATCTATTAAATTCTAAAATTCTGTCCAACTACATCGACTCCATGTAGAAAAATAGACAGTGCATATGTCCCTCGTCTGAAATTCTTTGCATATAATGTTATTTTTTTTATTTTTTATGTGTTCCCAATATTGGTACGGAAATTTTTAAAGTCGTCCATAAAATAAAAAAATATCGGACAAAAATGACATTTATATTATTGTTTCTAATATTGTCATTATTTCAAATAAACAGTGTATGACTGTTAAGCTGCAACTGTCATGCACCATATGCACATACGAACCACTGCAAAAGCACATCCATCCTTACAATTTTTCTTTTTTAATGTTTTTCTTCCGTGCATATGTAAAAAAATTAGTATTTCCGTCACAGGTTTTCCTCTTTCCAGACCGAGGCTTCGATGCAGACTTTTGCAGCAGTGTGACTCCGTCTCCGGGGAAATCAGGTTTTTTAGTAGGGTCGTCTCCAGAAGCAAGAAAATTTGTGCTTCTATCCCGTGGACCGTCGTCAACGCGGTTCAACTCAACAGTCGCAACAACATTGTCCAACGGTGTATGAACGCCTGTTTCAATGGCCGCCGAATGGTGCACGGTGACCGGAATATCGAAAGTCTGTAAGGTAAAACAAAATAAAAAAAACTATTTAGCTACCATAGTATTTTTAGACATATAGTTCGATGCAAGACGACATACACCAACTACCTTAGCCGGTTCCGAAGTTTGTATGTCTGTAACTATGCAAAGATCAGAATTATTTCCTTCACGCCCGATCTCAGTAAAGGCCACCTAAAAGACAGGAAGTCAATAATAAACAATACAGTAAGGAAAATGATGACACATCAGAGACGCCACTCACATCAGCATCACCCGAAGCAAAAGGTGGGTCGTTCTTGCAAGAAACCTCCAACATACGGGAAACCGCAAAGCTACGATAAGCGCTTCTAAAATCAAAATGCTTTATTTTGATTTGAAAGCGGAACGCCTTGCCAACTAAATCGAGAATGCATTGAGGGATTTTAGACACGCCCGATGTATCTTATGAAGCATTCATATCAACCTGCCAGAACAGAAACCCAAAATAAGCTACAGACCACAATATGTGTAACGCAATCTCAAATAATAAATGCTTCTAACCAGGGAACCGGCTAATTCTTCAGCAGTAGTAGTCAACTGTTTCCGGGCAGGCCCGTCGAATATTACAAAGTTGGCAGACTCACAACCATCGTGGACAATTACTTCAATACGAAATCTATTTGGATAATTCAAAACCTTCAGTTGGCAAGCTGGCTAAGTAATTGGGAGGATTAAAAAATAGAGATCACACAAGACAATAATAAGTGCATGTATATGTATATAGCATGAATAATAAGAGGAAGGGAGTGCGGAAAAAACTAATTTGACAAATAAAGATACCGCAGGATTCCAACGGCATTAAGATCAAGGCACTTGTTACAACTCAAAGCAGTATTGGACTTCTGCAGTTTACTCGAACACTTTGCACAGGCTATATAATTCCATCCGGTGCGGGTAACAATTTCCACAATATTTCCGACACAGACAAAGTCTCGTTCCTGCAGACTACCCGTTAGACCACAAATTAATTTGAAAAGGATTTAAGGGGAAAACTAACATTGCATCACCTGCTCCCTCTCATTTCGCAGAAAATCAAAGATGTCAGAAATTGTGCTGACTGGTATGTCGACGACGGTGGACACCAAAGGCGCAGCAGTCAGACCGGGGCCTGCATTTAGCCTGAAGAATAGGAACGAAAGGCATTGCAGTTTTATTAGTAAAAAATGTAGACACATCATTCAGTAAACAATGCAAGCACCTCGTCCTAAAATCAGAGACACTGGAGCATTCATAGTTCACATAAAGCTTTGTCGAGGAGGTTGTATTAAGGTAGAGATTGCCTGCGAACAAACAGTGAATTCAGCAATGATTCAATCACGTAAGAACACGTATGGTGACTCTTACCGCAAAACATCTTTGGATTAACACTGGTTACAACGACAATGACATCATTGCCTATGGCCAATCGGAGTTGTTTGCAGAACTCAAATGCCTTGTCCTCCCATACTGTAACCGACACATTTTCCCCACTATATGTAATGCAAGAAGGTAGAAAGGAAAACAAACAATACATTAACAGCAATAAGATACAGCATCGCACGTTTACGTTTTTAAAATGCTGTAAAACAAATCAAACAGACCCCTCCAAGGTGATTTTCAGCACAGCCCGCTTAGTACCGACGGCGCTGTCAACATCAGGTTCCGTGATCGACCTCAGCAACCCAATAACATCTGTCAGACAGAGCGGATGGCTAATTCAGTATAATAAGGAGCAGAAAGAGACAACAGGTAATTCAAACCATTGACCACGCACCTGGCAGTTCCTGATTCATGCCTGCAAGACGAAGGAATTCGTCGTGCGAACGCAATTGAAATTTCTCTTCACCTATAACGTACCCACCATCATCGACGGAGACCATCGTTGTACGATCGGTAAAGCGAATCATATATCGGTGTTGAGTGATTCTAAATCGCATCGGAGCCGCAACAATATCAAAGTCTGTTACCGCAAAGATACGGCCATCAATTAGAAATTCCTCAAAACGATCAATTCGGAGACAGTGAATAGACCCCTGCATCAAGGTATCCTGCAACCCAAGTAAACGGGAAAACATAGATTACCAACCACCGGGAAAAGGTAAACCGATACAAACAATAAAACAGACCTGTTCGTCCAAGAACAAAAGGTCAATGCTCATCAACTCCCCATTTTTCTTCAGATTCCGCGCCCTCCAGGAGCGCAACAGACGCACAACAATAGTGGTGCTCTCTGCCCTAGGACTTAATGTCTGTAGGAAGCAATAATTTTCGACTCCTGTCATGTCTAGGCAATAAGCTATAGGATATTGATAAGGAAGTGAAGATAGGCGCAAAAATGCACTCTATATATAGGAACTGAATGACTACATGAAGCCTGTATGACTGCCATACACATACAAAGGACGTACGTCATTCAGAACTCTTAATTCTTGTGCCAACGAATCTGATATTGCAAGGGAACACGTCCATAAAGCCTGCATGACTGCCATCCACATACAAAGTTTCGATTGAACTCCCTGTCCTCTTTATTATCGAACTAAATGCAAATACAGACAGCACTCATGCATGAATCTAGTACATTAAATTCACTGACGTCTGAATTTTGTGTCAGTGAACCTGGTCTAGTTAGCGAATGGCTGCTTAGAACCTCTAAGGCTGCCATACACATACAAAGGACGCCTGTCCACATTCACGACACTCAATTCCATGTAGACACTTGCATCAAGCGTGTATGACTGCCATCCACAAACAATGTTTGTTCCGTTGGACGCCCTGTCCTGTTTATTATTGAACTCAATGCTCTTACACAGGACGACCCTTCACATCATGCCTTATTTTTTGGGGTCTACAAACCATGCATGACTGCCATGCACACACAGAGAACTTGGACATATTAATCTGCCCTGCCATACACATTCAACGAAAAGTAAAAGATGTGTTTGGAGTTCACAATGCCTGCATGACTGTTTGAGACGCCTGTTCACATTCACGACTCTCAATTCCATGTAAACACTTGCATCAAGCATGTATGACTGTCATCCACAAAGATGTGTTTCCATAATTATTTTTAACATTTAATTTCGGAAAATGCCTTATACTGTTTGAGTAGTGTTAACATTGGTCGTGCAAAATGCTCGTAGTGCAAACAACAGTCATGCATTGATCGATTGACTACAAATTTTACGTTTTTCATTCGTACAATTGTCCCAAGAAGATATGTACTATTTTTTCTACTGATGCATTACAGAATAATTCACGTAGGCCAAAAGAGTCATACAATATTGCACCAAAATACTATGAGCAGATAATAAAAAAGCGCGACTGATCATTCGTTCCATGGAGGCCAATGCCAGTATCCGAAGAAAATGGACGCAACCAGATATTTTCTGAACTCTTCAATTTGGGATGTATGCACATCGTAGTAGCTCTGTTCTTTAAACAATAAGGAAAATGCAGTCCACAGAACATGTACTGCACAATTTCCGCTGTAATTAAATAAGGCCACGTGAGTGTAGGCATTGAAATTGAAAAAAATGGTAACATAAAACAATTTTGTATGATACCTATTTTCCTGCTGCGGAATCTTTATGTCACGCCTACAGGCAAATTGAAAATCGTCCCCTATCATTCTCAGATCTTTCAGCAACAGTGTTATAACGGATATGGCATGTCCTAAAGCAGGCATTGTAAGTCGTAGATCACGGTCGGACGACATGTCCGGGTCTAGGATGCCGAAGTGTTTTTTGCCAGGGATTGCTGCGCACAGTACCCAATGAGAATTACTTACATTAAGTGGGAATAGAATAACCAGTGCTTTTGTCCAACTGCACGATGGCCACCCTTCAACTGACCCTATGGCATATGGCTTGATGTCAGCCAAGTCTGCACTTCCACTCTCAATTCTCCGATTTGCAATCATTTGAGTGAAAGATGTGCTCATGAATGCAATGCGCTGTTCGGTACTGTAGCACCTTTTTTGCATTTCAATAAATCCCCGCATGCATTCGTCAATATGCTGCAGGTATAACAGATGCAGTGTTCTTTAATGGTTGCCTGCAGAATAATGTGGTGATATTTCTAAAATAGACGACAAAAACTCACCACGTCTTGGAGGCATCTGCCTGGTGTCATCAAGCATTCGTAGAAGCCACGCCGCAAGTGGTTTCCTAAAAGTCCTTCAGTGTAGTTTTCTGGCCTCATTCGTTTTAGAAGCTGCTCGGCTTTTGGCCACATGCGCAACTTGTAAAGAACATGTTCATCAAGCTTCGTATCCCTGTATGGAAGCCGAGTTTTATTGTCTTCGTTCTCCGTTGCCAAACCTATGAGTGTAAAAATTTTGTAAAGAAATTTGTGTAATGAAGAATAAATTTGTAGACAGGGTTGTAATTATTGTACCAGTTTCAACTCTTCCTATCTGGTTGAGTCTTGTCTTGATCTGATATACCTGGGATGCAGAGTATTTGACAACATCTTGCAGTGGTTTTATCTTGTTATCGAACCAATCTTGTTGAATAATAGTGCTGCCCGAAGCCTCAAGATCTGTTAGATGCTCATTGACAACTGCAAATTCTGTTTCAAGAGCAGTGTTCATACGAAACGTCCTTTCTGAATTCAGATCAACAATCGCACCGAGTTTGTATATATCTGCCCGCATTTCCGATACTTCCCTGAGAACATCTGCCATGTCATGTTGAATTCCAGGTGGATTATCATCTTTCTTTGCAATACGTCTGCATATGATATTCTCTGCATTTTCCTCGTCCTCGCTGATTTGTTTCATTTTCAGTCTTTGTGGGACACTTTCCAAAGAGGCAGATGGTAGAATACGCTCTTCAATTTTACTGCATGGTGTCCGAAACCACACAGCTTCCACATCAGGAACTATGTCAATGTTATTGGCCATTTTCTCCCTCGACGTCTCTTTGTCGTTTTTGGGTAGCGAATCATGGACAGAAGATGCTGTCTGCAAATTCTGAATATCTTCGGTATCAACTTCCTCAACCATGAACCCTTCCTTGTATGGCAGTTCATTTATTCCTTGCAACAACACAGGTGATAGAAAGCTTTCTCCTTCGCTTTCTTCATCCAATATTTCGGTACTCACATTAGTTGCAACAAATTGTTGGCCAAAAGCTAAAGGGCATGGCTCCCAAGGTACGATTTCCAAACATGGCAATTGCTCATCACATACCGTGCACGATACCTGGAGTTTGTCAATGGCTTCCACTTCACACACCAATTTAGGTTTTTTCTTGGTATGCAGTTCGTGATCAGGACTCATCGATGACCGTGAATGCGACAATTGTGTTGCAGTGTGCTCTTTGTCCGGTACTGTCATGCGTTCCACGCGAATTTTGTTGATGAATTCCCGTAAAGTCATAGAGGGGAACAAAGTGTCCTGTGTGTTTTCATTACATTCTTCAACCGGGTTGCTGCCATGTTTTGTGACGAATCTGCCGAATAATTGTATTTGTCTGCGCACGTGTCTTGCCCATTCCTCATTGCAGCAGTAGCACATGTCAAGACGACATTGTCAGCGCTGAACTCAGTTGTTGTCGAAGGAATACATTGCACGGTGACGCCTCTCAGCAACAATGAGGTTATTTGTTGGAAAACATCAGCAGAATTGTCGTTGATGAAAGCTCCAGTGGAATCACATATCGGAAGGGGTTCCTCGACTGTAGACTGCAACAAATGTTGGGAAACAGTGGACATTGCCACTGCCTGAAGGATATCTTCCATCTTTGGGGATGCTTTCATTTTCCAGGGATTAGTTTTCCAGCGACACATACAGGGAAGCTTGACATCTGCATCGTCTATGCGTTGTGCAAATGCCTGAGCAACGCCCGGCAAACATTCGTAAGCAAATACCTGAACCAATCCCATGACCAGGTATGAGATAATAAATGTGATTCATGTGTTAAAACAACATACATACGCATTATTTGCTATTACCTGATATGCGTGGACAAATCCACCCAAACTCAGCCCGGGCCGTTTTTTATTTTCCCTGTCTGTTGCATCATTTTGAAACCGAGAGACGTTCTTTTTAAGTGATTTCAGAACAATGCTGTATGCAGTATTTCCAAATGGAAAATTGTTGAAATCTTCAAAGTCCTCAACTAAGCTAAGAAAAGTTGGGGTAATCTGTCCATTTGTTCTACAACTTCTCTTCTGCAAAACTGCAGAGACAAAGACGATGCTCGCCATTTTAAGTTTCTCAACATTAATTCCAATCGCTGATTTCTTTGCAAGCTTCTTAAGTGCGTCAATCGCGTCTTGCAACGTAACTTTCTTTTGCCCTCGAAAGTGCCTCCGAACAAACTTGTCATTTTCAATAACATCAGGTTCATTAGAACATTTGAGGCCAGTAACGATGCAGAATTCTGAACGGGAAAATCGTATAGGCCTCTGATTTACAACTGTCCATAATTCTTCTGCTTCGTGCAGGGTCGTTTGAGAATGCATCAAGTACCATATAAGCTGGCTAGATAGGTGGAAATTTTCTGCACAGGCTATAAGATTTCCAAATGGCGATTTGGTCTTCATTAAATTAATTTCATCTTCAGTGAGACATTCCAGAATAAGTTTGCTAGTGCCCTTGTAGTCTGCGCAAAGCGTTAATTTGTTTGGCGCCACAGAAGAAGGGGCCAGCTGCGTGTCTACAAAGATCTGCGAAAGGAATAATTCCAGTAGTTTGGGTAAAATTTAGTAAAATTAAGAAGTCCATTCACGGCTAATGGGATAGGTTGAGGAATGTGTTTTGCCAAAAATGTGTTTTGTGGTTTATCAGTGGCACTCTGAAAACTGGGAACGAATATAATTGCAAAATTGCTAATCCATAGTTACCTGAACAATTTCTGGCGACATTTGTGAGAAATTTGATGCCGTCAAACAATTTGTTAGGCCTGTTGGTGCAGAATTTGGGTAAGTGTTAGTCGAAGGAAGGAAACATTCGTCTTCTTCAGCGAGCTGCTGTATATGAATGTACAGTTAATTTCAGAAACATTTGGAATTTATCAAAATTCAAATGAAAACCACGTGCTTTGTACTGGGCCTTTTCAGTCAGCCCATTTATGTATTTAAGTTCTACTGTCTTCAAGCACTTGTACCATAACAATGACTAACGGAATTACCATATGTTCCTTGTCTTTGAGTCGACGAAATTCTACAGACAATTTGGAGAAGTAGTTATAGATGGCAGTCATATCGAAGTGCATAAACTATATATGTTCAGCACTATTAGCTGTGGAGTGATCAATGTATGAATATTCATAATAAGCTTAAGAAATTGGTATGTAGTTAATTTATGCCAGTGATTGTTTTATAATACGTTGATTTTGGAGTGTGTTAACTCGGAGAGTCTATTTATATTTTAGTGATAAGTGTATGAAATTGCTATGTAATTAATTTATGACAGTGTTTGTTTTATAACACGTTGTTTTTGGAAACTGTTAATTCGGCGAATCCATTTCTATATTACTGTGTCGAATTGCAAATGAGATTGTTAATGATAAACCTATTGAACAATTTAGTGTTCCATGACGTCGATGTTGTTGGATTACAATTAGACCGATACATTTAAAAAAATTTTAATGTAAGATGGGTTAACCAATGTTATTAAATACCTCGTGGTACACTACGTTCACAACTTCGTCTTCATGCTCGTCATATTCCTTCACGGTCAATATTTTCAGTCCTGCAGAAGATGTTGCTCGAGATAGGGCAACATAAAGTTGGCCATGTGTGAAAACCGGTTTTGGGAGGTAGACACCAACTCTCTTTAGACTTTGTCCCTGGCTTTTGTTAATCGTCATTGCGTAACAGACTTTTAGCGGGAACTGTCTTCGTCTAAGCTTGAAAGGCCACCCCGTGTCCGATGGGCAAAGAATTATTCTTGGAATAAGGACTTTTGTTCCTATGTTAGTACCCGTTAGAATCTCACACTCAACAACTCTGTTTCCTAAACGCGTGACTATTAGTCTTGTTCCATTACAAAGTCCGTCCCTTTGGTTGATATTCCGCAAAAGCATTACTATGACGGATGGCTTGAGAATAAGTTTGTGATTTGGAATTCCTGAAAATTGTAGTGTGTTCAGGAACTCAACTGGGTAGATACCTTCTGAATTGAAGCTCGTCTCATCTTCCTTTTCTACACAGTCTACGCTCAAGTACTCCACTGGATTTCCTGCAATAATTGTAAGCATGTAATCGTTTATTTGGTCGACAGTTTCGTTTCGAGGCGTAAGGATTGCTCTTTCCTTGACGAACTCTCTGTCGGTCATGTAGTGCTGAAATTCTGGATAAGTGTAGTCTACTATTTGCTGAATGGTGTCCTGCCCTGCATTTAGCAGTAAATTATTGGGCATTCTAACCACCTCAACATCTCCGATGGAGGAGTAGTTCTGATGACCATTTCCGATTTGCAGAACCCAGTTGGCAAAATCTATCTCCGACTGGTTGAGTCGCATGTTCTGTGTCAATGTATATACACAACAGCTATCCCATATGTATGAACGACTAATGGCCGAGTCAACCGTGTCTTGCCTGGAACCCTTTGGAATGACAGGCAGGACCTGCCTGAAATCGCCGCCTAGAAGGATGGTTTTCCCTCCGAATGGTTTATTCTGTGCAATGGGGTTCGTCGTGGACATTAAATCACGCATCGTTCTGTCTAACGCCTCAAATGCATATCTGTGTGTCATTGGCGCCTCATCCCAGATTATGAGATCCGTCTGTATAATCAACTCGGCCAACATTGTTCCTTGTTTGATGTCACACATTGAATTTTCTTGAATAGTTATCGGAATCTTGAATCGTGAGTGCGCTGTCCTTCCTCCTGGTAGAAGTAGTGCTGCAACGCCTGACGAAGCGACTGGAATGACAATTTTTTTTTCTGATCTGAGTTTTGTTATTATGGTCTTGTAAACATATGTTTTTCCTGTTCCCCCTGGTCCGTAGAGGAAAAAGAGTCGTCCCTCATCATTTTCTATAGAGGCAATTACTGCGTCGAAGACCTGTCGCTGTTCTTGATTGAGTGTAGAATTTAGTTGAAGATGCTCAATGTAATTATCCGCCATGTTGTAACCATTTTCCTCCATCAGCAGGCTGTTGGTTAGCTCTCTCATCACACTTGCTGTTGGAACTGGCATTCCAGGGAAATCTGTTAATGATTTTGAGTTCTGCATTAGTATCCTCTCGATGTCCATTAGAGCATAGTTTTGTAATACATCGTCACTCAGCTGAAGGTCTGCGTGGCGAAAAAGCGTTCGTTGCCTAATTGTAATGTCTTCCGAAAGACTCCTCCAAAATTTGTTCCAAAGACTGAGTGGGTCACCTATCTCGCAATAAAGGAGTAATGTTGCAAAGAGACGACGCAACTGATTTGCTGTAGCCCAGTGAGACGACTCTTCCATTGCTTCATGCCATTCAGAATCTCCGTCCAACAACCCTCTTTTATGGCATGCGTCTTTGAACGTATCCATGACCTCCCCATTTACAGTACGAATATCCTGGAATGATGTCGGCCCTTTTACCATTGTAAGCAGCATTTTCATATAATATATCTCACCGGCTGTTGGGTGTATATTTACAACTCGTCCGAACAGCAGTTCCTTTCTGACGCGGAGTCCAGCATTTCTCTTTGGCCTGCCATACAAATTTTGTTGGAAACTGAACATATGTTAACTCTCTTGCTTCGCGACTGATTTTGTTTGTTTCCATCCATTCCGTTAGCATTGTTTTTGGAATGCCGGCTGCCGAGATTATGTTTTGCAAATCAGCTGAATCATTGAATACCAAGCTTTGCTGACCTTCAAGGTGAAGGGGCAGTCGTTGTATGGCAGGAATTCTGTAGTGGATGTCGAAGGAGAATATCCTCCACATGGCCTCAGAAGCCGAAACATACCTACAATCTAGGTATCTTTTTATCTCGTCTCCTTGGTATGAATGTCTTTCAGATTGTTGCGATCGTTTATTTGCCCCCTCTGCGTCCTCAATGACCATTGTTGCCTTGTCCACACCCTTTGTAATATACTTGAAAAGATATTTGATAGCCTTTGATCTGTTGCACCACTCAACATTGATATGCGCCTTATATTTTTTTAGCAGTAAGATATTGTGAGGCACGACGTAATTGTTGAACATGATAACATCCCTTTTCACGACGTATCTTGATTCATCTTTTCTTCGTCTGTAGCTAACGTTACCAAACTCATCGACAACTGTATTCTCATAGTACCTTTTTGGGAATTTTTTAGTGCACCTGAATTTATCCATGCAAGGGGAGCTTCGTCTGTCAGCACCACAAGGTCCATGCATCATGAATTCTTCTACCAAATCATAGCCCTCCTTGTCATTGTTTTTGTCAGGAATCTCTGCCGAAATTATGTTGTCGACCTCTGCTGGAGTGGGTTCTGAGTCTCTGCCACTGAGCCAAACTAAAACATGCGCATGGGGGAGGCCACGTTTCTGGAACTCAATTGTGTATAGCACTGTAATTTGGCAAAATAACTACTGCAATTATTGTTACGAAGCAAAATGCATACAGATTCCCACATATTGGATAACGTTAACTAATTTTGTTGTTTAATCATTACGAACATTTATGCAAAAGGAAACGTTACATTATCGTGACGTACCTGCTCGACAACCGCCGAAGAATATCCCACTTCGAATGTCTGCCACCAATTGGTCGAGCTTTATCTTAAATATCCTGCACTGGAGGTCTGGCCTGTCATTCGATACATCATTCCCGTATGTTTGCAGGTGGTCAGTTAGTTCTTGCCACTTCGGATTTGCCGTTATAGTTATAAATAGGTGTGGATTTCCATACCATCTGCATAATGCGAGTGCATCGTGATAATTTTCTATCATGTACCTTGGCGACCCTGTAAAAGACGACGGAAGAATTATCCTCTTTCCAAGAGATCGTCCGTCTGTGTCTCCCCTTGAAACAGCATCACAGATGTTGTTGTAAATGTCTGCCCTTAGAGTCTTTTGGTTGTTCCGTATCCAACGCAACCTCTCTTGCTCTATCGTAGTGTATGCATCAACAATGTATTGATGTAAGAGCCTCCCTGCTCGAACTATTCCGTTCGCAGTAGACAGTCTGGTTTGTATCTGGTACGCATAGAATTCCCGCATGGTTGTGTACTCCCTTTTTATCGGAATGTTTGTGGTTGTAGAATATGGAATTTCGTCGTGAAATCCGTCGTCACCATATGGGAACAATAACGGGTATTGCATAGCCATGAAAGAAGGGTGTGTTTCGCTGATTCTTTGCAAATGGCCTGTTCTTTTCTGCACAATGACATCCCTCTGACCAGTCGTGTTAGGTAGATCACCGACTATTAATCCGGCGATTTCTTCAGCAGCTGGCAAGTCATACTGTCTTTCCCTACGTCCACGGCCAATCAGTCGTATAGAAAATTCCGCAGCTTCATCAGATTCGTATCTATCCCTGGCAATTCGGAAAATTTTAGCAAGTTTGTTATTAGCATCTATCATTTCAATGAGTGCAACAACCGTCCTTTTATCCAACTTTTCTGAACTTTCTCTTGTAAGTGTGTTGAGGCGGTTAGAAACTTCGTTCTTTGTGTCATATATGTACAACTGTGCAAATTTCGGCTTCGTTCCTTCAGCTGGGAGCAGAGACCCGATATTATGGTAATTCTGACCGTGTATTCGGAAGACATATGGACCATTTCTCGACTTAACAGATGCATCTACTTTAGCTCCCATAGACGTAAAAGCAAGTATTGAATTATAGACCCGGATAGATTGCCGAAAACCTTGGTCACGTAGCTTGTCCAATAAGTAGGAAGGAGGTGGTTGTGAAGGAGGTAATGATACCCGACCTACGCCGCAGCATATTGTAAAGTTCAAACTGTTGGTCCGTACTTTTTTTTTATGGACTCTGATCTCCACACCAGCGCGCTGCACAAAGGACATTGCAGAAGATCTTCCGTTTTTGACGCGCGAGATTCGTGTAGTCTTTTCTGCATCGTGCTAAGGTTCACTGTACGACATCAGGAAAAACAGTTGAACGAAACAGTTAATGTGAAAGATTCGAAATAAGATATCGACATTGTTTATTTCATTTTTCCGACCATTTAACGCTGAGTTACGTGGTTGCTTCAGCTCCGAACGTGTCGATTTTCCAGGATTGTAGGCAACAGCGTCTCTTCTTACGCGTCCTAGATATTATAAATTATTAAATTGAAATCAATATGAATTAATATACAAACGCCTTATATGATGTCTACCACATAATTAAAGTTACATATAACATTCTTTAACAATTATTATACTTTACATTAGACCGCTGCCATATATTGGCATGCATTTTGTGATTGAACATTTTCGTCACCTGATAAATTTTTTGACCTCATAATTTTGATGCGCTTTTCCCTCGCAATCTTCGCATCAACTCTTGGAGCAGAAGAAATGGATTGTTTTTCTGGATTGGTACCCTTGTCCGGGGCGTAATTTGACGACAAACAGTGTATTGTTGTTTGGTTGCAATATTGACTATCAGCTGTTAACCAAAACAATTCATAGTGTCGACATATCTGTAATGATCAATACACATTAATTTCTATTATTTGCACAGTACCAAGTTTGTTCGTGATTCGATGAAGTCTGTTGCGAATCTCCTCGCAATGGTTCTCTACAATAGTTGCACGCAGGGCAATGGTATTTTCAACTGATTTGAGTCTGTCATCCGTGATGTTCAATTCGATTTGGTGAGTCTGGATATAATAACTGACCTCTCGATCAGTGCTGGAAATTATGTTTGCCATTGAGGTGCGAAGATTGTTCAGACACTGGTTCAATACCGTAGGTAGATCAGTAGCCATATGGTTCCCAAACAATGTAATATTGGCCAAATGCTTCAAATAAAAATGAGATGCAGATTTATAAGTATATCGGGGTTATAATTGGCAAAATTAAAGTGTTGTATGAATGTTTCAATAAAAAACTGCTTTTAAATACAACATTAACACCCATCCAATGTTTCTGTATTTTGAACAACGTGAAAGCAATGCACAACGTTGTTATCATCCGACGATTGACAATCGTGCAATTAATATATTCAATTTTAATTCACTTAATATTGCCGGAAGCCTACATAGTATTATAATCCAGTGTAAATCAGATTAATGAAACTGCGAAGTCAATAAAGAACAATTATTTAACCTATCCAGATACTTGTACGTCTGCAGCAAGCTGGAACAAAGATACCATATCCTATTGGAAGACTTGCAGGACTGTTATGAAACAGAATAAGTTAAATTGTAGGAGCATAATTTTTTTATTCCAAAATATATTAACAACAAAACACAGCAGGAAAGACTAATAGTGTCACACATGCCATTTTATAAAACAAATCAGTCGATGAAATATATATATATCTATATATATATATATATATATGGATTTATTAAATGTATGTAGCTTGTATGGGCTATAATGTTATCAGCCTATTTTTCTTGAACGCACTGGGAAAAAAAAATGAATACCTTCATTGCAAAATTGTATGAATGAAAAACAAATTTTTTAAGTCATACACCCTTAAATATATATGAACACCCTTAAATATATATGAACAATGATATTAATGTTGTCCTTGCGTAGACGGCACTATTTTTGCGGCAAACTTAATATACACACGATATGAACAGCAGATCTTTGTCGGGTTTCTATGGCTAACAATTATTTACCCGTATTACATTCTAAACATTTTAAGTTTTTTAACAGTGATACATCCATTAAATTTCATAAATTGTGTCCAAGTACATCACTTCCATATAGAAAAATAGTAGTTCTGCTGTACAATAAGACACAGAAATCACATAAGAAAATTAACAGATTTCTGCAATACAACATTGTTGCCAAATATGTTTAAAACACATATGTGCCATACAACAATTGACGGGTGATATGTTGAAATAGACAGTGTATGTCCCGTAGCCTGAAATTGTTTGCATTAAGTCATACACCCTTAAATATATATGAATACCCTTAAATATATATGAAAAATGACATTACTGTTGTCTTTGCGTAGACGGCAATATTTTTGCGACAAACTTTATATACACACGATATGAAAGGCAGATCTTTGTCAGCTTTCTATGGCTAACAATTATTTACCCGTATTACATTCTAAACATTTAAGATTTTTAACGGTCATACATCTTGTGTCCAAGTACATTGCTTCCATATAGAAAAATAGTACTTCAGCAGTAGAATAACACACAGAAATCACATAAGAAAATTAACAGATTTCTGCCATACAACATTGTTGCCTTATCTGTTTAAAACACATATGTGCCATACAACAATTGACGGGTGATATGTTGAAATAGACAGTGCATGTCCCCTAGATTGAAATTGTTTGCATGTTAGCGGGATTTTTTTTAATTTTTTTCGTTGAATGTATATGGGAGTGCACATTAATATGACTATGTTCTTCGTATGTGCATGGCAGTCATACAGACTTTTTCCCATGTTCAGTGTATGAAGTGAAACAGTTCTATTTGTTTACTAATTTTCCCTGACGTGGCAGGCTGTGAGCCATAGAAATGTTACTACAATTTCAATTAAAATTAGAGTAATAGTTAAAAAAATGTTTTTCTGTTAAAGCATTTCTTTAAAATATGAATCAATTTGCAAGAGCTTTATGATAATTTAGTACAATATTTTGTCAGTTGTATATACACCAAACAACTTTTTATTAGAAAATTATTAAATGAAGTACAGAAATACTTGTAGAAGAAACTAAATATTGTTGAATACGGCATGGTAACTATGTTGAAATGTCATTGTCTTCCATGTTGTCTTCCTTTATGCTCAATAACTTTATGCCCAATGGTGATGTATCTCGAGAAAGCGCAACATATAATTGTCCATGTATGAAAATTGATTGTGTAAGATATACACCTACCCGTCTTAGACTCTATCCTTCACTCTTGTTTATTTGCATCGAGTAGCGTGAAAATTGTAGTTGGCGAAGTTTGAACGGATAGTCGTGCCTGAGTAAGACTGCACCGGTGCAGACTCTGAATTTCCATGACCACTTGCCAAAGGTGTAAATGTAGCTTTTAACGACTGCAAGCTTGCAAGAGTGATTATAACAGCAGTGTAAGGCTGTAAGGTCTCGAAAGGGTGACTACAACATGTGTGACTATTGCGACACCAGTGTAAGACTGAAAATTTGCACGGTACAAAATTGCAAGACTGCTTGTCTAGTGTGTGATTACAGCTTTTTAAGTTTTTTAACGGTCATACATCTTGTGTCCAAGTACATTGCTTCCATATAGAAAAATAGTACTTCAGCAGTAGAATAACACACAGAAATCACATAAGAAAATTAACAGATTTCTGCCATACAACATTGTTGCCTTATCTGTTTAAAACACATATGTGCCATACAACAATTGACGGGTGATATGTTGAAATAGACAGTGCATGTCCCCTAGATTGAAATTGTTTGCATGTTAGCGGGATTTTTTTAATTTTTTTCGTTGAATGTATATGGGAGTGCACATTAATATGACTATGTTCTTCGTATGTGCATGGCAGTCATACAGACTTTTTCCCATGTTCAGTGTATGAAGTGAAACAGTTCTATTTGTTTACTAATTTTCCCTGACGTGGCAGGCTGTGAGCCATTCTATTTCTTTTTGGAAACCTGAAACAAACTTTGTATGGTTAGTATTCTTCATCAGAGCAGTCATACGTATATCATATTTGTATGCATTCTGATTGAGTGTTAGAAATGTTACTACAATTTCAATTAAAATTAGAGTAATAGTTAAAAAAATGTTTTTCTGTTAAAGCATTTCTTTAAAATATGAATCAATTTGCAAGAGCTTTATGATAATTTAGTACAATATTTTGTCAGTTGTATATACACCAAACAACTTTTTATTAGAAAATTATTAAATGAAGTATAGAAATACTTGTAGAAGAAACTAAATATTGTTGAATACGGCATGGTAACTATGTTGAAATGTCATTGTCTTCCATGTTGTCTTCCTTTATGCTCAATAACTTTATGCCCAATGGTGATGTATCTCGAGAAAGCGCAACATATAATTGTCCATGTATGAAAATTGATTGTGTAAGATATACACCTACCCGTCTTAGACTCTATCCTTCACTCTTGTTTATTTGCATCGAGTAGCGTGAAAATTGTAGTTGGCGAAGTTTGAACGGATAGTTGTGCCTGAGTAAGACTGCACCGGTGCAGACTCTGAATTTCCATGGCCACTTGCCAAAGGTGTAAATGTAGCTTTTAACGGCTGCAAGATGGCAAGAGTGATTATAACAGCAGTGTAAGGCTGTAAGGTCTCGAAAGGGTGAGTACAACATGTGTGACTATTGCGACACCAGTGTAAGACTGAAAATTTGCACGGTACAAAATTGCAAGACTGCTTGTCTAGTGTGTGATTACAGCTTTGGAAGACTGCAAACTTGTAAGGGTGATTACAACAGTATCAGACTATAAGATCTCTCAAGACTTATTACAGCAATGTAAGATTATCTAGATATGCCGCAAAAGTAATCCGACTGCTATATATATTATCATTATTAAAAAGTAAACAGTGTATGACTGTTAAGCTGCAACTGTCATGCACCATATGCACATACCAACCACTGCAAAAGCACATCCTTCCTTACAATTTTTCTTTTTTAATGTTTTTCTTCCGTGCATAAGTTAAAAAATCCGTACTTCCATCGCAGGTTTGCTTCAATCAGTAAACAATGCAAGCACCTATTCCTAAAATCAGAAACAACGGAGCATTCATAGTTCACACAAAGCTTTATCGAGGGGATTGTATTAAGGTACAGATTGCCTGCGAACAAACGTTGAATTCAGCATTGATTCAACCACTTAAGAACACAGATGGCGACTCTCACCGCAAAACTCACATGCCTTGTCCTCCCATACCATAACCGACAAATTTTCCCCAATATGTATTGCAAGAGGGTAGAAAGGAAAACAAACAATAAATTAACAGCAATAACATACAGCATCGCACGCCAACAATTTTTAAAGCGCGTCCAAGCCGCAACAACATCAAAGTCCGTTACAGCAAAGATACGGCCATCAATTAGCAATTCCTCAAAACGGTCAATGCGCAGACGATGAACAGACCCCTGCATCAAGGTATCCTGCAACCGGAGAAAACAAAAAAAAAGATTACCAACCACGGAGAAAAGGAAAACCAATACAAAAGATACAGCGGACCTATTCATCCAACAAAAGGTCAATGCTCATCAAATCCCCATTTTCCTTCAGATTTCGCGCCCTCCAGGAGCGCAACAAACGCACAACAATAGTGGAGCTATCTGCCCTAGGAGTTAATGTATGTAGGAAGCAATAATCTTCGACTCCTGTCATGTACAGGCAATAAGCTAAAAGAGGTTGATAATGATGTGAAGATAGCCGGAAAAATGCAACCTATATATAGCAACTGAATGACTTCACGCCCGTCCACATTCACAACTCTTAATTCTTGTGCCAACGAATCTGATATGGCAAGCAAACACGCCCGTAAAGCCTGCATGACTGCCATCCACATACAAAGTTTCGATTGGACTACCTGTCCTCTTTATTATCGTACTAAATGCACATACAAACAGCACTCATGCATGATTCGAGTACATTAAATTCAGCGAAGTCTTAATTTTGGGACAGTGAACCTGGTCTAGTAAGTGAATGACTGCTTAAAACCTCTTAGACTGCCATACACATACACGCATGTCCACATTCACGACTGCAAATTCCATGCAAACACTTGCATCAAACATGTATGACCGCCATCAATTCCCTGCATGACTGCCATGCACATACACAGAACATGGACATAGTAATCTGCGATGCCATACACATTCAACGAATACAAAAATAATCTTCACATTTTCCGATAGGGGGGGGAAATTGTTGCCATGTGTCATCACAATAGGGTCCCTATCCTACTTTTATATTATATAGATTATTAGACCCAAGGAATTGTGATTGAATACCTTGAATCTCACCTAATTTAATTTTTGTGTACGTAATTATTGTCCAATACCAGACAGCCGTTTTATCAAGATTCTTTGGAACTTTGGGGTAAATGACGAGATGAGAAAACACATAAACGACAATACTAGTTCATTTTTCTGATTAATAAAATTCATAATATACGAAGTACGTAACCTTCTGTTTCTAGAAGGTCATCATATTTCGAGAGCTGCAATAGTAGTTATTATTACTACAGCCTCCAGTTTTGACCAATTTCGATGTAAAATAATTCGGGTAGTTTGCAGTCTCTAATTACGAGCAAAACGTAATAAACGCAAGTAATTCAACAGTAAATAAACAAAAGTAAATTAAATCTCCTGAAGAAAAGGTTCACACGTGAGCCTCTGCAGCACGTGCCGGTGAAGTCTAAAACCCAAATCAAATCCTATCCTAATTCCTATCGGATCATCACCATATTCTACAGCAGAACAATTTTTTTCTTTTAAAATTAAAAATTATATAATTAATTACACACCCTTTGATTCCTCGACGAACCACTCCTAACCAGCCACGTCCTCTCATCTTCGTCCACCATCTGCCGATCGTCGCCGTTCATCTCCGCATCCACCTCCGACGGCTCAGATTTAACGGCGTCGCCACCAGGCTGTTGCAGCTGCAGATCCACCGTCATCGTGTCGTCGGAGCTACAGCCGGCGCCGTCGCTTTCTCTGCCGCGCTTCGTGCCTATCGGTACGCCGAACAGCCTCGCGCTTATCTCCTCCGCCGCACACTTAATACTGTTGTTCTCGTCGGCGCCGTCGGAATCCGGCGACCGGAGTTTCATCTCGCGGTAGAAGCCCGTCATGGGGAGGAGATCCAAGGGTTTTAACTTACAGTTTTGACCTTGCGCCGGGCGATGGCGATCGGCTCCGCCGTCGTCGGACTTGAAGTTGGACATCAAAGCGTAGATGTTGTTGCAGAGGCTTTTCATCTGAGTCAACTCTTTTTTGAGAAGGGCGTTTTCTTTGCGGAGGCGTTCGTTCTCTCCAATGAGTTCCGCCGTGGTGCCGGCGAACTCGCGGGCGGAGTTGGAGGAGATTGCCTGTTCATCGCCGGAGTCAGACGGAGAAATCGTGCGTGGGAAAGGAGGTGGCGGTGGAGGCGGGGTCGTGACGGCGGAGGGAGGCGGCGTTCCGGCTACGGCGATGCACTGTGGAGGCGGTGATGCCTGAGAGCATACTTTCCGTCGCTGGATATCGCAGAGGAGCTTTTTCTCGCCACGGCGAAAGCAATCGTTGGAGAATTCCCATCGATCGGGGACGACTTTTCTGAATCCCTAAAGTCATAGATGTGTTGAACAAACACAAATCATCACAGATTCATTTCACACAGAAAAAAAAAAAAGGGAAAACGAAGGAAATCAGTCACACCAAAAGGCAGAACTTCTTAGAAGTGAATCAACAGAAGCTTCAACACACGCACACAAAGAGAAAACTTCAACGCAAAAATCAGATACGCACCAAAAGATTAAACGGTATCAACAAAACATCTCCTAAATTGAAGCTGAATCCACTCAATTAAATGAAAATGGAAAAAGAAAAAGAGTGCGAAAGACGTTACGTAAGTGTTGAGCTGGCGAACGAAGCTGGAGAAATTATTGTGCTTGAAATACTTGGGAAGCAAATCTCTGGCAAATTCCGTCGGATTCCATACGACGAACGTAGATCCGTCGTCGTTCCACGAGATGACGTCATCGATCTCAGGGTCGTCGACGAGCTGGTACGTCTTCGTCAGAAACGGCGTCGGAAGAGACCTCGACGCATCTCCGGCCATTGGAACCCCCACGATCCGCCGTCCGCCGACGCACGCACCACCTGAATCAACATCGCACAGAACCAAAAATCAAGGCCGATAATCAACCAACAAACATACGATACGAAGACAGAACGAAAACGAAAACGTTTAACAATACCGTACGCAGAAACGCTCTACGTCAATCAACAATCGAGCTCTAGGAATCCTACGCTTAGATCCGCCAGTGCACGTACATTTTCTAGAAGTTTCTTCTGATGGAGATGAGTTTTGTTTATTTCCAGGGAGAGAGAAGGAGAGGTATATTCCGAAGGAATGCATAGAAATTAATGGGAAAGAAAGAGAAAGTTAGAAAAAAGAAAAAACGTGAAGGAAAGAACGAGAAGCTTCAGCGTGGGGTATTGTATAGTGACGTGGCGTTAGGATATAGACGTAGTTATTTTTGACAGCTCATTATGTGGAAAATTCTTAACACGCTTTTTTGACTACAATTGATTTTTTGTTGGATATTGATCGAATAAGATGAGTATATAATAGGAAGCTTTTATGTCAATTATTTAAAAACAATACTATGAATATTTCATCAATAATGATTAAGAAAGATCCTTTTAAGGAACTTCGTATGCTTGTTTTAAATTTTATCCATTTCAGCATTGATTTATTTCTCTATAGTACGCTCACACACATTCTAGATTCGGAGACAAAGTGCACAAGGAAACAAGCAAGTTTGTTTATGTGGTTGAAAACTGTACTCATCCGAAAAGATTACGAGGTCCCCGGTTTGTATTTGTATGTAGGGAAGAAAAATCAAATCGTACAATGGAGAAACATGTTTCATTTAATGGGCTTATTTCAATTCCTTATCTCTAGAAGAACACACATATATAAATATATATATCTTATATTAGTAAAGAAATGTAGGGTCCTCGTATGCTGCCACATGTTCCATAATAATTAACTACAAATAGATTATAATAAAAACTACCAACTAGTATCACTCTATCCACTATAAATAGTTATTTATTAATATAAAATAATTATAGATAGTTAACCCGAATGCACGGGTAATAAACTAGTATAAATATATATATATATATATATATATATATATATATAAGAATAAATATACACAAGGATGAGATCTTGACATATATATATAAGATAAGAATAAATAAACTTACACAAGGCTGAGGTATTTCCTAAGCCGTCGAGGTTGATCCCTAGAAGTAGGATACCAAACAAAACACATTTTATTAAGCTCATAAGCTGTAAGCCTGGATTGTAAGGCCAATTGAAGTCCAATACGATAAGTTAGGAAAATTGGCCAAGAACTTGGAAACTTATCCTATAAATTCTTATCAGATCCACAAAAATTAAAAAGATAGGTGCCAATATTAAAAAGATGATACATTGTGAACTCTTATCTCATAATAGATCAACTTCTCCTGTACTAAAATTTCAGGGATGCAAATTCCGGTCAAGGAAAGGGATGAATGAAAGAATTACAACGCAACTTAGTTATTCCTTGTATCCTGAGAAATTACTGAACAATATACACACGCACACAAACACAGACGTTGTGAACTTCATTTCTGAGGATTATGTTTTTACGACCAAATCAAAAATTGCATCACGGTGAGAGAGTTTGGCATAGACATAAGACTATCAAAGTGCATCAATCTCAGACCCAATTAAAGAAACTCAATTTGGATGGAAAAAAAACAAGATAGTAAAAAAACAAACTCTTCTGTGCAGCCGCTTCACCATTGCAGGTCTGCTCCTCACGGCTGCTTCAAATTCGACCCCATTAGCGCGGGACTACAGAGCTCAGTGCATTGGCCTTTTCTTTCGCAAGTGGTTGAGATCCTGCAATGAAAATCCATGGATTTTAGTTCCTAATCACTACTCTGTAGTGTCGGAGAAGAACAGCGAGTCATATATGCATTCAAGACCAGTTCCGAAATAAGAACGCTGAGCAGAATCACACAGGAATTTGTCTATTCGAGAAGTGACAAATCTTTTCGAGCATGATACTACAGACTTCACGTAAAATGGTAATGAAACCTTATCATCGATCGGCAGCATAAAGACTAACGATCAGTGTATGTTTGTTTATACTCACTAGAGATGAGGGCTTTGGGCCTAGTCTTAAACAAGATTTTGTGGCGAACAATCCCAACCACATCGAGTTCCACTCTCGACGAATTTACATTATCGCCTTCACCCAACTCCATTTCATCACCAAGTTTTATCTTCTTCAACACTAACAGAGGCTTTTTAAGGCCCACTTTTGTCCCTGTCAGCTCATGGTAGCCTATGGTAAAGGTATAAGTTTCCTGGGAAAAAATAGAAAGCAAGATGAATATGAAAAAAAATGCGGGAACATTCATCCAGATTTTTTTGGACGATGAGAAGGCGTAAGTTGAGGAGAAGAAAAAATTGTAACAAGGAAGTGTGGACTTCAATCAAACACACGAACAACTCTCGTTCACGCAAGTGAAAAGGAACCGACAAGAAGCGGCAAGATGCTTCGAAATTAAACGAACACAACGTCGATTCAATGAGGATTTTTAGCGCGTACTAAGAACCTGTGAAGAAGGACGGCACAAGACGCCTATAGGTAGGTTTAGGAGGCGATTGTCAAACGAAGGTTGGGCTTCAACAACTCCTTGTAACTCGATGATTGCCCATTCTCTACAGTTTGTTCCTCCACAGCTGCACTTAACTCTGATCTGCATCTTTTTACCGCGTGATGATTGTAATTCCTCCGCTGAAATCGGGAATATTTAGGGCTAATAATTTCTCAATTTGGGCAGAGTGGATTTTGGCGGCAAAAGGACGATTAAGAAACGCTGTCGTTTTGTGGTGTATTTTCTCCTTTCTTTTTTCTGTTTATTTAAAGAAGTAATGAACTCAAGAAACGTTTAATAGAACTTCCTTATATTGATTGATTCAGGTGCACCGTGAAGCAAATCCTATGATATTTGAGTGATGCCGCCGAAAAATGGATCTACCGCGTTGGACGGCTAACGAGCGTTTCCCGCCTTAATTCAGCCGCGAATACTGCTTGGAGACTTGAAAACAGGGTAAGGTTTGGGGGTTTGCCCTCTTGCCTAGGTCAAGAGGGTATTTTCCATGTTCCAGGCGTGAAGTAGCATAAAAATGGTGTGTTCAAGTGTGTGCGTGAGTGATAAATTTAGCAGAGTAACGGTAGGATACGTAAGAAATCGATACCTGTTCTGGGCGGGACTTGCAGTCTTTATAGGAGATCTGAGTTGGGGCGGTTTTAGGGCAGTTTCACCCCTTTACCGTTTCTCATGGACTCGGCCACTGCCTACCCACGATGGCACGTCTTCATAATGGCCTCTATTATGGGCAGTTGCTCGTCGCCTATTCACAAAGTGAAGATCGTGGCAGTTTCTTGTGTGGGAGGCCAAAGTTTCTGATTGCCCCCGGGCCTCGGTACAACCACCCGAGGGTTTACTAATTTGCCCCCGGGGCTCGGGAAACTGACCCGAGGGTTAACTAATCCCTTTGCTAGAGGGTCTTGTGTAGTTGTCCTCAGGGCCGAGGGTCATTTTGATGTCCTCGAGGTGCTTCTGATGTGGGCTCTCCATTGCTGACCTGGGTCCTTCCTCTCGGGAGTATTCCTGACGACCCGAGGCCTCGTGGGGGTATGGCTTGTTCTTTAGGTAAGGTGGTTATTTGCTAGTTGAGGCGGGTCGGGTATTTCGCCGTGGGGTCCGTAGGATCCGAGGGTAACAATAGTCCCCCCTTCAAGTAGTCCAAAAGAGTAGTGAATTTTGGACGTCTAGTTTTGTTGCTGCGAAATGTGTGACCCGCCGATGTACTCGAGGGTTGTTGTGGTGTTTGGTCAGGCCGAATCGCTTTTGGAGCGAATCCCTCAATGCCTCTGGGTTTTCTGAGAATCGCTTCATCTTCCGTGCCACGTGTCGTTATTTCACTGGATGGTTCCGATGGGACGTCTGGGCGGGAACTCTGGCGCGCGTTCTGAGGTTGACGCGGATCGTGGTTTTGTTGGCGTGGATCGACGCGGCCCGTTGATATCATAACGATCCAAGGGCTCGGATTAGGCGTAAGGGGCCTATATATACCCCACTTCTTTCCTTCATTGTCTTTTCTTCCGCTTTCTCTCACTATTCTCTCTCTACGCGAAGTTCCCGAGTTCCCGAGCCTTCCTGCCCTTCCTTCCGAGCTTTTTAGGTTTCTTGTAAGTATTTCTTCTCTTAGCTTCTTTTTCTGCCTAGCCATGTCTTCTAATTCCGGTGAGAGTTCCCATATTGCTTCGGGTAGTTTTACTGGACGCTCAGGGGGTTCGGTTAGTAGTAGTTCTTTCGATAGTGGTAGGTATTCTTTTGAGGGTTCTGGTAGTCCTGTAGTTAGCGTGGGGGGTAATGTACGGGAGAACGCAGGAGAGACTCGGGGTAGTCCCTCGAAGGTAGATTCTGTAGATTTTGAGGCCACCCAGTCAGCCCCAGTTGCCCCCCGACCCGACTCCCGGTTGCCAGAGAACCCGTCCCTCCCTGCGAGGACGACTTTCTCGGCCCGGGAGCTTTCCGTCGGGCCTTCAGTGCCTGGGTGAAGGAAGTCGAAGCTTTTCGGGCGAGTCGTCCCGGTATCCGTTGGCATCAAATCAAGGTTTCTACCTTTAAGACCTCTGATCTCCCTAAGTTAGAATCTCTTTCTGGTATGCCCCGAGATTTTGAAGTTAGAATCCCTTCCCCTACAGACTTAGCTAGTTCCCCTCCCGAGGGGTTTGGTACATATTTTCTTGACCAAGTAGAAATGGGCCTTAGGTTTCCGATCCCCCGAGTTCTTGTTGACATCTGCAAATATTTCAGTATTTCTCCCGCTCAGTTACCTCCAAATTCTTTTAGTCTTCTTCTTTCTATGGCTGTTATTTTGAGCCATCACCGTTATGCCCCTTCAGTCCCTATGCTCTTGGCCTTCCTGAGGCTAAATAAGAAGGAAGAGGGAAAATTTTTCTTTTCCCCTACCAGGAGACCCGACCTTATCCAGGGTAATCCCTCTTCTCATAAGGGCTGGATGAGCAAGTTTTTCTTTGTTAGACCCTCGGCTGATAGTGCCGAGAGAGAATTACTTCCCTTCTCTTGGAACGATAACGCTTCGACCTCCAATCCACTTTCCCCCGAGCCTTCTGCTCGGGTAGAGACATTCCTGGGCAAGGTGGGTAGAAGCCAGTATTATGCCAAAAAACTCCGTAACGAAGAACTTCTCTGTGCCCACGGGTTCTCTTCAAAAGCCGTTCTCCTCACCCGAACCATAGGTATATAGTAAGACTTCCATTGTGCCCTCGATCTGATTTTTCGCACTTCTAATGTCTACTCCTTCCTTGCAGCTGAAAGAATGTCTCTCGCCGAGGTCATCGCTATTGCCGACGAGGGGCCGCTCAGAATACCCGTTCCAAGGGTAAGGGCAAGGTCCATGCTTCCTCCTCGGGGGTAAAAAAGTCTGCGTTGAAGAGAACTGCCCCCTCTCAAGGAGGGTCTTCGTCGAAAAAATCCAAGTCTTCATCGGGTCAGCCCGCTTCTTCACCTTCCGGGGGTCACACAGCTCTAGGTCGGGCGAAACAGCCTAACTTCTTCGATGGTCCTACCTATCAGGAGTGTTGGGATTTCCCTCGGGAGTTCCCCAATGAGGCCAACCGGAAGCATAACCGCGAGCTTTCTTACAACGATCTTAGGAGCGTACTCGCCGTCTCCCTCGGTCAAGTAAGGAGTTTTACTTACAAGTCTACTTATAAGGCTTCTACTGTTTTGGCGTTTACGAGTAGCGATTGTGGGACAGAGTCTGTCTGCGAGCGCCGAGGCCATGAGGCGTGTTTCCCACCTCTCTGAGCGAAACCGGGTGCTAACCCAGACCGAGGCCGATCTTCGTAAGAGGATCGGAGAAATGGAAAACGAGGCCGCGGAAGCCGTCAAGCGGGAGAATGAGCTGAAGGAAGATGTTGAGGAGTTCCAACGCCAGCTTTCCAAGTCCGAGGTCGCCCGAGTCGCGGAGCAGCAGAAACGAGATAAAGAGCTCGCAGAGGATTACGTCCCCAAACGGTATCATCTGAATGATATGAAGACCTTCTTCATATGGGGCTTCTACGGGTGCATCTCCGAAGTTCGAGCGCATGGGTATAGTCGGGAAGATCATCCCTTCAAGTTCCTGAATGCCATCAGGACCCTGAAGGAGGCCCCTTCTGGTGGCTATCTGCCCGAGCCCCGAGATGAGTGCGGTCCTTCGAGGACGCCGATTGCGCGGGTCCCCGCGGCCACTGTGGCTGAGCCTCAATTCGAGGAGATGAGGGGAGCTTCGGGGGATGAAACCCAGGGGAGCGCTGAGCGTGCGGAGGTGCGCCTGGGACTTGTTGGGGAAGAAACTCGCGAGGAACAGGCCGAGGTAGTTGGAGCCGAGGTTGAGGTAGTAGTTGCCGCTGAGGAGCCCAGGGAAGTTGCCGGGGATGCTGATCAGGCCGGTTCGGCCGTTTAGATGTTTTCTTTTCCTTTTCCGTCTTTGGGGATGACTGTAATGAACCCTATTATATATATAAATATATTTCCTTTCTGTATGAACATAGCCCTTCGGGGCACAATATCTGAATGCAATGCCTTCGGGCTTTTCTTTTTATGTTTCCACTTCTCTATCTTCCTATTTTCGCTGATGAAGTATGTTGCCTCGGGTCCTCTAACCCAACCTTACTGGCACTATTCCACTATTAATACCTCATGTCCCGGGGACTTTGAGTGTGTCTGGATAGGGGCTAGTTTTCCGGTAATTGCCCACCTGAGGAATTAACCGAAGGGTCCTCAGGTCCTTGGTGAATACACCCGACCACCATGATGAAACTTTCGAGTATCCATCTCGAGGGGCACGATACCCCGAGGCACTTGTGGTTGAGGGCTGTTCAGAATTGGTCATCCGTCCTTCCTAAAAAATCGCGAATCTGGCCTAAGCGTTCCCGAATTCTCCTGAGGCAGTGTATCCGCTAATTTAGCAACGGCTACTTCGGAACCTGGTCTGCCCGGAGATTCGGTGAAAAATCCCAAGAAGATCGTTGATTGAGTCATATCTAGCCGTTTTAACTTCAAACTAGTTGGCTTCCTTCTCAAGTCTGACCTCCCACTATAAATATAGGAGCCCTCTTGCCTTCATTTTCACCGCTTTTTCGTTTTTGCTCTTATAACCCCTTACTTGTGCTCCGTGATCCCTTAAGCTCCTCATGGCTTCTTCTTCCTCTTCCAAGGGTAAGCGTGTTGCTGCCTGTTTTCCTAAAACAGAGCATGTTCCTTTCGATTTTGGTGGTTCTTCGAGTCTTCGCTTTGACTCGGGCATAAAGCCCGACCCGGCTTCCAGCGTGAAGTCGCCGATCCCTCGAGGAGATGATGAGGATAAAAGTTATCGTAAGAACTTAGCCAGGTGGCCCGCTAAGCGGAGGAGGCTCGATCCAAGGTGAACTTCCCGTGGTATCAAATAAAGGTGTCAACCCTCAGCCCCCCGCTGCTTAGGGAATGCCTTGAGAAGGCCAGGATTCCTTCCGACTACGAGGTCCAGCTGCCTGGACCCTTGCAAGTGGCATCTTCGCCTCCTACTGGCTTTTTGACATTCTTTACTGACCAAGTAGATATGGGGCTGAGGTTTCCCATACCCTTTTTTCTTCTTGACCTTTGTGAAACCTTAGGCATCTCCCCCGGCCAGATATTTCCTAACTCTTGTAGCTTGCTACTAGCTCTGGCTGCCGTCGCTCGCAGACTTAGTTTCCCTCTTACCACTGAACTGATCCTTAATTTCTTCCGTGTGTGCGAGAGGGATGTTGGCAAGTTTGTTTTTGTCCCTTCTACTGATGTCTTTCATGACAACTTTGTCGCTACCAAAGGATGGATGAACAAGTTCTTCTATGTACGTCCTTCGCCCCAGCACCGAGATCGCCGGTTCTCCTTACTTCAGTGGCGAGATCACTATCAAGCTTCGGGTAATGACCCCGACCTGTTACAGGCATTCATGGATCGGGTCGATGGCCGAAGCTTCTCTGTGAAGGAGTTGGTATCTGACGTTCCTATCGGGGTGGCTGCTTCTCCTCGCGTTCTAGGTATGCTCTTCCTTAGTTTCCATTCATTGACTCTTTCTTCCTTGACTGTTTTTTTCTTCAGTAAGCGATGGTTCGGGTGTCCTGCCCGTTCTGGCTGTTCGTACTAGAGGTGTCTCGGTACGTGCACGTAGGGAGTGTGGTGAGCCTTCAGTAGATGTTCTCGAAGGTGAGGCGTCGACTCCACGTCAAGAGGTGGGGCGACCTAAGCGAGCATCACCTCCTACGCCCCCTGCTTCCTCGCGTGAAGGTCCTTCTTCACCCCGACCTTCTCTTCACCCCCCTTTCCTGTTGGAGAAAGATGAGGAATCTTCTCTATCTTATATGATGAACTTCCTTACTCCTGAGGAGAAGGGCTTCGCCAAAGAGCTATCTGATGGTCGTTTCTGGAAGGAGTGGGGCTTGTCCCTTGGTCAGGTAGATTCAGTTTTTTCCTTCTTTGATCGAGTATTCGTTTTGATTTCTTTTTTTTGTCTTCAGGCTTATTCCTTGTCTTGTGAGGGGGTTCGGCGATATCGCCTTCAGCAGAAAATGACTGAGTCAGCGCGGTCTTGCAATGTGGAGATGACCATGCGAGTCAGTGAAGAAGCTCAAGAGGTGGGTCGCTTGAAGGATCAATTGGCCAGGGCTCAGTTTGAGGTCGGCAAGCTTCGCCAAAAGCTTCACTCGGAGCGAGAAATCCGTCGCAGTCGAGAATATCAGCCCAACCCTAAACTGGTCCCTGTGGAGAAGGTGTCCGAGGCGGCCACCATGTACTTCAATTTCGGATTTCAGGGGTGCTTGTCTCAGATTAGGGCGAATGGCTTTCCAGAAAATGCACATCCCTTCAGTTTCCTAAATCCTGAGGCGGCTTTTATGGCCTTGGCCCCTCGGCGTTCTCCGCCGAAGCCAGTAAAGGGGAAAAGCCTTTGGGATGAGTTTGAGCTAGACAAGGGTAGCGATGCCTCTCGAGGAGGCGGTCCAGCCGAGAAGGATTAGTCTGATAATGTTCTTTGGGGTTTAGTTTTTAGTCTTCGTTTTTCCTTGCTTTCCGTAGATGCTTTTGCTTCCTAACCCTCCTATTTATCTGTTGTACATTTGAAGTATCGTATAAATAAAGGATTTTTAGTTACCTGAATATTGCCTCTTGCTTGATTGCCTGATGTCCCCACTTCTGTTCTTGTCCAATTTGTATTTTTCAATTGCGGGAGGAGTGAGGTCTCTTGCCCTGGGCCGAGGGCGTCCCCCCGATCCAAGGAGAGCCTCGGCGATCTCATGGGATGCTTATTTGCCTCCCATCTATATAGAGGTGGCGCTGCCTCGCGTAGAGGCGTATCGATATGAGTGGTTTATATTACCCGAGGGTTTGTTGTCCCGAGGGGCCTTCTTTGCCTTTAGCTTAGATAAAGGTGGCGCTGCCTCGCGTAGAGGGATAGCAATGTGCGCAAAAATATTCTCCCCTTGGGGAATGTTTCAGCCTCTCGTAGAGGGATATCAATGTGCGCGGTTTATGCTACCCGAGGGGAGTTGTCCCGAGGGGCCTTCTTTGCCTCTAGCTTACATAGTGGTGGCGCTGCCTCGCGTAGAGGGATATCGGTGTGCGCAAAAATCTTGCTTCCCCTTGGGGGAAGAATGTCTCAGCCTCTCGTAGAGGGAATTCAATGTGCGCGATTGATATTACCCGAGGGGATAGGTCCCGAGGGGTTTGAAGTGATTGCCTTCCTAGGAGATGGAATGTCTTCTACCCGGGTCTTCGTGTCTTTCAATACTTTAAGTTTTTGCTCGAACGTTCCTCGTACAGAAAGAAAGTAAACTTCCTTAATAACTTGGTATAGCTTACATCTCAAAGCGATAGAAGCAAGCTAGAAAAGTAATATATGAAAACCAAAGGAAACAAATGCATAATGAGGGTACCCCCCTCTAGGGATAATACTTCCGCAATTTGCGGGCGTTCCACGGACGATCGAGCTGTTTTCCACTGGCGTCCTCAAGGTAGTAAGAGGCTTCTCCAACTTTTCTGACGACGCGGTCGGGTCCTTCGAACTTAGGCTCTAACTTCTTTCTCCCTTCTTGGTTCAGGATCTCTTTCATCACTAAGTCCCCTTCCTCATATTTCTTGCCTAGGACTCAGCGATTGTAGGACTTAGTCATCATCCTCTGGTAAGCGGTCATCCGGATGGCGGCTCTCTCTCTTCCTTCCTCGATCAGGTCGAGGTCTTCAGCGCGGAGTTGATCATTGTCTTCGGGGTAAGTGAGGAGTCGGGCACTTTCCATGCCGATTTCCGCGGGCAGCACTGCTTCGCTTCCATAAACCAAGCTGAAAGGGGTCTCACTAGTTCCCTCTCGAGGCGTAGTTCGGTATGACCAGAGGACACTTTGAAGTTCATTGAACCACGATTTATCAAGCCCCTCAAGTCGGGTCTTCAATCCTTGTACGATGGTGCGATTGGTCACCTCCACCTGGCCGTTGCTTTGAGGATATGCTACCAAGGTGAAGATTTGTTCTATTCCGAGTTCGTCGCACCACTCCTTTAGTTTTTTTCCACTGAATTGACTTCCATTATCGGATACCAGTCTCCTCGTTATCCCGTAGCGACAGATGATATTTTTCCAGATGAATGCTGTGATGGCTGCCTCGGTGATCTTGGCCATGGCCTCGGCTTCAACCCACTTCGAGAAGTAGTCCACAGCTACCAGCAAGAACTTCTTTTGAGCAACGTTTCCAGAGAATGGTCCGACGATATCGAGTCCCCATTGATCGAAAGGGCATGGGGATGTCACCGACTTCATGGCTTCCGCGGGCATTCTTTGCAGGCTTGCGTGTTTCTGACAACTCAGACAACTTCGGACTGTTTTCATGGCATCTCCCTTCATTGTTGACCAGAAGAATCCTGCGAGGAGTGCCTTTCTCACCAACGCCTGACTCCCGATGTGGCTCCCGCAGATTCCCTCGTGAATTTCCGAAGGACATATTCCCCCCTTCCTTAGAAACGCATCGGAGGAGAGGTCAGACGAAAGATCTTTTGAACAGTGTCGTGTCGATCAAGGTGAAACGCTGAGCCCTTCGCACCCGAGCTAAGGCTTTATCCTCGGGAAGGAGTTTGTGGCGTAGGTACTGGTAAATCTCGTACCTCCAATTTTCTTGCGCTATATCTGGATCGGGCACATTTTGGTCTTCGACCTGCCAGATGGTTAGGACCCTTCCTTTTTCCTAGAGTGGTCCGATGGCGCTGGCCCACTTAGTTATTTGGTCTGCCTTCTCGTTCTGGGCTCGGGTGATTAAAATGATCTGGAGTTCTTCGAAGCCTCCCTTGATTTCCTCGAATGCCTTGACGTACTTCTCTAAATTCTGGCCCTTGATGGCAAAGTTTCCTTCCAACTGTTGGACCACGAGTTGAGAGTCCGAGTGCACCACCAAGCGGGTGATTCCCATTCTCCGTGCTGCTCGAAGTCCAGCAAGTAGTGCCTCATACTCTGTCTCGTTGTTTGATGCTTTGTAATCTAGCCTAATGGCCAGGTTGGTCTCTTCCCCCCAAGGCGATATGAGAAGTATCCCGACTCCATTTCCCGAGCTGCAGGAGGAGCCATCCACGAACATCTTCCATATCTCCTCGAGACCATCTCCGACCATCTCCACCATGAAATCAGCCAAAGCCTGCGCCTTGATTAGGGGTGTTCAAACGGTAATTACCGTACCGTACCGTACCGAACTACCGGTAACCGAATTTTTCGGTTATGAATATATCATACCGAATACCGAACCGAAGTTATTCGGTTCGGTTCGGTAATAACCGAAGCAATTCGGTTATTGTCGGTAAATTACCGAGAAAACCGAAGTAAATTAAAAAAAAACGGAAAATGGCTAAAAAATGAAATAAAGCCATAGACTAAGCAGAAACCATTCAGCAGAGACCATACTCGACAGTAGAAACCATAGACTAAGCACAAACCATTTAGCAAAAGTGCAAAAATCAACCGCAATCATAGTTTGGACAAAGCCACAAAACAACCATTGATTTAGAGAAAAGTAACAAAACAGCTGTGACGCCCGGGCCGATGAGGGCGGGGAGTGATCGTCGGTGCCAGAGAGGTGCACGGACAAGGAGCGGCTCCTGGCAGGCTTCTAGGCGAAGGGGTACGTGAACGAACCGATCCGACACCCGTATGAGAGGGGATCCTGAGACTGACAATGTATGGGCGTGTCAGGCTAAGAATCGTATAAGGGAATTGATAGTACTACTCATATCACCAAGGTCGACCTACTTTTTCGGGAGTCCATCTATAGAAACTCCGAAGTTAAGCGTGCTTGACTTGGGGCAATATAGGGATTGGTGACCCCCTGGGAAGTTTCTCAAGGTGCGTGTGAGCAAGTGCACGAAGCACGCTAAAAGGTTAAATGGTGGTACAGTGGGGCCAGACTATCAGTCGGAGTGTGGTGGGCCCAACCCCACTAGTCCCGGTAGGGACCGAAGCTATAGTGACACCCGGTATGGGACGGGTTGTTACAGGTGGTATCAGAGCACAACCTCTCGCAGTACGGTGCTGGTTCGGGGACGAATCAGGCGAAAGCTGGTGGGCATGTGACGCCCGGGGCCGATGAGGGCGGGGAGTGATCGCCGGTGCCAGAGAGGTGTACGGACAAGGAGCGGCTCCTGGCAGGCTTCTAGGCGAAGGGGTACGTGAACGAACAGATCCGACACCCGAATGAGAGGGGATCCTGCGACTGACAATGTATGGGCGTGTCAGGCTAAGAATCGTATAAGGGAATTGATAGTACTACTCATATCACCAAGGTCGACCTACCTTTTCGGGAGTCCATCTATAGAAACTCCGAAGTTAAGCGTGCTTGACTTGGGGCAATCTAGGGATGGGTGACCCCCTGGGAAGTTTCTCAGGGTGCGTGTGAGCAAGTGCACGAAGCACGCTAAAAGGTTAAATGGTGGTACAGTAGGGCCAGACTATCAGTCGGAGTGTGGTGGGTCCAACCCCACTAGTCCCGGTAGGGACCGAAGCTATAGTGACACCCGGTATGGGACGGGTTGTTACAACAGCAAAATGTATTTCCCAACAGTTGCTATCTCCATTTCTTGATACGGTTGCAAAAGACAGTGACAGCCACCACTTCATTCTTGAAAGCTATCATAAGCCGATTATGGTTGATTCTGCGCCGATACTCGAACACAGCTCTTATAAAACAAAAAGAAAAAACACAATAAACATATAGAGAAATAGATATATGAAAAATTGAAAAACATACAAGAACAAAAAATGTGACAATACCTTGTTCGATTTTTTGAATTGAGTCGTAGTCCTCCTCCACCGATATTGTTGGAGTTCTACGGAGCCAATCTTGACAACAAATCAAAGATTGGGCCACTTTGGTGTTAGAGAAGCTCGAAAGTCATCAATAACTCGACCCCCGGTGCTAAAGGTAGACTCCGAAGCAACTGTAGATACTGGCATAGCGAACACATCACGAGTCAATATCGATAAAATAGGAAATCTTACGCTATGCAATTTCCACCACCCAATGATATCAAACTCCACCGTATCATCCTCCGCTCGTTCGCTTAAATAGACATCCACCTCTGATTGGTTTAAACCACCACTTTGTGATAACAACTCTCGATAATCCTGTCGATAACCCCTCGCCACCTTTCTTGAATTCTGATTTTCACCACCCGATGCAGAAGCACTCGTGTTTCTCGAAGAAGAAGACGTAGATAATGTAGATGAAGAGCTTTTCTTATAATCTTCAAACATCTCATAGAGAGCATTCTTTGCCATGTTTGCAACTTCCTCACCACGACCAACCCCATATATCTTCTTTAGGACAAATTGAAGATAACTAAACTTATGACAAGGGTTAAGCAACAGCCACAAATATCAACATATTCATTTTCTCTATATTTCCCCAATACTTGTCGAACTTTCCTTTCATACCTCTTGACATGGAAGCTATGATATCATCATCACTCTCGGCCCACTCTTTCAACAACATGTCCATTTCACTAAGTTCATCTAAAAAAGTGTTAGATGTCACATACAACAAACCAGAGACTCGATTCGTGAAATCATAAAAATGCTTCAACACTTTCACCAACCCTTCAACAATAATCCAATCTTCTTTTTCAGGTAGGCCAATCTTCCCATGAACCCCATCGGGCATAAAGTCATTACGAAAATCAGAATCATAAATATTGTACCTGTCAAACACTCCTTGGAACACCACCGCGGTCTCTAGCATTGTAAACACAGAGTTCCATCTTGTTGGAACATCTAAAGAAAGGAATTTCTTGCTCTCAGCTTTCTCTTCAATAGAAAAATCATTAAATTTCTTCATTCTGGAAGGTGATTGCCGCACATAACGAACCACCGTACGAACACGTTCCACCGATTGATTCATTTCTTTGAGTCCGTCTTTAACAACAAGATTAACAATATGCGCCACACACCGCATGTGCAAAAATTTCCCTCCACATATTGCCTTGCCCCAACTAACGAACCTCCTTCTCAAGTAGCTAACCATAGAATCATTCGAAGAAGCATTATCAACTGTAATGGAAAAGATCTTGTCAATTCCCCAATCAAGAAAACACTTCTCTAACAACAAGCCAACCTCATCACCTTTATGAGTAGGGCATGGGATGAAATTCAGAATCACCTTATGCAACTTCCAATCATCATCCATATAATGCCCGGTCAAACACAAATAGTTGAGCCTTTGATTCGAAGTCCATGTATCCGTGGTTATTGAAATCCTCTTTCCACTTGTTCGAAGATATCCCTTTAACTTTTCCCGCTCTTCATAGTATAGCTTGTAACAATCTCTAGTGATTGTTGATCTTGATGGAACGTAGAACTGAGGACAAATCACCGATATGAAGTTTCGAAATCCTTCATTTTCAACAAACTTGAAAGGTAGTTCATCCATAATAATCATTCGAGCTAGCGCTTTCCGAACAGAGTCTTGATCAAACTTCCAATTAGAAGACATTTCCTTCAATTCTCCCGTCACACTTTGACAAAAGCTCTGAATCGTATGATTTTCTCCCACATTGTCGGGATGCTCTTACAAACCCGCATATGATTGTTCATTCCCGATGTTCCATTTTTCGTAGGATGAGCAGCGTAGGTTTTCTCGCAGTACTTGCACTTAGCTCTCGAACTTCCATCTTTGTCGGTATACGGTATGAAGTGATCCCAAGCTCGCTCGAGCTCTCCTACATAAGTCTTTTCTCTTTGGCCTCTTACTTGGTTCGGCACTTTGTTCCTCCATTTCAGCATCAAATAGAACATCATTGGTTTCATTTTCGGGAGTCTGAGTTCTTGAGGGAGGTTCCACTGAAGCCGCTGAAATTCGGGAATTTCCTTCTTCGGTGTTCATGCCTATGAATGATGTACATGCAAACATAAAAATTAAAAAACGAATATGACTAATACAAAATGCTCAATCAAATAAACAATAACAAAAAAAGGGAATATAAACTGCTATTTTCTTCTAAATTCGGTTTGCCCTCTCTGAAACCACCCAACCCAATATGCTGTGTTCTTGCAAAATCATTCACCAAACAAAAGGGAAAAAAACGCAATCTCTCTAACAATTCTCAAACGAACCGAAAAAGACCAAGAAAATAATTATTGCATCGTATTAAAACCACTGAACCCAACCCAATACGATACGGAATAGTGATAGAATAGGTATTCAACACACCTGAACTGGCTCGAGTGCTTGACCGGAAAGAATCACTGACCAACACAATTCAGTGCAGAGGTAGAGTATGAGAGGAATTCTATTTTGTTAGGTTTCGATCGATACTGTATTTTTTTGGGGGGAAACTTATTATTTTTTTTGAAGAGGCCAAGAGGGGGAAAGATTTAATTGGGCTGGGCCAATTTTACTGGGTTATGACGGACTAATTGTAATTTGTATATATAATATTATATATGTTTTATATATATATATATATATAAACTGTTCGGTACATCGGTAAATTTCGGTTAACCGGTGTACCGAACCGAAATTACCAAAAATTTTCGGTTTTGCTTTTTTAATACCGAATACCGAACCGACAATTCGGTATTCAGTTTATACCGAACTTTCGGTATCGGTTCGGTACGGTCGGTTTACCAACTTTTGAACACCCCTAGCCTTGATTGCGGCCCGAGGCTTGAATTGGATGTCATATTGTCCCAACTCCGTTGACCACTTGATTGCTCTTCCCGAGATGTCCGGTCGAGTGGCGATCTTCCCGATAGGGTGGTTAGTCAATACCACAATTGGGTGCGACAGGAAGTAGGGTCGCAACTTCGTGGCAGTGATAAGCAGGGCTATCAGTAGTTTCTCGGAGTTCGTGTACCTTGTCTCGGGACCCTTCAGGATGTGACTTACAAAGTAGATAGGCTTTTGTACTTTTTCCTCTTCTCGAACCAACACCGAGCTTATGGCCCGAGGGGACGCTGCCAGATAGACTATCAGTTCCTCCCCGGGCAGTGGTTTATTAAGCACGGGCAACTTCTTCAAATATTCCTTCAAATCTTGGAAGGCCTTCTCACACTCGGGTGTCCATTCAAAGTTTTGGACTTTGCGCAACACCTTGAAGAATGGTAGACTACGGTCGGCAGATCGGGAAATAAACCGTGAGAGGGCTGTGATCCTTCCTGTCAATCTTTGAACCTCATTTAGACTCCGGGGGGACGTCATGTCCATCAAAGCCTTGATTTTGTCGGGGTTGGCCTCGATTCCTCTCCTTGTTACCATGTACCCTAAGAACTTTCCCGAACTGACTCCAAAGGTGCACTTGCTGGGGTTCATCTTTAGGTTGTATCTTTGGGCGGTCGAAAGTGTTTCTTGGACATCAGCCAAGAAGCAGCTTTGCTCTCGAAACTTAATCAAAATATCGTCGACATAGACCTCTACATTTCTCCCGATCTGGTCCTTGAAGACTTTGTCCATCAGCCTCTAGTAGGTTGCGCCGGCGTTTTTCAATCCGAAGGGCATGACCGTGTAACAGTAGGTTCCTCCGACGGTTATGAAGCTTGTCTTCTCTTGATCTTCTTTGGCGAGTAGGATCTGGTTGTACCCTTGGAAGGCGTCGAGGAAGCAAAGTAGCTCGTGTCCCGAGGTAGAATCTACCAGCTGGTCTATCTGAGGTAAAGGGTAACAATCTTTCGGGCATGCTTAGTTTAGGTTACGGAAGTCCACACACATGCGCCACTTGCCCGAAGACTTCGGGACCAAGACCATGTTAGAAAGCCATGTAGGAAACTGGACCTCCCGAATGTGGCTTGCTTCGAGAAGTTCCTCGACCTGGCGTCGTGCCTCGGCGTCTTTCTCTGCGTTGAGATGTCTCCTTTTTTGGAAAATGGGTGTGGTTCGAGAGACATTCAGCTTATGTTCGAAGATTTCCCGGTCGATGCCTACCATGTTGATGCGAAACAAGCAGGTGCGCTCGATGGCGAGGGTGCGACCACAGCTAGACGAGAAGATATAAAAGCGCTCGACGACCCACTTCACAACATCACCGGGCCAATGACGAGATCAAGAAAGAAGCAAATAGATGAGGCCTTAAACATCGTGATACACAACATCTCTGATCAAGAGTCCATCCCAATTAAAGAGGGCTTAGTCAGAGTCTACAACATCTTAGAAGCGTGATATTGAATCAAGTGGGCTCAAGGCTATCTTAGAGACTGATCACTACAATTAGAAGCCCAACTAACTCTAAATACCATATTGGTCGATGGGTAGTTGAAAGGGCCAATGGAAATGAAGCTTCATACCCACATATCTTGACTGCATGGAAGTTGGAGCAAGGCACTTTGACTACATAAGGGTTCGTTCAAGTTAGCCTAGTTATTATAACCTAGTTAATTAAATCGTTAATGATTGTGTTGACTGTTATCTTTATATTTCTCATTTGCATATCGCTGAAAAGGACACTTTGATTATTCGATAAACCTTGTGAGTTTATTTTCCTTCCGCTAGTTTCTCGCAAATTAGCCCGGATTTGTTTCGCAATTCCACCCGACTTATCAACTAGTGTTTTGTTGCGATTTAGCTAGTTGTGGCGTCAAAACTCTCGTCCAAACGCAGCCCGTAATTCAAAGGTGTTAGGCGTCGTCCTAATATGTTGTTTGAGGGTCGGTTCGGGTCGAGGGGATAGAATTTCGGAAACCGTTCGTTGTGGCTCGAAGGAGATAGGTATATCTTATTTTTGTCGTGTCCAACCCTCGCCATTCGTATTCTCCAAATTGCATTCTATCAACTCCCGGTTTGCGTCATTTTTTTTTTATCTTTATTTAGTTATTCCATTCTATTTATCGAGTCCGTAGTAGTCCGTGTTTGCGTCGTATCTTTCAAGGACGATCTCAGCTCACGTGCGAACCTCCAGCCGGGTTCGTATCAGTTGGTATCAGAGCCGGTCTCCTTGATCGATAGTGTTCGAGTCCAAAAAAAAAAGTAGCCGAAAAAAAAAGGTATTCCAAAAAAAAAAATCAGCAAAAAAAAAGGAGAAGTCTGCAAAAAAAAAGAGAGAAAAGAAAACAGAAAAAAAGAAGAAAAAAAAACAGCAGAAAAAAAAATCGACCAAAAAAAGAAGAAAAAGATATAGTTCGGCAATATTATTATTACTATTTTTAGTCGTTATTTTCAGTTTATTTATTTATTTATTTTCTCTTTTGAGCCTTTGAGTCCATTATTTCAGTTTATTTTCAGTCCATCTTCGAGTCCTACGTCGCCCCTACATCGTATGTTTTTTTTCTCTTTCTTTTCATTCTTGTCGTTGGAATTCGTAGTCAAGTCGAGCTAAGGCGCTTTGTTTCAAGTGAGAGGAAAATAATATATATAAAAAAAAAGAGTGTTGAGTGACCCAAACCCCTTACATAAGCCGAGCGTATACACTTGGTGAGTGATATTTCGGGTTGGGAGGGGTAGGGGAGTGAGGAATATATTAGAAAAAAAACAAAATGTCGGGTGCGCCGCCGCCTGACCCGTTGGAAGCATTTAGAGAGGAAGTGGAGCGCATGAATAACAACTACGCCGCCATCTTAGCGCAACTGCGTGAATTGAGGCTAAACAACCAACGGAGGGATGGCGATCATGCTAGCGCGCATGGGACAGATTTCGAGCGAGAGGAAGACGACGAGACAGAGGTGTCTGAGAGGAATCGAAGGAGACGACGGCCAGCCCGTGATGATCTGAGGAACGTTCAGATCAAGCTACCGATATTTCGCGGACAAAACGATCCCGAAGCCTATCAAGATTGGGAAACGAAGGTGGAGCGTGTCTTCGCTGTTCATGACTATTCCGAACGCCGAAAAGTTGAGCTCGCAGCGTTGGAGTTCCAAGGATACGCACAGATTTGGTGGGACAAAGTCTTCAAGGACCGCAGACGTTACGGGGAGCGCCAAATCAGCACTTGGGAGGAGATGAAGCGGGTGATGAGGAAGAGGTTCGTACCACCCCACTACTATCGTGAGCTCTACAATAAGCTTCAAAATATCCAGCAAGGGGGAAAGAATGTTGCGGATTATTACCAAGAAATGGAGACGGCCATGACACGCGCGAATATAAACGAAGACGAAGAGGCTACAATGGCTCGATTTTTGGGAGGATTAAGGCGTGAGATTGCCGACCGAGTTGAGCTGCACCATTACATGGACCTAAACGAGTTGATGCACCAAGCCGAGAAGGTGGAGAAGCAGCTCCAACGTCGAAGTGGCAAAGCCTCAAATTTTCAGCCGCCGGGTCAAGGGAATGCATGGAACCGAAAGAACGAGCTGAAGCCGAAGCTCGAGATCAAGAAGAGTGATCCACGGAAGGCTGAAAAGGGTGAGGGCAGCAAAGGCGCTCCTTCGTCGTCGTCAAAGATCACGTGTTTCAAATGTTTGGGTAAGGGACACATCGCATCGCAATGCCCGAATGCCCGGACCATGACCATGTTGGACGATGGGACATACATAAGCGCCAGCGACGATGAGAAGGATGAGACCTTAGAGGACGAGGGTGAGCAATATGTTTCGAGTGGTGACGAGGTGTTGGTGGCCATAAGGACGTTGAGCGCGCAAGTGACCGAGGAGGAGAGCCAAAGGCACAATATTTTTCATACGCATTGCAAAGTCCAAGAGAAGGTATGTTTACTTCTAATTGACGGGGGTAGCTGTACTAACTGTGTTAGCTCGTATCTTGTCGAGAAGCTAGGGCTGCCCATGGAGGTCCACCGACTCCGTATCGACTGCATTGGTTGAACGATCACAGAGAAATACGGGTAAACCGACAAGCCCGAATCAAGTTCTCTATTGGGAAGTACGAGGACGAGGTGCTTTGCGACGTTGTACCAATGAGCGCTGGGCATATTCTGCTCGGGAGACCGTGGGAGTTCGATCACAATACCATCCATCATGGACGGTCCAATAAATACCAGTTGGAGCATAACAAGAAGACGTACACTCTCGTACCACTCTCCCCAATTCAGGTTCATACCGAAACAATAAAAATGAGGGAAAAAAGGCAAGAGGGAAGTGAGCGAGAAAAGCCCAACGAGAGTGAGAAAAGAACCGAAAGTGAGAAAAAAATAAGTAAGAAAAATGAGGGTGAGAAAAACAAAAAGCCGGAAGCGAGTGAGAGAAAAGGCGCTTTCTATGCGAGTTTGAGAGATGTAGATAGGGCTGTAAATTCTCAGAAGTCGTTCATCTTGCTTTTGCACAAGGAGACACTAGTATCTTCTAGTGATCTTCCTCATGAGTTACCTTCGGAAATACTTTCTATTTTGAATGAGTTTGCAGATATTATGCCTGAAGAGGTTCCCGATGGCTTGCCTCCACTCCGAGGGATCGAGCACCAGATCGACTTCATTACCGGGTCAGCCATTCCGAACCGACCAGCTTATCGAGCCAATCCGGAGGAAACAAAGGAGCTTCAGAAGCAAGTTGAGGAGCTATTGTCGAAGGGCCACATTCGGGAGTCCTTGAGTCCGTGCGCCGTACCGGTCATTCTCGTACCCAAAAAGGATGGAACTTGGCGCATGTGCATCGACTGCAGGACGGTAAATAAAATTACAATTAAATATCGTCACCCTATTCCTCGATTAGATGATATGCTTGATGAGTTACATGGTGCGACTTTATTTTCGAAAATTGATTTAAAATCCGGATATCATCAAATCCGTATCAAGGAAGGCGATGAATGGAAAACGGCCTTTAAAACAAAATTTGGCCTTTACGAGTGGTTAGTAATGCCATTCGGCTTAACTAACGCTCCAAGTACTTTTATGCGCCTGATGAATCATGTCTTAAGACGCTTTCTTGGCAAATTTGTTGTGGTATACTTCGATGACATCCTTGTTTATAGTAGGAATTTGCATGACCACACCGAGCATCTTAAAATTGTTCTTAATACTTTGCGAGAGGAAAAGCTATTTGTAAATGCAAAAAAAAAATGCTATTTTTGTGCCAGTGAGGTTGTCTTTCTTGGATTTGTTGTGGGTAGCAATGGTGTGCGGGTCGATCAGTCTAAAGTTCAGGCGATTCTCGAATGGCCGACTCCCAAAAGTGTGACCGAAATTCGGTCATTCCATGGTCTTGCTAGCTTTTATCGGCGCTTTGTTAAGAATTTCTCAACAAAGGCTGCCCCGTTGAATGAGTTAGTTAAGAAGAATGTGGCGTTCGAATGGGGAGAGTCCCAACAGAATGCATTTGATCAATTGAAGCATGATTTAACGAATGCACCCGTACTTATGCTACCTGACTTTAATAAAACATTCGAGCTTGAGTGTGATGCTTCAGGGATAGGTATAGGCGCTGTTTTACTCCAAGAAGGCCGGCCCATAGCGTATTTCAGCGAGAAGCTTAACGGAGCGACCTTGAACTACCCGACCTACGACAAGGAGTTGTACGCTGTGGTGAGAGCTTTGGAGACGTGGCAACACTACTTGCTGCCCAAGGAGTTCGTCGTGCACACGGATCATGAGTCGATCAAGTACCTCAAGGGCAAAAGGACTTGCACAAGAGACATGCTAAGTGGATCGCTTTCATCGAGACCTTCCCGTACGTGGTAAAGTATAAGAAGAGTAAGGATAATATTGTCGCAGATTCTTTATCACGAAGGTACTCTCTTATTACTTCTCTTAGCACTTCTATTTTGGGGTTCGCATTTATCAAGGACTTGTACGAAAATGATCACGATTTTTCTTCAGTTTATGTTGAATGCGAAAAAGTGGCTGTTAACAAGTTCTATCGACTTGATGGATTCTTGTTTAGGGAGAACCAAATGTGTATCCCCTCGTGTTCTCTTCGTGAGCATTTAGTGAGGGAAACGCATTGTGGGGGATTAATGGGGCACTTTGGGGTAACAAAAACCCTCGATATCTTGAAAGAACATTTTTATTGGCCTTGCATGAAGCGAGATGTCGAGAGGGTTTGCGCTAGATGTCTGGAGTGTAAAAGAGCTAAGTCTAAGTCTATGCCACACGGACTGTATACCCCACTCCCCATCCCTCAAGCACCTTGGACTGACGTATCGATGGATTTTATAGTTGGGTTACCGAGGTCTCAAAAAGGGAGAGATTCTATCTTAGTTGTGGTTGATCGGTTTTCTAAGATGTCTCATTTCATTGCATGTAATAAATCGGACGATGCTAAGCACGTTGCCGATTTATTCTTTAAGGAAATTATCCGTTTGCATGGGGTTCCTAGAACCATTGTTTCTGATATGTCAAATTTTTAAGTTATTTTTGGAAGAGTCTTTGGGGAAAATTAGGTACAAAATTGTTATTTTCGACTACTAGTCACCCCCAGACCGATGGGCAAACTGAGGTAACGAATAGGACCCTAGGCGTTTTACTTCGTGCATTAATTAAGAAAAATTTAAAAAGTTGGGAAGATTGTTTGCCTATAGCTGAGTTCGCCTATAATCGTACGATTCATTCTTCTACGCAATTTTCTCCCTTTGAGTTAGTTTACGGTTTTAATCCTTTAACTCCACTCGATTTAACCCCATTACCTTTGAAGGATCAGATTAATATGGATGGTGTTGAAAGAGCTGAACAGGTAAAGAAGTTGCACGAGCAAGCACGCGCAAATCTGGAGAAAAATAGCCAAAAGGTCGCGACGAAGGCAAATAAAGGGCGTAAGCGTGTTATATTCGAACCCGGCGAGTGGGTGTGGATTCATATGCGAAAGGAACGGTTCCCAGCCGCGAGGCGAACCAAATTACACCCGCGAGGCGACGGACCATTCAAAGTGTTGGCGAGAATCAATGACAATGCTTACAAGCTCGACCTACCAAGTGAGTATGGTGTTAGTACGAGTTTTAATGTTTCTGATTTATCTCCGTTTGAAATTACAGATTATGTGGATTCGAGGACGAATCCTTTCCAAGGGAGAGGAGATGATGCGAAACAAGCAAGTGCGCTCGATGGCGAGGGTGCGACCACAGCTAGACGAGAAGATATAAAAGCGCTCGACGACCCACTTCACAACATCACCGGGCCAATGACGGGATCAAGAAAGAAGCAAATAGATGAGGCCTTAAACATCGTGATACACAACATCTCTAATCAAGAGTCCATCCCAATTAAATGTTAGAAAAATAGTGTTGATTTAAAGGCCGGATATTCTCTAGAATCGCGTTTGGAGTTCACTTTCCAAAGACAGTATTTCGTCCCGGGATAAGACTAGAGAAAACTTTGTTATATCGCTCATAAATTCAATGTTCTTGTGTCGATGTCTCTGCGTTTATTTATAGCCCAAGTTTCGACCGGTTATGTCTGTTCATAATAGACATAATCCTTTCAAGGATGGTGTCTGTTTGAGAACAGATATTTCCTTTGAAGCCAAGTACCTATTCGGGTATACACCCTTTCGGACGAAGAGGTTTTCAGGGTAAACCATGCACACCCTTTTGCGGGACCGCCACTAGGGGCGCTGCCCCTAGACCCCGCTAGGGGCGCTGCCCCTAATACCCTGCAAGGGGGCGCAGCCCCCTTGACCCCTGCTTCGCTTTGGGTTCCGACATAAAACGTTCTCCGAGCGTGCACTCCGCACCTCCTAACCCGGATACATTTTACGTCCCAATTACACTAAAATATATAACAATCCTCCACCATTTTAGTGCAATCCCTTTAGGACAAACAACACAACAACAATACTTATGCGTAAACGAAAATATCATTAAAGATTGAATTTCCGTCTTAGTTCAAGTGACTTGTTTCTTGTCAGTTCAGAACTTTCCTCCTTTTCACTTGTCATTGGAATCATATCCTTTGATCTAGGTATACTTGAGAAACGATTCTCATCAAATATAGCATCTCTCGATTCAATTACGGAGTTGACCGAAATAGAATCATTAGGCTCGATTACATAGAACCTATAGGCCTTGGAATGCTCAGCATATCCAACAAAGATACAATCTATACCCCGTTCACCTAAACTTTTCTTCTTGGGTTCGGGAAGTTTTACAACAGCCCGACAACCCCAAACTCGAAGATAGTTTAACATTGGTTTCTTTTTAAACCAAAGTTCATAAGGAGTCAATTTGTTCCTTTTATTTGGAACCCTATTGAGCAAATAACAAGCCGTTAAAATAGCTTCACCCCAGAATCCATCACTCAATCCAGAGTACGATAACATGGAATTTACCATTTCTTTCAGGATTCTATTCTTTCTCTCAGATACGCCATTCTGTTGTGGTGTATACGGAGCAGTAGTCTCATGAATAATTCCTACTGATTGAAAGTAGGTCGGATTAAAGTATTCACCACCTCTATCCGTTCTGAGTCTTTTGATCATTGCATTTTGTTGCAATTCAACCTCATTCTTATAAATCACAAATTTATCTAAAGCTTCATCTTTGCTACGCAACAAATATACATAACAGAATCTAGATGTATCATCAATAAACGTAACGAAATATCTTTTGTTACCTAATGATGGAGTAGCATGCAAATCACATAAGTCGCTATGAATAAGTTCTAATTTTTCCGAGGAGCGCATTACCTTATGAAAAGGTTGCCTCGTGATCTTATCAGCATGCAAGTCTTACATTTTTCAGAATTAATTTCGAAAGGAGGTATTAATCCTTCCTTTGACATTTCATAAATCTGTCTATAGTGAACATGTCCTAATCTAGCATGCCAAAGCACCGAATCATTAACGTTCGAACATGTCATGAATGCGGAATTATTGTAGGAACGTTTTTTATTTAAATTCAACATAAACATTCCATTATTATAATAGCCAAATCCGATAAAGTTCCCGGATTTTGTCAATACAAACTTGTCTGACTCAAACACCTGCTTGTAACCACATTTGTTCAAGACAGGACCAGACACTAAATTCTTACGCAACTTAGGTACAAACAGCACATTACATAAATTAATAGTTTTTCCCGAAGTAAATTCTAATACAACACTTCCTACACCAACTATTGGAGCACTTGACTCGTTGCCCATATGTAAAGCAGATCCGTCTTCAACTGGTCGAAAGTCTTTAAACCAGCCTCGATCTTTACATGCATGAGTTGTGGCACCCGAGTCAATCCACCATGCTTCTCCATCATCCTGTACATAAAATGCTTCAGGACTAAAGGATACATAAGGCATACCAGATTTATAACAAATGTTCAAATCCTGACCTTGTTTAGGGTTAGGGACCGCCACTAGGGGCGCTGCCCCTAGACCCCGCTAGGGGCGCTGCCCCTAATACCCTGCAAGGGGGCGCAGCCTCCTTGACCCCTGCTTCGCTTTGGGTTCCGACATAAAACGTTCTCCGAGCGTGCACTCCGCACCTCCTAACCCGGATACATTTTACGTCCCAATTACACTAAAATATATAACAATCCTCCACCATTTTAGTGCAATCCCTTTAGGACAAACAACACAACAACAATACTTATGCGTAAACGAAAATATCATTAAAGATTGAATTTCCGTCTTAGTACACTACACATTCCAAATACTCGAGAAGAGAGGGTGTTCTGCGAATTGAACCCTTCGACCCATTTGAATACATGAAGATAATGCACACACAAGCATTCAGAATTCACAAACTAAACCCGACACTATTATAAGCCCTGTGTCCATATCCATTCATGAATGTACGTAAACTAAGTCCAGAGTTTCTTGAAGCGGCAAAACTTCACATTCACATAGGTAGCCTCTTTCTTCGTGCATCTGCACCTGCACTTTTTCAAAAAGGCTATTAAGATTTTAATTCAACCTACCGTCATGCAGATCCGAGCACATATCCCGGGATGATATGCAAACTATTATGTGCTCCAAATTCTAAGTGTAAGCTTTCCACATTGAATTCATGCTCTAACTTCCAAAATCAGAGGGGAATTGGGTATCTTACCATTAGAACTTATGCGGACTTTAATCCCATCCCTATTGCAGATTTGTTAACCAAATCTCTCGCTAACCCCTTCGTCAAGTGGTCTGCTAAATTTGTTGCGATCTAACATAGTCAACGGATATCACCCCATTCGTGATTAATTCACGAACCATGCTGTGTCTAACACCTAAGTGTCTTGACTTTCCATTGTACATGTGACTATAAGCTTTTGCTAAAGTGGCAGAGCTATCACAATGGATCGAGATAGGTGATATTGGTTTAGGCCACAACGGAATCTCATAGACTAAGTTCTTCAGCCATTCTGCTTCTTTACTAGCGGCCGCAAGGGCAACAAACTCAGATTCCATTGTCGAATTCGTGATACAAGTTTGCTTCTTAGAAGCCCACGAAATTGCACCTCCTCCAAGCAAGAATACCCATCCGCTTGTCGAGGAATGGTCTTCTGGATTCGAGATCCAACTGGCATCACAGTATCCTTCTAGAACCGAAGGTGAGCCAACGTAGTATAAACTATAATCTATAGTCTTCTTTAGGTACTTAAGTACCCGCCTTATTGCTTGCCAATGATGTGTGCTCGGATTACTAGTAAACCTACTAAGTTTTCCTACAGCATACGCAATATCCGGCCTTGTGCTTGTCATGGCATACATTAAGCATCCAATCACCTTAGAATACTCAAGCTGAGAAACGGGATTACCTTTATTAGGCAACAACTTCATACTTGTATCCATAGGCGTACTCACGGGAGCACAATCAAAACAATTGAATTTCTTTAATACCTTCTCGATATAATGAGATTGTGTGATCGAAATTCCTTTGTTTTCACGTTTAATCCTAATACCTAAGATAACGTCGGCCTCTCCCATATCTTTCATGGAGAATCTAGATGACAAAAATTCTTTAGTCATATCGACTTGTTTCTGATCTGTACCAAAGATCAACATGTCATCAACATACAGACAGATGATTACTCCATTACCTGAGTTGTCAAACTTGTTGTATACGCACTTATCCGCTTGGTTCAAATTGTAGCCGTTGGATAAGACCACTTCATCAAACTTTTGATGCCACTGCTTAGGTGCTTGTTTCAATCCATACAAGGACTTAACAAGTTTACACACCTTGTTTTCGTTTCCTGGCATGATAAAGCCTTCAGGTTGTTTCATATAAACTTCCTCATCTAAATCACCATTCAAGAATGCAGTTTTCACATCCATTTGGTGAATTACAAGATTGTGGATAGCAGCCATCGCAATTAACAATCTAATAGTCGAGATACGAGCTACTGGTGCATACGTATCGAAATAATCAATTCCCGGTTTTTGTTTAAACCCTTGAATGACTAGTCTCGCCTTGAATTTCTCAATTGTTCCATCGACTCTCATCTTTCTTTTGAAGATCCACTTGCAACCCAAAGGTTTGCAACCTGGTGGTAAATCTGACAACACCCAAGTGTTATTACCCACGATAGAGTCCATCTCATCATTAATGGCTTCTTTCCAGAAGGCAACATCCTGAGACTTCATTGCTTCATCAAATGTTTTTGGATCATCCTCAACATTAAAGCAATATAGGTATTGGGTAGAAACCTCATCCCTAGAACCTTCAATTAAATACAATTGAAAATCCGGTCCATATGATTTAGGTTTTCTTTCCCTTTTGCTTTTCCTAAGTTCAAGTGACTTGTTTCTTGTCAGTTCAGAACTTTCCTCCTTTTCACTTGTCATTGGAATCATATCCTTTGGTCTAGGTATACTTGAGAAACGATTCTCATCAAATATAACATCTCTCGATTCAATTACGGAGTTGACCGAAATAGAATCATTAGGCTCGATTACATAGAACCTATAGGCCTTGGAATGCTCAGCATATCCAACAAAGATACAATCTATACCCCGTTCACCTAAACTTTTCTTCTTGGGTTCGGGAAGTTTTACAACAGCCCGACAACCCCAAACTCGAAGATAGTTTAACATTGGTTTCTTTTTAAACCAAAGTTCATAAGGAGTCAATTTGTTCCTTTTATTTGGAACCCTATTGAGCAAATAACAAGCCGTTAAAATAGCTTCACCCCAGAATCCATCACTCAATCCAGAGTACGATAACATGGAATTTACCATTTCTTTCAGGATTCTATTCTTTCTCTCAGATACGCCATTCTGTTGTGGTGTATACGGAGCAGTAGTCTCATGAATAATTCCTACTGATTGAAAGTAGGTCGGATTAAAGTATTCACCACCTCTATCCGTTCTGAGTCTTTTGATCATTGCATTTTGTTGCAATTCAACCTCATTCTTATAAATCACAAATTTATCTAAAGCTTCATCTTTGCTACGCAACAAATATACATAACAGAATCTAGATGTATCATCAATAAACGTAACGAAATATCTTTTGTTACCTAATGATGGAGTAGCATTCAAATCACATAAGTCGCTATGAATAAGTTCTAATTTTTCCGAGGAGCGCATTACCTTATGAAAAGGTTGCCTCGTGATCTTAGTCAGCATGCAAGTCTTACATTTTTCAGAATTAATTTCGAAAGGAGGTATTAATCCTTCCTTTGACATTTCATAAATCTGTCTATAGTGAACATGTCCTAATCTAGCATGCCAAAGCACCGAATCATTAACGTTCGAACATGTCATGAATGCGGAATTATTGTAGGAACGTTTTTTAATTAAATTCAACATAAACATTCCATTATTATAATAGCCAAATCCGATAAAGTTCCCGAATTTTGTCAATACAAACTTGTCTGACTCAAACACCTGCTTGTAACCACATTTGTTCAAGACAGGACCAGACACTAATTCTTACGCAACTTAGGTACAAACAGCACATTACATAAATTAATAGTTTTTCCCGAAGTAAATTCTAATACAACACTTCCTACACCAACTATTGGAGCACTTGACTCGTTGCCCATATGTAAAGCAGATCCGTCTTCAACTGGTCGAAAGTCTTTAAACCAGCCTCGATCTTTACATGCATGAGTTGTGGCACCCGAGTCAATCCACCATGCTTCTCCATCATCCTGTACATAAAATGCTTCAGGACTAAAGGATACATAAGGCATACCAGATTTATAACAAATGTTCAAATCCTGACCTTGTTTAGGGTTAGGGACCGCCACTAGGGGCGCTGCCCCTAGACCCCGCTAGGGGCGCTGCCCCTAATACCCTGCAAGGGGGCGCAGCCCCCTTGACCCCTGCTTCGCTTTGGGTTCCGACATAAAACGTTCTCCGAGCGTGCACTCCGCACCTCCTAACCCGGATACATTTTACGTCCCAATTACACTAAAATATATAACAATCCTCCACCATTTTAGTGCAATCCCTTTAGGACAAACAACACAACAACAATACTTATGCGTAAACGAAAATATCATTAAAGATTGAATTTCCGTCTTAGTACACTACACATTCCAAATACTCGAGAAGAGAGGGTGTTCTGCGAATTGAACCCTTCGACCCATTTGAATACATGAAGATAATGCACACACAAGCATTCAGAATTCACAAACTAAACCCGACACTATTATAAGCCCTGTGTCCATATCCATTCATGAATGTACGTAAACTAAGTCCAGAGTTTCTTGAAGCGGCAAAACTTCACATTCACATAGGTAGCCTCTTTCTTCGTGCATCTGCACCTGCACTTTTTCAAAAAGGCTATTAAGATTTTAATTCAACCTACCGTCATGCAGATCCGAGCACATATCTCGGGATGATATGCAAACTATTATGTGCTCCAAATTCTAAGTGTAAGCTTTCCACATTGAATTCATGCTCTAACTTCCAAAATCAGAGGGGAATTGGGTATCTTACCATTAGAACTTATGCGGACTTTAATCCCATCCCTATTGCAGATTTGTTAACCAAATCTCTCGCTAACCCCTTCGTCAAGTGGTCTGCTAAATTTTGTTGCGATCTAACGTAGTCAACGGATATCACCCCATTCGTGATTAATTCACGAACCATGCTGTGTCTAACACCTAAGTGTCTTGACTTTCCATTGTACATGTGACTATAAGCTTTTGCTAAAGTGGCAGAGCTATCACAATGGATCGAGATAGGTGATATTGGTTTAGGCCACAACGGAATCTCATAGACTAAGTTCTTCAGCCATTCTGCTTCTTTACTAGCGGCCGCAAGGGCAACAAACTCAGATCCATTGTCGAATTCGTGATACAAGTTTGCTTCTTTGCACCTCCTCCAAGCAAGAATACCCATCCGCTTGCGAGGAAGGTCTTCTGGATTCGAGATCCAACTGGCATCACAGTATCCTTCTAGAACCGAAGGTGAGGTCTATAATCTATAGTCTTCTTTAGGTACTTAAGTACCCGCCTTACTTGCCAATGATGTGTGCTCGGATTACTAGTAAACCTACTAAGTTTTCCTACAGCATACGCAATATCCGATGGCATACATTAGCATCCAATCACCGAATACATTAACAGTCATGAATGCGGAATTATTGTAGGAACGTTTTTTTATTTAAATTCAACATAAACATTCCATTATTGTAATAGCCAAATCCGATAAAGTTCCCGGATTTTGTCAATACAAACTTGTCTGACTCAAACACCTGCTTGTAACCACATTTTTCAAGACAGGACCAGACACTAAATTCTTACGCAACTTAGGTACAAACAGCACATTACATAAAGTAATAGTTTTTCCCGAAGTAAATTCTAATATAACACTTCCTACACCAACTATTGGAGCACTTGACTCGTTGCCCATATGTAAAGCAGATCCGTCTTCAACTGGTCGAAAGTCTTTAAACCAGCCTCGATCTTTACATGCATGAGTTGTGGCACCCGAGTCAATCCACCATGCTTCTCCATCATCCTGTACATAAAATGCTTCAGGACTAAACGATACATAAGGCATACCAGATTTATAACAAATGTTCAAATCCTGACCTTGTTTAGGGTTAGGGACCGCCACTAGGGGCGCTGCCCCTAGACCCCGCTAGGGGCGCTGCCCCTAATACCCTGCAAGGGGGCGCAGCCCCCTTGACCCCTGCTTCGCTTTGGGTTCCGACATAAAACGTTCTCCGAGCGTGCACTCCGCACCTCCTAACCCGGATACATTTTACGTCCCAATTACACTAAAATATATAACAATCCTCCACCATTTTAGTGCAATCCCTTTAGGACAAACAACACAACAACAATACTTATGCGTAAACGAAAATATCATTAAAGATTGAATTTCCGTCTTAGTACACTACACATTCCAAATACTCGAGAAGAGAGGGTGTTCTGCGAATTGAACCCTTCGACCCATTTGAATACATGAAGATAATGCACACACAAGCATTCAGAATTCACAAACTAAACCCGACACTATTATAAGCCCTGTGTCCATATCCATTCATGAATGTACGTAAACTAAGTCCAGAGTTTCTTGAAGCGGCAAAACTTCACATTCACATAGGTAGCCTCTTTCTTCGTGCATCTGCACCTGCACTTTTTCAAAAAGGCTATTAAGATTTTAATTCAACCTACCGTCATGCAGATCCGAGCACATATCTCGGGATGATATGCAAACTATTATGTGCTCCAAATTCTAAGTGTAAGCTTTCCACATTGAATTCATGCTCTAACTTCCAAAATCAGAGGGGAATTGGGTATCTTACCATTAGAACTTATGCGGACTTTAATCCCATCCCTATTGCAGATTTGTTAACCAAATCTCTCGCTAACCCCTTCGTCAAGTGGTCTGCTAAATTTTGTTGCGATCTAACGTAGTCAACGGATATCACCCCATTCGTGATTAATTCACGAACCATGCTGTGTCTAACACCTAAGTGTCTTGACTTTCCATTGTACATGTGACTATAAGCTTTTGCTAAAGTGGCAGAGCTATCACAATGGATCGAGATAGGTGATATTGGTTTAGGCCACAACGGAATCTCATAGACTAAGTTCTTCAGCCATTCTGCTTCTTTACTAGCGGCCGCAAGGGCAACAAACTCAGATTCCATTGTCGAATTCGTGATACAAGTTTGCTTCTTAGAAGCCCACGAAATTGCACCTCCTCCAAGCAAGAATACCCATCCGCTTGTCGAGGAATGGTCTTCTGGATTCGAGATCCAACTGGCATCACAGTATCCTTCTAGAACCGAAGGTGAGCCAACGTAGTATAAACTATAATCTATAGTCTTCTTTAGGTACTTAAGTACCCGCCTTATTGCTTGCCAATGATGTGTGCTCGGATTACTAGTAAACCTACTAAGTTTTCCTACAGCATACGCAATATCCGGCCTTGTGCTTGTCATGGCATACATTAAGCATCCAATCACCTTAGAATACTCAAGCTGAGAAACGGGATTACCTTTATTAGGCAACAACTTCATACTTGTATCCATAGGCGTACTCACGGGAGCACAATCAAAACAATTGAATTTCTTTAATACCTTCTCGATATAATGAGATTGTGTGATCGAAATTCCTTTGTTTTCACGTTTAATCCTAATACCTAAGATAACGTCGGCCTCTCCCATATCTTTCATGGAGAATCTAGATGACAAAAATTCTTTAGTCATATCGACTTGTTTCTGATCTGTACCAAAGATCAACATGTCATCAACATACAGACAGATGATTACTCCATTACCTGAGTTGTCAAACTTGTTGTATACGCACTTATCCGCTTGGTTCAAATTGTAGCCGTTGGATAAGACCACTTCATCAAACTTTTGATGCCACTGCTTAGGTGCTTGTTTCAATCCATACAAGGACTTAACAAGTTTACACACCTTGTTTTCGTTTCCTGGCATGATAAAGCCTTCAGGTTGTTTCATATAAACTTCCTCATCTAAATCACCATTCAAGAATGCAGTTTTCACATCCATTTGGTGAATTACAAGATTGTGGATAGCAGCCATCGCAATTAACAATCTAATAGTCGAGATACGAGCTACTGGTGCATACGTATCGAAATAATCAATTCCCGGTTTTTGTTTAAACCCTTGAATGACTAGTCTCGCCTTGAATTTCTCAATTGTTCCATCGACTCTCATCTTTCTTTTGAAGATCCACTTGCAACCCAAAGGTTTGCAACCTGGTGGTAAATCTGACAACACCCAAGTGTTATTACCCACGATAGAGTCCATCTCATCATTAATGGCTTCTTTCCAGAAGGCAACATCCTGAGACTTCATTGCTTCATCAAATGTTTTTGGATCATCCTCAACATTAAAGCAATATAGGTATTGGGTAGAAACCTCATCCCTAGAACCTTCAATTAAATACAATTGAAAATCCGGTCCATATGATTTAGGTTTTCTTTCCCTTTTGCTTTTCCTAAGTTCAAGTGACTTGTTTCTTGTCAGTTCAGAACTTTCCTCCTTTTCACTTGTCATTGGAATCATATCCTTTGGTCTAGGTATACTTGAGAAACGATTCTCATCAAGTATAGCATCTCTCGATTCAATTACGGAGTTGACCGAAATAGAATCATTAGGCTCGATTACATAGAACCTATAGGCCTTGGAATGCTCAGCATATCCAACAAAGATACAATCTATACCCCGTTCACCTAAACTTTTCTTCTTGGGTTCGGGAAGTTTTACAACAGCCCGACAACCCCAAACTCGAAGATAGTTTAACATTGGTTTCTTTTTAAACCAAAGTTCATAAGGAGTCAATTTGTTCCTTTTATTTGGAACCCTATTGAGCAAATAACAAGCCGTTAAAATAGCTTCACCCCAGAATCCATCACTCAATCCAGAGTACGATAACATGGAATTTACCATTTCTTTCAGGATTCTATTCTTTCTCTCAGATACGCCATTCTGTTGTGGTGTATACGGAGCAGTAGTCTCATGAATAATTCCTACTGATTGAAAGTAGGTCGGATTAAAGTATTCACCACCTCTATCCGTTCTGAGTCTTTTGATCATTGCATTTTGTTGCAATTCAACCTCATTCTTATAAATCACAAATTTATCTAAAGCTTCATCTTTGCTACGCAACAAATAGACATAACAGAATCTAGATGTATCATCAATAAACGTAACGAAATATCTTTTGTTACCTAATGATGGAGTAGCATGCAAATCACATAAGTCGCTATGAATAAGTTCTAATTTTTCCGAGGAGCGCATTACCTTATGAAAAGGTTGCCTCGTGATCTTAGTCAGCATGCAAGTCTTACATTTTTCAGAATTAATTTCGAAAGGAGGTATTAATCCTTCCTTTGACATTTCATAAATCCGTCTATAGTGAACATGTCCTAATCTAGCATGCCAAAGCACCGAATCATTAACGTTCGAACATGTCATGAATGCGGAATTATTGTAGGAACGTTTTTTATTTAAATTCAACATAAACATTCCATTATTATAATAGCCAAATCCGATAAAGTTCCCGGATTTTGTCAATACAAACTTGTCTGACTCAAACACCTGCTTGTAACCACATTTGTTCAAGACAGGACCAGACACTAAATTCTTACGCAACTTAGGTACAAACAGCACATTACATAAAGTAATAGTTTTTCCCGAAGTAAATTCTAATACAACACTTCCTACACCAACTATTGGAGCACTTGACTCGTTGCCCATATGTAAAGCAGATCCGTCTTCAACTGGTCGAAAGTCTTTAAACCAGCCTCGATCTTTACATGCATGAGTTGTGGCACCCGAGTCAATCCACCATGCTTCTCCATCATCCTGTACATAAAATGCTTCAGGACTAAAGGATACATAAGGCATACCAGATTTATAACAAATGTTCAAATCCTGACCTTGTTTAGGGTTAGGGACCGCCACTAGGGGCGCTGCCCCTAGACCCCGCTAGGGGCGCTGCCCCTAATACCCTGCAAGGGGGCGCAGCCCCCTTGACCCCTGCTTCGCTTTGGGTTCCGACATAAAACGTTCTCCGAGCGTGCACTCCGCACCTCCTAACCCGGATACATTTTACGTCCCAATTACACTAAAATATATAACAATCCTCCACCATTTTAGTGCAATCCCTTTAGGACAAACAACACAACAACAATACTTATGCGTAAACGAAAATATCATTAAAGATTGAATTTCCGTCTTAGTACACTACACATTCCAAATACTCGAGAAGAGAGGGTGTTCTGCGAATTGAACCCTTCGACCCATTTGAATACATGAAGATAATGCACACACAAGCATTCAGAATTCACAAACTAAACCCGACACTATTATAAGCCCTGTGTCCATATCCATTCATGAATGTACGTAAACTAAGTCCAGAGTTTCTTGAAGCGGCAAAACTTCACATTCACATAGGTAGCCTCTTTCTTCGTGCATCTGCACCTGCACTTTTTCAAAAAGGCTATTAAGATTTTAATTCAACCTACCGTCATGCAGATCCGAGCACATATCTCGGGATGATATGCAAACTATTATGTGCTCCAAATTCTAAGTGTAAGCTTTCCACATTGAATTCATGCTCTAACTTCCAAAATCAGAGGGGAATTGGGTATCTTACCATTAGAACTTATGCGGACTTTAATCCCATCCCTATTGCAGATTTGTTAACCAAATCTCTCGCTAACCCCTTCGTCAAGTGGTCTGCTAAATTTTGTTGCGATCTAACATAGTCAACGGATATCACCCCATTCGTGATTAATTCACGAACCATGCTGTGTCTAACACCTAAGTGTCTTGACTTTCCATTGTACATGTGACTATAAGCTTTTGCTAAAGTGGCAGAGCTATCACAATGGATCGAGATAGGTGATATTGGTTTAGGCCACAACGGAATCTCATAGACTAAGTTCTTCAGCCATTCTGCTTCTTTACTAGCGGCCGCAAGGGCAACAAACTCAGATTCCATTGTCGAATTCGTGATACAAGTTTGCTTCTTAGAAGCCCACGAAATTGCACCTCCTCCAAGCAAGAATACCCATCCGCTTGTCGAGGAATGGTCTTCTGGATTCGAGATCCAACTGGCATCACAGTATCCTTCTAGAACCGAAGGTGAGCCAACGTAGTATAAACTATAATCTATAGTCTTCTTTAGGTACTTAAGTACCCGCCTTATTGCTTGCCAATGATGTGTGCTCGGATTACTAGTAAACCTACTAAGTTTTCCTACAGCATACGCAATATCCGGCCTTGTGCTTGTCATGGCATACATTAAGCATCCAATCACCTTAGAATACTCAAGCTGAGAAACGGGATTACCTTTATTAGGCAACAACTTCATACTTGTATCCATAGGCGTACTCACGGGAGCACAATCAAAACAATTGAATTTCTTTAATACCTTCTCGATATAATGAGATTGTGTGATCGAAATTCCTTTGTTTTCACGTTTAATCCTAATACCTAAGATAACGTCGGCCTCTCCCATATCTTTCATGGAGAATCTAGATGACAAAAATTCTTTAGTCATATCGACTTGTTTCTGATCTGTACCAAAGATCAACATGTCATCAACATACAGACAGATGATTACTCCATTACCTGAGTTGTCAAACTTGTTGTATACGCACTTATCCGCTTGGTTCAAATTGTAGCCGTTGGATAAGACCACTTCATCAAACTTTTGATGCCACTGCTTAGGTGCTTGTTTCAATCCATACAAGGACTTAACAAGTTTACACACCTTGTTTTCGTTTCCTGGCATGATAAAGCCTTCAGGTTGTTTCATATAAACTTCCTCATCTAAATCACCATTCAAGAATGCAGTTTTCACATCCATTTGGTGAATTACAAGATTGTGGATAGCAGCCATCGCAATTAACAATCTAATAGTCGAGATACGAGCTACTGGTGCATACGTATCGAAATAATCAATTCCCGGTTTTTGTTTAAACCCTTGAATGACTAGTCTCGCCTTGAATTTCTCAATTGTTCCATCGACTCTCATCTTTCTTTTGAAGATCCACTTGCAACCCAAAGGTTTGCAACCTGGTGGTAAATCTGACAACACCCAAGTGTTATTACCCACGATAGAGTCCATCTCATCATTAATGGCTTCTTTCCAGAAGGCAACATCCTGAGACTTCATTGCTTCATCAAATGTTTTTGGATCATCCTCAACATTAAAGCAATATAGGTATTGGGTAGAAACCTCATCCCTAGAACCTTCAATTAAATACAATTGAAAATCCGGTCCATATGATTTAGGTTTTCTTTCCCTTTTGCTTTTCCTAAGTTCAAGTGACTTGTTTCTTGTCAGTTCAGAACTTTCCTCCTTTTCACTTGTCATTGGAATCATATCCTTTGGTCTAGGTATACTTGAGAAACGATTCTCATCAAGTATAGCATCTCTCGATTCAATTACGGAGTTGACCGAAATAGAATCATTAGGCTCGATTACATAGAACCTATAGGCCTTGGAATGCTCAGCATATCCAACAAAGATACAATCTATACCCCGTTCACCTAAACTTTTCTTCTTGGGTTCGGGAAGTTTTACAACAGCCCGACAACCCCAAACTCGAAGATAGTTTAACATTGGTTTCTTTTTAAACCAAAGTTCATAAGGAGTCAATTTGTTCCTTTTATTTGGAACCCTATTGAGCAAATAACAAGCCGTTAAAATAGCTTCACCCCAGAATCCATCACTCAATCCAGAGTACGATAACATGGAATTTACCATTTCTTTCAGGATTCTATTCTTTCTCTCAGATACGCCATTCTGTTATGGTGTATACGGAGCAGTAGTCTCATGAATAATTCCTACTGATTGAAAGTAGGCCGGATTAAAGTATTCACCACCTCTATCCGTTCTGAGTCTTTTGATCATTGCATTTTGTTGCAATTCAACCTCATTCTTATAAATCACAAATTTATCTAAAGCTTCATCTTTGCTACGCAACAAATAGACATAACAGAATCTAGATGTATCATCAATAAACGTAACGAAATATCTTTTGTTACCTAATGATGGAGTAGCATGCAAATCACATAAGTCGCTATGAATAAGTTCTAATTTTTCCGAGGAGCGCATTACCTTATGAAAAGGTTGCCTCGTGATCTTAGTCAGCATGCAAGTCTTACATTTTTCAGAATTAATTTCGAAAGGAGGTATTAATCCTTCCTTTGACATTTCATAAATCCGTCTATAGTGAACATGTCCTAATCTAGCATGCCAAAGCACCGAATCATTAACGTTCGAACATGTCATGAATGCGGAATTATTGTAGGAACGTTTTTTATTTAAATTCAACATAAACATTCCATTATTATAATAGCCAAATCCGATAAAGTTCCCGGATTTTGTCAATACAAACTTGTCTGACTCAAAAACCTGCTTGTAACCACATTTGTTCAAGACAGGACCAGACACTAAATTCTTACGCAACTTAGGTACAAACAGCACATTACATAAAGTAATAGTTTTTCCCGAAGTAAATTCTAATACAACACTTCCTACACCAACTATTGGAGCACTTGACTCGTTGCCCATATGTAAAGCAGATCCGTCTTCAACTGGTCGAAAGTCTTTAAACCAGCCTCGATCTTTACATGCATGAGTTGTGGCACCCGAGTCAATCCACCATGCTTCTCCATCATCCTGTACATAAAATGCTTCAGGACTAAAGGATACATAAGGCATACCAGATTTATAACAAATGTTCAAATGCTGACCTTGTTTAGGGTTAGGGACCGCCACTAGGGGCGCTGCCCCTAATACCCTGCAAGGGGGCGCAGTCCCCTTGACCCCTGCTTCGCTTTGGGTTCCGACATAAAACGTTCTCCGAGCGTGCACTCCGCACCTCCTAACCCGGATACATTTTACGTCCCAATTACACTAAAATATATAACAATCCTCCACCATTTTAGTGCAATCCCTTTAGGACAAACAACACAACAACAATACTTATGCGTAAACGAAAATATCATTAAAGATTGAATTTCCGTCTTAGTACACTACACATTCCAAATACTCGAGAAGAGAGGGTGTTCTGCGAATTGAACCCTTCGACCCATTTGAATACATGAAGATAATGCACACACAAGCATTCAGAATTCACAAACTAAACCCGACACTATTGTAAGCCCTGTGTCCATATCCATTCATGAATGTACGTAAACTAAGTCCAGAGTTTCTTGAAGCGGCAAAACTTCACATTCACATAGGTAGCCTCTTTCTTCGTGCATCTGCACCTGCACTTTTTCAAAAAGGCTATTAAGATTTTAATTCAACCTACCGTCATGCAGATCCGAGCACATATCTCGGGATGATATGCAAACTATTATGTGCTCCAAATTCTAAGTGTAAGCTTTCCACATTGAATTCATGCTCTAACTTCCAAAATCAGAGGGGAATTGGGTATCTTACCACATTGATTTTTATTTCAGTTGATTTTTTGTCTTATTTCGACCAAATCAAAGCATTGGTAAGCTGATAGTTGTCCCACATCGGTTATCATGAGTGAAGAAGCTGATAAATCTTCTATATATAGGGCTTTGTTCGCTCATACTCACATCAGCTCTAAGTGGTTTGCCTAAGTTTGTGGGCCTTTATCTTTTTAAATTCTTATTTGGGTTTCTAATGGGCTTAAATTAAGGCCGATTAGCCCAAACAGTCGACCGAATTTTACAATGTTCTGTATACCCAAAAAGCGTGGGTAATACCGTGAATAGCGCAATTTAGCGTGAATAGCGAAATTTAGCGTAATTATAGCGTGTCACGTCATAAATAGCGTACGCTATTCGGGTAAAATGCTATATTTAATGCGCTTTGTCGCGTTTTAGAGTTAAAACACGCTATAGCGCGCTACGTAGCGCGCTATAGCGCGCTTTTTAAAACACTGCTATAGACCCATGAAGCGGTACTGGTGAACAGTGAAGTTGTACAGTAGACCCGTGAAGTGGTACTGTTGAATAGAGAAGTGGTACAACATTGTAGACCCATGAAGTGATAATGCTGAACAGAAGAAGTGGTACTGTAGACCCATGGAGTGGTACTGTTGAAATGTTTGGGAATCCATGGGTCTACAAACGCTGTACTACTTCTCTGTTCAAACAGTACCACTTCATGGGTCTAGAGTACCACTTCTTCTCCGTTCAACATTACCACTTCATGGGTCTACAATGCTGTACCACTTCTCTGTTCAACAGTACCACTTCGTGGGTCTACTGTACCACTTCACTGTTCATCAGTACCACTTCATGGGTCTACAGTAGCACTTCAATGTTCACCCGTACCACTTCATGGGTCTACAGTACCGCTTCATGGATCTACATTACAACTTCATGTAACACTTCATGTTATGTGATAAGCGATAACAGTACACTAGAATTGATAACAGAACTGACGTGCTGGATACCACTTCATAACTACTCTTTTATAAGGGTATTTTCGTCCAACAACCTTAATTCTAACTTATTTCTGAAATGGGTCCTTTAAACTAATTTTTCTCTGACATGCGCCTGATCTCTATAATAAAAATTACATGGGGCCTGAAATCCAATCGTCCCTTGTTTCTTTTTCATAATTTTGTTCTAATGGGGCCGACAATTTGTAACGATGCAAGTGCCACCTCAATCATTGGGTCGCCACGTCACTTAGATAGAGAGAAATAAGAAAAATAGTGATATTTTGAGTAGTGCTATTACAAAACTAGAATTTCCTAACCATATTACAAAACTAATCAACTTTTTCAATTTACACTATTATTATTTTCAGTTTTCACAATTTTAAATTACAATGATCTCTATTATTACTTCAAATAGGTAAAGCAAATTCCTCTAATTATTTTTTAATCGCAAAATATTTTTTACTCATTATTTTTCACATTCTCGTCGTTTACCATCGGAAATCGTCGGCATATATGTTAAGAAATATTATTTAATGCACTCAAAAAATGTAATTGTTCATCGAATATTCAAATAAATATTCTTTAACAGAACTTTTTAAATTTTTTTAGTACAACTCATCATAGTGTTCCCTTGCGTTTTTCTTGTGAGACCTTCGCTCATTTCACATGGATATCTTCGTAATCGCTTACGCCCGACCATTCTCTCTGGACGTAAATAAGGATCCGGATGAAAAGGAGCCTTCCAACATGACTCATCTAATGAAATTCTAGAAATGATTAAAAAAGGTTCCGACACCTAATAATCACATTTGTAGCTTTTTAAAATCACACGCTATATGTTAGGGGTATCTACCTTGAAAACACATTGGACGCCAATTGGAAAAGCCTTAAATACAGGGGTACCAACTGGAATTGAAAAATATTTTGGGTAGCAGTTGGAAAAGTCTTAAACAGAGGGGTACGTACCGGAATTGAAAATAACTTTGGGCACCAGTCGAAAAAGCCTAAAAACAGGGGTACCAAGTGGAATTCCCCTATAAAATATATTGCAAAATACATGAGATGTGTAAATATTAGACCGTTGATTGTAGTGCAATTTACCTAGTTTGTACAATTTACAGTGTGCCAACCCGTCTAATTAACTGTGTCTAAAGACATGAAAGGGTAAAATAAAGGGAAAATAAAAAGAAAAACCATAATTGATGGGAATTAAAAATTAATCATAAAAAAATCATATAATATTAATTCTTACCCATCTAAAAAAATCATATAATAGAAATGTGGGAATAGAAAGGAGGAATAGGGGATCGAAAGCAATCCCACACATCTATAATTCTTACCCATCTAAACCATCCTAATACCTACAACCATCGGACTCTTATATTAATGGTGAGGGTGAATTAAAAACTGCTTTTTGGTGTATCTATTAACCAATTTGACAAGTGTTATGTTTTATTAAAAAATTAATTCACAAAATTACTAAATTAAACTAAATCAAACATAACCATTCACTGATATTTGTTCTTCTATTCTAGTATTATTATTTCATAATTAAATATAAATAATATTATATTGCACACACACGTATGTATGGGTGTGTAAAACTACTAGTACAAAGAATAACACAGCCCACGCCTAACACGCTCTTTCTTAAGGTGGCCACGCTCCTTAAGCAAGCCAGCCACCCATTGGAGCAAGCTGCCCACAAAATGATGCACGCAACCGCAATTCTTTCGTGCACGTATAAATTTCAGAACCAATTCTTCTTTTTTAATTTTTGCTGATCAAGAATACAATTCTTCACGTTAACCACTAGGTATGTACAAGTGAACAATCAAACATATAATATTAATTTCAATTAGTAGAAATTCGTTTCTCCCCTTACCTACTACCTAGTTACCATGAACAAATATAATGACCACCAAGCCTTTGTGCATGGTTTATTGATTAGCAACGTGGTTGCGTACAATTCCACACGTGACCCATATGATCCATCTTTTAATCTATTACGGTCCCTCACGAACGTGTGTAATAAATAATTCGATAATTCTTGATGATAAGTTTTACTAAACATAGTTATAGCGGGTAAGAACGAAGACTTGATTTTTCTTAAGCACGGTCAAACAAGATTAAGGCTTTTTGATTAACCATTGGTCAAACATGACTTCGTAATAAAATGACAAAAATGAAAAAGGAAAAAAAAAAGATATAATAATAATACGTCTCCCCTCAACACTATAAATACGCCCACGACATTCGTTTCACGAAAGAACAAGTCCTCTGTCGGAAAACACGCACGCGGTTTTCGTCGAGATCAGCAATTCATTGAATATCTCCTCGTCGCAGCCATTCTTTTCCTCCTTTGCTTCTCAAAATTCTGCAAATACCTAATTCTCCCGATATTAGAATTACATCAATTCGTTGATAATAACATAGAAATAACAATCCCCAGTCGTCGTCGTTCCCGAAGATGGCGTCCGTGGGGATTATTCATTCACCTCTACCAAAGCCAGCGAACAACAAGCCCATCTCAGGCTTTTCGACAAACAGTTTCCCATCATCATTCGCATTAACAGCCAAGAAGAACCAAAGGCGTGCCCTGCGCTCACTCTCAAACGCCTCCGTCGAAATCGAAACCCACCCCATCGAAAAGATCGATTCGACTTCAACCCCCGCGAAAAAGATCGATTCGTGGATGGAGAAATCGGTCACGGAGATCGTAAGGAACCTAAAGAAAGCGCCTTTACTGGTCCAAATCTACAGCGACGACGACGGCGACGGGAGTCTGAAGATCCGAGCAGAAGAAGCCGTCCGCGACGAATGGGACTTACTGCAGAGCAATTGGAGAAGTGGGAATGTGAAATCGCCCGATGGGTTGATCTTCGTCGAGGAATTAGAACACGAGTTCGACGGAGATGATGGTATTGGCATGGCGAAGGCTGATGAAGGTGTGACGAGGGCATGGGGGATTTGTGTACAGGGAAGAGGAATTGAGGCTGGGCCAGCTTGTTACTTGTTGAAGACTGATAGGGTTTGTGGTGGGATTGGGTTGGGATTTTGCACTCACTTCTGTTTGGTGAGGGTGAGGACTTTCAGGCACAGTGCTTTCGAGCAGTTTAAGGATGCTTGGCTGTTGAGATGATTGATTTGATTGTAAAGATATTGTGTTGAAAAAGTAGGGATTGATGTCATCTGTGTATAGTTCTGTTCTGTATTGAAACTCTTCCGCAGATTATTGAAATGAGATTTTTTTTTTTCATGGTGAGCGTTCTTTCACATAAAAAACATGTTTTGATAACTCGGAGGTTGTTCTAACTCGGAAGAAATGCTAACTGGCAAGCAAAGGTTGCGCTAATTCTTTATACTGTTGACCTTGGATGAAAGAAAGACATGATGATCTCCAGTTATTGTTTCTGGCTATGTTTTGGTTAAAAGCAGGTTTGAGTTTGTGTGTGCCTCTGTGATGATTACCTTGAGGTCGTAAAACCAAAGATGTTTCCTTGTTCATCCCACGATTCTAATCTTTACATGAAAATGATATTTGAAATGAATCTGAGCAGGGAAATTCCATTGGTCTGATAGATATTTAACAAAGCCATGGATTGATCTTGTAATGAAAGCTCAGTGTTACCCTCGGATCCTACGGACCCCACGGCGAAATACCCGACCCGCCTCAACTAGCAAATAACCACCTTACCTAAAGAACAAGCCATACCCCCACGCAGCCTCGGGTCGTCAGGAATACTCCCGAGAGGAAGGACCCAGGTCAGCAATGGAGAGCCCACATCAGAAGCACCTCGAGGACATCAAAATGACCCTCGGCCCTGAGGACAACTACACAAGACCCTCTAGCAAAGGGATTAGTAAACCCTCGGGTCAGTTTCCCGAGCCCCGGGGGCAAATTAGTAAACCCTCGAGTGTTCGTACCGAGGCCCGGGGGCAATCAGAGACTTTGGCCTCCCACACAAGAAACTGCCACGATCTTCACTCTGTGAATAGGCGACGAGCAACTGCCCATAATAGAGGCCATTATGAAGACGTGCCATCGTGGGTAGGCAGTGGCCGAGTCCATGAGAAACGGTAAAGGGGTGAAACAGCCCTAAAACCGCCCCAACTCAGATCTCCTATAAAGACTGCAAGTCCCGCCCAGAACAGGTATCGATTTCTTACGTATCCTACCGTTACTCTGCTAAATTTATCACTCACGCACACACTTGAACACACCATTTTTATGCTACTTCACGCCTGGAACATGGAAAATACCCTCTTGACCTAGGCAAGAGGGCAAACAACCCCCAAACCTTACCCTGTTTTCAAGTCTCCAGGCAGCATTCGCGGCAGAATTAAGGCGGGAAACGCTCGTTAGCCGTCCAACGCGGTAGATCCATTTTTCGGCGGCATCAACTTGGCGCCGTCTGTGGGAAACTCTAGTTTCTCTCAAAGTAGAAATTCAGTATGGTGGTTGTCGAAAATGATCACACACCGCCTCCCGATGGCAATGGGCCGAACCCCCCTGACCCTGCCGCGATGTTTGCCGCGGTCATGCAAGAGATGCGGAGGATCAGCGCTGACGTGGGAGTGTTGATGGCTGAAAGAAACCAGAGAGGTTATAGAAACGGACAGAACAGAGGACGCAACGCTGGACGAGAAGATGGCCAGCGTGAAACAAACGGAGAACATGACACCGAATCGGGGACCGGAGAACGCAGCGACGGTGACCATACTCTGGCATCAATGCAAAGGAGAGCCCGGGCCGAGAGGAGGAGATGTGCCGACCAACAACGCGCGGACCAACAACGCGTTGACCAACAAACGGCCGACTTAGAAAGAATGAGAGAGGAGATTCGCCAACTTCAGAATCTCGCAAACCCGCCAGAAACTCCCATCCTCCCTCGCGCCTCGCCCTTTTCGCCCGAGGTTCTCGCGGGTCCATTGCCCGGGCACTTCCGATCTTTCGAGATGGGAAAGTACGACGGTTCTGGACCCCCCGAGGACCACTTGGCCGCTTTTGAAGGCAACGCGGCATTATACCAGCTAAGCGACCCCGTTAAATGCCGACTCTTTGTGACTACTTTGACGAGAGGAGCTTAACAATGGTTCACTTTGTTGCCGCCTGGAGGAGTCAGAAGTTTCCACGATCTCACCAGCCACTTTTTGAAGGACTTCTCGAGCAACAGAAGGCAGCCCTCATCGGCAGTAAAGCTGTTAAACATAAAAGAGGCTGACAGAGAGAGCTTAAGAGACTATCTTCGACGTTTCAATCAAGTGAAAATGGAGGTCCCCAATATCGCACCCGAATTTCTTATCGGGGCATTTCACCACGGCCTGAGAGACGGGGATTTATTCAGATCGCTAGTGAAGAAATATCCAACCACAGTGGAGGAGTTGATAACTCGGGTGGAAAAGTACGTTTGGGTTGAAGAGTCGCAGGCTCGAGAATCTGAGGATAGGAAGCGCAAGAGTCCTCCTCGAGAACGTCGAAAGAGCCCACCGAGAAATCAAGACCGCAGAATATTCCCTCGAAGGGATGATCGCCCTTACCCGGTATCAACACTTCCACGAGCGGATTACCCGAAGCTACGGGTGAACAAACTTCGGGCGTTAGAAATATGCGATAAGAACGATTTCCTCCGCCGACCCCCTTACATCGATGGCAACCCGAGGAGACCACAGAGGAATGTTTTCAGCTAAATCGAGAGTTAGAAAAGCTGATCGCAACCAACCCCGAGGCTCGATCCAAGCTTGCTGGGGAAGATGGCGGCTTCGGTACCAGGCCCAGATATCCTGGGGCGGGGAATCGGTTTAACACCCGACAAGACCGCCAAACTCTCAATCAGAGAGAAGCACCCAAGAGGACACCAGAAAGAGACGATAGACGAGGCCCGAGGCCAGCAGGGAACGACACTCAAAGGAATCAGGACAATAGAGACACGGGGCGGCGGAGATCACCAGAAAGAAATACACCACAACATATCAACATAATCTCGGGAGGGCCTAAAGGAGGAGATTCCAATCGGGCAAGGAAGGCCGGAGTTCGCCGATTGGAAAACTTTGAAATCAAAACAGGAAGCAAGCGGTCGGGACCTACCATCAGCTTTGGTCCCGAGGATTTCCATGGAGGTGACGACTCACACGAGGACGCCCTGGTCATTCGAGCTGAGGTGGCCAACCATGATGTGGGCAGGGTCTTCGTCGATAATGGAAGTTCTGTCAACATAATATACAAGAGGGCCCTCGATCAAATGGACTTGGGAGCATATCCTATGGACAAAGTGGAAACGGCTCTGTTCGGCTTCACAGGACACTGCATCGAGGCGGTGGGAATCCTACATCTCCCACTCACCCTCGGGGAAGGTGACACCCGGAAAACGCGGATCGCGCCATTCATGGTCATCAACGGAACGAGCCCATACAACATCATCCTCGGGAGACCTGCCCTGACCTCTTTCATGGCCATCGCCTCGGCTCTACACCAGAAGATAAAATTCCCCATAGGAGACAAGGTTGGGGAAGTTTTGGGAGATCGCAAAATGGCCAGAAAATGCTAGGTGGAAGAGGTTCGCGTGGAAATCAAGTCCTCCCGGACCCGAAGAGAGGATCATCCAAGGGGGAGAGAAGTGTTATACACCATCGGAATGACTAGAAAGGAAGACAAGGAAGAAAAAACTGAGGAAGTAACGATCAACCCGCCGGAGGGAACAGTCAAGATGTCCAAGGGTTTACCTCGAGACCTCAAGGAGGACTTGATCGGATTACTAAGAAGGAATAAGGATGTATTCGCATGGACGTCTAAGGACATGTGATACGAACCCGGCTGGAGGTTCGCACGTGAGTTGAGATCGTCCTTGAAAGATACGACGCAAACACGGACTACTACGGACTCGATAAATAGAATGGAATAACTAAATAAAGATAAAAAAAATGACGCAAACCGGGAGTTGATAGAATGCAATTTGGAGAATACGAATGGCGAGGGTTGGACACGACAAAAATAAGATATACCTATCTCCTTCGAGCCACAACGAACGGTTTCCGAAATTCTATCCCCTCGACCCGAACCGACCCTCAAACAACAATATTAGGACGACGCCTAACACCTTTGAATTACGGGCTGCGTTTGGACGAGAGTTTTGACGCCACAACTAGCTAAATCGCAACAAAACACTAGTTGATAAGTCGGGTGGAATTGCGAAGCAAATCCGGGCTAATTTGCGAGAAACTAGCGAAAGGAAAATAAACTCACAAGGTTTATCGAATAATCAAAGTGTCCTTTTCAGCGATATGCAAATGAGAAATATAAAGATAACAGTCAACACAATCATTAACGATTTAATTAACTAGGTTATAATAACTAGGCTAACTTGAACGAACCCTTATGTAGTCAAAGTGCCTTGCTCCAACTTCCATGCAGTCAAGATATGTGGGTATGAAGCTTCATTTCCATTGGCCCTTTCAACTACCCATCGACCAATATGGTATTTAGAGTTAGTTGGGCTTCTAATTGTAGTGATCAGTCTCTAAGATAGCCTTGAGCCCACTTGATTCAATATCACTTGCTTCTAAGATGTTGTAGACTCTGACTAAGCCCTCTTTAATGTTATATATTTTAGTGTAATTGGGACGTAAAATGTATCCGGGTTAGGAGGTGCGGAGTGCACGCTCGGAGAACGTTTTATGTCGGAACCCAAAGCGAAGCAGGGGTCAAGGGGGCTGCGCCCCCTTGCAGGGTATTAGGGGCAGCGCCCCTAGCGGGGTCTAGGGGCAGCGCCCCTAGTGGCGGTCCCGCTGGCCACTCTAGGGGCAGAACTGAAATGAAATGTTTTAAAACTGAAATATTAAACTAGATACATAAACTAACGTATATAACTGGAGCTATAAAAAACTGAAATAACAATTATTTAAACTAAAATCTTTTATCTTTTCTTTATTTATTAATTACTTTACTATTTTTTTCATTTCAATTTTTAGATATAATTATCGTTGTTTTTGTTTTACTTACGTGTTGTTTAGTATATTTAGTTCCCATTACTTGAATAATTTATTTGATCTGATGATAATTTTTTAAACTAATGATAATTAATATCATATTAGTTAATTTAACTACTATATTCATTTATAATTATCATATATTATAATTTTTTAGATTATAAGGGGATTGCCCTAAATACTCACGCAATGCGCTACGCTTTTTACGCTACGCGCTATCGGAACCAAAACGCGACGAGGTACGCAATACGCTTTTTAAAACATTGGTATATAGTACCACTTCACTGTTCACTCGTACCACTTCATGGGTCTACAGTACCACTTCATGGATCTACAGTACCACTTCATGTACACTGTGTACCACTTCTTCATAGTTGCTTTGCACGTTCGAATTAGCCGATGGCATGGTTAGTAATTTCCGCACACAGCCAGGGGCAAACTCTAAGACCAAACTTCAGATAGATCTTTATCTCTATTTCAAACGTTAGTGGGTCCTAAAATGTAATGAAAATATGTTAAGTGAGGTGACATATAATTAACTCAAGACACAATAAAATAAAGGAAATGCAACTCAAACTCGATGTTTTACCATCCCAACCCAACCCACATGTTTTGATGAACTTAAGTCCATATGATTAGATCATGAAAAGTACGATGAAGAGGAATTTGATTTGCTTCATTCAGTTCAGGCAAATTATGAATGAAGAGGTTGAAGCAATTGCAGCAAAAAAAGTTGATTCTTCACAAATGACATGTTTTAAATTAGTAAAAATATATGATGGTCTTTTTTTATACATAATTCTAAAAAGGCCTTTGACTTTTCTTCGTTGAGGCGCGGTTGAAGACCGACCAATACTTTTGGGATTTATGAACTCTTCTTTAGGTTGGAGAAATCGAAGCCAAAAAAAAATCTAGCTATATATCGTCTTAATTTTAAATAGGCAAATAAATAAACAACGAAAACAAAAATAATTACAACATCCCACAGCTCATCTTCATATCCTCGTATCTCTCTGTTCCTCTCCTTCGCCTCAGAGCTATCTCTTCAGGCACAGTAACCATCACAGAAATGCCGTTCTGTAACGTTAGCTCAGGCCAAGACAAAGATGCCACCTCAGCTAACGACAGCAGAGGAATCGAGATTTTCTACAGAACGTACGGCCAAGGATCGGTCAAAGTCCTAATGATCATCGGTCGGCAGAACCTTTCTCCAAAATATATGTTTTTCTGCTACTCCTTTGATTAAAAGATGTGATTTTAAACGTTGATTCTTTCGCAATGTTCTTATTTCGAAATATCCGACAATCGGAAAAATTGCTGTGCTGTTTAGGATTGGCCGGCACGCACGATTCGTGGGGTCCACAGATCAAGGGCTTGGTCGGAACGACGAGCCCAAACGAAGACGTTTCGCCATCGGACGGCGGCGTTCTGAGCGACGAGAATGCCGGTTCTGACGTGGAGGTATGCGCCTTCGACAATCGCGGCGTCGGTCGGAGTTCAGTTCCGATGAAGAAGTCAGAATACTCGTGAGTGTTCTTCTCCTTTGCCCTTCGTTGATTTCCCATCTTTCGTAGAAGGAACAAAAAAGCCTTTGATAGCTTCTGTATCATTATGAAATCGATTTTGGGGTGTAGATTTGGACATCTTGATTTTTACAATTACTTCTCTTGCAACCTCGGACAGTACAATGATAATGGCGAAAGATGCAATAGCATTAATGGATCATCTGGGATGGAAGAATGCTAACATCTTTGGTCATTCTATGGGTAATCTGTTCCCTTCGCACTGCATCCATTGTTTGTAAAATTTATCACATGAATATACCTTTGGTAGGCATTCATAACCTTCGATGCCTTGGTGTAATAACGCCAGGTGGCATGATTGCTTGTAAGCTCGCTTCCATGGTGCCCGATAGAGTTCTGTCTCTGGCGCTGTTAAATGTAACTGGCGGAGGTTATGAATGCATACCTCAGGTATATATATGTCTGAATATATATGCTGAGCTTCACATCTTACTATGATCCCAGAAAAAATATCCATTCACTACCTCTGCTCATTTCAGATCGATCGTAGGACTCTGTCGATAGCAATGCGTTTCCTCAAGGCGAAGACGCCCGAGCAGAGAGCAGCAGTTGATTTAGATACGCACTATTCTCAGGTTTCCAATCGTTTTCGATATCTGCGTTCTTCAGTATCTTCTTACATTGCATATCCTTTACTTGAACTGAGAACGTTGTCGTCCTATTATGTCCAATGCAGGAATACCTCGACGAGCTCGTCGGGCAAGAGACAAGAAGATCGATACTATACCAAGTAAGGAACAGTATTTGAAAAATTTATTTTTTCGTTATATAACCTGGTAAACTCTGGCCTTTGAGTAGCCTGCAAAGTGCAAACCATGCTAATCAAGTTAGCCACACCGAACACTAGGCTATGCCCCAGTAGCAATGTTGGGGTATCAAACTCAATTCCACTTGTAAATAATTTTCTGAGTTGCTCTGCCTATTGCCAATTGGTTTTAAGTGGAACCCCACAAAGGCTTATTAGTTTAGGATAGAGGTGATAAAAAAAAATCCATACTGGCAAGAACTGCAAACTCGAAACGTAACAAGACTCGGGAAAAAGACAAAAAAAAATACGATATATAACACTGAAGATGTTTTTTACGCAGGAGTATGTAAAGGGCATATCGGCTTCGGGCATCCAACCGAGCTACGGATTCGACGGCCAGCTGAACGCCTGCTGGACGCACAAGCTTTCGAGGACGGAGATCGAGTCCATTCGTACGGCTACTTTTCCCGTATCAGTAATCCACGGAAGGTATGATACATCTTATATACGCTTTTTTTTTCTTCGGAATCATACGTAGGAGTTACTTACCCGAGCAAGCATTTTCTTTGCCCGTAGAGATGATGTCATCGCACAGCCGTCCCACGCAAGGCGACTCGCGGAGAAGTTGTACCCATCTGCAAGAATGGTCGAACTAAACGGTGGGCACCTCGTCAGCCATGAAAGAACCGAAGAGGTAGACATTTACATCCTTACACACTGTAATAATAATGTCGGTTGTCAAACCCGAGTCCAACATCGGATAATTAGAAGAATGATGAGCTCTTTATACGCTTCTATTGCCAATTGATTTTATAGAGGAACCCCACAAATAACAGATTTGAAAATCGACGCGTCGTTCCATTAATGTGTTACTTTTCAGGTAAACAAAGCTCTCTTTGACTTGATGGAGGCTTCGAAGCTCCGTATAAGCCCATACGATTGGACTAATTTGTCTATTATGGAAGACGGTGGTAAAGCTTTGATGTGGAGAGAGGCTAGTTCGTCTTTCGTGGTTGAGAGCGTAGAGAAGCTTCGAATGTTCTTAGTTTTCTTCTTCGGCTTATTCGTGTTGGTTTTTGAGTACGTGAGGAGAACGGCGAGGAGTCTGAGGCCCGTGAGGGTCGGTTCTGCCCTTGCGTGAGAATTGCTGACAACGTATGTCCAAGAGCCCATTTTTTCTTCAGGTAGTAATAAGAGTCTTTTTCTTTTGCCACGCTTGATGAAGACAAAGATCGTTCGTTCTTTTCAAGACGTGCTCGAAAACTTCTCTGTTTGCAGGGACACGGCGGTTTAAATATGTTTGCCTTTAAGACAAACGAAGAGATGAATATAGACTTTACAGAAGCAAAAGGAAGCTAAGAAAAAAAAAAATAGATCGATCGAAACAAGGCATGTTCCTACATTCGGATCTGTAGATTTTTTTTGGGTCTGTAAATGATTTTAATTTATCTGCATCTTCAGCTTCAGTTTACTATTAATGTTCACGATATTGTAATACCGTGAAACTAAGTTTTGTTCCAAAGGGAGGCAAAGGAAGCTGCAGTTTATCAACACAAATGCAGTGAAAATATGTGCTTTTGAATTAAACTGTGTTTGCTGTGTGTATGGCGATCATCTAATAGAATGAACAAAGCAGCTATATCGTATTCGTATGGAAAACGTAAAATATGCAGATTTGTTGGTGAGGATGGTTATACTTACAGGTGTGTATGTAATGAGCTAATCTTGCATCCTTTGGCTCATTTCTGATGCTCAAACTCAATGTCTTGTTTCGGTGTTCATATCTATATCTATATCTATATATATATATATGTGTGTGAGCTTCTTATTGGAATATACTGACCGGATATTGCAGTATGGAGTAAAATGCCTTGAGAATATTCCTATTCATATGCCTTGCTTGCACACAAGAAAAAAATAGTAATAACATGATATGAAATCATACTCAATAATGGGATCACGATTTTAGAATAAATAACAAATAGTTAATAACGAAAAACTAAGTAAAGCTTATGGCTGCGTTTAGTTGTCCGTATAAGATTATGTGACACAATTTTATCTCAAGATTATAATCTTGAGATTTATATGTATCATATATTCACTTTGTAATTTTAACATTACTATATATTATTATTATATTATCTTGTTTAGTGTCCAACCTAATAAAAATTTTGTCTCATAATATTTGTATAAATTTACAAAATTACCCTTTATTTCATCAATATATAGTTACAAAATAATTATTTTATGAATATCGAAAAATATAAGACATGGATATCAATTTGATCGCTATGAAAATAAAGAGTAAATTGGTGTTGTTTATTTATTTTTACCGTATAAACCACATGAAATAAATATGATTTTGTAATTGGGTGGAAGAAGGGTATTTTGGTATTTTGGCAATTAATAGGAGGTTGGATAACTTATCTTACATCGGCCCATTGGATGAATTGCACCAGATTTGTTCGATAATAATAGCGGGCTGATGTATTATAGCACGCTCTATACTTGAACACTACAGTAAGGGGGTGTTTGTTTTAGGGTGATCTTCCAAAACATCACCGTGATCCTCTCGTTTACCACTTATCACTGTGTTTGTTTAGTCTAGGTGATAAGTCATCACCGGAATGATGGATCACCTAGGTGATGAAAATGGGGTGATATTTCATATTTCAGATCACCCAAGCTAGGTGATCCAACATCACGGTGATGAGGTGATCTATCTAACTTTTTAATGGACGAAAATACCCCTCATATTTTAACATTATTACTTTATATGCCATTATAAATATTTTAATTACATGATTAACATAATTAAATATATTTAAAAAAGTGGTTATAAATTAAATTTAATTTTAATATATTAATGATTATCACATAAAATATCACCTTTATTATTTAAAACATGTGTATAGGGTCAAAGATGACATTTATACAACATCACCCTACACATATCAGTGATTAAACAAACAGAATACTCCAATATCACGTTGATCTGAAAAATGAAATATCACCTTAAAACAAACACACCGATGACATATCACCTTGATCTACATTCCGGTGATACTCACATCACCGTGATGTGCGTATCACCGTAATGTTGGATCGGGGGCGGACCCAGCTTTTTTCTACTGGGGTCAAAGAGTTCTAGCCCAATCCACTAAAAGCCCTAATAAATGATAAAATGGCTTAGGGGGGCTCGAACCTTGGTTGTTCTATAAGGAAAGCTTTATTAGAAAGGCAACTACCACTACACCAAACACAATTTTCAATACAATTAGTACATATAATATATAACTATATTTTCGACTGTTGACCCCCCAAAGCTTAACGTGGTCTGCCCCTGTGTTGGATCACCTGAAACAAACAGGGATATTTTAAAAAATGAGATTATTTTTGATTTCTTTTTAAAAAATAGGAACTTGACCGAGTCAATTTAAAAAAGAGGAACATGTTTCCTTAATTAACTAAACCCCTAATTAATACCTAAATAAATAAAAAAGAAATATATATATATATATATAAAATAACGGAAAACGCACCCACCTCATTTATTAATGCACCCACCAAGCATCAAACGAGATCTTGAAGGAAAAACGAGCTGAAGCATCCGCCGAAATCGAAACACCCGAGCTCCAAGAATCCCAATTTCGTTCTTGAACGCATATACAATAAGTTCCGTTCATGTTAACGCCGGTTACTAGTATACATTATCGGGCATTGTAATTTCCGTTCATGATAACGACATTTACATTTGGAGCATCGGGTATTAGATTTTCGAAGGTTTGGGTAGTTATGGGTAGCATTTTAACCGTAGATCTGTGCGAATTTGCAGAAAAATTTCGTTTTCCGTTTATTCGAGTTCATTATTCGATTTTCGTTAGACTAGAAAATTCCACTCGGATAGGTTATTTTTGCAACTTTCAATTCGGACAACATACTCGAATAAATTCGAAAACGTTCGAATAATATTACTATTGCTTATTAAATTTTACACGTACATATTACCCGAAAATACTATTCGAGTGAAAGGTGAACTCGGATACCTTACTCGAATAATTTTTAGTTTCCGAATATTTTATTTATTCGAATAATTCGGTTGCAATTAAAGTTTATTTATTCCATTTATTTCTTCGATAACAATTTATCGAGTGTCTTCAACATCTTAACACTCGAACATTTTATTCGAGTTGTTTTGCTACTCGAATATTTTACTCGAGTAATTTTTATTTTTCGAATATTTTATTTATTCGAATAATGCATATTGCAATTAAATTTTATTAACAATGATTTATTTCATATGCAGGTTATGCCGACCAGCATCATGATTGATTACGATGGAGAATGGATAATTTGGAATGATAATAAATGGATATGGGTTCCAAGGATGGGAACAAATATGAAGCCAATTGGGTTCGATGTCGATTGTTGTTTGCTGGACGATCTGCGGAACGAAATATACTAGACTATTGGCGTAAGCGGGAGGCCGGAGTTAAAGCTAAGTTATCAGCCATCTATGAGAGGTATGGAAGGGTGTGCTCCGTTGTATATAAAGAATGATCGAGAGTTGAAGGGTTATATATACTTAGGGGGTCCAATGGATAGACCGATTCTCCGTGTGGAGATTGGACTCCCTACGACCCTCCACCGTCAAACTCTTGCAGATGATGAAGTTGGTCCCGTTCCAATTGAGGTTCGTGGCAGTGGAGGTGGTTACATCGATGATTATTTTGACCGTATCATCGACTTTGGCGGATGCGAAGATGTGAATTATGGGAGTGAAGGTCACAATGAGGCGAACGACCGTGATGAGAATGTTGCATCACGGCAGAACGTGCACGTCAATTTTGATGGCGTAAACGGAGAAAATGCGGACGGGAATGATGAGGAGGAGGAGGAAGAGGAAAATGCAACTATTCCTAGCGATCGGTATTCTTTTACCGACGGTTCCACCATGAAGGTCGGTGATGAATTCGAGGATAAGAAGGCCGTCAAGAATAGGATCCAAAGAGTTGCTATAGAGGCATGCTTCGAGGTCAAGATTATAAAATCTTCCCGATCGTACTATGGCGTGAGATGCAAAGAGGATGGATGTACTTGGAGGATATGGACGGCGAAGATTAAGGATACATCCATATTCTCGATTCGTACGTATTGCAACACACATACGTGCGACCTTGCAAATCGGAACGCAAGACTCACTCAAGCATCGTCAATCTCCGTGAGTGATATGCTGCTTGAATCTTTTCAGGGTTCAACAAGTACACCGGCTCCTAAACTCATTCAAACAATGATGAGAAATCGTGGGATCGAAGTTTCGTACTTCAAAGCATGGAAAGGAGGCATTTTAGCACAAAACGCAATGAAGGGTGACCCCGATGAGAGTTACAAGCTGTTGCCGTCGTACCTGTCTACGTTGAGAAGAGTGAATCCAGGAACCATAGCAAGTGTATATCTGGACGACGAGCGGAGATTTAAGCCCGCATTCCTATCTCTTGGTGCTTGTATTGCGGGATACCGTCACATGAGGAAGGTTGTTTGCATAGACGGTACTTGGTTGAAAGGAAAGTATGGGGGTACGTTGCTCATTGCATCAGCGGAGGATGGCGACCGCCATCAGTTTCCTTTAGCTTGGGGCATAATTGACAATAACGAGTGCATAGAAGCTTGGTCGTGGTTCTTGAACGAGCTCTTGCAAGTCGTGCCCAACGAGGACGATCTTTTCATCGTATCCGACAGATCTACTTCAATCAAAGCCGCCGTTGCAGACGTCTACAGTCGTGCGCACCACGGTCATTGTATTTGGCACCTGTCACAAAATATGAAAGGCAAGTGTAAGAAGCATGGTGCGACCGAGATGTTCATACACATTGCTAAAATATACAAGCAATGCGACTTGATTCACAAGATGGTGATTTTGAGAATACGTTCCCACCGCATACGCGTATTTGCAAAAGACTGATACTAAGGAACGATGGAGTCGAGCCTATTCTCCGCCGTCTCGCTATAACATCATGACTACGAACGGGGTGGAATCGATTAATGCAAGACTCCGCGAAGAAAGAAAGCTACCGATCATTGCGCTTCTGGAATCGATACAGAGGATGACGGCGGATTGGTTTGCTAGATACAGACAGCAATCTGGACAAGCAACCACGCGGTTTACCCCGACGGTGGAAATGAAGCTCCGTGAGAGGTATGAGCTAACATGCAATCGCGGCGAGTCTACGAGCGAACATGAGTTTCTACCCGTTGTGTTCGGAATATTATTCTGTCCTAACGTGGCAGTCTGCTTATCACGGACGAGTTTCGCCGGTTCCGGATCAAGCCGAGTGGGATACCTCGGATCAATTGGTGTTGCCGCCTCTGTTCGTAGCAAGGCGTGGTCGGAGAAAAGAAAAGAGGTTTCCGTCCGTCGGTGAGTTTGGTCGTAGACATTAAGTTTGTATGAGTTTGATGTATGAGATTGTATGAGGTTGTATGAGATTGATGGATATTGTGAGTTTGGCTTGATTGTTGCTTTTTTCACTGTTATTCGAGTAAACTGCACAACTCGAATATTATTAGAATACGTCACTCGAATAATATAACGATAAAAAGTCGAAAAAGAAAATCTGAACTTATTAGAGTAATAAAAGAACTCGAATAATTTAGAAAAAAATCGAAAACCAAACTCGAATAATTTCTTGCAATTCGACTGTTGTTTTCAGAATTTTTGAATTTTAATTATCTCGATACTTAGATGTATAAATATCAATATTTCGATGTTTTAGGGCCTTCATGATGTTAATAAGTCGCTTTATGAAGATTAACAATGTTTGATAAAAGTCGTTGCATGACATACAATGAAATACAATGGTAGATATGACTTTAGTATATACATTCTCATCAACGTTGGTCAACATGTATAGAAATATCAACTTGATTTTTTTCTTTTCAAGAATCTCTAAATATTTTATTACTTAGACAGGAAATGTTATTTAACATTTCATGCTCATGATTAAAACAATATTTTCGATTTTTAACTTCTTCGAGTTATATACAGAACTCGAATAATCTCGAATAGTTTACTCGTAATTACATCGTTTTGCCTGTTTCAATTATTCGAGTACTCTGTGGTACTCGAATTATCTCAATACGTAACTCGATAAAAACAACATTATTCGAACAAACACCTTGACTCGAATAACAGTGAAATCCGAAAAAAATAACTGATCCTTGAACATTATTCGAGTACTATATAGTACTCGGAATAAGCTCGGATAGGTTACTCGAGTAAATATCATTATTCGAACAAGCTCTTTGACTCGAATAACAGTGAAAATCTAAGAAAACAACAACTGAACCTTGAACAATCTGAACAACCTGAACAGACACAGTCAACCAACCAAAACTGAACAATTCCAAATGAAAAAATCTATACAAATATATCTAAAACGGTCCATACAATATCCCAATTGTTAAAATAAATACATATCGTCAAAAACTTTCTAAACGAATCAATTTTAGAATCGTCCAAAGCGTAGAGATCATCTCTGTTACCGATCAACAGAGACATCGCCGCCCTAAGCATGTATATACCACACTCTCCGCTGTTCGAGAAATAGAACAATTTCAGGTTTAAGAAAATAAGAAAATAAGAAAGTGAGAAAATAAGAAAATTACCTGAGGACTTGTTGAGGGAACTTGGGGCACCGCACCCAAGCAAACTTCTCCACGGAATTTTGCTCCACACCTACGTGCTGAAGCATCAGAGGTATCACTTCGGCCAAGGAGTCGAGGAACGGCTTCATGAACCTCAAGTCCGAATCGCTGCTGCGGTCAGAATCCAAAATGAGGATGTTCCTCTCCTTGAACCGAGCGACGAGGAGCACCCAATGCGAGTTAAACGCCAATGGATGACGGCCGCATCCGCTTGGCTCCAGTGAAGTGACGGCTTGCCACCGTATATCGCATTGATCTCTCCCGTGGCGAATAGCTCGAACGAGGACATGTCCCACGGTCGCGGTTTGGCGGACTCCAACTTGACTGCCTGTGCGAAATTGGTGTTCATGTACGCGATTCGCTCCTCATGCACGCAGTTTTCTTGCATCGCCGTAAACCCGCTGAATGCCTCGTTGACGTGCTGCAATAATAGCATATAATGTTATTAAACGAAATAATTAGAACATATTTAGCAAAAAACACATATACCTCGTCCGAGATCCACACTTTCCGAGTGGACAGGTCGGCAAAGAATTTCTTGTCGTACGCTTGGAGAATTCCTTCCCGCTCATCCTTTGCGCCCATTCTTGCCACCTCCACCTTCACGGCATCCCAATTCTTCACCCTCTCGCCAATGATCTGCTCTATGTCCGCTCGGCGTTGCCTTGTAATGCGAGGTGTCGAATCGGGCGTCGGCGTATACGGACTCGAAAGCATCTTCGACTTCTTCTTCACACGTTCAGTCCGTGGCCTTTTTTGCTATCCGACTGCTTGGCCGCGGCCTTATGCGCCTCCGCCCAAGCTGCCTTATTTGCCTTCGACGCCGCCGCGGCCCTCCGCCGCCTCCCCCGCAGCCCTCTCCGCCGCGGCCCTCTCCGCCTCGGCCCTCTCCGCCGCCGCCTCCCCCGCGGCCCTCTCCTTCTCCGCCGCCACGGCCGCGGCCTCCATCATCTCTACATCCATCTCCATCTCCACATTCTCGTCCCCCTGCTCCCGACTCCCCGTCACGTTCTCCGCCTCCCCCTCATTCGTCGTCCTCCCCGTTGCCTCGGGTTGGTTCGGCGTCCTCCCGAACATCGGCGGCGAATGAGGAGGCGAAGGAGGCGGCATGTCCCGATCATAGCTCCTCGCAATATCCCGCACCGTTGTCGGCGTCAGGATGTCAAGGGCTACAAAATTAGAGTATTACGTTGGATTTACGTAATATCAATATAATCTTATAAAATAAACATTAAGTAAGACATACCTTAGAGCACGAGCGAGCGTAGCTCCCTAATCTCCGTCCGCATGTCCCGTACATCGCCTTCCAGCCTGTCCATTCTTCTATCGAAATGGGCGATTATTGATCCGGAAGGAGGAGGAGACGGCCTCAGAGGAGAAAACCTCAGAGGAGACGGCCTCGGAGGAGGAGACGGCCTCGGAGGAGGAGACGGAGCAAGCCGATGCTCGGTGCAGTAGATCGGCAGCCCATTTAGAAGATGCTCCACTATCCTCTGGGCTACGGCATCATCCCTGCTGCCACGAAAGCCGGCGACCGTGCGGAAGTGCCTTGAATCGGCTTCAGCATCGGTCGGTGTAAGGCAACACCGCACGTCCTGTGTATTTGTACAATTTAGAAGATGCAATCTAAATAAATCCATATTATAAATAAATAAATATATATACTTACATCCATCTCCACGGCACCGAATGCACGCTCGACCGCTTGCCATCCCGGAGCAGAGCTCTTGCCAAAAAATGTGGTCTTCCAGTGGCACATCCGGGGTATCGGGAGCCCTTCGCCGGCTCTTCTCACGGCGAATTTCTGCCCGACGGTCGGCCAGCACTCGTACGCCAAAACCTGATAAAAGAGAGTAAACATAAGTTAAAATAAATATAATATGTCTTAAATAATACAAAACTAATTACCTGAAGCGGCATGACGAAGCCGCTGAGATCGAAGGTTGTTTGGGTTTTTCCCTTCGATGTCATCTCCATGTGCTTCCCCAAGAGGTCTTTGTTCAGACCATAAACGACCTCCTCGAATGATATCCTTCCCCAAGGATATTCGTTGAAGCGGTCGATGTCCTCCACCAGACGGAGCCACTCCTCCTTGAGCTTCAGGTCCCGCTTTACCCTCCGCTCCCCTAGCACCCCGGCGGCAAAATAAAGGGCCGCGATCTTCAATTTCTCGGGATTCACGCCCGAGTCTCCACCGGCATCACGAATCATCTCCGTGACTTTCTTCTCCAAACCGTCAAAATATATAACGGGCTTGCCTACGAGTCATAAAACAAACGTTAGTTTTTGAAATCGAAGTAAAAAAAAGAATCAAAATGATAAAAAAAATAGGATTAATATCAGGCCAATGCCTCGTCGCAAACTCGTTCGACGACGGTATCTCCGGCTCGTTAGCGCCGCAGTCGAGGCCCGTGAGTAGGCAATACTCGACCAATGAAAATCTTAATGGTCGCCCACGGACGACCATCCAGAACTCCTTCGACTCCGGCATATAATCCACCTGCCGGCTCATCAAAAACCACAGGATCATGTTCGAGTTGTAGTGGTTTCGGGCCACCTTTATCAAGTTCCCGAACTGAGTCCGTCTGACCATCTCCTCTATTTCCTCCTCGTTCAAAAGCGTACAGATGCGTTAGCATACCGGCATGTAATGCGAGTTCAGAGTGAGGGTGGCATGGTAGAAATTGTCAGCCGGCAACTTCGTCGGAAGATAGATCTGAAAATGCAGAAAAACAAAGAAAAACTCACTGTTATTCGAGTCAATTATTTGAGTAACACGTCACTCGAATACGTTAAAACGTTATCCTAACCCTAATTACTCGAATAAATACTCGGAAAGGCGACGAATTCAAAAAAATCCGACCGATTACGACGTTTGCCCAACGATTTAACATCAAAATCGATCGATTTAACGCTAGAAACGAAAGATCTAACCAAGAAATTCGTTTGACCTAATCGATTTAACAAAAACCCAAAACGCGACCAAAAACTCACCGTGGCTCTACCGGCGTCGATTTGCTCATCCACCCGGTTACGAACAGGCGCGGAAGGCTCCCATGATCTCGTTTTTCTTTTCGCCATTGATGATTATGCTTGGGCTTGTGTACGATTTTTCGAGTAAGAGATTTGGTTTCGAAGAGAGAGCGCGAGAGATTTAAGGTTTTCGAGTGATTTGTGTCTAATTTTATTTCCGAGCTTTATAAAATACGGCTTATTCGAGTTACTTATCCGAGTTTGTTACTCGAGTATTGACTCGAAAAGTTTACTCGATAAGTTACTCGAATAATGCTGCTTATTCGTTTAAATTTTCTGCACATTATTCGAGTGACCTTATCTCTTCGAGTTGTTATTAGAGTTTGTCATTCGAGTTTGGCATTTACCTCGAATAAAAGTCGAGTAATTTTTCGCTATTAATAAGTCGGATAAGCAATTATTCGAGTTTGCCATTCGAGTGTTTTGTTTACTCGGATAACTTTTCGCTGTTAATGAGTCGGATTAGCCTCCTTAACCAGTTTTTTAGTAATGGTATTCAGTCATTTTAGAACCCGTTCCTCTTTTTTTAAAACGAAATAGAATCGTTCCTCTTTTTTAAAATTATCCAAACAAACACCCCCGAAATATGAAAGTATTGCCTCATCTTTTAAACGCAGCCTATGTGTTACTGAATCAGTTCTTACTAAAGCCGTATATTTTTAGGATTTGAATGCAAGTTGTCGTGCAAAAAAATTGGGATCTAAGTGTAATTAATGATACTAATGGGATCTTTAAATAAATAATGACTGTGTGGCTCAATAGGCCAGACTCGTAATTTTCTCGACCAGCCTATTACTCGCATCTTCTCTACGTCTCTGAAAATTTCTAATCAAATCGCGGGCAAAATCACGCTCATAGAATACTTGGAGTAGAATCGATCTTATGGTTGGATCAAACATGGACCAGATGACTTTGCCTGTGCTCTTCGAGCAGGCTCAGAAAATTCACCAAGCTGCCTCTGATTCTTCGATCGATCAGGTTTTATCGTATGTGTATATATTTCCTTTATTTCATATCTTCTATGATTTGTGATTATGGCTGAGGGTTCGGACTGCTAATTTTTGTTTAATTCGGAACGATTTTACAGGAAGCGCTGAAGAAAGGCTGCGAATTGCTGAGGAAATGCGAGGAGATGGTTGGAAAATTAGGGATATTCTCTGCTAATGAAACGAAGGATGATATTAGCACTTCTAATTTTAAATATCTTCTCGTGAGTCTCTTTGTGCTAATTTTAAACACGAGGAAAGTGAAGCAGATTTTTTATGTTGTTTGTGTTGTTGATTCAGGTGCCTTATTATCTTGGTGAGTTGACAGAGAAAATTTCTCAGGAGGATAGGATTAACATCGTTAGAGCTTCGCAGGCACATTTAAAGGTACTTCTCTTGTAATTCGTCAAATTTCAGGTTTTATGGTGTGTTCTCTTGTTTTATTTTCCCGATTGGGAGGTCTGTTTCATTGTTAGTGCTACATATGCAAGTTGCTCTTATTTACTATATAGGAATTTATAACATTCTGTGAGGCGATGGAGCTTGTGCCTGCAGAGGAAATAGAACTATCTTCAAATGCCACGGCTAAAACGCCAGCTGATCTGAGAGCTATGAAGGTAGATACTGTTATCTCTTTGTTTTTTATTTCCCAGTCCTTTATTAAATGGTTTCTCAGCCAAGTTCCTCCCTTTGGTTACATGTCAACCTCTGGTTGCTGCTTAAACTTGTATACTTTTGGGAGCTGAAACAGCGTTGTTTAATTTTCCCTATTTGTTTAAATAAACTTATTTCAGATTGCTCGGTTCAGAAGACAGAAAGCTGCAGAGTCGAAATTGTTTGAAATCAAGGAACGAAAGGAAAGGCGCGGACGTTCAACCAGGGCATCTGCATTATCCACTCCTTTTCAGTCCAGGGAAGATGTAGAAGATGATGACGATGACGATGATGATGATGAGGATGGAGAAGAGGAAAGAGAGGTAAATCGGTGATGGGTTCCCATTCTTCTAGTGTTTCTTTCGATGTTCTGTCTGTTATATTTTGTCAAATCACATAAGTTTTGTCTGTTAGCCGTCATGTGTACCTCAGTTTTTACTATTCTAGTATACCTCAGTTTTCCATTTCTACTCATACAGATCTATGACTCATTACAACTGGTAACCTGAAGTAAACTTGTGTGCTTACGTGTATATTCTGAAATATCTATTTTTTGGGGGATGCAGGCATGGCTGACAACCATCTCCTTGGCGCTCTGTAAGGTTCGACCTTGGTTTGAAAATTTTGGAACTGTCAATGTTACCTCCCTACTCTTTTCAAATCCCAACTCAGTCAGCGCAATTAACTAAACATGCGTATTTACATTCTTTCTCTCAGGCATTTGATCTGTTGTTAATGCTAAAGAAAGAGGAGGAAATGCTCTTAGCTGTAAAGGAAAGGCAGTCACAGGTTAGTAACATGTTCTGAAATGGAAATGCTTTATTTATTCAAGTTCCTCGCTAATATTTGTGCTTCTATCTTTTTCAGGAAGGAGAGAACGAATTCTCAAAGTCTATCCTCGATGAGCGGGCAGAGAAAGCAGAAGCCTGGCATCGTAATTCCTCCGCAAGGGCTCGATTTGCCAAGCCCGCAACTCCAATCACTTGCGCCACTTTCGCCCAAGATGTAATTGAAGGCAGAGCAAAGGTCTCAGACGCTAGCGAACATAAGCACCACCAACCCCAGATATTCGGGCCCACTTCCCTCATCAACAGAAACCCTACGAGCGACAGAGAGAGAATCGCAGCCCAAGTTTTCCAACCTCATCATAGGTATTTCGATTGATTACGGCTAACACACGCATAAAGTGGATTGCCGCCTTTTTTGAAATGAAATTCCTAACTTCTTTTGATAGACTGCCGATGATGAGCATAGAGGAAGCTGGGTTGAAGGAGATGGAAATTATGAACAAATGGCAGGAAAGGAATGCGAAGCTAATGGAAGAAGCAAACTCAGCGTGGTATAAGGATAGTAGCGCGAAGATGAAGACCAAGGGTGGCGAGGAAGAAGAAGAGGATGACGAGGATGATGATGCAGTAGCTAAAGCGAGGGCTTGGGATGATTGGAAAGATGACAATCCTCGTGGCGCAGGTAATAAGAAGCTAACCCCTTGTGGCTGATTCTTGATTTGTTTTCCAAGTTATTGATGGTGGTGTGCAATGGGATGATATTTATGTTGGCGCAATTTAGATTTATCATGGTATTGCTTAATTAATAGTATTTGGATGTTCGATTGTAGTGTTCCATTTTTATATAAACGCAACCTTAACAACTACAGTTTTGAAAGTCCATTTATTTATTCTCGTTTCTTCAGAGACCAAACTAATTCTTTTTTATTATTAGAAATTTCTACATTTTTTTTATCAACGGTTTGGACTTTGAACGATCACAGTGGAAAATCCTAATTATGACAGTTTGAAATTTGTTAAAAAAACCATTGTATTTCGTCTTTGACAGATCTCCCTCTCTTTCGCCCCTACCAAATTACAAAAATCAAATGCCATGAATATTGTCTAGTCTAAATAATATGGACATACGCAATCACCATCATAATCTACGTATGCCATTTTCTAAAAGCTTTGCTCTCTTTGATGAATCGTGATCGACTAACTTGGAATTATTAGCCCGCGTAAGGCGGATCTATGAAGGCCCATCCAAAGACTTGTTCGTATTGAGTCGCCGCGTTGTCCCACGACGAATCTCTTGCCATTCCTCGCCTTATCAATCCTTCCCAAGACGACTTGTACTCTTTATACGTCCCAACCGCTATTTTCGTCGTCTGCCAAAAAAAAAAGAAAAAAAAAACGAACGTATTCAGACAGACTCGTGAGCTTAAAAAGAAGATTGTGATGCAAGAAGAACAACTCACGGCGATTAGGTTTTCTCTCGATAGAGGCGAAAATGCCCACCTGAAAAACGACAAACAAGAAGCTTAGCTTTTCTCTCGAGAAATGTTAAAAGAAGCATCGTTTACATATACACAGATAGATACCCGGTGCCTTCGCCTTTCCCTTCGTTAGCGTAAGGATTGAAGTTCTTCACCGTGTCCTGAAATAATAAAAAGAAAAACGACCCTTAATGCTTACAGCATCATCGTCTTCTTGGATTATATTGAACGAAAAAAAAGGTGACAAAGATTGTAAGGTTAGTTGGGTCCCACTCTAAGCCCTCCCGTGCTGTGGACGACGGGAATAGTGCCGTATTTCATTGCGTACAACTGGTTTAAACCGCACGGTTCGAATCGTGAAGGCATTAGCAATATGTCACACCTGAAAATAAAATAGGAAAAAAGGACCACCAAGAGTTTCGAATTCAATAATCTACATTAGGTACTTATTTTTATGCATATCAGATAGAAAAAGGTTCTATTACCCGGCGGTAATTCTATGGGAAATGGGAACGTTGAATCCAACCCAACCTCGGAACTTGTCTTTGTAGGTCGACTCGAGCTGTCTCATCCAGTCTTCGTACTGTTTCTCACCAGAACCGAGCATTACCTGACCCAAAAAGAAAACAAAAATAAATTAAAAAAAATGGGACTTGCATAAGTTTCTTATTTGACAAATCTTTATAAGAAGGAAGAATGTTGTTGAATGATTAGAAGACGAACTTACGAATTGGATATCGTCTTGCATAAGATCTGGGATGGCCGAAAGAATGATATCTACGCCCTTTTGGTAATCAAGCCTCCCGATAAAACCTATCTGTTTAAAGCATTGAATATTAAGAATAATCTCATTACACTGAAAAAGTATTTCATCTTCGTACCAGAGGAATATCTGAACGTATAGGAAGGCCTACTTCTTTCTGCAGCGCACTCTTGCACTGAGCCTGTAATAACGAATGGTAGGTAGGAGATTTAACAGGCAAGAGCCCATGGAATAATTCAGTTAATTTGTACAAAATACGCTTTCGTAACCTTATAAGAATGTCAAAAAGGAAAATCAGCGGCACAATACAAATATTAGTTACTCACCTTTCCAGAAAGATCTTCGATGGAGTAATGAGAAGGAATATGTCCGTCGATTGAAGGATCCCATTCGTTTTCATCAATCCCATTTGTAATTCCTGCATGTTTATACATATGTTTATTCATATACTAGTTTATTACCCGTGCATTGCACGGGTTAACTATCTATAATTATTTTATATTAATAATAACTATTTATAGTGAATAGTGTGATAGTGGGCAGTTTTTTCATGTTTTTATTATATTTTTAATCTATTATAAATAATTATTATGGGACACGTGGCAGCATATGAGAACTACATTTCTTTAGTAATATAAGATATATATGTAACAACGCCTACTAAAAAAGATGTGTTGCAGAAATCTAACCATTCAAAACTATTTTTCGGCTGCTTAAAAGCTCATGCAGCCCATACCCCCCCTCAGGGGTTGTTATCTCCCACGAATATCCCTGAAACATGAGAAAATCTTATATTACATATACATATATGCATACATAATTGCTTTATTACGAACAAATTCAGGCAAAAAATCAATCTCAAAAACTGCACCTGGCTAACAGTCACAATTCGATCAGCAGTGACGATAGCAGCTTTCAATATGTTGACGGCTAAGCCAGGGTCGAGCGCGTGTGTCCTAGCCCAAGTTGGGAATACCCATTCCAAAGCTTTATACCATCCCGGCGGTAATCCCAGGTTGTGATAAGTTGACGCTGGCTCAACTCCCTTAGTTAAGACAAAAAAAAAACGACATCTTTTCTTATTACAACTTGGTAATTTTCGGCCACTAATATGTTCAGTTACTGTCAGAAGTATCAAGAAAGTAGAAAGCTTACCTGATGGGCTAGGTTATGTATTACGATTATACTTCGTGCATCTTTGTATACACCGAACGCACGATACTTTGCAGCTAAGAGCCTGAAATATTGAAATGTAGATTTTGAATCTTAAAAAGAGAACATATGCTTTTAAGTAAAGAATTCAGCGAAGGATTGCATACACTGGGACAAGACCAGCGTGCCAATCGTTTGCAAGAAAAAGGCACTTTTCTCCGTAAGTATAACCGCCGAGTGGAAGCAACAATGGAGCTTCGCACGCAGCGTGACAGAGCAATGCAAACCGAAACTGCAAGAAGAAATTGGATTAGATTAGCTTTTCAAGAACTGTTGGTTTTTTTTTTCTCTTCTGCATTTTTTTTTGGAGATTTAAATAATTTCGACCTGATTATCCCCAAAAGCACCGTAGATATCACCGTACGGCGTCCCGGGCCGTTGATAAGAAGGGTGATCGACAAACACCTACACAAAAACAGCAAAGCAAACCAAAATCACTGCGCCATCAAATCAACAAACGAAGCCAATAATTTCTTAATTGCTTGGTAAGTAGTACAAAAAGCAGAGCATCTACCCACCCAATCAACACCATCCCTATATTCGTGAAAGTACCCAACTTCTTGAACACCCTCGAAGCAATAGACCTTCGCACGCTGTTCCATTTCTACTGCATTTGCGAATTTCTTATCAGATGGGCCTCCGTTTAAATACCTCGGAGAGACAACCATCACACGGTGTCCTCGCCTTGCTAGTGCGATAGGCAACGAGCCACAGACATCTCCTAAACCGCCCGTCTTAGAATACGGAGAAGCTTCAGATGTAGCGAAAACTATGTTGTACATTGTCCTAATCGCAGCTTTCTCGGGCGTCTCGGTTCCCTCAATTGGTTCTTGAACCTTCAGGCCCTTCTCATCGCCAATTGCTGAAGACATACGAAATCATTACTTGCACTAGAGATTGCAGAGAAGAAAAATCAAGAAATTGGGATTTTGGTGAACTTACGAGAATCGGCTACCAAGTGAAGTCCAAGAGCAGAGCTACTACTGATGTCTATATCGGCTCCAACCAAGATACTCTCCTTTTTCTCCAAATCTTGGGCGTTGCTGCTACTTTTCTTACTCACAAAACCACCTCCATTGTTGTCAGCACTACACGATGGCCTCGTTTTTATGGAGAAAGGTCGAGTCTTTCTCGTACTTTGTCCCAAGTAAGAAATCCCCACATGCCCTGAACCGCAGAAACAGTTCAATCCGACATCTTTAGCCAATTTAAAGGCGAAATTCCTCGACGGCATGAACTGCAGAGCCTCCATTGGGCAGAACTAACCTCCTCCAAACAAAGCGAGGTGATAAAAATAAAGAAATTGAGAACCCAAGTTGACAAGTTAAGAATATTTCATGGGCGGGGATTTCTCCGCTGGGACAGATTACGGTAAATATCTTCGTTTAGTTCGATAGGAGGATCTGAGGAGGGCACGGAAAAAGAGACTGTAGACTTCGGACGGACACGTCGCCGTTGACGGACACGTGGCAGTAGCCTGACCGTGCGTTTCTTGGGCGGTCATGAAATGTAGAGAGCACGTGAATGGGTCCGATTAGAAAACCTTTGGAGCCCGTTTGGTTTAGGGGTGTTCAAATTAACCGAAAAACCGAAAAAACCGACCGAACCGTAAAGAACCGAACCGAAAAGACCGGAACCGAAAAAAACCGAACCGAATTGTAAAAAACCGAACCGAACCAAATTAAAACGGTTCGGATATCGGATTAGGCATACGTAAAACCGAAAAAACCGAAAAATCGAACTAAAATTATCATACTACACTAAAAATAGAAAAATATAAAAAATCATTTGCTTTTCTCACAGAACGTAAACAACACAGTAATATAATTTTATTGGTACACTTTTTTCCATTTTTAGGTGAATGTTTTCCTCACGAATCAAATACTATTTTTCTCCCAAATAATTTCTAGTATCTTCAGATGAATGTTTTTATATTTTGGTTAGATGTTGTTCCATTTTCATGTTTTTTTTTCCGGCCTTTGAATTATTTTGCTACATGTCACGTTCCATAAATCTTTGTTTTTAATAATCATAAATTGTTTTATGTATTTTCAGCTCATAATATTTTTTTGTTGATATTAAATTCCTAACCGAAAAACCGAACCGAAAAAACCGGAACCGAATTATAAAAAACCGAATCGAACCAAATTAAAACGGTTCGGATATCGGATTAAGCATACGTAAAACCGAAAACCGAAAAACCGAACCGAATTTTGAAAAAACCGAACCGAACCGACCGATGAACACCCCTAGTTTGGTTAGCGGATGTGATTAGATGATATTAGTTTAAGTCGTATTTAAATAACGGAGGGTACGAGCTTTTTGAGGTGTTTGTTTGATGAGATTAAGTAATGATGTATAAGATGTTTGGTAGATGGATTTAGACGGTATTAAGTTTAATCATGTTTAATTACAATTTTACCCGCTGAAGTCGAACAAAGTTAATCATAGAAATATAACCCCTTGTAACAAAATAACATCGACCTACATATTCCATTGATGTATCTATGTAAGCTCAAAAAATTATGTTCTTTATCAAAACACACATCGTTGAGAAAAAAAATCAAATCACACACGAGACATTATTCCAAATCATGTATCTCTGAAGCATCTCGCTTGCCTAGTAGTACTCCTCGCGTCGCACTCGCACCACCGCCATCCGGCACCTCGCTGCAGTAGCACCGGCCACCGCCCATCACCGGAATCGGTCACAGCCCCCAAAAGCCGTATTAAGCCGAGCAAAACCAAATCTCGCTGGAATTCGCCACCACTGCACGGCCTCGCACGCAGCCCTGAGAGCCCACACCGCCTAGTGCCGGAATCCGTCATATCCCCCCAAAGCCTAGCAAACCCATATCTAGCCGAAATTCGCCACCACCGACCCCGACACCACTGCACGCCCTTGCACGATCTCACACGCAGCCGAGAGAGAGAGAGAGAGAGAGAGAGAGAGAGAGAGAGAGAGAGAGAGAGAGAGAGAGAGAGCCGAGAGAAAGAGCCGGGGAGCTCCGGCTCAGAGACCAGATTCGAACCGTTGAGACCTTCTTGTCCTTCTCCTTGATCTTCAAAACAAAGCTCTCTCGGACTCGTCGTCCATGGTGGTCGATGGTCTGGCTATTGAAGATGACTGTGGGGGGAGAAAGAGGAATATGACTTCTCTTGAAGTGGGAGGCGACAGATGTAATGGGAAAATTGGGAAATTATTATTCAACAAAGGGATATAATTGTCAAAATAAGAAAGTATTATATAATGGAACGTGGGGAGGCTGAATTAGATAATACCCCATTGTGGGTATTAAAGGGGTATTATTTAATTCTCCCCTTTAAATAATACCTCAACCAAACACCACTTAAATTAATCTCAACCCTCCTAATACCCCAGTTTTCGACCCTATTTATAATGAATATAATTAAATTTTTTAATATTGGGGGTATTTAAATTCAATCACAATCCTCTCAAAAGGCTTTACATAGAAGAGATAAAATAAAATAATCTTATGAATAATTTCTACATATTTTATTTCAAACTCATCATCACAACTCACCAGTCACCATGTAATATTTACCTCACCCATATAATATCTCATACCTTCGCTACTTGATTTTGGGCTACACACTAACTTAACCAGCCCACTATTCCCCTTTCTAACTGGGCTTCTAAGCCCAGTAAAACTCAACGAATCACAGCCCATTCCGTTTACTTGGGCCTTTGTAGATGAAATCCAATGGGCTAACTTTGGGCTTCTTAGATTCGTTGGGCCACTATCACTGTAAAGGAATTTAAAATCACGACGTAAATACGTTAAGGGTATCTACAATTAAAATACATTAGGCACCTATTGGGAAAGCCGTAATTACATCAGGGGTAACAACTGGAATTAAAGAATACTTTGGGTACCAATTGGAAAAATCATGAACACAGAGGTACCTATCGAAAATGAAATAACGTTGGGTTTTGACAAACGCTGCTCATGTCGGATCTTGATTCCGGGCAGCCCCCACCGGCTGGACCGAATCGAACCATCAAGAAGCTCAAACGAGGCCATGGAGGAAATCATAAGGACTATCAACCCTCTCACGAAGATGACACAACAAGGATAGATGGAGCTCAAGATATAGATAATCAAACCAATACGAACGCATGGCAAACTGGAAAACTCTACGACTCATGGCAGCAACAGAAATCATCGACTCCAAGACCTTTCTATACGGGAGAGGGTGAAGAAGATGAGCCAGATTCTGAGATGGAAACAGAGGTTCTTGGGTACAAAGATGATGACTCTCCTTGGCCCAACGTTCACATTCCCTCCGACGACCTCCGACGCTTATACGCACCATATAAACGGGCTTAGTCTTAGGACGTAATGTGGTTTTTTCTCTCCTTCGACAGAACATGAGAACTTTGTGGCAAATCAAAGAAGAATTAGAACCTGTCGATCTTGGTTGTGGTTTCTACATGGTTCGCTTCTATACCAAGGAAGACTATGATCGTGTTCTCCATGGTGGTCCGTGGATCATAATGGGGCACTACCTTACTGTTCGTAAATGGAAACCGGAGTTCCGCGCATCAAAAGCAAAAATCTCTTCCACACTGGCTTGGATTCGCTTCCCAGATATCCCTATGGAGTTCTTTGACTATGATGTTCTTGCAAAGATGGGGGAAAAAATTGGCAAGGTGATTAAAATAGACAGACATACTAAGGAGTCCCTTAAAGGAAGATTTGCTCGGGTTTGTCTAGAAATTAATCTCGAAGCTCCGCTTATTCCGATAATCAAAGTCAACGGTTTCCCCCAAGTTGTTGAATACGAGGGCCTCCACATCGTGTGCTTTTCGTGTGGTTCTTACGGCCATCGTAAAGAGACATGCAATAAAGGGACTAGCTCCGACAATACCCGAGATCAACAACCTTCCAGCGATCACATCAATAATCAATTGTCATCGAAGGTCGGCAGCGATTGCGTGCAAGAAGGATCGGTTCAAGAATCCTACGGCCCGTGGAACATTGTTCAACCAAGAATCGACCAAATTTTGGCAGGAAATCTAGTGGGCTAAATATGGCCAGAAATCAACCAAATTTTGGCAGAGATAACTTTCCCTCTAGTATGGTGTTCAAAGCGGGGCCTAACCAGCAAAAATCAAGGAAAGATCAAAACGTACGTACGGAAGGCAACTCTATCAAGCAACCCACAGTCAGAACCCAAAACAAAGCAAAAGAACCAATGCACCAAGCTAGTGGATCAAGATTCGATATCTTATTGGATTCTCATGAAGCCGAAACCCATGTGGGTCTTGAAGTACTCGAACCAACTCCAAATTCCCAAAACCTTGAACCACATACAGTAGCTCATCCTCTCCCCAAGCCTCCCAAGTCTAAGCCCAAGAAAAAAAAGACTCAACCTTTAGCTCTAAATTTAACACAGGTTCCCAAAATAGCCCAAGGAAACGCATACCCAATTATCAACAACAAAATTTGTCCACATCCCTTATACTCTGGTACTGATACTAACACTGCCCCTCACATCGAAAACATCCTAGGCCAGATTTCTTCTCTCGCCAACGTAAACAACCACGCCCAACTATCCCTTGACACCACCCTCGTGGCAGAACCATCAACCCACCCCACTGATGAATCAATGTCACTCAAGTTAGAAAACGTCAACCCTTCATCGTCTACTCAAAAGACCCACCCTAAAGCGAGTTTTGCCTCTCCCGGAGATGAAATGGGAGAAGGATACATGGATGTTTCGAACGAGCCCAAGAGTCCATAGCCAACTTTTTCTGCTCATTTTTAAGATTGATCATTTATATTATTTAATTAATTATTAACTATGAACTCTAACATTATCTTTTGGAATTGCAGGGGTGCTGGGAAGCCCAGTTTCCTCAATATTTTGATCGATATTATTCGTCTTCATAAACCTCGTATTTTGGTACTTATGGAAACTCGCATCTCTGGCGATAGAGCGAATGGCATCTTAGCATTTAGCTATTTTGATAAAGTGGAAAAGGTGGAAGCTAGAGACTTCTCAGGGGGCATTTGGATTTTTTGGAACTCAGTTGAGGTCCATCTTGACATTTGTGAAGCTAATGATCAATGCGTAACCTCTATTGTTCATCGGCAAGGCGAACCCGATTGGTTTCTTTCGGCTATCTATGCGAGCCCGCATTTACCACTAGGAATCACTTATGGGATTATATCACTTGCATGGGCACTGGTATCAACGGACCATGGCTTCTTGCAGGCGATATGAATGTTGTTACTTGTGCTGCTGAGAAGACAGGAGGCGGCCCTATCGACTATAACAAATGCAGCAAATTCATTGATTGTGTGGACCATTGTGGACTTATTGATCTCAAATATTATGGACCACCTTATACCTGGGCCTAAGGCGGACAATCCTCTCTTTTGGAACGACTCGATCGGGCCATTTGTAACTCAGATTGGAGAATCTCGTTTCCTACCGCCTCAATCACACATCTTCCTCGCATTGGTTCTGATCATTCTCCTATTCTCTTATCTCTCCATGACGTTTCTGAGATAAGAAAGAACACGAGTCCTTATCGGATGCAAACGAGTTGGTTTACTAACGCAACCTTTACTGATTTTATCGCTGCTGAGTGGGCTAAAACAAAAGGCCAGGGTATTCATAGTCAGTTGCATGGTATCATAAATAGTACTCATCAATGGAATAAAGAAACTTTTGGTAACATCTTTAAGAGGAAACGACGGTTGCTAGCCAGAATTGCAGGCACACAAAGAGCGCAAAGTCACAATTTTTGCGGATACCTCCAACACCTTGAAACCAAACTTGTCAGACTATATAAGGAAACACTTCACCAAGAAGAGCTATTTTGGAAGCAAAAATCTAGAATTCGATGGCTTAAAGCAGGTGACATGAACACGGAATTTTTTCATACGGCCTCAATTTCGAGGCAAGGGCGCGCTAGGATCAAATCTTTGATGTCGGATGATGTGTCTGGGTTGAGGACAATGATGCTCTTAAGGCGATGGCAACTACTTTCTACAAGAAACTTTATGATGTTGGGGAGCCGGTTACTCCGTACATCGTCTCTCATAATTTTCCAAGTTAAGTACACAACAATCCAACTTTCTTACTATGCCTGCTACAAAGGATGAGGTTAAAAAGGCTCTTTGGGATATGCATCCGTCTAAAGCGCCTGGACCAGATGGGCTCCCTCTTTTATTCTTTCATAAATGTTGGGATACAGTGGGCGACGATGTCTTTCATATGGTTAGCACAACTCTTCGCACTGGTAATATCGATCCTAATATTAATGAATCTCTTATTGTTCTTCTTCCTAAGGTCAATAACCCAAAGTTTCGACCAATCAGTCTTTGCAATGTCATTTTAAAAATTGTCACTAAAACTATGGCTAACAGACTTAAGACTTTGATGAATACCTTAATTCCCCAAACCCAGAGTAGCTTTATCAAAGGCCGTCAAACTGTTGATAATATTATAATCACTCAAGAAGTTATTTATGGTATGAATCTTCTTAGAGGTAAGAAAGGGTACTTTATTGCTAAAATAGATTTTGAAAAAGCATTCGACAAGATTGATTGGTCATTCTTAAAGAATGTTTTGAGTGAAATGAACTTTCCCTTTATTAACCTCATCTTGGATTGTACCTCCTCAGCCAGGCTCTCCCTTATTTGGAATGGCGAGAAAACTGAGTGGTTTAACCCGAAAAGAGATCTAAGACAAGGGGACCCTCTATCTCCTTATCTTTTTGTTTTTTGTGTTGAGAAACTAGGGGCTCTCATTAAAGAAGCTGTTGGAGAAGGAACATGGAAGACAGTCCCCACATCTCGTACCGGCCCGCGAGTTTCCCACCTTATGTTTGCCGATGATCTGATTCTTTTTGGCGAGGCGTCTACCTCTCAGGTTCATGTCGTTCGAGATATTCTTACAAATTACTGCAGTATGTCCGGCCAATCGGTGAATAATTCCAAATCTCGCATTTATTTATCCCCTAACGTACATGGTCAGCTTGCACGGAATATTTCTCGAAGCGCTGACTTGTCTATCACTAAGGACTTAGGTCGCTATCTGGGAACACCGCTTCACCACTCTCGCGTTGTTAAGAAGGATTATCATTTCATTGTCGACAAAGTTCAAAATACTCTCAAAGGATGGAAAATGAAGCACCTCTCCTTGGCTGGTCGCTCTACTCTGGTTAAAGCAGTTACTTCGACCATTCCCTCTTATTATATGCAGACTTCAAAAATTCCCGTTAGTATATGCGATGAAGTGGACAAGGCTAATCGAAGATTCTTTGGGGTGGCTCTGATGAGGCTAGACGGATTCACAATATTTCTTGGGACCAAATCTGTAAACCGAAGCTTAAGGGTGGGTTAGGTATGCGAAAAACCAAGGAGTCTAATATGGCTTTCTTAGGAAAATTGGGATGGCAGCTCATCAAAGATGATTTGAAGCTTTGGGTTCAAGTAATTAGACATAAATACATTCTTGGCGTTAGAGCTAAGACCCGTAATAGATCTTCTCATACATGGCATAGTATCAAGTCTGCCTTCCCTATGCTTGAAAGAGGAATTTCTTGGAAGGTTGGAAATGGTGTTACGGTTAGGTTCTGGACAGATCATTAGTTGGGTAGTTCTGATTTCTTTCAGCGGCTTAATAATCTTATTTCTGATGAGGATATCAATCGCTCGGTGGCTAGCTATTGGAATCCACTTCACGGGTGGAAATGGGCCGAACTCTCGCACCGTCCCATTGATATTAAACATGATCTGGAAACCATTAACTTAAACGACTTCAATACAATCGAAGATACACCCATTTGGCGGCACACGACGACTGGCCTCTACACCTGTAGAAGCACTTACAATTTATTGCTTCATGATAATCTTCATGATGCCGAGGAAAATCACTGGAAATGCATTTGGAAGATCCAAGGGGCGTATCGAAGGAAATTCTTGATATGGCTTCTGCGTCACAACAGAATTCTTTCTAAGCTCAACTTGCATCATCGAGGCATAACTTCAGATGCTACATGTGCTATTTGCGGGCATGCGGAGGAAAGCAGCTTACATGCTCTTCGTGACTGCTCATGGGCTGCCAACATTTGGCGTAGCCTTGTTGCTCCGCATCATCACGCTGTTTTCTTTTCTTTAGGAGTTAAAGATTGGGTTGATTGGAATCTCTTACGACATCAGCAATTTGGATTGGGTTGCTCATTGGCAACTATTTTTACAGAAACTATTAGTCTAATCTGGCAAGGGCGTAACAAAGTAGTCCACGAGAATTGCGGCGTGGCCCCAAATTTTGATATGATGGCTTTGAGAAGTCGGGTGGATGAAGCTTGGTCGATTCAGAATCTTGATCCTGAATCCATGTCCACCTTACATGTTGGATGGACTAAACCTAATATCGATACCTACAAAAAATGTTGATGCTGCTATTCAACGGGCTGGTACTGCTAGTATTGGGGGCACTATACGTGATACTCATGGACGATGGCTCCATGGTTTTAGAGGGAGGATCGACTCTTGCTCGGTCCTTAGAGCTGAGCTCCAGGCTATGCTCTTCGGTCTTAAACTTGCTTGGGAGATGCGCTTACCAAAGGTTGTTCTTGAATCTGATTGTCGGGATGCTTTATCTTGTATCCAAGAACTGTCCTTTTCCCATCGAGATTTCGATATTATTTCCCGTATCCGTGATATGCTAAATCTTCCTTGGCAAGTTCACATCTCTCATATTTTTCGGAAAGCTAATAAACCGGCAGACGCTTTAGCGAAGAGTGGATTTGGTTGTGCGTTGCAATCGTTTGATACCCCGATTTTAGAAATAGTTATGCTTTTAGAACATGACCGAGTTGGGACTACTTGGCCTAGAACTATGACTATTAACCCGGGTCTGTCGGGTTCTTTCCTTTATTCCCCCTTCCCACAAAAAAAAAAGAAATAACGTTGGACACCAATTGAAAAAGCCTTAACACATGAGTACCAAGTACAACTTCCCTTTATTTTATTTTATCAGCATTTGCTTGGCTGAAGGTACATCATATAAGAAATTTAGGTACCGTAGAAAAATATATTGTGGTACATAAAACATTGAAAAAACGTAAGTCATGCTTACAGAAATATCATATAAAATATTAAGGAATTAGGTACCACATAAAAAACGTGATATGATACTAATATACATATAAAAGATACATAAACGATGGTAAAATGGTATCGTCAAACAAACTTATACCTATGAGTAAAAACTTCATTCAACTAGGTACTTATATATATAAAAGTTTATCTGACATGGTTTGAATTGATAATTTTTATACTTTTGGGTATTAAGTGTAGATACACCATAAATTAATCCAATACAACACGGCCGAGTTTCCTTTTTAGGTTACAATCCAAAATTAAATAGGAAACCCTAAAAAGCATGTGATGGGCATGGTTAACCTATCAAAAAACTATTTTCTCCATACAATTTAATTGGACGTTCATTTTCGGGCGTCTGTCTTTTTTGTTGGGTTGTTTAATATACTGGGAATAATAGAAATAGATGTAACATAATTTCCTATGAGATACTATCATTAAATGAGGTAGTTGGACAATGGTACTATGTTAACTGTATATAGAAATAGCCCACTACTACATCGAATATCGGCTGATTAACTTATTCGATGCAAGAACTAACCATTCGTTCCCATTTGACTTCTGCCTACTCTATTGTCGAGGCTGGCTTTCTAATTTGACCCCTAACAATAAAAAATAAAGGGAAATTCCGTCTGGTATCCTTGAGGTTTTGACTTTTCCAGTTGGTACCCAAAGTTTTTTTCGATTCCGCCTGGTACCCTCGAGGTTTCGACTTTTCCAGTTGGTACCCAAATTTTTTTCGATTCCGGCCGGTACCCCTGAAGCTTTATGAAATGTAATTTGGTACCCCTGAATTACCAAAATTGGATTTAAAATACTTAAAATAATCAGAAATTGAAAAACAAATATTACAAAAAATAATTTTAATTATAAAAAATAGTATATAGTTGGGAAAAATTATATAAACATTTTTAAAAATTTTCCGAAATACATAAAATAAAGAGAAATTCAAAATAAAATATTGTTTTTTTGAAAAAATAATATTAGTTATAAAAAAATAGTATATAGTTGGGAAAAATATAAAATAGTTTTAATAATAGAAAAATATATTTTCAAATACCGCACGAACGTGGAGATCGAATATCGAGCGTTCTTTGCAAGATAAGTGTCGATCCACAATGTTTCAATTGGCTTTTTATTTTACTCACGAGCTCTCATGGTAATTTCAACATCGGCTCAATTTTACGCTCGATTTTCGATCTCAACGCTTATTCTATTTTTAAAACTATTTATATAATTTTTCCAACTAGACTATTTTTTATATTGAAATTATTTTTTTATAAAAAATATTTTATTTTTGAATTTCTGATTATTTTAAGTATTTTGAAAAATATCTTAAATATATTTATATTCCAAACTATATACTCCCTCTGTTCTAAAAAGAAAGTCGTTCTAGATATCTTTTTTTGTTCTGAAAAGGAAGTCGTTGGGGTATTTTCAAAAAATATATATGTGTAGCTTCCCAAAATTGCCCCCATATTAAATAACAACACAAGGTTCAATACAGAAAATAATAATTACATGGCAGATAATAAATGAGGGGTATAAAAGACATTTTAACACACGTCTTAATATGCGTGAAAATTTCTTAAACGACTTTCTTTTTAGAACAGACGGAGTACTATTTTTTATAATTAAAATTATGCTTTTAATAAAAAATATTTTATTTGTGAATTTCTAATTATTTTGTATTTTAAATCCAGTGTTGGTAATTCAGGGGTACCAAATTACATTTCATAAAACCTCAGGGTTCCGGGCGGAATCGAAAAAAAAAATTTGGGTACCAACTGGAAAAGTGGAAACCTCTAGGGTACCAGGCGGAATCGAAAAACACTTTGGCAACCAACTAGAAAAAGTCGAAACATCGAGGGTACCAGGCGGAATTTCCCTTAATAATAATATATTAAGTGTTCAACTTATATACTAGTCAACATCTCCTGATTTAATCGATATGTGATACATGTGGATTAGGTACATAATTCCAATTATTAAATGATAAACAACAACAACAATAATAGTATAAAATTTTGGTCATTTAATATTTAGGTTTTTATATAACTCTATTTGATCATTGTATAGATGAATAAAGTTATAAGTAGGGATAAACTTCGATTTCTGATCATTTTACCATTGAATTAGTCGGAAAAACATTTTATGATCAATTTCTTCCGATTTATTTCATTGAGAAAATGATAAAAACACAATTTTTTTCAGACGTGTGAAGCTAATGACCTATTTTTGCAATTATTGTGTGTGGTGAATCCAAAAAAAAAAGCATTGTATAGTTTGACACGTACAGCTGGCTTCTTGCAGATGCCTTCTTTCTATATGACTTCACAGTGACCAATACCATCTCATACTATTTATTCTTCATTCAAGCAATAATGCAACTCAATACTCATACGTTGTATCACATGATGCTACCTAAATAACCTAACTTGCAAAACAATAAATAAATAAAGTACAAACCCAAAACATATCCATATAAATCCAATGAATCTTGGGAGCAAAACTCAGTGTTCACACCCACGCATTCTTGAAATAACATACACACACACACAACCTTAAAAATGGTGTCCGAAGAAGATATCACTTGTAGCCCAATGGCTAAGCTTATGCAGTCGCGGGGCTACAATCTCCACATACTAATACGCATTGGATTTACGACGAAGATCGACGTCGATGCGTTTAAGCAAGGCATGGAAAGAACCGTAGCTAAACTACCTCGTTTCTCAAGCTTTATGGTAATAATAATAGGCTTTTTGTGCTTCCTTCTTTCTTGTTATAAAACCTAATTAAGCTTTCGATCAAAGCTCGAGGACAAGTCGAAATGGCGAAGAACGAAGCTAAACATCGACGATCACGTCTTCAATCAAAATTCATATCCCAACGAAAGTGAAAGCGCTGATAAGTTCGTCGAGGACTTCGTTTCGATGCTGTCTAAAACCCTAATGGACTCGAAGAAACCCTTATGGGAAGCGCATATTCTAAATATCCAAACCTCAGACGCAAATTCGACCGTGGTGTATAAGATTCACCACTCTTTAGGAGATGGGCTTTCATTAGCTTCGCTCCTTGTGTCTGCTGCTGAGAAAATCGAAGATCCCAAGCCGTTACCAACTAAGAGTATCGAAAAGCGAGCGAAGGATTTTTCGATGATTAAGAGGGTTTTTTCGTCCGTTTCCTGGATTATACTGGTGTTGGTCTATACTTTGGGCGATTGTTTGCTCTTTATTGCAACGGTTTTTTTCTTGAAGGACAAGAATGTTGTGATCGAAGGGGCGCGAAAAGGGGAGCTTTCGACTAAGAGATTCGTTCATAGGATTATTCGTTTCGAAGATGTTAGGCTCGTCAAGAATTCCATGAATGTGGTAATATGTTCTTCTTGCACAAGCTTTGAACTTGTTTTTGTTTTTTCATTATTCCACGTGGCATTCAGTGTAGATTATTATTTATTTATTTTTTATGTAGGCAGTCAATGACGTTCTATTAGGAGTAGCTGACGCTGGCCTCACTCGGTATCTCAACGCCTCATATGGTATGGTTTTTCTTTCTTCTTTTGTTTATTTAATTTTTGTATGATTGTTATTAGTTTCTTAATTGTTAATTTTATTACACTACAGCCAAACAAAGTCCAGATAACGGAGCTATGAAAGATCACAAGAAGGACAATTTCTTACCCAAGGATATATATCTAAGATCAGCTGTTGTGTTCAACCTTAGATCATCTGCAAACATCGAGGTACATGTTTTAAATTTCATCACATCGTCTCCTTTATTTCGATAAATATAACTACATCTGTGTTTATATATATATGTATGTATATATTCAGGACATTGCTGAAATGGTGGAGAAAAGTGAAGATTTAAAGGGAAAATGGGGGAATATATTAGGCATCGTTCTCTTACCGTTCTCCATATCTCTTCAAGATGATGATCCCTTGACTTATGTTCGTAAAGCTAAAGCTGTTATGGACAGAAAGAAGCTATCACTAGGACCACATTGTTCTTCTTTGGTAATGAGACTCATGGTCTACTTATTCGGTATCAATGTAAGCTGTCAAGTATTTTCATTTCTCTATTTTTTTTAATAAATATATATATATATATTTATGTATATATTATTACATTGTTAACGTCAGATATATTATTAATTATATAAACAGACAACAGCTCGTGTGACAAGAAGAGTGTTCAAGCACACGACTCTAACATTCTCAAGTGTGATTGGTCCAAAGAACGAAATAAGCTTGTTTGGTCATCCCATAACATATATTGCCCCTTCCGTTTATGGGTTTCCTCAGGTTAGTTTGTTTTTTTTACAATAATAATTTACAACGTTTTTATTTATTATTACATTCGATTTGATTTTGTTGTTTTTACGTAATGGCAGGCTTTGATTATACATTACCAAAGTTATGCTGACAAGCTTGTGGTATGTGTGGGTGCTGATGAGAAACTGATACCAAACCCTCATCAGCTTTGTGAAGATTTGGTGAAGTCGTTTGAAGAGATTAAGGAAACTGTAATAAAGAGAGGGCTTGTGAAGGAGACCGAAATGTGTTGATATTTGACAGTGATAAAGCATGTGTTATGTCATTCTATATTCGATTATAATAAAATAAAGTGGATATTTACAAAATAAGACCATCATTCATTATTTGTCGATTTCGGATTGGTTTCCCAATAATATCTTTTTTTTATTACAAATTTTTATTAGCAACTTTTATTTACTAAAAACCCCTCTCATTTATTTGGAAAATAAAGTTTATCTAGTTCGAACATTTGTTAAGGTCGGTAATTACGAAACTACATTTTATATGTTCCATATGTCTGAAACTTAATCGATACTAGTATCTTACGCACACTCAATGTGTGTGCTTAAAACATAAAGATAAAATAGTATTCTTTATATTTTAAGTTATACTTAATTTAATGTAACATATAAAAATATGTATTATTTTTTAATTGAGATCAAATTAATTTATGAGGGTATAATCAGAATATATAAAAAAATGAAGGATAAAGTTGTAATTTTGTAAAGGATATGATCTTTCTATTTTATTAAGGGAGAGAGACTTGTAATAATGACGCCCAAATTGATTTATATGGCAATCATAAAATTACCATTTTACCCATGATTTTAAATTATCATCGTTACATCCTCTAAAAGCATTTTTTATATTCTTAAAATAATATCAAATTAAACCGAACATTATAATTTCGCCTGTTAAAATTTAAAACATAAATTATGAGCGAGGGAGAAGAAGTACATCGACCTAAGATCACCAACCCCAGCATCAATCATTCCTTTCAAACCTTACCGAGCTTCCTTAATGGAAACTCAACCTCAAACTCAATTTCAATCTAAGTCCTTCGACCTCCGCTCTAATTCTGTAATATACCCACCTTGAATGGTAGCAAATCCGATTCTATTATAAACTTATATAGTCACACACATCGGGTGTGCAAAAAATACTAGTTCTAACAAAGTGAGACACTCCAAGATAGTTATGCTAAATTACTAATGCCACGAACTTAATAAAATAGATAGATAAAGGTTGTTTTCTCTTTACTTTTATCAAATTAATTAATCTTTTTCCCTCGAGACATCATTCATACATTACATAGTCTTTTTTTGGGGCAACCTCAAAAAAATTCCCAACCCCAAACTTTCAATCAACTAACTCCCATCCCAATTTATTTATCGTCAAACTCCCTATTTCAAAACAATCTCACACCTCACTATCCAATTGACGAAAATGACAATTTTTGCCCCTCATTTATTGTTTTTAAAATCTTTTCCTCTCCAAATTTCAATTAAAACATCTGCGATCCATGCCTTCCAATTTCATACTTCATTTCTCAAATCGCTCCTTCCGTCTTCATCTCCTGCATGCGTTTGAAAAGCTCCGAGCTTACCCGATCCACCATGAGTTTATTGGTCCAGATAAGTAAAGGTAATTTCTGTTATTATTTTTTCGCAGGGGTTACCCGTCGAGCTTCTTGAGTCTAGCGAACGGAATTGAGCTCGAGCGAACGGAGTTCTAGAGAACATTCTCCTGAGGTGTACTGTGAACGTTTTTCGTAGTGGCATTGACCTAAATTGGGCGTCGAGCTGTGGGTGTCGCGTTTTGGGTGTCGAGCTGTAAAAAGTTGAGTCCTCTTTCATTTTTCTACCGTTTGCATACTATATGGAGTACCAAAATTTGTTGATTTACAGTACCCAACTATCTTATATGAGGTTCATTATTAAGCTTTCCAGCAGTACCATATGGTAATCGTTTGTTGTTCTAATTTTAATAGGTCCCATTATACAAAACTATGTTGTGGGACAGAGAGGTGGGGTACCAAAAGGCTTACAGAGGTAATGAAGCTGCTATTCGTAATCTTTATGGCTTAGAGAATGTCATTGCCCAATTGTGGTGGTATTGTTGCCGATAGGTTATGGCACATTCTTTTATCGATATATTGCCGATAGGTTATGGCACATTTTTTTGTTGATATATTTTGGATTACGATGTTGTGGATGAATGATATTCATACTGTCGATATGTTCGTAAGACCAATTTCCTTGATGTTCTTCGAAAGCGGCTCAAAGACAATATGCGAGCTGAAGGACTTAAATTGGAGAAAGACCCGTCTTATAAGTCTAAGTTCTTGAGCGATGCAGTTGCTCAAGAACTTAGAGAGAAAATTTTATCTTCTGCGTTTAATGAAAGATCTAATATGCGGAATACTAACCGTTTTTGTCGAGATGGTAAAGCCGCGAAGTCCACGCAAGGATCGTGCGCTACGAGCTACCTTGCGAAGAAAATGGTAAGTTTTGATTTCATTATGCTCATATTTGAAAATTTCATATTTCATTTTTAACGTTATTGTTATATTTTCAAATTGTATGTTATTGGACAGGCTGCACAGAATCAGTGAGCCCTTCCTCCGCCTCATCAGATTTATTTGCAAAACCACACTAAGAAGAGGATGGTAAGTAAATGTTATTTTTTTAGATTGAATATGTTGAAATGGAATTATTGATTGTGGATTGAGATATGTTGATATGTTGTGTTTTGGTGTTGCGTATAATGGTTTGAAAAAATTTAGGTTGGTCATTTTATAGGGGAGATTTTGTCGAAATTTTTTTTATCATTTGAAAGTTTTTCTGACTTGCTTGATTGTTAACAAGCAGATTTTAATGCGAAGAAGGCAGCTAATACATTCATGTCGGACGCACAAGCTTTTTTTGAGGTTTCTGGAGGTTATACGAGGTTTTAAAATACCCGGCATGGGAAATGCGTCAAACCTCTTCTTTGAGACACCTTCAAAGCCATCCCTAACGAGTGCCAACAGCTACATGCCTTCCCAGAATATTCAGGTGCAAGAGGAGTTGAAGGCGACTCGAACAGAGCTTGAAGCGTTGAAGAAGAACTATGCTGAGGTCAGTCAGTTCCTTGAGCATTTGGATTTTCGTAGGGATTCTCAGGGTTCGGACGCGGTGGACTTGGATACGGATGCTACGCAGACGTGTGCCGCTGCAACGTCCCTGAACAGAAATGTTCCTCACCACGATGACTTTCCGGACGGTGGTAGTTCAGGCCATGGGATGGAGTAGTTGTAGCTAGTAGTAGTATCTTGTCGGTTTTTACGTCGAAGACTTCTTATTTTTATGTATTCGACATTGCAGACGTCTTTATTTTCAGTGGATTTTCGTCTATTTTGAATTTGTAGTAAGCTTTTATATATAATATAATATATTAGTAATTAAATAACAAAATTTAAAAAGAAAAAAGAAAAAATTGACTAGTCGCAACGTTCGTCGGAAACAGAATAACGACGAAAAACTTAGTCGGAAGCAGGCAAGATTCTCGACTACACACCTAGTCGGAAACGTAATCGCTACATATACCGACTACAACCTCAGTCGCAAAGTCAGTCGGTGTATACCGTCCCCAATGCCAGTCGCGTTTAGTCGGAATTTCGCGACTACGTATCAGTCGCAACGTAGTCGCTAATTAGCAACTACAAGTCGTGGTCGCCGTAGTCGCTATATTTGGCGACCACCAAGTGAGGTCGGTTGTAGTCGGTAGTGGCGACAGATTACCGACACTGACCTCTTAGCGACTATGGTTTTACCGACTACTATTTTAGTCGCTAAATCGGTCGCTAAAGTCAATAGCGAGTACGATTTTGCTTTTACCGACTACAATGTGTAGTCGCTAAAAGTGTTTTTTTGTAGTGACTGTTGGTAGGTGAATGATATAAATATTGATACGATATTAATGCTGTAATTTTTTTTCAAGTTTGTATTTACCATGGTGCCACAAGACAGTAATTTGGTACTCCAACTACTCAAAAACGTGTTTTCTAACCGTTCAAGCATTAATATATGTAATATTTGGTACTACAAAGTATCAAACTTATGTACTATCTTATAGTATTATAGAAATGTAGGAGATATCTAAATGTGCCACGTGCCCAATAATTAACTACTTAATAAAATAAATAATAAAAAATAAAATTTAAACATCCACTTTGAAGGAAACCATCCCGTTAAACCCATTATGAAACTTCTTTTTAATCTATATTTTAAGTAAATCTTTTTGATCAATTTTTTTTTTATAACATGTGCATTGTGCAGGGCAAAAGATTAGTATAAATACACATAGATGTACTACAAACATCTATATATCGGTAGCACAGTTTAGCGTAAGCTCTCAGACCTTATTTGCACAAGAATCTATGTGTTTCGACATTGCAACACATGGTACGTCATGATATTATAAATAACCTACGCAAGATACTTCACTGGAATATGTTTTGGTCCTACAAACATCTAGATATTGATATACAAATAAGTGTAAGCAATTTTTTATGATTTAGTGGGTTTAAAGTAGTTAATTACATGATATTATCATTTGGTATCAATATCGGTGGATTAAGGATTATTACACCGAAACACCAATTTTCGTTCTACTTATATGATACTGGTAACATCATCATACTACATAGGAAAGAATTTTTATCAATTGGAAGTTAGTGTTTATGGTTTATGTTACCATATGTTTAAATTTTTTATGCCATGTTTTGGAAGCTCCCAGGCCTTATTTGCTCAAGAATCTACGTTATTTCGATAGTTAAACACACGATACTACAAAGATACTACTAGTAACCTGCGAGGGTACTACACTAGCATATGTTATGGTACTACAAACATCTACATATTGTTCCTACCAACATCTATATATTGGTACTATGAATTAGCGTAAGCGTTTTCGACGCAGTTCGAATTATTTTTTGGTACGTGACTACGTTACCGTAGTTATATGTACTATATTCATTATAAATATTTGTGGGTTAACATTTAAGATTAATGATTATTACATTGAAACGCCAACTTTCTTTCTACTTATATGATACTAGTAACAACATTTTACTTCATAGTCAAGATTTTTTATCTATTGGAAGTTAGTGCTTGTGTTTTATGCTACCATGTATTCATTTTTATTATATACCATATTTTGGAAGTTTTCATGCCTTATTTGCACAAGAATCTACATGTTTTTGATAATTGAAAACATGGACGATTAATACGAGTAATCTACGCAGGGTACTACACTAGCACTAGCATATGTTATGATGCTACGAACATCTATATATTGGTAATGCAAATATCTATGTACTGGTACTACAAGTTAGGGTAAGTGTTCTTTTACGCTGTTCGAATTATTTTTTTGTCTGCGACTACGTTACCATATTTATATGTACTATACTGTAATACGCGTAAAATTAATACGGGATTATTTTGTAACGTTCGAAATTAATGAAGTTAATTTTCGGACGAAGCGATTTTTCGGAATTGAGCCGAAAACAATAATTAGGCTCGAGAATTAAATAAACTACTATGGGCCGATATGATTAGGAGCCCAAGAAAATAAATAAGGATTAAAATGGGTAAGGAGGCCAAAGAAAATTAACAAGGCCCAAATCAATTATATCTTTGGCCCAAGCAAATTGGAGATAAACATGAGTTTGCTTAGCTCCAAGGGAAAACACGTTGGTTATCATTACCACCTTGTCACTTGATAAAGTAAAACCCTCACATACACTTATCTCAAAAAGCAACGTGAAATAAAGAAAGGAAAAGGAGAAGTCGAACTAAGAGAGAAGAAACAAAACAATTGAAGACAAAGGATTTTCGGCCAAGCTCCATCAAATTCCAACCTAGTAAATTATCCAAACACAGCTTGGAAGTGTGGTAGGTGGTTTTAACCCCTACAAACCCTTTCTAAAACGTATTACAGTCCTAGAAGTATTCAGAATTTGGATGAAAGGTCATCCGAGTTCGAGACAGTTTATTTTACGATTTTTCGGAATTTTCGTGATGTTCTTGTTGTGTTATGATGTGAATTCGAACTCAATATATGAGTTCTATGAGCTGCTTACATGTTTACGTGAATTTGGAATCTGTTTATGTGATGAATTTTCCAAAAAAAACTAGGGTTTTATATTCGAAGATGAGTTTCGTATAAAGGAGGGGCGATTATTGAGATCGGACGATTTGTAAGTTTCGAGTGATTTTAAAGTTTGCGGGCCACATGTTATTACGCGAATCGAGTGAAAAAGGGATCTTAATTGCGTAGGAAATCAGCCGAATTGAATTTCGGGTCGCGAAATTTAGTTGCGGGCCCAAGATTTTTCGCAGTGTGTGTAAAACAGGTTTCGCGGGCCGAAACTCGAAGTTTCGCGGGCCGACTAGGGTGATTACTTGTGAGAGGCGTCGCGGGCCGATTTCAGTTTCGCGGGCCGATTTGATTTCGCGGGGTGATTCCTGTGAGGGAAATCGGGCGGTTACCGACTTCAATAGGGTTTCTCGCGCCCAATCGGGCGATTCGCGAAATCGGCGAAAGCTTCGCAGAATCGGGCGTTGACCCGAAAGCATTTCGCGGGTTGACCAGCGTGTTAAACGTAGGTTCGGGCGATTCGCGGAAATCGGGCGTTGACTCGGACTTTCGTGGGTTGACAAGTGTTTCAAGTGGGTTTCGGGCGATTTGATTTGGGCTTTGACCGAATTTGGTGTGAGTTGATCAACAGTTTTAATTTTTGAACTTTTGCCCTATTTCAGGCCCAATACTTTTAATTATAATTATTTTGTAATTTGGGATTTAAATCATTCGGCCTAATTGATATTTTACGAGTTATGTGATTTTGAGTTTCAAGACATATTACGTGATTTATGTGATTTATATTGTGTGCATTTCACGACATGCACGTGAGAGGTTGATGTACCGTATTTTCACGACATTTCAGGTCTAGACTCGATTGGGCACCTGGTGGGAGATAGGGTTTGCGACACCTGTCTACTCGGGATTGAGCCACCTGAGGTGCATACCACCGGATATATTTGGCTCAGGGACGGCAGACAGATGTGAGATTCCTGTCTACCCGGGTGAGTGGTACACTACTCGGGGTATTACACTGAGGTGTAAAGCCATCAGGTTGAGATTGTGTGCGGAGAATGCGAGCTGGCGCTGAGACATGACGTAGGTTCGAGCATGCATTTTATTATGACGTGATGATTTGGGATTGGGTTGAGTGCACGCACGCATTGCACATTTTCACTACCACCTACTGGGCAATTTTGCTCAGGGTTTTATTTTTGTAGGTAAGACCGAGCCCGACACCATTGAGTGTCCGGGTGAGCTGTAGGCTGGCTGGCGGCGGTGACTCCACGGACTTTTGAGGGCGGCGCAGTACATGGGACGCGACCCGTGGAGAGGCGTAGGATAGTCGGGTTTAGATTTTTGGGGCTCCGGCCCGATGTAATTATTTGACGTTTCTTTTTGTAAACCCGACTTTATCTTATATATGTATATTATTTACTTAAAAAGTTTTTGTAAAACCGGGTCCTCCGCGACTTTCGTTGCGGAAATCCGCCAATTAACTTAATTAGGAAGTAGGGTCGCCACAGGTGGTATCAGAGCATAGGCTTTAGATTTTGAAGACTGTCCATGTACTGCCGCTTAGAAGCCGGGAGAACCAGCCTTGCCTGTAAGTGTTACGTATTAAGGTGATTATGTGTTCTTATGTGTTTGTTTATGTATTGTATAGTAATTTGGAAATGACGAGAGGAAGGCGAGGAATGTGTTCGTAGAAGAATCAAGCCGTAGGGACGAACCTGAGTCCCCGACTCATGAACGTGACACTATCCATCGTCTGACTGAATTAATCCAACGACAGTCAGACCAGATCAACGATCTTATCAATCATCGGAGCTCATCTGAGCATCGTTCCTCCCCGCAAACTGATCGAGTGGAAATCATTGGGGAGAGATTCCGTAAGCTTAATCCTCCCACATTTGCCGAGGCCGCTAAACACTGCGGTGGCCGAGGACTGGATCGGCACGATCGAAGACATCTTTATTTATTGCCTCGTGCCGATCAATAAGAAAGTATTGTGTGACGTTTCCCTACTTCGGGGAAGGGCCCGTTTCTGGTGGAACACTGTAAAAGTATTGGAAGATCCCGCTACTATGTCGTGGGAGCGCTTCATGGAGCTCTTTTATGACAAGTACTTCACTACTCATGACCAAGAGCAGCGAATGTACGAATTTATGAACCTGAAGCAAGGCCACATGCCAGTTGCGGAGTATATCCGTAGATTCAAGGAGTTATCCCGTTTTGCTCCTCATCTCGTGGCAATATGCTAAAAGTTACGAGATTTCTTCGGGGACTGAAACTCAAATTCTGTCGTGATCTAAGTGTGGCGGGTGTACGTCAGCTGGAATTCCGCCAAGCAACGAAGCGTGCGCTGATAGCAGAACAGGCGGAAGGAGTTGTGAGGGAAGCTCAGGAAGCAAATCAGAAAAGAGAAAGCCAGCAAGGAGGAAGCAGCCAGAAGCGGCAATTCTTCGGCAATGGCCCGAAGAATAAAGGTAACCGACCGGGTTAGCAGAGTTGGCGTCCGAACACTTATCAAGGACCGACCAACGTTCCCAATCGACCACCGATGTCAGCGCCCCGCCGCCAACAGTGCGGGCGAAACCATTTGAACTAATAACCTATCAATTCAATATCTAGCCTAACAAATGATTGAGATTTTTATATTTGAACTAAGTCACGACTACTTAGACTAACACAGAAAAAATGATCAAGACACAACTAAAGATTTAAGAGTAACTTTGAATAAAAGAAATGTGCTTGGGATTTCGAATCCCGCTAGATATCGTCGATGAAGTCGTAACTACCGTTACCACATGATTAATGACTATGTCACGATAATTCCTACTCGTTTCCAACTTAGCTTTCGCCCTAAATGGTCACGAGAATATATAGTAGTTTATCTAATATGAGGGTCGACTATTTGCTTTCGCCCTATAGTCGACGCCTAACGTTTACGATAGAACGAACCGTCATTTACCTTTCGCCCTAAACGGCCTACTAAACATCACACCAACACATAGACATGCCAAATGTGATACTCAAAACAATACATAGACATATTGAATCGAATAAAAGCTGTCATAAACGATACAAAGCCATATCATGTGTTCACAAGTATTTTACGTCCAAACTACGACGCTATCTAGCGTTCTTCTCATCCCAAACACACAAAATGATTAGCTACTCATAATGAAGGAAGAAGCCACGAAATGTATACGAAACAAAGCGGAGAAATACATTGATTCTTCCCTATTTAGCGAGCTCAAGCTTATCCCTCGTACTTTGTTCGATCCTCCGGTGTAAATGAGCTCCAAATCTTCACTTAGCACCTAGAGATAATTTGAGATTGATCTCTAGGGTTCTTGAGTCGTCCTTGAGGTGTCTTGAGTGATTAGAAATGAGTTGTGGCGGCTTAGATGCTCTTAGGGCTTCAAATTGCGGCTTAAGTAGAAAACATGGTGAACACGGCCTCAAACAAGGCCATGTATCATTCGGGCTTAGGGTTTAAGGCCCAACACTGTTGATAAACACGGCCATGTATCAGACCATGTTGAAGGGCCGCAACTATGGTTTTCCTTTATGCTGACAAACATGGCCATGTATCAGGCTGTGTTGATGGAAAAAATGTTGATTTCTGCTCCATGTTTACGCGGTTCGTCCCAAATATCGCCTCATATACCTTTGACATCAAAATATGTAAAAATTAAGAATAAATGCACGAGACAACTCACATAAAACAAATATTCAACATGAAAATGATGGAGATAAACGAATGAAAATGCGTTTATCACCACACATTCGTTTGTGTCGGCTAATTTCGTGACTAGGGCGGGAATCTATCCCACCCATTCTTCATGTAATTTCGTAGTATCCCTACCACACGGAGATCCAACTCGGATGAATTTAGTGGTAGAAAATTGTCCCGTTAGTGTTGAGGGTAGGAAGTTGAATGTAGATTCAATGGTGATCCCGATGAATGATTACGACATCATATTCGGGATGGATTGACTTTCGAAATACGGGGCCATCATTGACTGCTCAAAGAGGGTAGTTAGGTTCCGATCACCCGAGGGAGAGAAATTTGAATTTCGGGAAAGAATAATGGTAAGACAATCCCTCGGATTTCTGCTTTGAAAGCTCAGCGACCCGTTAACGCGGGTTACGAATAGTTCCTAGTTTATGCGGTGAAAGTTGAGGAATCTTACCAGCCAAAGCTTGAGGAGGTACCAATAGTGAACGAATATCTCGATGTATTTTCCGAGGATCTCCCGAGATTACCTCCGGATCGGGAAATCGAATTCGTTATCGATCTTGTACTTGGAGCTGCCCCGATATCTAAATCTCCATATCGGTTAGCACCGAATGAATTACGAGAATTGAAGGAGCAAATAGAAGACCTGTCGCAGAAGGGCTTTATTCAACACAGTTTCTCACCATGGGGAGCCCCGGCATTATTTGTTAAGAAGAAAGACGGGTCGATAAGAATGTGTATCGATTATCGTGAGCTCAATAAAATCACGATTAAGAATAGGTATCCGTTGCCGAGAATAGACGATTTATTTGATCAACTTCAAGGTGCGACGGTATTCTCGAAGATCGACCTACGTTTCGGTTATCATCAGTTGAAAATCCGTGAGACGGATGTTCCCAAAACCGCGTTCAGCATGAGGTAAGGCCACTACGAATTCTTGGTCATGCCTTTCGGGCTAACGAACGCCTCAGCTGCCTTCATGGATTTGATGAACCGGGTGTTTAAGGAATTTCTGGATCGCTTTGTTATCGTCTTTATTGATGATATCCTCATCTATTCTAAGACGAAGGAAGAACACGAAGAACACCTGATTGGAATTCTTCGGGAGAAGCAATTATTCGCTAAATTCAAGAAGTGCGAATTTTGGTAGAACAAATGGCCTTTCTGGGGCACAATATTTCGGGAACCGGAATTTTGGTAGACCCCAGTAAGATTGAAGCGATAGATAAATGGCCGCGACCGACCACTCCCACGGAAGTTAGAAGTTTTCTTGGGCTTGCTGGATATTATCGAAAGTTCATGAAGGATTTTTCCAGCATAGCCACGACACTTACGAATTTAACAAAGAAGAATGTTCCATTCAAGTGGACAGAAGAATGCGAGCGTAGTTTTCAGGAGCTGAAGAAAAGACTGACGATCGCTCCAGTGTTAGCAATACCTTCAGGTACTGGGGGATTCTCGGTGTATAGTGATGCCTCGAAGAATGGCTTGGGGTGCGTATTGATGCACAACGGGAAGGTAATTGATTATGCCTCCCGACATTGAAACCGTACGAGAATAATTACCCCACCCATGATCTTGAACTCGTTGCAGTAGTGTTTGCTCTTAAAATATGGCGACACTACCTATACGGAGAAAGGTGCGAGATCTTTACGGATCATAAGAGCCTGAAGTACTTCTTCACACAGAAGGAGTTGAACATGAGGCAAAGAAGATAGCTCGAACTAGTGAAGGACTACGACTGTGTGATAAGTTATCACTCAGGGAAAGCTAACGTAGTCGCAGACGCTTTGAGCCGAAAAGCCGTGAGTACCAAATTGAGTCGACTCGGAGTTGAGGTAATCAGCTTTGGGGAAATTGAAGCGAAATTAGCAGCGTTAACCCTTAAGCCGACACTGTTAGACCGAATTCTAACAGCACAAAAAGACGATGAATTGTGTCTGAAGATTCGAAACGAACAAGATACAGATGTTCCGTCAGATTTTGAATTTTGAGATGACGGAAGCTTACGATTCAGATGTCCCCTATATGTGCCGAAGAATGAAGAAATTCATCGAATCTTAATGACGGAGGCACATACGACAATTTACTCGGTACATCCCGGTGCCACGAAGATGTATCGGGACTTGCGAACGAACTACTGGTGGCCAGGAATGAAAAGAGATGTCGCAGCTTTCGTAAGCCGATGTCTGACCTGTCAGCTGATCAAAGCAGAACACCGAAGACCGGCAGGAATGTTGCAACCTCTGACGACACCTGAGTGAAAGTGGGACCACATAACAATGGATTTCGTCGTCGGGTTACCGAAGACTGTGAAAGGTCATGACCCAATTTGGGTGGTTGTCGATATATTGACTAAGTCCGCCCACTTTCTACGATCAATCAAACCTATTCTATGAGAAGTACACCGAGTTGTACATCCAAGAAATAGTGCGACTTCATGGGATTCCGATGTCGATCGTTTCAGATCGGGATTTGAGATATCTGTCCCAATTCTGGATGAGCTTACAAAGAGCTTTGGGGACTAAATTATCATTCAGCTCAGCATATCATCCCCAGACTGACGGACAATCGGAAAGAACAATCCAGACGCTGGAAGACATGTTGAGGGCGTGTGTTCTGGATTTCTGAAGGAGTTGGAGTAAATACCTCTCGTTAATCGAATTTTCGTACAACAACAGCTATCAAGCAACGATTGGAATGGCTCCATACGAAGCCTTGTATGGGCGTAATGTCGATCCCCAGTTCATTGGGATGAAATTGGCGAGAAGGCGCTGTTAGGTCCCGAAATGGTTCGTGACATGACTGAAGCTGTTAGTAAAATTCGGGAGAGAATGCAAACGGCACAAAGTCGTCAGAAGAGTTACGCAGACAAAAGACGAAGGCCGTTAGAATTCGAGGAAGGTGATCAAGTCTTTTTGAAGGTATCACCAGTGAAGGGTGTTAAACGTTTAGGACGAAAAGGAAAGCTGAGTCCGAATTGGCGTACCAGCTAGAGCTGCCGACATCGTTAGCACAAGTCCATGACGTCCTTCATGTGTCTACGTTAAGGAAGTACGTTTCGGACCCGAATCATGTATTACGAAGTGAAGTACTTCACCAGCAACTGAAATCGGACTTGAGTTACGAAGAAAAGCCGGTAGAGATTCTAATATACGAGTGATAAACGTATCGTAGTACGTTTATCGCAGTATTTAATTGGCTCATAATAGAGTTTTCGTAGACATCTTATGCACTTATTCATCCTATTTCTACTTATTTTGGTATTATAGGGCTTTAGAACGAGTTTCGGGCGAAAATGAGCGAAAACGAGGCAAAACGGCGCAAAGATGAGAAAAACTGGTGTATGTCACGGCCGTGACACACAGTGCGCGCGGCCGTGACGACGGGCAGAAGCAAACTAACGAGTCCGTCACGGCCGTGACCCCTATTGCACGTGGCCGTGACGTTTAGCAGTGAGCGAAGAATTCCAATACAAGCTCGTCACGGTCGTGACGTTTAGTGCTCTTGCCCATGACATTGGGCAGAGAGTTGGGACGAAGATGATCACGGCCGTGACATTCCATGCACTTGGCCGTGACACATGGCAGTGAGCATAGCGAGTTGAGTCGGTGATGGTCACGGCCGTGACGGCCCATGTCCCAGGACGTGACCTTTACGAAAATCCGTATAAAAGCCCGAATTCGACTCAGAAAGAGGCGACGCTTACGAGATACTAACCCTAAACCCTCAAGGGATGAAAAAGAGCAGCAAAGAACACATAATTACATCCGGGAGCGCGAAGACGGATAACGACGCAATCACACCCAATTGAACGAAGAACGAAGATTCATCACGCTAGCATCTCTAATTCGCCATTATTCAAGATCATGAGTCTTCCTTCTCTGTTCTCTATTTCTTTCGTTGTTTTCCCGTCTATTATGAGTAGCTCAATTCCCTTTGTGTTCGGGATTAGATGAACGCTCGGTTATTTCGTATTTAAGACATATGTTTATCGTGACTCGTGTTATGACTATTTATCTATCTATGAATTTGTTTCGTCGCTTTAATATGTCTATGTGTTAATGTGATCGTGTGGAAAATCGTTTAGGACGACAGCTAAACAACGATTAGGCCGTTCGTAGAAGATAGGATTCGAGTATAGGGCGAAAGCAAATACTCGATCCTCGCCGTTAGTAATTATTGAATTGTAGATCCCCGCGAGCATTTAGGGCGACAACAAACTCGTGAGCGGGTAGGAAATTACTGCGATCTAGTCAGAATCACGTAGGAGCGATAATTCATTGTCTTAGCCGATAGTATCTAGCGGGATTCGAATCCCGAGCACATCTCTATTATCTGAAAGTTCTCACATCAGTTTAAGCGTGTTCTTTGAATCTCTAGTAGAGTTAGGAGCGATCTGTTAGGTTAGTTCGTAAAACAATCTGCGTATTTTATTTAGGCTAGATATCGAGTCGATAGGTCACTACTAGTACTCAGTTCATTCCTTGTATTCGATACTCGTTTACTCATTTTACTGTACTACAAATGATAGGTCCACTGCATATCACACGCTGGTGATAGTAATTAGGTATTCGTTTTATATTAGCACTTGTCGCACTGGCAAATCATATTAGCACACCACGTGTCGATCAAGTTTTTGGCGCCGTTGCCGGGGAATAGATTGATATTAGGAACACCGTAGTTCGGTACTTTAGCCACTTTTATTCGACGTTTTCTTTGCTTTTTACTATTTGCGTAATTCGTGTTACTTGCGTTATTTGTTTTCCTACGTCATCATTAGTCTCGTTATCTTTTCGACGTATTTATTTACTTATTTGCTAATATTTGTTTTCACATATTGAAGGTACGATTCAGCAGTGAGACCCGAAGCCACCCATCGGGTCCCATTGTTGAAGCAGACCCAGATTTTGAGCGAAAGTTACGAAGGAAACTCAAGTACAACACCAAAGGAGCTTCCACTAGCTCTCAGGATCCTTTACTCTCTATTCAAAGGATAGTTCGCAGGAATCGACCCAGAACTCTCTTGTAGAGGCATCCGTAGATAGGCCGACACGGAAGTAAGAATGGCGGACCACAGAGTGCCCGTCCACGAGGAGGAGCGATCACTACAAGATCTCCTCAGGAACGCCGCACTAGGCGGTACTGAGTCGGCGATTGTCATCCCACCGATCGAGAACAACAACTTCGAACTGAAGCATTCATGGCTTCAGATGATTTTCCAGACAGCCCAGTTCGAGGGCAACCCAGATGACGATCTCTACTCGCACTTGAAGGCGTTTCTAACCGTTACCGACACTATCAAGATCAACGGAGTCTCGGGCAATGCAATTAAGCTAATGTTGTTTCCGTTCTCCCTGAAGTTCAGAGCCAAGGATTGGCTTGAGATGCTACCCCCTCGCTCGATCACTACGTGGGAGGAGCTGTCGAGCCGCGTTTATCGGCCACTACTTCCCGCTCTCGAAGGTGCTAAGGTTGAAGACGGAGATCTCCCTATTCCTCAGAAGGAGTCAGAAAATCTCTACAAGGTGTGGGAGCGATACAAGGCGCTACTGAAGAGGTGCCCGCAGCATGGGATGTCGAAGGCAGCCCAGATCAACCGATTTCACGAGGGGCTCAACGATCAGACTATCCGCATGTTAGAGACTTGTCACGACCTTGCTTTACATAGAATCTTTTTTTGCTAAGAAACGGGACTTGACCGACCGGCGAAGGTATGGGCGAAACCTGGCCGATAAGCCTAAGACACGCACACACGCTTTGCGGAACCGGACACACAGAATTTACGGGAGAATCTCCCAACCCAATCGTTTTATTAATCGGGAGTACACGATGTGGCTTTACACTTCCGTATACAAGCAAAGGACGAGCTACAAGCTACAAGTGCCTAAGCTAAGTGTGTGTGTTTGGAGGGTGAAGACTAAGCTCAAACTTGTGGCCAAGGAGCTCCTTATATAGGTGCCAAGGAGGGGCAGCCCAAGGGTCTTCAAAAATGGGGCCGGCCGAGCCAGGGAGCCGCAGGAGGAGAGCTCGTGAAGCTCAACGCGACCGAGGCTTGGAACCTGATCGAGGACTACTCAAGGAACAACTTCATGAGGGGTAACACGAGGATCAAGACGCCATGCGTGTTCGGAGTTAGCGAGGAGACGGTCACGAATGCCAAATTCGAGGCGCTCCAGCAACAAATCGCTGCAATAAACTCTCAGTTGCAGACAGTCATTGGCGCACTCCTACCGAAATTCGGACAGACACAGCCCGTGAACGCCGTGACGACCACCGCACCGACGCAGCATACGCCATACATACCGTTATACGGGATTTGCGGAGCAGCCCACGAGACCTCAGAATGCCAACTTGGGCAGCCGCTGGAGCACGTAGATTATATGGGAAATTATCAGAAATTGAAGACGAAGGATTTTCGTCCAAGCTCCATCGAATTCCAACCTAGTAAATTATCCAAACACAGTTTGGAAGTGTGGTAGGTGGTTTTAACCCCTACAAACCCTTTTTAAAACGTATTACAATCCTAGAAGTATTCAGAATTTGGATGAAAGGTCATCCAAGTTCGAGACAGTTTATTTTACGATTTTTCGGAATTTTCGTGATGTTCTTGTTGTGTTATGATGTGAATCCGAACTCAATATATGAGTTCTATGAGCTGCTTACATGTTTTCGTGAATTTGGAATCTGTTTATGTGATGAATTTTTCCAGAGAAACTAGGGTTTTATATTTGAAGATGAGTTTCGTATAAAGTAATCGGACGATTATTGAGATCGGACGATTTGTAAGTTTCGAGTGATTTTAAAGTTTGCGAGCCACATGGTATTACGCGAATCGAGTGAAAAAAGAATTTTAATTGCGTAGAAGATCGGCCGAATTGAATTTTGGGTCGCGAAATTTAGTTGCGGGCCCAAGATTTTTCGCAGTGTGTAAAGCAGGTTTCGCGGGCCAAAACTCGAAGTTTCGCGGGCTGGAGTCTTTCGCTGGCCGACTAGGGTGATTACCTGTGAGAGGCGTTGCGGGCCGATTTCAGTTTCGCGAGCCGATTTGATTTCGCGGGGTGATTCCTATGAGGGAAATCGGGCGGTTAGCGAGTTCAATCGGGCTTCGTGCATCCAATCGGGCGATTCGCGAAATCGGCGAAAGCTTCGCAGAATCGGGCGTTGACCCGAAAAAATTTCGCTGGTTGACCAAGTGTTTTAAGTGGGTTTCGGACGATTTGATTTGGGCTTTGACCGATTTTGTGTGAGTTGACCAACAGTTTTAATTTTTGGGCTTTTGCCCTATTTCAGGCCCAATACTTTTAATTAAAATTATTTTTGGCCCAAATCAGTTTTAAATTAGAATATTTTATACTTTGGCCTAGTTGATATTTTACGATTTATGTGATTTTGAGTTTCAAGACATATTACGTGATTTATTTGATTTATATTGTGTGCATTTCACGACATGCACGTGAGAGGTTGATGTACCGTATTTATACGGAGACGCCTTACGGTGTCGGACGAGTGGGGTAGAGTGACCGTTATTGGTCGTCAGGTCTAGACTCGATTGGGCACCTGGTGGGAGATAGGGTTTGCGACACCTGTCTACTCGGGATTGAGGTACCTGAGGTGCATACCACCGGATATATATTTGGCTCAGGGACGACAGACAGATGTGAGATTCCTGTCTACTCGGGTGAGTGGTACACTACTCGGGGTATTACACTGAGGTGTAAAACCTTCAGGTTGAGATTGTGTGCGGAGAATGCGAGCTGGCGCTGAGACAAGACGTAGGTTCGAGCATGCATTTTATTATGACGTGATGATTTGGGATTGGGTTGAGTGCACGCACGCATTGCACATTTTCACTACCACCTACTGGGCAATTTTGCTCAGGGTTTTATTTTTGTAGGTAAGATCGAGCCCGACACCATTGAGTGTCCGGGTGAGCTATAGGCTGGCTGGCGGCGGTGACTACACGGACTTTTGAGGGCGGCGCAGTACATGGAACGCGACCTGTGGAGAGGCGTAGGATAGTCGGGTTTAGATTTTTGGGGCTCCGGCCCGATGTAATTATTTGACGTTTCTTTTTGTAAACCCGACTTTATCTTATGTATGTATATTATTTACTTAAAACGTTTTTGTAAAACCGGGTCCTCCGCGACTTTCGTTGAGGGTTAACATTTAGAGTTGATGATTATTACATGAAATACCAACTTTCTTTTTACTTATATAATACTAGTAACAACAACTTACCACGTAGTCAAGATTTGCGATCTATTGCAAGTTAGTATTTATGTTTTATGTTATCATGTGTTTAATTCTTATTATGTACCGTATTTTGGAAGTTATCAAGCCTTATTTGATCAAGAATCTACGTATTTTCGATAGTTAAACACATGGTACGACAAAGATACTACTAGTAAACTACGAAGGGTACTACACTAGTATATGTTATGATACTATAAACATCTACATATATCGGTGCTACAAAAATCTATATATTGTTACTATATATTAGCGTAAACGTTTTTTGACGCTGTTCGAATTATATTTGGTGTGTGACTACGTTACCATGTTTATATCTACTATATTGATCATTTAGTATCAATATTGGGTTAACATTTAAGAATTAAGTATTATTACATTGAAACGCCAACTTGCTTTCTACTTATATGACACTAGTAACAACATCTTTTTAAAACGCCATGATCTTTGATACATTAGAATGTTTTATATTACCATTTGTTTAAGTTTTATTATATACAGTATTTTGGAAGCTCTCAAGCCTTATTTTATCAACAATCTACGTGTTTTCGATAATTAAACACATGGTACGACAAAGATACACTAATAACCTACGTAGGGTACTACACTAACATATGTCATGGTACTACAAACGTCGATATATTGGTACTATAAACATCTAATATTGGTACTACAGGCATTTTTCAGGTAGTATAAAAATACTTGGAGCATAAACAAGTCTCACAGCAGCACCTCAACATCAACAACATAAAAGAAAATGTCTCAAAAAAGGTTCACAGAACCTCAACCTCAGTCTAAAATATTATAGGAACATATAATATCATTCAAACAAGTGGACCATACAACTAAGACCATCTCCAACCATACTTCAAAACCCCCCAAAAAATTCATAAAATCACTCCAACTGAATCCAAAAACTAATCCCAAAATGAGTTTTGTACGTTCTCTCTCCTCCACTAAAGCATAGATGCGAGAACGCATAATAGGCGTTCTATATTTAGTAATTTAATGTCTTTTTATTTGTTTAAACAATTAAAGTATCCTTACAAAAAAAGTAAATTAAAATATATAAAAAAGTAATTAGAAAGTTTCTTAGAATTATAAAATTTACCAACAATATTTTTTTATTTATTTAGTTTAATATGTTATTAAAATATTATTTTTTTAAGTTATTAAATATGTGGGCAGTATGAAAAAATTGTAAAAGTTGGTCTTGAAGTAATATTAAAAAATAGTCATTTGAGTTTGAAAATGAGTTTATTGGTTGGAGAATAATTATTGCATTTTTCGTTTGAGAATGAGTTGAGTTTGCGATTAAGTTTTAGGTTGAAGATGCTCTAAGAGGATCTCTAAGTATTGTGCAGTCATGTAGCCACGATATAATTCGACTTCAACATCATCAAGATACCTCCCACGAGCTGGAGGTCTGATGATGTATCTATTCATGGACATTGCAGAATGTATGCTGCAATCCACGCCCTCAGTATTCTGCTCCGTCTTGTAATCAAATATTGAATTTACAATACAATTAATTATGTAATGCAGTATCAAAAAGCATAAACAAACAGTACCAATTCAATTGATATACGGTATCAAGACATCAAATAATTAAATGACGTTTACAGTACCACTAACCAGACATAAATGGCACCAATATACATAATATACCCAGAAATAGACACAAATGGCAGCATTGAAACTTATACTACCCAAAAACAACCAACCTCGTAGCAAGAGAGACACAAATGCATTACCTTTATGAGGTTTCATTGAAAGTATAATAGAAGTTAAAAACCCATATTTGAAAGATCTCAAAACCCCAAATCGAAAAATGAAAAATAAAACCTTAATGTTAGCCCTAAACATCAAACTCGACCACTATTCAAAGAAGTATACATAGTCCATCATGAAATCCTTCAAGAAATGCACATAGCGAAGCCCTAAAGTCTACATTAAGCCAAAATGCCAAAAATTTAAAAAATTTAAAAAATGAAGTTTACCGTAGCTCTCGCTCGTTCGTCTGACGTGCCCAACAGGGGTAGAGGCCTGCTTGTGGAAGCTTGCTCATTCTCTCTCGCTGAACAGATGTGTTTGAAAGTAAAGCTTGCTCGTCATCTCGTCCTCTTTCTCGTTATCTCGTTCTCTCTCTTGTTCTCTCAAGCTCTCTCTGTAACGTTTCAAAGTGAAAGTGGAAGAAGGGATGTTGACCATAGTCAAAAGGTTTTTGGGAAATATTTATGTTTTACAATGCTAAAATTGTCCATTAGTTATGTGTTTGATTTCAATGTTTGAAATGAGGATTTTGATGATAAATAAATGGGTGGTGGGGAGTTGGTTGATAAATAATTTGGGATGTGGGAATTTATTTGTAGATTAGTCTCTTTTTTTCTCCATTTTCTGGAAGTACCATTAGTGGATGTATACATAAACGTAGGGGCAAAAACCTAAAATGGTCCCCAATGTTTACCCTTGGACCAATTTAGTTCCCGATGTTCCGCGAGGACCAATTTAGTCCCCGATGTTATCGAATTTGAACCAAATTGGTCCCCGCCGTTAAATAGCCGTTAATTTGGATGGAAGTTGACACGTGTCGACATGCGATTGGTCAGACTTTAAAAATCATAAATTAAATAAAAAGGGAAAAATCCAAAAAAAAAAAGGAAAACTAAAAAAAGAGTAAAAATTCAAAAAAAGGAGAAAATTACTAATAAATTAAATAAAAATAAATAATTGTGAAAAATAAAATTAAAATAATAAATCAAAATCAAATAAAAAGGAAAGAGAGAATAAAAATATATTAAAAATAATAAATTAAACAAAGAAAAAAATACAAGAGAAAAATAAAAAATAAATAGGAAGAGCAGATTAAAATTAAAAATGATAAATAAAAATTTAAAATTTAAAAAAAAAAAGTAAAAAATAAAAATATATGTATTTATTAAAACTAAATAAAAAGGAAAAATAAAATTAAGGATAAAAAATGCCTCTAAAAATTTTACGAAGATCGTCCCTGCCAAGTTAATGAGGACAGAATCCTCCTAGTTCTCGAAATTTTAACAAATAAACCGGGACGATTGCATCCCCGTTAACTGGAGAGAGACGAGATCGGGAATTCTCATCAACTTTCAGTGACAATTTTATCCTATTTTACGTTTTCATGCAAAATGGACAGGGTAATAATATTGAAAACGACTGTGATGATAAAATGGACAAGAGAATTTACGTGGAAAACCCCTTTTAACTTGGTTTCTCGTCTTTTCTTTCTTTCTCTCTCTATCTTACTTTGGCTCTTCGGTGTGTATTTTACAAGCTCGGAAGATGCCTTTATATAGGCACTTCATTACACTAATAGTTTTTAATAAATAAATATTTTTTATTTTTATTATTTATTTAGTTTTTTAATTAGTTTATTGTAATTTTCTCTTTTTTTTTAATTTTTTACTCTATTTTTCCTATTTATTCGCCTTTTTATGTTTAATTTATGATTTTTTAAGTCTGGTCAATCTCATGTCGACACGTGTCAAATTCCATCCAAATTAACGGCTATTTAACGGCGGGGACCAATTTGGTTCAAATTCGATAACATCGGGGACTGAAATTGGTCCTCGCGAAACATCGGGGACTAAATTGTTCCAGAGGGTAAACATTGGGGACTATTTTAGGTTTTTGCCCTAAACATAGTAGAAGTTTGTGATTCCGTGCATTAACAAAAAAAAAAAAAGGAATTGTTAAAGAGGACAACGAAAATATGTGGGATGCATTTTATAATTTTCATGTCAAGGAAAGTATAATTATATCTTGACTTTAGATTAAAAAATATAGTAAAGTGCGATGAAACTTATGACTTATCAACTAAATCGACTTTTTGCCGTGGAAATATTGATTAACCTTTGAATTCTACGTACATCTACTTATTATAATAACTAGTATTTTTAGCATACCTTATGTGCAATAAAATAAATTCATTATGAACAGTTTTAATAAGTATATACTAAATATAAATTAAGTAATTATTATGAGGTTATGGAAGGTACGTAGTTTTAATAAGTTTTTTATTTTTTAATAGTAATTAATGTAGAAATCTGATTGGTCAATTAAGAAAGGCCAATTAACAGTTTTTATCCACCTTAATCTTTATAAAAGAGTATATATAATTCTTTTGCACACTCAAATACGTGTGCTAAAATTTATTTTAATTTAAATTATCTAATAGAAATTGTAATGAAAATTAGTTATATTTAATCAAATTAAAGGTGGAATAACTAAAATAGAAATTAAAGGTAATGAAAGGTTTTCTTTTAATTTTATTAATTAATATTTTTTAATAAAGCTTAATTTAACATAGCAATTGACTGTTTTATGTCAAGCTCTCACGCTTAATAAAGTAGTATCTATATTCTTATATAATTGGTTTAGGATGGTTATAAACTAACAAATTTGGTCTGTCAACTTATTTACAATTTAGTCTTCTATTTTGTAATTTAATTAATTGAATACTTTTCGTATAACTTCTAATTTTATTTATTGTGCTTATACCCTTATACATTATCTTTCTACTTTTATATTTAAAAATTATGTTGCATCTTAAACACTAAAAATGTGCGAAAATGTACTAAAATAGTAATTAAAGGTAAGGAGAGGTTTTCTTTTAATTTTATTAATTAGTATTTTTTAACAAAGCTTAATTTAACAGACCAATTGACTGTTGTATGTCAAGCTCTCACGCTTAATAAAGTGGTATAGTATAGATTAAGGGAGAACGTCTAGTACTCTTCCAATCTAGTAGGTCAATTTTATTGTATAATTTATAATTTAGTCCTTAATTTTGGTGTTTCTAATTATATCTTTATAAACTATTTTTTATTAACCATTCCTTTTAAAATTTATTTATGACATCTGTTGCCCTCGGGTTTCACCCGTAAAATATTTGCGGGTAAAAAAGACGTTGACTACAAAAGCAGGAACATATTTTCCATCCAAAAATATCCCCAGAAAAGAGCGCCAGAAGCTGTCAGGCTAGAGCGCCTAGAAGCTGTCAGGCCAGAGAGCCCGATAAGCTGTCAGGCCAGAGCGCCCGAGGAGCTGTCAGACCAGAGCGCCCGAGAAGCTGTCAGGCCAGAGAGCCCTAGAAGCTGTCAGGCCAGAGCGCCTGAGGAGCTGTCAGGCCAGAGCGCCCAGAAGCTGTCAGGCCCGAGCGCCCGAGAAGCTGTCAGGCCAGAGTGCCCGAGCAGCTCCATCGAGCTGTCAGGAAGGACTGCCTGAGCAGCTCCTGGGCTGTCAGGAATGGTGCCCGAGCAGCTCCATTGAGTTGTCAGGAATGGTGCCCGAGCAGCTCTACTGAGCTGCCAGAAAAGAATGCCCGAACAGCCCCAAAGCAGGAGCACCCGAACGCCCACCAGAAAGCTGAAGGCAAGAACAAGCCGAGCGAAGGGCCGAGGCCCGAGCAGGGCAGTTCCTGGACAGGAAGAAGAAGTCTAAAAGAAAACTGAAGCAAGGAAGAGGGAAGGAGTGGAAGGAGAACGTGAGAACGTGGGGAAGACCACGTTCCAACATGAGGTTCGCAAAAAAGGCGGACCAGGGTGAAATACCAGGTCAAGGCGAGACGAACTGAGGTCAGTATAAATAGAGGTGGTTGAATCATTTCCCAGGTACATATTCTAAAACCAAAAAACTGATTTATGAGCCTAGAGCACCTATCTTCACCCGAAAACTAACTTGAGCGTCGGAGGGGCATCGCCGGAACCACTACGGCACCCCTCTAACCTATTTTCTGTTGTACTTTGAGTGTTAGGTTCGACGAAGGAGATCGATTGGAGCAAGAGAAGCCGCGCCAAGAAGCCGTTGCAAGAGGGCGTTTTACGCGGTCCACATCAATTGGCGCCGTCTGTGGGACGATATATCAGTGATAACACGGTGGATTCCACAAACGACCCTCGTTCACCACCGATAGAAGAGGTGCTCACGGCGAAGAAAAGTTCGGTGCTGAGCCAGCCGAACTGGGGAAGAACAGCTCGGCAAGAGCAGCTGTCTGGCAAGAGCAGCCAGTCAGCATCCCGAACATCTGTCTGGCAAGAGCAGCCCGAACAGCTGCCTAGCAAGAGCAGCCAGGCAAGAGCGGCTGCCTAGCAAGAGCAACATCCCAACTGTCTGGCAAGAGCAGCCCGAATAGCTGCCTAGCAAGAGCAGCTAGGCAAGAACAGCCAGGCAAGAGCGACTGCCTAGCAAGAGCAACATCCCAACTGTCTGGCAAGAGCAGCCCGAATAGCTGCCTAGCAAGAGTAGCCAGGCAAGAGCGGCTGCCAGGCAAGAGCAGCCACGCAAGAGCGGCACCTAGCTAGAGCAACATCCCAACTGTCTGGCAAGAGCAGCCAAAATAGCACCCCGAACAGCTGTCTGGCAAAAGCAGCCAAACAGCCTCCCGAACAGCTGCCTGGAAAGAGCAGCCGAGCAGACACCGAGACCCCGAAGGTCATCTAGAGGACACGAAACTGAAGAAGAAGAAGAAGAAGAATAGGAGGTTGAGGCTGAGCAAGATGATTCCCAACCAAGAAGAGCTTGAAGCCGAGCAAGGAGATGTTGAGTACAAAGGCAGAAAGATATTTTTCCCTCTAGGAAAGACCGTTGGGAGAACAGCCCGAAAGGAAAAGAATGAATCCGAAGAGTAAGAAGGCAAACCAAGAAATGGAAGAGGATGAATCGGGCATAGGGAAAACGCCTGAACAGCTTTCCGAACCGCTACCTAGCAAGAGCAGCCAGGCAAGAGCGGCTGCCTGGCAAGAGCAGCCACGCAAGAGCAGAATCTGACATAGGCAAGAGCAGCATCCCAGCTGCCTGGCAAGAGGAGCCCAGCAGCCTCCCGACCAGCTGCCTGGCAAGAGGAGCTCAGCAGCCTCCCGACCAGCTGCCTGGCAAGAGCAGCCCAGCAGCATCCTGAGCAGCTCCCTGGCAAGAGCAGCCCAGCAGCCTCCCGACCAGCTCCCTCGCAAGAGGAGCCCAGCAGCCTCCCGACCAGCTGCCTGGCAAGAGCAGCGCAGCAGCATCCCGAGCAGCTTACTGGCAAGAGAAGCCAGACAGCATCCCGAACAGCTTACTGGCAAGAGCAGCCCAGCAGCATCCCGAGCAGCTCCCTGGCAGAGCAGCCAGACAGCATCCCGAACAGCTGACTGGCAAGAGGAGCCCAGCAGCCTCCCGACCAGCTGCCTGGCAAGAGCAGCCCAGCAGCATCCCGAGCAGCTCACTGGCAAGAGCAGCCAGACAGCATCCCGAACAGCTGACTGGCAAGAGCAGCCCAGCAGCATCCCGAGCAGCTCACTGGCAGAGCAGCCAGACAGCATCCCGAACAGCTGACTGGCAAGAGCAGCCCAGCAGCATCCCGAGCAGCTCCCTGGCAAGAGCAGCCATACAGCATCCCAAACAGCTGACTGGCAAGAGGAGCCAGGCAGCATCCCGAACATCTGCCTAGCAAGAGCAGCCCAGATAGAATAGCAGCCCAGCAGCATCTTGAGCAGCTCCCTGGCAAGAGCAGCCCAGCAGCCTCCCGACCAGCTCCCTGGAAAGAGCAGCCCAGCAGCCTCCCGACCAGCTGTCTGGCAAGAGCAGCCCAGCAGCATCCCGAGCAGCTGCCTGGCAAGAGGAGCCCAGCAGCCTCCCGACCAGCTGCCTGGCAAGAGCAGCCAGGCAGCATCCCGAACATCTGCCTGGCAAGAGCAGCCCAGCAGCATCCCGAGCAGCTCCCTGGAAAGAGCAGGCAGACAGCATCCCGAACAGCTGACTGGCAAGAGCAGCCAGACAGCATCCCGAACAGCTGACTGGCAAGAGCAGCCAGGCAGCATCCCGAACATCTGCCTGGCAAGAGCAGCCTAGAAGCATCCCGAACAGCTCCCTGGCAAGAGCAGCCAGGCAACATCTCGAACAGCTGCCGGGCAAGAGCAGCCCAGCAGCATCCCGAGCAGCTCCTTGGCAAAAGCAGATGAGCAGCATCCCGAACAGCTGTGTGGGAGGGACACCCAAATAGCCAAGGAACTCAACACGACCACCATCGAAGATAACCCGCTGACGTCGAAGAACTCAACACTAGAGACAACCGCAGAAATCGATTATCGAAGTCACATCACCAACACAAGATCTTAACCTAACTATCTCGAAGAACCGGACAGATCGACAAGATCCACGCCCCACCAAAGGTATCACCTATGTATAATTAATGTCTTTACTTTATCTTCTCCATGAACTAGGCGTCTCGGGGCCGAATCGACGAAAATCCGTTCGGAGTAAGCTCGACTAAAAAGAGAGAAAACAAACAGAAGGAGAGATTCTCGAATGAGTAAAACAGATGCGTCGTGCAAGTGATTAACGTGGCTATAACTGGGACGAACATGGCCACTACTCCCATCAACAATGGCAGATCACCCGTTGGTTGCGACGTCGGACTCGGTTGTAAGTTTTGTTAATTTAGGTTCGTAAATATGAGATTATGTGGGATCGCCTCTATCATTTATATTAGGATCGACCATTGGAAGCATTAGAATAGGCGGGTAAGATTCATTGACGAGACTTTTTGGTTCCGGAATATTATTTATGTTAGAGTGTTACTATGGGACTGTGTTTCTTTCTTGGGAATCTGAAAATTATGTGGATCGATTACCACCTGGACTGCTCGACTGTGCTTAGGATTGACATTCCATGTGAAACTGTTGAACTTATTTGGAGTGAATTACTATCCGGGCTATTGATACGTGTTGGGGTCGATTATTATTCATACGTGACTCGGAATAGGCAAAAGCCGATTTTAATACTCATAATGATGTCTCGGAAATTGTTGACGGTGTTTGCTATCTTGAATGCTGATATCTTGCTCGGGAATCATCGACTATGCTATTTAGTGGTGAAGTGAATATTTTAAGTGTTTTAAGTAGTTGACTAAGTCTGTTATTTCCTCTTGGGAGCTAAACGATATGAATTCTGAAAATCATGGTGTCTTGATGAAATGTTTAGAAGAGAGGAACTATTCTATTATTTGGGCATTGGTTGCATGAAACACGGAGTTCGGCAAGCACACGAATTATTTTTCTTTAGATTATGTAACTTTTATTCGTTGCCGAGTGGCTGAAATTACACGGGGCTGTAGATGTTTTCTACCCTGATCACACTCTGTTTGAGTTTCCATTGTATGGCTTCGATAAGTTAACATGAACGCTCGATTAGCACTAGCATTTATGGACTTAATCGCACATTCACCGCTTTCTTTGAGGAAACATGAGTGTAGGAATTCTTGGGACTACACATCCCGCTCACGCCTATTATAACCACGCCTGAGGGATTGAACAGATTTGACGAACGCCACATGAATCTGTATAAGCACGTGGAGAAGGTGCATTCAGGCTGCAGGCCTCCTGAGATCACAATTGTGGTGGACATAAAAGTCCTCGGATGAGGCCCGATCACCCGTAAGGGTGAATAAAATCTCCAAATAAAGCTCGGAGAAAAAGAAGAAGAAAAGTCCTCGGATGAGGCCCGATCACCCGTAAGACTGAATAAAGTCTCCAAATGAAGCTCGAGGGAAAATGAAGAAAAGTCCTCGGGTGAGGCCCGATCACCCGCAAGGGTGAATAAAATCTCCAAATGAAGATCGATTGAAATAGAAGAAAAGTCCTCGGATGAGGCCCGATCACCCGTAAGGGTGAAATAAAATCTCCAAGTGAGCTCGAGGGAAAATGAAGAAAAGTCCTCAAATGAGGCCCGATCACCCGCAAGGGTGAATAAAATCTCCAAACGAAGATCGATCGAAAAAGAAGAAAAGCCCTCGATGAATGAGGCACGAAAATTGTAAAGTCCTCGAGGAATGAGGCAAGAAAACCTTCTAAGCCCTCGATGAACGAGGCAAAATCCTTAAGTCCTCGACGAATGAGGCGCAAAAATTCTTTAAGTCCTCGACGAATGAGGCACGAAAATTCCTTAAGTCCTCAATGAATGAGGCACGAAAATTCCCAAGTCCTCGAGGAATGAGGCATGAAAACTCCTAAGCCCTCGATGAACGAGGTGAAATTCTTAAGTCCTCGACGAATGAGGCACGAAAATTCCTTAAGTCCTCGATGAATGAGGCACGAAAATTCCCAAGTCCTCGAGGAATGAGGCATGAAAACTCCTAAGCCCTCGATGAACGAGGTGAAATTCTTAAGTCCTCGACGAGTGAGGCACGAAAATTCCCAAGTCCTCGAGGAATGAGGCATGAAAACTCCTAAGCCCTCGATAAACGAGGTGAAATCCTTAAGTCCTCGACGAATGAGACGCGAAAATTCTTAAGTCCTCAATGAGTGAGGCGAAAAATCCCGAACTCCTCGATGAAGGGGGAGAGAGTCTTAAATTCTCGATGAATGAGGCGAAACTCGAACCTTCAGATGAACGAAAAATATCGAACGAACGAATTAAATTGCTTAGGTACACGCTCGAGTAAACCTGATCGAGTAACAAGAGGTCAAAGGTCCACGAGCATGCCACGACAAAAACCTTTGCGAGACAAGAGTCTTTTCTCTCCACACTCGAATATTTTACATACCACGTCCAAAACTCACTACTCTTTTTGGACTATTTTGGGGGGGGGGGGTGGGGCTATTGTTGCCCTCGGGTTTCACCCGTAAAATATTCGCGGGTAAAAAAGACGTTGACTACAAAAGCAGGAACATATTTTCCCTCCAAAAATATCCCCAGAAAAGAGCGCCAGAAGCTGTCAGGCCAGAGCGCCCGAGGAGCTGTCAGGCCAGATAGCCCGAGAAGCTGTCAGGCCAGAGCGCCCGAGGAGCTGTCAGACCAGAGCGCCCGAGAAGCTGTCAGGCCAGAGCGCCCGAGGAGCTGTCAGGCCAGAGAGCCCTAGAAGCTGTCAGGCCAGAGCGCCCGAGGAGCTGTCAGGCCAGAGCGCCCAGAAGCTGTCAGGCCCGAGCGCCCGAGAAGCTGTCAGGCCAGAGTGCCCGAGCAGCTCCATCGAGCTGTCAGGAAGGACTACCTGAGCAGCTCCTGGGCTGTCAGGAATGGTGCCCGAGCAGCTCCATTGAGCTGTCAGGAATGGTGCCCGAGCAGCTCTACTGAGCTGCCAGAAAATAATGCCCCAACAGCCCCAACGCATGAGCACCCGAACGCCCACCAGAAAGCTGAAGGCAAGAACGAGCCGAGGGAAGGGCCGAGGCCCGAGCAGGGCAGTTCCTGGACAGGAAGAAGAAGTCTAAAAGAAAACCGAAGCAAGGAAGAGGGAAGGAGTGGAAGGAGAACGTGAGAACGTGGGGAAGACCACGTTCCAACATGAGGTTCGCAAAAAAGGCGGACCAGGGTGAAAGACCAGGTCAAGGCGAGACGAACTGAGGTCAGTATAAATAGAGGTGGTTGAATCATTTCCCAGGTACACATTCTAAAACCAAAAAACTGATTTATGAGCCTAGAGCACCTATCTTCACCCGAAAACTAACTTGAGCGTCGGAGGGGCGTCGCCGGAACCACTCCGGCGCCCCTCTAACCTATTTTCTGTTGTACTTTGAGTGTTAGGTTCGACGAAGGAGATCGATTGGAGCAAGAGAAGCCGCGCCAAGAAGCCGTTGCAAGAGGGTGTTTTACGCGGTCCACATCAACATCATATATTAAATATCGACTTCGTAAATTTAAAGAAATCATACATTTATATATTAGGATAGGACTAGGTGTACTAGTTAAAATATAACGAGTTTAATATATAGTAGCATTTATCACCATTAATAAAAACAAATCATTAAATTCATAATGCACTAGACTGTAGTGTGCGGTTCGATTCATTTGAGTCGTTCGTAGATATTTGTAGCAAAACCTATCGAAGTGAGGCATACGTAGGCATGCGAGAGGCTCATGTCTCAACGCTTTGAACCTCTTACTTGCACGCAACTCTCACACGCTTCAAACCTATATAATTCACTCTTCCATTTCTCTCTGATTCTCGTTTCCTCCGATTTCTCGCGCTCGTCGGCGTTATCCGAAGGTAAGCATCTTTGAATCTTCTACGAAGTTGAAACATAGATCGCTATTTGGTCGATATATTAAGTTTGATTTCATTTATTTTGGAACTCGATTGGCATCTGATTTATTGTTGACTTTGCTTACTCTCTGTGCGGAGTTGCAGCGGATTGAGATCGATCGAGCTTGATTGACAATTTAGCTCTCTGTCGGTGGTTGTCCGATCATCGCCGGGTTTGACTTTTGGGTACGGGTTTGACTTTTGGGTAGTTATTGCTGTTGTATATCTTTTGCTGAATTTAGTCGGTAGCGATGCACTCAATTTAATTGGTCGTTATGCAGTTGGCAAGAAGATTCTCCAAACACATTAGTGATGGCGTTGTCAATTGGGGCTGGCTTGAGTTTATCGTTCGACTTCATTGAACTGCCGTTGTTTAGATTATCAAATTGTCGTAATGTCGCCTCCCTTCAGCAGATATCTTTTCCAGCATTTTGTAGAAAAAATCATGTTGGTAAACAAAGGTCGAGAATCAAGTGTGCTGCTTTTAGAGAAAATGTAGCTCGAGAGCTGGAATCGGATGAAGACCCTAGTGTGAGTTGCAAGGATGATGATTTGAGCCACACGGTAAAGTTCAAGATGTCAGACTTTAAGATACACGATCGAGTTAGCATTGGCCTTGGTGGAAGGGTATGTGAAAATTCATTGAGGGTTGCGGTATATGCTTGTTTTGTTATGGTTATTATGTTAAATGGGATCACTTTATTTCCAACGTAGGGTGATGAGTTAGTCTATGAAGCCACTGTGAAAGAAATTACCAGGTATGTTTTGGTTGATAGTACCCATTCATATGAAGAACTATTGGGGACTATCAATGAGTAATATTTTTTTCGTTCTAGAAATGCAGTCCTCTGTTCAACAAGAGAGTTGTGCTTCGCCAACTTGTCAGTCCTCTTGCTAAGCGTAGGGGAAGAAGGGCGATAGAGGTACATGGGTGGGCGAGATGTGGTTGTGTTACTGTTATTTTTCATTTCTTTTTACCTTTATTTAACTTTGTTTCATTACATCTTCTATTAGGTGTTGAAAAGACTAGCTCACAGAAGAGCAATGTACCATTCTTATTCGATGCAAGTTCACGGCTATTTGTGCTCATCCACTTCTGATGATAATGTCTCATTTACCGTTGTTCACAGTGTATGTTGCTTTATTGAAAAGGGATTTGTGGTTGGCCTCAATGATTTTTCATCTCCATTTCTCTACCTGTTTCTTGATTGTGTTAGTTCACTGTAGAAATAGTTCAACCTTGCTGCTTAATGAACTAAGTCACCTGTGATACATATACATATATATGCAGTATCATGGCAGCTCTTCTTTAAGACATTGGCTTCAGCAATCAGATTGGCTTCCAACTCTCGAAGCGACTCTGGCATTGGATGACGAGTATGTAAGGAAAGTAGGAGACGATAGAGCGGGAGGCCCTGCTGTTACTCGACAGTTACGGCTTATTAGAGTCTTAATGAGAGATCTGTTGATCGGTGTATGTTGCAGACGCCTTACAATCAATATATGTGGTTTATGTGGCTTAAACATTGTTTTTTTCTATGTTTCTTTTCTTTTGGGGCCACGGTAGGTGAATTATTTACATAGACATGGACTCGCTCACACGGAGCTGAGACTTGAAAATCTGCACATTTGCCTTGTGGATAGACATATTAAAGTGAGTCTCTTAATTACTACAGACTAATTATAATCTAATTCTTCTGCGTCCGATTCATTTGTCAAAATTTACAAGGTACAGATTTTCATATGTTTGGGTTATTATACTTCTTGATTTTGTTGTTAGGTCGGGATACTGGGAAACTCGGCTGATTTGCAGGACTTTGGACCAGATGAAAACAAACTTGATTATAACATGGATAGACGAAAAATGATGATTGCATTTGACATGAGGTGTGATATTTTTTTTCTGGAAAATTAGCTGTTTTACTTCGATCTAGCTTCTTCACGAAATGTCTATTCAAATGTATCTATTAGATGTGTGGGATATATAATGGCTAAAATGGTTTTGAGGGATCTCATGGACCCCACAATCTTTTCCAAGTTCAAGGCATTCCTATCCCAGGTAATAGTTCTGACTTTATCCAATTGATATGGTTAGTACAGTGGTTGAGCATTTAGAGTAAACTTTAATTCACTTCTCTTTGGAATAATTTCAGGGAAATGATCCTTCATGCTTGCGTGAGTTTCTGATGCGTGTCGTGGATAGGAATCCATCTAGGAATGTAGGATTTCAAGTATGTAATTTTCTTCAGACGCCACAGGCTCTTTTATCCGTTCCAATTCCAAGTGTTAAGGTAATTTAAAGAATATAATTGCAGATGCTTGATAGGAACTGGGGTGCAGGCTGGAACCTGTTGTCCTTACTCCTTGCTACCAAACCTTCACAAAGGATAAGGTAATCGATGTCTCGTCGTAAAGAAAAGTCTATTTCATACACACGATTAACTGCAATTCTCAAGACAATGCGATTCAAAACCCCGTTTGAGGGCTAAATATGCAATTTCTGCAGTTGCGTAGATGCTTTGAGGCATCCTTTTCTATGCGGGCCGAGATGGCGCGTAGACCATACAATGGACATGATCATATGGAGCTTAGGTTCAACTGTAGTTCGGATTGCAGAAGAATACATATATGGGAGGCAACAGGTTTCTCAATTTTTCGTTTTTTTAACTCCAATTATCATAACGTTTGATCCTAGTATCCATTCATTAACCTTCACTTAAATATTGTAGAGGCGAAAACTTGCACATTTCATTGAGTTGATGGAGATGCTGAATCCCAACTCAAAGCCGAGGGTAAACATTCTTTCATTACATCATCTACGAATCACTAGTTCTCCGTTTTCCTTCACATCCATCGTTTCGTCGCCCAGCAATGGCTCCAACTCCTTCCCGGGAAATGGCGCCTCCTATACAGCACGGGCCGCCACGTCGGGCTAACCCTCCGCCAGCCCACGACCCGAGTCCTCATCCACGACGTCCACCTAAAAGTCTCAAAGCTCCTAACCCGCCAAGCAACCTTCTCCATGGACTCAGACGTGGGCTTCAAAGCCATGCTCGGCCAGGACTGGTCCCACGACAAGGCCGGCTCGAAAGGAAAACTGAAGTCCACCACTAACTTCAAGCTCAGGGCTGGCAAACGCCTCTACATAAAGGAAGAGACTTCTTCCCAGCTATCGTCTGCCTCGCCCGACGTTAGGGAATTCATACTAGAGAAGCTCGCGAGCAAGAAATGGAGCAAAATCATTCCTATCAAGGAGTTTCCCTCGAGCCTCCCCGTCGCCAAGCTCGTGCCCGAGGAAGTGGAAATAGCGATGAGCCTCGACGACGAGCGTTTGAGCAGAGACGTGAGTGGTGCGCAGAATGTGCTCCGTGAGGTGAGGATGCAAATTCCGCCCGAATTGTTCGATCTTTCGAATATCGTTTGCGGACCTACGTGGACTCGAGGCTGCTGGTGCTTAGGAGTGTTAATGGTTCTGCTCTGCTGTTCACGAGGGCGCCGTTGTAGTAGGTGATTTGATGTGATTAGAAAGTACGATTCCTTCTCTTCTGCCTCGGTGTGTGTAAGATAGTTGGTGGAAATAAAGTTGGTTCTTTTGTGTTTGGTGACGAAGTCTCAATTGAAACAAAGCGCAGAGAGAATCATGGCGTGAAAAATAGCTTGATGTTGAAATGCATGTGCAGAGTAATGTGTTGTAGCATTCTTGTTGGTAGTAATAGTAAATAAAGACTTTCTTAGGTCTCTCTCTCTCTCTCGTGATTTCTCTTTCTATCTGCCAACCCAAACCCTAAATCATAAATAGCACTTTCTTCCCAATCCTTTTTGGTAAGGAGGAATTATCCATCCCATCTACCCAGTTCATTTTTTTTTTCCTGTTTTCATTGTTTTTTTCTTGTTTATGTTCTGTTTTCTGTGTCCCTCGCTCTTAGGATCTCGTGGCTCCTATGAGTTTGTTTCTCCCATTTAGAAGCGTTCTTCCGAAGAGGACGGGTTTTGGTAGTTTAAGATGGAAGATAGTGAAACCTATTATAGATTTGAGTTTTAGGCTTGATTTGTTGCAGGTTCTTTTCCAATTCTAACTTATATTCTTTCGAAATTGTCTTTCTTTTCCTTTTCCTCGTTTGTTTCCTGTGTCGGATGGATTTCTTCCCTACTAAAGTTTGATTGTCTCCAGAAAGTTGATCTTTGTTGGCATTTTAAGCAAAGTGTAATTTATCCTATTTCCTATAAAATAATCGTTTGAATGGAAAAAAAAAACGATCTCTTATTTGTGGGCTTGGGTATGGTATTATGAATTATCTGACCCACTTTGATAGGATGACTTTGATATTTACATGTTATATTTCTATTTTATTTAAGGGACAAAGTCTCATAATAACTACTCTCAAATCCATTAGCGTGGCTGTGGCAGTCATAAAATTACTATTCTATTCCTGTTTTCAAATTTATCATCATTTCATCCGCTAAAATTATTTTTTATATTATTAAAAATATATATATTATTAAATCTAATGTTATAAATTTACCTATTAAAATTTTAAATATAAATTTCTATAGTCAAACACATCGAGTTAGCCAAAAAGACTAGTTTGTTTAATGCATATGCAATGTATACATTATATAATTTATATATAAATATATATATTTTTCAATTAATATATACTATTTATTATTGGCGGGCCAGCCCGCGAGCCGCCCCGCCCCGCCGAAGCCCACGGCCCGCCTCCTGGCGGGCCTGAAAAAGCGGAGCCCGCGGGCCGCGGGTAATATTGCCGGCTCTAGCCAACAATAATGTCAACCGATTGTATTCCACGGGAATATTGAGAATTTGTACTCTTTTATTAAGCGCGAGCAGTGCGTATTATTAACTGTCAATTTAAAAAAATATATTAATAATAAAATAAAAAATCACTCGCTAGCTCTATTTATTATATTTAATTAATTACTATTTTTAGTTAAAACTATTATATCTTTAATTTTATAATTTATATATAATAACCAAATTTATATGATAATTATATTAAACTTAATATTATATATTTATATATTAAAGCACACGTGTTGGAGTGTTCAATGAGTACTAGCATATATAATGGTGGGGTAACCTGGAAAAAAGTCGTACACATAAAAATAATTAAGATTCTTGAACGACATGAAAAATAATTAAGATTCAACCCAGACACGCACACACACATACACGGTGACCTGAGCGTATAAAGATTCAGTGAACATAATACAATAAATAAATAAATAAATAAAAAGGATTAGATAAATAAGTGATAAGTCCCTTCCATTTTTTTCCAACTGCAGAGAAACGCCACTGTGAATCAGTCGTCTTGTGCGTTTTCGTTACGTTCAATGATTTTGTCTCAAAGTGCACAACTTGTTGCTCGTACTATTAGGAATTAATATATAATAAATGAACAATTCAATGTTTGGAGATTCCAGAATTTATTAATACAGACGATGTGAATATTTGCATAATAATATACTCTTGCTTGACCAACTGACCCTTTGAGTTCAGAAGAGAGAGAGCGGTGTGTGATGATTGCCTGCTCACATGGTGCAATGGCCAACGACTTTTTATTAAGGGCAAATTTTGTGTCAGGCCCTGTTATATTTTAAAATTAGGAATCAGGTCCTGTCAGGATTTTCTTTAGTTTTAAGGACCTATTATTTCAAAATTAAGTGAAAAGGACCCAAAATTGTGATTTGACGAAATTACCCTTAATAAAAGTGATTTCTGAATAGTATTTGACGTCAGTTTATGTTACACAGTTCTACTGATTTGTTACCGTAACAATCGCAAGTGTTACTTTAACGTCATAAGACGTTACTTATCGACAGTAAAATGTTATTAACAGAATATTTATTACATCGAACTATCGAATCCCATTTTTCACACTGATCGAGCACAGGCGATTGTTAACACCTTCTTTTGTTTTCCATCATGCGGTATTACACCATAAACCCTAAACCGTAAACCCTAAACTCGCGCAACGACCATTAGCGTTCTCCTATAAAAGATCGAATCATTAGAGTTTCGATCTTATTACACGTTTCGAGATTGAAAATTGGTAACCCATTATAGGAGCATTGCTCCCTATAATGATGAATTTTCTGTCTAGGAAAACAGGGGGAGGATGGTCGGGTGGAGGATTCAAGAACAATTATAACTGTTACACAATTATACTTATTTGTTACCGAAAAAATCGTAAGTGTTATTTTAACGTCATAAGACGTTACTTATCGACAGTAAAATGTTATTAACAGACATATTTATTACATCGGACTATCGAACCCTATTTTTCCCACTGATTGAGCATTGCTCCCTATAATGATGAATTTTGTATAGGAAAACAGGGGGGATGGTCGGGTGGAGGGTTCAAGAACAATTATAACAGTTTTGTGCTGAAAAAAAACACTCCTTTCATTTGGATAACAACAGTCTTATATTGAGTACCATATGGCGTCTATTTAGTAACAAACGAAGTCGCAGAAGTACCACATCATTCAAAAATAATACCGATTCCTGCAGTAACACATTAACAAATGATGTTGCAGGAATCGGTATTATTTTTGAATGTTGTGTTACTTCTGCGACGTCATTTGTTATTAAATAGACGACATATGGTACTCAATACAAGATTGTTGTTATCCAAGTGAAAGGAAGTGTTCTTTTTCAGCGCCGAACTGTTATAACTGGCTGGAACGGATTATTTAGGTATACAGCGTAATTTTGGCATATGTCAGGGTTAAATATGTCTTTTTGCGTAATTTAGGGCCTGACCACTTAATTTTTCGAAAAGTTGGTCCTTATTCCTAACCCAAACTCTAGTAGGGCCTGAATCCAAATCCAAACATGTTAATAGGGCCTGAAAGTGAATTAACCCTTTTATTAAAAATATTACATATAAAACAATATATACTTTTATAACTGAACTGCTTGCAAGTTGCAAGTTCACTCGAATCAAACCACGTCTCTATTTAAAATGTGGATTCTATTTCGATCTTCCACAAATATCTATACTATACTATTATATAAAGGGCGTGGTAGTGGTTGGCTATAAACTGACACATTTGATCTGTCATATTTATTTGTAATGTAGTCCCTCTATTTTTTATTTAACTTCTTTAAGAATTTTCACGTAACTTTTATATTTTTTTATTTATTATACTTACACTCCCTAAACATTATTTTTCTTTAACATAGTTATAAATTATATTTCATCAATTCGACAATAAAAAATAAATCTAAAAATTAAGAGCATAAAATATTAAATCATATGCACAAGTGTGCGAAAAGGTACTACTTTATTTACAAATTCTTTTTTCAAACTCAAGTCCGCGTGCTATAACATATAAATTTATCATATGAAATTTATTTTAATTTAAATTCTCTAATAGAGATTATATAAAATTTAATTATATTTAATTTATTATAAAATTAAATGTAGAATAACTAAAATAGAAATTAAATGTAGTTGGGACTTTCTTTTAATTTAGTAACTAAATTTTTTTTAATAAAGCTTAATTTGACAAGACTAATTGACGGTTTACGTCAAGCTCTCACACTTGATAAAATAGTATCTATACTCTAATATCAATGCTCATCAAGAGTTAAAAACAGCTCAATTTGGATAAATCGGTCAATCAGATTTTTTATCAAATTAATAATTAACATAAAATAAAAAAATAAGAAATTACCAACTACCTTGCATTTATATTTGTCACAATTACCTTTCTATTTTTAGTAATTGTTATATAATATTTATAAATGATTTATATATTATGTAACACACGCGTATGAGTGTGCAATTTAGACTAGTAGATATTATGTTACTCTACACAGTGAGGCTTTTCCTTTTTTTTTTTCAAATAAAATTTGTATAAGAACTTGAGAAGCAAGACATTGTAACTAAATTAATTGCTAGCAATGTTACGGGTATATGATTCACCATTTCTTTCATTTGTCCTTTTCTTATCAAGTAGAGGTACACGGTGTTATACTCTTCTAATTACATATGATATTGATTATTTTTCATTTAAGATATGTTATAATATCTAGTAGCAATGTATATGTTTGATTGAAATGTATGAGGACAGACACTATCACTCGAAAAATTATTTCCATTTCTTTATAGTTTATTTCTAATCTTGATCGTGACCTTTTCTTGCATTATGGGACATGAGAACGTGGCATTATGGTCCCTTAAATGCTAGACAATGTATTATTCTTATTAGGGAAATTTACAAAAATATCCAATTATATAAAAGATTACAAGTTAGTACCATGGCAGTGTTTTTTTATATGTATGTACCTATTAGAATAACTTTTTTGCACATTGGTGTGATGCCCGGGGCCGAAGAGGGCGGGGAGTGATCGCCGATGTATACCGCCTCGGGCGCGCTCAGGTGTCCGCCCGGCGTGAGACGTATGGTGCGTGAGGTCCCAACCCCCAGGTGTGTCAAGCAACGTGCGACGTTCGGTGAGGTGCACCAATGAGCGGCTCCTGACAAGCTTCTAGGCGAAGGGATACATGAATGAACAGATCTAATACCCGAATGAGAGGGGATCTTGAGACTGGCAATGTATGGGCGTGTCAGGCTAAGAATCGTATAAGAGAATTGATAGTACTACTCATATCACCAAGGTCGATCTACCTTTTCGGGAGTCCATCCATAAGAACTTAAAATTTAAGCGTGCTTGTCTTGGGGCAATCTTGGGATGGATGACCCCTGGGAAGTTTGCCAAGAGAGTGCATGTGAGTGAGGACAAAGCACGCTGGAAGGTTAAGTAGTGATACAGTGGAGCCAGACTATCAATCGGAGTGTGGTGAGCCCAACCCCACAGGTTCCAGTAGGGACGGATGTTACAAGTAATACCCGGTATGGGACGGGATGTTACAATTGGTACCCGTCCCGCCACAAGGTACTCCATATAACACATTTAGGTACCATATAGAAACATATTGTGGTACAAGTGAGAAATGGTACATCATATAACACATTAAAGTAGCATATAGACACGATATAGGTACCATATAAACGTATGATGTGGTACGTAATACACATATAAAAAGGTACGTCAAGACTGGAAAAATGGTACACACAGTCAAACGGGTACTTATATAAAAAAATTTCTGACATGAGTACTGACTTGTAAATTTTTTATACAAATGGGTATGTTTGTGTAGATTAACCTTATTATTACTCCCAACTATCTTTTTCCTTCCACGTCATCTTCAAATAGAAGTCGACTTGGATGCGAATTGCAACCCAATAATTCAATCGAGAAGTAACTAAATTTATCTTCTTGTACTTTTTATCCTTACAAAAAACATAATTAATTTGTCCATTAGCCGCATCATCATACATGATATATATTTTTTAGATTTAAAACTTTGGGCAGTCGTATGGTTCGAAGTTAGAAAACTGTTTGCGCGTCTTACAAAGCCAAAATCCACTTAATTTTTATGTCGATATCATGGCACTGTGGTTTTCATACTGATAGGGGTAACTATCGGATCAGCATTCCTCCTAACTCGGACATCTGACAAGTGGTACTGTTCCCGGTAAAGGACCAGGTAAGAGGGGTATCTGGGGACCAAAGGCCCTGTACGGAAAAAGTACGAATGGCGCGTCCAGTGAAAAAGATTGAGCGGGAAATATAAGGCGTAGCCGACCAGGGGACACGTGGAAGACGGTGATTGGCTGACAGGAAAACCAGGAAGGGGCGCGCCAGTCTGACAACAGTACACCTGCGACGAGTGGTCCCCAAAAGGACGTCCAACTGGCAATAGGAGAACAGAATGGATATATGGGAAAGAGAGAAGGCAAGAGAAGGAGAGACTTAACACAATACACAAAAACACTTAGATATTTTCCTCTGTAATCGTCTTCTTCATTGTTTTTACACCATGAACGCACTGTAACGAGCGACGTGAGTCTGAGGGTGTATTTCTCAGTCATGAATAGTGGAAACTATTCCTGGCGGCCCGTGGACGTAGGACACCTGTCCGAACCACGTAAAATCGGTGTCTATCGTGTTCTTTTCCTTTTTAACACTGAAACACATATCCTAACACACGCAAAAATGTTAGACCTAGCCCGTTTCACTCGTCAATCATCTTTCCCGAACCTAAATCTTGTTGATCGGGGTCGTACCCGCATCAAATGGCGCCCTCTGTGGGAAAGGCGGACTGAGACGTGAGTAAGCTAGGTAGTTGTAGCGAAGAAAGCAGATTGAGCTTGTGTTCTTGTCGAAGACGGGACGTTGGAGAATCAAGAAGGAAGCGCCGTGACCAGAGGAACAGTAGACCATTAAGACGCATAGGAACGACGACGATGGAGGAACAGCCACAACTAGCACAAAACCTATAAGGACGATTCGAAAAGGTTGTTGAAGAAACGGGGGCGGACCCAACGCCAACCTTAACGCCGGCACCGCTAGCCAAAGCCCCATTGCCTAGGGCGACGCCCACCTTTGCGGGACCATCTGGAACAGCCCTGCCCCAAACGCCTATAACAATGACGGTAGAACAACTGGATCTATTGGTAAAGAGCGCAGTCGACGCCGCCATGACTGCTAAAAAGGCAAGGAGCAAGGGCAAGCGGAAGCTGATCTCGTCAGCTCAGGATAGAACCTCAGATGGACACGTCTCCGAATGGACGGAAACGGTAGGAGAGAACGGAACGGCTGCGGAGGAGACCTCAGACCCCCATCCCAATAGGAATCTGCCAGAAAGAGAAGTCGTGCGAGAGGCGGGAAAGGAAGATCTGTCAAGGCCACCTCCCCAGCGAGGCGGTGAGCATCCTGGAGGACTTCAAGAAGGGACGAGACCCACGCATCAAAGAGACAGGACATCCCCAGTGACTGTAGCCAGTGGGTGTAGGGCAGGAAGAAGCAGGGATGTTGAGGAGCGAGAAGGGGAAGCAAGGAGCTATAATACGCGTGGACAGAAAGGAATGGCGAATGAAAGGGGATCCGAGCTTAGGAAGCAGGTGTCAGACCTACGAAGAGTGGTGGAAGAGATACGGAACAAAACGGCCAGGCCACACTTCCGCGGGATACACAAGGCCGGCACACCCTTCGCCAAGGAGTTGTTGGAAGGAGAGGTGTCGCTCAACTTCAAGCAGTTGCCCTACGAGTACGATGGAACCACGGATCCGGAGGACCACATTCTACGGTTCAAGAATACTATCCTGCTGCACAACTTTTCAGAAGGGGTGAAGTGTAGAGTTTTCCTAACGACGTTGGTGAGAGCTGCTCAACAATGGTTCAGCCAGCTAGAACCGGAGGTTATCCACTCATTTGAGGAGTTCCAGGAGATGTTCGTCAACCAGTTTGCTAGTGCCCGGAAGCCCCCCAGATCCGACATGTCTCTGTTCCAAGTCAGACAGCGATCGGAAGAGAGCCTCCGAGCTTACATTAAGAGATTCAACATGGCGGTCCTGGAGGTATCCGCGGCTACTGTTTCTGTTAAGGTTAACGCTCTGGTTCATGGTTTGCAGGTTGGCGACTTCTTCGCGTCACTATCTAAAAAGCCTCCTCAGACGTTTGACGATTTGCTGGGCAGAGCTGACAAATACATAAACTTGGAGGAGAGCAAACTAGCGAAAATTCGAGAAGCAGCGTCAAAGACACTTCCCAGAAAAGAAGCTAGGGACCATGGCCGGACCAGAGAAGGTGCCAGGGCCTTTCGTCCCCCGGTAATCAGAAGACCTATGCAAGGCGGAGGAAACACGTACCCTCCCGCGCACCAGAAGTATACGCCTTTGCGGACGAACCTAGAGGAAGTGTTAGCTGTGGTGTCCAGACATCCAGATCTCAGGCATCCCCATGTTGGTCCGGGAGGACCCCCAAAAGCCACGTCTGGACCGTTTTGCCGCTTTCATAACGAATACGGACATCACACCAACCGCTGCATACATTTGAAGAACGAGGTAGAAAGATTGATCAAGGCGGGACACCTTAAGGAGTTTGTATATCGAGAGCGAGGATCAGCTCCACCCACGCAACCCAGGGAGAAGGAAGGTCCAGGATCGGACAAGGGGAAACAACCGATGTTAGAGCCCAGTAGGCCAGGCCCCAGTCAACAACGGGCTCACATACTCATTATAGTCGGGGGCCCAGAGGGTGGAGATTCGCATAAGGCCCGGAAATCGTATGCGCGAATGGGGAAGAACAACAACATTCAGACAGGGGGTAGTTTGGTAGGTCAGATGGAGACCACTGGGAACATCCAGTTCGGCGCTCAAGACGAAGTTGATGTTGTGCGGCCCCATAACGACGCTTTGGTGATAACTACGGATGTGGCAGGCTACAATGTTTCGCGGGTGTTTATAGACGGGGGAAGCTCAGCGGATATCTTGTTTTTAGAATGTTTCAAGCAGATGAAGTTAGGGACGGAGCTGAGACCAGTGACCACTTCCTTATACGGGTTTGGCGGAGCTGGCATTCAACCCTTAGGGCAGGTCACACTTTCTGTAGGGTTAGGCGAGGACCCTAAGAGGGTGGTACGAATGGTCAACGTTTTAGTCGTCGACGCAGTTTCTTCTTATAACATCATATTGGGGCGGCCAGCCATAAACGGATTCAGGGCAGTGCCTTCGACGTATCACTTAAGGATCAAATTTCCAGTAGGCGACCAGGTGGGGGAGGTTCTGGGAGACCAGGCGAGTTCACGACGTTGTTATGCCAATGAAGTTAAAGTGGTGACGGGAAACAAAGAAAAAGGTGGAGGTGAGGCCAAGCAGACAAAGCGCACTAAACTAGATGAGGAAGAAGGAGAACCTACGCGGCTACAGCCGCAACCTAACGAAGAGTTGATGTCGGTGGAGCTTTACCCGGGTAGGAAAGGTTTCACCACCCAGGTGGGGACCAAGATGGATGAAAAAACATTGTCGCAGTTAGTTGAATGCCTAAAGCGGAACGCCGATCTCTTCGCCTTCTCTCAGACATGACGGAAGTAGATCCAAGCATAGCCATGCATCACTTGAATATCATCCCAGGAAGCCAGCCGGTGAAGCAGAGGCTACGACAATTCGGAGCTGAAAGAGATCAAGGGATCAAAGTCGAGGTTGAGAAGCTCCTCAAGGCGGGACATATTAGAGAGGTGCAGTTCCCCTCCTGGCTAGCTAACGTAGTCATGGTCAAAAAGGGAAACGGCTCCTGGAGGATGTGCGTAGACTTCAGAGACCTCAATAAGGCCTGTCCCAAGGACCATTACCCATTGCCCAGGATAGATCAGTTAGTTGATTCCACATCTGGCTGTGAGATGCTGAGTATGATGGATGCCTATCAGGGATACCACCAGATCAAACTCAACCCGGACGACGTGGACAAGGTCTGCTTCGTTACGACAGGTGGCACATATGGATATGTCCGGATGCCCTTCGGACTCAAGAACGCGGGAGCTACCTATCAGAGGATGGTCGACACTGTCTTCAAGAATCAGCTGGGGCGCAACATGGAGGTATATGTCGATGACATGCTAGTCGAGTCAACATGGACCAAGGACCACGTCTCCGACTTGGAGGAAGCTTTCCAAACTATCCGGAGGAGTGGAATGAAATTGAATCCGGAGAAGTGCACATTTGGAGTGCAGTCGGGCAACTTCTTGGGCTACATGGTGACGAAGAGGGGGATCGAGGTAAACCCCAACAAGGTGAAAGCAATCTTGGAGATGCAGCCACCCCGAAACGTTAAAGAAGTTCAGCGCCTAACAGGCAGATTAGTGGCCTTGAGCAGATTTATTGCCAAATCTGCCGATAAGAGCTTACCCTTCTTCAAGATACTCCGAAAAGGGTGCCAGTTCGAGTGGACGAGCGAATGCCAAACGGCATTCGAAGGGCTAAGAAATTATTTACATAACATGCCATTACTAACCAAGCCATTACCTGGCGACGAACTAATCTTGTACTTTTCTACAGGGGAGTATGCCGTTAGTTCAGTCCTCTTGAAGGAAGAAGGCGATGCCCAAAAGCCGGTGTACTTTGTGAGTAAGACGATGCATGGAGCCGAGGGCAGGTACTCCGAGATCGAGAAAGCAGCCCTCGCAGTGATGGTGTCGGTTCGGAGGTTACGCCCCTACTTCTTGTCCCACAAAGTACGGGTACGCACGAACTTGCCCTTGAAGCAGACATTGAGTAGGCTAGATCTCTCGGGAAGGATGGTCAAGTGGGCAGTAGAGTTGGGTGAGTATGATGTAGAGTTCGAAAGGCGACCTGCTATAAAGGGACAGGCCCTGTCAGATTTTCTGCTGGAATCCACCCGGGGCGAAATGACGCCGATCTGGAAGGCTTACGTTGACGGTTCCTCGACGTCAACTGGGGCCGAGGCCGGTGTTCTAGTTATCACGCCAGAAGGGAATGAACTGCAGTTCGCTATAACCTTCGATTTTCCGGCATCCAACAATGAGGCTGAATACGAGGCTCTAGTGAAGGCAATGGAGATCCTCGGTAGCTTAGGAGCTATGGGGGTAGTCATACATTCAGATTCACAGCTGGTAGCTCAGCAGGTTCAGGGGAATTATGAGGCTAAGAACAAGAAGATGGTGAAGTATGCTGAACAGGTGGAAAAGTTGAAAACAGCCTTTGACAGCTTCGAAATAAAGCAAATCCCACGGGAGGAAAATAGTCTGGCGGATTCTCTGGCCAAGCTGGCCAGCGCGGCAGTTCCAGAAGGTACCCGGAAGGTTACGATGCTGACGGCCAGCAAGAAGGATCCAAAGGAGCAGGTAGGATGCATAGAAGAGGGAGAAGATTGGAGAGCTCCTATATTGGAGGCCTTGCGCAGTCCAGAGCACAAGGACGCGAGGAAAGTCCGACAGAAGTTCTGTATCATCGGTGATCAGCTATACAAAAGAGCTTTTGTCCATCCCTACGCTCGTTGTTTATCCAAAAAAGAGGGGAAGTTGGTGTTAGAGGAAATCCACGAGGGATGTGCTGGAGATCATGCCGGGTATAAAGCTGTAGCGCGGAGGGTAGTGCGAGCAGGATACTTTTGGCCAACACTGCTAAGGGACGCTAAGGAACAGGTTAAGCGATGCGAGAGCTGCCAAAAACATGGTCCTAAGATTCGTGTGCCTGCAGAAAAGCTGGGAGTCATGCATTCCCCTTGCCCGTTTGATAAATGGGGGATAGACATAGTTGGACCTATGCCCTTAGCCAAGGCTCAGAAGAAATTCATCATCGTAGCAGTTGACTATTTCAGTAAATGGGTGGAGGCCAAAGCGGTGTCGAAAATTGACGAGACTAGCGTGATAGATTTTTTGTGGCACCACATATGTTGCAGGTTCGGAGCTCCCCGGATCCTGGTCTCAGACAATGGCACACAATTCTGTGGAGCCAGAGTTCGTGAATTTTGTGAAGGCATGAAGATACAGCAGAGGTTCGTCTCTGTAGGGCACCCCCAGGCCAACGGCCAGGTGGAGGTTACCAACCGTACCATTCTACGGGGACTGAAGGCGAGGTTGGAACAGGAAGGAGGCAGATGGTTGGAATCACTGGATCCTGTGCTGTGGGCGTATCGCATCACTCCTCGAGAGGCCACGGAAGAGACACCTTTCCAATTGGTTTACGGGTCTGCAGCACTAATACCTGCCGAAGTAGGAATGGAGACACATAGGGTCATCCACTATGAGGAGGAGCAGAACGCGCAACTCAGAAGGGAGGATCTGGACATGATAGGGGAAGTCAGGGAAATGGCCTTGATCAGAATGGAAAGGTACAAAAGTCGAGTGAAAGCGGCCTATGACCGTAGGATAAAGCCCAGGCAATTCCAAGTGGGGGACCTGGTCTTAAGGAGAGCCGATGTGCTGAAACCATTGCGAAAAGTAGACTCGACATGGGAGGGTCCCTACAAGGTGGCCCGTGTTTTGGGAGGAGGTGCTTATGAGCTGAGGGATGAAGATGGACGCGGAGTGCCGCGCCCCTGGAACATCTCGAAGTTAAAGAAGTACTATGCTTAGTGTGATTGGAAAGCTGTACATAAATCAAAGGAGGAGGTGTACTCTTTTTCCTTCGCCAAGGTTTTATCCCAAGGGGGTTTTACTTGGCAAGGTTTTAACGAGGCACCATCCTTTGAATGAAAGAATGTTTTTCTCGATTGGAAATCTATGAGCAGCACCCCTCCAACACTCACAAAGAGCCGCCCAGGTTTCGGATTACTCCGGACTAGGACACCTGCTGGCGTGCTAAACAAAAATGCCCAGGTTTCGGATTACTCCGGACTAGGACACCTGTTGGCAATCCTCGCGAAAGAGCCGCCCAGGTTTCGGATTACTCCAGACTAGGACACCTGCTGGCGTGCTGAACAAAAGATGCCCAGGTTTCCGATTACTCCGGACTAGGACACCTGTTGGCAATCCTCGCGAAAGAGCCGCCCAGGTTTCGGATTACTCCGGACTAGGACACCTGCTGTGCTGAACAAAAAATGCCCAGGTTTCGGATTACTCCGGACTAGGACACCTGTTGGCAATCCTCGCGAAAGAGCCGCCCAGGTTTCGGATTACTCCGGACTAGGACACCTGCTGGCGTGCTGAACAAAAAATGCCCAGGTTTCGGATTACTCCGGACTAGGACACCTGTTGGCACCTATCGCAACAAAGCCGCCCAGGTTTCGGATTACTCCGGACTAGGACACCTGCTGGCGTGCTGAATAAACAAGGTCCAGGATTCGGACTACTATAAACGAGAATACCTGTTGGCATCCGAAGACAAAAAACATATCCAACTGCCAAATCATCTCAGGTAGAGTAGAAGGCTGCCAGGCTTGGGTGCAAACTCCGAAGGAGATAACCACCCCGCGAGCCCAGCAAGGGAAAGGATATCGGACTTAGCTTACGCGTGAAGCTCCGGGAGGTGAATGTTTTCCGCAAATGAACGCCCGGAATAGTTCTATTTATGGGGAGGACCTAACTCGGGTCCGCAGAAGGGACGAGGTCGAAGTGGTTGTTGTCGGTAGATTTGGAGGTACACCCCTCGTATACTTCGAAAATGCTGCTTGGCATCAGCACTATTCGAAGTAGGGGGAGTGGAGAGTGGTGATGGTGGCTCGAGCCCAAGGATTAGCGAGGTGGAGCATGTCATAAAACTACTAGAGTTACTACTAGTCCAACAACGAGACAACATGCAAAAGTTCCAAGGAAAACAACGCATAAGGTCCAAAAGGAAAACAACAACAGCAATAGTCCAACAAAAGGAAGATAACATAACAATTCAGAATAAGAAACGGATGCAGGAGCTAAGAAGGAGCAGCACTGGAGGTGGCAGTGGAGTCAGAGATCCCTGAAGTGGTGAGTGACTCCTGTCGCTTCAGCTCCGAAAGTTGTCCCAGAAGGGCCTCAGGTGAGATCTCTGACAAAGCCGCGAAATGGCGAAGAACCGCAGCAAGCCAAAAGTTAGGGTCGGGAGCTGCTTCCGGATCTCCTTGAAAGGTTGGTGGTGCACTCATGGCTCCCATAGCTACGTCCAGAGTGGAAGCTGGGTTGCGACCGGCAGTGAAGCCTCCCAAGAAGTAATGCTGCATATAGGGCACGAAGTCCATCAGGGAGGAGGTATCCTGCAAATAGCTCTCACGCCAACACTGGCCAAGCCGAGTCATGAATTCCTGACCAAAGGGGGTAGCCAGGAAATACTTCTGACAGAGCTGGACCCCCTCCAGTCTTCCACCAGCACCTTTTTTCTCAGCTTCATCAGTAAAGGCCTGCTCCAAAGTAGCCTTGAGAGCCTTCTCTTTTTCTGCAAGCAGGTCCCCAGCCTTACGCTCGATCAGGGCCTGCTGCTCCTCCACCAGCTTAGCTTCCTTAGCAGCTAGAGTAGCTGCGTTCTTTTCCTCCAATTGACGCATCTCCTGCGAGACTAAGTCCTTGACAAGGACTTCCCTCTCACTCCTTTCCTGCTCGAGTTCTTTTTTCAGCGCTTCGATCTCTAAGTTTCGTTTTTTCAGGGTCTCGAACACGTAGCCATCAATAGGCGCAGAACCACGAGGCCCCAAGCCTCGTTCAGAGGTTGCCATAAGGAGGTGAGGTAGCATAAATGACAGCTAGCACAATCGGATGCGAGTCACCAAACGGATATATGCCACAAACAAAAACGAAATCAGAGACAGAGGTCACCTGGGCCCAGTGATAGGAAGCGAGCTCAACAACCTGAGAGTCAGCCTTGCCATGGACCATCCGTTGCTGCTCAGGTGGCACGAGGGCACGAAGGAACTTCACCCTCTCATCCAGCTCAACCAAGTCATGATTATTGGGCAGCTCTAACACTGTTCTCCCGTCAGCACGACGATCGACACTCCATTCACTCCCTGTGTAGGCGAAGGGAGTGAACTCTAGGGGATCAGGTTGGGAAGATGCTGTTTCTAAGCGAGGCCTCTTGCCCTTCGCTGTGAGGCCCTTCGTTTTCTTCTTCTTCTTAGCTGGCAGGGATGTAGCAGGGGAGGTAGTCTTCTCAGCTATGTTCTCCTCAGGATCCAATATCATCACGTCCGGATCTATCTCAATTCCTCCAGGGGAGTCTGAAGGAGGAGGCGAAGACCTAACAGAGGATTTTCCATGGGGCTCTGGGTCGACAGTTCCGGGGAGCTGGCTCTTGGAGGCCTGGACCTCAACAGGAACGGAGGAATCCTCAGACTTGACGGACAAGGTCTTGAAAGCATCTTTCCAGGAAAACGACATATCTGCCAAAAATACCAAAGGTCAGAAATGCAAGGTAAAAAAGAAATCAAGTAGCAGGGGGGAAACCTGCTTACCCTTGGGGTCGAAGGTGACAGGGTGAGGAGAAAGGCCAAAGTGATGAAGCAATCCTGGGTAGGTTACTATCTCGACCATGTTAAATTTTTGCTCCAGGGCCAAGGCATTAAGGACGGCGATAGCAGCTCCATTTTGTTCAGAACACTCAGGTTCGATGCTCGCAAGTCGTTGAGGCAACCTGCTAACCCAATTGCGATGGGGAAAGTCCCACTCGCTCTCAGTGGGCGCTACGAAGAAATAGAAGGGATGCCATTCCTTATCTATACCATGCGAGCTCTTATCGAAGAAATGGATAGAGCCGCGCGGATTCGCACTTAAGTAAAAGAAAGGGGAAGTAGGCTTTAACTGGAACTGAGAAAGAACAAGATTGGCAGAAGGCTTTCCACCTGCAGCTGTGACTAGAATGTAGAAAGCTATTAACTGGCGAATGGAGGATGGGCTGAACTGGTTTAAAGGCACTCGATAGGCAGTAGATACGGAGGCCAAGAAAGGATGAATGGGAAAACGCAAACCAGCCTTTATCTGATTTTCCCAAAAGGCGAGGGCTGGCGAAGGGGGAAAATTAGCGCGTTGATTAGGGTTGGGGAGCGACACATAGAAGCTATCAGAATGAAAACCTTCGGGGGCTATTTTTTCTAACCTACGAAAAGAAGACCGGGACTGACCGAACACCTTCCAATCGTCTACCCCACGATCAGAGACAGCGGTCCCCTGAGAACGCGTCCGGTGAGCAGGGGACGAACCGGGAGCCACCTGTGGCGGTGGCGGCGCGCCGGAAGATGTACCGGCGGGGGGCTCAGATGGAGTCGCGAGTGATTTGGAGGACGTCGCACCCTGCGACGAAACCCCCGGTCAAGGTCCTTCCAAAGCCGCGCCGCCCAGCGCGACGGAGGAAGCTGAAAGACCTGGTGACGGCGGCCGCGTGTCTTCAGGAACGCTACCCGACATGACTTCACCCCGCAAATACGAAAGGGGAAAGGGACTAAGATACAAATCGACGAGTGTACAGGAAAGGAAGAGAGGTACCGAGGAATTACCTGATGAAGCGATGCAAGGAGGGATGATCTCGAGCACTGATTGATTTTGGGCGAAAATGTCGAAGGGAACCCTAAGGATGAAGAAAAGGAAAAAATCGCTAAGTGTCGAAGAGTTTTTTGGAGAAAAGGGGGGAAAAATGATAAGTAAAAGCCTCGAAAATTTCAAAATGAGTAAGTAAGAGAGAGAAGACGATTTTGGGGACACGTGTCCCTTCAGGGATACGTGAACTCTCTGAAAAAGGTGGGCGAGCTGTCCCATCCAATTAAAGGTGGCGCAGGCCAACTGGGAAGGTCTAAAGGCATAGTAAATGAGGAATGCTCTCTTAGTAATACTCCGAGCTGCAATGCTTAGCGCATTACAACTCAGAGTAGGGGGACTGGATGATAGGGGTAACTATCGGATCAGCATTCCTCCTAACTCGGACATCTGACAAGTGGTACTGTTCCCGGTAAAGGACCAGGTAAGAGGGGTATCTGGGGACCAAAGGCCCTGTACGAAAAAAGTACGAATGGCGCGTCCAGTGAAAAAGATTGAGCGGGAAATATAAGGCGTAGCCGACCAGGGGACACGTGGAAGACGGTGATTGGCTGACAGGAAAACCAGGAAGGGGGCGCGCCAGTCTGACAACAGTACACCTGCGACGAGTGGTCCCCAAAAGGACGTCCAACTGGCAATAGGAGAACAGAATGGATATATGGGAAAGAGAGAAGGCAAGAGAAGGAGAGACTTAACACAATACACAAAAACACTTAGATATTTTCCTCTGTAATCGTCTTCTTCATTGTTTTTACACCATGAACGCACTGTAACGAGCGACGTGAGTCTGAGGGTGTATTTCTCAGTCGTGAATAGTGGAAACTGTTCCTGGCGGCCCGTGGACGTAGGACACCTGTCCGAACCACGTAAAATCGGTGTCTATCGTGTTCTTTTCCTTTTTTAACACTGAAACACATATCCTAACACACGCAAAAACGTTAGACCTAGCCCGTTTCACTCGTCAATCATCTTTCCCGAACCTAAATCTTGTTGATCGGGGTCATACCCGCATCACATACATTTCTCCATTAATTAATTTATCCTTTTTTTTAATTAAATTAGTGAGGACAACAACAACATGAAAGTTTAAATACAAACTTCGTCCACTTCAGTTAAAATATCTCTTTCTGCACCACGCCTACATTACAGATAGATTAAGAAAATAATAATAACAAATATACATAAGAATTGTCAGCACTTTTGGCTTTTACGGAATTAATGAGCTTTGCATTGCAGCTGGTTTTATATATTATATCTTGAAGTATCGAAAAGCCTCATAACTCCACATTGATTCTCACTATCGATGCTTGTCGAAAACGATTGCTAATAATAATAACTAGTAGTTTTAGCACATCCTATGTGTGTGCAAAAAATATAAAATTAATTATTAGTGGATGAATTTAATAAATTATATGCTAAAAATAGAATGAAGTGGTTATTATGAGTTTTAATGCTACGTTTTAATAAGTTTTTTTAAATAATTGATATGCTAAAAATAGAATGGGGTGGTTATTATGATTTAATAGGTTTTTTATTTTTTAATAGTAAGTAGAAAAAATTTGATTTGTCAATTTTGACAGACCAATTTACGCTATCCCGTCTAGGCTCTTTATATAAGAGTATATATAATAATAACAATAATAATAATAAAGTAGTATATTAAGTACACTCGAATGCGTGTGCCCTAATTCATAAGTATTTTTTTTTGAAATATGTTAATTAAAAATAATTTATAGGGATTTAATTAAAATGAATTCAAAATTAAAGGACTAAATTGTAAATTACATAACAAAATTGACACACCAAATTGGGAGATCAGTTACTTTAAAGAGCCCACATTTAATATAATGGCAAATTATGATAATAACTGGGTGTGAAACTCAGTCCCACATCTCATAATTAGAAAAATAAGAGCTCCTTATAAGCTTGTGAACTAACTTTTTGCCAATTGAGTTATAACTAGGTCTGAAAAAACCCTACAATAATAATCGTTAAATTTAAAAGCTAGAGTAATACTCGTTGTCTTTCTTGGGGTCTTTACACATAAATACCTTCTCTGTAAAAAAACTAATAATTTAGTACCCTGTCAGCATTTTTTTATATGTAGGTACCTAACAGAAAATTTTTTGCAGATAGGTACCCGATCCGCCGCAGGTACGCCATACAATACATTTCGGTACCCTATACCAACGTATTGTAGTACGTAATACGTTTAGAAAATGGTACGCCGTATTAGCACATTTAGGTACGCCCTATTTACACATTAGGTACGCCGTACAAACACATTTAGGTACCATATATCAACGTGTTATGGTATGCAATACACACACAGGAAGGCACGGCATGAATGAAGAGACTGTACAAATTAAATCGGTACCTATCTGTAAAAATTTTTGATATAGGTACTGATATGTAACGTTTTATTCAAATGGGTATTTATCTGTAGAACCGATCTTTCTTTAGCTTAAGTAATATTTTAAAATAAACATATATATGTAGGGACTGGAGATTCGGACAGTGATATGGAGTCCAAAAGGCACATGAGCGTAGGTTCGGATAAATATAACGACAGCTTTTGGAAAAAAAAAATATATATATATATATAACGACAGCTGTTTTAGGTTCGGATTTGTCAACTTTTCTTACTTAGATGTTAGGTGTGAGATGGGTTTAGGGAAAACCCATGGTTAAGAAGTAGGTGTGTTACCTAACTTTCACATGCAATGATTGCTCTTGCATCTCTTTATTATTGGAATTGGATTGATTAATCATATTTCTATAACCTGGAGTTTGTTGATGATTTGAAATATATATTATTAACTACACCTTTATGATTTGAGATGGATTTTTCACAGTTGACGTCAATAAGTGAGATTCTTATCGTTTACTGAGGTAACTAATACTCTTATCGATCAACAAGTTAACCATCAATTTGTCCCAACATACGAGTTGATATTGGAAATTATAATTTTTACGAGAAGCTATACATGTCATGAAGAAAAAGGGAAAGCAGTTGATATGTCACTTGAAGTCTTGGAATTCAATTTCAAACTCTGACACAGAGGGCATTTTTATCAATAAATAAAATGTAGGCAATTTATTAAAAGTTAAAACTGGGTATTCCTGCACGATCAAATGCGTGTGCTATGATATCATATTATAATTTAAAAAATAATAATTATCATTAAATTGAAGATAGAATTATAATTAATTAAAAATACTAAGTTAATAATTAACTAAAAATAGTAAGTAATGGTAGTTGGCGGATTTATAAGTGAACGTTTAGATTTTTCTTTTTTTATGCAATTATATTAATTGTAGATGAAATGGAGTGAAATTAAATGATGTTTTCTTATCTACGTGGGTTGGAATTCTTTTTTATCAATTTTTAATTGTAGATAAAACATGATCGATTGAATCTTGAAATTGACAGACCAAATTAAAATTAGAAATTGACGACGAGGGCTTGGCTCTTTATAAAATAGAATAGATAACTAGAAACATTTAGAAGTGTAATGATTACTTATTAAATTAATATAAGTACAAATGGATGGATTAAATTGCAAATAAAATTACCGACAAAATTGACATTTTTTAGGCATCATAGACCCTTTAATAGATAGATAGACATTATAAAGAAAATTTATAGCTACACGCACGTCTCTTTCATTATATTACAACATGGGTGACGAACGGTCCCGTGTATCGATGGACTATAAAATATTTGATTTTCAAGGTATTAGTTACCTTTTTCTCTTTTTTTTTTTTAAAAAAAAATTATTTAGTTTTTATTTATCCTATTTCGTGAAGCTTCACTTTCACTTAATTAAATAAAATACAATTATTAAACAACAAAACCTAGTCTTCGGCACATAGTTTTCCTATTAAATTTTTGGGAGCTTTAGGTGTCAGGCCCCTACATAGTTTTTTATTAAGGTTTAGAACTGTCAGAAAAAGTATAGGTTTAGGGACCCGTTTTTGAATTTAACTTAAAGAAAATGACCTCTGACCAAAACATCCTTATAAAAAGTAATGAGAACTGGTATCCAGCGCCCTTGTTGTGTTATCAAATTGCAATATATCGTTATCGCATAACAAGCGGTATTACCACGCACAAATGTGTTACTGTAAATCTAATAAGTGGTATCAACAGAATAAAATGTAGTTTTTGAAGCATATGCCATTAACATGCTTGTTTGGTAACACTTCATGCATTCGCGGTGACACTTCCTTGTTTCTGGGTTACATTTCATGCTTTTCGGGTAACACTTCCTTGTTTCTCGCTATTAACATACGCGATTAACATGCTGAGTACCACTTCATGATCACTTCCTTGTTTCTGGCTAACACTTTCTTGTAATTCATTTTTTTTGTAAGAGAATGCAGTTAACTCAAGAAGTGTTATGCAAAATTCATGAAGTGTTACTCTAGCTAATAAGTGGTATTAGCAGAATAAAATGTAGTTTTGAAGCATGTGCGATTAACATGCTTGCTCGATAACACTTCATGCTTTTCTGGTAACACTTCCTTATTTTTGGATAACACTTTCCTGTAATCATGAAGTGTTACCCAGAATGCACAAAGTGGTACCCGTCGAGTGTTTGGAAGAGCTGATGGCAAACATGTGTAATTTCCGCAACAGGAAGGGGCAAACGAGTCGTTTTGCTCAAATTAGGTCCTTAACTTTAAGAGAAAACTTCAAATAAATCTCTATCTCTATTTTAAATGTTATTGGGTCCTGAATTCTAATGAAACTGCGTTAAGTGGGCCTGAAACTTAGTTATCACTAAATTTTTCAATTTCCTCGTAAAAAGTAAAATGAAACACAAAACAGCGGGCTGTAATTTATGGAAACTTAAATTTTTTAAATCACATGAATGCAAATATTAAGCTTATTATTCTTGATCAATTATTGAACTAATTGACTTCTCCATCTATCCAAATTCCAATGTGTGCTTTATTTTTAATTTTGTTAAATTAATTATAATTATTTTATCAGTTTGAGTATGCTCCTTTTAGCCGCATAAAACTGCCGCAGTTGCAGTTGGCTTCGTCTCGCTATCCTTTTTTTTTTTTAATATGATAGGGATTTAATAATAAATAATAATATTGGGAAATGACTAAATGCTATGGGTTCACGTAATTACAATCTTAAACTATTGCGTATTTCGTCATCTGCTGCGTCACTCATACGCAGTCATTACATCACAGCTCAATCAAAGTACTAAATTATCTTGAAGTAAAGCACAATCTGTCAATTGCAATGTATCCTGTCGATATTTATTAGTTAAACGTCGTTTTTTATTTGAAATAAATTGAATAAATCCGAAGTTGACATTGTTCTTACGGTTATTTCAGTTGAAAGGACCAGAAGTCAGGTTTTATTAGGTTTACATCTCTTTTAAAAAATTTAGTAATTTTCAAAAATATTAAATGATATTTAAACAAAGATCATGAGATTGGAAATGGAATCTCATAATTAATTTTGAAATAATTTGATAGACTTTGAAAAAACAATTCACCACTTTCATAATATTGCAACAAGGGTTGGCTCTATGAATCTTTTCATTTTCCAGATAAAATAGGTCGAAAATTCTACGTGGCTGATAATGTGGAATATTTCATACCTACTTGCCTGCTGACATTAAATAAAGTCAAGTATGACTTATGGTTTATTTATTTGTAAAATTTAAAATTGAATCTTGACATATGAATTTAGTGACTTCGTTTTTATCAAATATTGTTAGGAATATTTTATTGTGTTCAATTAAAATAGATTATCTTAATCTTGTAGTTTATTCTAAGGTAGGACCTAATTGTAAATATATCCAACTTGTGGATATATTAGTAATATCGGGCCCAATAGCCCATTAGGACTTATGTATATATACCCTAAACACATTAGTGTTTAGAGTTACTGATTCATTAATTGAGTTGACGTCTTTTGCTGAAGAACCCTGCGCGTATCACTCCGTCAAGCTCTACAATCCGTCTTACAGTATTACTGCTCTTTTGCATCCGTAAGTCATCGTCTAAGGTAATACTGATTTTATGAATCATGTCATGGTTGGATAAATCGGCCTAACAAGTGGTATCAGAGCCGAAATCGTGGATCAAATTCATCAAAGTTTGTTGATTTCTATTCGTTTTTTTATTTATTCTCGAATTTTCGCTCCACTATTCCTAGAACGCTCAATTCCTTCACGTTCAAATTCTCAGATCTATCCCGGCTCTTGGAAAACGCATAGGTGCATATCTGCTCTTTCATAATTGTTAGTCGAAATCTGTCAGTTTTTTTTGTTTCAGCCGAAGATCGATCTCAGCGACGAACAGAATTTTTTACGAAGAACAGACACCTCTCGAGATCTTTTAGTCGACATCTCGAGATCTTCCAACAGTTATCTCGACATCCAAGCTTAATTCAATTTTGAAGCCTTTCGAGATTGTTTGTCGAAAATTGTCACTCAATTTCAAAGAGCTCGAAATCCCGTCCCGAAATTCAAAGATCTCGAGCCTTAGCCTGTGATTTCATCATGACGAGTTCGCATCTCGACATTTGTTTTTTTAAGCATCTCGACATTTTTTTTGCATCTCGACATTTCTAAGCATCTCGACATTCTTTCTTAGTGTCTCGAAATTTTTTAAGCATCTCGACATCCAATTTTAATTCAAAGATCTCGAGCCTTTTTTTTTCAAGCTTCTCGATTTGAAAATATCTCTCGAAATCTTTTAATAGAAATCCAACGGTTCTCGACATTTCTTCTCGAAACATCTCAATCTCGAAATTAATCTTTAGCTCACAGGAATTACTCGAGAAGCAATATCTCGATATCTCTTGTTCTCGAACTCATATATTCATTTCGAAATATGAGGAATTACAATTAAAAAACCCTTATGCAATCATTCGATACATGCGAAAACCATTCATCATCATAATAATCACATTTTGCAATCATTACGTCATTTTCACTCGTTCATCATACATTCTGTCCGATCTCGAAATTCTTTCACCTTAATTTAATAATTTTGTCGAGATTTCGAACTCTTTTGAATTTGATTGGATTTTTACTTAAATCTCGACAGATTGCTCCGCTGATTATACGAGATCTCGAAATCTTTCAATCTTAAATCGCACGATTTCGAAACTTTTTGATCCGCATTTCTCGAGATTGTTTATATTTCAATTGAGTTTCGGCATTCCAAGTTCTCGAGATCTTTTACATTTCAATTCAAATTTGGCATTTCAAGTTCTCGAAGTCCTTTAAAATCAAAATTGCACAATTTCGACAGTCCTTTAAATCGGCCTAACAAGTGATGTCGAATTCATAATCAAAATTGTGGTATTACTAAAAAAATAAATAAAAATAAAAAATAAAAAAAATAATAGTTAGTTAAATAAATAAATTAAATTCTGTGATTATTTTATTTTTCATCTATCTTTCTAACTTTGTTTGATTCATCTAAGATAAGCTGATCAACACGATTAAGATCATCCAACCTACTACAAGATTGGCACATTATAGAAAAGGTGGTTAGTATCTTTTTCGAAGTTTTCAACATTACTTCAAAACTTTTCGGTGTACACCAAAAAGTTTTCAACGCTTAAAATTTTCGAAACTTCACGGTAACTCTCAACAAAACCAAAATAATTCCAGAACTGAACTTTCAATATCCACTTTCAATATGTCATATATGCCGTATAATTGGGAACAAAAAGTGAACAAACAAGCTAAAGAAATTGAGGAATTAAAAGCTCGTTTAGAGAATAATCATAAATGTCTCCTTGTCAGCTTAAGTGAAAGAGGGTCTCTCAATTGCAAACTTGAAGCAACGCAAATGAGAGTCGATGATCGCGATAAAGAAATAGAAAGACTGAAAGCGAAAATTAGTGAGTTAACTACTTCTTGTTGGGAAATTCCAGAGGTTGCTAATAAAATTTCCAAGTTGAACGCAACTTTGGAATCAGAAAGAGTAGGTTTTCAAGCAGAAAAGCAGAAACTTTTAGAGGAGATATCAAATCTCAAAAATTCCCCGCCCTTACCTGTCCCAAATAATCCTTCTATAGACATATCATTGTCTAAGCAGGATAAGGGAACTCAAATCGACGCTTTCGTTCCTAAAATTAAAACAAAGAAAACTTTTACTAATAATTCTAAGTCAATATTGACTGAAGCTGAAACGTTAAGTAAAAGTCGAGCATTAAAGATAGCTAAGGAACAAATGAAAATTAGGAAGGAGAAAGGAAAAGCAAAATTGTCTGCTAAAATTAAAGTCGAAAATGTTCAAGAGTTTTCCTCTCCCATTCCTATCAAAAGAGAAGCGTGCAAAGAAGAAGTTCCAAGCTCAAGCAAGCAAACTTCTCAAGCCTAAAAAACATTTCTTTCTTTAAAGAATGATAGATGTGGAATTTCTTACCCATCCAAAAATGTTAATCATTCTAGTAAGCAAAGTTCTAAGAAAAGTCATCATTTTGATGTGAATCGTGTGAACACTTCACGTAGGAAGAACATTTCATGTACTACCAATGCCTATAATTCTATATGTTCTTATGCCTTCCTGAAATATTCAGTCCATGTTAAGTCTGAGAAACATCTTATGCGACTGGCTTCGGAGAAAATTTTTAAATCTTCTTCGAATAACACGTTCACCTGTGCTGAAATGTCATACCCATGTCAAATTAGTCCTAAATGGGTACCTGAAGCTACATTAATGGATGATTTAGGACAAGATTTGACACCTTATGTGCTTAACCCGTTTTCTGCTAATAAGGGAGGACCCATCCGAAAATGGGTACCAAAGTCCAAATAATGTTTTGCAGATATCCCATCATGAGTAGGTACTAAGAGAGATGCTCCACACTCATGACTGATATGCGACGAGGGCAGCCAAACATCCCAGCGTGTATGGTATCTTGGGTTGCTCCACATACACGGTTGGTTCGCGATGCGAGCAACCGAACGAAGGTACACTCTGATTATGCGTATCATGAAAGTGTTTTTCCAATTAATTGCGTAGATCTAAAATGAAAAATACCTTTAAAAAGGTTACTTTATAGTTATGCATGCTTCAAAAAGAATTTAACTTTCAAATTTATGCATGCCTACATGAGCTGAAATGCATTAAATACCATGTCTAGGTACATTTTCACTCTGCATGCATCTTAAAGAATTTTCGAGCTTAAATGTTCCGTATGCATACGAGCTGAAGCGCAAAATACCTATTCTAACTTAGAGCGATAAAAAACGTACATTCTAATGCATTTTTAAAGAACAATAATTCTTTAGTTTGCATCTGCTTTGAAATAAATAAATACGTTCGCGCTTAATTAATTGGGAGAGAACTTACATGTTCAAACGTGCATGCATTGAGGGGGAGTATCACTCCATACTTACGAGGGGAGAGTACAACTTTAGGGGGAGTACATCTTAGGTGCATGATTTGAGGGGGAGAAACTTAATTTGACCCATAAACATATACATATATATATATACATATATCTATATATCTATACATATTACTATTACTATAGTACATATATATCTATTTATATATCCAAAAAAAAAAGAGAGAATGAAGTAAAAAAAAAAAAGAGAAGCAAAAAAAAAAAAAGACAAACCCTCTCAGGCGTTTCCACCTCCCAAGATGGACTTCAACGATATAATTCAACCCTCGGACTAGAGATTCCAAAGGCAAAGGTGTCATCATTACACTAACACGAAGATGATCTCAACCGACCTGCTCTGGCTTGCTGATCAAGCAGCACTCAAATGGACGGACGCATGGATTTTCAGTTCCTATGGTTCAGCCAGACCAAACTGAACCTAACCCCGGAACGCATCCGAGTGTTAGTAAAGATTTCGAGCCCATAAAAGACACACCTAATTGGAAATTATTTCCAAGACTGTTGAGCGAATGATACACAAATCCCTTACCTCACACAACATTCGGACCATCCCACATAGGTGCAGGAGCTGATTTTATCAGCCCCCGGGTAGAAGTCGCCTCATCTGGTCCAAAGGCGCATGCACAACCGAGCCTTACCCACTCATCGATCTCCCAAGAGACCGATGTTTCACTAAATCACGGGGAGCCGCGTAATCTGTCACTGCTTCACTTGGAAGAGGAGATATTGAACTAAGTGGTAGTCAGCCCCACACCACTGAATTTTATTGAACACATCGAGTCTAGTGTGTCTTCACCATCCAAATATTTTTATATCTTTTTAGGACACATATATTTTTTTCTTATCTGGACTTTGTGAACAGATCAGAACTTTCGTAGACATGTCCTACTACAACATGCTTCGATGATCGGAAGGAAGTCCTACCGTTGCAACATCAAAACAACAACTGTTTCAGGCCATCGTCGTCGAGCTAGTCTCCATAACGATGTAAACGGAACGCCTATGTAGCTCCGGATTCTCAGCCCTGTTCTCACAGGCCCCGTCTCAGAGTTTAACTCTGAAGCCGTGTCGACGGACTGCCTTTGTGGCTCTGTCAGGTTATTACCCAACCTGAGCACCTACCATTTCCGCCGGGCGTACCACTCTGAAAACGGGCTCTCATGCAATTGATGGAAAAATCTGAAGGAGCCCAAGCATTTTTTGGAAAACGCAACTCCATCATCTTGTCCCGACGACGCGATCTTCTTTCCAAAGACGATGCCCCATTTTGACCGATCGCATGACGATCTCCCTAGCTCGATCTTCATGAGGGGGAGGAGTACTAGAGCAAAATGGGAGCAGCACCACGACGAAAGTGCAATACAGATCGGAAAATGCCTAATCTCAAGCGTCGTCAAAGAATCAATTGAAGACCACATAGTCCAACTATTGAAGTTGTCAGCCTCATGTACGACTCTCCGATTTTAAAGAAAACTCCCAATCCCAACACAAGGTTGAACAAATGTAGGGAGAGTTGCGACAAGTGAAGGGAGAGCTGGAACACATAAAGAGAAGATTGACTCGTGTACGTCTCTTCAAATTTAATGAGAACTCCTCAATCCCAACTGAAGTGGTCCCGGTATGATATGGATGTAAACGCTAAGTAGTAAACTGGTGACTGATATGTTGAACCAAATTTTGACTCAACATTACTCTCAACATATGAACGCACAGCGGAATAAACAGAATACTCAGCGATGAAAACGTGAAGACACGAGATATAAATTTTGTGCAGCAAGTTAGAAACTTGCTGCGTGCCTCATGGCGAAATTTCACTATAACGATGGATTATAAAAACAACTATCAAGCGATAGTAAAATTCAAGCCTAGAAAAACTACGAATCTAAACGATTCTGCAAACTACGAATCTAACGATTCTGCAAACCTACAAAGTCCTAAGACTTTTGCAAAAGAAACACTAGGCTAAAAAGACGACTCTCGTAATATGTAAGCTCGATCTCGCTCGTTGTTTTCCTCAATATATCGCTCAAAAGTTACTCCATGAAAACTCTCTCGAAAGTCGTAGTTTGAAGCTCGAAAATAATTCTTATTTATAGACCTTGGCTCGTCTGAATCGGTAAGAGATCCCTTGATAATCTCCCAAAATATCTCCTTGACAATCTCCCCAAATATAGTAAATATTTGATTCGAATCTTCTCTCGTTGTTGGTTGATCTCATATCTTCCATATTTGGTAGTTGCAATCTCCTATTTTTGGTATGTATGTGCACCACATATTTTGGGGAAGAAAGGCAAAATATTTTTGAAATCTTCGACATTAACAATCTCCCCCCTTTTGTCTTTCTTCCCAAAACCCATGCACATCCACTTAGCCTAGTCCGTCCTGACTTCTTCTTCTGCATCATCTCCATTGTAACATCCATTGTAGAGGATTCTTCGCGCTTAGTAACGTCAAGCGTAGGCTCTGATACCACTTTGAAGTGGTCCCGGTATGATATGGATGTAAATGCTAAGTAGTAAACTGGTGACTGATATGTTGAACCTAATGTTGACTCAACATTACTCTCAACATATGAACGCACAGCGGAATAAACAGAATACTCAGCGATGAAAACGTAAAGACACGAGATATAAATTTTGTTAGAAACTTGCTGCGTGCCTCATGGCGAAATTCCACTATAACGATGGATTATAAAAACAACTATCAAGCAATAGTAAAATTCAAGCCTAGAAAAACTACGAATCTAAACGATTCTGCAAACTACGAATTTAACGATTCTGCAAACCTACAAAGTCCTAAGACTTTTGCAAAAGAAACACTAGGCTAAAAAGACGACTCTCGTAATATGTAAGCTCGATCTCGCTCGTTGTTTTCCTCAATATATCGCTCAAAAGTTACTCCATGAAAACTCTCTCGAAAGTCGTAGTTTGAAGCTCGAAAATAATTCTTATTTATAGACCTTGGCTCGTCTGAATCGGTAAGAGATCCCTTGATAATCTCCCAAAATATCTCCTTGACAATCTCCCCAAATATAGTAAATATTTGATTCGAATCTTCTCTCGTTGTTGGTTGATCTCATATCTTCCATATTTGGTAGTTGCAATCTCCTATTTTTGGTATGTATGTGCACCACATATTTTGGGGAAGAAAGGCAAAATATTTTTGAAATCTTCGACATTAACACCAACAAAAAGTTGAACAAACGTAGGGGGAGTGGTGACTATCTATTGGAGAGATCGAACACAAAAGGAACAATCCAACAAGCAGCTTTGAACACTTAAGAAAAGAGAAGTTCAAGAGAGTGTGATTGACGAAGAACACGCATGCAACCGCTTTCGCGTACACAACTCTGATACGTGCTCTTTGAGGATTCAGGACAATTACAAGACCAAGATGATCAGCGCTGAATTGCAAATTGAACACAAAGGAGGAGATTGTTAGGAATATTTTATTGTGTTCAATTAAAATAGATTATCTAAATCTTGTAGTTTATTCTAAGCTAGGACCTAATTGTAAATATATCTAACTTGTGGATATATTAGTAATATCGGGCCCAATAGCCCATTAGGGCTTATGTATATATACTCTAAACACATTAGTGTTTAGAGTTACTGATTCATTAATTGAGTTGACGTCTTTTGCTGAAGAACCCTGCGCGTATCACTTCGTCAAGCTCTACAATCCGTCTTACAGTATTAATGCTCTTTTGCATCCGTAAGTCATCGTCTAAGGTAATACTGATTTTATGAATCATGTCATGGTTGGATAAATCGGCCTAACAAATATGTTTATCAAAAATCGAAAAATCGCATGGTTAATTATCCAAACCATAAGGTTTGGTTCTTTGGTCATCCATTAACCATAATATTACAATACTAAAATATGTATCATAATACATAAATTTTGTTTTGGCTATATGCCTATATTTCCGGAAGTTCAAGTGGTTGTATTTTTACATGGACGGTTTGGACTAATAATGGAGATTACTCATTTATGCCAATTAAAGTTTTGAGATAGAATTTTGTACGTGTCGCCCTCATCCACCTCCTAGAGTATTTAAGTAAATTATATAAATCCTTATCGTTCATATATCTTTTCTTGTCGCCACATTTATATCCGTGCCCACTTCTCAAAGTATATAAAAAGCATTAAACTAGAAAACAACCCAAAAATGTCCGAACATCTCAAAAATCATAGTAATTGTCATGTCCTAATTTTCCACACCTAATACACCAAACAAGAGAGATTTAATTTAATTTTAATTTACATCAACTAATCAACCATTACGTAATGACAGCTGTGTACTGCACGTGAGGATCCAAGCGGCGGGCCCCACCAAAATTGCCTTAGATTCCAAGCCGCGGAGGTTCGGAGCCGAGCCTAGAGGCGGCTAAAAGTCACCTACTAAGCTTAAAATGACAATAGCCCAAGCAACTGTTGACCCCACCATCCACGACAACCTCTTCCACGTGTTATTTTACCTTTTTTATTTACCGTGCAATAAATTCACCTTTCAATTTCATGTTACAGATTCTATCTTCGACTATTGTGGAGGGCATATGTGGTGTGGGATCTTTTTAAGTTCCTCTATATTTTTATTTTATTAATGTTATAATCTTTTTTCTTAATATCATATTTGAAACGATATACACATTATACATGGATTAATACTAACAGAATTAAAGATGTCCCATATTCGACAATAAAACTTGGAACTAAAGTTAACCAAAGTATCAGACCTCAAATTAACCAATAGATTACCTAATAAGGAAAAAAAACATGTACCTTTCATACAAATTTCTTTTGTCGACGAAGTATCAATCCCCACTCAATTTGCTATGTGCTTACGCCATACACTACGAGATGAGATTACTTTTTAGGAAGTGAATATGTCCCAAATTCACATATCACATTGCGATAGTCATGATGTTTGAACCGATTACAGAAGAGATATAATATAATTCTAAGCCATTAGGCCAGACCACTTTCATATGAATTGAATAAGATAATTAATTGTGAGTTTGCTTGAAAAAAAGTTAATCAGGATCAAACCTGAATTAGTGTTAAGGTTAATATAATTTATTACAGAATAAAACACAATAATAGTAATAATAATAATACTTCATCCGTCCCACTTATTTCTTTCCATCTTTCTATTCCGGGCGTCCCCCATAATTCTTTTTATTTCTACTTTTGGTAAAAAATTATTGTAAATTAAACTAATTACACCATTTATATTTAAAAAAAGGCTTCTTAATTTGCGTGCCAACTAATTAGTTTTCTCTCTCCATTTCTTAAAAGTGTATTAAAAATTGTGGTTTCTTAATCTACGTGCCCACTAATTTTTAGGAAGTTATTAAGTGGGACCGAAGTAGTAATAATAATAATAATAAGGGGATTTTCCAAAAAATACCCATATATATAAAAAATTCGCAAGTCAGACATATGTCAGGTTTTTTTATATGCAGGTACCTGTCAGAATAAAATTTTTGCACATTGGTACTCGTTCCGCCGCAAGTACGTCATAGAACACATTTATGTACCATAGGGAAACAATTGTGGTACATTATACAGTGAGAAAATGGTACACATATAACACGCATTAAGGTGCCATATAGACCAATATAAGTACCATGTGTGGGTACCGTATAAACGCGTGACATGGTATTCAGTACACATATAAAAAGGTACGTCAAGACTGAGAAAATGGTACGCACAATCGAACGAGTACTTATATGAAAATTTTTCTGGGGTCTGACTTGCAAATGTATTTTTCTGAAGATACATCTAATAATAATAATAATAATAATAATAATAATAATAATAATAATAATAATAATAATAAAAAAAAGGGAGACAAGGTGAAGCAAAATTTCCTTGTCTTTCAAGTGTGGGCCCCACATGAATTTGTGCCCCTATGCCCTACACACGTCACAAATCACGCAGGCGCTCTGTCTATAAATCAACCACCTCACCGCTTCGCCTCTTCCTCGTCGAGGTCATACCCATACAGATAATAAGCTATATACACATTCATCTACAGCTCACCGCCGATTCAACGTCGTCTAGTGCGGCGAACCTTGTTGGCTAAGCTAGCAGCCGAGATCTCATCACCTCCTTCGTTGGGAATCTCGATATCCTCGCCGAGAATTTCCTTTTTTCTTGTAATTTGCGACCTACAGCCTTACAGATCTGATATTTTCTGATCAATCGAACAGCTTGTGAAGGTTTTCGAGCCAATTACCATGTCGTCGGCGGTTTCGGGAGCGCTGGTTCATCCGAAATCGAAGCCGGCTTGTGCGCCTGGCCACCAGCTCAACGCGGTGGCGGCTTTGAGCCGGCGCAGGGTTGGGATTTCGCAGAGGAGAGCCGTGGAGAGTGCGTCGTTTTTGCGCGGCGCGGGTCTTAGGAGTGGTGGTGGTTTGGGTCAGGATTTGGGTTCGGAGAGGCTGGTGCGTCTTCGGGGGCCGAACAGGAGGCTCATCGTCAGCAACTCGATGTCTCTGGTGCCGGAGAAGCCGTTGGGCCTTTACGATCCCAAGTTCGATAAGGACTCTTGTGGCGTGGGATTCGTTGCTGAACTTTCCGGTGAAAGCAATCGTAAAACAGTATGTGTATATAGATATTTTCATTTTGGTTCGTACTGCGTGGATGAGATGATTTTTGACAGATATAAGCGAATCCATAGCTAGCCGTTGTGTAATATATGTTGAAGTTGTGTAGTTTCTTTTTATTCTTCTCTTTTTGATCCAATTGTGCTGTTTGTAGGTTACTGATGCATTGGAAATGTTGATTCGGATGTCGCACAGAGGTGCTTGTGGATGTGAGACAAACACTGGAGATGGAGCCGGGATACTTGTTAGCCTTCCTCATGGTTTCTTCAAAGAGGTTTGAACTTTTTTTGTTATTCCACCAAGTTTAGTTTCTTTGTATGGATTATGTTTTTTAGGTTTTAGAGTTTCAAATGGGGTGAGTTAATTAACGTCAAGTTTTTATTTACGAAGTATTTTGGTTGTTGTGGCTGTGTTATAGGATTAAAAGACAAGATAGTGTTTTTTTTTCCTTTGTAATTTGTCCGTATTATTAAACTTTGATTTGGATTTTCTTTTTTATATCTTTCCTGAGATACTTATGTTTCTCCCATTTATAATTCTTTTTGTGAAAAAATTGCTACAGTTCATTTCTATGGTTTCTTGTATCAGGCTGTTAAATATGCGGGCTTTGAACTACCTCCGCCTGGTCAATATGCTGTTGGCATGTTTTTCTTGCCTACCTCCTATGGTAGGAGAGAACAGAGTAAAACTGTATTCACAAAGGTAGTTGAATATTTTAACTTACAGAAATTTGTGGTTTGTGATGTTTGGTCTTTTGCGTTTTTGTCTCATTAGCTTAATTCCCAATGCATCTCAGGTGGCGGAATCACTTGGGCATACTGTTCTTGGATGGAGATCAGTCCCAACAGATAATACAGGGCTGGGAAACTCTGCTCTGCAGACAGAACCTGTCATCGAGCAAGTTTTTCTCACTTCCTCTCCCAGGTTCAAGGCTGATTTCGAACAACAGGTGTTTATTGCTAACGTTAAAGAAAAATATATTATCATCAACCAATGAAGTTAGTTTTTTCTTTTTTTTTTTTCAAATATGTCATAGTACTTATCTTACTATTTTGTGCATGAACACAGATGTACATACTAAGAAGGGTTGCAATGGTAGCCATACGAGCTGCTTTAAACCTTCAACATGGTGGAGTAAGGGATTTCTACATCTGTTCTCTCTCCTCAAGGTTTGTTCCTGCGTCGGCGAAGATTGAAAGGTTAGGTTTGAAGTTGGGACTTTTTTGATGTTCTCTTTATATATTCTGCAGGACTATTGTTTACAAAGGTCAGTTGAAGCCAGATCAATTGAAGGGATACTACCATGCCGATCTTGGCAATGAAAGGTTCACGAGCTACATGGCCCTGGTAAATATTTTATCCAATCTCTGTTTATTTCGTAGCTAACTCCATGCTTCAACAACGAACAGCATGGGATCAATCTATTAACTGGCGATGCAAGGTTGAGGAATGACTTCTGAGGCATTGAAGTATGAATGATCTCTTTAGTACTTCCGCACCTTTGATCACTGTTTTCGATTTTGTGGGTGAGTTGGTAAGGAACCTCATTAATAGTGCTTGCCGAGACTTGGTGTGGTTCTTCTATGGTCCACTTTTAAGGAGAATGCATTTCGTGAAGATAGCCTTCGGATCCTTTGATGGCCTTCTAGCTAATTGAAGTTCTCTTAGGACAATTACATTGTTCAGAGAATACTTTTCTTTGTCAAAATTTTGCAATATATCCTAAAATGTTTTTCTGGATTCTTTTTTCAGATACACTCTAGGTTCTCCACAAATACTTTTCCTAGTTGGGATCGAGCTCAACCCATGCGCGTGATCGGGCACAATGGAGAAATTAACACACTCAGGGGCAATGTCAATTGGTAGGTACTTTTGTGATCGTGTGTTCTAAGATAATGGCCCAATATTAACTTTCTCCCAGTCTTGTGATCAAATTTCATGAAGTAATTGCTGTATATACCAAAGTCCAGCAGATCCCTTTTTCTCCTACGTGCAGATTATTGATACCCGTGGTGCGATTTTCACTTGTTTGATAACCATGAAAAATTGTTGATAAGCCCTGGTGCCAAAAATATCTCTTTCTTTCTCTTTTCTTTCCCTCCACTTGGTAGATGTTTAATATATATTGATCCATCTGTCACTCTTTATGTTTTAACCTACAGCACTTATTTCAAAATTAATATTCTCAATAAGCTATTGAAATTTGTTTCCTTCTTCTTTTCCCATTTTTTTAGGATGAGGGCCCGTGAAGGTCTTTTAAAGTGCAAGGAGCTTGGATTATCGAAGACGGAGATGACAAAGCTCTTGCCAATTGTAGATGCTAGCTCATCAGATTCAGGTTGGATCAAGATTATCATTATGTGCAGTGCCGTATTCTAGTTTCACGTTAATTTTTTATTTTCCTTATCATTATTTCTGATCTGATTTTACCGTGTTTGTGATTAGGCTCATTTGATGGCGTACTTGAGCTTTTGATAAGAGCTGGTAGAACTCTCCCTGAAGCTATAATGATGATGATTCCTGAAGCATGGCAAAATGACAAGAACATGGATCCTAATCGGAAAGCTTTATATGAATACTTTTCAGCCTTGATGGAACCTTGGGATGGGCCTGCTCTTATATCATGTATGTATTTAATCTTTGTAAATTTCACGATTCAATGCTTTCCTGGGGTCTTACATATCATGAAACTTCTCCAGTTACTGACGGGCGATATCTTGGAGCAACACTGGACCGCAATGGTCTCCGCCCAGGCCGTTTTTACATAACTCACAGCAATAGGGTCATTATGGCAAGTGAAGTTGGTGTTGTCGATATCCCCCCAGAAGATGTCTCGAGGAAAGGAAGACTTAATCCTGGTATGATGCTTCTTGTGGACTTTGAGAAGCATGTCGTTGTTGATGATGAAGCCCTGAAGCAGCAATATTCTCTCGCTAGACCTTATGGCGATTGGCTAATGATCGCGTGCGTGTACGTTAATATATTAAATAAAGGTTCGGGCAAGTACGTCAAGTAATAATTAAAACGAATATGATATAACTAGCACGACGCGCGATAGGCAGTGTACCTATCGTTTGTAGAATAGCTATAGCGAATATCCGAGTATCGAACACAAGGAATAAATTGAGTACTAGTAATAACCTATCATTTGATATTTAGCCTAAATAAATATTGTTTTAGTTGTATTTTTATTTATAAAATATATTCTAACAAACCAAAAGCTTGAATGCAACTTAAATATTTAAAATATTAACTTTTATATAAAACAAATGTGTTCGGGATTTCGAATCCCGCTAGGTATCATTGACGAGGCCGTAAATTATCGTTAACACAAATATATTGACTAAGTCGCGGTAATTCCTACTCACGCCCGAATTTGCTGTCGCCCTAGACGGTTGTGAGAGTATATATTAATTTACCTAAAGCGAGGATCGATTATTTGCTGTCGCCCTATAATCGAATTCCTATCATTTTAGGAAAGGCCTAATCGTTTTTCTAGCTGTCGCCCTAAACGATATTACCACGAAATCACGTCAATACATAGACATATCGAGTGATATTCAAATTAACACATAGACATATTAATTTGAAAAACGATATCATAAACGATAAATAGCCAAAATATAGCATGTTCACGAGTAATTTACGTCCAACAATGATTCTACCTAGCGTTCATCTCATCCCAAGCACATAATAAAATTAGCTACTCATATTAACGATGGTAACAAGAGAATACGTAAATATCAACGATAAAAACATATTTTCTTCCCTGAATTTCGCCTTCCTTCGTTGGGAATTTTGTCGAACACGTGGTGGCCGAGTGGGTAGTGCACTACGTCTATTTCCTCGTAGCTCTTTGATCACAGACTACGTACACCGACTGCCCACGCTCACTGCTTCTCCACAGGTCAGCCCAGCCGCAGCCCTCAACCTTACGTGCGTACGTCGTTGAGTGATTTCGTCGAACGGGTGGTGAGCGACCGAAGATGGCTGCCGTTTCAACTCCTTCGGCTGTCCCACAGCGCGAGCAGCCCCCGGAGCAGCGAACTCGTTTCTCCTCAGCCGTGTATGCTCGTGAATGCTTCAGTTGCTCAGAGGAGGTTACGGGAATTTGATGTGGCAGCTGCGAGCTTGAGGTGGGTGTTTGGTGTGTGGTCAGTGAGTTGAGAGGTCGATGGCGAGTTGTGTGTTTGGTATATGTTGAACAGAGAGGTCGATCAGAGATGGTTGAGAGCTGCAAGTGTTCGATGGTGTGGTATCTTCTCTCCCAAGCTCGACCTGTAAGCTTCCTTTTATAGATGGTGAAGTTTGAGCAAAATAAACATAGATCCGTAAGATCAGTAACATCTTCTCGTTTTCCATGAATTCGTCAATCTGCTTCCACGCTTGTCTGCTCCCACTTTTCGCTTGTCTGCTCGTGGTTTCTCCTTTTGTCCAACGTGTGTGAGTATGCGTGTGTAATTGTATATCTATTCTCTTTGATGGGCTTGGGCTGTTTCTCCATTGGGCTATTTATGGGTCTTGTTTAGTGGGCTTGGGTCTAGTCATGGGCCAATCAACACGGGCTATTCTGCACAGCAAAACGGTGTGTTAAAGAAAAAATTGTATCTTCTGATCTGGAACTCGGAATGGAAATTCCTTTGGGCAGAATCAATATCAACGAGTCTTCTATCATCGGTTAAAATTTCAGCTCAATCGGACATCGTTTATCCCGTTCTCTGCAAGAAATACCAAACTGCCGCAAAACTGCCGTAAAAACGTTAATATTGCCATTAACCACATTTAAGTGCTAGAATATTCAAAACGGCCCCATTAATGAATGCAAACGACTTAAAATTAACAAATATAAATGTAATAAATTACGTTTATCAGCTAAAAAGACAGAAGCTTGAATTGAAAGATATTGTTGAGTCTGTTCCGGAAGCTGAAAGAAATGCTCCTTCCATAGCTGGAGTTCAGTCGGTGAGCATCACTTTTGATCTTCAGTACCCTTGTTTTATCTTTGCGGGAGCTAATTCTCCGAATTTACAGGATTCTGCTGAAGATGAAAACATGGAAAACATGGGCCTTCATGGTCTATTGTCTCCATTGAAGGCATTTGGGTATGTCATTGATGCTTGTTTTGGATGATTTTCATGCAACATTCGCCATTATATGCCACCAGTCTTGTAATAAATTTTTCTTGGCCTCTGATGGATATACTGTTGAGTCTTTGGAGATGCTTTTGCTACCTATGGCTAAAGATGGTGTTGAGGCCCTTGGCTCAATGGGAAATGATGCCCCATTGGCTGTGATGTCTAACAGGGAGAAACTCACATTCGAATATTTCAAGCAGATGTTTGCTCAGGTCACCAATCCTCCTATCGATCCTATAAGAGAGAAGATTGTTACTTCGATGGAATGCATGATTGGTCCTGAAGGCGATCTTACCGAGACCACGGAAGAGCAATGCCACCGTCTGTCACTTAAAGGTCCTTTGCTGTCCATTGAAGAGATGGAAGTAATGAAAAAGATGAATTACCGACGTTGGCGGAGTAAAGTGATTGACATTACCTACTCAAAAGATCTTGGTAAGAAAGGTTTGGAGTCAACTCTAGACAGAATATGTTCTGAAGCTCGTGATGCGATTAAGGAGGGTTACACGACACTTGTGCTCTCAGACAGAGGTACATGACCTCAATTCTTGAGTAATATTATTAGAAGGACATCTGATTCATGTTGTGTTTCAAAATTTGCTTGGTATTTATTGTCTCTTCAATTCATGCAGCTTTTTCAGCTAAGCGTGTGGCTGCCAGTTCTCTCTTGTCTGTTGGTGCTGTGCATCATCATTTAGTTAAGAATCTAGAGCGAACCCGTGTTGGGTTGATTATTGAATCTGCTGAGCCTCGTGAAGTCCACCATTTTTGTACACTCGTAGGATTTGGTGCTGATGCGATCTGCCCTTATTTAGCTATAGAAGCCATTTGGAGGCTGCAAGTTGATGGGAAAATTCCACCGAAAGCTACAGGCGATTTCCACTCAAAGGAGGAGCTCGTCAATGAGTATTTTAAAGCTAGCAATTACGGTGTGATGAAGGTCCTCGCCAAGATGGGTATATCGACCTTGGCATCATATAAGGGTGCTCAGATCTTTGAGGCAGTGGGCCTCTCATCTGAGGTGATGGAACGGTGCTTCAATGGAACTCCAAGCAGGGTTGAGGGTGCCTCTTTTGAAGCTTTGGCAAGTGAAACACTTAGGTTGCACGAACTAGCTTTCCCTTCACGTGCATTACCGCCTGGTAGCGCCGAAGCTGTAGCGCTGCCTAATCCTGGTGATTATCATTGGAGGAAAGGTGGTGAAATTCACCTCAATGATCCTCTTGCAATCGCAAAACTACAGGATGCTGCCAAATCCAACAGTGTAGCTGCCTACAAGGAATACTCCAAACGCATCGAAGAACTGAACAAGTCATGCAACTTAAGAGGGCTTCTGAAATTCAAAGAGTCTGAAACAAAGGTTCCGTTGGAAGAAGTTGAGCCAGCAAGTGAAATTGTGAAGCGTTTTTGCACTGGAGCCATGAGTTATGGATCGATATCATTGGAGGCGCACACTACACTTGCAATTGCAATGAACAAGCTTGGTGGGAAGTCAAACACAGGTATGCGTCAGATGTTCAATTGATCGATCACTTCCATAAAATTTTGTTACTCTTTTCTTTTTGTTGCTGGGTCCACGCCTCCGAGAACTAACTTATACTACTTCATTGTGTACTAGCATAATTATTACAACATATGAGGAAATTTGGTTTGTTTATTTACTCTGTTGTTTTGGTGACAGGTGAGGGCGGTGAACAGCCTTCTCGAATGGAACCTCTTCCAGATGGTTCAATGAATCCCAAGAGGAGTGCGATTAAGCAGGTTGCCAGCGGGAGATTTGGAGTTTCTAGCTATTACCTAACAAATGCCGATGAGTTGCAAATAAAAATGGCCCAGGTATACATTCTATCTCCTGATGCTAATTCAGAGACATTTTTATCCAACCCATGCATCCTAGAAGGAAACCAGGTTCCCATTGTTTATGAATCGACATTCATGGACATATGATGCTGTGTCAGCAAAGCACCATCTGGTGTCTTTGTGTCATTTTATCATAACTGCATTTGACACTGGGTGAGAGTTTATGTTTGGATGTTTCTGTATGATCTTGTATCATGAACTGATATTGTTGATCTCATTGTATTGTAGGGGGCTAAGCCTGGTGAAGGAGGTGAACTTCCCGGTCATAAAGTCATCGGTGACATTGCTGTGACGAGGAGCTCCACTGCTGGGGTGGGACTTATCAGTCCTCCACCACATCATGACATATATTCAATTGAAGATCTTGCACAGTTGATTCACGATCTTAAGGTAACTTGTGGATGCTTATATATCCATTGAATTCTTCTATGTAGTTTGAACCGCTTCACAGTTTAATTTAACTCGTTTCATTGTATTTTCTTGGTCAATTCATTGCTGTAGAACGCAAATCCCAGTGCTCGCATTAGTGTGAAGTTGGTGTCTGAAGCAGGCGTTGGTGTGATTGCTAGTGGTGTTGTTAAGGGGCATGCTGACCATGTCTTGATCTCTGGTCATGACGGTGGTACAGGTGCTTCAAGATGGACCGGGATCAAAAGTGCTGGCCTTCCTTGGGAACTTGGTCTTGCCGAGACACACCAGACCTTAGTTGCTAACGATCTTCGGGGGCGAACAACTCTCCAAACCGATGGTCAGCTAAAAACTGGAAGAGATGTGGCCATTGCCGCACTTCTTGGTGCAGAGGAATTTGGTTTTAGCACTGCACCTCTCATTACATTGGGGTGCATTATGATGAGGAAGTGCCATAAAAATACTTGCCCCGTTGGTATCGCCACTCAAGATCCGATTCTCCGAGAAAAGTTTGCTGGCCAACCCCAGCATGTGATCAACTTCTTCTTCATGCTCGCTGAAGAGGTTAGGGAGATCATGTCACAACTTGGTTTTAGGACACTGAACGAGATGGTTGGGCGATCTGACATGCTTGAACTGGATAAAGATTTGGTCAAGAATAACGAGAAGCTTAAGACCATCGACTTATCCCTGTTGCTTCGACCGGCTGCTGACATTAGACCAGATGCTGCACAGTACTGTGTGCAGAAGCAGGATCATGGGCTGGACGAGGCTTTGGACAACAAGCTTATCACACTAGCCAAGCCTGCCTTGGATAAAAGTTTACCAGTGTACATTGAATCGCCGATCTACAACATCAACCGAGCTGTTGGCACCATGCTAAGCCACGAGGTGACAAAGCGTTACCATATGGCTGGTCTTCCGTCAGATACAATTCATATCAAACTTACAGGAAGTGCAGGCCAGAGTCTGGGAGCTTTCCTCTGTCCAGGAATTAAACTTGAGCTCGAAGGTGATAGCAATGACTATGTTGGGAAAGGATTATCTGGTGGCAGAATTGTTGTTTATCCTCCTAAATCAAGCAAGTTTGATCCAAAGGAGAACATTGTCATTGGAAATGTGGCATTGTATGGCGCGACTAATGGTGAGGCTTACTTTAATGGTATGGCTGCAGAAAGATTCGCAGTTCGTAATTCTGGTGCAAGGGCAGTAGTAGAAGGTGTGGGTGATCATGGGTGCGAATACATGACTGGCGGGACTATTGTGGTGCTGGGCAGAACTGGAAGAAACTTTGCTGCAGGTATGAGTGGTGGCATAGCCTATGTTCTTGATGCTGATTCCACCTTCAGATCCCGATGCAACATGGAATTGGTAGATCTTGATCCCGTCGAAGAGGAGGATGATATTTTGATGCTCAAAATGATGATTCAACAGCATCAGCGCCACACTAGCAGCCAGCTGGCAAAAGACGTCCTTGCCAACTTTGAGTCCTTGTTACCTAAGTTTGTTAAGGTCTTTCCGCGTGACTACAAACGCATTCTTGCGAGTAAGAAAGAAGAATCAATTATCAAAGCAGCCGCTGAAAATTCTTCAAGAGAAGCTGAGATACGAGAGGAGGCGGAGCTAATGAAGAAAGATGCATTTGAAGAGCTTAAGAAGATGGCGCCTGCATCTTTGCAGAAAAACATGGCGCCTACATCTTTGCAGAAAAAAGTGGCGCCTGCATCTTTGCAGAAAGAAGAAACCGTCAAGGTAGCAATACTTCGATTGAAAAAGCAACCTCATTTTTAACAGTTTTGTCTGTGTTTTTCTGCAGTGACAACAAATAATGGTTTATTTATTATCTGTTATTATGTTAGACATGCTTGATAAAATATCTTATAGCTCATTTGGTCGGCGGGTTACTAACTAAATAATGATGATGCCTTTGCTAGAACCTTACTGATGATCTGTGGCTGAATTCCATTTTGTTGCTAACTATAAATCAATTGAATTAAATAGGGGGAGAATGCTGGCAGACCAAGTATTGTTGGAAATCCTGACAAAACTGGGGGTTTTGTTGCTTATGAGCGGCAAAGTATTTCGTACCGAGATCCAAATGTTAGAATGAACGACTGGAATGAGGTGATGGAAGAAACCGAACCTGGACCACTTCTGAAAACACAGTCGGCCCGCTGTATGGACTGTGGTACTCCTTTCTGTCATCAGGTAAGTCGATGATCCTCTTAGGCATTTGTTGATTTTTTTTCCAAGAGTTCTGGGTTAAGTAGAACTGTGAATGATTTAACCTGCAGGAGAACTCTGGATGCCCACTTGGGAATAAGATACCAGAATTTAATGAGTTGGTTTATCAAAATAGATGGCGCGAAGCATTGGACAGGCTTCTTGAGACTAACAACTTCCCAGAGTTCACAGGTCGTGTTTGCCCTGCACCATGTGAAGGCTCTTGTGTGCTTGGAATCATCGAAAACCCAGTCTCCATCAAAAGCATTGAGTGTTCAATCATAGATAAAGCTTTCAAGGAGGGATGGATGGTGCCACGACCTCCCTTGAAGAGAACTGGGTATGTCAACTAACTAACCTTACATGTATGAATGGGTTGTTGTGTCTTAAAATTTCTTTATATTGAACACCCATATATATAACTTTCAGATATTGGTTCTCGGGACCGCCCTTTGTTTTCATCTTTTCATCTGTAAGAAGATCACATCTTTTGTTATGTTAAGTATTAACGTTTACCCCAAAATTTTCAGGAAAAGTGTTGCTATTGTTGGGAGTGGACCTTCTGGTTTGGCTGCTGCAGACCAGTTAAATAAAATGGGTCACTCCGTGACAGTATTTGAGCGTGCTGACAGAGTCGGAGGCCTCATGATGTACGGAGTGCCTAACATGAAGACCGACAAAGTCGACATAGTGCAGAGACGAGTCAAGCTTATGGAAGAGGAAGGCGTCAATTTCGTAGTTGATGCTAATATCGGGATAGATCCAACATACTCATTAGACCGTCTTCGTAAGGAGCACGATGCTATCGTTTTGGCAGTAGGAGCCACAAAACCTAGGTAAATGTTTTGCTGAACAAGTTCTCTGATGCTTAAAGCTCCGTTACATTCTTGCGAAAGCGTGATTAAAATGTTGCTCTTCGTTTATTGCAGGGACCTTCCTGTACCTGGACGAGACCTTTCCGGGGTCCATTTCGCAATGGAGTTCCTTCACGCTAACACAAAAAGCTTGCTTGATAGCAATCTTGAGGATGGAAAGTACATATCCGCCAAGGGAAAGAAAGTAGTTGTTATCGGTGGAGGTGATACTGGCACGGATTGCATTGGGACTTCCATAAGACACGGATGCACCAACATGGTCAACTTGGAGCTTCTCCCCGAGCCACCACGCACCAGGGCTCCAGGCAACCCTTGGCCACAGGTATGAGTGAAAACACTTCGTTTTCTTCTTCCTTTTTTAAGAATTTCTCCAAAACCCAGTTTTATCATCTGCATTGCATGATTTCAAGTCAGTCATTGGAAATTACTGGTTATCGAATTCATTTAAAAAATATTGGCAGTGGCCTCGCATATTCCGTGTGGATTATGGCCACCAGGAAGCCCTTACCAAATTTGGGAAGGATCCGAGGTCGTACGAAGTACTGACGAAGCGCTTCATAGGCGACGAGAACGGCGTGGTAAAGGGACTTGAAGTTGTCCGCGTTCAATGGGAGAAGGATGCCAGTGGAAGGTTCCAGTTCAAAGAGGTTGAAGGCTCAGAGGAGATAATCGAAGCAGATTTAGTTCTGTTGGCAATGGGATTCCTCGGGCCAGAATCGGTGAGAGCCTTAATCGAGCCACTTCATTTCTTAAGGTCAAAATGTACGTTTGCAATATGGAGATAAGTGTCAATTCTATTCTCTTGGTTTGTTTCAGAACCTTGCTGAGAAACTTGGAGTGGAAACGGACAATAGATCGAACTTCAAAGCTGAGTATGGTCGATTCTCGACGAGCGTCGACGGTATCTTTGCTGCAGGTGATTGCAGACGTGGACAGTCTCTTGTGGTTTGGGCAATCAGTGAAGGGAGACAAGCGGCTTCTCGGGTCGACAAGTATCTCATGAAAGACGAAGCAGAAGATTCTCTTCTAACAGATGAAGAACAAGAAGCATTTTTAAGACAGCAACAGCAGCAGCAGCAACAAGGTGATAATCTTCAAACTGTGGCGCCTTAAATCTGAGATCTTTCTAAATATCTTCAAACAAGGCCATGGCAGGAAGGAACTATGGAGAGGATATAGGGTTTGGGTTGTTGAGGGAAAGGCTTAGGATTTGTTTAAAGTTTTACCCTTTTAAATGACGGTTTATCCTTTTTGTGTTTGTCCACTGTATTGTTGATTCGGTTGAAATTGTTCGCTTGTGTTCTCTTTGAAATAAGTTGCGTCTCTTAGGAGGCGTCTCATGGTCATGGGAATGTGTACAGTTTTGCCTGTTTGTTTCGTTTTATCTAAGGAAAGTTTTTTCATCTGATTTGATTTGATTTCTTTTTCATACATAACTAGTTGTCAGCCATTCATGTTGCGTGAACTTTTCGACTTTTTAATTGGATCTTTCAACCTTTCATTTGATTGCCACGTAGTAACACTTGATGAAAATGCTGGAAAATCTACATATATATATATATATATACCAAAAATGGAAATATCTAATGGCGGTCTATTCGTGGATTTTCGAAGGCGCCGTCGAAAATTTAACCTTTTTTAACGAGGTTTCTTGATTGACTTTTGTTTACACAGATCATAGAATAGTCTATTCGTGTGTTTGTTTGTAGTGGCTTTCCATTTCACGGAGGCATTCATCCGAACAAGGAAATCTCTGATCGAACTTCGAAGTAGGGCCAAATTTCGTAAATTTGAATGGCTGGACTGTGAAAACGAGCCGTCGGTTCCGATTCTCCATTTATTTTCGAGGAACCGATCCTGAACCGTCACAAAAAACCATGAATTTTTACACGGAATCACCCATTTCCTTTTAGTATGAGAATAAAAACTTAAAAATAATTGCAAAAAATTTATTAGAAGTAAGATAAAAAATACAACTTAAAAAGTTTGAAAACTACAAAATAAAAAAACCTTTACCCTGCATCCTTATTGACAATACCATCGTTCTTGCGTCTTCGTTAGAGCAGGGGCTTGAGGCTTGGAACTCGCTGGTTGAGTTAACCAATATTCGACATCCTTCAACCAGGTTAACATCGCATGATAAGTTGGGTTGTGGCTCGTTCGCCGATCTCAAATAACTTGGCTAATGATGTTTTCGGTGTGAGGAATTCGACGTGAAAAAAAGAGAAAAAGAAAAATGTGTTATTTGATGGGTCCAGCCACCCACTTGCAAAGCCCACCATCATTGAAAAAATATATAATAATATTATAATAAATTAATGAACGATCCGTATTGAAGGGTGACGCTGCGTATTCTTGGCCGTCCGTTCGACCAGTACAGAAGAGCTGAAGACATCTATAAATAGGCTGAAGTTCTTCAGTTATTATCATCACAAGCTCATTCGAGTTTTACTAAATCGAGAGAAGTAGTTCAAGTGAATTGTGAGGTTATCAGTTCAGGTAGAAACTGATAGGGTTCTACATCCACAGAGAGGTGTGAGGTAAACACGAGTGGTAAAAGTGAGATAGTAAAAATTCGAGGGTTGTAATTTTTACTATAGTGAAAGTTTTGCCAACTCGGCCGTGGTTTTACCCTCTTCGTTAACAGAGGATTTTCCACGTTAAAATTCTGGTGTTCTTTCTTACCTTACGGTAATTTTATTTTTACCGTGGTAGTTACTGTGCGGGTCCCACCAAATTTACCCCGTGGGTTCCACTTATCCCGATCGTATCGATCCAAACCGAGACCTGTTCCGTTGTGGGGCCCACTGACCACCGCGGGGTCTCGATCGTCGGGACCTGTTTCACCGTGGGGCCCACTGACCACTGTGGGGCCCACCACCCTTCCCAACAAGTTGTAACACATCCTGCTAGTATTCTGACTTCTGAGTATGCTATGTGGTTGCAGGTTTGACTGATCTTCCACATAAAAAAAGATACTAGTAGGTTTCTGGTAGATTTTGACGGCCATGGAGAACGATGGAGGAATGATCAAGTTGACAGTAATGAATTACTCCATATGAAAATCAAGTATGGAGGATTATCTTTATTGCAAAGACCTCCATGATCCGATTGAAATTGAAGGCAAGATTCCCGAAGGCGGGAATGCTGTCATAAGGAAGAAATTGCAAAGAAAGAGCTAGGTTTGATCCGCCAATGGGTGGACATTAGCCTCTACAACCACGTCCGAAATGAGACAGACCCCCACAAACTCTGGACGAAATTGGAGGGCATGTACGAGGTGACAAATGCGCTGAGCAAGGTATTCATGATGCGCAAACTCATGAATGTGAAGCTGAACGAGGGACGATCAGTTGCTGAACATCTGAATTACGTTGAGGGGCTTGTAACTCAACTCACAAGTGCCGGTCTAATCCTTGATGTGAGGTACAAGTCCTGATAGCTGGGATATGTTGGTGGTATCGCTCACTAACTCGGCACCAAACGGTAAAGTCACGATGGATATGGTAAAAAACCGACTCTATAATGAAGAGCTGCGAAAGAAGGATGCTGCCAGTATCAGTACGGAAAATCAGGCCCTTGTCCAGAGAATAGGGGTCGGAGCAAGAGCAGAGGGCCAAAAAGATACGACAAGTCAAAAGATAGATCCAAGTCCAAGAAGATGAGGAGGTGCTACCATTGTGGAAAAATTGGCCACTTACAAAGTAACTGTAGGCTTCTCAACAGAAAACAAAACAAGATAATGACAAGAACACGTCTGCAATTGCCTTCAACGATAGTGGAGTGGTTACTGTGGTGAATGAGGCAGACTATTATCATGTTGCGGATGCAAGCACCAAATGGGTAGTGGACTCTAGTGCCTCCTACCATTGTGTTTCAAGGCGTGAATACTTCTCCGCACATAAGGCGGGAAACTTTGGCACTACCAAGATGGGTAACCGAAGTGTTTCTAAAACAGTGGGGATCGTGATATCTGTATCCAGACGAGCGTAGGGTGCAGATTACGGCTGAAAGATGTGCGACACATACCAGACCTGCGTCTCAACATGATTTCTGTGAATGTGCTGGACAACGAAGTATACTATAACAAGATGAGAAATAAACTGGAAACTCACCAAAGGATCATTGGTGGAAGCGAGATGCTGCTCGCTGTTCAAGATGCACGCAACCATATGTGCTAACCAACTGAACGCAGTTGAAGATGATGATTCTCTAAATTTGTGGCACAGACGGCTGGCGCACGTATGAGAGAAGAGGTTGAAGGTCTTGGCTAAAAAGTCCCTCATACCAGTAGCAAAGGAGAAAGCGCTAAACCCCCGCGATTACTGTTTATTTGGGAAGCAGCATAGAGTTTCATTTGCGAAGAACTCAACCAATGAAGAAGTTGGAGTTGGTACACTCTGACGTATGCGGACCACTGGAAGTCGAATCTTTGGGAGGTAGTAAATATTTTCTGACCTTCATTGATGATGCGTCTCGCAAGACCTGGGTATATCTGTTGCGGACGAAGGACCAGGTGTTCCATTATTTTATGAAGTTTCATGCAATGGAGGAAAGAGAAACGGGAGTGCCGCTAAAGTGTCTACGCATATGGTGGTGAATACATCTCTCGCGAGTTCAGAGATTATTCCACGAAGCAGGACATTAGGCATGAGAAGACAGTTCCTGGCACTCCTCAGCAGAATGGTGTCACAGATAAAATGAATCGAACAATTATGGAGAGTCCGAGCGATGCTGAAGATGGCTAATCTATCTAAGTCATTTTGGGGGGAAGCTGTCAACACTGTAGTCTATCAACCGACTACCTTCATCGTGTTGGATTTCGATATACCAGAGAAGGTGTGGACCGGCAGAGACATCTCATATTCACATTTGAGAGTGTTTGGCTGCAAGGCGTGTACCGAACGAACAAAGATCAATGCTCGATGATAAATCGAATCTTTGCATCTTTGTTGGGTATGGAGACGAGGAGTTCGGCTATCGGAATTTACGTGGAAAACCCCTTTTTAACTTGGGGTAAAAAAACCACGGGGAGGTAGAAATTTATTACTGGGGTAAAAACAGGGGTTACAACCTCTCAATCTATAAAGGAGAAAACACACACTATCTCTCTTTATAGTCGAAGCAAATACCGAACAAACCCTCTATTTTTCTCTACCCTCTATTTCTATCTCTCTCTTGTTTCTCTTCTATTTAGTGTTTTTGGGTGTGTTTTCTAATGAATGTAGTAAGCCTATTTATAGGCTAAAGGTTTAGCTTAATGACAATAATATGTATGTCATTGCTTACCTCACTAATAATTATATTATTGAATTCTTATCCTTTGACTACGTGGCTTTATCATTTGAGAATTCTAATTTGTTCTATAGACATTGGGATCCAAAGAAGAAGAAGACGGTTCGAAGTCACGACGTAGTGTTCCATGAGCATGAGACCATGTGCGACTCAAACATGGATGTAACGAAATCCACAGGTGGCGGTGTAGACGATTATACACCAGAGTATTCCATATGACAGTGCCACAGAGGAAGGAATGCAACAATCAGAACCTGAACCAGAAGAGTCGGCCATTGGAGATGATAAGCCTATCGTAGATGAACACACTGAAGGTACTGAGCAGAGGGAGCCTTCAGATGTTCACGAAGCAGTTGAACCTCAGTTGAGAAGGTCAACTAGGGAACGCCAACCATCTACGAGGTATCCGAGTTCTGATTATATTTTGATTACTGATAAGGGGGAGCCAGAGAGCTTCCAGGAAGTACAATCTTATAGGGACAAAGATTGTTGGACAAAGACCATGCAAGAGGACATGGATTCTCTGAAGAAGAATGATACGTACGAGTTGGTTCGATTGTCGAAAGGAAAGAAGACACTCAAGAACAAATGAGTTTACAAATTGAAAAATGATGATGGCAAGCTAGTCAGATATAAGGCTCGATTATTTGTCAAAGGTTTCATTTAGAGGAAGGGGATCGACTTTGACGAGATATTTTCACTGGTCGTGAAGATGAGTTCAATCAGAGTTATACTAGGACTAGCTGCTACCATGGATCTTCAATTGGAGCAACTCGACTTGAAGACCGCATTCTTGCATGGTGATCTTGATGAGGATATATACATGGAACAACCAGAAAGATTCGAGGTTAGAGGTAAAGAGGACATGGTCTGCCGGCTGAAAAAAGCTTGTACGGTCTGAAACAAGCTCCACGGCAATGGTACACGAAATTTGATTCTTCATGGTGCATCAGTGGTTCAAGAGAACAGATGCAGATCCATATGTTTATGTCCGGAGATACTCTAAAGGTAAATTTATCGTTCTTCTCCTGTATGTTGATGATATGCTAATTGTCGGCCAAGATGCAGAGATGATTAGCAGGTTGAAGAAAGATTTGTCAAAGACGTTTGACATGAAGGATTTGGGATCGGGAAAGCGGATTCTCGGAATGGAGATTGCTCGGGATCGAACAGCTGGGAAATTGTGGTTATCCCAAGAGCGCTATATTGATTGAGTTCTAGAAACGTTCAATATGAAGGATGCTCAGCCAGCTAGCACGCCACTTGCCGCACAATATAAGTTGCGAAAGAAATCCGGTCCATCAACAACAGAAGACGGAGAAGATGTCCCAGATGTTCCATATTCATCGACTGTCGGAAGTTCGATGTACGCCATGGTGTGTACGAGGCCAGATATCGCTCACGCAGTTGGCGTTGTGAGTCGATTTCTATCGAATCCTGGGAAGTCATATTGGGAAGCAGTGAAGTGGATCATGATACCTGAGAGGAACTTCCAAATTATGCCTTACATTTGGAAGTGGTAAATGTTTTCTTATAGGCTATACGGTTGGTGATATGGCCGGTGATCTAACAGTAGAAAGTCGACGTCGAGATACATATTTTTACATTCTCAGGGGGGAGCTATCTCATGGCAGTCGATGTTACAACAATGTGTTTCTTTATCAACTAATAAGCGGAGTATGTTGCAGCAACGGAATCTGGCAAGGAGATGCTCTGGTTGAAGAGATTTCTTCAGGAGTTGGGAATTCAGCAGGAGGACTACACAATATTTTGCGACAGTCAAAGTGCTTTGGACTTGAGCAAGAATACTATGTATCATTCGAGGACGAAACACATCGACGTTCGTTATCATTGGCTCGGACTGGCTATTGAGGAAAAAGCGTTCAAGCTGCAGAAGATCCACACGGACAAGAATGTTGCGGACATTCTAACGAAGGTTATTCCCAAGGAGAAAACAGAGTTCTGCGCCAGGGTCGCTGGCATGGGCTATCGTTGAGGCGGTAGGAGATAACCCCGAAAATAATAAATGAGGCTGGAGGGGAAGAATTGATGCGTACTGCCACCCACTTGCAAAGCCCACCATCATTGGAAAAGATATTATAATAATTTATTATATTATAATATTTTATTATAATATCATTTTATATATAATAACTTAATCAACAGTCCGTATTGAAGGACGACGCGGCGGATTCCTGGCCATCCGTTTCGAGCGGTCCAGAAGAGCTGAAGACATCTATAAATAGGCTGAAGTTCTTCAGTTATTATCATCACAAGCTCATTTGAGTTTTACTAAATCGAGAGAAGTAGTTCGAGTGAATTGTGAGGTTCTCAGTTCAGGTAGAAACTGATAGGGTTCCTCATCCACAGAGAGGTGTGAAGTAAACACGAGTGGTAAAAGTGAGATAGTAAAAATTCGAGGGTTGTAATTTTTACTTAGAGAAAGTTTTGCCGACTCGGCCGTGGTTTTTCCCTCTTCGTTAACAAAGGGTTTTCCACGTTAAAATTCTGGTGTTCTTTCTTACCTTACGGTAATTTTATTTTTACTGTGGTAGTTACTTATCCCGATCGTCGTACCAGCCAAACCGGGAACTGTTCCGCTGCGGGGCCCACTGACCACCGCGGGCCCCACCGCCCTTCCCAACATTATTGTATGACACGCTAAGTCATGTAAGCTTTGGCTCAACATAATTCAATCTCATTTGAGTTATTCGAGGCACTTTATCTTTAGGCATTTTTAGTTGTCCCATTGTGCCACCAGGCATATCCGAAGATCCCCATTGCCGACTTGATCAAAATGAAAAAAAAAAAAAAAAAAAAAAAGTAAACAACGAACCGAGTCGTTTGTCGGGTCTAGTTGTGATCCTCGCACTTATGATGTTTTCCCTCTTCAAGAAAGGAAAATTTCAAATAAGTGAAATAACACAAACACAAGTTAAAGAAATTCCGTAACAAATATATTTTAACGTCGGTTAAAGGATTTACCAACCTCATATGTGTCCATAATTTTATATTTTAACACTACAAGAAAACGTAAGAGTAAGCACGTGAGGTGTTCTGTGTGTTTTCTTTTCTTTTTCTTTTTCAAGAATTTTAAAGCAATTTAAAATATCTTAGTAGAAGTATCTCAAGTATGGGCTCATACCAGCTAATGTTACACCTAATACGTCCGTGTCATACACCAAAAGTAGACCAACATAAAATCGAATTGTTAGTTCAAATATCTTATGACACGTGTCAATCCGACCAACCATAGAGCAACACCTATGTCGGTTCATATGCAGCCGCCGAATTCTATTTACCACGTGTCGATTTTACAACCCATCGTGTCCCATTCAATTGCCAAGTTTATTACACCATATGTTTTTCTGTGTCTTCGTTCAACGTTCACTTTCCTTCTCAGGAAGGTATTATTATATTTATCAAGAAATTTATCTAATAATAAAACTCCCTCTTTCCTCCTATATATATATATACCGTATCAACATCTTCGTAATCATATTCATCGTCCTTGGTTTTTATTACTGACGCACGCAGAGTACTTTTTTCCTGCAACGATTACAATCAAACGAAGTAGCCCATTTTACATATAATAATTGATAAGCACAAATGATGTTAGGTGGATTTGCCCAGACAACGCCGGCGACGGAGGGCGGATGCCGGCGGCAAAACTCCGGCGGAATAATACTCGAAAACGAGTTGAAAAAATCCGACCCATTTCGGTGGAGGAGGATGAGGTGCCGGCGACCCAACTTATTACCCTCAGAAGAAGGATATCCCACGACGACGACCCCACCCGCCGCCTCCGACGAAGACCACGCACCGTCGCGCCCCATGAAAAAAATGAAATCAGCCAACGGCACCGAGGCTCATCGGCAAGGAGCAGGAGATGCTGCCATGTGCGCGGCGCATGGCTCCATATCCGTGATCGGACGGCGGAGGGAGATGGAGGACTACATCGCTGTTAAAAAGGACTTTCTGAGCAGTAATTCAGAGAAGTACGATTTCTTTGGGGTCTACGACGGCCACGGCGGGTGGCGCGTCGCCGGTGCGTGCTCGGAGAGGTTGCACGAACTGGTGGCTGAGGAGGTGGCGGAGCAGCATGGGATGGACTGGGAAAAGGTGATGGTGGAAGCGTTCCGTAAAATGGACGACGAGGTGAATAAGGTTGGTGGGAAGACGGTGGAGATGACTGGGTCCACGGCGGTCGTCGCCGTCTTGGGTTCCGATGAGGTGGTGGTTGCCAACTCCGGCGATTCAAGGGCCGTTATGGGACGGCGAGGCAAGGAGGTTCTGCAGTTGTCTGATGATCACAAGGTAACTAAAATAATAAGTACAGCTTTTCTCTGTCTCGTCAAAAAACCCTAGAGAACTATATGTAATACTTGCTTTATAACTAGTAGTTAAATATTACGAATTTATCATAATTATTTTACATCAAATATCTCAGCCCGAAAGGCCCGACGAATTGGAGAGAATCGAAGAATCCGGCGGCAAAGTGATAAATTGGTACGGACAAAGAGTCGAAGGTGTGCTCGCCATGACAAGATCCATAGGTGTGTATTTTGTATCTCCTTCAATTTTTTCTATCTATATATGTAACATACATATAAATTATGATATTAAGCAAACATAAAAAAGTAAAGATTTTGACGTCGATTTATTATATTCTGACAGGCGATCAATATCTGAAACCCTTTGTGATGACCGAGCCCGAAGTGAAATCTGTAAGAAGAAGCGAAGAAGATGAGTTCTTGATAATGGCCAGCGATGGTTTATGGGACGTGGTATCAAACGACGTCGCTTGCAATGTTGTGAGGGCATGTTTTGACATAGCAGCAAATGACGACGACGGTGATGAGTGCGGTGGTTGTAACGGAGCGGCGGCGGCGCTGGCTGAGCTGGCGATGGCGAGAGGAAGTAGAGACAACATAAGCATCATCGTCGTCGACCTACGACGCCGACATCGTCGTACATGAAATGACGTTTGTTGTTTTTGTATTGTGTTCTTTTTTGTTTTGTTTTCCAAGATCAAATGATCTGAAGTGTTGTACAGTTGTATGAAATCGCGATTGTAATAAAATGTGTTATCTTCTCACTCACTTTGTATGATTGTTTTTACCACGGCTATGAACTTGTACCACATATTTCACGCATGGGACTAATTTTTAGGGTCAATACTATGTACTAAAACATTAAACCTAATATGATAGTCAAAAGTTATTAGAACTTTCAGGTCAATGCGTACTAAAACATTAGCCTAACATGATGCTCAATTCCGAGTTTATTAGAACTTTCAGGATCAATACGTACTAAAACATTAAACCTAATATGATAGTCAAAAGTTATTATAAGAACAAACATTTAACCTTATGATAGTCAGTTATTCTAGAACTCGAGACGATGTTGGATAGTCCACACGCCCAGCCATTGTAGCATTCTCCAACTAGAGGTGTTCAGACCGTTTGAAAAACCGTAACGGAACTGTTTAATCGTGGTCAACGGTTACGGTTCAAACCGTAATCGAACCGTCAATTATAAAGGTTCGATTACGGTTCTTCATTTTCCTAACCGTAAACCGGCGGTTATAACCGTCTTTTAAATAATAATTAAATATATAATTTTATTGTTCTTGTCATAATAGCCGAATATAATTTATTCATCATATTTATTTTTTATTTTTGTTTTGTCAACTATCATAAAAGTGACTTAGAAAACTTAGACGAATATTGAGTAATAAACATGATCTTTAGAACTAAATGCCTACGACGAGTGTCTGCTGAAGATTTTCGAATCAAAGAATGAATGATAATCGTACTATTTTTTAATATCTGGTATAAATTTTTTTCAAATGTTGAAGGTTAATATATAAATTTCTAACTTGGAATGGAAAGTTCTTTTTTACATTTTTATATAGAAATATCAAAGTTTTTTAATTTATAATTATTATAAGAGAGAAATTTTTTAAAAAGAACTAAAAAAACCGTAAACCGGCGGTTCAAAACCGTAACCGTAACCGGCTCGGCCAGTTCAAAATCTTAACTGTAACCGTGTTTACAACGGTTCGGTTACGGTTAGACGTTCTTAGAACTGTAAACCGACGTTTCACAACCGTGAACCGTATGAAGACGTCTATCTCCAACTGAGTACTTTATTTGTGTAAAACACAAAAATAGAGTACATTCTATTCTAATGGGACGTCTAAATTTAACACTAATATTGTGTGTGCAGAGAAACTCTAGTTGTGGAGCACAAAATTTAACACAAAAATAGAGTTGTACTTTCTATTTATTTATATTTTATTTCATAAAATAGAGTTAAATTTTACTAAATATTTGATATTCTTATAATAATAAAAGTAAAAATAATATTAGTTTCTTTTATTTATTGATATTTCCTTTAATTTAATAAAATTATAATTAAATCATATGTTGATTTTATAATTTATTTAATTTTTATATATTAACAATTAAATATAATGGCTTTTTAATCAATATAATATAAAGTTTAATAAGTCTATTATAATAGTAATAAATAGAAATTTGCTTTCTAGTTTAAAATAATAGAGCTAATAGGTTGGGGTAAAAATTCGTGTAGAAAATAAAGTTTATGGGTTGGAGTAAAAACAATGTAGCAACTGTATTATAATGCAAACTTAATTATATTTTTAAATTGTGGGTTGGAGATGCACTTAGAGACGATGTTCGACCGATCTTTTATTCCCTCGCGGCAGCGACGAGGTGTAAACTCGCCCCAATTTTTCTGGGTCTCTTTGTTAATTACGAAAATACCCTTTCTATATTATATGTAAATAATATAAAAATATAATTTTATCATTATTTTAATTTATATATGATATTATAAGTAATATTTGTTTAACAAAAATTGCGGGTGGGGATCCAAGCCATGACGGGGATCCTCCTGAGTCCCGGACGGGACGATTTTGTTGTCGTTTGCTTGCTGGGGACGGGGACGATTTCATTTTCATTTACTAAAAATACAAATTTGACTAATACGAGGAAATATACATCGAAATGCACATAAAAATATTATTCATACAAGGAAATTGATAGTTATTTCATGGTTGCTTTGTGTTATTCTGCTAATCTTATTTTTAATGGTGTGGTTTTACTTCAATTGGTAATTTTACAGATTTTTCTAGTTTAAAATACTTGTTATTGTCAAAATAAAATAATATTTAACTACTAAAAATAAAACAAGATATAAAAAATGAAAGAGTAAATGCCATAAAAAGCAAACATTTATTTATTTTTGTATATAATGCTTTAATATTTCAAAACAAATCAAAGTGCATGCGTAGCAATTTTCAAACAAGTTCATTTTTTTGGTCCAAACATAAATTTCGGTTTCCAGCGGAGGGTGAGAGCATATATTCGCAACTGATACTTTTTTTTGGCGTTAGAGTGGACACTGTCCTAACTAACTTGGACGATCTTCAGAATTTTTTATTGGAAATTCATTGGACGACTAGGTTACTATTTACGAGTCTAGATAGAAAATTTAACATTGAGTTTGAGCATTCTTATTAAAATAAAATTTTACCAACGTAGTACCACCTTCATTTAACGAGATTTTATGTTTGTTTTTTCGAAACGATAGTTTAATATATAAACGAAGGTATAAGACTAAATAGTCCGACAAGATCATCTGGCTACAATCGACCATCAAGTAGGAACGGAATCTCTATTAGAGAAAATCAAACCAGAACTAAAAAGAAAAAACTCGAAAGAAAACAAGTATTAGAGCAAAAAGAAAAACAAATAACCTATTTCAAATATAGTTAAAACTCCACAACTAGGCTAATGAATCTAGATCTGAAATCAACGACGGATCTAGACTTTAGAAATTGAGGGTTCAAGATGTAAAATAAAAGTTCATAACTTGGGGGGTCAAAAGATAAATAGAATATTTATTGAGATGACTGAAAGGAGCTTTGGGAGAATCGAACCCAAATCTTTTCATTGTATTCAACCTGAAAAAAACATTTTCCACTAGACAGAAGACCAAATATGTATTTAGCTACATAATATTACATTATAACATATTTGGGGGTCAATAGCCCACCAAGCCCCAACGTAGATTCGTCCCTGTCTGAAATAGTCATCACCTTTTCCCGTTAGCTTCTAAAAATCGTCATCTTCGACACTGACACTCCCAGGGAGAAAAAGCCCCCATAAGGGGAGAAACAAGCTCCCACGAGGGGAGAAATGGGAAAAAAGCCACAAAAATGAAGAAGCAAATAAAAGCAAGAAACAAAGATGGTTTCTGTTATGAACTAATCTATTTTTTTTTTTTATCTTTTTGTATGCAGAATGAAGAGATTTAGAGATAGAGAGGAGAAGAGATAGAAGACGAAGGAGAATCAACGAGGGAAGGACAAGGAGATTAGAAGATAGGATTAATTCTTTGTTACCCTCAAACAACCTACGTACAATGTTCTTTATAGTAGAAATTAGAGTTTGGGCTCAATGCCCATCTTAAGTAAAACATATAATAATAAGATAAGTATTTGGCCCAACAATCAGACAGCTCAAGCCATACTTGTCCAATCCAACCCAATATTCCTTTGTTTTGTGCCTTTCTCTCTTAGCATCATCGTACCCCAACCAAGCACTTCTCATCCTTACAGCATCATCTTCATCACTTGGCTTAACACCATTGGAACCATCTTCACAGCTAGGTTGAGATAAGTTCATGACAATTTCCTCCTCCATCCTTCAAAAAATGGTGAGTAGGATGGAGAGATAGTGTTTTTTAGTTAGGGTTTTTTGGTTTGTAGTGAGGAGGAGAACAAGTTGGGAGGCGAGAGAGCGGTTGTTTTTGATTTTTTTTTTCGAAACAATAGTTTGTATTAATCAACAAAAATACATGGGCTAAATAGCCCAGAGGTCTTCTTCGGACAGTATCCGGTAGAGAACAAAGGCTCACACATGAACAAAACACAACAACATGACAAAGCGACAGAAAATGAAATAACCCCCGAAGTTGGACCAAAGAACTATAGAACATACCACAACTATTTATCCAATTTGACAGTACTCTACAATTTCTTTGTCTAGCGACTCGTGGTCCTCGTCTTCATCGAAAAGGGCTCCACCAGCGGAGAAAAGGCTCCAGAATGAAAAAAAAAAGAACTCCGGACCCAATGGTCGGGAGAAAAGAGCTCCACGCGGGAGACTCAAAGTGGGCGGTGGTGAGAGGTGGGGTGGCGGACTATGGAGGTGGGTGACGGCTGTTTTTGGTGTGGAAGGAGTTAGGGTTTTTATAGAGATAAGGGAGAGAAAAAAGTTTGGGTCGAAATTCAATTGTTTAAGTTTGATAATTAGAGGCAGTTTTTGAATGCCGGCCTGATTTTATGTCTTTCTCAAATATTCTATTTTTACCACTAATTATTTTGTGGGTCCCACTATCCCTTCGCCCCCACAGTTGACGACATAGAAAATTATGTTATAATCCAATATTAAATTTAGGCCCGTATCGTTCTTCCAGTGTTGTCTAAAACCTAGCACCGTACCTCCTGTCGGCAGTGTAACTGACATCGAGCTTATGATTAAAGTCCCAAGAGGAATTTCTATACAATTTTCGTTTCCAATCAAAATAGTTTGTTCTTGCATATCCCTACTGGTTTTCCAAATTAATCCCGCGGATACATACAATCCGGAAGAATTTGTGAGTAAGTCATACACAACATTCTATCCTTCAGCAATGGTTCGACCAATTTACATCTTTGTACAAATAATTATAATTCTATTTCATGTTCTATATCTTTAATTTTCTGGATTGCTATTCACCGCCCCCTTTTTCCTAGTCACCGTCCCCTAAAGGGCTGAAAAAAGACAATTTTGCCCTTTGAATAAAATTTCTTTATTTAAAATCCTTTTCCAGACAACAATTTTCATATCGCAATCAAACATTCAAATCAGACTCAAACAAAACAAAAAAAACGTTCAAATCGCAATGGATCGACGAAAGGGAAAAGGGTTTATTCGCACGACTGGTAAGCAAATTCTCGTAAAATTCATTCGTACATAGATGAATCATCGAACTTGATTCGGAATCGATCCAAAAAAGTCCCGACTGAAACATAATTTCGGCCGGAAAAGTACCGACTGAATCATAATTTCGGTCACTTCAATGCCGGACCGAAAATAATTTCGGTCGGGCCTTGAGGTGACCGAATTTTTTTTTCGGTCAGGACTGTTACGACCGAAGTTATGTTTCGGTCGGGACTGAACCAACTGAAATCATGTTTCGGTCAGAACTGTCCCGACCGAAATCGTGTTTCGGTCGGTGCTTAAAGTAGCCGAAATTGTATTTCGGCTCCGTAATAATTTTTTTTTGCAGCCGATGAGATCGGCGACGGGGTAGAATACAGTGAGCATTTTCGCATAGGAGGTCGATTTGAGACCGACGTGAAAGCAATTAACTGGGCGAAAGGCGTCGCTATTGCTCTGGGTTTCGAGGTAATTATTTCGTCGCATAAGAAATGCGGTATGAAAAAACTCATTAGATGTTCTCGCGGAGAACGTTATAGAGGCAACGATGACGAATTGGAGAGGGTTTCGAAGTCGAACAAGTGCAGGTGTCCTTTTCTAGTCATAGCTCAGGAGGAACCCCACGAGTACCCACTAGCAGAGGGCAACGAGCGGTAGAACTCGTGCATGATGTCCGGCTTCACACGGTTCCCGCTCTTGTCGACAAACAATGTCGACCCCAATAGAATCCACAGCCAAGCGATGGCCTGGAACCCCACCGGCCGACCACCCCGCATTCTCTGCATCACGTCCTTAATCGCAAGCCCACCGCCTCTCCAAGAATCCCTGAGCGCGTCCGCGGAGATGCCCATAATCTCCCTCGCCGCGATCTGCCCATCGGCTCCGTCTGGGGTGCCCGACACCGTCGCGCCCTCGATCGGTAATATGAGGATGTGCTCGACGTCGTGGAGCATGATCGTCATCTCCCCAAATGGCATGTGGAAGGTGTTCGTGTCTGGATGCCAGTGCTCCACAAAAGCGCACAGAAGAGGCTGGTCTAAGTGACCCACCATGTCATCTGTGAGGTGCCTAAGCCCCGTGCTATCGATCTGGCTCTGCGTCTCAGGCGGGAACTGGGAGTACCACTGCTTAAGCGATCGAAGCACTAACGCCCGCTGCTCGCACTTCAGCAGGGGCCTCTCCTCATCACCCAGCCAGATGCGGGGCGCGATGTGCCACAGATAACTAGGGACCACCTCGTCATCATATGGACTACCGGGCTGTGGCCCCTGCACCCTCCAGGAATCGTCATCTACGACCCTGGAGCGCTTGCTCCCTATTTCATTATTCACGAAAAACGCAAAAATAAATTTAACTTATTTATCGTTAATTAATACTCGACATCTTAAGTCAGTTTATAGAGGAGAAAAAAATAACCTGAGGAGGCCGGTACGACATCGTCGTTGGATGTCATAAAAAACGATGCTGCATCATCCTCCACACCATGATCCGCATGCGGATCGTAATCCGCATGTACGGACTGAGAAGCAGCCGCTCGCTGCCGCCTCTCCTCCCGTTCTCTACGAACGGATGCGTCAACGCCTCGCGTCCTCGTGTGACGCTCTCCAGATGGGGATCTACTGCTCCCTCCGAGTAGGGACTTCCCACCCCTGGTCTGCAAATAAAAACATATTAAAAAAAAATTGCGACCGAAACATAACTTCGGTCGTGCACTGGGACGACCGAAATCATGATTCGGTCGTGCCTATGCCGACCGAAATCATGTTTCGGTCGTTGTTGTCCCGACCGAAATGTTTCGGTCGTGCCAGTGCCGACCGAAATTGTGTTTCGGTCGGTGCCGAAATCGGACCCTAAATCGCGTTCGATCGGCTGTTTTTTCAAACAATTACGATCCGTTTCGATAATTCATCTACGTACTATTGATTTTTACGACAATTTGCTTACCAATCGCGATAACTGACCCTTTCCCTTTCCATGTCCCTGTCGGCGATCCATTGCGATTTCAGTATTTTCTCTGTTTTTAGTTTGATTTTGATGTATGATTTGTAAAGTGTTGTGTGGAAAAGGACTTTAAATAGAAATCTTTATTGTTTATTATTGTTTTCTTTTTAAATTAATTTAAATATCATAAGGGCAAAAAGGTCTTTTTCCATCCATTTAGGGGGCGGTAACAAGTAAAAAGAGGGCGGTGAATAGTAACTCCCTTAATTTTTAGGAACTTAGAAAGTTCTTCAGTCAAACCCTCATATATTAATTTGGGCGCATCTTAACTAAACCACCGCAGGTTTTTCGCATTTTAGCTTCATAATAATGATAACAATAATACGCAAATTCATCCCAGACGTCCGCATTCTTACATTGAATTCACAACACACCACCAGTTCCTGCCTAAATTTTTTAAAAAAAATTGCACAACATTAAAATAGAAACAACAAACTACTAAAAAATGTTGTATACAGAACTACGATACTACAACACAATTATCACACCGCACAAAAGTAACACCATAAAAATCACAAGACAGGCTAAAAAAAAGCTCTCACTTGTGCTCCTCCTCATCAGCCCCAAAATCAGGCTCGGCAGGCTTCTGAAGAAACATGGTAGGCGCCATCCTCTTCCTCGTCCCATTACGCCTCAAAAGCTTAAGCGCATTCGCCGCAAACCTCGACGCGTAAATAGTCGCTCCCAAGCTCGGCGAAGATCCTCCGTCGTCGTCTTTACTACGGCTCGCCAAGACGCCCCTCAGTCTGCTCTCCTCCTCGCGCAAAGACTCCTCCATTTTCTTGCGGCTGTACCTTCTCCAAGCCGCCTGTACGAAGCACGCCGCCCAAGTCCTCCACTGCTGGGAATAAAATCGAAAGGCGTGCCTAAGCTGCTTGCTGTGAAGGCGCCTGAACTGCGACGCCACGAATTTGAGGTCCTCGGCTACTAAGGCGAACGCCTCCACCTCGGAAAGGGCCTGTGCGGAGAAGTAGTAGTAGGGTTGCAGATGAATCGAATTCAAAGTCTTTTATGAGATTGATTTCATGTGGTATCCCATTTGATTCTAAGCCCATGATATTATTTTGATATTTTAAGAGTAATTTTTAAATGAAATTTTAAAACTGGAAGGGTAAAATTGGTATATAAAAAAATTAAAGGGTAAAATTGTAATTGAACCGACGGAACAAAATAACTACGAAGGAATTTCAAACGGTCCTCGCTGATTATATCTAATGGTAATATTGAATTTGAATAGTACGCTAAATTATCCGAATATGACCCTATCCCTATCATACCCTAAACCGTAAACCCTATAAACCAACTCTGATAAGACGGCACGTCAAAACAATTAAATTTTTTACGACGTGGCAACATCAACAATGGAGTTCGACGACTTATAATGCGTTTTTTTTTTCTCAAAAACGTGCTATAGAGCGCTAAGCAGGAACACAATGGCGTTGGATGACTTATAGCGCATTTTTTCTCAAAAAGCGCATTTTTTCTCAAAAATGCTCTATAGCGCGCTAAATACGCTACTGAAAAACCTTGCTTATAGCATATGGGTAGGTAAGAATTAATCCCGAAACGGTATTGGATATATATCAAATAAATTACTCGAATACGTACGAACGCTCGAATCGAATATTGTCATACTCGTATTCGAACATTCATGGAATCTAAAAGGGTATTTCGATTAGCATAATAAGAACGCGACTCAAAAAAAATAAAAGATTCGATTCATTAGCAGACGTACCTGTACGGTTCGGGTCGAGGTCGGCAGGTTTGAGTACGAGTGAGGATCGAGGGCCCACGTGAGCAGCTCCTCCCCGCAAAAGTCGCCCGCCTTTAGATAGTCCGAGTTGAAGAATCCCGTCCGACCTCCGTTCGTCGTCACGGTGAATAATTTCCCCCGGATTACGAAGAGCATCTCGTCGACTGGGTCGCCCTCGCGCACTATATAGCTGTGCTCTGTGTATAAAACCGGCTTCAGTCGGTCGCACATTGCGTCCATCAATTGATCGTCCATTTTCTCAAACATCGGCACCTGTTAATTTTTTTTATAAAAAAATTTGACTACGAAGAATTGAAGGCTTACGATTAAATCGATCTTGAAAAAAGAAGAATTGAAAGCTTCAACGCAAAAACCAATTGGTGATAGGCGAAGTCGACTCTTCGATGTATTGACTGAGTCGGGCGAGTTGAATTATCCGATGTGGGATAGAACAGAAATCTCAACAGAGAAGTCGAACGAACCCTTTTGACGAGGGCGAGGCAAAGGTGGCGCTTGATGTCTCGTCTGAGGTCTTTGGGGAGATTTCGTATTAGGTTTTCTTCGTCTACACCTCTATTTTCTTGCCATTTGTACTGCTCGTACCTTCGTATGCGTTCCCTCAAGCTGTCGGGGAGGAGGCGGTGGGACATCCACTGCTCGGCGTCTCGCCTTTTCACTCTCATTTCCTCGAGCCTCAGCGTCGTCGATTGGAGGTAAGTCTGTTACAATTTAAAGTACGAGGTTTTCAGTTCTTCAATCGCAAATCATCGAAACCTAAGAAGGATCGAACGCTCACCTGCATGTTTCCGATCAAGAAAGAAAACAGAACCAACCCTGAAATAGATATGAACACCGCAAACAGAATCTCCCAGACGTAGGTGCTCGTTTTGAGGTTTTGCCCGAGCGAGCTGCGAATGTTCACAGAAAAGTTCGTAGGTTCAGATATTTTATTACATCATCGAGCACTACGCAAGGACACTAACAGCAAAGGAGAACTAACCTTAAATTCTGAAGACCCCACCAGAAACAGTAGAAGAACTTCTCGGGGAAATCCCTAGACTGGACGACGCCAGACTGTAGCGCGCCGAGAAATATGCCAAAGTCGAACGCCGTAGAATTAGGCGTCTGTATAGGGCAAGAGTCGTTCAAAATCTGCACGAATCCCGTGTGGTCAGCTTCGCAGTGGAACGAGGATTTCATACAGTTCGCCGCCCCATTACAGGCTCTTTCCCAGCAATTCGTCTCGCGCTCGATGGAGAATAGGTACCAAAAAGCACCGAATATCTGAAAAATGGAGTGGAATGGATGAAATTCATCGAAACGATCGAACGTCGAAGATTCATAAAAGTATTATTAGATACTTCTTCTTCTTCTTACATGGCTAGCAAGCATGTAAAGGAAGAGATTAAGGGCAGCTCCTGCCCATGCTGTCTCGGTAAGTATGCCCGAAGTCCTCGTAACTTCTCTGTACAGAGGACGGACACGAAGAAGCCTCGGTATGTATTGGATGACGACGACGTACTTCAATATGTTCTTCGTGTGGAGTGACCTCGAACCTCTCAGCTTAGGAATCACGACGAGAATCACAATCTGACAAAACCCAAACGAAACAGGCTAAAAAATCTGCCATCCTATCTATGCATCGTGTAATATTAATAAATTGGCTTAATTATTTTTTCAGTCCCGTAATTTGTAAACAGTGGTATTACAGGGATAATAACTTTTCAAACTTAAGTAGTTTAGGAACATTATAAGCGAGGAGCCCAAATTTTACCAATTGCTTAAGTTTAAAAGTTACTGCTCGTATAATGTCGCCCTCTAAATTCGCCAGAACTCTAGATTATATGCCAGGACCCTAAAATGTGGCGCAAAAATAGGATTCAACGTATAACGTTCCTAAATTTCTGAAAGTTATTGTCCGTATAATGCCAACCCCCTAAATTACAGAACTAAAAGAATAAATAAATTTCACCTGAGGAAGCGGAAGAACGGCGAGAATGTCGATTATAAAGTAGGAGGAAAGGTATCTCTTGGCGATTTCCCATGAGTCCTCGACGAGCACGCCCCTCCCAAACACGCGGGAGATGGGCGCTATAAAGCCCGTACGAAACTGGAATATTATGTGGATGAGGTAAAAAAGATCGGTGAAGAACCTCAAAACGCTCGCCGTGAGCTCCAATCTCCTATCCCAATCGAGGCACTTGCTTTCGTCGTCCACGATGGGTATGTAGAAGAACAATGGATCCAAAGACACGGCGATCACACAAGAGAGTACGAATACCTTGTTCCACTTCTGAACGAAGGAGCCTTGTGGGTCGAGGATCTTCTTTCTCGATCCTTCTTCTTCAAGCTTAGACAAGGAGAAAGATCTTAGGGAGAATGTCTTTATTCTTTCCGAGCTAGATTCTAGGCCTCGACGGAGTTTGTCTGAAACTGAAGATACGGCTGATATCAGTTTTCTCGAGGGGGAGGCTTGTTTTTCGAAGCTTTTCTCAGATGTCCAATCTTTAAACCTGAATGAGAGGAAGTGTTATAGCCTAAATTTGATCGAAAGGTTCGATTTTTACATTGCGAAACGATGTTTGTGAACTAACTGACTAACCTTACGAGCTTCTCTTTGGGGAAGTTCATAACTGCTTCAGTGCTCTGTAATACAAATTGATGAGCTAACGAGGTTATGATCGAGCACTCGAAATTATGTATGAACAGTGAGGTAGCAGAAGAAGCAGAAATTCAACTAGGTGCCAAGAAAAAAACAATCAGGTTATTTATTTCACTGATAAATTTGAAGAAATTCTAACCCCAAACACTGTGCATCGTATTCGACGAGGAAGAAGAAGAAGCAACCAAGTTCATATATTTTTTTCAGACATCATAGATTCCAACTCATTGATAAAATCTCAAGTAATAACCGATCAATTTTGGCACAAAATAAACTACAGCGAAAAACAATTCATTTCTTTTAGTGGCAGAAAGCAAATTGTCTTCAAAACACAGAAAGAGGAAACGTATGTACTACCAAAAGCAGAGCCAGCACTCACCATTTTTTACGACTCCTCCCAATTTTTCTGACAGCAAAAGCAGCCCAGCAAAAAAAAGAAAAAGGAAAACCAACGTTATTTACAAACGAAGTGCAACAGGCGAGCACTGAACTTTTCCACGAAGACCTGAACGAGACTTTGGGCACTCTAAATCAATGTATGTGAATGACCAAAAGAAAAACTCGAAGTTTCATAACAGGCTTCCTTTTGTTTTTGGCCTCTTTATGTTTGAATTTTCGTTCTTTTTTATCCTTTTTTATGGGTTTCTTTAATAATTAAGGAATGGAAATGATATGCAACTTGAAATTTAAAAATTACTGTATTTCTTGTGAATATGACGAACGATGAATAAAGAATTTATGAGTTTAATGGAAGAAAATGTGGCACTTGCCGAATAGTTGCTATGAGAAGTCTTTGATAGGGCCCACGTAGACCCGTGTTTATATCTCTGTCTTGGCGACCAATGAGAAAAACCCTTTTTTACCCTTGCTTCATGTTTATGAAAATATCCACCAAAGTTTCTATTTATTTTTTTTCATAGATGAGGGTACATGATAAACCGTCAATTGGTTTGTTTCAGACCAATGAAATTTCTTCTACATCTATTAAAAAGAATCTTTTATTAAGCTACATACCTTCCACACATCATGATAATTACCAAATTCTATTTTAGTATATTACTTATTTAAACTATTTAATAATAATTAATATTTTTATTGCATACACATAGGGTGCGCTTATTATTAATTTACTTCAAGAGATCAACTATGTCAACCATGTAACAAGATATGTCATGTTTGACTGGTCACTTGAGCTATTTGATAACACGAAATTCATCCGTAAGTGTAAATTTAGATTAGCATTTAACAATATAATTTTTTAGAAATTTTTAAAATAGTGCAGTTTAGATGGAAACACTAATATATTTTTGCACATAATTATTAGACAGGTCACTGATTTAATTCATTCAATTCTTGATTCATTCAATTCCCGAGTAGCCATAAGATGTATATATTTTTTCCGTTGTTTATATTTTACCTCACTTATATTTTCAAGATGTCACTGTTAGGATCGGTTTACGCGTTTAGAGAGGGGGAGGTGAATAAACGCTTGACGCTTTTTGGTAGATAACCAGTTAGGGCTAGTACTTGATATTTTTATAAGTGTGTTATGTGCGGAAGCAAGTCAGTCGGTTTTGAACCAAGACTGATCTTAAGTGTAATGTGTTCGCTTGTGTGTGTAAGGAAAGCACCAGTTTGTTTCTGGAAGTTCGGAGTTGAATCTCCTACGTCTACCCTTCTTCCTCGCAAGGAAGGTTCACTAGACTTCAGTTATACACTCACTGCACAACCTACCCGGCTGCCCTCAGCTTAATCTAGTGAATCCCTAGGCAATCGTATAAAACAATCCACATACTTCAACAGCTTTTTACAGTCCATCGGAAAAACAATAACTCACTTAACCAAACCGATTTTTGTACAGTGAGGACAACACTTTCTAATTTCTTTCTTTGCTTTGTAGAGATATGAATCTTGTCTTTGATTTCTCGTGGTCAAGTGTCATGCCATGCTCAGTGCCTCTTCTCTGATATATATACTCGTTCTTGATGAAGAAGGCCGTTGTGAGATGGCTTCATGTACTGGACTGTGCATTAAATGCACTTTACCCAAAATGGGTACTGTTCGGTCTTGGCTGCAGTTTGCACTGTGCTTATTGCTTTTTCCACTTTAAGCTTAGCTTGTCTTCTTCAACTTGGTTCCTCCTGGCAGCCTTTCATTAAATGCTTCAGCGAGGTCTTCGTCATCCCGCCTTAAGTAATTTCGAATTTTCGTACACGTAGCAGGTCCGGTATCTGAACTCCGGTCTTGGCAGCTTATATTCAGTTCTTGACATCTTTGTGAGTTGCTGACTGATATCCGGTCTTCTGGCGCATTTGTGACCTGCTGACTGAAGTCCGATTTCTGGCGCATTTGTGACCTTCTGACTGGTACCCGGTCTTGAGTCTTCGCCGGTGTACTCAGTCAAGTTTGGACAATCACCAAAACTGTTTAATCTGAATTCTTTGATTCACGATTTCTAACAATTTCCCCCTTTTTGGTGATTGTCAAAACTCAACAAAGCAGAAAGGTATTTATTATATCAAGGAATTTGATACATAAACTACCAATCTATTACAACCGTTGTTAGCCTATCTATTATTTAAACATGGAAAATTTCTTCGATCTTCCGGTTGTTGGCATATACCGGACTGTTTGATACGGCCGGTTTCCGCCTTGTCAGCACTGCATGTCATCTTTAGGCTTTAGCAGTGCCGTCCTGCTTCGTTAGTACTGCCATCTGCCATTTCTCTTTGACTGGCGACTTGCAGTCCGCAGTACTCACCCTAACCTCGTACTGCCCTGCCATCTGCCCTTTTTGCCTTGACTCCAGGCATCCGCAGTACTCTTCCTCTTCCTCTTACAGCTTTTTACAACCGGTATTGGCTTGACTATGCCAGTTCTTCGATCTTCCGGTTGTTGGCATCCCCGGTCCGTCTGGTACGTCCGGTATGCCTGCTGCTTCGTTAGTGCTGCCCTTTCGCCTCAACTAGCAGCACTAATCTTCCCCCTTTTTGACAATCACTTGTCCGGTATGAGGGAAGGTAGTCATTGTGCAAGAGAGCCATCATTACCGTTGTTCTCTCCTTCTGCAGCACAATGAGACCAGTAGCTCTGCGACTGCACTGGCGACTCTTAACAGAGGATCGCTCAGCCTCGACGAAACGCTTAAAGGTCTGAAGAAGTCTTCTTCTGAGCCGTTCCGTCTTAGCAGCTCTCAGAACTCCGGTTGTCCCCTGAACCCGCGCCTGGAGTAGAGTTCCTTGGGGAAGCGGATGTTGCGTCGAGGTGAATGTCCGCTTTTTTGTACCTCTGAAAGCGCAACAAATCCAATAGGAGCCGGTATCCGGGTATACATCTGGCATGTCATTCAGTCTCGGGTAACCGGTTCCTATTCCAGTCCCGTTTCTTGGTGGGTTCTCGACCTTTCTTTCACCGAGAGACTGGTAGGAGCGGTAGCATCTCCCATGGCTTCTCAACCGCTCGGGTACCACGCCGTTTGTTGGTGGGTCGATGACCTCCAAGGGACTGGGTGGGCGCCATCTTCTCCTTTGGGTCCTTGTAGTGCCAGGATGGATCGCCCGGTCCATGGCATCTTCTTGTTGGCTAGTTCCATCTTTTGTGGCCCATGGGTTTGTCATTTTCTTCTGGCCTAGTCCACAAAGATGGCTCCAAGAGCTAGCCTTCTGTGCCGTCGGACTTGTTTTAGAAGCCCTGCTAGTCCAAAGTAGCGTCTTTGCATTTTTGTTGGACCGCCAAGAGGTCTTTGAATACCCTAATGAGTCGGTCTGCATCCAGTACGGTGTCGATACCGCCTTGAAGTGGTTGAATAAGAATACCGGATTTGGACTTGTTATGCTTTTTCTGGTTGTGAGGCTTATTCTGACTAAGGGTGGTGGATGTTTTGGAGATTTAGTCATTTTTCACTTAGTCGGTTGTGAGTTTATGGATTTGAAGGAGGGAGCGAGGTCCTTAAATACTGAAAGAGTTTCTGTCGCATGTGTCACGTGTATACGGTAGTCCAGCTTATCCTTATCTCCTCTTCAGTGCGTCGAAACTTTATGTCTTGTCCGATGGCAGAGATTCATTGTTGACAAGACTATTCACGCACTCATATAACCTGCAAGCTCAAAGACAGCTGTACCAAGACATATAATATGTGCATCGATGGAGCGCAATAATCGATAAAGTTTGATTTTTATCCGGCCAGGGAGGGTTTTGTGTGTATCCACTGGTTAAAGGATAGTTCTGGTTTCAGAAGGAACCCAGTATCAGACTTGTATAGCTCTGTTTAAAAACAATATGAAACTCATATGTTTACATCTCTCAGTGTATACTGACTAGTGTCGGTTTAGAATGAAACCGACTGGAATAAGTGTATAGGCCGGAATTATGAAGAAGTGACCGTTTTAAATAAGACTGGCTTTGCACTCAAATCATTTATATGCACCAAGTGTTTTGTGATGTCTAGACAACTTGTTATATCAATGAATATGATATAACTTTGTTCCCCCTAACTTCATGCTAGGACTCTTAAGATAAATCCATATGTCCTATAAGCACTTAGAGAGAGAGTAGGCTTAGCTTTGAGAAGCGGTTCAGTGTAGATATCTTTCGCTTGCCAGTTTGTCGATCTTTCATACAGTCTATCCTTCTTGATCGCACAGCTTCTGGTCATTTTTGAGTGACGTACCGGTCTTATGACTTTGATTCATTCAATCCATCTCCCCAAATCAGTGTTGGGGGTTCACCAGGTTCGTCCCTGGAGAGAGGCAGCTTCGGCCCAAGTGATGCAGCTCTTCGAAAAACCGAATCAACTCTATATATCGGTATAGGATTTGGCGACTGGTCATGCTTGGATGAGAGCAGTTTACTCGTCAAGTTCACCCCGTCATCGTGTGTCGTCCAAATGTATTGACTTCTTAAGAATAGCTTCTTCCGAGATGTTCAGATCAGATCTGTAGGATTTTGCCAGAGCTTAAGCTTGTAGATAATCCCATGGAATAGGATATGCTCTCCAGTCACCATATACAAATCCTGACCTTCCAAGCATCTGCTTGCTGATCCATGTTTGTCAGTTCTTCGGTTGAATTGGCTTTCTTAATGCTCTCCTCCTTTGATGAATACCGACTCTACTCGTTATGAGGACAGAGGCTCCTTGCCAAACTGATTTGGTGTGAATTGTTGTGATCAGTTAGGCTTGCCTGATTTTGAGAGCTGGTCGCTTATGAGACGTTGATGTGCACTGGTGCCCTGATCTATTTTGCAACCGGTGTTGTGTTACAACTGTATCATCCTGGGATTCTGACTGGCACCTTTCTCAGAGGCCGAGGCTGCATATAGTATACGGTTTCCTGGTTGTTAGATGGAATGTGTCCATATTCCTTTCGATGCTTGACTGCATTTGCTACGCCTTCTTTAACTCCAATTCTTGGTAACTCCATCGGTGTTGGTGTTTGAACTGGATGATTAATTCTTGCGACTAGTGCGAAGGTCTTCTCAGTTGATTCCTTCCTAACTTCTAAGTCCTAGAGTGGTTAATTTCACCTTATCTTTAATCACTGATTATGTCCCAGTCTCTGTTTGGCCCGGTATTGAAATAGGTTTTCAAGCTTGGCTCTGTTCAAACTAGTTTAGTTCTCGTGTGTCTTTCATCCAGTTAACCTCAAATGCCATGGTCTTTGAAGGTCATGGTTGAGATAGGGCAAGAACAGATATAGCATCTTATCCTTATTTTGCACTGAGATCTCTAGTGGACTTCCTAAGATGGTTGGGCTCAGTTTAGTTTCTTTTAATGAATTCCCCCTCAGACTGTTGCTCCAACTGAAGCTTCTTTGAACACTCATTTGGATATTTAGTTTGTTCCTAGACTGGTTGCTTTCACACTTAAGTCCCTTAAAACAGGAGAACCTTCTTCAGTGTTGCATATATTTCGCCTTTTGAAGATAACTCTGTCTTCATAGAATGCCTTGCATGGTTCTATTCTGAAGCGTTCCCTCTTAGTTGACTTCTCTGGTGTGGGCTGCCATGTGATACATTATACCGGTTTCCTCCGAGATAAATAGCGTGCTTTTGAAACCGGTTGATCCCTCTACAGCTCGATCCTCCCAGTATGAAGCTTCTTCACTAGTTTCTTGACTGACTGATGTTACTTGGAAGTTGATTATCGGTTTTGCTTCTGTCAGTCGTCCTTTTTTCTCTCTTAGCTGTACCATTTCCTAAACTGGTCTGCCAGTAGATGACTCACGGCGTGTGCCATGGTCCTCAAAGTATGTCATTAGTGCTAAGTTAGAAAGATCAGTCTATATCTAGTTTCCCTTCATGTATAAGTAACTAACCTCATTGGTCTTATAAGCACTTTATACAAATTTAGATTGTCGTTCTTGTTGGTTCTTCATTCAGTTAGTGTAGTTAAGCCTCAGTGTTAGTGAGATAGTCTAATTATCCTTATATCTTTACCTTGGTACCTATTTCAAAAGGTAAAGATTAGCTTGGCACACGGTTTGATCTCAGTGAGAGTCCTTCTCTCCCTGGGCATGTGCCGACAACATCTGCTGTCTAGTAATCAACAGAACTGGTTGAGTTCCTGCAAGTACTCCTGCAAGAACAGACAAAATCCTCGGTACCCATGTTATTTTGGGTTCGGTTAGAGATCAGAACCTTAGGTATCCATACTTGGATTATCCTTACGTGTGTACCAGTTACAGGGTCAACAAGATATCTATATTTATTGTTCCTGTTTTGAGATCAGTATTTAGGTCTTCTGTAGCCTTGGGTTTCCGATTTTGGATTGTGAGCGTTCACCCTCGATTGTTGAGGTCTTCTTCTTCGTGGGTCGTTGTTCACACAGGTATTCCCCCTTGATTGTTGAGGTCTTCCCTTTCGTGGATCGTTGTTTGCACTGGTGTTCCCCCTTGGTTGTTGAGGTCTTCCCTTCTGTGGCTGGTCATGCATACCGGTACTTTTCCTTGGTTGAGATTTTCCTTTTTGCGAAACCTTATTCACATTATTCCCCCTCACTGTCTGAGATACTGTACTTTTGTGATGAATCGATGGAGTTAAGCAATATTCCACTCCGGTTTCTTTAGACCTGTTCATAGGAGAAATGGAAACTGGGTTATAGTTTATAGGGCGAACAAAATTGATTACCCGTGAGGTAGTCGGTTGAGAGGACGTCGTCGCCTCATTGTCGTTTGCTTGTTCGTTGTACCCAAGTCCGGTCCGGACGTCAGCATCCCTTAAGGATCCCTGAAGACATCGGAATGCCTCGATTGACTTAGTCCATGATTAGATCAATGCAGACAATCTTTGGTTTTCTGAGGCGTTCTTTTCAGCTGCCTCCCTTAGTTTGAAGTTTTCATCTTCTAGTTGACTAATTCTTTCAAAGAAAGGTCCGATATTTTCTTGTGCTGGTGCCTTTCCCTTCTCTGCAGCTTTCAGCTTTTCGTTTAGTTTCTAGTATTCATCGGCCATGTTCTGAAGAGCATCCAAAACTTCTTCATAGGTAAACTTGTCTGCTGGATCTAATTGATCTCCCACAAGGCAGATACTCTCTTCCTCCTTTTCATACTTGTTTGCTTCATCTTCAGAGCTAGATTCTTCAGAGTCTATATCATCCCATTTGTTGGTTTTTCTTTAGTCACGAGAGCTTGTGTTCTCCTTCTACTTTTTGGCCGGTGTGCTTCCTTTCTGGGGCGTCATTGATTTTGTGTCCGGTCCTGTCACATTTAAAGCAAGTGTTAGTATTTTCATTTTGTTTACCTTGCTTATCCTGTGTTATTTTGGAGATATCTCCTCCCTCCGATGCTTTTACTGGATGGTCTCTGAGCTCATCAAGTTCTTGGTTTTCGCCAAGTTGACATAACTTGGTCCACATTTCTTTTGCAGTCTTGCTTGTCATGACTTGTCTGAATACTTCCATATCCAAGGTTTTATACATGATGTTTCTTGTAATATTTTGTCGAGGTTTGCTTTTCGTCTTTATTGCATCGATAGCTCGTGTCTTTCCTTGGGAACTTCTCGCGGTTCACTAGGATGCGCAGCGTATCGTTCGTTTGTCTTGCTGAATACGAAAGGACCAGTTTCTAACACATCAACCATCTCGTCATCTTGTGCGTAGAGATAGGTCGTTAATCTTATCTTCCATTCAAGGAAGTTTTCCCTGCTGAACATAATAAGTTGATCTGATAGCATCATGGTTAGTACAGAAAATATCAAATAACCCTCTCTGATACCACTTGTTAGGATCGGTTTACGCGTTTAGAGGGGGGGGGGGGGGTAAACGCTTGACGCTTTTTGGTAGTTAACCGATTAGGGCTAATACCGGTACTTGATATTTTTATAAGTGTGTTATGTGCGGAAAAAGTCAATCGGTTTTGAACCAAGACTAATGTTAAGTGTAATGTGTTCGCTTGCGTGTGTAAGGAAAGCACCAGTTTGTTTCTGGAAGTTCGGAGTTGAATCTCCTACGTCTCCCCTTCTTCCTCGCAAGGAAGGTTCATTAGACTTCAGTTATACACTCACTATACAACCTACCCAGCTGCCATCAGCTTAATTTAGTGAATCCCTAGGCAGTCGTATAAAACAATCCACCTACTTCAACAACTTTTTACAGTCCGTCGGAAACAATAACTATCTTACTTAACCAAACCGATTTTCGTACAGTGAGGACAACACTTTCTAATTTCTTTCTTTGCTTTGTAGAGATATGAATCTTGTCTTTGATTTCTCGTGGTCAAGTGTCATGCCATGCTCAGTGCCTCTTCTCTGATATATATACTCGTTCTTTGATGAAGAAGGCCGTTGTGAGATGGCTCCATGTACTGGACTGTGCATTAAATGCACTTTACCCAAAATGGGTACTGTTCGGTCTTGGCTGCAGTTTGCACTGTGCTTATTGCTTTTTCCACTTTAAGCTTAGCTTGTCTTCTTCAACTTGGTTCCTCCTGGCAGCCTTTCACTAAATGCTTCAGCAGAGGTCTTCGTCATCCCGCCTTAAGTAATTTCGAATTTTCATACACGTAGCAGGTCCGGTATCTGAACTCCGATCTTGGCAGCTTATATTCAGTTCTTGACATCTTTGTGAGCTGCTGACTGATATCCGGTCTTCTGGCGCATCTGTGACCTGCTGACTGAAGTCCGGTTTCTGGCGCATTTGTGACCTGCTGACTGGTACCCGGTCTTGAGTCTTCGTTTACCCGGTGTACTCAGTCAAGTTTGGACAATCACCGAAACTGTTTAATCTGAATAATTTGATTCACGATTTCTAATAGTCACTATTTTGAATCCATTAACTTATTTATAACTTTGATTGTCAAATTTACAACATTCGAGCTTCAAGCTCAATTCGTCAAAGAAGTAGCTTACGGCCCCAACGCGAGCCTAATTATTTATCATCTATTCTGACATAAATAATTCATCGAGCTTGAGCCGAGCATTATATGTTAACGCGCATCACCTCATCAATTCCAATTTAATTTGGTATGTAAATGAAAGTACTATTTTATGTTGGTTTTGTATGGTATAGATCGGGGAGTAGATTCAGACAAAATACGAAGAGAGATTCGAAGATTGTGCAAGCACAATTTCCTTAAAACAGATTCGCCCCCTCACGTTTGTGCTTTGATGTTTTACGATCGTCTATTTCCAGGATACTTCGAATTACTTGGCGTTTGTTTAGCACATAACAACACCAACGACGAACTGGAACTAGGTAAAACAAGAATTTCTTTTCGAAGGCTTGTGAGTTTTCGTATCTCTCTCCTCCATTGAGAATCATCACCCTATATTAATAGGAATCAAATAATTTAATGGCCATCTCACTGGACATTTATGGCTTTAAATCAAATAATTTAATGGCTATAAAGTCTCTTTATTATTGGACATTTATGGCTTTAAATCAAAATTTAATGGTCATAATGTCTCATTACTGGACATTTATGGCTTAAATCAAATGATTTAATGGCAATTTCAAATGACTGTCCGTTGGACTTCTAGGTATCTTAACGATCGCTTCCGGTCAGCCTAGCTAACCGGTCACACATAGCGATCAGTTCAGTCTGGTCTTAGTCAGTATAGTCTAGTTTCACAAGCCATGTTAAATACCGGGAAATAAAATTTAAAACCAGGGCAAAACGGGGGTTGATCAGGCCCGTTAGTTTTCGGTCCGACATTCATGTCAAACCAACTTGTTTTCCAATGTGGGACAACACCCACTTTTAATTTCCGTCAAAACAATTCACATTCACAAGCCCAAATAAAGCACATGCTTTATCCAACATTTTATCATTTACCTTTTAATTTAAATCAAATTACTTGTTAAGACCATCTCCAACCGAAAAACCTATTCTCAAACCCAAAATACAGTAAATGTCACATCAAACAGTAATTCTTCTCCAACCATTAAACTCATTTTCAAACTCAAAAGAATATTCTTACCACACCAAATTTTACAACTTTTCAATATTACCCATAGATTTTACAACTTTACAAACTAGACAACAACTACGCCAAAAAAATTAAACAATGATATTATTTTATAATATTATAGTGGATTTAGGGTTTGTTTGAGCATTGCCGATATATACATATAATTGTTTATCCATGAATAGTGAAATGATTGTTTATTACGGTACTTGTGTGTAATTAAAGAGTGCATGTTCATTCTCTTGTTACCTCAAGGCACAGCAAATAAATAGTTGAATTACTGTTGACTTAAATAAATATATTATTAATAGTACAAGTTAATTTATAACTTTATAGGGGTTACTTTGAAAGACTTTAAAACTTAATAGTATATGAACTGTGCGGACTCATATTTGAGTATAGAGGTGAGAGAAAATGTGTTAAACTCATTTTTGGTAAGGTTTTAAGTATCCATTGGAGCACTTTTCTTATTTTGGGTTGTAAATTAAGCATTGGTTGGAGATGCTCTAACCCTTTAGTTTTTTACTTTATTTAGTTTGGATAAGTGTCATTGTACCCTTCAATTTTTTATTTATCGAAACAGTACCCTTTAATTTTTTTTTTCAAATCTCAGACAATTATAATTTCACACTTTAAATACTAAAAATATACAATTAAATCATGATATCAAATATTATTGTATATTTTATGTAGACACACACGAATTGAGGATGCATAAGATTCTGGTAAGTTTTAAGTTTCAGCCCTTTTAGTTACCCGAGCTGGGAGTTTCAAACTGTCCTTGACGTCAAGATATAAAATGCAATAATTAATTTAATTTTTTTTTAACGGAATTGAGTTATTTAATCACTTGGTAGGTTAGAGCAAACACACAGAAATTCTATCTTGAATAGAAGAAGATTGGGGTATTTGGTTAGGCTTCTAATATTTGTCGCTTTGCTCTACCCACAATAATTTAACATTAATTAACTAAAAATCATATCATTGATTGGTCGCAGCAGGTTATGATATGACGGCATTTAAAAATAAATCTCCTATCATTTATATATCATATATAATAGATGAGTGCGTAAGATCAGAACCTACGTGTGTTGACTAATGTTACATGGTGTAATTAACTAATTGAAAAACGCTAAGACAGTAACAAATGCATTTCAAGCTAGCCTTTGGCTTTTTTAGATAATACAAAATGACGTATCTTTCTTTTGTTTATCCTGTGGTTATATAGATGATACGAGTTTACTACTACTAATCCACGTGAATACATGAATTGCAATTTTCGTAGTAATAGAGATGTAGATAAATGTATTGTGTGAAGTAAGGTCTCGTGATATGGATGATAAAGGACACCTAAGTCAACGTTGACTTGATCAAACGCCCATTGGGTGCACAAAATAGTCAAAGGTCAAATTTGTACCATATAAAGTTCTTTTTTTTTTTAGTAAAAATTTCCATTAATCAAGAAATAAGATCACAAGACAATAAGCTAGTCATTTCCTCAGTCGGAGGGGAACGACCGAGTCCGTTACCACCAAGGCGTTTAGCTAAGTAATTGGCAACCGCATTACAATTTCTTCTAACAAAAGAAAATGAAACAATATCTAATTCACATGCAAGAGTTTGGCAGTCTCGTAATATACACCCGATCGTTGAAGACTCTGAGTTCCTTCTTCGCAAGCTATCGATAATGGACTTACAGTCCCCTTCGACAACAACACGACGCCAACCTTCAGTCAATGCAATACGAAGAGATTCACTGGCCCCCATAGCCTCCGTGACTCGGGGTCCGTGATGCCACGAAAGGATCTAACCCACCAACCTCGGCATGCTCCGCTCGCATCACGTGCCACAACTCCTAATGTTGAGCCATTCCTATCCTTATGAATAGCACCGTCAAAGTTGAGCTTTATTTCACTACCACTAGGGCAAACCCATGCGTCCTGATGGTTGGAGGGAATACGACTGAGCTGATTCGAGCAACGAATGGAAAGCAAGTCAAGACCATGCATGATCACTTCAGGGTTGGTCTCCAACCCCTCCAGGGCCCACTTACTACGAGCCTTCCATATAAAGTTCTTTTAATAATAATAAAAATCATGTTAAAGTTATGGGGTGGAAACGTGATGTCGATTATCTTATGGCCACGGATCTTTATTGTCAAAATAAGTATTGAAATTGTTTGCAAGAATCATGACATTTGATTAGATGTGATAATCTTACATATATATATATATATATATACATATATATATATATTCATTAGTTTAGATCAGTGTTTTAAGTTGCTACATATACCGCATTTCGTAGTGCGGCATAGCACATTAATGAAGGAAACGCGTTAAGCGCAAAAAAATAGCATTTTATTCTCGGTAGCGCGTGTATTTTGAGTAATAGCGTAGTGCGCCAAATTGGCATATTATGTGTCACAATAATTTTTTTTTACGATATAGGCAATTCCCACATTTAATCGTCTATAGGCTTAAGCCACACTCTGAGGGTGTAGTAGTGCGAAAGGGCAAGTGAACATGTTCCAAAATCACTCATTACGATAGTCATAGAATTGTTTTTGGGAGACAGTGATAATTTTCATTCATAGCCCAACATGAAATTTACAACTATCTATCTCTCAATGTATAGGCCGTAGTGTCAATATCTTTAAGAAATGAAAACATAGCGCTATCGAATGTATGACTATGGAAATTGAACGCATGATCGGAGGGTCATATTTACACCCCTAGACCATTTAGGTCAAGCCATGAGGACTGTCACCTTACATATTTATGTTTTATTGATATATGTTTACATATGGTATAGATGGTATTATTGAATATATGCGTATATATGGTAAGATCACATGTGTATATTTTTCTGTCTTTAGGCCGTGTAATTAGGGAATAGATAGAGTAATTAGTGCGTAGGCTTTCGAGCTTTTGTCTATATATAATGTAAACGTGTACTCCATCACTGAAGACGGAATACAAGAATTCTTTCTTCATATCTTTCGGCATACACTTTGTCGTCGAACGACAACCCGGGTAACTTGATTACTCACGTGCAATTGAATCAGACGATTACGAAGAATGGTCGCGGGCGATGCGCACCGCTTTACGGGCAAAAAAGAAGCTAGGTTTCATCGACGGCGTAGAGACACAACTGGCCGATGAGACGCAAGATGAAGAATGGTGGACCGTTAACTCCATGTTTTATAGTGTATATTCAACACGATCGAACCGTCGCCACGTAAGACGGTGACACATATGGAGGTGGCGAAGGATTTGTGGGACGATCTTCGAGAGAGATTTGTCGTGGCCGACGGGACGCGAGTGCAACAGATCAAGGCGGAGATAGCCAGCTTGAGACAACAAGGAGCGACGGTGGTCACATACTACGGAAGGCTGAAGCAATTGTGGGACGAATTGGACAATTACGATTAGCCCCCTACGTGCATTTGTGAAGGTTGTAAGTGCAATTTATCTGTTCGAATTAACAAAAAGCGCGAGGAGGAAAAGCTTCATCAATTTTTGATGGGACTTGATGAGGTTAATTCCGGAACTGTTAGGTCGGATATATTGAGTTCCGAACCGCTACCAACGGTGAGCATGGCTTACTCAAAAATTTGCCAAGAAGAACGTATTCGCAGACTGACGAAGGCGGCGACGGGTAAGCACAACTTATGGAATTTGGTGTTCGAGGTGTGCAAGTGGTGGACGCAAGGCAGAGGCGAGGGATCGATCCATGGTCTGTTCTCATTGAAACAAGGCAGGACATGCGGTTGGAGACTGTTTTCAACTGGTTGGATACCCGAAGTGGTGGGAAGAGAAATATGGACCAACGTCAACTCGTGGAAGTAAAGACAAGGGGCGTGGAAATATCGCCTCGAATCTAAACAGAGGAGGGTCATCGGCTAGGGCCCACTCTGTTCAGACGGTGCATCGTGGCGACAATTATGCCACGATGGCCACAGCCGACACATGCGTACAAAGTTGGCAAACGACGGATATGCATCGAGCGTGACAACATCAGAGGGTCGGTCAGCAACATCAAATGCCGAACGTCAAGCAATGGAACGCGTTTATGAGTTTGCTAAACTCATATAAACCGGGTACCACTGATAAACTAATTGGTAAGAACTTGTTAGAGTGAATAATTGATTCAGGGGCGTCACGTCATATGATGGGAATTTCGCAATGCCTGATGCATCTATGTGACGTTGTTGTTTGTGTTGTGGGCTTACCGGATGTTGGCCAAGTAATGGCGACGCATGAAGGGATGGTGATCTTGGGAAGAATTTAAAGTCTGACAATGTGTTGCATGTTCGTGCTTGAATTGCAACTTACTCCCGGTGTTATAATGGTCGCGTCGTAAATGTCCAAAAATAAAATTTATAACCTTACTAATACGAGTATAGCGAAAGTAGAATCGCTCCACACGGAAGATGGTTGATTTATTTCTATATCAAAATTCATTCGATTAATAATAATAATAATAATAATAATAATAATAATAGTAATAATAATAATAATAATAATAATAAGCGGGTTTTGTTGTTTATGGTTCAAATAGAAACGAAATTAAACTAAGAATAGACGACGGAAAAAATAAATACTAACGAATATAAATAATAATTGAAGTAATGTTCTCCACCTTGATTTATATAATCGATTATCGATTCGTAAATAACGTGCCCAACAAGAAAATCCTTGATTATGTTTCTTTTTGTACGGTCCTTATTACAGCAACTCCCATCTACACTTTTTTCTCTCTTACGATAAGTGTCCAGCGACTCAACAAAAGTAGATTTTCTTCGCTACCAATGTTGTTGCTCGGTGTTGCCTCGTCTCTCTGTGTCGTGCTCCCTCAATCTGGATCTACGTTGTACCTTCGATTGCTGCCCTTCGTTGCTCCGATCTGCCGCGCGTTGTTGGTCCTCGATTTGGCGCGAAAAATAGGTTCTATCGGCTCTGGAATAAACTCTCAGCTGCTGTCCTTTCACTCAGGAATTCATCTCGTTCTGCCCAAGTTCCGCAGCCCTCTCTGTTCTGTCGTCGTTTGGTCTGGTTCGATTAGGGACAAGTCTGCGAAGTTTGTGGGGTGATCGATGATGGTGCGAGCGCGATTGAGAGGTGGTTTAGCAACTCTACGTTTCCGCTCTTTTGGATATTTGGGAGATAACTCAAATGGAGCAGCTCTGTCCCCTTTTGATGAACGTAGTAATTCTTCTCACGGGTGTTCTTCAGCGACAAACTCAAACATCGAGCAGCCATAATACACAAAGCAGCCAAAAGATAGATATGGACGTATATCTTGTTTTCTTTTCTTCTTTCTGTCAATCGCATGTGTGCCTTTTCTTCAATTGATTGTGGGCGGCTTGTCTGTTTATGAATAGTCTTCAAAACCTTTTTTCAATCGCATGTGTATTTGTTGTCCTTGTCTCTGATCCACTATTCGTTTAATTATTTTGCACATGGTCTGAGTCTTTTCGTCATCTGATCAAATTCTTCTAAACTTTGGTTTATTTTGCTTCGATATCCTATCAAATGTGAAATAGAAAAATACTCATGATATCACGATGAATTTGAAGAAGTAACGATAGATAACTCATGTTCATGGGGTATATAATAGCATAAAATGGTAGTTTCTCAGTTTCTCAGCAACTATCACACAACTGATTGATGAATTGAATTGTGAAATTACGTTTACGAAATTGTATTGTGTTGTGCAGGACCCCGTATGAAGACAGTGATTGGCATGGATGAGAGACGACAAGGGCTATACTGTCTCACACCAGTGGCAGATGTGAAGGCGCATGTTGCAAGACTCTCGACTTCCTATGATTTGTGGCACAAGCGATTGGGCCATCCGTCGTCAAAAATTGTTGGTAGTTTGCCGCATGTTGGGGTGAGTAGTTCTAATGAGTCGAATAAAGTGCGTGATGTGTGTAAAAGGGCAAAGAAGAGTAGAGGTATTTTCCCTTGAGTAATAATAAAGCATGCTCGAGTTTTGACTTGATTCATTGTGACTTGTGGGGACCCTATAAAGTCAAGTCTTCTTGTGGTTCTTCCTATTTTCTAACCATCGTTGATGATTTTTCAAGAGCAGTTTGGATGTATTTGTTGGTGGATAAATATGAAGTTGGCGAACCGCTCCAAAGAGTTTTTGCGATGGTTAAAAGACAACATAACAATGAGATCAAGATTGTTCGTAGCGATAATGTGACCGAATTTACGTGCCTAAGTGATTACTTTGCTCCGAATGGAGTAATACGCCAAACATCTTGTGTTGGAACCCCACAGAAAAATGGACGTGTCGAGAGGAAACATAGGCATATTCTAAATGTTGCGAGAGCCTTGCGATTTCAGGCGCATTAACCTATTGAATTTTGGGGATAATGCGTCCTGACTGCAAGTTATTTGATCAACCGAACACCAAGTAGAATTTTGAAGGGCAAGACACCGTACGAGTGCTTGTTTGGAAAACTTTCTGATTATGCACATTTGCGGGTGTTTGGTTGTCTCTGTTATGCTAAGTCATTGAATAGAGATCGAGATAAGTTTGCCAGTCGAAGTCGGCGATGTGTGTTCGTGGGATATCCATTTGGAAAGAAAGGTTGGTGGTTATATAATCTTGAGGCATTGGAGTTCTTTGTGTCTCGAGATGTGATATTTTCTGAGGGTGAGTTCCCTTTTGCAAATCCTCACAGTGATATGGCTCATGATTTAGAGGTTCACCCGGTGTTCACTCTGAACTCGACAGTGTGGTGGACGAGGTTGTTGAGCATGGAAAGGGTGAAAATGACGTAGATGAGAATACTTTACCTGGAGATGGTACAACGACTGTGGAACTCAGGGGGGTGAGAGTGGCCGAGACGTGGGGTTGGTCAATGAGAGTGGTCAAGATGGGGGGTTGGTTGATGAACCTGAATTATTGGGACGTGGTCATAGGCAGAAACAACGATCCCAGAGATTGACCTATTATGTTAGTTATTCTTCTCGGTGTGATAGCCCTTGTCTAGTATCTCCCCATCCAGTCGCGTCTTTAGGTACGCCCTATCCTCTAACACATTAAATTTCTTGTGACAATTTTCTGTTCGTCATCGAGCCTTTTTAGCAGCAGTGATAGGAGGTTCTGAGTCGCGATATTATGCTGAAGCAGTGAGAGACCCTCGGTGGAGACAAGCCATGGCTTCAGAGATTTCAGCCTTGGAACAGAGTGGAACTTGGACGCTTGATGTGTTGCCTTCTGACAAGAAAGCGATTGGAAGTAAATGGGTGTATAAGATTAAATATAATTTTAACGGCACGGTTGAACGATACAAGGCTCTCCTGGTGATACTTGGCAATAATGAGTTGAATGTATTGATAATCAGGAGACATTTGCTCTCGTGGCCAAAATGATGACGGTGAGAGTCTTCCTATTTGTGGCTGCAACCAAGGGATGGGAGTTACATCAGATGGACATTCACAATGCATTTCTGCATGGTGATTTAAGTGAGGAAGTCTACATGGGCTTGCCTCCGGGTTTAAGTCATCTCAACCTGGTGTCATGTGTCGATTGCACAAATCTCTTTATGGTTTGCAGCAGGCTCCTCGCTGCTGGTTTGCTAAGCTGGTTGGCGCTTTGAAAGGGTACAGATTCTCACAGTCTAACCCTGATTATTCTTTATTTTCTTTGTGTCGGCCATGAGTGCAGTTGTATGTCTTGATTTATGTTGATGAACTTGTGATTGGTGGTGATAATGTTGTTGCGATATAATGGTTTATGGACTATTTGATTTCTTGTTTCCATATGAAGGACTTGGGGATATTGAAATATTTTCTAGGAGTTGAGGTTGCTCGTAAGCGGCAGGGAATATTTGTGTCAGCGTAAATATATTTTGGATATTGTTAGTGAACTAGGCTTGTTGGACGCAAAGCCGTCTCATTTCCCTGTTGAACAAAATCACCATTGGGATTTGGCTGATGATGCACTCATGGTGGATCCGGGTAAATATCGGCGATTGGTGGGACGTTTCATCTATTTGATGCTGACAGCCCTGAGTTGTCGTATGGGGTGCATGTCCTCGCTCAGTTCATGCATGCTCCTCGTGAAACTCATTGGTCCGCTGCTTTTGATACTTGAAGGGACATCCTGGACAAGGTGTATGGTTGCGCTGACTGTGACTTGACACTGCGATGATATTGTGATTCGGACTGGGCTAGTTGCCAATTGACTCGTTGTTCTCTCTCAGGCTACTTCATCGTGTTGAGAAATTCACCTATTGCTTGGAAGACGAAGAAACAACATACAGTCTCACGATCCTCGGCCAAAGCAGAGTACGATCTATGGCTATGACTACTTGTGAATTATTGTGGTTGAAAGGGTCGCTATTATTTCTTGGTGTGATCACTCTCGACCGATGCATCTTTATTGTGACAGTCAAGCTGCTCTGCATATCGCAACTAATCCCGTCTTTCATGAGCGTAGTAAACATATCGAGATTGGTTGTCATTTTGTTCGTGATGAAGTGCAGCGTGGCACTATTGCAACCCACTTTATACGAAGTAAAGATCATTTGGCGGATATATTTATGAAGGCCCTTGGTTTGGGTCAATTCGAGTATTTGTTACGCAAGTTGGGCGTTCGAGACCTTCACGCACCAACTTGAGGGGGTGGGTATTGATATATATTTATAGATGGTATAGATTGTATTATTGAATATGAAGTAAAATATGTGCCTAGGGGGGTTGAATTAGGCTACTAAAAACTTTTTGCTTCTTTCATAAAAAGTATCTTCAAAAAATGAGAGTGGCGGAATTAAAATGTTTGGATGGTTATTCCCTTAACTGTTGGTCGAGTGGATCCGTGTGAGTGGAAGTGAACAGAAAAGTAAAAGACACTGGATTTATAGAGATTATATCTCCAAGTGGGGTTTAGTCCTCTCCTTGAGGTTTGCTCCTCAAGAATTTGATCAATCCACTATGTTACCGTAGTTGGTTACCGAAGTTACCGATCGCCCATACACAACCAAGACCAAGATGAACACTAGTCCGCAGCTAGGGTGCCTAACGCCGAGTTTCGTTCCACTTCGTTCCCTGAGAATCCATATTCTCCGACTGGAAACAGCTCGCTCCCGAAGGTCAACTGGATCTCAAATCCTCCTTCACGAAAGGCACGCTTCACTCTTGTCTCCTTGTGAGGTCACACACGCTCAGATTGGGATGGTGATTTTTCTAGCTTAGGGTGCACTTAACTACGCAAATGAAAGCTCAAAGCACTAACAGAGAATACAATAATTCGCAAGTCAAAACACTCGTTCTAATATCTCTGTTCTTGCTGTTTCGTATGTGTGTTTGTTCGTTGTGTGCACTCGATGTAGAAGTGTCGACTTATATAAACCTGTTAGCATCCCACACTTCATATGGAATGCCAATCACAGTTTCCAGTTCAGCACATCAATTCCATCATAAATATCATGCCAAATTAAGCTCCAAGTATCACAACGGTCATATTCATTAATTTGCATGAAATCTTACTCGAAATACCTTTTCCATACCATGTCGGTAAATCTCATCCACATTAGCACGTTGGTACTTACGAAGATACCATAAATAGTTCCACTCAGCATCTTATCAAACATGTAGCACATTAATAACGAACTTTCCATTCAAATAAATTACCTAGTGTTTGATATCTGTGTATAGGCATACATGCCTTGTATGGCTATACACGCATATTACAAGGATTTTGGTTATAGGGCGTGTAAATGCCTACCCACCTGTAAGATGGTTATGGGGTGTGTATCACTAATCCATACACACCTAAAACATATTTATCAAACACAATTTATATCATTACACAAATAATTAATACACACATATCAAACATGTTAAAATGCAATATCAATAAAATCCTTGTATCGCCATACACAAATAACTTATACCCATGTATTCCATAAACATGAATATCAAACGAGCCATAAGATGCAATTCTCAATGATATGGGCATGATTTCTTCCTAAGAATAGACAGATTCTAGTGGATGACGTATTTTCCATGTATAGCACATATCCTTTCCACGTATAGCACAAATACAAGAACTTAAACAGCTAAGCAAGAATTGAACTGTATCCTTATCATATAATTCCTATTTTAGCATGTCTAAACGGATAAACATGTATGCAAATATATCCTTAACACATAATAACCATATTTAACGCATTCAAGGATATAGTCATGATCACCTTCCATATAACTAGGTTCCAGCAGAAATATATTTACCATGTATATCATAACGATCCTTACTCAAATTAATGCATGATCCTTACTTTAATTAACAGTATAACGAGGATTAATCACGTGCTATTTTCCACAGACAGTTTCAAGATCACATTCAGTCTTTCCATTTATGCATGCACTTTCCAAATATACGTTATAATGATATCGTGACAGCGGAATCAATGATCACAGTGGTATCACATAAGTCATGTTACAATGGAATCACAATGTCAGGATGCAATTCACTCAAATATAAGTACATGATACATACACATTTCCAATTGCTAAATTTGTAGTGCCTATCTCATCTTAAGTACATGGAATCATCAAAACTCTAATACAGTGCAAGACCAAAAAGGTCAACAGAATATATGTGTATATATGGTAAAGATCACATGTGTATATTTTCCTGTCTTTAGGCTGTCTAATTAGGGAATAGATAGAGTAATTAGTGCGTATGATTTCGAGCTTTTGTCTATATATGATGTAAACATGTACTCGATCACTTAAGACGGAATACAAGAATTCTTTCTCCATATCTTGTTATGTTTTTGAGTTGCTTGTGACAATTAACCTTTAAATATTCTTCATGATTGAAGATCATTTCAAATTGATTTTTTTGCTTGTACGATTATATATTATATGTTTTGATATTTACGAGTAACTTGCTCGAATAGCTCATGCAACACTATATTAATTACCGTAAGCAATATTTGAACTAAAACGCGACGTATTACACAATACATATTTTAAAAATTGCTTTTGATATATAGAAACTTTATATTTAATAATATGCAATATATGTGAAATAACGAATAAGTGCATTATACATGTGTGATTGTGAATCCTGAATTTAATTATGTCGGAAGCAATCTATTCAAAATGAACGAACGGCCAATAAAAGTATGGGCCGAAGAAACAATCCGTTGCGTTGGATAATAAGGAAGCATTGATGTTGTAAAGCCTACATTGATGATATCTTACAATTCAAAGTGGGTGTTTTCGGATTTAAAAGCTATTAATATTTATGTAAGTTTTTCTATAAAAATGTCTTTCAAAATGAGTTATTTATAACTTTCCTCTTGACATAACAATCATGTCTTTTTTTTTTTTGAGTTTTATTAATTTTCCATTATGCACATTATAAATAAGGTATGACTACTTTATTGTTATTTTCAATAAATATAATTGTGTATGCTTAACCTCTAATTTATATTTTTGTAATACAATTATTATACAGAAAAAATAATTACGACAACGTTATACAATTTAAAAATACTTAAATAAGTACAAAATTGACAAAGATTTCATATGATTTGTTTAATTATTGCAATAAGAAAAGTGTTGGAAAATTTGGCTTACCCATCGTATACGAGCTGAGGTTTTTAAAAATGATTTCGAATACGAGCTATTTGTCTTGTCATCTATTGTGGATTTTTGTTTATGACTGTAATTTAGAACGATAAAGACATCTCTATTCTCTACATACGTATGAATCATTTTTGAGATAAATAATTCAGTTTAAAGGCCTTATCATGTAGTTTTATTAAGGGAGTTACTATTCACCGCCCCTTTTTCCTAGTCACCGCCCCCTAAAGGGCTATAAAAAGACGTTTTTGCCCTTATGATATTTAAATTAATTTAAAAAGAAAAAACTAACTAAATATATAATTTCGGTACGAAATACTGAAAACAACATACACAAATAAATTCGAACGATCAATCGATACGAAAATGTTAAATCAATTTTTTTTATCCGTATCGATCGATCGTTCGAATTTATTTGAGTATGTAGTTTTCAGTATTTCGTACCGAAATTATATATTTAGTTAGTTTTTCTTTTTAAATTAATTTAAATCTCATAATGGCAAAAACATCTTTTTATAGCCCTTTAGGGGCGGTGACTAAGAAAAAGGGGGCGGTGAATAGCAATTCAGTTTTCTAAAATATATAAGCTTATATGACATGTTTGCCAAGTTAGGAAATAACGGATACAAGGAAAAAAAGTTTGAAATCATCTGTCCCACTTTTGGTGTCTCACACCATGTACGATAATACATTCTTTTTTTTAAAAAAAATTCTTATAGTTTGGAAGCTCAAGAAGAAAAGATTGATCAAGGTAACAATTGGATTCGAAGTGGGATCAACGATTTTCAGTCCTCTGCCTTTATTCATAATGAAAAATATAAGATTTTATCATTTTGATCATCATAAAATAAAGAATAAAAAGAATAATTCACTGACGTTTATATGTTTTTATCACATAAATCATATGAATGATATTATGATTTGCTTGATGAAATATGAAATTAAAAACTAATTAATAAATAAAAGAGAAAAGTTGTGAGCCACTAGATAAAAAATTAAATGGCTATGATTAAAATCCAGGAATTGAGAAACTAAAAGTGGGACATATGATTTCAAGCAGAAAAAAAGGTTAAGGCTTTTCAACTAACCATGGTTAATTTAAACTCTGCTAATTTACTATGATTAACATTAACTATGGTTAGCGCCTAACTGAAGTTTGTATTCTACCAATCCTCTAGTTTAGCAGGACATAAATTGAAATCCTTCCAAGGGAAGGGTTCATAGTTCAGATTTAATTTCGACTTCGTCCAACTTTTCATCCTTTCTCTTCGCTGAGATTGTTACAGACGCATCTCAATCTGGTGGGAGGAATTTAGAATCCATTCGGCGTTGTTCTGAATTTGGTTCGCTCAGGTTTTCTTTTCCTCTAATTCTTCTTCTTCTTTTTTTTTTTTGTAGTTAGTTTCGAGATTGTTGTTATGGCGCAGAATGTAGGGCTTCTATGCTGTTTATGTGTGCGAGTCTTACGATTCAGATTGTGGGTTTTGCAGTTTGTTGGATAATGATAGGTTAGATCCATGCCTAGCTGTATCTTTTTGCGTGCTAGGGGTTCGTTTCATATTTCAGAGGTTTAGCTATTGCAATTAAGTCTTGGTGACCCTCATCTGAGTTTTATTTGGAGAGCATTCTTAGATTGAGCTGTTACTTGATTATATTCATTGGGTTATAAACCTAATTAATCGAAACGGTTTATGTTTCCTTCTCTTGTTCGTTTTATATCCGTTATTTCGTTTCGCCGTAATACATCATCGTACACACGCCATTTTTTCCCCATTGAATCTTTGCTTTTTCCAGCGATTCTCATGCACGAGTAAGGGCATTGTCTGTAATACATTCAACATCTCGCCCGATATGGAGTGCAATAAAGATGAAGCGCTAAGAGCCAAACTGATCGCTGAGGAGAAGCTCACTAGATCAGATTTTCTCGGTGCAAAAAAGTTCGCCATGAAAGCGCAGACCTTATATCCCGATCTTGAGGGAATTTCCCAGATGCAGACAGCCCTCGACGTATACCTTTCTGCGGAGAATAAGGTTAACGGAGAGAGGGATTGGTACGCCGTTCTTGGTGTGAACCCTTCAGCCGACGACGAATCCATCAAAAAGCAGTATAGGAAATATGCACTATTATTGCACCCCGACAAGAATAAATCCATCGGCGCCGATGGCGCGTTCAAGCTTGTCTCAGAGGCATTTAGTTTCTTGTCTGATAAGCAAAAGCGATGGGCTTTTAACCAAAGAAGGGGCGCACAAGTATTTCAACAAAGAGGCGCGATGCACGCTGGTGGGTCGGGTCAAGGGGCGCCGGTTCAGTCGAGCGGTCCAATGTTTCATCAGAGGGCTCCGTTTCACATGGGTGGCTCGGGATTTCATCGGAGACCACCACCGCATATGGGCGGTTCGGGTCCTAATCAGAGAGCTCATGTACCTACCAGTGGCCCATCAGCGCCTATGCCGACGAATGGATCTGCGCCATTTCGGCCAAATGGAAGTTTCAATTTTGGCGGCAGAAATGCATCGGCGTCGAAAAGTCAGGGAGGTAGTAGTAAAAGGGCCGAACCTCCACAGAATCCTACTACTGCTCAGTCGTCTCACCAAGGGCCTGGCACATTTTGGACAGTTTGTCAACGGTGTAAGATTCATTACGAGTATCTTAAGGAGTATTTAGACAGAACTCTCCTATGTCAGAGCTGTAAGCAGCCCTTTGCTGCTAAAGAGATGCCCCCTCCATCCAACGCTAAATTGCCAAACGCTTCTCCAAAGAGGCAGCAACATATAGCACCTAGTGATCGAAACGTTCCCAGTTCGGGTAAAAACGAGGCAGCTGCAAAAAAGCCTGCACCACATCTCCCTCAAGGAAGCTCGAGTTCGTCGAAATATCCTCCACCACATTACCGTCAAGATCCACTCCCTGGGATGGGTAGTGTAAGTAGTACGGATCCTTCCATAGCTGCAAAAGCTGCCTCTGTTGTTCGTGAGGCATATAATAAATTGAAGAGATCGTACACTGAGACGCACGCTTCGAAGGATTTTAACCCTTCTGCTGGCTGGAATGAGTTTGCTAAGCACAGAAAGGTTGATGGTAATAACAGTAGCTATGGTGTGGGATATGCTGATGTTGATGCTAATGCACGGGGAAACGTTAGCTTTGGAGCTGCAAGTAGGGCTGCTAATGGTCCGAGTTTTCATGGATTTTCTGGCCCTTATGGTCAACCTAGCGTTGCTAGGGATTGGACCCCTATGGAGATAAAGAAAACTCTGATTGCTAAGGCTCAGAAGGAGATTCGTGACAAGTTAAACCAGTGGAAGGCAGAGAACGCTACTAAATCTGCACCTAAAGTAAAGGAAAAGGCTAAATCGACCGATAAAGAAAGGCCCAACAAAGCTGATAATGTTAAGGTACACCAGCAAAATGGGAATGGTGACTCGTCTGGTACTACTAGGATAGCAGATCAACCAAAAAAGGGCGCAATCAACAACCCTTCTGATGATGATGATGAGGAGGAGGAGGAGATTAACGAGGATGCCCAAGATGCATCGATGACCGTCCCAGATCCTGATTTTCATGACTTTGACCAAGATAGGACCGAAGGCACTTTCGCCGATAATGAAGTTTGGGCTGCATACGACGATGATGATGGTATGCCTCGCTTCTACGCTCTGATAGGAAAGGTGATTTCCCGGGACCCATTTAAGCTAAAAGTAAGCTGGCTTAACTCGAAAACGAACATCGAATTCAGCTCCATGGACTGGGTTGCTTCTGGTTTCTACAAAACGTGCGGAGAATTTAGGATTGGCAAGTACGAAACTTGCAAGAACATCAACTCATTCTCTCAGAGGGTTCATTGGGTTAAAGGCCCCCGTGGAAGCATACTCATACTCCCCAAGAAAGGCGACGTTTGGGCTCTGTATAAGAACTGGTCGGTAGATTGGGACGAGCATACGCCAGACGAAGTCATCCACGACTACGAAATGGCAACGGTGCTCGAGGACTATAGCGAGGAGAAGGGCGTAGCTGTTGCACCTCTTGTGAAGGTCGCTGGCTTCAAGACAGTGTTTCGTCAGAATTCAGACATAGAAGCCATGAAGGTGATTCCCAAGGAAGAAATATTTCGGCTTTCTCATCGAGTCCCTTATCATGTGCTCACTGGTTATGAAGCGCCGAATGCTCCTAAAGGGTTTGTGGAGCTTGACCCAGCAGCCACGCCATTGGAACTTCTTAAGGTTATAACCGAAGAAACTGATGATCCTATGGATCAAGAAAATGGTAATCTCAAGTAGTAGCAGGGAACAGTAGGGCTAATGCTAGAGGATGGTGTTTAAATGATTTCAGTGGCGTAGAAAATGGTTTTGGTCAGTTGCTTTCTTGCATTTTCTTTATTTTTAGATATTCCCTGGTGGCTGCTTTTTTTTTTTATTAGATTTACAGGAGTCACAGTTTTATTATCAGCAGCTTAAACCTTTTACATGGGAATGCATTTTCCTTTTGGAACTGCCAATGTTTCGGAATCAACAGATATTGCAAATATTTTATTTATCTTTATGGTTGTTTATCAATTCAAGGACAGGACGAGGATGCCAGCCATAGCTCTGTTATTGGAAATGTGTTCTTACATCTCAATAGCTCTCTCTTGGATAGAAACTTATAAATCTCCTAACAGTCGCCAAATGTTTTGAGCCAATTTGTTCAGCATGATCATGCATGAATTCCATTGTTTGTCTGAAATGAAAACCTTGGGCTGGCAGCCCATCCCACCAAGGAGCGGGTCTAAGTGGGCCAACTAGTGTGGGTTATGGCCTTTGGCGGCTGCCTGCCGGTTATAATTATTAATATTATATCTGTATATATTATAATATATAAAATTGGTGTAATCTCAAAAAAAGTCCCCAACCTAAACTATATATCAACTAACTCCACATTCCCTTTTATTTCAAACTTCCTGTTAATAAACAAGCTTACACGAGAGAATTACATAAATAATGTTATTTTGAGAATAAAATTACAAAACTAGTTGAGTTTTTAAACCTATTACAAAACTAATCAACATTTTTAATTTTAACTATTTTTATTTTCATTTTAACCATGAAAATGCTTAAAATTACAAATTTCATTATTCCTATCTTCGAATAGCACAACACTTGTTAATAATTAAATTTTTACCCCATATTATTTTAACTAAAATATATTAAAATATATTACTTAAAGAAATAATCAAAAGAAAAATAAAATTACTTGGCGTGACCGTGACCTACTCTTCCTACGCGAGTTCGATATCTAGAGCTGTCAAATCAGGCCCGGCCCGTAGCTCTCCAAAGCCCGCCATGGGCAGGGCCGGTACGGGTAAGCCCACCGTTTGGTAGGCCTGAAAATTGAAGGTCCGCCATGCCCAATTAAATAGGTATGTTAGTATTTCTTAGTTCCGATTTTTAATTTACTCAAGTTTAATAATAAAAATAAATTATTATTACAAGATTAGATTTAATTAGAATTAATTGCGATAAATATTTAATTTTTGTTTTCTTTCTTTCTTTTTTTTGATTTTTTTTCTTATTTTTTGAATTTTTTTTTTTTGGCGGGGCGGACCTTCAATATCTAAGCCTGACTGTGCGCTTACCCGCGCCCCACCGCCCAAGTCGGGCTTTGATGGGCTACGGGCTGGCCCGGCCTGGTGACCCGTTTTGCCAGCTCTAGATATCGAACTCACATGGGAGTAGTAGGTCACGCCAAGTAATTTTATTTTTCTTTTGATTATTTCTTTAAGTAATATATTTTTTAATATATTTGAGTTAAAAGTTGGGGTAAAATTTTTATTATTAACAAGTGTTGGGCTATTTGAAGATAACAATAGTGAAAATTTATAATTTTAAGTATTTTCGTGGTTAAAGTGAAAATAAAAATAGTTAGAATTAAAAAAGTTGATTAGTTTTGTAATAGGTTAAAAACTCAACTAGTTTTGCAACTCCATTCTCAAAATAACATTATTTTTGTAATTCTCTCAAGCTTACACCTCACTATTCAATTGATAGAAATGACAATTTTGCTCAATTATTTTTTAATTATTAATTCTTCAAACTTGGATTTGCCCATAGCTGTGAAGAGATTTATTTTCCAAAGGAGAATCAAGGAAGGGAAAAGAGAATAACGTAACAGTGGTGAAATTCATAACCGAGCTAAAGCGCAAAACTTGGTCCAGCTCATAGGCTTGTGCCATGAACAAGGCAAGTTTGCTAGTCTATGAATACTTCCCAAACGGCAGCCTCGCCCACCATCTGTGCGACAAAAATCCCGAAAGGCTAAGTTGGAAAAATAGGTACAACATAGCCCTCGGCTTATCCTCAGAGCTTCTCTACCTTCACGAGGAATCTGACCAGTGGGTCGTCCACCGAGACATAACGTCGAGCAACGTAATGCTCAATTCGAACTTCAAAGCTAAGCTCGTGGGCCACGGGCTAAGACATCGAACCACCGATGTAGCTGGGACATTGGGCTTGCAAGCAATCAGACGTTTATAGCTTAGGATCGTAGTGTTGGAGATTGCTATTTGGAAGAGTTTGTCCGAGGAGCGTCTATGTTTTATTTTACCATATATTTAATTTTTATTATGTATCGTATTTGGAAGCTCACGGGCCTTATACTCAATAATCTACTCGATAATTAAACATATAGTACGACAAAGATATTACTAGTAACTTATTAAGGGTACTACACTAACATATGTTATTGTACTACATACGTCTATATATTGGTACTACAAACTTCTATATATTGTACTACAAATTAGCGTAAGCATTTTTCGACGCCATTCGAATTTATTTTTGGTTTGTGACTATGTTAGGTTATATGTATTATATTGATCATTTGATATCAATATTGGTGGGTTAGTCTTTAAATAAAATAATTATCGCTTGCAAACATCAACATTATTTCTTTTTAATATGATACTTGTAAGAATATCTTACTACTTTGTTCGAATTTTTGAACATTTGGAAGTGTTTTACAATATGTTTCTTTCGTAATATGTATTGTAATTATCAACCATCCTAATGTGATAGTGTTAGGAAATCATTATTTTCCATAATTTAAGCATGGTATTATAAACATTGTTTTGATACTACAATGTTGTTAATTAGATACTATCTATCTAGCATAATGGTACTGCATCTTGTTTTTTCAGGTACTATAAAAATACTTGGAGCATAAATAAGTCTTAACAGCGGAACTTCAACCTCAGAAACATAAAAAATGTCTCAGAACAGGTTCGTAGAACCTCAACCTCAGAACAACATATCAGTCTCAATAAGTCTAAATCTTACAAACATAGACTCACTAGTGGCGCAAGATGGTCTTCTAAGTATTGTGATGGAGCCACGATATACTTCGACTTCAACATCGTCAAGATACCCCCTACGAGTTGCAGCAAGTACGCTGCGATCCACGCCCTTCGGATTTTGCTTCCTCGTGTATGCAATAATGAATTTATAGTACCATTAATTATGTAAGCAGTATCGAAAAGACAAATTGTACCAAATCAATTAATATACAACATCAAGATATCAAACAATTAAATCACGTTTGTAGCACCACTAACCAGACACAAATGGCACCAACATAGTATACTCAGAAACAGACACAAATAGCAGCATATAGTACCCAGAAACAACCAAGCCTCGTACCAAGACAGTCACAAATGCATTATCTTTATAAGGTTTCATCGAAAGCATAATATAAGCTAAAAAACCCTAGTTTGAAAGATATCATAACCCCAAATCGAAAAATGAAAAATAAAATCCTAATTCTAGCCCCAAACCCCAAATTCGAGCACTAATCAAAGAAATAAACATAGCTCGGCATGGAATCCTTGAAGAAATGCACCTATCGAAGTCCCAAGATCACCCAAAAGGCCAAGAAAATAACTTCAAGATTTAGACGAGTACTCCACGATCTTCAAAGAAAACAAATGTCTCGATCCTATGAATTGTCGAAAAGCTTTTTCAAAATCACTATAATGCCTCAGTAGTATTGCCCAAGGTATTTGAGTGCAAGATAAGAAAAGAAATCGAATTACCCGATCAAGATGTAGTGGCTACGAACATCTTGGAAATCAGCTTTCAACAGATAACAACTTCGAATAAATTATGGATGGGTTAAAACTAAGAAATACAGCAGCTGCACCAGCAGGTTTTTCCAAAAACAGCACATAGAAATTCCAGTTTCTAATATCAACTTTAATAATTCATAGTAAATCGCAAGAACTTCAGATCTGGTCGATTCAAGAGGCTATGAAAAGAAAAGACATTAGCTTTCAATAGAAACAAATTTCAAAACAATCGAAGCAGATAACTAGGTAAAATTCGCTGAAAATAGAAGCTGCGCAAACCTGAGGTAACTATTTCGAAGAAAGGAAATTGCTTAACGAATTCGATCGAGATTTTACAACATAACTTGTACTGAAATCAAAGAAGAAGCCATGCTATATCGGTTTGGAAGATTATTCATCTTTTTGCTGCTCACTTTCTCATTCTTCTAGATAGCAACGAGTGGAGTAAAAAAAAAAGAAAAGGGAAAAACTTAAAACTCAGTGAGAGAGAGGGGGTGTGGACCATAATCCATGGTTTTTTTGGGTAACATTTATGTCTTACAAAGCTAAAATTGTCCTTTGATTTAAGTGTTTGAAATAAGGAGTTTGATGATAAATAAATTGTAGTGGGAGTTAGTTGCTATATACTTTAAGGTGGAGGGATTTATTTGTAATTTTTTTGGTAGAATGAATGATTCATTTACCACAGCCTCAATCGAGTTCAGTTACAACAGCATTTCTATCGAACTAGACATTTCTATCTAACTAAACATTCCAGAAAGGAAAATAACACACACGTTGATATATGATAGTGCGATCGGCATTCTACCTTTGGCAGTAGCAGCTTATCCGGGACTTCATTTCCTTTGCTACCAGCTCAAAATCTGCTCATCTGACCTAGACCCTCTCCCATGCAACCTCCCATTCCTTTCAGGCCAAAGGTGATATAACATGGCATCCAACACAGCCACAGTTATGCATGTCACTCCTCTTCTTCCCCATACGTGTCATCCAATCCCTTAAGTCCCCAAAAGTCAGGATACTCTCATTGAAAATCAGCCCAACTATGATTCTCTAAAGCACTTTTTGGCTGAAATCACATTCCAGAAATAAATGATCAAGAGATTCCTCTGATGCTTCACATAGTTTGCACTTCTTGTCAGGAATATCCAATCCTCATTGCACCAACCTTTCAACAGTTAGCAGGCGTCTGTGCATGAGTAACCAGCTCACAAAGGAGTGCTTAGGAATATTACATTTGTTCCATATTGCTTGCAGCAAGGAAAGTCAATGGCCTTCGCCCTTAAGCCAGTCATATCCTGACCTAGCAGAGTACCTTCCTGTTGGGAATCCCCGAGGGTCCCCAACCCACGTTCCTAGAACGGCGGAATTTTAAAATTTTACGGGGTTTCCGCCTATCCAAGATCGCTCGGCTACAAACACGAGAACGTTTTGACATAAAGAGATAAGGGATCAGCGATGATACATTGTTGAAATCTCTCGATGATGGCTAGCTTCGAATCCTTCCCCGACGCGTAGTGCCCCTCTCCTACGCCAAAAGCACACGAACGGGACGCCTTTTTTGCGCAAGATCGTCACGCCGGCACCTCACTAACATCGCAGCTGTTCTTGCAAGTGCGGCTAGGCCAAGAACGAGCTGATTGCTGCCCCCAAGAGAGAGAGAGTGCGAGAGAGAAAGTGGTGAGCGGAGAAAACTCTTAGTTTTTCCTCTCTTTAGCTTTTATTTCGAAAATTGTGATTTTCGGCCTTTCTAGGATCTCGAAAATCCCTATTAATACTATTTAATGGCCAAAAACTTTTTGAGGTGGTGGGAGAAAAATCCTCACACCTCCCCTTGTACCAAGTCTTCGTTTTACCAAGTAACGAATTCAAAATTCAAACTTTAAATTTAATTAATTAAAAAAACCAATATCTTAATTAATTAAAATACCATATTTAGTATATTTTAAATATATAATATCCAATATAAATAATATTTAATTCGAAATTTTATCTAATAAAATTCGAAACTTATATATATATATATCCGATATTTATTATTTAATTCTAAATTAAATAATAATATTTCTCTAAGACAATAATAAAGATTTAAATCTAATTTAAATCATGTACTAAGTATTCAATATTCAATATTTTATTTCAAAAATATATCGTGAGGTGAAAAGACCATTTTACCCCTCACTAGTCAAACTTAGTATTTTCGGCCGATCAGGGTTTTGGCCAAGCCCCAAACCCTAATGTCTCAATATAGGAGCTAACCTTGTCTCTCTCTCTAATGATGACGTTGTGTCGGTTGCCCTTTTTAAGCCCGACTCTCTTGGTTCGTCTCAACCGGCCTAGGAGGTATTTAGGAGTTCGGTATTCACCTAGCCAGCCCCGTGGTACCGAACAGATCTCAAGTTGAGTACGAATTTGATCTAATCATAATCCACGAACGGACTGTAGATTTTCGTCATACGTATAAACTTATTACGTTTGTCCCGGTCGAGTGAAAGTAACGAATAGTCAAACTTAAAGAACTCGACTCTATGTCGTTTATGCCGGTGAAAATACCTAAACTGCCCTCCACGACAATACAAGACTGTTGTTATCCAAATGAAAGGAAGTGTTTTTTTCAGCACAAAACTGTTATAATTGTTCTTGAACCCTCCACCCGACCATCCCCCCTGTTTTCCTAGACAGAAAATTCATCATTATATGGAGCAATGCTCGATCAGTGGGAAAAATAGGGTTCGATAGTCCGATGTAATAAATATGTCTGTTAATAACATTTTACTGTCGATAAGCAACATCTTATGACGTAAATAACACTTACGGTTTTCCGGTAACAAATCAGTATAATTGTGTAACAGTTATAATTGTTCTTGAACCCTCCACCCGACCATCCTCCCCCTGTTTTCCTAGACAGAAAATTCATCATTATAGGAAGCAATGGTCCTATAATGGGTTACCAATTTTCAATCTCGAAACGTGTAATAAGATCGAAACGCTAATTATTCGATCTTTTATAGGAGAACGCTAATGGTCGTCGCGCGAGTTTAGGGTTTACGGTTTACGGTTTATGGTGTAATACCGCATGATGGAAAACAAAACAAGGTGTTAACAATCGACTGTGCTCGATCAGTGTGAAAAATGGGATTCGATAGTTCGATGTAATAAATATGTCTGTTAATAACATTTTACTGTCGATAAGTAACGTCTTATGACGTTAAAGTAACACTTGCGGTTGTTACGGTAACAAATCAGTAGAACTGTGTAACATAAAACTGACGTCAAATACCATTCAGAAATCACTTTTATTAAGGGTAATTTCGTCAAATCACAGTTTTGGGTCCATTTCACTTAATTTTGAAAAAATAGGTCCTTAAAACTAAAGAAAATCCTGAGAGGGCCTGATTCCTAATTTTAAAATATAGTAGGGCCTGACACAAAATTTGCCCTAATAATAACTTGTGATGTGCTTTTTGATGTCTGAAAGAAGGTATGATTTGTGTTCTTTGATGGGTGATTTGAGTGATCTGATTGGGAATCTATTTAGGGAAGATTTCTGTTCAGGCCCCAATAAAGTTTCCATTAAGCCGTCAGTCCCTGTCAGAAAATGGTTAAGTTTAAGGGACCTACTTTTTGTAAAAAACAGAGTAAAGGACCCAAAAATATACATTGACGAAAATACCCCTTGCCCTTTTTTCCTAGCGGGAACTCGCGACATGCTGTTTTGGTCTTATATGAAGCGTTACTTTTACTTCTTTATTTGTTACACATGTACAATATATTGTTACTATAGAAAATAGTTACGTTATTTTTCAACAATATTGTGTTACTTTCCTACTGCAAAACGTTATCAACGGAATTTTTTTTATTTAATGATCGAACTCATTTTTCTTACACTGAATCGATCAAAAAAAATTCGACTACTCCATCCAACCGATTCGACGTGTCATGTTGGATTCATTATGACTTGGACGACGCACGAGGTAGTTGCTTGTCTAATTAGGGTGCAAATTCCAGAACATAATGGTTAATCGAATCTTGATTTCGACATAAATTGCAAGTAATCGGTATAAATTCGATGTACCCATGAGAAATCGAGGTCTATTTTACCTTATTGAGTCAAAAGCGCCGATATTTATGCAGTTTTCATCTGCTTTTTAGTGTCGTTTGTGGTTTACGTTATATTTCTCGCGGTGCATTTGCTTGAATGCAGAATGTGTTATTTTCAACGAATAAAGTGTTATTAAAGTTCATCGGTATGTTACTAATAAGTCATATATGGTTATTAAACATGAAACACTTGTTATTTTATTTTCTGTTATAAGTATTTCTTTTTTACACGATTTAGGGAAAATATAATATACGTTTCTTGCAACTAATCGATATAAATTCGAGGTACCCATGAGAAATTGAGGTCTATTTGACCTTATTGAGTCAATGACGACGTGATTAATGCACTTTTCATCTTGTTTTTAGTGTCGTTTGTGATTTTCGTTTTATTCCTTTTGATCCATTACTTGTATACAGACTGTGTTATTTACGACAAACAATGTGTTATTACCTCTCAGCGACATGTTACTTCTAAGTCAAAGTTTGTTATTAACCATAAGACATTTGTTATTTTTTGCTATGTTATAAGTATTTCTTTTTTACACGATTTAGGAAAAATATAATATACATTTCTTGCAACTAATCAATATAAATTCGAGGTACCCATGAGAAATTGAGGTTTATTTGACCTTATTGAGTCAATGACGACGTGATTAATGCACTTTTCATCTTGTTTTTTAGTATCGTTTGTGATTTTCGTTTTATTCCTTTCGATCCATTACTTGTATACAGACTGTGTTATTACGACAAACAATGTGTTATTACCTTTCAGCGACATGTTACTTCTAAGTGAAAATTTGTTATTAACCATAAGACATTTGTTATTTTTTGCTATGTTATAAGTATTTCTTTTTTACACGATTTAGGGAAAATATAATATACGTTTCTTGCAACTAATCGGTATAAATTCGAGTTACCCATGAGAAATTGAGGTCTATTTTACCTTATTGAGTCAATAACGACGTGATTTATGCAGTTTTCATCTGTTTTTTAGTGTCGTTTGTGATTTTCGTTCTTTATATCCCGATCCATTATTTGCATACAGAATGTGTTATTTAAGACAAACAAGACGTTATTAACTTTCAGCAATGTATTATTTTTTAGTCAACATTTGTTATTACCCTGAAGACATTTGTTATTTTTGTGAGACTTATCAACATTCATATGAAATTGACGATAATTTCAACATATACGGTCATAGCATTTGCAATCTTAGCAATTTCTATAATTTGGGTTTATCACATATAATAATATCGATAGTTGCCTTGGTTAAACCCATTTACAAATTAATATTGCTTTCTCTATTGCGGATCTCACGAGCGCGACGGTGTCGGGACTGAATCTTAAAATTTTGTCGACGCAAACAATAAAAATATATGTACAACGAAGCATGTTTCTAGTTGAAATTGAAGGTAACACACGTAGATTCGAGAGACCCATAGCCTTAAAGTTTCTCGCGCCACCGTAGAGTTTCTGACTGTTCGACGTGATATTACAAAAAAATTTCTGGACAGTTTAATGTGGTACCCTTAAGGGTTTAATTGTTACCAATAAAGTGTTATTTGTTATAAAATTGCCGTCTATGTACTAGGGTTTCTAGATAATTGTTTATCGTCTATGCGCTAGGGTTTTTGGGTAGTTTTTGGGGTTTAGGACTTACGGGTTCGAGGTTAAGATTAAGGGTTTACGACATGAAATTTTGGGAGAACGATCCACGACTTGTGCAGGTATTTCTACAACCTTAAAAAAATTTTGGGGTTCGGGTTTAGGTTTTAGGGTTTAGGGTTTCGGGCTTCGGATTTAGGGTTTTGAGCTTAGTATTTTGTGTTTGTGGTCTATAAATGTTATTCGTACTTTAATGTTGATGTTTGAACATGTTCGTGGTGCAATTCATAATGTTATGTTCCATTGAAAGATCTAATAGTCTATGTTTTGCAATGGAGGACTATATATTTATATATCTATTGAGATCAATATTCGTCTATTGACATCAAATTTCGCTTAATGTGTCTTTCAAACGAATGTGGTGATTAAACTTCATCAAATTATATATTTACATGAACATCCATATTAAACATCCAAACTAAAAGTGTATTTTTGTACGAATTAATCGAATTATTGGCGTGGTATTAAACAGTATTTATGAGGTATCAGTATTGATCAGTGTGTTATTAGTTGAGTTCGTGTTGTTTTTTCTTACCTAACATGTGTTATTATTTCCAATTAATGTTATACAATTTTGAGAAAGTCCTGTAAATATTCTCTGACAATTCTGTTAAATTCACTGACGGTCCAGAACCTTCTAGAATATTCTCAATGAAGTGTCTTTTTTACATGTATATGTGTTATATTTGTTGGGTAAACTGTTACTCACTTAAAAAACGTTTTAGTCTTAGAGAAAGCTAAATTTTCTCAAAAATTCGTCTTGATTAGTAAGACCCATCTGAAATTGAGGATGGAAAAGCTTTATTCAGTCACAAACGCTGAGATTTATGCAGTTTTCATCTGTTTTTTAGTGTCGTTTGTGATTTTCGTTTTATCCCTTTCGATCCACTACTTGTATACAGAATGCGTTAGTTACGACAAAGAAGGCTTTATTATCTTTCAGCGATGTGTTACTTCTAAGTCAACATTTGTTATTAACCATAAGACATTTGTTATTTTTGGTTATGTTATAAGTATTTCTTTTTACACGATTTAGGGAAAATATAATATCCATTTCTTGCAACTAATCGGTATAAATTCTAGGTACCCATGAGAAATTGAGGTCTATTTTACTTTATTGAGTCAATAACGACGTGATTTATGCAGTTTTCACCTGTGTTTTAGTGTGTTTGTGATTTTCGTTTTATTCCTTTCGATCCATTACTTGTATACTGACTGTGTTATTTACGACAAACAATGCGTTATTACCTTTCAGCGAAGTGTTACTTCTAAGTCAAAATTTGTTATTAACCATAAGACATTTGTTATTTTTTGCTATGTTATAAGTATTTATTTTTTACACGATTTAGGGAAAATATAATATCCGTTACTTGCAACTAATCGGTATAAATTCGAGCTACCCATGAGAAATTGAGGTCTATTTTACCTTATTGAGTCAATAACGTGGAGATTTATGCATTTTTCATCTGTTTTTTAGTGTCGTTGTGATTTTCGTTTTATCCATTTTGATCCATTACTTGTATACATAATGTGTTATTTACGACAAAGCATGCGTTGTTACCTTTCAGCGTCGTGTTACTTCTAAGTCAACGTTTGTTATTAAGCATAAGACATTTGTTATTTCTGGCTATGTTATAAGTATTTCTTTTTACACGATTTATGGAAAATATAATATCCGTTTCTTGCAACTAATCGGTATAAATTCGAGGTACCCATGAGAAATTGAGGCCTATTTTACCTTATTGAGTCAATAATGCGGAGATTTATGCAGTTTTCATTTGTTTTTTACTGTCGTTTGTGATTTTCGTTTTATCCATTTCGATCCATTACTTGTATACAGAATGTGTTATTTACGACAAAGCATGCGTTATTACCTTTCAGCGTCGTGTTACTTCTAAGTCAACATTTGTTATTAAACATAAGACATTTCTTATTTTTGGCTATATTCGTTATTTCTGACGATTAAAGCTGCAAATTAGATATACAAATCATACCCACGATCAAATTAACAATAATTTCAACATATTAGGTCATAAATTTTGATATTTTCGGCTACAGTCTCAATGATTTATGTTATTTGTATGTAGCAGTTTTTTTCTAGCTTCCATAGATCTTTTGAAGATTTTTTTTCAATCTTAACGATTTATGTTTATCATTTTCGGCTACAATATCAACGATTTCTGATGATTAAAGCTTCAAATTAGCAAAACAATCGAGCTTGAAGTTTTTTTTAAAGAAGATTTGAGCTTGCAGCGAAAATCGCTCGTTGGAGAAGACGATGGCAAAAGATTGTAAATTTCGCATCTGTTAGAGGGTATATATGTCATATCGCATAGTTTCGGTCTTTTACTCTATGACTTTTGAAAAGTAGGTCCTTAACTCTTACTGAAATTTTATTGGGGCCTGAACCCTACTTAAATATGTTAACGGGGCCTGACTGATAATTAACCCATCTATTTATAGATTGGCATTATGGAAAATCTCTTCAATTGTTTCCGTGTTTTTCAGCTTATTATTTTGAATGATATTACGACAGGGATTATAATTTCAGAAGTCTCGGTCAATATGATAAAGATGAAGATAGGAGAAATTCAAGTCCGGTAACCTCCGGGCCACACATAGTATACTGTTAGTAGTTGGCCCACCAAGCGCCAAAGAGTTGCCCCAATATAATGTGAATGTGGAATTTTCTATCGATTCCTCGTGAATATTATAAGTAGAGGCGACTTTTCTTAAATTGGGATACATCTCTCTTTTTTCTTTAAGGACATACAACATCTCGAGTTATATAAATTCAAGCATAGTGCTTGGAACGTCTCGAAAACAAAAAAAGTCGATATTAATTACGTAAATGTGAAATGTTTCTAGGAAGTTGCGAGCTGATGATAGCTAGTCATAGACATACAGACCTGGTAATGGATTGGGCCGGGCCGGTTCCACCGGTTCCGGCAGTGTTCTGGTCCCGGTTCCGGAACCATTTTCTCAGGACCGGACCAGAACCGCGGAGCAGAACCACGGGCCACTAATGGGCCGGTTCCGGTTCCAGAACCGGTTCGGCCCATTATTAATTTTTTTATTATTTTTTTTACTATTTTCGGAAATTTTTTTTTAAAAAAAAAAGAAAGCCGGTTCCGGTTCCGACCCATTAGGTTTAAAAAACAGCGCACTAATGGTTTAAACCGGTACTAATGGGCCGTACTAATGGTTACGCTGGATTAAACCGGTTTTAAAACCACTAGTAAAAAAAATAGGTTTAATTCACTAATGGGCCGGTACCGGTTCTGAAAACCTTTACTATGGTTTTAATTCACTTTTGGGAATGAAACCTATTTGATACCTTTAGTATGCTGGTGCATTTCATGTTTGACTAATTTCATAGAAAATTGACAATGCACGAAGATATGTTATTCTCTTTCTTTTCTTCAAATTGCCAAACATGTAGGTGTTTGTGTCCAAAATGGGCTCCAAAGATGACCATGTTGCTGCAATAATTGTTCTTGGATTGTTGGCCAATAATTTCTTCTATATATATCGGAGGAGAAAGAATTGCAAAAAGCCATGAACGTTTGGTGTTATTCTTTGCCCGTCCAAGATGTCATAATTTTTAGATAAGAAAGCCGAAGCATGCCATCGTTAATTATACGAGTGAATACGAAAAAAAAAAAACTAATAAACAAGCTATGTAAGGTTAAAGGCAAATAAAGCACTGATATACAATGGATCTACAATTAACGAACAAAAAATTAAGAACGAATCGGTGAACAAAGATAATTAAACATGATGCATCAAAGGTGAACGAAAATTTGAGAACAGACCTGCGCAGATGAGTGCGAAGTGGGTGCTGACGAAAAAACCCTAACGACGTTTATATTTTAATTCAAAGAGTAAAATTGTAATTGAAATTAATTAAATTTAATACCATCTATATTTATCTACCAAACATATCCAAAATAATTATTTAAACCCATCAACCAAACACATCAAATAACTTATACCATCATTATTTAAACTCAACTAAAACTAAAGACCATCTAAACTCATCCTCCCAACCAAGCGGACTCTTATGTAATTGGTTTAAGGTGGCTATAAACTGCCACGTTTGGTCTACCAATTTATTTGTAACGTAGCCCGTTTTTTGTATAATTAACTCAATGGTTTCAATATCACTTCTAATTTTTTTATTTATTGTATTTATGCCCCTATACATTATTTTTCTTTTCATAGATTTAAAAATTTCGTCTTAAAAATTAAAAATTATAAATCTCAAAACTGAAAGTAATAATAATATTTAATTATAATTGAAGCACACTCGCGGAGTTTGCGAAAAATACAAGTTTTATTATTCTCGTCCTATAGTTAAATTTCTAACATTTGTAATCAACCTAATCATTTGTGTTAATGTTGACTTGCTCAATGTTGACAATGTTGAGACCATATTCGAGTCAACATAGTTGTCTCAGACTTGGTCAACCTTCGATTTTATCTTTCATACCCAAAAACCGGCTAACCTGTTTGCATGTTTACTGGTGTGCAGGACTTAATTATGAGCTGGAATGAGTAAAAAATGAGTGGAAAACGTACAATATGCTGGAGCAAAACTAGGAAATGCGCTTACTAAAAATAGGAGAATTGGAGAACAAGAAAGAATAAGTCAATTGGAGCTATCCAAAGCAACTACCAACGGACACATTCAAGGCAGTAAACGTTGTGGACATAGTGGACGTTATGGAGTCGTTACTAAGTCGAATATATAAATAGAAGACTTCATTTTTACCAAAGAAGACACATAGGAAATATACGAGACATTTTAGCGAACGAGACCTGAAAGAGAACGAGAGCGTTCGTCATTTTACTGTTTTAGTCTAGTGATTTTCTTTACAAGAGTCGCAGTACTTTCTGTGAACTGAAGAGTCGTTAGAATCTTCTCTAGGCTTGTTTTTACAATCGTTGATAGTTGCGTCTTTTTGTAATCCATTCTATAGTGGAATTTTGCCCTGGCTCGCAGCAAGTTGAAGAACTTGTTGTATATTATTATATCTCGCGTGTGTCGTTTTTACTACTAAGTTTTTATTTTTCCGCTGTGCAAAAACTGTGTGATTTTAAGTGTTGCTTCAACATATATTTCAACATTTCCATCACTGTTCTGAAAGGGAGTTACTATTTACCGCCCCCTTTTTACTTGTTACCGCCCCCTAAAAGACTGAAAAAAGATGTTTTTGCCCCTATGTTATTTAAATTAATTTAAAAAGGTAAAATATAATAAAAAGTAAGAATTCTTATTTAAAATCCTTTACTACGCAACACTTTTCAAATCACACAACCAAATTAGATAAAAAAACAGAGAATTTTGAAAATCGCAATGGATCGACGACAAGGAAAGGGAAAGGGAAAGGGTGTGCTGTCACGATTGGTAAGAAAATTGTCGTAAAATTCATTCGTACGTAGATAGATTGTCGAAAACGGGTCGAAATAGGCCGAAAAACGGTCGATCGGTCGCGAAATCGGGCGAAAAACGGCACGGCCGAAGCGAAATTTCGGCCGGCCAAGTCATGACCGAAACATGATTTCGGTCGGGACAAGGTCGACCGAAATCCGATTTCGGTCACGACCTGGCCGACCGAAATCGATTTTCGGTCGTGACTTGCCCGACCGAAATCGACGTTCGGTCGCCGGGTCTCTGACCGAAATCGTGTTTCGGTCGGAGCAGTCACAACCGAAATCCGACTTCGGTCGGATCTTCGGCGACCGAATCTTGATTTCGGCCGGCCATTGTCCGACCGAAGTCGGATTTTGGTCGTGTCATGGTCCGGCCGAAATTCGGTTTCGGTCGGAATATTTATTTATTTATTTAATAAATATCTAATTGCAGGCAAGGGTGGGAAGTCCCTACTCGGAGGGAGCAGCAGATCCCCCCGTTGGAGGGATCTGGAGAGCCGTCATACGAGGGCGCGCGGCGTTGATGCATCCGTTCGTAGGGAATGGGAGGAGGAGAGGCGGCAGCGAGCGGGTCATTCTCATTCCGTATATGCGGATTACGATCCGCATGCGGATGAGGAGGCGCATGCGGATGAGGAGGTGCCCTAAGATGCGGATGAGGAGGTACCATTCCCTAGTAGCTGGATCCTGCTGGGCTATGACTACAAACGGACACCTGCACTTGTTAGACTTCGATAGCCTCTCCAATTCATCCTCCTTGCCTCTATAACGTTCTCCGCGAGAACATCTAATCAATTTTTTTGTGCCGCATTTCTTATGCGACGAAATAATCACCTCGAAACCAAGAGCAATAGCGACGCTTTTCGCCAAGTTAATGGCTTCCACGTCGGTCGGAAATCGTCCTCCTTCGCGGAAATGCTCACTGTAATTTATCCCGTCGCCCCCGGAATGCTCCGGAACACTCTCCAAGTCTGAAAAAAATAAAAAAAAATTAATTACAGCCGAAATTGGATTTCGGCTACTATAAGAGGCGACCGAAATGAGATTTCGGCCACCTCCATAGGAGCCGAAATCCCGTCTCGGCCGCGACCATCCCGGCCGAATGTAAATTTCGGTTCGGACAGCCGCGGCCGAACAATTATTTCGGTCGCCACAAGGGGTGGCCGAAATTGTTGTTCGGTCAGCCCTTGTAATTTCGGTCGGGCCGAAATTTTTCGATCGAATCCGATCGGTGTTCGAGAATTAGCTTACCATCCGTGCCAATAGAGCCTTTCTTTTGACCTTTCCCTTTCCCAAAAAGACGATTCATTTCGATTTGAGTTATTTTTTGTTCTGTTTGACTCTGATTTGGATGTGTGATTGCGAGATGAAAAGTGTTGTATGGAAAAGGACTTTCAATAGAAATTTAAATTCAAAAGGGCAAAATCATCTTTTTTCACCCCTTTAGGGGGCGGTGACTAGGAAAAAGGGGGCGGTGAATAGCAATCCAGTTTTTAAACTTAGTACGCATCCGTAGCTTTCGATATCATTCATGAGATAGAAATTTAGTATGTCTATGTATTGGATCTCAACGGACATGGGACGGAAATCCTACGGACGAAGAGTATGATCCGTCTTGCGGGAAAGTTTCCTAATTTCGGCACTGGTAGGAAGAGAAACCTCTGAATGGATGGTTAAATATCAGTACCCTTGTATTAAGCCTAAATGTTTAGTACAGTAAAATCTCTATAAATTAATACTCGATAAATTAATAAACTCTCAAAATAATAAGATCTTCCGGTCCCAAGTTGGGCCTTTGTAAAAAATCATCAAATTCGATAAGATAATAATATAATAATTTTTCGGAAAATCCCTTAATAAATATTAGGTCCCATTAAAACTCTAAATTAATAATTCATAAAATATCAAATTATAAATTATGGTTACTAGATTTTCTTTTTAGTTGCAGTCAATAGTTCCAATGTCGAGTTCTCTAGCTGCAACAAAAATTTTGAAGGGTTGTTGTCGTCGTATCCATTAATATCCCCATTCTTCTGAAAGTTGGTTGAATGATATTTCAATATCCTGAGAGCATTTGATTGACTAATTTTTCAATCCATATTTTTCATTAATTGAGACTTGTAAATCGTTTTGGGTACATGAATATAATTAATGAAACATATTTGAATTCATTTATCGTCAATATATTCTAAATTTGTTGAATTTAAAGAGTCTCTCTTTTAATTAATAAAATATTAATTTATCGATATATTAATATCTCTCTAAATTAATAAAATGTCATGGTCTCAATGTTATTAATTTATAGATGTTTTACTGTATAAACTGCCAAATTTAGTTCAGAGAATTTAATATTTAAAAATGAAAGGAAACCACATATTGTTGTATATTCTCAATTTTACTCCCTACTTATAGGTAATTATTATTTCACATACATCTATATATTATTTACACGCATTTGAGTGTAGCGTTGCAATTAACTAATCGAGGAATTTTCTGTCAGGCCCTAGTAAATTCTAAATTTTCTGTTCTGGCCCTAGCACCAAATGAATAAGTTTAAATGACCTACTTTATGTAAAAATTCGAGTGAATGACCAAAAAATATGATTTGACGAAAATACCCTTACTAAAATGCTCTTTTTATGTTACTCAGTTACAGTATATTGTTACTTTAGGAAACAGACACGTTAGTTTTCAATCATATTATGTTACTCAGATACAGAATATTGTTACTTTAGGAAACAGACACGTTATTTTTCAATAACATTGTGTTACTCTGTTACAGAATATTTTTCTTACACTGAAACGAGCACAAAAAAATCCGACTGCTCCATCCAACCAATTTCGACATGTCATGTTGGATTCATTATGATATTGACGACGCACGAGGTAGAATTTGCTTGTCCAATTAGGGTGCAAATTCGAGAACATAATGGTAAATCGAATCTAGATTTCGATATAAGTTGCAAGTAATCGGTATAAATTCGAGGTACCCATGAGAAATCGAGGTCTATTTTACATTATTGAGTCAATAACGCCGAGATGTATGCAGTTTTCATCTGTTTTTTAGTGTCGTTTGTGATTTTTGTTCTTTTCTCCCGATCTATTGGTTGTATACAGAATGTGTTATTTACGACAAACAAGGCGTTATTACATTCCAGTGACGTGTTACTTATAAGTCAACATTTGTTATTAACCATAAGACATTTGTTATTTTTTGCTATGTTATAAGTATTTCTTTTTTACACGATTTAGGGAAAATATAATATCCGTTTTTTGCAACTAATCGGTATAAATTCGAGGTACCCATGAGAAGTTGAGGTCTATTTTACGTTATGAGTCAATAATGATGAGATTTATGCAGTTTTCATATGTTTTTAGTGTCGTTTGTTATTTTCGTTCTTTTTCTCCATATCCATTGGTTGTATACAGAACTTGTTATTTACGACAATCAAGGTGTTATTACCTTTCAGCGACGTGTTACTTCTAATTTAACATTTGTTATTAACCGTATGACATTTATTATTTTTTGCTTGTTTTAAGTATTTCATTTTTACACGATTTAGGAAAAATATAATATCCGTTTCTTGCAACTAATCGGTATAAATTCGAGGTACCCATGAGAAATTGAGGTCTATTTTACCTTATAAGTCAATAACGACGTGATTTATGCAGTTTTCATCTGTTTTTTTAGTCTCGTTTGTGATTTTCATTCTTTTCTCCCGATCTATTGGTTGTATACAGAATGTGTTATTCACGACAAACAAGGCGTTATTACCTTTCAGCGACGTGTTACTTATAAATCTACATTTGTTATTATCCATAAGGCATTTGTTACTTTGCAAAACTTATAAACATTCATATCATATTGACGATAATTTCAACGTATCCGGTCATAGCAACTGCAATCTTAGCAATTTCTTTGATTTGGGTTTATCACATGTAACGATATCGATAGTTGCCTTGGTTAAACCCATTTGCAAATTAATATTGATTTCTCTGTTGCGGATCTCACGAGCGCAACGGTGTCGGGACGGAATCTGTGCGGCTTCTTGAAAAGCGCCGGTTGCCGGAGCCGACTTCCTCACGGCTTTGCTGGCAAGCTGCTTCCTCTGGGCGATTTGCCAGCGGTTTGCATCGTGCGAGCCATGAAAATACGTGGTATGCTTCTGTCAACATTTCAAGAATAATAGCTAAGGTCGATGGTTGAAGATGATGGTATTTAGTGTAATTTTGGCAAATATAAAAGGGTAGATATGTCTTATTGCATAAATTAGGTATTTTTTCTAATAATTTCGAAAAATGGGTCCTTATCACTTAAACAAATTTTGATAGGGTCTGGACCCAAGTTGAAACTATAAATAGGGTCTGACACTAAATTAACCCTTAACTAATCACTAGCACACGTAATCACGTTACATTAAATTTGCATGACTTAGGCATGTGCTTGTTTAATAATAATACCGTCGATTTGAACGACCTTGGTTTGACAAAACACAATAGTAAATTGTATATATACAAACAACTTTGAATACATTTTATTGACCATGACTTTTGAAATTATAATCCCGGTCATGTCGTATCATTCAAAAGAGTAAGCTGAAAAACACGGAAACAATTATATTTGGGTCAGCAAAAGGCTGAAGAGATTTCTCAGATTGCTAATCTATAAATAGGTTCCCAACATCAAAAGTCACTCAAAGCATCGTTAGCTCTTACACATCAAAAATCACAGACAACAATCGGTTTCTTCATTTAAGAAAAATGGCCTTACCCATCTTTTACATTTTGTTATCCCTCCCCATAATATTGGTTCTCCTCAAAAGATATCGGCGGAATACTAGTGTTGTCCGTCGCCCGCCTGGCCCAACCACCCTTCCTTTCATCGGAAACCTCCATCAGTTCGACAACTCGAGGCTCCACATGTGCTTGAAAGAGCTTTCGGACAAATACGGTCCTTTGATGTCCATGAAGCTCGTGAACAAGCCCCCTCGTAGTAATCTCATCTGCTAAGGTTGCAAAGGAGGCGTTGAAAGACAACGACCTCACCTTCTCTAGCCGTCCCATGACAACTACCCTAGCAAAGCTCTCTTACAACAACCTCGACATCGCCACGTCTCCTTAGAGTGATTACTGGAGAGACATGAGGAAGATGGTCGTTGTCCAGCTTTTTACACGCAAGCTGATGGACTCCTTCCTTCCCATAAGGTCTGAGGAAGTTTCTAGAATAGTCGAAGAGGTGTCTCAATCTAAAGGAGAGCCATTCGTAATAAACGAGCTCGCCTTGGCTTATTCGAGCAGCGTAATATGTCGAATCGCCTTTGGAAAGAGGTACAACGAGACTTCCTCGGGAAAGAGGCAGTTCGGCAGCCTTCTTCATGGCCTTCAGGCCATGTCGGTCACCATCTTTGCTGTCGATAGGCTCATGGGCAAGTATGATAAGCGTGAGAAGGCCTTCAAGGGCTTGGATTCGTCCTATCAAGAGCTCATCGACGAACATCTCAAGCCAAACAGGCCCGAGTCCATGAACGGAGACATGGTCGATCTATTGATTCAGTTGAGGGAGAAAAGCGACGTCAAGTTCGACTGGGACAATGTCAAGGGGGTTATCATGGTACGTACGTAATTAGTTAGGGTTTTCTCTCTTATTTCCCTTTTTTTACGCTAAATATAATCAAGCTATGTTAATTAGCTCTCTCTATATTAATATATATAATGATTCTTGGGTGCATGCAGAACATGTTTGCGGCTGGAGCTGACACGAGTTCGGCCACTCTAACGTGGGCCATGACCACCCTGATGAAGCATCCCAAGGTGATGAGCAAAGTTCAGGAAGAAACTCGTAGCTTCGTATTAGGAAAGAATAAAGGAAAAGTAGAGGAAGAAGACCTCGAACACCTTCCCTATTTCAAGGCAGTTGTCAAAGAAACTTTCAGATTCTTTGCGCCTGCGAAATGCACAAGAACATATGGAGGGTAGTAAACGATGAAGAAATGATGAAGAAATGCACCATAGATGGCTATGAGATCGAGCCAAAGACGATGGTCTACGTCAACATATGGGCCATAGCTAGAGATCCCGACTGCTGGGAGAAGACAACGAGTTCATCCCAGAGAGATTCTTGAACAAGAACATCGACTTTAAGGGTCACGACTTTGAGTTCATACCCTTTGGCTCGGGGAGAAGGCAGTGTTCCGGCATGCCGTTGGGCGCTGCCAATGTTGAGTTGGCTTTGGAAAATCTTTTGTACTCTTTCAACTGGGAACTTCCCCACGGAATGACTCCCGACGACGTCGACTTGGAGGGATTGCCCGGGATTACCACCTACAAGAAGAACACTCTTCGCCTCGTCGCCAGGCGCTATCTTTAGTCATTCGTTATTTTTTTCATTGAATCTTTTATTGCTTTTATGTTATTTCAGCAGTATCCTTTTTCAATATTTTAAACATTTTTTTTGTCAGCAATATTTATAATTTTTAAATAAATTTACCGTAATGATAGAAAATTTACAATAATCTCAACGAAAATTAACGTTATGAAATAAAAAGAAGTGAACTCTCAACAATAATGATGTTTTTCATTTTGATGCCAAAGTTTTTGTTTTTGTCAACGAACCAACGCTCATAACCAGCTATTTGAATTGGCGTCTCACTGAATTGTCGTACTTGTTGATCATATGTCTATTGAGCAAAAGTCTTGAAATTAATTTGTAATCTAAGAGTCAGGCTCTAAATGGTCAAACTACTTGGTCAACTCTATATTTAGTTTTCTTAAGAAGTATATATCTCAGCAAGTTTGAGAGTTTGAGTCATATTATTAGCTTATTATAAGTTAACGTATGTGTACTCTTGTATGATCAAGAGAAATATTATTATCATCAATAAAAATAAAAGAGCAGCAGCTCTTTCTCTTCCTTTGTGCCAACAAATGCCTATATCTTCGTTAGGCTGCTTCGGAATTGAGTAAAAATTGTTCGCTTTATTTTACTTAGTTTGATCAAGTAGAGAATCATAATTTGTGTTTGTATTCGAAGTTTATATAAGCGCCAGTACCTGCAATCAAAGTTGGTAAATTTTGCATGTGTGTGCGCTGTGTAGACACCTTCCATGTTATGCGTGGTGTTGAAAGTTGAGTTCTATATGATGCATAATGACATTGTTATTAAGGGGATTGAGAAACTCAACCCTTCGGTTTTTACCCTATTCTGTGCATTGTTAGTATTATGAACTACGAACTAAGCCACCAAAAGACTCTTAACAAGATGAAGCTTGTGGTGCGTGCTTAGATTTAGAACAAAAGAACTAATCTTGATGATGATCGAACGAAAAGAACAAAATTTTGTTTTTTGTGTTTTTCTTTTTCCCGCTTTTTTTATCTCCAATATTGGGAGTTAGCGTCTCCAAAATGGAAGTTTTTTTACCCCTCGATGTGGTCTTCTTCCCCTACATTGGGTGTTGTGATCTATTATTAGAGACTTTACTATCAACTGTTGAAGAGTTTTTTCATTCTTAGTTGGAGAAAACTTCGTCTAATTTTGAATATTTAGGGTTTCGGTTCGAGACTTTGACTAAAAGAGGTAGTTTCATCAAATCGAACACATGTTTGTTCTCGAATTTGCACTCATCGTCGTTGGTCGATGTGCAATCTACCATATTCGCATTTACTAATCACCACCGTTGTGGAATTTTAAAAATTCGAATTGGAGTAGAAGTTTAAATTTAAGTGTGCTTGTTAGTTGTTATTCGCTCTTATGATCAGCTTTGCTATAATGTTTTGTCAGTTTCACCAGCTGAACCTTTATTACTGCTTAGCCAATATAATTGTATTTGATGCATGAGATAACAAGCTTTCGTTGTAAAAATAAACAAAAACAAAAGCCTTAACATTTCTGTAAGGTACTACTCCACCATCTTTCAACTTTAGCTCATCCCATTACTTTAGGGAATGGTCGTGAACTCTACCTTACAATTCAATTGTTACTTATCAGCATCAGAAGCTTAAGAGCAGCTAAGGCTTGCTCAGATTATTCCCAAAACATCTTCCAGACCAAGCTTGCTCACGGACCAGAATATAACAACTCCGCTCTTCAATCTTTAGAAGAGTTTTGGCTCACCCAATATCTCAACCTTGGGACGACAACTCAACCAAGTATTTCAGTACTTCGAGCCATCCCTAATGTCTTAGCAGCTCAAACTTCAGATTTTTGAAAGGGATAATTGCTATTTTCGTCCCTATTTTATGACCCTATCACTATTGGTCCCCGAAAATACGCCACATCAGTAATGGTCCCTCAGTTATGTTCCATCCATCAGTGTTAGTCCATTCCGTCTTGTTTGACCCGTTTGACTGTTAAAATATAACGGGATCGACCGTTAGTCCCAAATTGAAAAACGGCGTTACTGTTTTTACCCAAAAACCCTAAATTCACTAGTGCAGAAAAGCTCATGGGCGACGTTTGTTACGGATCATAGGCGACGGTTTCTACGCGTCGCCCAGAGCACCGTCGCCCATGCGCATAATTATGGGCGACGAACGTACACGCGTCGCCGAAGATAGTCATGGGCGACGGTTTCTACCGTAGAATCCGTCGCCCATTCTTAAAATGGAAAATAAGTATTAAAAAAATAGTAGCATGGGCGACAGTTTCTTTCGGAATAGCCGTCACCCATGCTCCCATTTTTTTTTTTATATTTTGCCCTTTTTAATAATAGGCGACGGGATTCTACGGTAGAAACCGTCGCCTATGATTATTTTTTTTAAATATTTTTCCTTTTTTTTGTGCCCCAACAAATCAATTCCAAAATCAACAATGCAACCCAAAGTATATAGCACCAACGGTCATTAATTACTAATAATCCTAATTAAAATTAACATCTACATCATAGTCCAACAAATCCTCGTAACATAAACACAAACATAACGTAAAAGTCATCTAACCTACATCAAAGATTGCATATAAATGCTCTGCCCACAATTCGCGTACTTCATTGAGCTCTTCGTCGCCGTAAGAGTAGTGTTCTAGTACCTATAAAACAATAATGTTAAAACATAGTAATAAACATATTAAACTTGAAACTTAAAGAAGCTGGGTTTTAAAGTTCAATACCGTTGGCAAGTTGGATGTATCATCTCTGTCGATACGATTGCAGATAATATCGTACACGTATCTCATGACATAAAATCCACATAACTCGCTCCCGTTTGGTTGTCGTGGGCACTAATTTAGAAAGATTTTCATGTGATTCAATATCGAATAATGGTAATAATTTAACACAAATAACACTGAAAATTCATATGTCAAATGCGAACCTTGCATCTCTTCCAAGTAACCTTCGATTTCCTATTCCGATTTTGGACTGCACCCCTCATCGACGCCGTGGGAATTGCCCTGTAACTCAAAACTAGATAAAATAAATTAATGTTTTGATATAGACTTACTAATATATGAACTTTATTGTATAAAAAAACTTACGTTGAGGACGAGCTCTTATCTTCCTTACACCGACGTTCGATGGGAGCGAATCGAACACATATACAACGTTGGAGGGAAAATTGATGATCAATAGAATCCAATGGTCACTAAAAACAAACGAAACGAAATGATTATTATAACATAAGCAATAAATCAAGAAAATATCTTATTTTCTTACCCGTCACAAAAAGGAGCAAACAAGTAAGTGCCGGTCACATGCGCATCTTTGATAATAGCAGCCAGGAAATCAACTTCACTATTTGATGCATCCCCATGTTCCATAGCTGCCAATCGATTCGGGTCGCAACACTTGAAATTCTCGGACTCCTTACTAAGATACCTGAGATAATGATTACTCAATAAAATGTATAAAAGCGAAAAACAAAACTTATAATGACTTATTGTTTCAACGAAATACTAAATAATACCTCAAAAAAGTTGAATAACTGAAGAATCCACACTCACGAACTTGAACAGATCGACGAAGTCATTGTTGTCATGTACACTTTGTGGTCTTCGTTATCTGGATTGTAGTAGACATCTCTCATACAGAACGAGAGGAAAGCTGACATTCGTCGATCGTCGCGTGACGCAAGGTTATCGAACAACTGGCGACACTGCGGTCTCAAACTACGCACGACCATCTGATCGAGGCGTGCGATGCCGTTATCTTCACGAATGGACACATTTGACGCTTTCGCTGGCGACTTCCCTTTCGCTGGCGACTTTCCTTTTGCCGGTGATTTCCCTTTCTGTGTTAACAAGTAGAACACGTTATTAAACATTATTATTCGAAAATCAGTAAATAGTACTTTATTACCGCATTATTTGAACGTATTAACTCTATTGGCCACTGAACGTAGCTGCCTAGTGCATCTCCAAGAGTTGTCAGATGCATAGTTGGTACAGGCAGTTCGACCTCGCCGAGAACGACGGTATCAACGGAGACAACAAGGTTGTCTGCCGTAACCGATGTCCCATGAATTTGGGAACGTCCCTCAGAGACGGTGCCTAGACCAACAACCTCTAACGCCCCGTTGAGGTCTAACATCAAACGAACCCTAGGATACTATACGATATTAAAAGAACAAATTGTTAATGTTACTAAGACATTTCGTCGTTGCACATTAAACAATAATTAAGAATAAATGCATACCGTCACATTCATCGACAACGGAAATGGACCTGAGGTTTCGCCTCCTGAACTGCGAGAACTCGGTATCTGATTGGAAGGGTCAAATCCAACATTGCCGCGGGCCACTACTTCTTCTTCCCTGTTGAGCACCGGAATGCTCATTTGAGCGAGTATAGCCCTCATCTCAAACCTCATTTCCTCTCTCATCTCGTCCTTAAACTCGGCCCACATCTCCTCCCGCATCTCGGCCCTCAACTGCTCCCTCAACTCGGCCCTCATTTGTTCCATGGAAATCTGGCTCGAATAGGGCCTCGATCGCTCGGATGGATTTCCGAATACGCTCCTTATCGTCTCATCCTTCCCACATCCTCTAGGTCGCCCGCGTCTTTGTATATATTAGGGACAAATTCTCCTCGCACTTCTTCGGCGTGCACCTCTATCTGTTAAATATGAATTAATTGTAAGTACAAAAAATATATTGTGTGAGATACTTTTATAAAGTAATACACTTACAAATCTCTCAGCCAGCTCCCGATTGGACGGGTTGTCAAGGTGATATTGACCATCTTTTCCTTTGCTCATTCGGCCACGAAAGTAGTCCTTAGTTCTATTATTAGCTTGGAGGAGTGATTCAGATATATCCCTGTCTTCGGGGGGCATGTGCGTTAGCGGATCCTCGCTAACCCATTCGGGTCGCCGACCTATAAGGTGTGGGTATAAGCTGTGAGCTATACTTTGTTTACCTTTCTGACTAATACCCTGCAATATTCATAAAAAAATAGGTGTGAATATATATAGATATAATATATTATTTATATATGGAAAATTAGATGACCTTCTTATATCACCTGAAATTCTGCGACTTCCCTATAGTCCCACCAGTCCTGCAGTGCTTCCTGACTGAGGTGCTCGTATTCATTAGCCAACTCAGGCCCTTTCTTCTCCTTGACAGCATATTTGTGCTTCCAATTCTTGCGAAGCTCACCAGCTTTTTTGAGGACCTTCTTCTTTATAGCAGAATTATCAGCAAGTTCCAGGTCCGCTGAAATGCTTTGGTATTAATATCAATTATATACGACAGATAAAAAAACATATAAAATAATCATTTAAATTGCCTGAACATCTGCCCAAAGTACCTCCTTGAACCCTTCGTCGATCTGGCGCCAATTGGTCACGTAGTCGGTAATCTGCGATCTTGTCACGTGACCAATGTAGTTGCTAAATTTGACCCTTGAATCATTGTCAGGGCCGATGCACGTACCAGCATCGTCGAACTGCAAGATGCACTCATCCGAGTCAGCGCTCAACTTCTTACGTAGATTCTTCATGCTGTAAGGGCCTCTCTTGCGCCTATTCGTCCCGCTTGATTCGGTACCAGCGAAGAAGATGTGGGAGGATCCGAAGACATTGTACCTGAAATTATAACAAAAAGGATTAATTTAGCAAAAAGACATAAAAATGTAGATAAATGGAAAACGAGTATCAAATTTTTAATAATACTTACAAATGGGACTAATTCAACAACACATTCCCTCGTCGTGATTTGGAACTATATATCTACAAAAATTTGTATCATCTTCCGCAATAGGGACGTGTTCCACACCGGTCGGAAATGGGAATGTCTCATCGCTTCTGTCATAGTCCTCTTCATCATCCACGTCACCGATGCCAACAACACTTCTCTTTCCTTGAAAAACAATATGCCATCCACTATTAGCAGGATCTTCAACGTAGAATATTTGTTTTGCTTGCACTGCGAGGATGAAAGGAACGTCCACATAAACCACTTTCTGTAAGTCTACTAGTGTTAATCCTAACTCTGGATCTATCCGAACGCCTCGTCTGTTATCAGCCCACTGACAACGTAGTAAAACAAATTTTACGTTGTTCTTGTAGATGAGTTCCCATATTTCTTCGATAACCCCATAGTATGAACTTGCATTGCTCGTAACTTGAGCATCCTTTCCACGAGATACTTCTCTTGATAACGCAACTAATGTGACCCCACTGTTCTGCGATGCACTCCTATCATCTCGCCTTTTTTCGTATAAAACGTGTACCCATTGATGTCATAACCTTCATAAGTCGCAACAGTCCATTCGGGTCCCCATGCCAGCCATTTTATCATCTCACTGCAATCCGATCCGATATCTGCATAAAGTGTACTCATTCTGAACCAGCCTAAAAATAGTCTATTATGCACATTTATGTACCGGAGCTCCAATTTTTTTGGATTTTCGCGCCGTAATGTAGCCATGTGCTCCTCCATAAACGGGTGCACTTCAGGAATATGACGCAACACGAGGAAATGAGCACTTTCCCATAGTTCTCTCGATACTGTCTTGTACTGCGGTTTCGTCAATGACTTCCCTCCTAGTCTTCCATCGTGGCGAGAGGTATGTATCCCAACCGCTTGAACATTTGCCAAGTACGAAGAGCAAAACTCAACGCATTCCGCTGTAGTGTATCCTTCAACTTTACTACCCTCGGACGATATCGATTTTCTAACATATCCCTTAAGGATCTTCATATATGGTTCAAATGGATACATATATCTCATGTGAACAGGGCCACATATCTTGATTTCTCAAACTAGATGTACGACTAAATGTACCAATATGTCGAAAAAAGACGGAGGAAAGAACATCTCGAAGCGGCACAATGTTATTACGACATCCGCTTGTAGCTCGTCTAGCACCTCGGGATCAAGAACTTTATTGCATATTGCGTTGAAAAAGAAACACAATTTTGAAATGCAGTGACGAACGTGCTTCGGCATTATACCACGGATTGCAATTGGCAGTAGATGCTGCATCAATGCATGACAGCCATGAGACTTGTACCCCACTAGCTTCAGGTCTTTCATCGAGACATATCTCCTTATGTTACTGGCATAATCGGATGGGACTTTAATACCTTTTAGACACTGGCAAAAACTTAACTTCTCAGCTCTGCTAAGTGTGAAGCAAGCCGGGGAAGGAAAGTCCTCTTTCCCTTTTCAATCGGTGTTAGCTCAGGCCTCATTCGAAGTTCGACCATGTCAAGCCTGGCTTTTAGTCCATCTTTTGTCTTACCAGGGATATTTAGAAGGGTTCCTACAATGCTATCACATACGTTTCTCAACGTGCATAACATCGATGCAGTGTCTGACATCGAGATTCTCCCAATAAGGTAACTCCCAAAATATTGATCTTTTCTTCCAGACATTGCCGTCTTTCGATGTTTTGCACTTCTTACCAAACTGAGTATTGATGTGTGCTACGATATCACTCAATTCCATGCCTGTCAACGGTATCGTAGCTCTTGGAGTCTCGCTTTCCCCGTTAAACAGTGGTAGAAGCTTTTTCTTCGTTCTATATTCGTGAGTACGTCGCAGGAATTTTCGATGGCCCATGTAGGTGTGTTTCCTACAGTTGTTCAACCACTGACTATCCATATTATCCCCACAAATTGGACACGCTTTCTTGCCTTTTGCACTATAGCCAGACAGATTCTTGTAAGCCGGGAAATCATTTATAGTACAGAATACCATGGCGCGTAGCGTAAATCGTGATCTGATTAATGCATCGTACACTTCAACTCCTTTGTACCATAGTGCTTTCAGATCGTCGATCAACGGAGCCAAGTAGACATCTATGTCATTTTCGGGTTGTTTTGGACCGGAAATTAAACAAGATAACATGATGTATTTTCATTTCATCGTAAGCCACGGAGGGAGGTTATAGATACAAAGCAGCACCGGCCAAGTATTGTTACGGCTGCTTAAATCGCCAAAAGGGTTTATCCCATCAGTGCAAAGCCCCAGTCGGAGATTTCGTGCCTCACCTCCAAATTAGGGATACATCGAATCAATGTTCCTCCATTGCGGGAAATCCGCCGGATGTCTCAATTTTCCATCCTTTTTTTCTTTCCTCATCATGCCATCTAAGCATTTTAGCATCGTCGGTATTTGAGAACATGCGTTTTAGTCTCGGAATTATTGGTAAGTACCACAAAACTTTAGCGGGGGGGGGGGGGGGGCACCGACTTCGTCCTTTCTTTTATAACGCCACGTGTCGCACGTCGGGCACTTATCATCCGACTTGTAATTACCCCCTATAAAGTATGCAGTCATTCGGACAAGCGTGTATTCTTTCGTACTGTAAATTCAATGGGCACAATAGCTTCTTTGCCTCGTAGGTCGACGTCGGAAGCTCATTGCCATCTGGAAGCATATCCGCGAATATTTCTAGAAGTGTTGAGAAACACTTGTCTGAAATACCAAATTTATCCTTAACGTTCAGCAGCTTGAAGACAGCAGACAACTTTGTGTACTTCGAGCACGCGGTGTACAAAGGAATATTGTTGTACCTAACAAGGCTGTCAAATATGGGAGGACGTTCTTCAAAATCCTCTTGGACATCACGCAACATTTCCTCGATACGATCATTATCGTCGTCCATAGAATCTTCAGCTACGAAATCGTCCTCCAAATCTAGTGGCACTCTTGTACTAGTTCCGACACCCGCAGAACTAGCTACATCTATGAAGGCTTCACCGTGCCATATCCAATTCGTATACCCAGGTTTAAAACCGGCTATTAGCAAATGTTCCTTCACAACATCACTATTCCACCAGTTCATGTTATTGCAATTACGACACGGGCACGAAATTTTCGATTGCCTTTTTTACCTACGATTCTGTTCCGCACATCTCATAAATTCGTTAACACCCTTCGCATACTCAGGCGTTGTTCGCATACTATACATCCAACCCCGATCCATTCCAATAGGCTAAAGTACTATACAAATAAAAATTTACGAGTAATTCACATAAAAGCAAGTACAATCGATCGAGAGGCTTTGATAGGGTCCTTATCGCTCCAACCTAACCCATCTTAAACATTCACTATCGCTTGTGAATGTGTGTTTGAGCTTCTATGTTGACAAAAATTCGGCATCATTTTCCCACAGTTCTCCAAGTAGACGAAAAAATATGAAAAAGATATACATCCAATCCATATGTCTACCCGGAGAACATTTAAGGGAAACGCGAACCAAAGTTTTCATCAACATCGACGCTCAAACACACATTTACATCCTAAAGCGACAGTGAACGTTTAAGAACGGTCCCAATCGGGGACCATTCAAGGTTTTCTCCTAATGAGATAACCTTGAACGGGTATCTAAGGTTAAATAAAAACTTAAATTCACAAAGACGAAGGCATACAAATCAAATACGGGTTTAAAAACTTACGTAATCGTCCGTGAACTTGTCAAGAAGCACGACAATAGAGTCCTAGCACGTCAAGCCCGAAGCCCTAATTTCGTTCAAAATAAAAGTTGTTTAAAATCAATATTTGGATTTCGAAAATCACCCAACAAAAATTATAAATTTAAACCTAAGCCTCAAATCACAAAACAACCTCAAATTGAATATAACACAAGTCTAAGCCTCAAATTGCTTGAATTAAGCCATGAAATCGCACAAAACAACTCCAAACTCGAAAAATTCGAACTCAACTAAGCCCTAAAAACCAAAATTTCGCCACTTTTTTTAACAAACCAAGATCCAAATCAACCCCAAATCGAACATAATATAACCCTAATTCTCAAATAGCAGAAATTAAGCCGTTAAATCGCACAAAACATCTACAAATTCGAACTCAAAATAAGCCCCAAATTTTCGAACTCAAAAGCCCCAAATTCGCCACAAATTCGAATTAATCAAGCTCCAAACCAACCACAAATCGAATATAGCACAAGCACAATCCTAAACCTATCCTCAAATCGAATTAACTAAGCCCCAATCGCTAAAAATTCGAAAACCCCAATTTCAAAATCTCAAAATTTCGAAACTTTAGACCATTAAATTCGAGAGCATAGAAGAAGGAATAGTTGTGAGGTGTTTTCCCGTGTTTTTGTAGCTCGAAGACGTCGGAAAGTGAGCAATGTAGCCGGAAAATAGCCCCAAAAATCATTTTGCTTGAGCTTCGTCGCAAGTGAAATTGGCGAAGGAGGTGGTTATAAAGCTCATGGGCAACGGTTGGTGTCACGTAACCGTCGCCCATAAGTTAAAGACATGGGCAACGGTTTCTGAAGACGAAACCGTCGCCCGAAGCAAAAAAACTAAATTTTTATTTTTAAAATAATAGAGTTATGGGCGACGGGGTTTTCGATATAGCAAACAACCGTCGCCCATCTAGGAAAAAAATAATTTTTTTAAAAAAACCTCCATCGTGGGCGACGGTTTGGCCAGTAGAAGCCGTCGCTCAAAAGAAGCTAACATCTTAGGCGACGCCTTCTGAAAAAAAATCGTCGCCCACGATATCCTGAATTTAAATTTAATGACCATAATGCCACCGCGTCTGTTATAGGCGACTGTTTCTTAGAAACCGTCGCCATACTGCCATAGCCTATATATCATTCTCTACTAGTGATTACACCCAAAATTAAAATCGCTTCCTACCAAAAAACCCTGACTTACACCCAAAAAATAAATCGCGCCTTCTACAAAAAAAAGGCTTCAAGACTTCAAAACCCAAAAACCAGTGAAAAGAATCGACAGAATACAACTGAGAGGAGTGATGGCGTTAAGACCATCAAATGCATGGAGCGGTGCGCCCAGGTACGATGGAGCTGATGAAAAAACGTTTTCCAGTGTTAAGATTTTCCATGGTGGTGAGATGATAGCCTTCACAATTAGAAATTACATTGGGGGTAGTGTGGATTACTTCGATTACGTGGATTGGGATTTGATGGGTCTAATTGAGTTGAAGGATTTTGCAAAGCGATTAGGTTACGATGAGGAGAAAGTTAAATTTTGGCATCAGTATGGTCGTTCTTTTCATTTCGGTAGCAAGGTGCTGAATTCTGATTCTGACGTTTGTAATATAGTAAATCTCATACCCAATGACAAATTGGTGGTTCTGTACTTTGAGCATCTTGATAAAGTTCCTGGTAGAGTTGAAGATGTCATTGATGTGTCTTTCCTAGATGATGTTCCGGGGTTATGAGGTTGGGTCTGGGTCTGGGGTTGAGCCAGGGGTTGGTTTTGGAGTTGAGCCAGGGGATAGCCTTGGGATTGATCCTGTGGTGGGGTCTGATATGCAGTCTGGTTCTGATGACAGTGAAGAATTATGTGATAGTGAGAGTATGATATGGAGGAGGATGATAGACTGTTTGAAGAGTTTGTTGTTCATGATTTAGAGTTTGATGGCTTAGGAAAGGGTAAGACAATTGCCACTGATGAAAACCTTCAGAATATGTCTGATCAGGAAGATGATGGGGATAATGATTCATTTGATAGTGTGGTAGGGTCGGATGATGAGCATGGACCTAGGTATCCCAAGTACAATCCTAAAACTGAGAGTAAAAATCCAAAACTGAAGTTAGGGCTTAGATTTAGTTCAAAGAAAGAGGCTAAGTTTGCTATTCAGACACACTGTCTCAGAAGAGGAATGCAAGTTAGGTTTGAGAAAAATGATAAGAAAAGGTTAAGGGCTAGCTGCAAAACAGATGGTTGTGATTGGCTTTTGTATGTGGGACTTATTTCTAATCTTGATCATTCATGGGTGATTAAGACATATAATCTAGAACATGCAAAATGCTCATGGAACTGGAACAACAAGAGTCTTAAATCAGGGTGGTTGGGAAAGACTTTTATGAAAAGTTCAAAGATAATCCTAAGTTGGGAGTGAAGGAATTCAGAAGTGAGATTTGCACTAGCTTAAAGGTTAATGTCTCCAAGCAGCAAGCTTACCAAGGCGAAAGCTATGAAACTCCTTGATGGCAATATGACAGAACAGTTTAATAGGATTAGGGACTACTGTATGGAACTCCTTAGGAGTAATCCTGGTTCTACAGTTATATTAAAGTTATCCCAGCCAGAAATTGAAGGAGAACAACCTAGATTCCTCAGGTTATATATTTATTTCAAGCATGTAAAGATGGCTTCAAATATTGTTGGAAAGTTGTTGGGGTAGATGGGCGTTGGGCCTCAGGGTGGGCAGCTGTTGACTGTCGTTGGTGTGGATCCTGATAATTGCATGTTTCCAATTGCATTTGCAATTGTAGAGAATGAAAACAAAAGTTCATGTTCATGGTTTCTTAGTTTGCTAAAGAGTGACCTAGCCATTGAAAATCAGTTTGAATGGATCTTCATGAGTGATAAGCAGAAAGGGTTCATCCCAGCTTTTGAAGATCTATTTCCTGCTGCTGAAGATAGATTCTGTGTAAGGCATTTACACAGTAATATGAAGAGAGATGGTTTCAGTGGTAAGTCAATCAAAAATACCTTATGGGCTGCAGCTCGGGCAACAAGAGTTGAATTGTTTAAGGCACATATGGATAAGATGAAAGATGTAGATGGATTTGCATATGAATGGCTGCTGAAAAAACCACCTCATCAATGGACAAGATCTCATTTCAGCACACATTCAAAGTGTGACATTCTTCTCAACAACATGTGTGAGAGTTTCAACGCTTTCATCCTCTCTGCAAGGGACAAACCAGTATTAGCAATGATTGAAGAGGTCAGAATGCTAATTATGACTAGGATGCAAGTGAATAGGGAAAAGGTCAAGAAGTGGAATTCTGCCATTTGCCCTAAGATCACCAAGCAATTGGCTAAGAACATGAAAGAGGTTAGTGAGTGCATTCCCATTAAATCTGATGACTGGCATTTTCAGATCACAGGGCCTTTTGAACAGCATAATGTGATGTTTCTCAACATTCATGTTCCTGTAGAAGGTGGGACCTGACTGGAATCCCTTGTAGGCATGCCATTTCAGCCATTTGGTGTAGAAATGTAGATCTGCAGGAGTATGTGCATGATTGCTACAAGGTGAGCACATCTGAACACGCAATTCAAGGAGTTAATGGACCTGATTTATGGCCAAAGTGTGATCTGCCACCTCCACTGCCACTTGTGCATGAGAATAAACCTGGAAGGCCAAAGAAGATGAGGAAAAGAGAAGCTAATGAACCCCCTGCTGCTGGTGCCACAAAGCTAAAAAGGAGACAAAATCCTACTAATTGTGGAAAGTGCGTGGGAAAAAGGGCACAATGTTAGGACCTGCAAATCAGTACCTCAGCCTTGATCAAGTGATCAACCTCAGCCTTCACAATCTGCATCTTCTAATCAACATCAGCCTTCACAATCTGCATCTTCTAATCAGCATCAAAGTTCACATCCATCGGGCTCAGCTAGAAGTCCTACAAAACTGTCTGTAAGTTCTTTCTTTTTAGTCATTTCAAGTCATGTTTTTTTGAGTCATTTCCTTTCATGTTCTTGTAGATTAGAAGGTCAGGCAATGTGCAAGTTAACATATCTGGAAGCTCCAACCATGTATCCTCAGTCAATGTGAGCTTATTATCTTTTTTGTATGAGTAATTGCTTGGGATATTCATTAACAATGTTATTCTTGTAGGCATTTCAAACTCCTGCTGTGAATGCACCTATAATTGTAAGAGGTGGAGTGAATTTCATTACTGTACCCAACCTTAGAGCTACATATGGGACAAGTAAAAAGAGAGGACTCATCTATTTGCTTATTTGATTTAAAAGCACGTGAGCATCATTACACATCATATTTTGTGAGGATTGAGGACGTTGAAGATGAGTCCTGAGGGTTTACGTCCAATAAAATAAGATTTAGTAAGTCGATGGATTGGGATCTCACGGGATACGAGGCAGAGAGTATGATCATCCCGCCGGGAGAACGTTTCCCCCTATTCCGCACTCATTGGAACTGAAAAACCCCCGTTTGGAAAAATATAAATTTAATGTGGCGTAATTAATATATCACGAGCATACGTAATCTGGTATTAGGGATGTCAACGAGGTGTGGTGGGGCCGGGGATTAGATTCCTGTCCACGTCCCCACGTCGACGGGGAATCCCCATCCCGTCTCCGCCAACCGAACGGGGACAAAATCGTCCACGTCCCCACAACTTTTTTAGAAATTATATATGCATATTATAATATAAATTGAATATATTATTTAAATTATATTTTAAAATGATTTATTTTATAATAATAAAATTTGGAAAAATATATTATTAAAAGTATTATTTTATATTATAATAATAATAATAATTTTGTATAGAATGTATAATTTAATAGTATTTTAATGTAATTTTTTTTTTCAAATATTATAAATGACGGGGAAGGGCAGGGACTATATTACCCGCCTACCGGGGATAAAAAGTCGGGGATTTCCCCGCTCCATTCAAGCATATCCGGTTAATTTAAGCATGTGGTTGGTTATTTATTTAATTAAAATACCCTTGGCTTGAATAACGACCTTCGTTTGACATAGATACAACTTTAAATACATTTAGTTGACCATGATATTTCAAATTATAATCCCCGTCATAATTCAAAATATTGAGCTGACCATGACTTTTCTCAGAATGCTAATCTATAATAGATTCCAAAGTAGAGAGCAATCAATCAATCGCACATCTAAAACCACAAAGCAACGTCTATAGTTCTTACACATCAAAAAGCACATAAAATCACAATTATTTATTACTTTCCATCTAAAAAATTGGCCTTATTCATGTTTTACATTTCGTTAGCCCTCCCCATTATATTCCTTCCTTTTATTAGAAACATCCACCGGTTCGACACATCGAGGCTCCACATGTGCTTGAAAGAACCGCGGACAAGTACGGTACTTTGATATGACGACCTCATTTTCTAATAGGCAATTAGTGGCGGATTTTCACAACGTAAGCCGCGGAAGGTCCGTCTAACAAATTTTTTTCCTAAAATAGAAATATATTACAACAACAGTTGTCTACATAGTCCCAACTATACATAGGCCGTAGCCCCAAAATCGTAAAAATGTCTAAGTTAAAAGCCCTAACGTCGCTATACATGTCTTTATCCATGTACAGACCCGCTCTCAAAAGTCCGTGGGGTTACCGCCATCAGCCCGCCTTAGTCACGACGTACCTCGACGTCGGACTCAGTACCTACAACACGTAAACTCTAAGCTATTGCCCAGTAGGTGAAAATATGCATGTATGCAGTGTATTCAAACCCCATTCTACGACATCTCACAATTAAATGCACGCTCGACTTTTTCCTCATCCCAATCTAACATATATCAAAAATCACATCAGGGCCCTAGGTTAGACTAGGCACCATGTGCGCACAACATCGAGCGGTAGCCTACGCTAGTAGTGCATCTAAACTATCATGCCACACGCACTGACGCCTACCAGTCTGACGCACCTTAGTCGCGGTCCAGGCCTCACGCATACGCTTACCGGCCTTACGCACTTGAGTCACGCATGCCCCATGCCACACGCACCGGATATCTGACACGCTCGCCTGTTGCACTTGAACCGACGCACTGCCTCGACGGCCACTACCGTCTGGTGCCCTAGTACTAACCTCAGCTATATCACGAGTCGACGACCAACATTGGTCATCGTCGACACTATACAGTGTCACCATATCAACACGGTACTCATCTCTCGCACTGGTATGAAATGCATGTTCAGTGAATATAAAATGCATTACCCTACGAAGAATAAGTTCTCCCCGAAAATCCCAGCTCTGCCCGAAGTTTGGGCTTAAGACCCGAAAATTCATTTATTCAGTGAATATTAAATAAGTCCCAAAATTTAGTCAAAGTCAAAAGTCAACGGCCAAAATTAGACCAAAGTCCCGAAACTGTTTTTGCTTCGAAAATAATGTTCTTCGAAGAATCTGGATTCGAAAATCAGTTAAGGTTCAAAAGTTGGTTAAGTGTCGAAAATTGACTTCGAAAATAGTGTTTCGAAAATTGATGTAGTTCGAAAATCGTTTAGTATCGAAAATTTCTCTGTTCGAAAATCGGTTGATATCGAAATCTCAGGCCTGCGAAAATCCTTCTGGCACGGTGGTTCGAAAATTGATTTGGTTTCGAAACTTATTGCGAAAAATCGTATTTCGAAAATAATTTTCGAAAGCCCACATTGCGAAAATCGGTGGGTTTCAAAAATAATTTTCGAAAGCCTAAGTTTCGAAAATCGCTCATGTTGCGAAAATAGGTTTCGAAAATAAATTTTGAAGCTTAGGTTCGAAAATCTCTTAAGTTGAGAAAAATCAATACATTTCGAAAATAAATTTTCGAAAGTCTTTGTTTCGAGAATCTAACACTGCGAAAATTAACATACTTCGAAAATAAATTCTCGATAATGAAACCTCATTTCAAAAATCTTAAAAACAATACCGAAAACTCCTTTGGAAAATCACACTTACTACCATTTGAAAATCTCTAACTTCGAAAATAATTTTCGATACAAATTTGCGAAGACCTCATTCGAAAATCTTAAAACTATATCGAGAACACTTTCGAAAGTTACCTTTACAACCATTCAAAAATATCTAACGCTTCCGAAAACCTTCAAAGGCCCGAAATTAAAACCCTGAAGAACTTTATGCATTCGAAAAAAACACATGTATCAAACATAAAAATCAACATGAACACAGATTAAAACCCAAAAATCTGGGTTTCTCAAACACACATAACATTCGACAATCTCACATAAACATCACATGAGTCACGTAAGGCACATAATTAGCGTAAACACATTAAGCACAGACATATTTACGTGTTGTAGATGAAAATTCACCTACCTCACGTCCAAACTTTGAATTTGTTAAGGATCTTAAGCTTGGCCTGCTTCTAATCCTTGATGAAGTTCTTGTTCTCTCTCAGTTTATTTCGTTTTGGTTGTGTTTTTCCTTTTGTGACGGTTTTCGTTTCTTAACATTAGATACGCATGAACATCTTGGGAAGTTGTGAATGAAGTGACAACTAGGTGACTAAGCTTAAAACTTTTACCTCTCATGTTAAGTAAAATCTATTAATGCAATCTCACTAAAAAATTCAGGTTTCATCCAAAAACTTTGAGTGTTACACAAAAACTTCAAGCCTTAGCCGCATTTTGCCATTCCTCAAAAATCGGCTTCACTAAAAAATTAATCCTATTGTCCGAATTTCATTTTTGGGTATTTTCCTATTAAGCATTCGAACTTTAAATTTGTTTTTAAGTATTTACCCTACTGATTACTTGCTAAACCCCATTGATTACTTGCTAAACCCCGTTTTTAAGCATTCGAAGTCTTCATCAAATAATTCAACAAAATGTCTATCTTAAGTATTTACCCTGCTGATTACTTGCTAAACCCTGTATTAAATTTTATGAGTATTACATTTGATGCACATGAAGCTCGTGAAGAAACCCGTCGTAGTAATCTCATCCACTAAGGTTGCAAAGGAGGCGTTGAAAGACAATGATCTCACCTTCTCTAGCCATCCCATGAGAACTTCCTTAGCAAAGCTCTCATACAAACCTCGACATTGCATTATCTCCTTACAGTGATTACTGAAGAGACATGAGGAAGATGGTCGTTGTCCAGCTTTTTACACGCAGGTAGATGGACTCCTTCCTACCCATAAGGTCTGAGGAAGTTTCTAGAATAGTCGAAGATGTGTCTCAATCTAAAGGAGAGCCAGTCGTAATAAACGAGCTCGTTTTGGCTTACGGGCTGCGTCATATGTCCGAATCGCCTTTGGAAAGAGGTACCGCGAGTCACCCTCGGTGAAGAGGCAGTTCGACAGCCTTTTGCAAGGCCTTCAGGCAATGTCCGTCACTGGCAAGAAGGTATTCAAGGGCTTGGATTCGTTCTTTCAAGAGCTCATCTACGAACATCTTAAGCCGTACAGGCCCGATCCAATGTAAAGGGAGTCATCACGGTACGTTGTTATCGTTAATGTGCTAAGTTTATTTTTTATTAATCATGTTTTTGGAGTCCCAAAGTTTGTTTTGTTAATTGTCCTTTGTGTTGCTTAGTAGCTACTAGACTACTTGTTTTATTGGTAAGGCATCTAGCGATTTTTGAACTGCAAAAAAAAAAACGAATTCTTCAGTGATAGCTTGAAAGAAACAGTTTTGGACCGAAGAAACACACAAGGAAAAGACAAGAAGGAAGAAAGAGCTGCTGAAAATCTTTGACAGTTCATGGCAAATACAAGCAATTTACAACAGATTTCTCTTCCGATTTTCGCAGGGGAAAACTATGAGTTTTGGTGCAAGAAAATGAAGGCGTTGCTGGCCTCCTTTGAGCTGTGGGAACTCGTACAAGATGGCTATGATGATGAGGAATAATAAGCTAACCTCACCGTAGCACAAATGAAGGAGTTAAAGAAAACAAAGCAAACAAATGCCGCAGCATTGTCGAAGATTTAGCAAGCTGTCGCAGATTCAATATTTCCAAGGATAATCGAAGCCGAAACAGCAAAGAAGTGTGGGATATTTTACAAAAGGAATTTGGAGGAGATGAGAAGGTAAGAGCTATTAAACTTCAAACTCTTAGAAGGGAGTTCGAGAATATGAAAATGAAGGAGACCGGAGTGAGTTTCATTGTAGGTTCATTGACTTTACAAATCAAATGAAAATATTAGGAGAAGAGCTTACAATCAGCGAATGGTTGAAAAAATTCTTATTTGTCTTCCAGAGCGATTTAATCCTATAGTGGCCGTTATTGAACAAACAAAGGACCTCTCTCAAATGAATGTTCACGAGCAGGGGCGGATCCTGGAATTTTTCATCGGGGGGGGGGGGGGGGGGGGGGGGCGTAATATAAATGCATACAAGGCCAGATGTTGGTCCGTGCATCATGGTCTATTGGAACCGGCCGATAACTTTTATGGTTTTCGGGCTTGAGAACCTTATCTTGATTGGTCAACGCTATATATCCATTATAACATGAATTAAAGAACAAGAGGAAATAACACAAGTCATGTGTCTATGTAAATTATTATTCGAGCTTTTTATCTGATATTTTGTTTTTTTACGCAAATAATTGTTATATTTTGAAAAAGGCTCACCAAATTAAAATTTTGGTAGTGTTTTGGTAGTATATATTAAATTAAATAATAAGAAATTTTCATCTTATCTTATTAAAATTAAATTGTTTCAATAATATGTATATTTTCTATTTATGTTTGCAAATTTATTTAGAGTTCTACAGACAATTATGTATTTATTTTTATTTTTACTATAACCATATGTTAAAATAATCAGAAAAACCAAAAAACAAAAAAAAAAGTGAAAAGGGAAACTAAAAGATAATTAGTTGTCCAAAGCAAACAATTAATTCCAACAGATATGGATTGAAAAAAGTAAAAAAACAAAAAAAAGGCGGATAATTAAATACTTAATTAACTACGTAGAAATATACATAGCATTTAATAGGCCATTAGCGAAAAACCCCAAAAGAACTTAAAAGGGATATTTAATATACCATCAGCTAAAAAAAGAACTGAGAGAATTTCCCTATCTAGTCGCCGGCGCGCCGTACTCGTAACATTTACTTTTCTTCCGCCGGGACTTGTGATAATTTTTCCTTCTCGATGATCGCGTAGAAACCTCGCGTGGACCCCTCCCTCGGCTTCCACGCGCGGCGACACTTTACTCCCACTGGCCTTTCTGTAAACACAGGGCTCATCTTCATTCTTCATGAATCCATAGTTCTTAACTACTTCATCGAACGGAAGATTCCAGGAATTGAACCCAGGCTTGGCAAATGAAAAGCAGCTAGACTGGCCACTTTACTATGTACAAAATTTAGGGTAAAAGTAGCATACGATATATCCATATACCTACAAAATCTTGTAACATATATATATTACTAAATTTTTCGAAAATTTTCGCGGGGGCCGTGGCCCCCGGGCCATAACGTAGATCCCCTGTTCACGAGTTGATGGGAGCATTGAAATCATTTGAAAAAGGTTGACGAGGCAATCCGAGAAATCGATTGAAAGTGCATTTCAATCAAAAATGAAAGTAAACGCTCAAAACTATGGAGAGTCTTCAAGTGGAGAACAAAATCGAAGTGGCGCTTTTAGAGGTGGTAGATCTGGTCGTAGTCGAGGAAGAGGCCGTAATTTCCAAGGTAGAGGCAGAGGCTTTTACGAAAGAAATCAGACCAAAAATGAAAGTGAAAACAAGTGTACTCGTTGTGGAAGAAGTAGCCATGACTACAAGGTGTTAGGAATATTTTATAGTGTTCAATTTAAATGTGTTTATCTTAGTTGGTTTGTATTTAATTAACTTTGGGCTAGTTTGTAATATTCTAGTTCTTAGTTACTAGGGGTATAATATACCAACTAATGTGGTATATATACCCCCAAACCCTAATTCATTAGGTGTGTGTTTTTGGTGTAGTATGTGTGAGTGTGTGTGTTGAATAGTAAGAAAACATTTTCAAATCACCCATCGTCTACACTAACCCACCCCACGTTCGATCTTTAACACTTTCATTATTAGCGTGGTAAATCGTCCTAGGTCAGTGTTGTTGGATCAAATAGGGACCAACAAGTGGTATCAGAGCTTTGGGTGAGTTTTGGGTAGAAATCGCGTCTGTTTTTCGTCATTTTCAGTCCAGAACTTTTTCAGTTGATTTGGGTGAGTTTTGGGTAGAAATCGCGTCTGTTTTTCGTCATTTTCAGTCCAGAATCGGGTAGATGAACAAATTGCCCGATTGCTACAGTACCTGAAACAACTACAGTACCAATTTACTCAGTTTCGGGCGTTTTTATTCAGTTTCGGGCGAGTTTTGACTGGTCAAACCCGAAACTAGAATCTGGTCAACACCCGAAAGTTGACTGGTTAATCCAATTTTGACTGGTCAACCCCGAAACTGGACTGGTCAACACCCGAAAGTTGACTGGTTAATCGAATTTTGACTGGTCACACCCGAAACTGGCCTGGTCAAATCCGAATTTTGACTGGTCAACCCGAAACTTGACTGGTCAACACCCGAAAGTGGACGAAAAAAAAAAATTAAATTAAAAATTAATTTTTAAATATACAGACTGAGTTTCGGGCGTAACAAATAGATTTCACTGTAGCGAAATAATCAAATCACTGTAGCAAATCTGGTTTCGAGCGAAATTTTTAATTTCACTGTAGCAACTATTAATTGCACTGTAGCAAATCTTGTTTCGGGCGAAACTACAAATTTCACTGTAGCAATGTATGGTTTAGGCCAAAAACCACAAATTTCACTGTAGCAAATCTGGTTTCGGGCGAAACTACAAATCACTGTAGCACGCAAATCACTGTAGCATGCCCCGAAACACTGTAGCACACCCAATTGCAAATTTCACTGTAGCACGCCCGATTGCAAATTTTCACTGTAGCAGTTGCCCGAAACGCTACAGTACCCGATTTAAAAAAAAAAAGAATTCTTTCATAATTTTCTGAATTTTATTTTATCATTGGGTAGAAAGTAAAAAAAAAATTATATATATATATACTCAAATTAATATTTTCGGGTCTAAAATTTTCGGTGTAGACGACGTTTTCGTAAAATATTTTTTTAAAGCAAATCCGCAAAACTTGTCAACGATCATTTATATCCAACAATCAACTTAGGACATCATAGGCATGTTATAGAAATAGTTTTGGTATTTTCACGAAGTTTTCGAAATCGTCACAAAATTTTTCGGTGCACGCCAAAATATTTTCGACGCCGACTTTCTTCGATACTTCACCATACTTCTCGAGTAAACCAAACATTTCGTCACTGAAATTTCAAAAGCCAATTTCTATTTTCAATTAAATATTATATTAATCTAAATGGATGCTCAAGCTAGGAAAATTGAGGAATTAGAAGCAAGACTTGCCAATAATTACTCTGTGTTGCTTAAGCAACAAGAAAGCCTAGCTTATGCTAATGAAGATTTGATAAACGCAAAGTCAAATATAATTAGCTTAGAAACTAAGTTAGAAGATAGTGAAAATAGGGTCTGCGAGATGACTAAAAATTTACGTTCTTGCGAAGCTGAGCGAAATGAAGTCTCGTCAAAATATGAGACCGTCTTAGAGGAACAGCGTATGCTTTACTCTAAGATTAAACGATTAGAGAATGTTATTTCGAATATAGGTCTAGCAGATCAAAACTATCCTTCTAATTTAATTCCTAACGGGGAAAATATTTTACATGATCAAAAACCTACTATATGTGATACTCCAGAGACTCTTTGTAAATTGAAAGATTTACAAGATACTTTGGACTCTGAAAGGATAGGTTTTGGCGCTGAAAAGGAAAAGCTTTTAAAGGAGATTTTAGATCTCAAAAATTCCCCGTCTTTATCTGCTTCAAACGATTTGTCAAATAACACATCTTGCTCAAAACAGGTAAGAAAACAAAAACTAAAAGATGCATCCTTGTTCCTAAAACTGAGAAGGCTTTTACTAATCATTCTAAATCAATTTTGACTGAAGCTGAAATGTTAAGTAAAAGCAAAGCGCTAAAAATAGCTAAGGAACAAATAAAGATTAGGAAGGAGAAAGGAAAATCAGTATTATCTTCCAAAATTAAAGCCGAGAATGTTCAGGGTTTTTCCTATCCCATTCCTATCAAAAGGGAAGCGTGCAACGAAGAAGTTCCAAGCTTACGTAGACGAACTTCTCAAATCCCGCACACTCATCATTATAAAGTGAATGATGTGAACTCTCGTAGGCAATATGACTCATCATCCAATGACGCATATAGCGCCATAAGCTCATATTCCTACTTGAAATACCCAGTTCAGATTCATTCCAGAAAGCATCTTATGCGACTGGCTAGGGAGAAAATCTTTAGGTCTTCTAAACCTAGACACACATTCACCGGCACTGAATTGTCATTTCCCTCTAAGGTTCACCAAACTTGGATTCCTAAATCACAAACCATATTGAATAGGGCTTTGAAGGATGATATAGTATCAATATCAGAACCAAATGTGCTTAACTTGTTTTCTGCTAACAAGGGAGGACCCATCCAAAAATGGGTACCTAAGTCCCGATAAAGTTTTTGCAGAATCCCAGCATGGTAGGTACAAGAGAGCTGTTCCACACCCATGACTGGTATGCGATGAGAGCAGCCAAACATCCCAGCGTGTATGGTATCTTGGGTTGCTCCACATACACGACTGGTAAGCGATGCGAGCAACTAAGTAGGTAAATTCTATATGCATCCCATAAGAAATTTGGCATGCATCTTGAGCTGAAAAGACAATACACCTACTTTGATCACACGAGGGTACATTATATACATGCATGATTCAGAAGAACTTTAAATGTTAAATTTTAGCATGCATATGTACTGAAATGTCTAATACCCTCTCATAGGTACATTTTCATTATGCATACATATTATAAAAAAAAAAAATCAAGCTTAAACATTCACGTATGCATACAAGCTGAATCGTAAAATACCTATTTTAAGTGTTAGATAGCGAAAAACGTACATTCTAATGCATTTTTAAACAACAGTAATTCCTTAGTTTGCATCTGATCTGAAAATAGATAAATACGCTCACGCCTATTTAATTGGGAGAGAACATACATGTTTAAACGTGCATGCATGGAGGGGGAGTATCACTCCATATTTATGAGGGGAGAGTACAATTTTAGGGGGAGTACATCTTAGGTGCACGATTTGAGGGGGAGAAACTTACTGTAACCCATATACATATACCTATATCTATTACTATTACGATACTACTTATCTACTACTATTAAGATAATATATATATATATGTATATATATGTATATAAAAAAAAAGGGGGGAAAGAAAAGCAAAAAAAAAGAAGGGAAAAGAAAAGCAAAAAAAAAAAAAGAGGAAAAATAAAGAAAAACCCTCTCAGACGCTTCCACCTCTCATGATGGACTTCACTTGAAAACTCGACCCTCAAGAGTTCGAGAATTACAAAAGGCGTGACATCCATACACAAACACGAAAACGATCTCAACCGCCCTGCTCCGACTTGCTGATGAAGCAGCACTCACCAAAATTGACGGACGCATGGATTCTAGGTTCCCATGGTTCAGTCAGACCAAACTGAACCTATCCCCGAAACATAGCCGAGTGTTAGTGAAGAATTCAAGTCCATAAGCCACGTCCCTATTTGGCATTTCTTGATAAGACCAAAGAGCGGAAGATACAAAATTCCCTGAGCTCACAAATTACTCGGACCATCCCATATAGGTGCAGGAGTTGATTTCTATCAGCTCCCGGGTAGAAGTCGCCTCATTTGGTCCAATGGTGCATGCACAACCGAGCCTTACCCACTCATCGATCTCCCTAAAGACCGATGTCTTATCAAATCACGGGGAGCCACTCATGCTATCACCGCTTCACTTGTAAGCGGGAGATATTGAATTAAGTGGTAGTTAGCCCCACACCACTGAACTTCCTTGAACACATCGAGTCTAGGTGTCCTCACTACCTAAATGTTTTATAATTTTTAGGACACATACACTTTTTTTTTATCTGGACTTCGTGACCAGATCAGAACTTCCATAGACACATCCTCTTAGATGTGATTCCATGATTGGAAGGAAGTCCTACCGTTGCAACATCAAAACAACAACGGCATCAGGCCATCGTCTGCGAGCTACGCTCCTAGATCGATGTTAACAGAACGCCTATGTGGCTCCGGTTCTAAGCCCTGTGCTTACAGGCCGCGTCTCAGAGTTTAACTCTGAACTCGTGTCGATGGATTGCCTCAGTGGCTCCGTCTGGTTATTACCCACACCGACCTGTCGTTTGTTTATTCCTTCGACTCCTATACAAGCATGCCGATCTCGTTAACACGAATCGCCATGAGGGGGAGAAGGGGATACGTATAAACAAACAGGTCGGACCACCCACCTTTTCCGCCGCGCGAACCACTACGAAGCTGGGCTCACCTGCACTTAAACGTAACATTCGAAGGAGCCTTGGCACATTCTATAACACATCCCATGCTCACCATAAAAATTCCGCCGCGCTTACCATGATGAAGCCGAACTCTACATGAACCTACAATGTCACATTCCAAAAGAGTTTTGGCACATGTTAAAAGACATCCACGCATATCTTCTTCTTCTCAGTGCCAGACAAGCTTCCTCGAGGCCGAACCAGACAACTTCCTTCGACAAAGACGAATCTGGCTCCGAGAAGAACACTGGAGAAGACTTGACGACTTCAAAATATGGAAAAAGACTATGACAAGATGCAAACAAGATTTCAAAGATCTGCGACATCATCAAGAAACGAATATCGGGGCGTGGATCACAGCATACATCCGATCTACAACGTATAGCGTCAAGACAAGAGAGTTCTAGCTGGAAGTGCATTCAAACCCTCCACAAGAAGAGGAGATAGCCTTTGCAGGGGGAGCAATGGGAGATTGTTAGGACTCGAGAGATTCTCCATGTACCCAACTAAGATAACCCGCGCTGAATTAAAAATTGAACACTAAGGGGGAGATTGTTAGGAATATTTTATAGTGTTCAATTTAAATGTGTTTATCTTAGTTGGTTTGTATTTAATTAACTTTGGGCTAGTTTGTAATATTCTAGTTCTTAGTTACTAGGGGTATAATATACCAACTAATGTGGTATATATACCCCCAAACCCTAATTCATTAGGTATGTGTTTTTGGTGTAGTATGTGTGAGTGTGTGTGTTGAATAGTAAGAAAACATTTTCAAATCACCCATCGTCTACACTAACCCACCCCACGTTCGATGTTTAAAACTTTCATTATTAGCGTGGTAAATCGTCATAGGTCAGTGTTGTTGGATCAAATAGGGACCAACACAAGGATTGTTGGTTCAAGGATAAGCCGAAGTGCCACCAATGTAATAGGCTCGGTCATGTTCAAAAGGAGTGTTACACTAACATTGAACCAAAATATCAGCATTAGGTCAACTTCTCGGAAGAAAAAGAAGCTGCAAATAACGTGTTATACGCTTGTCAAAGTGCAACCGGTAAAAAGCATGAAGTGTGGTACATCGAGAGTGGTTGTAGTAACCACATGACTAGTGATAAACCGATTTTCTTGAACATTGATACTTCAATAGATTCTCAAGTGAAGATGGGAAATGGTGTTCTTGTAAAGGCTCAAGGAAAATGAACTAGTGTCCAAAGAAGGGAACCAAGTATATTCAAGATGTGCTTCTTGAGCCGGAGTTGGAGCAAAATTTGTTGAGCGTTGGGCAACTTGCGGAACATGGTTATGTTGTCCACTTTGAAGGAAATGTGTGTGTCATACTCGACAAAAATGAGGCGAGGCAGATTATGACGAGGGTACAAATGGAGAAGAATCGAAGTTTCCCACTCACATTCAAGCATGCTGAAAATTTGGCAATGAAAGCTGAAATTGTCGATGACTCGTGGCTATGGCACTGGAGGCTTGGTCACTTGAATTTTCAGAGTCTTAAAATACTACACAACAAAAATATGGTATATGGTCTTCCGTGAAGAAACGCAGCAGATTTGTGAATGTTGTGCACTTGGAAAGCATCATCGACAATCTTTTCCAAAAGGCGGTGCTTGGAGAGCATCGAAGCCTCTTGAAATCGTGCATACGGATGTGTGTGGACCTATGTCTACAATTCCTCATGGAAATAATAAGTACTTCATTCTCTTCATTGATGATCTTACTCGCATGACATGGGTGAATGCAATGCAAGAATAAATAGATGTCATCGAAAAGAACAACACTTGGGAGTTAGTCGAGAAACCATCTCATAAAGAAGTTGTTGGAGTAAAGTGGATCTCAAAGTAAAATGAATGATGATGGTTCATTTCAAAGAAACAAAGCAAGGCTCATGGCAAAAGGCTACACACAACAATCGGGAATCGATTATCAAGAAATGTTCGCGCCGGTTGCTCGAATGGACACCATTCGAATGCTCGTCGCATTTGCAGCCCAACAACTTGATGTGAAATATGCATTTTTGAATTGAGTATTGGAGGAGGAATTTTACGTAGAGCAACCCCAAGGCTTTGTGATCAAAAGAGAAGAAAAAGTTTATCGATTGAATAAAGCTTTGTACGGACTCAAGCAAGCTCTAAATGTTTGGTATATCCAAGTTGATTCCTACTTCACACATTCAAGAAGAGTAAGAGCGAGTCTACACTCTACGTGAAAACTCAAGGTACGTCAATTATCGTCGTTGCTCTATATGTCGAGATTTGTTGTTTTGTGGAAATTATGAGAGCATGATACATGAATTCAAAAGTGAAATGATGAAGAGATATGAGATGAGTAATATGGGGCTGCTACATCATTTTTTGGCCATGGAAATATATTAAGAAAGTGATGGTGTGTTTATTTTCCAAAGAAAATATGCTGAAAATATTTTAAAAAAGTTTGGCATCGATTGCAATCCTACTTCTATTCCATTGGCTGTGAATGAAAGATTGAAGAAGAAGATGGTGCGGAAAAGGTTGATGCTACCTTGTACAGAAGTTTAATTGGAAATTTGTTGTATCTCACGTCTACAAGGCCGGATATAATGTTTGCCTCGAGTTTGTTATCTAGATTCATGGTTGATCCGAGTCAAATTCATCCTGGAGCTGCAAAAAGAGTGTTGCGATATATCGAAGGCACGATAAATTTTGGAATCAAATATTTGAGAGGAGTTCAAGTTAAATTGGAAGGCGGTTCTTTGGATGACATGAAGAGCACATCGGGTATGCATTTTCTCTAGGTTCAAGCATGTTTTCTTGGGCATCGAAGAAGCAACAAAGTGTAGCGCAATCCTCAGCCGAAGCCGAATACATTTCAGCTGCATTGGCAACGTCACAAGCAATTTGGTTGCGGAAAATTCTTGAAGATATTGGAGGAAAGCAAAGATCAGCAACCGAGCTGTTTCGTGACAACAAATCCGCCATTGTTATGTCTAAGAATCCAGTTATCACAGCCGAACAAGACATATCTCCATCAAGTATCATTTCATCCGAGAAGCAATTGAAGATGGTGAAGTTCAACTTGTGTTTTGCAAGTCCGAAGATCAAGTGGCAGACATACTTACAAAGGCACTACCAAAGGATAAATTTTTTAAGATGAGAGAGCTGCTTGGAGTCATGGAACAACACATTAAGGGGGAGAATTGTTACAATTAATGTGCTAAGTTTATTTTTAATTAATCATGTTTTTGGAGTCCCAATGTTTGTCTTTTGTTAATTGTCCTTTGTGTTGCTAGGTAGCTAGTAGACTACTTGTTTTATTTGGTAATGCATCTATCAATTTTGAGCTGCAGAAAAAAAAAAACTCTTCAGCTCATCTTGTCTACAACAAAAAAACAGAACAACTCAAGCTGAAAAATTATCAAAGGATCATCACAAAAAACCTGTATTTGATCCTGCTTACGTACGTAAATATGAGCCATGCTAGTTTGTCCTATATATAATGATTCTATCTTTTTTTGGTGAATGTAGAACATGTTTGAGGCTGGAGCTGACATGAGTTCGGCCACTCTAACGTGGGCCATGACCGCCCTGATGAAGCATCCCAAGGTGATGAGCAAAGTTCAGGAAGAAATTCGCAGCTAACAAGGGAAACGTAGTTGAAGAAAAAGACATCCAACACCTTCCCTATTTCAAGGCAGTGGTCAAAGAAACATTCAGATTCTTCGCGCCTGCTCCACTCTCTGTGCCTAGAGAAACAATGAACAAGTGTACGATAGACGGCTATGAGATAGAGCAAAGACAGTCTACGTCGACATATGGGCCATAGCAAGAGATCCCGAATGCTGGGAGAAGCCAAACGAGTTCATCCTAGTGAGATTCTTGGACAAAAACGTTGACTTTAAGGGCCACGACTTTGAGTTCATACCCTTTGGCTCGGGAGCCCGGCATGCCATTGGCTGCTGCGAACATTGAGTTGGCTTTGGCAAATCTTTTGTACTCTTTCTGTTAATGTCAAGGATATGGAAAAAGATTTTGTCTTTCATGCCAAAAATAAGTGATGGTATGAAGATCATATCGGATCTTGTCTTACATGCTTAAAATAGGAGATTGTTTTTACCAAAAATAGAAGATTTGAATATCAAAAGAGAATCAATCAAATGGCTACCATAAATAGAAGATATGATATCAGCCGTTATTATCAGAAGATTCGAACTCAACTATTTGCTATATTTGGGGAGATCTTCGAGGAGAGATTTTAGGAGATTCTCAAGGGATATTTTACCAATTCAAAAGGGAGCCAAGGCCTATAAATGTAAGGATATTTGGAGCTGCCAAGTAGAGCTTTTCTAGAGTAACTTTTGAGCAATATCGAGCGAAACACACGAGAGAATTTGAGCGAACGAGATAGTGTTCATTGCTTTGCCTAGCTTTATTCTTTCCATTTGAGTTTAGAGTCTAGACGTAAGGTTTTAGGAAAGGTTTAGAATTTTTTGATTCGTTTTAGGCATGAGTTTACTATCTTCGATAGTTGTTCTTTGCGTAATCCATTTTTAATAGTGGAATTTGGCCATGAGGCTCACAGCAAGTTGAAGAACTTGCTGCATAAATTTACATCTCGTGTGTGTCGTCTTATACTACTAAATTTTTAGTTATTTCCGTTGTGCTAAACTGTGTGAGCATGTTCGTTATTAATTCCGCTGTGCGTTCGATGTTAGGTTCAATGTTACCTCAACATTAGTTTCAACATTTAGGTCACCAGTTTATAACTTAGTATACATCCACATCGGACCACTTCACTTTCAACTGGGAACTTCCCAACGGAATGACTCCCGACGACGTCGACTTGGAGAGATTGCCCGGGATTACCACTTACAAGAAGAACCCTCTTCGCCTTGTCGCCAGACGCTATTTTTAATTATTCGTTATATTTTCCCAACAATCTTTTGTTGCTTTCATGTTATCTCAAAGTTTCCTTCTTTCATCTGAAATAAGTTGTCACTAATATTTATATTTTTAAAATAAAGTTACCGTAATTGTTGACCCTTTTGGTCCATGAGCGTTAGAGAGTTTTGATGAACTATGTAATTGTAATGACGCTAGGTCTATAAATTAAGCAATTCGTTAAATGGTCAAAATGATGTCTAAGTATATGAAAATATTCGACCATGCATTATGTATGAGCTATAAATTGGTTAAAGTGTTGAATAATTGATTCGCATATGATGTTGTGATTTACTGGTGAAACTATGCGATCGCATGTTATAGGCAGCCCATGTGATAGGATATATCGTTATGTGCTATATATGGAAATAGCGCATGATATATCCTACTGAGTTATAAATGGAAAGTATGCTGTTTATATATGGAAGGTGATATTCTGTTGAAAATCGTTTATTCCTGACGCAAATCACATATGCGGTTCTTTGCATGCTTTCAACTTAATTTAATGTGCAATTAAATTTATATCGACCTTATACTGATTGGAATATTATATTTAGGAAAGATATGATATAATTGACTTTGTGGATAAGGTGTTTTTATATGGTATATGCTAGAAACGGATGTGATCTTTGAAATATGGAAAGTTGTGGCATGGCATGTTAATTCGTGATAGTTGTGATCTGATCTGTGCTAAACATGGTAAATATATTGATCTGATGCTATGTGTTATACATGAAAAATGTTTGATATGATGCTATCTCGTGTGCTATACTTGGAAAGTAATTATGGATTAACTTATTCCAGAAACTGATAGCATGGAATCACTTATGAAAGTTCTGTTACGGTAAAAATAATTCGAAACAATTGAATATGCCTTGAGAACGAATCTGAGCTTGGAATATAATCATGCTTTAATGAGCTTATAACCTTTGTGATGTCCTTCTAGAAGCATGATTTACATGGCATGTTGATTCTCGAAAATTACTTGGACTGTATGCTTGATTTAGTGATTAATATCTTGATCTGATTTTCCATGTAAAGTATTGAGTGAAAAGGTTTATATATGAGCAACACTTCATAATTTCGAACTACTTAGAATTTGCGAACCTAGAACTATAAGCGTATTGAGCAGAAAAAGTATTGAGAGATTCCTGAGCGATCATTTGCGATAGCTTTCTGCCTACCTGAGCGATCACTTGCGAAGTACTGACCATACTAAGATAGTCCAACCTCCCACCATATATTCTGTCTTCGGACGTGAACAATACCAAGGAGGCAAGGTCAACATTTACACACACGTGAAGGGAAGGACGAGTTCCGTGGACCCTTCGGTAGCGAGCTGTATCTGTCGGGATCAGGAGTTTCCGAGGAACGAAAGTCGACGTGTAGTAACCTAGTGTGTTTAGTGTTCGACTTTTTTCGGTTGTGTATTGGGTTAATCAATCAGTTTTGTATCCAGCTACGGTGCATTATAGTGATTGGTTAAACTCTTGGGGAGCAAACCCCAAGGAGATGAGTAAACCTCAGTTGGGGATATAATCTCTATAAAAATCTTGTCTCGCATTTACATTACAGTTATTTACTTTTCGCTGCGAGACAGACCCGACACACATCAGGCGTTACTAGGATATATCAGGCATACTCATCACAAGCATCAGTAGGAATCTCTAAGTCACTACATCTTAGGACTTGTGAAAAGAAGAAGCATAAATTTTTTATAAGCCTAATCCAGCCCCCTCTTAGGCACGTTTTTATCTTCATTTGGTATCCGAGCGGGTTACTCAAACGACGGGCATAACAAGCCTGAGTTAAAGATCTAATGGCTTCTCACGTTTTGATGTTTTTGCAGAGGGACAATCCCATTCTAGGCCACCACTCTTCGATGGAACTAACTACGTCATATGGAAAAACCGTATGAAGGAATTCCTGTTTGCTGCTGAATCTGTGCGATATCATCACTACTGGACCATACAATCCCAAAAAGGCGGATCAAACTCCAAAGAAAGGTGCTGAATACGATGCAACAGACAAGCGAGGAATCTCCCTGAATGCCAAAGCAAAGAACATGATTGCCTGCTTGCTTACAAGAAAAAAATACAATCATGTGAGCTCATGTGAATCTGCCAAAGTTATGTGGGACATGCTTCAAGTCACACGAAGGAACCACTCGAGTCGTACAAGAAAGAATAGCCCTCTTGACTCATCAATACGAGCTGTTCAGAATGGAGGACAACGACACTATAAGCCACATATATGCAAGATTCATGAACATCATCAATCAAATGTTCTCGTTGGGAAAGAAAATAGCAGACTGTTGAGAAGGTGCGAAAAATCCTGAGATCTCTTCCAAGAGAACGGAATCCCAGAGTGACTGTCATCTACGAAGCAAAGGACTTAGACGAACTCTCCATCTCGGAATTGATCGGATCTCTAACCACATATGAGATGACTCAGATCTCCATCAAAGAAAAACCCCAAGTCAGAAATCAACCAAACATTGCCTTCAACACTGAACAAAAAATGACTCTGAGGGCGAAGAAGAAACTGAGGAAGATATACTGGAGCTGATCGCCATGCTGACCAGAAAATATGAGAAATCTCGGCTGAGAAAAAATTCAAAGGAAACTCCAAGTTCTAGCCAAGAAACAATGGAATATCATCATCCGGGAACAATGTGCAGAAACGCTTCAAATGCAACAAACCAGGCCACTTCGCCTCAAAATGCCCGATGGAAAACGGTGACAAAAGGATAAAGAAGCAAAAAAGCAATGGTCACAAACTGGAAGAGGCCGGAAGTGAAGAGGAGGAAGATCTCGCCTACATGGCCGACGATGATCAGGTATCTTACTCATCCACTATTAAGAAAATACTTATTCTCAATGAATTATATGCTAGGAATGATGAATCTCATGATAACGCTTCCTTAGTCCCTGAAGTATATGAAAAGGAAGATATGTTTGAAATAATTCAAAACGCAGCAAGGAGGATTATGTCGCTCAACTCACAAGTAAAGAAATTGGTTAGGCAACGAGATACGTAGCTAAAGAAAAGCACCGAACGGATCTAGAAAATGAATGTTTAGGAGCCGAGCTAGAAACTTTTAAGAAAGTAAAAGCCTTGTGTAATTGTGAAGAGCTTAGAAAGAAAAATAGTGATATATCTAGGGGCATCGCTGTTCTTAAGATTCCTTAGAAGAAAAAGCACGTACTGTTGATAGATTTCTTGAAGAAAAACAAAATCTTGATATGTTACTCAGTATTCCTAAAAATGTTGGAAAATCGGGGATATTCCATGAGACCTGAACACACTGCACCACAAACTGACAGAAAAACCTAAGTGTTTTTCATGCGGCCGTCACGGTCATTATTCTAGCAACTGTTTTTTGAAGAAAGCGGATAAATCAAGATATGTCTGGAGGCCAAAACAGGTTCCTGAGAATCAAAACACTATTTGCCTGTGTTTAAGAGATCACAGTCTGTGATACATGATATATCACGTGTTAACAGGAGTTATTTTGCCGCTAACCTTTTAGGACCCAATCAAAGTTGGGCATCTCAGAAAAGAATTGATTCATGCAGGTACAAAGAAGAAAATCCAGCAAGAAAAACAAGTGGTATCTCGACAGTGGGTGTTCCCACCATATGACAGGTGATATCAGTAAGTTTGTGTCGGTGAAAGCGCATGACGGAGGATATATCTCTTACGCCGAGAACATAAAACCTAAGATTATTGGGGTTGGAACGGTCGGTAACACTTTACATACTACTATAGATGACGTATGGTTAGTTAAGAATCTAGAACATAACCTCATTAGCATTAGTCAATTATGTGATAATGGTCATACAGTAACTTTTGAAAATGATAAGTGTGTTATTAGAAATGATGATAAAGTGTTATTTAGTGCATCTAGGGAGAAATATCTACTGTATCACTCTTGATGATATCACTGACCAGAATGTCAAGTGCTTAGCAGTTACACAGGATAAAACCTGGTTATGGCACAGACGCTTAGGGCATGCAAACATGGAACTACTGTCTCACATTACAAGCAATGCACTGGTAAGAGGTGTTCCTGACATAAAGTTCGTTAAGGACAAAATGTGCAAGGCATGCCAAATGGGTAAGCAGACCAAGACATCGTTCAAGGTAAAGATGTGATATCCACATCCAGACCACTGGAACTATTTCATAACTTTGCATCGCTAGTAAAGAGACTTGAAAATGAAAAAGAAATGAATCTATGTAGGATACGTAGTGATAACGGATTAGAATTTGATAGTAAGTCATTTGCATCATTTTGTAATCAATATGGATATAGTCATAACTTCTCTGCCCCTATAACTCCTCAACGGAATGGCGAAGTTGAACGGAAAAACAGAGTGTTACAGGAAATGGCTAGATCTATGTTACATGAGTATGATATTCCTAAACAGTTCTGGGCGGAAGCTGTTATTACAGCTTGTTATGTGCCTAATCGTGTTTTCCTTAGACCGATATTAAAGAAAACTTCTAATGAATCTGACATGGTAGAACTCCAAATATAGGATACTTTCGTGTGTTTGGCTATAAATGTTTTATTCTGAAAGATAGAGATAAGAGAGGAAAATTTGACTCTAAGGTAGATGAAGGGATATTCCTTGGTTAAGGTCTTCATTCTAAAGCCTATCGTGTCTATAATAAAAGGAAGCTGACTATTCAGGAATCCATACATGTTACTTTCGATGAGATTCTTAAAGCATATGCTACTGATGAGGAATGTATAGATTTTCCTTGTGCAAAATTGCAGTATACTAAAAATAGTGAGGAAGATATTCCAAAAGACGAAAATGTTGAGACGCTGGAACCAGAAGCTGATGAACAGCAACGCAGATGTGGAAACATGCTTCCAGTCATGCAACAGATCAAGTAAATAAGAAATATCACATCTGGAATCAAAACTAGAGCAACTGTACGAAATCAGGATACGGAGGAATCCCATGATGTATTACTTTCAATAATGGAACCAAAGACGGTCCATGAAGCTCTAGACGATATATCTTGGGTCTCTGCCATGGAGATGAGTTATCTCAGTTCAAAAAGAGCCAAGTGTGGACACTCGTAGAGAGACCAGACGAAAATTCCACCATAGGAACCAAATGGGTCTTCCGCAACAAACTCGACGAACACGGTAATATCACTAGAAACAAAGCGAGGTTAGTTACAAAAGGTTATTCCCAAGAGGAAGGTATTGATTTCGATGAAACTTTTGCTCCGGTAGCTAGATTAGAGTCCATGCATGTCTTACTTGCATATGCATGCTTTAAACGTTTTAAACTTTTTCAAATGGACATAAAAAGTGCATTTTTGAATGGCTTTATAAATGAGGAAGTCTATGTAGAACAACTACCGGGTTTCGCTAGGGAAGATTCTCCAAATCATGTTTTTAAATTGAATAAAGCATTATATGGTTTAAAGCAAGCTCCTAGGGCATGGTATGAAAGGCTGAGTAAGTTCTTTATTGACATAGAATTTTTTACTGGAACTATTGATAATACACTGTTTATTAAGTATGAAGGTGATCACATGATACTAGTAATCTACGTTGATGATATTATATTTGCAAGTACTAATATCCTTCTTTGCGAGGACTGGTAATCTACGTTGATGATATTATATTTGCAAGTACTAATATCATTCTTTGCGAGGAATTCTCTAAGTCTATGCAGAAGGAATTTGAGATGAGCTTAATGGGTGAACTATTTCCTTGGGTTGCAAATAAAGCAGCTTGACAATGGAACCTATTGGTCCCGATTAGCACCAACAATACGACTTCGGACGGATTAAACACGCCTAAAGATCGAGATTTAGGTTCGGGGCGTGTGGGGCTTGGTGGTGTTCTTGAGGAGACTCTCTCACTCTAAAATGTTTTTTTCTTAACACACAAGCACACCTAACTATGTGTTAGGGTTTTCCTATATATACCACAAGTTGGTATATAATAGGTGGGCCTCTTGTGTGAAGGCCCATTACATGAATAACTAAGAACTAACCCAATTAAGAGCTAGCCCAAAGTTTAATAAAGCAAATCAACAAAGATAATACAATGAAATTGAACACTACAAAATATTTCCTAACAATCTCCCCCTTAGTGTTCAATCTTCAGTTCAGCGCGGGATATCTTTGTTGGGCATTTTGGAGATCTCGATTCCTAGCAAACTCCCCCTACAAGGGATATCTCCTCTTCTTGCGGAGGCATTGATGGCTCGGCTAGGACTCACTTGTTAAGATTCTCCAATCTTCTTCTTCTTGGCGCCGGATTTTGTCGTCTTCGAATGGAAGTTGTCTGGTTTGGCCACGAAGTTGACTCGTCTAGCTCCAGAAGAAGGTAGGCGTGGGGTGAAAAAAAATGTGCCAAGGCTCCATTGGAATGTGACTTTCGAGAGTAGGGAGCCCTGTCTCCAGAGTGGTCAGCGCAGTAGTGGCGGAATGTGGTGGATGAGATGTGCCATGGCTCCTTCGAGTGTTCCATTATGAACATAATAGCCTGACACATAAGTATGTGCGCGGAGGTAGTGGAAGCCTCCGGCGGGGCGTAGTTGGTGGAGGTGGTGGAGTAGGTGTTGTGAGAGGTGGCATAGGTGGTGTGAGCGGAGGTGGATGATGGTTGCTGCTGATGCTACTGTACGATCTTCAACTCAGTTCTTCTGATTTACTCCCCCTTGAGATGATCTCCGTCTTTGGGATCGTCACGTCGTCCGTGAGACGAGTCTGCCTCTGGCGTTGATGGTGATGATGATGGTGTGGTGTGGTGTCGAGTGAGGCAATCAAGTGGGATTCTCAGGAGTAGCAGCATTTGGCTTTCCTCCAAGTTCATTTCGAAACTTGGAAGAGGCGGAGCAGCATGTGGTGGCGTGAGCGTAGGCGTGGTGGAGTGGTGTCGGTGATGGGACCTTTTCCTTCATAGATCCTCGTTGAGCGCGGCATGGAATGTGTAAGTTCCTCGCTGATTGCTATGAGTCGGGGCTCCATCACGAACGGGGTAACTAACCAGACGGGGTCACAAAGACGCTCCGTCGTCACAACATCGAAGCACGTGTCCGATGCGCCGCCTGTTTGCATAGGACAGAAAGAACCGGAGAGCCACAAAGGCTTTCCGTTCGCACGGACGATGAGACAAGCTCGTATCCGTGGCCCATCGACAGTTGTGGTGAGGGTGGCTGTCGTGGGTCTTCCGCTCTCGGTCACAAGGACGTCATCAAGCGTTCGGGCAAGTTCACGAAGAACCTACGGTGCGTAAAGAGTGTTTGTGTCCTAGAAATTGGAAAATTTCGGTGGGTGAGGACACTAGACTCGACGTGGGTGAAAGAGGTGCAGTGAGAGGCGGGGCACTGCATGTTCAACATCAACCGTCTCCAAGTGGGGCGGTGATGGCTAACGTGGTTCCTCTTGTGCGAATGAAACAGCTATCTGCGAAAGGATAGCTGAGTGGTTGGGAGGGGTTAATTGCGCGGTTGGACCAGATGCCGCGACTTCTACTCGGGAAACGAGCGAGTCGTCTCCTGTACCTATGGGCGAGGTCCGGGTTGTGGTGAGATATGACAGAGGAGTGCGATCATGTCGTCGTTGGTTCGCAACTCCTGCAAGCGACTTACGTCATCCTCCCGAGATCGTTGATTGGATCTTTGCATGGAGGAGGATGTCGCGCGACCTAGACCTAGACTAGAGGGGCTAGGGTAGGCTCGTTCCTGGGTTAGGATCAGGGGGGTTTTCCTGATCCATGGGAACTATGGTGGCATGGCGTGATCGCGTTGAATGGCGACCACGAGCGATGTCGACAAGGGTGACCCAAAACTGTTGATCAGACACTTCAGGGACTCGTCTGGTGGAAGGTGAGGGCGTAGTGAAGAGCATGGTGGCAGAGGACGTTTCCATGTGGCACACCATGATGGAATGGATGGCAGTGGGTGGACGGTGTAGTCTGGAACCTGAGATCCACATCGTCTAAGCATCGAGATTGGATGGCGCGCCCACTGATGGTTGGTTGATCTCTTGTCAACCCTTCTTTGTAGGTACGGGTTCTGCACGGATTTGTACAGAAGTCATGATGATTGCTCGCTTCTCTGACATCCCTTCATGCACGTGGAGCAACCCGTGTAACGTGCATGATGGGGTTGGTTGCTCGCAGTGCATACCGGTCATGAATGTGGAGCAACCCATGTACCATTCATGCCGGGGAGTGGTTGCTCACGTCGTGTACCAGTCATGTATATGGAGCAACCCGGGTACCATACATGCTGGGGTTGTGAAATTGGCATTTGGAAATTCCGCTCCGAAAAGTTTGGGGGTGACCTAAACTTTTTCTATAATGTGCCAATACCGTCCTAGGTCGATTGTTGGGTACGATGATCGTTGCCGCGTTTTGGATTTGCCTTCAAAATTTCACAAAAAAAACGTCGTCTATACCGAAAATTTTGGCCCAGAAAAATTTATTTCGGAAAATTTTAAAAGTGTAAAATAGACAAAGTCCAATGGGCTTAGAAAATTTTTCTCTATCCAATGTTATAAATTTTCCTTAGGCTTAGAAAAATATTTCAACGTTTAAGTGCAATTTTTTTTTTTTTTGCTCCTTAACCTTATTTAATCCGGGGGGGCCAGAAATTTTGGTGGTAAAAAACGTTTAAGTGCAATTTTTAAAGAGTAATTTTTTGCACGATTTGAAGCTAAAAGGTGTGTTTGGATCAAGTTTAAAGGTTGGGTGCAAATTTCTCGGGGGGTGCGAAAAAATGGTGTGAAAATGTGCGAAAGATGTTGTCCCGAGAAATTTCGTTGTGAGAGTGAGTCGCGAAAATAAGGAAATTTCGCATTCAAAGAAAATTTTCGCAAGTTAAGAAATTTCGCAGTTGTGCAAATTTTTCGCATGTATTCCAAAAATTTCGCGGTGAAAATTTGTTCTAAAAACGGTATTAAATTTTCGCAGGTAGAAAGAGTTTTCAAGTAGCAAAAATTTCGCAAGTTTTGAATTTTCTCAAGTGATATGGAAGTGAAGTGATGATGCGAAATAGTGAGGATGCGAAAAAGTGAAGTTGAAATTTTTGGATCACTGTGGTTGCGAAAAATTTTGAAGATGCGAAAATATGTATGATGAAGTGAAGTGTATGAAAATTTCGCGGGGCTTCACATGCTGTAGCCTGCGAAATTTCTCGGCCTGTAGATGCGAAAATTTCTCGGGCAGCGAAAGTTTCTCGGCCTGCGAAATTTTCTCGGCTAAGAATTTTCTCGGGTAAGAAAATTTCTCGGCTAAGAACACAGATTACTGTTCCATAGCTGCGCGACTTTTTCCAGAAAAATGGCTCGTTTTCGCTCAAATCTCACTCAAAATCGACGAAACTTGTTCCAAAACATCAGAAAAACATTCCTAAACACATAATCAACCTTTGGGATGTCTAAAAACAACAAAACGAGTTCGAAATCGCCCAAAAACTGAAAGTGACGAAAATAATTTTTCATGCAATTTTTCACTCTAATCTCGCTCAAAACAAGCAAATCCGGTCTCGTTGGGCTCTGATACCACTTATTGGTCCCGATTAGCACCAACAATACGACTTCGGACGGATTAAACACGCCTAAAGATCGAGATTTAGGTTCGGGGCGTGTGGGGCTTGATGGTGTTCTTGAGGAGACTCTCTCACTCTAAAATGTTTTTTTCTTAACACACAAGCACACCTAACTATGTGTTAGGGTTTTCCTATATATAACACAAGTTGGTATATAATAGGTGGGCCTCTTGTGAAGGCCCATTACATGAATAACTAAGAACTAACCCAATTAAGAGCTAGCCCAAAGTTTAATAAAGCAAATCAACAAAGATAATACAATGAAATTGAACACTACAAAATATTTCCTAACAGAACCTTTGTATCCCAGACGAAGTATAGCAAGGAATTAATGACAAAATTTGGGATGAGTGATTCCAAAGCAATTTCCACCCCTATGCATCAGACCACCAAAATAGACAGTGACGAATCAGGTACACCAATTGATCAAACACAATATCGAGGTATGATCAGAAGCCTTCTTTACTTAACTGCTAGTCGCCCTGATATTATGTTTGATGTTGGTATGTGTTCGAGATATCCCTCTGACACTAGGGAATCTCACTTGACAGCAGTCAAGCGTATACTTAGATATATCAAGGGTACTGTTAATTTTGGTCTGTGGTACTCTTATTCGGATGAATTCCCATTAATGGGATTTTCCGATGCCGACTATGCCGGCTGTAGGGAAGATAGGAAAGGTATAAGTGAACTTGCCAATTACCTGGGAATTCCCTGGTAACTTGGTCTAGTAGAAAGCAAACTACTGTCGCCCTCTCCACAACCGAAGCTGAATATATGGCCTTAGGAAATTGTTGTCAACAAATTCTTTGGAGGAAGCAAACCCGTGATTTTGGGTTAGGTTATGACAAAATTCCTATTCTGTGTGATAGCACTAGTGCCGTTAGTACTACTAAGAATCCCCTGCATCATTCTCGTACTAAGCATATAGAGGTTAAACATCATTTCATATGAGTACCATGTTCAGAAGGGGAATATCAGTGTGGAATTCGTAGGAACAAATGATCAGCTTGTTGATATCTTCACGAAGCCCCTAATTGAGGAAAGATTCCGCGACATCCGTGATCGATTAGGAGTCATTGAGCTAAATACGGTTAGTAAATCTGCCTAATTCTGTCATTTACTCTAGGATATGTTATCTTAGGTAGAAATCCGTAGATATTCATTCAGCCCTTAGAATATTTTTCGAATCTTATAAATATTATCCTTAAGTGTGATCTTATTTTAGGAAAAGATTCGTAAATATCCGATTTTAACATCTTTCTTAGCCATCTATATTATTTTCGAAAATTCAGATCTCCAAATCTTTCCTTAGAACTGTGATTACGTTATAGGAAGAAATTCATAGTTATCCATTTCCGAGATCACCTTGCAGCTATCCAGATTATTTTAGGAATTTTGGATCCTTTAGATCTTATATTAAAGTCTCATTATATTAGGAACAAATTCCTAATTATCCTACCTTGAGATCTCTTTTCAGCCGATAAGTCATTTTAGGAAATTCGGATCCAAAATATCTCTTATTCGGCCTTTGATAATAATTTCCTTATTTAAAACGAGATCACATCAGATCAGTCTACAATCTCTGATCGGCGGTTCACTTTGTTCGGAAACCAAATCTTCTTAATTCTATTTAAGCCGAGCTTATCTCATCTCATTTTTGGAAAACTATATCTCTTGGATAATTGCCCATTTTTAAATGTGATCACTCTATACTTCTTCCTTCCTTACCTCCGAATTCGAACTTCATAGTTTCTCTTCTTGAAAATCATTTAAGTTATACCCCAGCTTTTAAGAGTTCGGATAAGATCACAGGGAGCTGAACAAATCTGCCAGATCTAATAGTGATATTCAGCCTTGAGAACGTTTTCTGATAAGTTAATTCCTTCCTTCATTCTCATTCTTCTTAGTTATTTTGTGCTAAGTTTTCAGCCTTAAAGCCTTAGTATATCCCTTTTTGATGCTGAAGGGGGAGAAGTCTGAGTAATTAATGATGTAAGGGATCTAAGAACTGTCTGCGATATTCGAAATAATTTGTGTGCGATATTCCTTTTATGCGCCTATGATATATCTTAGTGCTTATATGTGCTGACTGAATTTGCATGAAAATATCTGCACATATGTAAGGGGAGCATAATTGTATGTGAATTCTGACTTTTGCCTATATGATATCTATCTCTGCTCTAAGTAAAACTTTGAATATATGCTCTGGACATTTGGAATAACCTCATTTAGACAGGGGGAGCAAACTAATGTAGCTTGGTAAAACTCTGAACTTCACAAGTATGTTTGCTCTGATGCTTAAACGCTTTATATGGAATATCTGCATAAATGACATGGAATATGTGCACTCACGAATGGAATAGCTGCACTTTTGATATATCTGTGATGCTCTTATGCGATGCTTGATATTATGCTATGACTTTATGATATATTTGTGATGCTTTCATGTTGCGATGTGTGATCTTATGCTCTATTACAATAGTGCTCTGATACTTGTCTGCGCTAATTAACGTTTGTGAGCTTTTTTGATAAGTGATAAGTGCATGTTGCGATGATTATCTGCTGCTTGAATCATGCTTGGAAAATGCGCACTTAGGCAGGGGGAGCACACTTATGGGTAACTAAAAATTTTGCATTCATGGTATATCATTGAGTATGACATGAGATATCTGCACTTAGACAGGTGGAGCAAATTCACTCATGATATATCTCTACATGTCATATAGATAAATGCACTTAGGCAGGGGGAGCAAATATGTATCATCTGTGACTAGGAAATATCATATGCTCTGTTTTATGATTATGGAACACTTAGACATATGCGCTAGGACTTGCATGATCGAATATGCTTACATGCTTCCATGCTGCATCAATTACATGTCATCATCAAAACGGGGGAGAATGTTGACCTTTTTGGTCCATGAGCGTTAGAGAGTTTTGATGAACTATGTAATTGTAATGACGTTAGGTCTATAAATTAAGCAATTCATTAAATGGTCAAAATGATGTCTAGGTATATGAAAATATCCGACCATGCATTATGTATTAGCTATAAATTGGTTAAAGTGTTGAATAATTGATTCGCATATGATGTTGTGATTTACTGGTGAAACTATGTGATCGCATGTTATAGGCAGCCCATGTGATAGGATATATCGTTCTGTGCTATATATGGAAATCAGGCATGATATATCCTACTGAGTTATAAAGGGAAAATATGCTGTTTATATATGGAAAGTGATATATCTGTTGAAAATCATTTATTCCTGATGCAAATCACATTTGCGATTCTTTGCATGCTTTCCACTGAATTTAATGTGTAATATTAAATTGATATCTTTCCTTATACTGATTGGAATATTATATTTAGGAAATATATGATTTAATTGACTTTGTGGATAAGGTGTTTTTATATGGTATATGCTAGAAATGGATGTAATCTCTCAAATATAGAAAGTTGTGGCATGGCATGTTAAGTCGTGATAGCTGTGATCTGATCTGATTTATGTGCTAAACATGGTAAATATATTGATCTGATCCTATGTGCTATAATGGAAAATGTTTGATATGATGCTATCTCGTGTGTTATACTTGGAAAGTAATTCTGGTTAACTTATTCGAGAAACTGATAGCAAGGAATCAATTATGGAAAGTACTGCTATGGTAAAAATAATTCGAAACAATTGAATATGCCTTGAGAACGAATCTGAGCTTTATATATATAATCATGCTTTAATGAGCTTATAACCGTTGTGATGACCTTCTAGAAGCATGATTTACATGGCATGTTGATTCTCGAAAATTACATGGACTATATGCTTGATTTGGTGATTAATATCTTGATCTGATTTTCCATGTAAAGTGTTGAGTGAAAGGATTATATATAAGCAACACTTCATAATTTCGAACTACTTAGAATTTGCGAACCTACGACTATAAGCGTATTGAGCAGAAACAGTATTGAGAGATTCCTGAGCTATCATTTGCGATAGCTTTCTGCCTACCTGAGCGATCACTTGCGACTACTGACCGTACGAAGATATTCCAACCTCCCACCATATATTCTGTCTTCGGACGTGCTGTCTTCGGACGTGAGCAATACCAAGGAGGCAAGGTCGACATTTATGCACATGTAAAGGGAAGGACGAGTTCTTGGGGCCCTTCGGTAGCGAGCTGTGTTTGTCGAGATCAGAAGATTCCGAGGAACGAAACTCGGCGTGTGGTAACCTAGTGTGTCTAGTGTTCGACTTGTTTCGGTTGTGTATTGGGCTAATCAATTAGTTTTGTATCCAGCTACGGTGCATTATAGTGATTGGTTAAACTCTTGGGGAGCAAACCCAAGGAGATGAGTAAACCCCAGTTGGGAATATAACCTCTATAAAAATCATGTTTCGCATTTACGTTACAGTTATTTCCTTTCGCTGTGAGACAGACCCGACACACATCCGACGTTACTAGGATATATCAGGCATACGCATCACAAGCATCAGTATATATCTCTAACTCACTACATCTTAGGACTTGTGAAAAGAAGAAGCATAAATTTTTTATAAGCCTAATTCACCCCTCCCCCCTCTTAGGCACGTTTTTATCTTCAGTAATGATACTAAATTTACAACACATTTAAAAGTCAACAAAAATTAACATTAAAAATAGTCAACTCTCAACATATTTAAGATATCTTTAATCATTTGTCATATTTATTTATTGCTATGCATGCCTTTGATTTTTATTAGCAATCTTTTTCTTTTGGGAAAAACTAAATATATAAGCTGTCGACGATATTTAATTTTTTAACAGAAGTTGTCAATGATATTTAATGTTGAAGTTGAGGTTGCTCAACATAGAATACATTAACGTCATTAGTGAATTTAGAAACTCAACTCACTGAATTATTGTTAGGATCGGTTGCGTGTTTAGAGGGGGTGAATAAACACTACCTTCGTTTTCGGTTCTTAACCAGTTGAGGTTAGATACCGGTGTTTGATATTTGTGTATGAAACTTATGCAGAAGCTAACCGGTCGGTTTTGAACCAAGACCGGTTGGAAGTGTGATTTGTGTGTGTGTTTTCCGAAGACAAAGAGTTGTTTCTGGAAGTTCGGAGCCAAAAATCTCCTATGTCTCCCCTTCTTCCCGGCAAGAAAGGTACCACTAGAAGACTCGGTCTTACAACCCCTGTTGCACGACCTTTTTAGCTAGACTAACACAGTACAACCGACGCGGCTATACTCAGCTAACTAAACTCCTAAACACCACTTATACAGCTTTTCACAGTCCGTCTACTTTCAAGAGCTTTTTACAGTCCCTTGAGAACAACTCACTCAATAACCGAAACTGGTCTAAATGCAGTGAGGACAACACCTAACACTTCTCGCTTAATCGCTTCAGAACTTGAACTATTACTCTCGTTTCTTGATTTCAAAGATGGTGAAGTAGTTTCTTCATCTTGCCTCTCTCCCTTTTGTAGTTGGGCTTGTTGTAGAAGGCCGTTATGAGATGGCTCTTTGTACCGGACAGAGCTTTTAATGACTTTCCCAAAATTGGGTCTGTCCGGTCTTGGCAGCAGTCCCCTATGCATGCTTTATTCCTTATTTGGCTTAGTTTGACTTCAACTTGGCTCTTGCTGTCAGCCTTGAATTAATTGCTCGTCAGAAGTCTTCAACTTGTCCCTCTTCAAATAAATTTGAATCTCAGTCCACCGTGGCATATCCGATATCTGTATTCCGGTCTTTAGTGACTTTCTGATAGCTTTCATGTCTCCAGTTTCACCTGTGTCTAACCGGTTTATTTAATTAAGTTAAGTCCAATCATCGAAACTGTTACTCTGAATTCTTTAAATTCACGATTCGTAACAATTTCCCCCTTTTTAGTGATTGGCAAAACTTAATGAAGCTTAAAGGTGTTTATTAAATCAAAAGAGTGTTGATACATAAGCTACCAGTCTATTACAACCGTTTTAGCCTATCTAATACTTAGACTTGGCCAGTTCTTCGATCCACCGGTTTTTGGCCTTCTCCAGTCTGTCTGGTACATTCGGTCTTGGCTTTCTGCTTCGTTCAGCACTGCTTTTTGCAATCATTTGCAGTGTCGTCCTTTTTTACAATCACTTTTCCAGTTTTGGGAAGGTAGTTCCGGTTCCTTATGGACAGTGGCTCCAGTTCGGTGGATGAACTTCGGTAGAAGACGTGTGCTCAATACCGCGCAACGAATCCGATAGGAGCAGAAAGATACTGTCTGGCCTGGCAGTGAAATTCTGGGCAACCGCTCTTCAACTATCGGTGCAGTTCTTGGGAGTTCAGACACTCCACCAGAAGGTCCTGTTTCTGCATAGCATGCCGAAACTCTTAAAGGACTGAAGAGTCCTATGGCCTTGCACCGCCGTGGTAGCTCAGACACTCCTACATCGGTGATCTCTAACAAAGATCGCTCAGCCTGGACAAAGCAATGAGCGAGTGCGATGTTCGACTTGCTCCATTTTGGCAGGGGTCCTTCGGGGGCCACGACATCTTCTTTTCGGCAAGAGCTCCGTGCGGGAGACAGACCGGGTTTTTCACTTTCATCTCGGCCCTGTCCATGAGCGTCATCCCGAAGATAGTCGTTCTTGCCTTCGGCTTTTCTGTTAAGTTCTTGCTGGTCTGGAATAAGTCCTTCACATCCTCATGTGAACAGCCCAAAGGTCTTAGCATACCTTCCTGGGTCGGTTTCCTCCTTTTGTCGAATCATTGATGCACGTTTTTGACTGACTAGATTTTTGTTTAGTGACTGTGAGGATTTTTCTGGTTTGTGAAGCTATTTCTGACTAAGGGTTCTGGAATTGTTGGAGACTTAGATAACTTTGAGTTGATAAGCCTTAAGCGAAAGAGCGAGGACCTTAAATAAATACTATGGAGATTTTGTCGCTACTTGTCACGGATTCTCAATAACCCAGACTCTCCTTATCTCTTCAGTAAGTGCCTTGGCACTTTATGTCTTGTCCGGTAGATTCTTTGATGACAAGACAGTTCATGCATTCAGATAACCTTGCAGACCCGAAGCCAATCATTATTCAAGACACACTATGAAATATATGCATTGATGAAGTGCAATAATTGAGGAGGAATTCGGTATATAACCGGACAAAAAGGATTATATATATCCACTGGTTAAAGATACAAATTCCGGTTCAGAAGGAAGCCGGTATCTGTCGCTGAAGCTTCCACTTGAAAGGAATATATTCTTAAGTTTCTCAGTGTATATTGACTAATGTCGGTTTTAGCTGAAACCAACTAGGATAAGTGTATAGGACGATATTTATAAAAGAATGACCGATTTTGAAAAGGTGTGCACTGAAATCATCAAAGTGCAATATTTTTGTAATGTCTAGGTAACTTCGTTATATAAATTAATTTGATATAACGTTGTTCCCCCTGACTTCATGCTAGGACTTTCAAGATAATCTAATAGTCCTAAAGCATTTCGAAAGAATTTGAACTTAGCTTCGGGGAGCGGTTTCGTGAAGATGTCTGCCACTTGTCGTTCTGTTGAGATATGCTCCAATCTGATCTCCTTCCTAAGCACGTGATCTCTGATGAAGTGATGTCTGATCTCTATGTGCTTTGTCCTGGAATGGAACACCGGATTCTGCGTGATGGCGATTGCACTTGTGTTTTCGCGGAATATTGGTGTACTTTATTCCTTTACTCCATAGTCTGCTAGTTGATGTTGGATCCATAGAATCTGTGAACAGCAACTTCCAGCCGCGAGGTATTCTGCTTCGGCTGTTGATGTTGCAATGGAGTTTTTCTTTTTGCTAAACCAAGAGATGAGCCGGTCACCAAGGAATTGGCATGTTCCCGTTGTGCTTCTCCGGTCTATCTTGCAACCTGCATAATCTGCATCTGTAAAACCATGTAAGGATAGACTGGAATCTTTAGGATACCATAGTCCAACATTGATTGTTCCCTTTAGGTACTTCAGTGCCCTTTTGGCGACAGTGTAGTGGCTCTCCTTGGGGTCTGGCTGGAACCGGGCGCAAGATCGACACTGTACATGATGTCTGGTCTGTTGGCTGTTAGGTAAAGTAGCGAGCCTATAAGTCCTCGGTATTTTGTCACATCTACTGCTATTCCCCCCTTTGTCCTTCTCCATACCGAACCTTTTCAGTAGCTCTTTGTTTTCCGCCTGGTTGATGAAGGTTCCAGTTTTTAGTTGCTTCACTTGAAGGCCTAGAAAGAACGTTAGTTCGCCCATCATGCTCATCTCGAACTGGTCTTGCATCAGCTTGGAGAACTTTTTGCACAACTTAGAATTGGTTGAACCGAATATGATATCATCAACATAGATTTTTACGATGAGTAGATCTTCCCCCTTAGTATATCGAAATAATGTCTTGTCCACGCTGCCAATTGAGAACTCATTGTCTTTTAGGAATTTTGATAAGGTTTAGTACCAAGCTCGTGACGGCTGCTTGAGCCCATATAGAGCTTTTTTCAATCGGTACACGTGATCTAGGAACACGTAGACTTCTTCTGAGATCTTCCCATTTAGGAATGCACTTTTGACATCCATCTGGTACACCTTGAAGTCTTTAAACGCAGCATAGGCTAGAAAGATTCTGATTGCCTCCAGTCTTGCTACCGCGTGAATGTTCCATCATAGTCTATCCCTTCTTCCTGTCGTATCCATGTGCAACCAGCCTCGCCTTGTTCCTTACTACCAGTCCATCTTCTTTTAATTTGTTCTTAAACACCCATTTGGTTCCAATCACCGTCTGAGTAGGCCTTGGCACTAGCATCTATACATCGCTTCTTTTGAACTGGTTCAGCTCTTCCTGCATAGCTGCGATCCAGTCACTGTCCTTAAGTGCCTCTTCAACGTTAGACGGTTGTATGTGAGAAATGAAGACATGGATGAACATGTTAGGGTTGGACTGGTGTCTGGTCTTCATAGGTGCAGCTGGATCACCGATGATCAGCCTTTTTGGGTGATTGAGTTTGGTCTGGTTCCATTTGATGGATTTCTCCTCAGATTGATCTTCTACCTGAGGGTTGACTAGTTCCGCCGATTCTTCGGGCGCTTGTCCAGTCTATGTTTCTTCTTCAATCAACAGCTGATCATGCTGAACCCAGACTTCTTCTGATATTTGCTCATTATGAACTCCGGTTTCTCTAGCTTCTGGTTGATTTGACTCCTTTTGTTCACATTCTGGTTCATCATCTTCATTGGAATCATCCATATTCTGTATTTCTGGTTGGTTGCTTAGTCGGTTGATGTTCCGTGGGGTGTTGTTTTCATGCTGAGATTCTTCAAACACCACATGTGGAGAATCTTCTATGCTCAGGTTCTTGCAGCTGAACACTCGGTATGCCCTTCTGACTACTGAATATCCTAAGAAGAAGCCTTTGTCAGCTCTTTTGTCGAGTGTGGCTAGATGGTTCTTCCCGTTGTCGTGGATGTAGCATCTGCTTCAAAAGGTTTTGAAATAACAAATGCTAGGGATGTTGCAGTCCAGATCCCGTATGGTGTTTTCCCCTGACTTTTGCATTTCATTGACCGGTTCTGTGTGTAGCAGGCGATATTGATAGCTTCAACACAGAATTTCTGAGAGATATCTGCATCTGCCAGCATAATCCTAGTTGCTTCCTTGAGCGTCCGGTTTCTTCTTTCAGCAACTCTATTTTGATGAGGTGTCATGGCAGCAGATAACTCATGGCGTATGCCATGGTTCTCAAGATAGGATGTTAGACTGAAATTGAGGAATTCAGTTCCTCAGTCACTCCTAATTGTTTTTATCCTATGATTCTTTTCATTTTCTACTCTGTTAAAGAATTTTATTAATTCATTCGGGGTTTGATCTTTAGTCTTTAGAAATATTACCCAAGTAAACCTAGAGTAGTCATCAACTATTACTAGTGTATACCTAGTTCCCCCTAAGCTGGTTACCAAAACTGGACCAAATAAATACATATGTAACGGACCTAGACACTGGTCTGAGAATATGTTTCATTTACTCTTAAAGGTTGATCTAATCTGTTTACCTAGTTGGCATGCTGAACAGACTTTATCTTTAACATATTTTAGTTTCGGTAAACCTTTAACTAGGTTATTTCTACTCAAGGTTGAAATGGTTTTGAAATTTAGATGATTTAATCTTTTGTGCCACAGCCAACCCCTGGACTCACCGGCGACCAAGTACATTGGAGTATGAGCAGTTTGCTCATTCCAGTTTATTGTGTAGGTGCCATCAGTTCTTTGTCCGGTCAGTACAGTTTTTCCCACCCTTGTTTTTAGCAAGGCATTTATCATGTTTGAAACTGACTTCATATCCAGTATCACTTAGTTTACTAACACTTATTAGGTTATAATGTAGGTTCCTAACTAAGTATACGTTTCTAAGGGTTAAGTTACCATAGGTAATCTTACCTTACCTATTGTCTCACCTTTTCCGTTATCTCCAAAGGTGATGGTCATTTTGGAACATGGTTTGATGTCCGTGAGAAGTCTTCCTTCTCCGGTCATGTGCCGACAGCAACCGCTGTCTAAAAACCAGTTGGACCGGTTGAGCTCCTACAAGTATTCCTTTAAGGCAAGCGGTTGATAAGATGTCAATGCCTCCTCAGTCATTGGTGTCCTTCATTATTCCTTGAAGGCAGTTGAGCGTCTTAGACGATCTTGTCCAAGACTGGACTATCGTTGACAGCTTCTGGTTCTTCGAGTCCTTCAGCTCAACGGTCTCCCTTAACCTGTTGTTTTCTTCCTCTAGTTGAATGATTCTTTCAACTAGGGATCCAGTATCTTCTTGTACTGATGCCTTACTTTTTCTGCTACCTTCAGCCTTTCGTTAAGCTTCCAGTATTCATCGGCCATGTTCTGAAGAGCATCTAGTACTTCTTCGTAACTGAACTCAGTTTCTTGGTTCGGTTGATATGCCATTAGGCAAGTGAGTTCTTTCTCACATTTACATCCGCTCAGCTCTTCTTCTGAGCTTGATTCTTCTGAGTTTGCATCATCCCATCTGCGGGTGCTTTTTCCCGCTATGAGTACTCGTGACTTTCTCTTGCTTTTGAATTTGTTTGCCTCCTTCGATCTATTCTTCTTTTTGGGGCAATCAACAATGTAGTGTCCGGTCCTGCCACAATTGAAACATGTGTTAGGATCTTCATTTTTCCCAGCATGCTTACCTCGTGGTGTTTCATTTGGAGTTCCCTTCATGAACTTTTCGAACTTCCTGATGAAGAGAGCCATAGCTTCTTCACTCATTTCGTCAGTAGCCTTTGTGGATGGTTCCGCTACTGCAAGTGCCTTTACCGGTTGAACCGGTATCACCTCCTCCAGTCTTGTCTGGAGCTCGAATTCGTAAGCTTTTAAATCTGCAAAAAGATCATGCAGCATTAGGTTGCTTAAGTCATTGGATTCTCGCATAGCCATTGCTTTTACATCCCATTCTCGTGGGAGTGCTTTCATGGCCTTAATTGCCATGTCCCTATTTTCCATTTGTCTCCCAAGTGCTGAGAGATCGTTGATAATAGAGCAGAACTGCTCCTTGAAGTCGGCCATGGTTTCTCCTGGCTTCAATCTGATGGTGTCGTATTTTTGGATGGCAACGACGAGTTTATTTTCCATTGTTTGGTCATTTCCTTCGCAGATTTGGCAGAGCTTGGCCCACACTTCCTTTGCGGTCTTACATGTCATGACATGTCTAAATATTCCCATGTCCAATGTTTTGAACAGGGTGTCTGGTGACGTTGTCAAGATTCGCCTTTCTTCTTTCTACTGTTGTTAGCTCGTGTCTTTCCTTTGGAACTTCTTGCGGTTCTTCAGGGTGTGCCGCATGCTCGTGTCCAATGGTCATGTGTTAATTACGTCTATCGTCTCGTCGTCGTGCGCACAGAGATGAGTCAATATTCTAATCTTCCACTCAATGAAGTTTTCCCTGCTAGACATAGGAAGCTTGTTTGATGAAGTCATGGTTAGTAAAATGAGAAATATCAAGCAAACCGCTATGATACCACTTGTTAGGATCGGTTGCGTGTTTAGAGGGGGTGAATAAACACTAGCGGTTAAGAATAGATACCGGTGCTTGATATTGTGTATGAACTTATGCGGAAGCTAATCGGTCGGTTTTGAACCAAGACCGGTTGGAAGTGTGATTTGTGTGTGTGTGTGTGTGTTTGCTGAAGACACAGAGTTGTTTCTAGAAGCTCGGAGCCAAAAATCTCCTACGTCTCCCCTTCTTCCCGGCAAGGAAGGCACCACTAGAAGACTCGGTCTTACAACTAGGGTTGCAAACGAACCGAATCGAATCGAATATCATAATATTCAATTTGTATTCGTTAATTTTTTTCAAGTATTCGTATTCGATTCGATTCGTATTCGAATCCTAAAAATCGATTCAATTCGATTCGATAACGATATTCGAATATATTCGCGAATATTCGAATATTCGAAAAAACATTCAATTTTCCCCCCCATAAAACCTGTTAGAATTACAAAATAATTCCGAAAAAAATTACAAAATCTAAGAAACAACTCAATGTTCGTATTTGCTTTTTATTTTTACACTTGGAGCGTGAGTTAAATAGATGAAAGGTTTGCTTTATTTCCTTTTATGGGTCAAAACAAATAAATAATTTGGGTCTAATATTTTGTTGGGCTTACAAGTATATATATAATATATATTATTTAAATATATATTACATATAACGAATCGAATCTTCGTTAATTTTCGAATCGAATACAGACATATTCTTATTCGATCGAAATTATTCGAATCATAAAAAGTATTTGTATTCGTATTCGTTTATTTCGAATTCGAATCTTAAATTTCGAATCGAATCTCGAACCAAACCAAAAATATTCGGTTCATTTGCAACCCTACTTACAACCCCTGTTGCAGGACCTTCATAGCTAGACTAACACAGTACAACCGACGCAGCTATACTCAGCTAACTAAACTCCTAAACACCACTTAGACAGCCTTTTACAGTCCGTCTACTTTCAAGAGCTTTTTACAGTCCCTTGAGAACAACTCACTCAATAACCAAAACTGGTCTAAATGCAGAGAGGACAACACCTAAACACTTCTTGCTTAATCGCTTGCGAACTTGAACTAGTTCTCCCGTTTCTTGATTTCAAAGATGGTGAAGTAGTTTATTCATCTTGCCTCTCTCCCTTTTATAGTTGGGCTTGTTATAGAAGGCCGTTATGAGATAGCTATTTGTACTTGACAAAGCTTTTAATGACGTTCCCAAAATTAGGTCTGTCCGGTCTTGGCAGTAGTCGCCATGTGCACTTTGCTTTATCCCTTATTTGGATTAGTTTGACTTCAACTTGGCTCTTGCTGTCAGCCTTGAATTAACTGCTCGTCAGAAGTCTTCAACTTGTCCCTCTTCAAATAAATTTGAATCTTAGTCCACCGTGGCATATCCGGTATCTGCATTCCGGTCTTTAGTGACCTTCTGATAGCATCCTTGATCCGTTTGCTGGTTGCATTTGGCGAACTGCTTCCTGTATCCGGTTTCACTGTGTCTAACCGGTTTACTTAATTAAGTTAAGTCCAATCACCGAAACTGTTAATCTGAATTCTTTAAATTCACGATTCCTAACAATTATCATTGTGCATATGTCTATTACGAAAAGAACGTGTACTTCTTCGTTAGGCTGATTAGGGATTCAGTAAAAATTCGCTTTTATTTTACGTTGTATTCAAAGTTCAAGAGTTCTAATTTATTTCAGTCCCTGAAATCAAAGTTTGTAACTAGCCTGTATGTGAGCTGTGTGGAGTCCAATATGTAATTTTTCATAGTGTATATATTTAAAAATAACTTTGTAGTGATCGATTCTCTCTGTGATTTTTTACCGATTACAATCGGCCTATCTATGAATTCGTGTATTTGAACGAAATCGTTCGATTTTAAATTATAAATTTCAAAATCATAATTTTAATCCAAATTCGTCGTTTGGCATCAGGTTTTCGAATTCGGATTTCAAAACAGAGCTCGACGAGCTACTTTTTCTAAAATAATTTAAAAAGTATAAAATAAAATAAAAATCATGAATAATATAAAAAATCAAGCTCGTGAGCCGACTTGCGAGCTTTCGAGTGCCCACGAGTGAGCTCGAGCTCGAGCTTGCTCATTCACAAACCCGTGACAAGCTCGACCTCGACAAGAGTTCGTCGAGCTCGAGTCGGCACATTCGCGAATCCATGACGAGCTCGAGTCGGCTTATTGAGTTTGCGAATAGGCTCGACTCACTGTCCACCTCCTAATTATTATTATTATTTGTATTATTATATCTTTTCATTATTATTTATTATCATTATACTATTCTTGTTATACTATTATTATTATTAGTTATGAAAAACTCGTTACGTGCTCAACTTTAGATTTCGAAAATGGACCATTTGACACGCAATTTCAAATCCGACGAATTATAAGAGTTTGGATTTCCCCTCGGATGTCGGCGAAATCGAAATCCAAAGCAGTGCGATTGTCAAACGGAAGATCTGGGCAAAATCTGGATTTCAAATCGAAATCCAGAATCCAAACAGGGCATACTAAATTTTTTGCAGCTGCCCTGATTGGATAAGTTGTGACTGTTGCTTTGATTGTGTATGGTACCATCGATGATGAGAATATCCTCTGAAATCACGTGCGTGATATTCAACACTCCCCTTCAAATCGAGCTTAAATAAGTCAATTAGGCCCAATGGCTCTTTACTAGTGACAAAAATGATGTTTCTATCTCTTTGTTCGCTAACGGAAGAATGAATTCGTTGCTATGTGTTGTGCTTCTTTATTGTCACAAAACATTGTAATGGGTTGATTGCTTTTTGATCGTCAAGTCTCCTAAGATATGTCTCATTATCCATATGAGTTCGCTTGCTGTAGAGGCCATGACTCTGCGAGCTTCTGTGCTCGGTCAAAAAGCAGCGTTTTTCCGTTTGCTCTTCCATATGACTAGGTTGCCTCTCACGAATAAGCAGTATTCGGTGGTGGATCTTTTGTCGAAGCTTACTGCACAACCCACGTTTGAGTAGCTAACATCTTTACCTTGATTTCTTTCGGTTCAGGTCTCTTGTCATGGGCTCCCCTTGAGATAGTACTGCTTCAAGGTGATTGGTGGTCCAAGTGTCTCCATACACTGATAATACAACTAACAACAAAAATATTAAGGTGTGTAAACGGGGAAAAAAATCCAAAATGATCTCCGATGTTTCGGGTGGAGCAATTTATTCCCTGATGTTTCGGGTGGAGCAATTTAGTCCCCGTTGTTGTCGATTTTGAACCAAATTGATCCTGCCGTTAGAACACCGTCAATTTAGATGGAAAAAGCTGGCACGTGTCGATATACGATTGGCCATACTTAAAAATTCATAAGTTAACATTAAAAATAGGAAAATATTCCAAAAAAAGAGGGAGAGAAATATGAAATAAAATAGAAAGTAAAGAGAGAATAAAAATTAAGTTTAAAATTATAAATTTAATTCAAATAAGATAAAGTAAGAATAGAACTGTATTAAAATAATAAATTAAAATAAAACAAAACAAAAGAGAAAATAAAGATATAAAAATAAATAAAAAAGAGAGAAAAGGTTAAAAATAAAGATAATAAATATAAAATAAAATAAAAAATGAAAAATATATTTATTTATTTATTAAAAACTAAAATAAGTTAAAATGAAAATAAAATAAAAACGCCACTGAAAGTTTACGAGAATCCTGACTCCATCCTGTCAATTTAACGATGGTGCAATCGTCCTAGTATATTTGTTAAAAAGATTTGAGAACTAGGACGATTAGTTAACCACGAGGGAGTACAATTCAATAAAAACCTGGGGGTTTATGTGCATTTCGGTGAAACCACGAGGGGTTATATGCATTTTACCCTTTTTATTTTAGTTTTTGATAAATAATTATATTTTTATTTTTATTTTTTGTCTTATTTTAATTTTTATTATAATATCCTTTGTCTTTTTATTTATTTTATGTCTTCTTATTTTCTCTTTTATTTTACTTTAATTTTAATTTTTATTTTTATATATTTTTTACTCAATTTATTTTTTATTTGATTTTCATTATTATATTTAAGTTTTAGTTTTTATTGTTTCTTTATTTTTATTTTATTTAATTTATCAGTTTTTTTCTTTTTTTATTTTTTTCATTTTTAAATTGATTTTCTGTTTTTTTAATTTTTTACTTTTTTATGTTAATTTATGATTTTGTCAGAAATTAATTTATTGTGTTCAATTAATTAGTTTATCTTAGTATTGTAATTTACGTAAGTGAACTATGCTTTACTTTTGTAGAGCCTTAGTGATCTTTATATTTGCAATGGGCTTAGAAGGGCTCAAATCTTATATATAGACATGTGGTATAAATACTAAAATCCTAACAGATAGTTAGGTGTGACTGTGTGTGAAAATAATAGAGAGAGAATTTAAGAGAAGCTCCCAAGAATACACACCCCACGTTGAATCAACCATTTAAATCGTGGTTAAAACGTCCTATACTAGATTAGTTGGATGGATTAGGTGTGATATGAGATATGTATATAACTGTCTTCTATCTTAACTCTATTACGCATCATCTCCTTCTATAGTAGTTAAGATAAACAGCGTATATTCGAGTTGGTTTTCATAATTAATCATAAACAAATAATTGATCTATTACAATGAATTCAAATCAAATAATCATATTGTAAATGTAATGTCGCGTTTTGAAATTTTATTTTCAACATTTCATAATTGTAAAATTGATTGTAATAAAGCAAACCCGCAAATGTCCTATTTAAATATGAATTTTGTTATATGTCCTAATATATTGACCCCTTACCCTCCCTCAAGTATCGGTTTCAATATTACAACACTCTCATATTTCATGCAGTTTATTTATCAAACGGACGATGTTCATTTAATTCAGTCCCAGAAAGAAATAAAAGTAAAACATAATAGCAACACAAGAACACGGGGACTTTTACGTGGTTTGATCTCAAAGTCGTCTTAATTCTTACTCCATGGGAGATTTTCAACTCTCTAACTGATGTATTCCGGTAACAAGTGAAGATTTTCATAAACGACCACTAGTACAGAAGATAGAATAGGCTACGCCACTATGGGCGTCTGTTGTAAACAACAGACGCCTATAGTCAGAAATTTTGACTTTGGGCGACTGTTGTTACCGTAACAGTCGCCAATTCCGTCCTACTTTTTATTATTTTTTTTAATTTCAGCATTTGGCGACTGTTACTGCGACAATAGTCGCCCACGATTTCCCCGATTTTTTATTCGGCGACTGTTGCGGGGACAACAGTCGCCAATCCCGTCCTATTTTTTTATTATTTTTTTTTTATTTCAGTATTTGGCGACTGTTACGGCAACAACAGTCGCCGATACTGTCCATTATTGGCGACTGTTACGAGCTACAACAGTCGCCGATACTGTTAAAATTACAATCCACACGAAGAGACTCATCACTGCCCCATCGAACGGCGAACTCACAGCCCTATCACACAGCCCCATCGAACTCATCATAGCTCCAGCCGCCGTGCCTCGCCTGACCAGCCCAGCCCGTCGCAGCCCCGCCCGTCGCAGCCCAGCCCGTCGCTGCCCTGCCCGTCGCAGCCCAGCCCGTCGCTGCCCGTTCCTGCTTGGCCCGCGCCACCACTCGCAGCCCAGCCCACGTTCGTCGTGCCCTCGCCGTCGCCGCCCACGTTCGTCGTGCCCTCACCGCTCGTTGTCGCCGCCGCCCCTCACCAGCCGCCTCGTAGCCGCGCCGCACCCACCACTCGCGCCCACCAGTAGCTGTCGCAGCGCCACAAAACTCGCCGCCCCACCTCGCCGCCCCACCTCGCCGCCCCACCTCGCCGGGAGACCTCGCCGCCCCACGTCGCCGCCCCGCCCCTCTCAGCCGCAGCCGCAGGCCCAATTTAACAGGTAGTATATTTTTTTGTAACCCTAATTTATTTAATTTGGGGAATTTAGGTATGCTTTCGATTTCGGTGATTCTATTTCTCCTGTGCCTGCTTTAGTTGCTATTAGTAATTTGCCTCATACCATTGCAGAAAAGTTGCTGCAAACGAGTCTAATGACAGTGATGAAGAGTCCAAAAGGAGCAATATGGTAAGAACTATGACAACGATTCAAAGTTATGATACAATGTTCAAACATTTTAGACATCCTTTCAATCTTCAGCATGAAACATCAAACCCAAGCAGCTCTTCTCGGGGACGTGGGCGGGGCAGAGGTCGTGGGCGAGGCCAACCCAGCAAAGCAGCAGCAGAGAGAGAGCTTCTAAGGCAAGAGATGGAATCCAATACTCTATCGAACGTTCAGATAAGCTTCAAGCAAAACCATAGCCCCGGGGGAAGGTCGATGGACGACTTTGATTCGCCGAAAGGGACGATATCAATGGAACTGCGACAAAAAGCATAGACTTAAATTTTGGGGCCGAAGAAAGTACAGAGAAAACAGCTTCTATTGCTGTTGATGTTGTTGACGCTTCGAAGGTACTGGGCAATGTTGTTAATGATGATGAGAATCTTCTTGATATTGGTGAGATAAACCGAATGGTTGTCGACCGTATTAATCTTGCTGATATGAGTTCGAGGGTGGACGATGAAGAGGAAGATTATGATGAAGAAGAAGAAGATGGCTAGGAAACAGAGCATTATAGCTTTGTTGGTCTCATTCATTGCTTGCTTGGTAAACCAATTTACGCTTTTTATGAAGATTTTAAGGTTTCAATTTGTAGTTGTGTTTTTTATGGAATTATGTAGCTGCTGTTGATGTATATTAGTTTCCATCTTTCAAGTATTAATTACGAGTTGGTGCGTACACAGCGTGTGTTTGGTATGCGGACTGTTATAAACGAAACAGTCGCCAATTCTGTCGACAATCGGCTACTGTTATAAGACCAACAGTCGCCCATACCACGATTATGGGCGACTGTTGTTGGACCAACAGTCGCCAATACCACGATTATGGGCGACTGTTGTGTGATTAACAGTCGCCCATACCTTTTTTATTTAATTTTTTTTTAGTTTTTATGAGTATGGGCGACTGTTATAAGAAGCAACAGTCGCCAATATCTCGATTATTGGCGACTGTTACGGAACAACAGTCGCCAATACCTCGATTATTGGCGACTCTTAACAACAGTCGCCAATGGCCATGGGTATGTGCGTCGGTGTCGTCGGCGACCCCCAGCAACAGTCGCCCATACTCAATAACAACAGTCGCCAAAAGTCTGTACTGTACTAGTGGACGAAGAATTGAAAGTAAAGAATTTTCTCTTCTTTTGAATTTCTGTTTTTTACATTGCTTGTTTACATTCGCGCGCGCGCTCAGAGCTCGAATACAGGGTTTCTATTCCTATTTATAGTTTTTAGCTAATGGGCCAATTATTTTATAGATAGGCCCATTTACAACTTAAATGAATAAAACGGCTATTTAGACTTGAATGAAACAGAGCAGATAAGAAACAAAAGATGAGGAATTCTGTGATGAAGCTCTTGAATCTTTTTCTCTGATCATAGCTTCTCAACACTCCCCCTCAAGTATGGCGTGCATAAAGATCAAACACACCATACTTGCTCAGTAAATACTCAAACTGCTCACGTCCTAATGGCTTAGTAAGTAGATCAGCAGGTTGATCCATAGTAGTAATGTAGTTTGTTTTCATGATCCCTTCATCAATTTTGTCTCGAATGAAATGGTAGTCCACTTCGATGTGTTTGCTCCTCTCATGAAAGACCGGGTTTGCAGCAAGTTGAATAGCAGATTTACTATCTGTCCATACCTGCACAGGACATGAAACACTTATTTTCAGATCATCTAATAACCCAAGTAGCCAAATTATCTCTGAAGTTGCAGCTGCCATTGATCTGTATTCGGCTTCTGTTGAACTCCTGGCAACTATGGTTTGCTTCTTAGACTTCCATGATAAAATAGAGTCTCCCAGCTTTACTAGGTAACCTGTTAAGGATCTCCTCGTATTGGGGCAAGCCGCCCAATCTGCATCGCAATACACATGAACTGTCAGCTCACTTTTAGCAGATAACATTAAGCCGAGACCTGGTTTTGCCTTTAAGTACTCAGAATTCTGTAGGCTGCTTCAACATGTATATGCTTGGGCTTATGCATATGCTGACTGAGAACCTGAACTGCATAAGAAATGTCAGGTCTTGTAATACATAAATACAATAACTTTCCAATCAACCTTTGAAAACCTGAGATGTGTTCAATAACAGGCTCATTATCACTTATTTTCTCTCTTACCACTTTGCTATTTTGCTCAATTGGTGTATTGACAGATTTACACCCTATCATACCTGTTTCCTTCAGTAAATCAATGACATATTTCCTTTGGTTAAGACAAATACCTTCCTTGGATCTTGCTACTTCAATTCCAAGGAAGTATTTCATCTCACCTAAATCCTTCATAAGAAACACATTACTTAGATACTCTTTGCAGCCATTAATCATAACCAGATCATTTCCAGTTATTAATATATCATCGACATAGACTAATAAGACTATAAACTTATCTCCAACTCGTTTGGTAAACAGAGAGTAATCATGTTTAGATTGAATAAAACCAACATCACTCACATTAATATATCATCGACATAGACTAATAAGACTATAAACTTATCTCCAACTCGTTTGGTAAACAGAGAGTAATCATGTTTAGATTGAATAAAACCAAAATCACTCACAACTTGGATGAACTTATTATTCCATTGCCTCGAGGCTTGTTTCAAGCCATAGAGTGCTTTGTTGAGCTTACAAACCTGCTGTTCCTTGCCTTTTGGTATGTCATAGCCCGGTGGAATCTCCATATGCACTTCCTCATTCAAGTCACCTTGAAGAAATGCATTAGTAACATCGATTTGGAATAAATGCCAATCAAAAACTGCTACGAGTGAAGAACAGTTCTAATAGTTGTGTGTTTTACCACAGGTGAAAATGTTTCATTGTAATCTATCCCTTTGTGTGTAACCTTTGGCAACTAATCTTGCCTTGTGCCTTTCTATACTTCCATCTGATTTGTATTTAATTGTAAATACCCACTTACAGCCTATGATAGATGTACCCTGAGGTGGATCGACCAGCTCCCAGGTTTTATTCTGATTCAGGGCTGCAATTTCACAGTTCATAGCATCTATCCATTTCTTTTCTGCTTTGGCCTCTTCATAAGACTTTGGTATGTAGTCTTTTGAAGTTGCAGCTAGATATGCTCTGTATTCTGGACTTACTTTATCATACTGAATCAGTTTAGACATAGGATATTTATCTATGCTTATCATATTACTATCAGATGAAAGAGGTGAAATGAAATCTGCATGCCAATATGGGAGTTTAGTCACTCTACATGACCTTCTTACCTGTGTTGTAGAAGGTTGGTCTGGAATTTGTTCTGAGTTATTCTGGTCCCCATCAGCAGTCATTTCTGCTTGTTCTCCAGGAGTCTCCTGAACACCTTCTTCAATGACATTTGGAGATGGCTGGCTTAATGCATTCTGACCATGTAAGTGTTGGTATGGTAGAATGAGATCTTCATGATAACTCTGCTCATTGAGCACTGGAAACTCTGATCTTTCCAGATCAGTAGCTTTTGTTGCATAAGGGAATACATCTTCACATAACAAGACATCCCTTGAAGTAATAAATTCATCTATATTTAAATCTAACAGCCTATAGCCCTTTTGAGTAACTGAATATCCCATAAATACACAAGGCTTTGATCTGTGTTGAAATTTATCCTTCTGTGTAAGGACTTTTGCAAAACAAAGACATCCAAAGATTTTAAAATGAGAATATGATGGTTTTTTTCTTAAAAAGAGCCTCGAATGGTGTTTTACCATTCAGAATAAGAGTGGGTGTCCTGTTAATAATATACACAGCAGTCTTTATGCATTCACCCCAGAACTTGGTAGGTACATTGGAGTGGAACTTCAATGCCCTAGCAACTTCCAAGATATGCCTATGTTTTCTCTCCACAACACCATTTTGTTGTGGAGTGTAAACACAAAAGCTTTGGTGGATTATACCTTTTTCAGACAATAAAGTATTACACTGATGTGAGAAGAACTCCCATGCATTGTCACTTCTAATGATTTTAACCCCAATATTGAACTGATTCTCAACATATGCAAGGAAATTCTTCAGAGCCTCAAACACTTCTGACTTTGCTTTCATCAGAAACACCCATACAGCTCTCGAGCAATCATCTACTAGAGTAAGGAAGTACCTTTCATTGTTGTAGGTCCTTTCTTTGTATGGCCCCCAGATATCCATGTGGATCAGCTCAAACATAGACTTATTATTTGCCTGTCTCACAGGAAACTTCGGCCTAACATGTTTAGCTAAAGGACACACAGTACAGTAATCAACAGAATCCTTTAGCTTTAAGTTCAAACCATTCAGATATTTAAATCTCCCAAATGACATGTGACCAAGTCTATAATGCCATTTTGATACATCATTATTCATATCCAATCTAAAAATAGAATCCTTATTAGCATTATTACAGAAACTAGCTATGTTGCTATCAGTTTCCATTGGCAGATTATTGGAGTTTGGCTTGAACATGTATAAGCCATTCTCTTCTTTACCAATCCCCCTTATCTTGCCATTCGAAACCTCCTGTATAATGCAATAATTATGGAAAAAATTCAAGTGCACATTCTCATCTTTTGTTAGCCTAGAAACAGATAAGAGGTTGTGCTGGAAGTTAGGCACATACAGCACATTCTTTAGTCTAAGATCCTTACTTATGTCTACCATGCTGGATGAACCATTTGGTAGTTTCACAGAGCTTATGCAACCAACAACACTATCAGTATCTACCAGAAGCTCTCTATTACAGGTAATGTGGTGATTTGCACCAGAATCTATTATCCACAGTTTATCAGATCCCATGCAAGTATCAACATTACTGAAGCATATACCTGATGTATTAGCATTGGCCGAGACATTGGCAGCTTCAGGTTTCTTTTCTATTAGCTTCAGTATCTGGTGATATTGATCAGAAGTGAAACCTAGATGATTGTCTGAACTCTCCCCCTTCAGCTTATCACCATTCGGCTCAGGAACTATGGCATTATTGGCCTTGTATCCTCTGCCACCTGGAATTCTGCCTTGGCCTCTTCTCCCACCAAATCCTCTCCTACCTGCACGAGTAAAGTTAGTAGGATATCCATGTATTTTGAAGCAGTTTTCCCTGGTGTGGCCATTGATGTTGCAATTGTCACAAAACAGGCTAGCCTTCCCAGCTGGATTGTTTGTGCCTATGTAGTTGTTAACAGGATAGCTGGACATCAGTGCCACAGATGAATCATTGTTGCCTGCTTGTAAATTGATGCCCCTCTGAGCTTCTTCATTGATCATCATTTGGTAAACTTGACTGTGTGATGGAAGTGGAGACATTAGCAGAATCTGTGATCTAATATTCTGGTAGCAGTCATTCAGTCCGATGAGAAATTGCATCATTTTCTGCCAATTGCAAAAGTTCTTATACTCGGATGACACCTCTACTGCTGGTGAAGGGATTAAAGAATCATATTCATCCCAAAGCGGCTTGAGCCTGTTATAATATTCTGAAACAGTCGATGCGCCCTGAGTACTGGAGTAGATTTCTCGGAATAAGCCGTACATGCTAGCTCCATTGATCTTATCGAACCTCTGTTTTAAGTCATTCCATATCTCAAAAGCACTCTGATGATAGACAATTCCAGAAATCAGCTCCTCTGAAATAGATCGATGAATCCAAGTCTAAACGAGTGCATCGCATCTTTTCCATTGATGAAATAGGGGAGAATCCTTTTCTGGACACTTGCAAGTACCATCGATAAAAGCTATCTTGTTCTTGCCCTGAAGCGCCACAATCATCCTCATGCTCCAGATTTTATAGTTATCAGATCCTCTAAGAACACCAGTGGTTAAATCAAGGCTCGGCGTGTCCGATGGATGGATGTACATCGGATTATTGAAATCCACCGCCGCAACATTGCTCTGATTGCTTTGATTCTCTGTGTTATGCGAAGCTTGCTGATCCGCCATGAATACGTCTCAATCAAGGTCAATTAACCTGAAGGCTCTGATACCATGAAGATTTTCATAAACGACGAAGAATTGAAAGTAAAGAATTTTCTCTTCTATTGAATTTCTGTTTTTTACATTGCTTGTTTACATTCGCGCGCGCGCTCAGAGCTCGAATACAGGGTTTCTATTCCTATTTATAGTTTTTAGCTAATGGGCCAATTATTTTATAGATAGGCCCATTTACAACTTAAATGAATAAAACGGCTATTTAGACTTGAATGAAACAGAGCAGATAAGAAACAAAAGATGAGGAATTCTGTGATGAAGCTCTTGAATCTTTTTCTCTGATCATAGCTTCTCAACAACAAGGTACTAGCTTACTCTCGATTCTCAGGTGCATTCTTTTCTCTTTAAACAATTGCAAATATTGTATGTGTGAAGTGTGTGTTTGTTCAATCAATATAAGAACATATTTTGATCCCAAGTTGCAATAGCCATTTAATCTTTGATCACAAATATTGCTGAGCCAAACTCTTAAAAATGTCACAATAGAAAACTGGCCGCTTCTTGTTTAGCTATAATATAATACACACATAAATTGGTCTGAGCTAGTTTTTTTTTATTTTAAACCTTTCAACTTGCAGCTTCTGTTCTTGACAATAAAAATACCTTTTGAAATGCTGCTTTAACGCTAACAACTGTATCAAATGAAGTGAATACATAACCTGCCTATGACTCCTTGAGAGTCCAAACATCCAGCAAATCGACAAAGTTCTCAATAAAGATCAAAGTCCTTGTAGGTGTTTGTGTGTATTAGCGGACCAAGTCAAGTAATTCATCAGATAAATATTTGAGCAATAAAGATAAAATTGGACCCCGAAATTTTGACGTGAAAAAAATCCCAAACAAACTGGGGTATAGAAAAAGGGAAAGAATAATATTTTTACTGAGGAAATAATAGGAGTTACAAGTTGCAACTACGGGGAAAAACCCTCAATAGCCCTCTTACTCGCTATTATAATTTTGGTGCGTGCAAAGCGTGCAAGTAATTCAATTTATTAAACGAATAGCTAGGAACTACGCTACGCTAAACCGGCAACTGCACATATCAAAAATAGTATGGTAATAGCAAGTATTATTCGAGTATTCTACCTAAAGAAACTGTGCAAGTAAGAAAACGAAAACTAACAATTAAACTGTTAAGCAATAAACGCTAAAGACGACTTCCTGAAAATGAACGTATTTGAGACATTGAATCCCCCTGGCTCGATTAAACCTTAATCTATATAATTCACGTAGCTTTTTCGAGACCGTGAGAACTTCTAATTCATACGTAACCAAGTAACTTTCCTAATCACATAAAACATCTACAACTAATCCTACGAATTTAATGGGCAAGCTTCCCTAACTACAAATCATAAGATTGATTAAACTTAATCGAATTCTACTATTAGATTTGACTAACCAGGCGGGATAGTTCAAAGCTATTCTAGCGTTGATTTGATTCCGTCCGTCTACGAGTGGTCTAATCGCTTGTCCATCTTTCAAGTTCAACTCAGATTTTCCAAGAAATATCTTGCTCTTATAGACATGAACAAGACAATATCGAAGACTTCAATCACATAGACATAAATGAAATTAATCTTATTCATAGACAAATTCAAGTAAGAATAAGAAATACTACGATAAATCATTCAAAGCAAATGGTTAATATCGCTAGGGTTCATCTAATCTCAAATACATAAAATTTAGCTACTCGTAGGGGATAGAAGAACAAGGGAATACAAATATAGTGATACAAGAAACATGGTCTCCCCTACGATTTGGCTCCGCCACGTTATTCACTTGTTTGCTTTTGAATTCTCCTTTCTTTACGCCTTGAATCACCTCTAAAGTGTGCTCTTCACTTGTTTTCAATCTTCTTTCTTTCTCTTAAGCGTAAGCCTATTTATATGCACAAAAGCATAACTGTAAAATAATAATATTTTTTTCTTTTGAAAAGTGGATTGCGCATGACTGCGCCGATAGCAAGTCTCTTTGATTATCTTGAAATCTATTTCAAAGCATGCTTATGATACGTTTTTTCGATGATATGTAAATATGGTTACAACACTTGTACAACAACCTATAATCCAGATGTGTGCACACCTTAACATACATTTGGACATCCCATTTCTACGTGAATTCCCTTTATAGCGTAAACCTTGAACTGGGTTCGTAAGTGTTGCACTATTTCAGATCGACGCAACTTTTCTAAGTCGCTTTATTGCATCACACTAGGATAATTCTTGGCTCTTTCTCTCACTAATTCCATTGCAACCAATGTCCATCTCGACTTCAATCGAAGAACTCTCGTAAATCCGCCCGGCAGTCCAGCTCGCTCAAAGCCAAGCGTGATCAGCTACAATTTTAAAGTGAGAATGGTGGCTTCCTTCGATCGCTAGACAACACTTCCCTCGTCTCACACAAGCGGATATACGGAAATGTCTGAGAGTACGAGGTTCGTATTCACTCTAAAATCACACTAGCGATATTTAGAAGAAAGGACTAACACAAGGCAATTTACAGGGAAAACTCCTAACCCTTATTCATTTATTTGAAAACTCGGGATTACAACTCGTCTAACACGTCGACTGTTTTTCCTCTCAAGCTACACGCATATACACATAACTCGTATCTTCTCCTTCTCTCTTATGCACCAAGCCTTGGCCATGATCACATATTTATAGCCATGGAAAAACCATTTCTTAGGCTATGATGATGCGCCGCATATGGAGTATTACGGACACCTCAGTTACATGCATAATGATGATTTATGAAGGTCCAATGAGAAGCTTTGCTACGCTTGATTAATGACTTGAGTGGAATCCACCTCTCCATAGTGATGTGTGTGTCCCTTCGGTGAGGTGTCATCATGAGAATCCTCCACGTAAGGCTTCGTCGTGGAAAAATACTACAAGTGTTGTTTCAGACATGTTCTAGTAGTTTCAGGGTGCATGGGCCCGCATCGGCCGGCCCGTCCAATTTGTCAACGCCCCTCGTTGGGCGCGCGCAGTAGCACGCGGCATGTATTACGCTCCAACCATACATGTGCATCGGCTAGGCTGCCGCTGTTCGGATACGCAACATGCAGGGATATAGAATTTAGGGGTTAATATTATACGGATAATAACTTTCAAACTTAAGCAATTTAGGGACATTATATGTGGATACCCTAGTTTGCCAACTTACCTGCGATGGACACACAAGCAACGTTCGAGGTGGTAGGAATCGGTAGAGTCCAACTAGAATTCCACCTATCGTCTCCACCATTATGTCTGTTTTTGAATCATGCAACGAAGAATTAAGGAGCTTCATAAACAAGACCCTGTAGGCTAAAAGACTGTCTGATTTATTCAAAGTTAGGCAAGAAACCGATGTCATGGTTCATCTTATCCATCAGAAGGTTGTGCATCTTAACAACTCTAAAGGAATGATGAACCAGGGAGCTTCGTGAAGGTCTTCAGAATATCTGGCCTAGCATATTGAACGATTCCGAACTTCAATACGGTGTTGACAGAAAGGCGGCAAGGGCCACTTGAGACGTTCTATCATCCTCCAGCTCTGAGGATGTGAACATGCAGCTTCACACCCGAACAACTTTCGGAACATATTAGGTTGTAGCACGTGAAGATCAGCTATTTGGTGGAGGCAAGAAAGCTCAACAAGTTAGAAAGGATAGCTAATGAGTAGGGTGTGCATAATTCGGTATACTGGCCGAATTTACCGAATTACCGAAAATTCGTTACAAACCGAACCGACGGTATTCGGTTCTTAAAAAAAATCGGTAATTCGGTTCGGCATGGATTTTGAATTTCCGTAAATTCGATATATCGAATTACCAAAATTTTTATATTGTAATATATTATATTATATTAATAGTGAAAATAAAACTATAATTATATTAAATTATATATATTAATTTAAATATTTCTGAAAATATTTTTTATTATTTTATTGAAAATTCGGTTATTTCGGTAAAAACCGAATTTACCAAAAAAATTCAGTAAAAATCGAATACCGAACCAGGAAGTTCGGCTAGGTATTCGGTTCATGTCGTACCGAAATTTCGGATCGATTCGGTTGGATTTGTACAACGAACACCCCTACTAATGGGAGAGAGGACCGGAGATATTAAAGTAATCATTTATACTTTATAAATGATTGCAAAAATCGTCTTCTTTGCCCCAATATGTCAATCACCAGAAAATTGCTAGAAATCATGAATAGTTTTGATGTTTGAGTAAACTTGACGCGTTAACTGAATTAAAGATCGAACCCAATCAAGTTAGATAAAGTAAAGGTTGGACCTAAAGAAACCGGATCACGTCGAGACCGAACCTTATCAAGATCGGATCGTATCACGATGGAAGTTCAAACAAACAAAGGCGCGACAATTTAAAGAATATTGTGCGTATTAATTATAAAGTAGCAAGTGCCATTTGAATTGAAGCTACAAGTATATATATATAGATATATAGATATATATATATATATATATATACTTGCTTCGGTGTCTACCTACCGTGAGCAACTACCGTGAGCACCGTAAGCAAATCTCCCGATTTTAAGCTGTTTTCAATCTCCGACGCCGCCATCAACTCCGTCGACCCTCCCAAGTATATTGGAACCTAAATCGCCCTATTCGACACGTTGGTTTTAAGAATTGTTCATCTATTACTCATGCGTGGACGGCATTCAAGCGCAAGCAAACACAAAATTAAACCTCACAAAACTTATCAAGTCATTCGAGTGAAAAGCAAAACCGAAAGTGAGGCCTTACAACGACACAAAACAACTAAGTTTCTTAAATACAACGGACTGTAAGAAACTGTTTAGACGAACTGTAAAAAGTTGTGTCATAGTTTTTGTTAGCAGAGTAGAACTTAGTGAGTTGGTGTCTGTCTAGCTAAGGTACGTATAAACTGAATTTACTAGTGAAGCCTTCCTTGCGAGGAAGAAGAGGGAGAACAAGGATATTAAGCCTTAAACTTCCATAAATATGTCTTGCATTCATCAGAACACACTCAGACACTTCGCTTCACAGTCAAGCTAAGAAGGTTGTATACCGTTATGCATAAACTGAATCTTCTAGCCATTTCTTGCGAGGAAGAAGTGAGAAATAGGATTAAGCTTTGAACTTCCATACACAACTCTTGCATTTGTCACAATATAGTCGCACACTTCAGTTCAAAGTCGAGACCGAGTGGTATCTTTCTCAACGAAGGCTCATTGTTCAACTGAGCTCCGGTTCAGTCTCTAACGAGCTAAAAATGAACAATATTCAAGAAGAAACCGAGCGAAAAATAATAACAACTTCACAAATCAATACTATATTAAACCAATCACTTTCCAGATACGAGCTTAAGAGCATCTGCAATAGAACTGTTGCAAAACGCAAACGCAAACATGCAGTAAAACTGCTCTAATAGGCTGGAAACGCAAACGCAAAATGCGTTTTTTGCTTTCTCTATCTTGTTTCGAATTTAAACGCAAAAATGCGTTTGAACGCAAAAATGCGTTTGTTTTTAAAATTGCAAATAAGCCCTTTACCTGCATGGAAGTATTAATCAAACATATAAAAAAATATAAAATAAATAAAATTATATTAACGAATTTGAAAATTGTATATTAATCATTATGATTATAAAGTGACATAATAAATAATCATTTTAACCTTCACACATATTTTAGTAATAATTATATATCTTATTATTTATTTTTTTATATTTTTTATATGTAATATAATTAAATAGTTTCTAAATCAAAATTAAAAGAATATAGTGGTTAATTTGTAAAGTAGTAAAATATATGGGTGATACTGAAAAATTATAAAGTTGATATGGAAGGAAATATTGCAGAAATATTCTTTTGCTTTTGTGTTTGCAGTTGACTGTTGGAGACAATTACCGCAAACTATGGCTATTACTGCGAAATGCGTTTGCGTTTGCGGTTGACGGGAGTAGATGGTCTTAAACCCGAAAGTGAGTGTCCCTTTAACATATATCAAAACTATTTTAGATCGACATAGATAGAAATGACTTAGATATGGTTAAACCTTGTAACAAACTGGAGGTATATACATAATTTCGAGTACTATTGTGTATTGGTAATAAAGTAAATTTCCAACCGAAATTTGCATAGGCAAAATAACTGTAGAAAAAATAGTATGCACTCAAACTGAATATTATACATCCCGAAATGGAGTTGTTGAAAAGTTCACCTGCTCTGGTTTGTGGCTGTTCTACGCTCTACATTACTTTTAAAAACTAGAACGAATGTCCCAACGATACGTGGTGAGTGATAGTGTTTATATTAATTAAATTGAATTATAATATAAACAGACGTTAAAAATGACGAATTACTTTGTATTCTACTAAAATGGAAATAAATATAAAGTAAGATTCTCATATGATATCCTACTCTTAACCAACTCCTCCCGAAAAACTAATTATAAGTGACACTGACAATGATTTCCGACCTATCATTTAGCCCTCAAATGTTTATAAATATAATGTGCCGAAAATATATAATATAATATGGTGCAGCCAAATTAAGTTAATTATAGAGCTAGGATATGGAGGACGGCAATAGTATTATAACAAATGACAAAGATGATGTTGAAGCTGGACATGATCAATCTGTGGGTAGAACCATGAGCTTCACTAAGATTTATCAATCTCCGCAAAGTAGTGAAAAGGTACTTCAAATTTTATTGGCATTTGCCTTATCGATTTGGCATGTTGAATTACTAACTTAAGCAACAAACATATGTAGGAATACACAACCATGCAAACACTTGTTTTAGCTTACCAATCTCTTGGAGTGGTGTACGGAGACTTGGCAACTTCGCCTGTGAACGTATTCTCTTCAACCAACTCGACAAACCTTACAGAAGAAGACCTCATGGGAACGCTAAGCCTTATAATTTGGACGCTAACACTCTTAGTCTTGATCAAATATGTCTGCATTGTTCTTCATGCTAATGATCAAGGCGAAGGCGGGACATTTGCTTTGTATTCTTACATATGTAGACATGTAAATGTTCGAAGCCAGTTCAGGATTCTGAACACAACAAGGTTGGAATTAGGGTCTGATTTGGACACAGTGAACGACAGTGGATCGTCGGGAAAAATGAGTCGTCTGAGCACAGTATTGAAGACATTTATAGAGAGTCATATTTATGCTCAGAACTTCCTCACTTTTATTGTTTTGCTTGGGACTTGCATGGTTATTGGAGATGGAGCGCTCACACCTGCAACTTGTGGTAACTAATTAAACTGCATTTCTATGATTACATAAGCATATATATATATCTGTGCGTGTGCGTGTGTGTGTGTGTGTTGAAAATGAATTACAAACGAAGCGGTGCACAGTTCTTTCGGCCCTTCAAGGAATCCAATCTCTTTCCCCAAAACTCAGTCAGGGTAAGTAAACACCGTGAAACCTTGATGCTTATATAAAGTGAAGTTATACAAAGGTTTTCTAACATGATCAATTTCTTCGTATATGCTCAAGAACACGTCGTGTGGATGTCAGTTTTACTTCTTGTGGTGCTTTTTGCTTTCCAATACCAAGGAACAGGCAAAGTTGGGTCGTTGTTCTCTCCTATAATGTTGATGTGGTTCTGTTTCAACGTTGTGATTGGTTTACACAACATCATGAAGTACGAACGTTCGATTCTCAAAGCTGTATCACCTCACTATATAGTTAAGTTCTGCATGAAAAATGGCCAAACTGCATGGAGTGTGCTTGGAGCTGTTTTCTTGAGCATCACAGGTAAATCATCTCTTACAACCTTAAACAGTAAAAAAGAAATTTTATTCACAACTTATATGTCATCTAATGCAGGAGCTGAGGCCATGTTTGCTGATTTAGGGCATTTCAACAAAAGGGCTATCCAGGTTTTAGATTAAATCCTCTAGTTTCTGTTTGCCGAATATATCGACAAATCCATCCATTTAATTGCGTTAACAATAATCTTTTGGCAGTGGGGTTTCTCAATGGTGGTTTATCCTTCACTAATACTGTCGTACGCAGGCGAGACAGCATACTTAGTGAAGAACCCTAAAGACATTTCAAACGCTTATTACAGCTCCATCCCAAAACCCGTGTATTGGCCCGTGTTTGTTATTTCAACATTAGCCGCAGTCGTCGCGAGTCAATCGATGATCTCAGCATGTTTTTCCATCGTTAAGCAGTCGCTCGCTTTGGGTTGCTTCCCATGAGTAAGCATAGTTCATACGTCGTCCAACCACGAAGGACAAATATATTCTCCTGAAGTCAATTACATTCTAATGATTCTCACACTTGGTCTCGTCGTTGGATTCAAAGGAGGTGTTGCACTAACCAATGCATATGGTAAGAATAATATACAAGGAAACTTTTTTACATAACGCTAAGAAATACTAATATACATTCACAATGTTTTCCTTATCTCTTGAAAATTTTGCAGGTGTGGTGGTCATATGGGTCATGATCATAACAACACTCTTGACAACTCTAGTGATGCTTGTCATATGGGAGACAAATACTATTCTAGCTCTATTATTTTTCTTACCATACATCTCAATGGAGAGCATCTTCATGACATCTTTAATGAAAAAAATCCCACAAGGAGGATGGGTACCCTTCGCCATATCTGCACTCTTCTTAACAGTGATGTTGGTATGGACATACGGAAGGTGTAAGAAAACGGCGTACGAAGAAGAGCACAAGACAAGCGTAAGCGAACTCAGTCAAGCCTTGTCGTCGGGCAGCAGTAATAATATCCATCGAACGCCAGGCATTTGCTTCTTCTTCACAGACTTAGCCTATGGGATTCCCCCTATACTCGGACACTACATAGAGCACACAAACTCCATACGACGAATTGTGGTAATAGTAACAGTTAGGATCCTACCGATAAAGAGCGTTTTAGCAGATCAAAGATTCATCGTAGGAGAATTAGGGCAAGGCATTGGAGTTTACAGATGTCTTGTTCAGTTTGGGTACAAGGATGATCAAGACATTAGAGCTGATGTGTATGTTCCTTTTATCTTGAATAAACTCCATGAGATAATCGATGACCGTACTGAGGGGAGAAAGATACAAACGGAGATGGAAAAAGGTGTTTCCTTTATTGTGGGACGAACTATTCTCAAAGCGAATCGAGGTAATGGGTCACTAGCGTGGTTTGCTATAGATTATCTCTACAGATTTCTGCAGAAAAACAGCGTTGGTACGGTTTCTATGCTTGAAATTCCTTCGAAGAGAACAATGCAAATTGGGATGGTGTATGAACTATGAAAAACACAATCGATTTGCAGTTGCAGGTTTGAGAGGCCATGGTAATCGTCTTATGATGTAAAGAATATAAATGAGTGATAAGAACAAAGAGAATGTGCGTAACAGTGCAATTTAGCCACGAAGAAGTACATATGAACGCAGAGTGAATGGCAGAAATATTCTATCTTTTTAAATTATAAGTGCAAATCTAATTAACTTTTTAACAATGGTGCAAAACTAGATAACTTTTTCACTTATAATTAATTTTTTTTCTTTGACCACAAAACTATTTCAAATTATAATTCTACTCTCTCATTACTACAAATAAGCAATGTTTTTATTAATAATTATATATTTCACCCCAATTAATTATTTTCAATTAAATCATTTTAATTAAACGAAACATCGCGTGAAAATATTCCACCATTTTTTGGAGATTGATCATAAACAGTGTGATTGCCAACTGTGATTAAGTCGCCACCCCAATATAGCGTCACAATAACTGAATTCGATTCTGCAAATTGAAACCGAACTTTCAGGAACAAAGCCGAATTCACGCAAAAAAAAAGATGATCTGAAGCATTAATTGGGGTGAAATATATAATTATTAATAAAAACGCTGGACCATTGTTAAAAAGTTGCACCATTATTAATTGGGGTGAAAATAATTAATTGGGGTGAAATATACAATTATTAATAAAAACGTTGCTTATTTGTAGTAATGAGAGAGTAGAATTATAATTTGAAATAGTTTCGTGGTCAAAATAAAACAAATAATAATTATAAGTGAAAAAGTTGTCTAGTTTTGCACTATTGTTAAAAAGTTAACTAGATTTGCACTTATAATTTAAAAAGATGACTATTTTTTCCATTCTCTCGATGAACGCAGTTATGTTTAACTACAATCAAATATTATTAAGAAAAATAATCACCAACTTTTATTTATCAGAAAGAATTGTTTACAGTCTTTTACTCATCTAATCCATCGATGGAAATGAACCCACAGCAATACTAATACTAATACAGAGACTATCTATCAAAACATAATACTACAATTGAGTCCCTATACTAATTACTAAGGTCAATTACACCCATATATTTTTCACTCCCCCTCAAGTTTAGTGTTTTGTAAACACTAAACTTGGATAATAAACGCTCAAACTGAGATCTTCCTAAAGCTTTTGTCAAGAGATCAGATGGCTGATCTTGAGAAGATACATAAGCTGTATGAATGACTTTCTCTCGTATTTTGTCTCTTATAAAATGGCAATCGACTTCGATATGTTTTGTCCTCTCGTGAAAGACGGGATTCGCAGCTATCTGCATAGCTGACTTACTGTCACTAAAACAGCCACAGAACCTGAGTCATTAATTCCAATGTCCTTCATGACACCTAAAATCCATATAATTTCTGTAGTTACAACTGCCAATGCTCTATACTCGGCTTCGGCCGAGCTTCGTGAAACTGTGCTTTGTTTCTTCGTCTTCCACGAGATTGGCGAGTCTCCAAGAAACACTGCATAACGTGTTAAAGATCTTCTCGATATTGGACAAGATGCCCAATCCGCATCACAATAAGCTTTCAAGCTCATGTTACTGTCAGATCTCAGCATGATTCCCAAACAAGGATTATATTTCAAATATCTTAAGAGTTTATACATGGCATTCTCATGCGACTTCCTAGGTTTATGCATATATTGTGAAAGAATCTGAACGGCATATGTAATATCAGGCCGAGTTAAACAAAGATAAATAAGTTTTCCAACCACCTTTTGATATTCATTTACATTTTTCACCACTGGATCAGAATTATCGAAAAAATCAGCAAATAACTTCAGATTTTGCTCCATTGGAATGCTTGAAGGTTTACTCCCGAGCATTCCTGTTTCAGCAAGTAATTCTAAAGTGTACCTTCTTTGGTTCAAAACAGTCCCATCCTTAGATCTTGCTACCTCTATGCCTAGAAAATAATTAAGTTCACCCAAATATTTATTTCATGGCAAATGCATTTTTCAAATACTTCTTAGTTTCATTCATCATGCTCATACTATTTATTACCTGTGATAAGTATATCATCAACATATACTAATAATATGACAATATCAATCCCCCTTGTTTTAGTAAATAAAGAGTAGTCATTTTTTGATTGTTTGAAACCAAAGTTATGAACAGCCAATGTGAACTTATGATTCCATTGTCTCGAGGCTTGTTTTAAGCCATATAAAGACTTTTTTAGTCTACATACCTTATTCATCATGTTTTGTGCAGATTCGTTAAATCCTTGAGGAATGATCATGTAAACTTCTTCATTTAAATCTCCCTGCAAAAAAGCGTTAGTAACATCCATCTGCCAAATCGGCCAATTATTTATAGAAGCTAGAGATATAACCAATCTCACAGTTACATGCTTGGCTACGGGAGAAAATGTGTCTGTATAATCTATTCCTTCTATTTGTGTATAACCTTTTGCTACTAATCTAGCCTTTCTTTCTATTGAACTATCGGATTTATATTTAATAGTGTATATCCACCTACAACCTATAGGTTTTACCTCTTGGAAGCTCAACAATCTGCCATGTTTTGTTCTATTCAAGAGCTTTAATTTCAGCTTCCATCGCTTTTCACCACTTTTCAGATTTGACAGCTTCATCGTAGTTTCTTGGAATGATCTCTCCAGTTATTGAAGCTAGGTATGCTTTGTATTGAGGCTGGATCCCTTCATAGCTCATGTAATCTGAAATTGGATATCTAACTGAACAAATATTGTTAGCATTATTAACAAATGGTGATATGTAATCCTTTGCCCGATATGGGGCTCTTGTAGGTCTTTCTGACCTCCTCAAAGTCACATCATGCTGCTGTTGCCCAACATTTTTAATATTAGTAGCTATATTGTCATCAGGGAACTCATGTTGATCACCATTGATCCCATGATGATCAGAATTATTGGTATCATCATTGTACTCTTTATTTGGATTATTCTCAGGAACTGAGTGGTGAGGGATAGAAATATCATCATGATAAACTCCATCATATGATGGAAATTTACTGTTTTTCATATCAGTGTTATCACTTCATGCAAAAGAAAACAAGTTTTCAAAAACTATTACATCTCTAGACACTATAAAATTCTTATCTTTAATGTCTAATAATCTATACGCCTTTTGATTTGGCGCATATCCCACAAACACGCATGATTTTGATCTTTCAATAAATTTATCACCTTGCGGCAGCCTCTTTGCAAAGCATAGACACCCAAATATTTTCTAATGTAAGAAATTGGGATTTTTTGTAAAGGACAGGAAAAGGAGTTTTTCCTTTTAACAAAGGAGTGGGAGTTCTATTTATAAGATAAACAGCCGTTTTCACACATTCCCTCCAATATTTCATAGGAACACATGACTGAAACTTCAATGCCCTAGCCACATTCAAGATGTGCCTATGCTTCCTTTCAACCACCCCATTTTGTTGGGGTGTGTATGGACATGTGCTTTGATGGATAATTCCCATAGATTCAAATAAATTCCTACATTCTTTATTAAAGAATTCTAATGCATTATCTGTCCTAAATTTCTTAACTCTCGTATCAAATTGAGTCTCTGCATATAGCAGAAATCTCTTATGACGCTGTAGACTTCATCTTTGGCTTTGATAAGGAAAGCCCAAGTCGATCTAGAGAAGTCGTCAACAATAGTAATGAAATATTTTTCATTATTATATGTTGCTTCTCTATATGGACCCCAAACATCAATGTGAATGAGTTCTATTATAGAATTGGTGACTGTTGTTCTATTGGGAAAAGGATTTCTACTATGCTTTGCAAGTGGCCATATAGGACAATATTTTTCATTAATTGATGCGTTCAACTTCAAATCTGGCAACAAATTTATCCTATCAAATGACATATGCCCAAATCTTTGGTGCCACAGTGCAATCTTATTCATATTTGCTAAACTACATATAGCAGGTGAAATCAGCTTATCATCATTCACAGTGAGCGCTGATTTATGCACATTATCAAGTTCATCATACAATTTCATGTTAAATGTCATGTGTTTATTGGCCCCTGAATCTATTATCCAGTCATTTATGATTAAGAGATGACTTACCTCCCTCATTACCTATCTGGCTGGTAGCTGCAATGGTGGTTCCTGCTGATGGTTGTACAGCCATTCCTCCAAGCAAGTTCAAGATTTGCTCGTACTGCTCAGATGTAATATGAGGAATTATTGTCGGCTTTTGTATGCTCTGTTGGTCAGCTTGTCTTGTTCCTTGTGGGCCGAATGCACTTGAGTTGGCATTGAATCTGCCTTGTCCTTGATCATTAGCTCGACCCCCTCCTCTTCTTCCCATTGCACCTCTTCGACCTCCCCTGTTGAAGTTTGCTGGATAGCCATGGATTTTCCAACAATTTTCTTTGGTATGACCAGTAATCTTGCAAAAATCACAAAACAAATGTGATTTATCTAGAGGAGGTTTCCCTTTATTCTGCGGCATTGAGGTCATTAGTGCAATGGGATTTTCCGAGCTTTGTCCTTGAATGTTAATTGATCTCTGAGTTTCTTCATTCATGACAATGGCAAACACCTGGCCATGGGTAGGTAGTGGTGACATCATAAGTATTTGAGACCGTATAGTGTTAGCACTCGTTTAACCCCATAAAAAACTGCATCGTCTTCAATTGGCCGCGATAGTTGATATACTCTTTTGATACGATCACTGCCGGCGAAGGTGTGAAACTGTCATATTCATCCCAAAGTTGTCGAAGCTTCGAGTAATACTCTATGACAGTGTTAGATCCTTGCGTGATAGTATTAATCTCCCTATACAACGCATATAGCCTTGCGCCATTGATTTTATCAAATCGTTCTCTGAGGGCGTTCCACACAAGATAGGCTGAATCACAGTACACAACACCCTGAATTAGGTCTCTATACAATGATCTGTGAATCCAAGACCTGACAAGTGCATTGCATCGGCGCCATTGCTGAGTGAGCTGAGGATCTTCGAGCGGCATCTTGCAGGATCCATCAATAAACCCCAACTTATTCTTCGCTTCGAGTGCGGCTGTCATCTCTCTGCTCAAACCTTATAGTTCTCTGATCCTCTCAATACGTCGGTTATTAGATCTAGGTTTGGGGTGTCAGATGGATGGAGATAGAGAATGTAATGGAAGTCGATATTCGTCATTGTTCCTTTTCTTGATTCTTGAATCTTGTTTTTGTCAGAATCGTTCCGCGATTCTCGTTGCTCATCATCTTCCTCCGATGAATCGTCCATGGGAAGACGGGTTAATCAATCTACGAAAGCGTTCCCTTGATTGGATTATTTGGGCTCTGATACCATATTAAGAAAAATAATCACTCATTTTTATTTATCAGAAAGAATTGTTTACAGTCTTTTACTCATCTAATCCATCGATGGAAAAGAACCCACAGCAATACTAATACAGAGACTATCTATCAAAACACATAATATTACAATTGAGTCCCTATACTAATTACCAAGGTCAATTACACCCATATATTTTTCAAATATCTTTGAATTAATGAACATAATGACTGGTTTAGTTAGTCTTACTAGCTCCTATCATGATTTGTTTTTTTCTTTTTTGGGTTGTTATGATTGGTAATACACCAAGCTAAAGCATACTCCATAAGAAATACCACGATAAGACAAATGAAATGATCACAATATAAAGCGGATAATAACACTTGAACAAATTAGGTTCTTGATGTGTCTTGGGGTTATGCAAACAAACATCATTGTGATTGAAACTCGTAGTCATTTTATATCATTATTTATTAAAAGCAAAACATGCGTTGTTACCGAACAATAGCAAAGTGTCGTTATAAGTACCAAAACCTGAAATCATAAACTATGTCGAAACATCATCCAATCAAGGTGACGATGGATCATGATAACGAAATGATCGATGTGCATAATCTCAAATCCCATGATTATCTCCTCATGTAGTATAATTGATTTTCATTTATTATGCTATTATATTTACTTATTCATCTTATATGTAAGATCTATATATTTGAGATGTAATACAGTTTACTTTCAGAGAAAAATATTCTATCATGGTAACAGCCTAATACTACGATCCTTCTTTCTATCTCTCTGTCCTTCTTCCTTCTCCATGGCACAAAATACCGAAAAGCTTCCCTTCGCCACTTCCATATGATAACGATCAAGCTTTCCTCTCAAAATTATCAATTATGGAAGAGTCGGATCACACCAATTCTTGCATGCCAGAACCTCATCGGATTAGTTGATGGATCCAAATCTGCCCCGTCTCCCACCATTACCAATGCAGCTGGTCAAACCGTGCCAAATACGGCTTATGACGCATGGCGCATGCAAGATCAACAACTATTAAGTCTTCTTCTCTCTTCTCTCACCGAAGAATCCATGGCTGAGGTTGTTGGGTGTTCAACCTCTCGTGTAGTTTGGCTCGCTCTAGAGGCTGCCTTTAGCCATAACTCAAAGTCACGTGAATTACGTCTAAAAGATGATTTCCAACTCATGAAGAAGGGTTCTCGAAGTGTTGTTGAGTATGACCGTCAATTCAAATCACTGTGCGATCAGCTTGTTGCCATTGGTCGCCCTGTTGATGATACCAACAAAGCTCATTGATTTCTTCGTGGTCTTGGATCTTCTTTCTCCAGTTTCTCAGCTGCTCAGATGGCGTTAACTCCACTTCCCATTTTTCATGATCTTTTGTCGAGGTTGAATGTCGAAAATGCATTTCTCAATGACGTTCTCACGAAGCCGGTATCTATGGAGCAACCACCGAGTTATATTGAACCTCGCTTCCCGACGCACGTTTGTCGTCTCAAAAAGGCTACGGCCTCACACAGGCGCCACGTTCTTGGTTCCAACGGTTTAGTGATTTTCTCATTAAACTTTGTTTTAATTGTTGTCGTGCGGATAACTCACTTTTTATTTTCAACCATGCATCTGATATTAAATCTCTTGGTATACATCGACGACATTATTCTCACAGGGAATAACTCAGCTCGGATAAGATAGTTCATCTCTCGGATACATTCAGAATTTGCAGTAAAAGATCTCGGCCACTTAAATTATTTCTTGGGACTTGAAGTCAATTATACGAAGACCGGACTCCATCTTTGCCAAACCAAATATGCATTAGGAATATGCCATCGAATGCTATACGAGGATTAGATTGTATAGGGCATTAGCTTATTTATCATTCGACCTCTTATGTACTAAGATATTTTCGTGTATTTAATAAAGGCATTGTTCGTTTATTGGTTATATTAGTTCTTTACTTAGCATCCAGTAAAACAATCAATGAACAAATCCAAATGTGTTGAGTTGGTCACTATTCTCGATGGGCACGAGAAAGGAAGGCACCAGTGGACTCTTAACCTCAAACATTAAAAGTCCGTAAGCCTTAGGCTCCAGTTGGGTGCTGGATAACCAATTACGGCTTATGTCGATGACCTATCGTGTGCCGATATCCCGCTTGGAAACGGAGGTCATGACTTGTGATACGAGTCGAATCAAGGGATTGAATCGTTTCATGGACACTGACTCACGGGTCGTATGGTCGAACATGGCTTATCACTCAAGGAGTGTCAATGACCAACTACAACACTATAGTAGTCTGCGTGAACCTTAGACTGAAAGGGGCTTTGACGGAGCTGACTTCGAAGTCTCGACTATCACCGGTTCCCCTCGACCCGATTTGCTGTTGCATGGGTTAGCGGGCCAGATGCGGTCTTGATAACGATTTGTGATTGCCGAGCTCAGACCTCCAGCTAATTCACAGTCTCAGAAGTAATCGAGACAAGTGTCCTATGTGGACGGCGACGAGAAATTACGAAATCCCGAGTGTCCCGAGATCATTCCGGGTGCAGCGGAAGTTTAAAGATATTTCTCGGATCCCCGTAAGGAGCCCCGGATCGCTTTGTTATAGAAAAGAAAACATACATGACACATATTAGGGTTTCAGAACCTTACCCTCGTAGCGAAGATCCCAGCTCTCGCCTAGCTGTCCCGGTTGTCGTAGTTCGCTCCGAGCAACGTTGTGACCTCTCTGAACTCCAACGCCTTGGCATGATCGTCATGCCTACCCCTGGACGTATCCAAATTCCACCCCCTCCCAAGGATGGCTAGAGAAGAGGGGAAGATGTTTAGAAGAGATGTGTATATGTGTGTGATTTACTAAAACCTCACTCACAAACTTAGGTTTTTCAAAGAACAACCTAAGTTTTCTGTCAACTCTCTCTAGAACTATTCTTTAGAGTGAGAATTGGACTAGAACTCATAGCCACGAAATTTCCAAGGCCTAGACATTAAAATCAACTTTCAACTATTGAAAATGACTGTCCAACATGATTTAATTTCTTGTTTGATTCCCTTGTATTAAGTCATCAAATGACTAGATTACGTCCCATATGTCTCACATAAGAACAAGGAACAAATTTGGATTTGATTTGGATCAAATTTGACTGAAAGACCGTCGGTCCACGGCCTCTAACAAGGAGCTCACGGTCGTGGTAAAAGCCCCCATGGCCTCCAAGTTGAAGCCCACGGCCGTGGGCGCACGGCAGAGGGCTTGGTGTAATTCCCGTAAAATCTAATTACGGGTTTTATAGTATAAGTAGCAATGAAAATGCTTAATAGAAACCTTGTTGAATAATTTAAATAAAGAAGCTAAGAATTTGGGTGAAGACTTTGTTTGTATCACATAATTATTTTGAATGATACAATGTTTTCATGTTTTCATGCCCTTAAGTGAATTATGTGTCTTCCATGTTACATGATTTATAATTTCCTCTATGTGCTATATGAATTATGACATACGTGGTGAATTTAAGACTTAGAAAATTTTAGATGACTAACATGTATAGAGAAAACTTTAGAGAAGAATCGACTAAAGTAAATAAGTATAAGATGAGGTTGGCATCGGCCGATTGTAGTGTAATTTATGCCAAATTAAAGACTAAGTCGGACGATTGAAGGGTAGAAACTTGGAGTAAGTAGTTTCGACCGATTCTAATATAAAAGAATAAACCCTCGTTGAGTAAAATGACAATCGAGCGATGCTATGTACCTAGAATCAACCGATTGTGGCATAGAACTTAAAACAAAGATTGAAGAGATAGTTTCGACCGATTCCCACACAACTGGAATCGCCGAGTAAGAGGAAATGGGAATCGGGCGATAGTATGATTATGTACTAACTAAGAATCGACCGACTTGAAGGACTACAAATGATAGAAATCGCCGAGCCATTCATAATTCAAGAATCGATCGATTCCAAGCCCCATAAATAACTACTTCCGCCGAGCAAAAATAACAAGGCTTGAATCGGGCGATTGTGAAGTGATTTCTGGATAATCAAGTTGGGACTAAAATTGGTCAATCATCATGTAGGAATTCGAGTAATGATTACAATTTTAACAAGGGGGCGATTGCTTGTCAGACCCCATTTCAATTTTTACATAGAATTAAGGACCATGTCAGAAAAAATTTAATTTGAAGGACCCATTTCAGAATTTTAGTTAGGATTAAGGTTGTTGGACGAAAATACCCTCATAAAAGAATAGTTATGAAGTGGTATTCAGCGCGCATTGGTATCCAGCGCAACATAACAGGAAGTGGTACTGTAGATCCATGAAGTGGTACTATAGACCCATGAAGTGGTACGGGGGAACAGTGGAGTGGTACTGTAGAACCATGAAGTGGTATGGATGAACAGTGAAGTGGTACTGTAGACCCATGAAGTGGTCCTGGTGAACAGTGAAGTGGTACAAACATTGTAGACCCATGAAGTGGTACTGTTGACTAGAGAAGAACTGGTACGAGAGACCCATGAAGTGGTACTGTTGACACAGAGAAGTGGTACATCATTTATTAGGCCCATGAAGTGGTATTGTTGAACGGAGAAGTGGTACAGAAGAAGTCTTACGTGTTTCTTGTGCAAATATTTACCCGATTTCCGCAGAATCACTAAAGAATTCTGCTGTACCACTTCTCCGTTCAACAATACCACTTCATGTGCCTACAAAATGTTGTACCACTTCTTTGTGTCAACAGTATCACTTCATGGGTCTCTCGTACCAGTTCTTCTCTGGTCAACAATACTACTTCATGGGTCTACAATGTTTGTACCACTTCACTGTTCATCAGTACCACTTCATGGGTCTACAGTACCACTTCACTGTTCACCCGTACTACTTCATGGGTCTACAGTACCACTTCACTGTTCACCCGTACCACTAAATGGGTCTACAGTACCACTTTATATACAGTGTATACAACTTCTTCATGGTTGAAGAAGGCGATGGCAATTCTGTGTAATTTCCGCACACAGGCAGGGGCAAATGCGTCATTTTGTTCAAAATTGGTCCTTAACTCTAAAACCAAACTTCAAATAGATCCTTATTTCTTTTTCAAACGTTATTGGGTCCTAAACTCTAATGAAAATATGTTAAGTGGGCATGAAATACAATTACTCTTTAACAAGGGAAGGAAAGCTCGAGTAACTATAGTTACATATAATAAACAAATGTATATACATAGTACTAAGAGATAAATAACTATATAAAATAATACAATATTAGATGTGAGGAGAGGAGAGTTTTTACTTAACTCATGAGGAAGAACACGTCACCTAACCTAGTAGGCAATTCTTACACGATTTTCCAAGCTCTAATATTTATCTAGTAGATCGAAAGTTATCTATAGAAAAGTACTCCTCATAAGCTAAAAACTTATTGAGTAGAAAGGAAGGAGAACGAAAACCAGACTTGAACAAGATCAAATTCAGATAGTGAAGCAGCCCTTAGCAAATCAAAACTTGGACATAAGGAAGGTAGAAATCTCATTTATGACATACAAAATCAGTTATAATTGTATCATATTAAATTTATAGAAATTTTCAGATATAGGGTTGAAACCCTAATTTCTGGAATTTTTACTTGATGACTAACGTGTTATTTATATTATCCAGGCTGAAGGAAGAAAATTTGTAGGCATATGATGATGTTTCGAGTAGGAGTAGAATTATTAGGTTATGATAAATCTACGGGTATGATGGATAGTCGAAAACCCTTATTACCGAGATAATACATGTACTAATATTAATGTCGTGTGAAATCATGTTCAGGTGAGGGAGATTCGTAAGAATGAAAGATTACAAGATGAATAAGTCAACATAGGGTGGATTGAATACGCTGTGAATCTATGATCGACGAACTTTCGAACATCTTAGTATTCATTATTATTAATTCGTATGTTCCTTGGTTTAACCTTGTGCCTAGGATACTGGAAATGATATTTTAGTCAGACTTATAGATATAAAAACTGTGAGAACCTTTTTTTTGTAGGGAATGAGTTTCGATCGAATCTATGCTAAGTGAAGTATCGGGCGAAACTCTCTTTCGCCGAAGTGATTTATATAAATAATGAACCGATTTTGACCATTATATGAATACACTTTCGATCGAATCAGCCCCTATAGAGAAGACTTTCGCCGAACTCAATAAAATATTAATTATTATGTGGATCGGGCGATTTAATGATTAGGTGGACTCTCGGCGAAACTAAGTTCAAGGCATGAATGAATCGGGCGATTTGAAACCCATGGCAATCGGGCGATTCTACTTTCGCCGAGATTATGTAAATAAGGGTTAACCCGACTCTGAACAATGTTTTAATAAAATTTCTGGCGAGTGTAAAATTAGGTACAAGTCGAGTATTGAATTAATTTAGACTAAAATCAAACGACTAAGGGTTCTAACAAATTGGTATAGTCAAAACATTTTATTTCGGCCTAGTAATCTAATTTAGATATGATATTGATACTTTAATATTTTATTTAACGATTGAAAAATAAGGAATTCCCGAAGCAGTAAGATTATTTAGCTCGGACGACAGGTAAGTGAAAACTTCAACTACAACACATAAATTTATTATGTGGGCTTGAATTATGTAACTGTCTGCTTCGATACTTTTATATGATATGAATTATTTCCGACATGTCAATACATGGTTAGTAAAGTAATTTATTTTATTCGCATGGCATATTCATATGCTCGCACGTTTCATTTTTGGGGATTTCAAAGTGTGAGCGTGCATTGTATATATCGCTTGAAAGCGATTGATATTTGCCGATGTGGGCATTTGTTGTCGACTCGCAGTTGAGTCAGTGCTACTTCTATGCACCATGACGGCGTGGTGCGTCGTCGGTTATATTACATATATATTTGGGGCTGCGGCCCTGTTTATTTTATTTGGGCGAGTGCCCTGTTGGCCGTAGGGGGTGACCTTGGAGGGTGCGACCTGAGGGAATAAGCAACACAGGGGATAACCCTGATGTAGGCAACCTCGGCGTGGGCTACTAGCGTGAGCGACCGCCTGGCAGAGGAGACGACCTGGGAAACGGTGACCTAGGGGAAACGTAGTGCATCCTAGCGTAAGCCACCCGATGTGGGTCGCTGCCATCGGATTTGAGCTCATTTATGGTGCATAGTAAGAATAGCTGAGGGCCCTGAGTGAAAGTAGTACGAGCATTAAATGCATTGGCGCGGATGCCTCTGCGGGGTATTGGGCACTTGCATAGCATGCATCGTTTCTACTTACTGAGCTTTATAGCTCACCCCTTACGTTATGTGTTGTAGGTACAATAGAGTCGGACGTTGAGAAACGTCACGGCTAAGGGAGGCTGACGGCGGTACTCCATGATCTTTTGAGGGCAATGATGTACATGGATGACGACCTGTGGAGCGATGTTAGGATGTTTTTGACATTTTGATATATTGGGGCTACGGCCCGTGAATAGTAATGACATTGTATATGATATCTTATTGTAATGTTAATTATTTTAGGAAAAAGTTTTTGTTAGACGGATCTTCCGCGACTTACGTTGCAAAAATCCGCCACTAATCTTAGCTAGAAAGTGAGGGGTGCTACACTTGGCTTGCCTTGGCCGTGCCTCACGGCCACCTCCACGGCCTGTAGCTTTCAGTCCCACGGCCGTGGGAGAGGGGGCAAAGGCTAGGGCTGCTCTGCCAACCCTCACGGCTACACGCATATTTCCCCACGGCCGTGGACAACGTGGCAGGTTTGCGGCTGTTTCGTATTTCCCTCCGATCGAGGGGTAAACGATGTCCGATGGAACTGAAATTTTAACCAAAGATAAAAGACTCAAAAATCTGGATTTTGACCAAAGGGATTCTCTAGCCCGAGGTCTAGATTGGGAGATATGAATTTTTGAGTCCGCTGCTACTTTTCAGGCGGGCTTCACAACCGTGACGAGCCTTGCTCGTGGTTGTGAACCCACCCTATCCACGCTCCATTCTTAATTGTTTCGTTCCGGGAATATTAGGCCATGTAAATATAGTTTCTAAAACTTTATTTGACATTTTATTAACGACTCGAAGCTCGTTAAATAATAACACATCTCAATTTATCAAATACTGTCTCAGTGATCCTTTTTAAGCCCGACTCTCTTGGTTCATCTCAACCCGGCAAGGAAGGAATCCAAGAATTCGGTAAAAGCCTAGCCAATCATGCGGCACCAAATAGTTTACGAATCGACTATAGATTATGGTACTACGTATAGACCCTTCAGTTATGTCCCGGTCGAGTGAGACCCATGGTCATGTCAAACCCGACACTACGATAAATTCGTGACAATGAAATTACTAAACTACACTCCACGTCCCACATGAGTTAGTTTTGATACTTTAGAAAGATTCCGTAATTTCTCCTCCCCAAATATACATAGGACATATAACTCGATTACTAAACTACACTCACTAACCCGACACTACGATAAATTCGTGACAATGAAATTACTAAACTACACTCCACGTCCCACGTGAGTTAGTTTTAATACTTTAGAAAGATTCCGTAATTTCTCGTCCCCGAATATACATAGGACATATAACTCGATTACTTGCGAGGTTGTGAATCACTCACAACTGCCAAAGCCCAGCAGTTGCACTTCGTTGTCAAGACCGCATGTCGCCGCTGACCCATGTTCATCCTTGAACAAAGCGGGCCTAGCAAACTACTGACAAGTCAAGACCCCGAGCTAACTCTGTCAATGACCCTTCGGTCTAAGGTCCACATATACTACTATGGTCAATCAATCGATGATTGACACCCATCGAGTAATTAGCCATGTGATCAATCGATTACGAGTCATGTCCAAATATAAGTTAATCCCCGATTCAACTCATATCAATGTTACAACCTCCCACTTCCCAAGTGAATAGTTGGCACAACCATATAAGAGTCGTCAACAAATAAGTCATGATCAACACTCAGTCACCCTACCGAGGTCTAAGACTTATGGACAATTTTAATATCCGAGAATAATAGCTCACCGGTGCCCCCTCTCTCATCCCATGAGAATCGGTGACTAAACTCGTATATATGGGACTTATTTATTTACCGTCTCACCGGATGCCTAGTAAGACTGGATAGGTAAATAAATAGTATGCCTTTTGTAAATTCCATAAATAAATATTTGGATACAATATCCAAATATTAAAGTGTGAATAATAGGTTCATGTTTATGTCCTATTCATTACATCCTCGAATAGCATTCCGAGGGCGTATCCCCAACATGGTCATGCCCTTTTGACAACGGCACACATTCTGAATAGATGTCCTACAAAGTCTGTCGATCGTATTTCATATCAGATATGGACAGGTCGAAAACCGAACTTAAATCACATTAGAATTTGGGGTTGCCCCGCGGGATGCTCCCAATGGTGAAAGCGTGGCTTGAGACCGAATTCCCCATGAAAGACTTGGGAGAAGTTACCTACATCTTGGGTAGTCGCCTTTATAGAGATCGAGCGAATCATGTGCTAGGACTCTCCTAATCCCTTTACTTAGAGAAGGTTGTGAAGCGATATAATATGGACAATTCTAAGAAAGGTTTCCTGCCTATGCGACATGAGATTCACCTTTCCAAGGCTATGATCCCTCAAAGTGAGTTGGATCGGAAAGAGATGAGTGGAATCTCCTATGCATCCACATTGGGTATCTTGGTGTACGCGATGCTTTGCACGCAACCTGACTTGACGTACGCTGGAGCGTACTCAGTCGATTTCGGGCTAACCCTGGTAAGGAACATTGGACAGCAGTCAGGACTATCATCAATTACCTCAGACGGACTAAGGATATGATGTTGGTCTATGGTAATGGAGGATTGGAAGTGGAAGGGTATACGGATTCGGATTTTCAGTCAGACGTGGATGACCAAAAATCCACTTCAGGATTCGCCTTTACGCTCAACGGTGGAGCAGTGTCTTGGAAATGTTCCAAATAGAGCACTACTACAGATTCCACCTGCGAAGCAGAGTATATAGCGGCCTCAGAGGCCGCTAAGGAAGGTGTTTAGATGAGAAAGTTCTTGGAAGAACTTGTTGTAGTCTCTGTAGTAGATATGCCATTACCATTGTGGTATGACAATACTGGCGCTATTGCTCAGGCGAAAGAACCGAGATCTCACAGTAGGTCCAAACATATAGAAACAAAGTACCACGTGTTACGTGGATTCGTTGAGAATGGCTACATGACATTTCAGAAGATTGCGCCCGGCAATGCTTGTTAGACGTCTCGAGGAAAAAGGTATTAGATACCTTAGCGTATGGCATTTAGCAATATGTCCTCGAATGCTATATGAGGATTTGATTGTATAGGGTATTAGCTTATTTATCATTCGACCTCTTATGTACTAAGATATTTCCGTGTGTTTAATAAAGGCATTGTTCGTTTATTTGTTATATTAGTTCTCTACTTACCACCAGTAAAGCAATAAATGAACAAATCCAAATGTGTTGAGTTGGTTCACTTTTCTCGATGGATACAAGAGAGGAAGACACCAGTGGACTCTCAACCTCGAACGTTAAAAGTCCGTAAGCCTTAGGCTCCTTGGGTGCTGGATAACCAATTACGGCTTATTTGTCGATGACCAATCATGTGCCAATATCCCGCTTGGAAGCGGATGCCATGAATTGTGATACGAGTCGAACCAAGGGATTGAATCGTTTCATGGACACTGACTCACGGGTCGTACAGTCGAACATGGATTATTACTCAAGGAGTGTCAATGACCGACGACAACACTATAGTAGTCTGCGTGAACCTTAGACCGAAAGGGGCTTTGACGGAGTTGACTTCGAAGTCTCGACTGTCACTGGTTCCCCCGACCCGATTTGTTGTTGCATGAGTCACGGGCCAGATGCGGTCTTGATAACGATTTGTGATTGCCGGACTCATACAACTAAGTATGGATTCACAGTCTCGTAAGTAATTGAGACAAGTATCCTATGTGGACGGCGATGGGAAATTACGAAACCTTGGCACAAGGTATTGAACTAACTCCTTGGCCAAGGCACAAAAACACACACTGAACGCACACACCTATCTCCCACACGACGGATCAGTTTTCTCTAGCTATCTTTAGAGAATTGATTATGTGGTACATTGTGAGGTCGGCGTGACGATCTAGTGCCATCCACCACCATCGACGTAGTCTTGAAGAAAAGGATGAGGAGCTGTCACTCGTTTCAACTGGTAAATCTCTACGGGTTTGACCCGCTCTATTACGTGCAATATGTGTTACTATTCTTATCCGAGCTATGAGGGCAATCGGAAAACCCGGAAAATTTTTGTTCCGCACAGTATCCGGGGACATGGCATCCCGGTACACACCGAGTAACCAAACAATATGCTTATGAGATTCTTACTCAATCTCAACTTCTTGAGTGCAAGCCTGTGTCGACTCCTACTGCTGGTCAAAATCTAACAAGTGGTGTGCGTCTTATTCTGATCCAACACATTATCGTTCATTAGTGGGAGCTCTTCAGTACTTGACAATTACGCGTCCCGATTTATCGTATGCGGTCAACCTAGTTAGTCAATTCTTGCAATCTCCAACAACCGATCACTATCGGGCTCTAAAGAATATTCTTCGCTATGTGAAAGGCACGGTTAATTATGGTCTCTCATTTAGTAACTGATCGCCTTGTACCTTGCTTCCTACTCTGACGCAGATTGGGCTCGGTGTCCTGAGACTCGTCGATCCACATATGGGTACTCTATTTTTCTTGGTGATAACCTCGTATCATGGAGTGCTAAGAAGCAACCTAATGTGGCACGATCAAGCTATGAATCAGAATACCGTGCTTTAGCCAACACCGCATTTGAAGTAGTTTGGTTAACCAATCTTCTTAAAGAGCTTCGCGTCTCTCTCTCTCTGACATGTCACTTCTACTTTGTGACAACAATAGTGCTATTTTTCTTAGTCAGAATCCCATCGCTCACAAGCGCGCGAAGCACATTGACATTGACTATCATTTCTTAGTCAGAATCCCATCACTTCTCCTCCAGTTTGCTTCTTACGAAGTTCATCGCTTCAAATCTTCAGATTGGAAATGTCTTCACCAAAGGCCTAGCTCGGCCACTATTTGAGTTCTTTTGTTCCAAGCTGCGAGTCGGCCCAAGCCCCACGTCTTGCTTGAGGGGGTGATAACGGATACTTGATAACGGATAATGATCGATTTGGATAATCTCAAATCCCATGATTATCTCCTCATTTAGTATAATTGATTTTCATTTATTATGCTATTATATTTTCCTTATTCATCTTATATGTTAAGATCTATATATTTGAGAAGTAATACAGTTTACCTTCAGAAGAAAAATATTCTATCAGATCACCAGCTTTTTGGAAATGATTCATAACTGAAAATATCACTTGATTTTAATCATAGATAATTCATCATTTTGGTCATCTCTGCCAAACAATCATAGTGATGAGATGACCATGAAGATTTGGATGATTAAACAAAACAAACGCCACAAAAGTATTGAGCGAAAGAGAACGGGCTATCTCTGGAATAGTTAAATAACTATAATAGTTAAAATAATTTTATAACTATAATAAAATTATCTATTGTACTCTAATATAATTGGGGTAGGGTGACTATAAACCGTCACATGGTCTGTCAACTTATTTGCAAATTACCCCATCTATTTGTATTCTAATTAATTGGACAATTTCCATATCACTGCTAATTTCTTAATTTATTATACTTGTACCCACACATTATTTTTCTTTTATATATTAAAAATTATATTTCATCTTAAATACTAAAACTTATGAATCTCAAAATATTAAGTAATATTAGACATAACTATATGTTAAGCACACGTATAGAGTAAACAAAAAATACTACTTATAATAACGTGTGAGGATTAGGTAAAACTGTCAAAATTTGATCCGTCGACTTTAATTGTTAATATACCCTTCTACTTATATTTATTACAATCAAATTAAGTTATATATATATATTAATATTTCATTTATAACATTATAAATTACAAATAATTCAAAAAATATTATATTATTTTAATCATACAGTACCTCCATAAATTAATAAACTCTTTAAAATAATAAGACATTTCAGGAGAGAATTACACAAATGATGTTATTTTGAGAGTGAAATTACATAGATCGTTGAGTTTTTTAACTTATTACAAAACTAATTAACTTTTTAATTCTAACTATTTTTATTTTCATTTTCACCACAAATGTACTTAAAATTGCAAATTTTCACTATTGTTATCTTTAAATAGCACAAAGCTTGTTAATAATTATATATTTACCCCAACTTACTTAACTCAAATATATCAATTAAAGAAATAAATAAAAATATTTGCTATGACCTAATCCTCTCACTCGATGGCTATGAGTATAATCGATCAACTTATTCCCTTGGTTTGACTAGAACTGTCAAAACGGACCGGTGGGGCGGGGGCCAGCCTGCAATTTGGCGGGGCGGTCCGTCATATGGTGGGTTTTAAAAATTCAGGCCCGCCACGCCGCCGGGCCACGGGCCCGGTGACCATATCCGTCCGCATTGACAATTATTTTATAATTTATTTTAATTTTAAAATTTTAAATGATTAACGATATTTTAATTAGTTAGGGTATGTAAGAATAAATTTATTTATAAGCATGTCATTAATTATTTAGTTATATAATAACGAATTAATAACTATATGCTCTAATTAATTATTAATAGTATATAATATCTATACTATTGTATAATTGGTTAGGGTGGATATAAACAGCCACAATTTGGTGTGTAACTTATTTGCAATTTAATATCACTCCTAATTTATTATTTACTGTTCTTAGGCCTCTATAACTAAGTTTTTTTTTTATATTTAAAAATTATATTTCATCTTAAACACTAAAAATTATCATTTCAAAATTTAAAATAATTTCAATATAATTATATTTTAAGCACTATAATTAGTTTTGTAATACGTTTAAAAACTCAACTATATTTAATTTCATTCCACTTAATTCCATAAGTTAATAAGCTAATAACTTTTCAGAAACTTTCTTTACAAAATATTAGGTTCCATTAAAAAATAAATTAATAGTTAATAAATATTCCAACTATAAATATTATGGTAATTTGTTAAAATATAAATCTATTGCTCATTGCTTTTTCTTAAAATTTAAATATTATTGGATTTCATCCTTAACTTTTTAATTGTAGTCAAAAGTTTATATATATGAGTACTAAATAAGCTGAATTTAATTTTTCTTTTAATCGATAAATAATAATTTTTTTGGATATATTAAATATCTCTAAATTAATAAATTTAATTTCCTACTTTATTAATTTATCGAGGTTTTATGGTGCCAGAATTCATATCAAAGACGAGTAAGAATAAATCAAATGTGAAATGCAAGTGATATTCAATTATCAAAATATCACGAGAAAAAGAGTCTCTCTCCAGATCTGAAGTTCTCTCTCTGTAAGATATGTTTAGTTCATCACTCTCGGATTTCTCGATTTCTCTTCAAATATGAGAAAATGCGAGCTTCGTTTAGCCGATTTTTTTTTTTTTTATTTGGTTGTAATTTTTCACAGCGACATTGATAACAACACTAGAAGAGATCTGTAAATTTATGATTGTTGCATAGTGATAGGCTAAGTGAAACAATGCATCTCTCCACGAAAATGATAAGTAAGATTAACCCTTTTGTTATTGTAAAGATGATCACTTTTTACTTTGGTGCTGTAACCTAAAATCTTCATTTTGGGGGATATTGATTTTAATTATTTTCGTTATGCAGTGGAGCTTAAAAGTCCCTCAAGGCGCTTTCAGACTCAGTAAGTTGCAGTGTTATAATATAGTAAATGAGTCCGTTTCACTCATATCTCTTATGTTGAAACAAGTCTGAGTTTAGTGAATCATGTTCATGGTTTGCGTGTATTTTATGATTTCATAGTTCTATTAATATGGTAATGAACTTCTTCACTGATACATCATTTAGCTAGCTCTGTTGTCAATGATTAAGAAAAGAAGTTCCTTGTGATAATGGATTTGTTTGCTAGAATTTCCATGATGTTATGTTATGGGGTGGGGCTCTGTAGTCATGAAAGGAAAGACTTCACAGGTAATCACTCTGCTCGGTTTATTACAGTGGTTCGAGAGAAAGATATCTGCTGGGAATACGCAGAAAGGTTAGAAGGAAACAAAGTGAAGTGCAAATTCTGCGAAAGAATCCTCAACGGTGGAATCAGTAGATTGAAACACCACTTGTCAAGAATTCCGAGCAAAGGGGTGAGTCCATGCACCAAAGTAAGGGACGATGTAACCGATAAGGTAAGAGAAATCATAGCATTGAAGGACGATGTTAAAGAAACTTCGTACACTAAGAAGCAGAAGATTCCAGAAGCTAAATCTCCTTCATCTCTGAACATGTCTGCCGGGAAATCTCTAACAAGTGTTGAAACAGCGCCTATAATAGCAAAAGGGCTTTCATCTATTTCGTCGTTGAGTCCCAATATCAGAAACGATCAAGAAAGTGCTGAGAGAAGTATAGCCCTTTTCTTTTTCGAGAATGAGTTGGACTTTAATGTGGCTCGTTCTTCATCTTACCAGCGAATGATCGAAGCTTTGAGAAACTGCGGGAGTGAATTCATCGCACCATCTGTCGAAACGTTGAAAACTGTATGGGTCGAAAAGATCAGATCTGAACTGAATTCTCAGTCAAAGGATGTCGAGAAAGAGTGGGCAATGACGGGCTGCACTATCGTTGCAGAAACTTGGACGGACAACAAATCGAGGGCTCTGATCAACTTCTTCGTTTCGTCTCCCTCGAGAACCTTCTTTCACAAATCGGTCGATGCATCTTCTTATTACAAGAATGTAAAGTACGTATTCGATCTGTTCGACTCTGTCATACAGCAATTTGGCCCGGAAAACATAGTTCAGATAATCATAGACAATGCCCTCAATTTCCCAGGTTTGTCGAACCATATTCTGCAGAATTACGGGTCTATCTTCGTGACCAATTGTGCTTTTCAATGCATGAACTCAATCTTGGAGGAGTTTTCAAAGGTAGATTGGATCAGTTGCTGCATTTTACAGGCGCAAACCGTTTCGAAGTTCATATACAATAGTTCTCCTCTGCTCCAAATGATGAAGAACTTCACGGGCGGGCAAGATATCATCAAAACAGGGATTACAAAGTACGTTTCAAACTTCTTATCTCTGCAATCTATGCTGAAGCATAAATCAAGATTGAAGCACATGTTCAACAGCCCAGAATTTTCTACCGATCCATCTTTCGCTAACAAGCCTCAGGCAACAAATTGTGTGGAAATCATAGATGATAACGAATTCTGGCGATGCGTAGAAGAGAGCGTAGCAATCTCCGAGCCCTTTCTGAAAGTGATGCGCGAAGTTTCTGGTGGAAAACCCGCGGTTGGATTCATATACGAGCTCACCACTCGGGCAAAGGAGTCGATTAGGACTTACTACATCATGGACGAAATCAAGTGCAGTACTCTTCTTGACATTGTCGATAGGAAGCTTCAGAACAATCTCCATTCTCCCCTCCATTCAGCTGCTGCTTTTCTGAACCCTAGCATTCAGTATAATCCCGACATTAAGTTCATTGGATCGATAAAGGAAGATTTTTTCGGGGTTCTTGAAAAGCTTCTCCCAACGCCCGATCTGAGGCGTGATATTACCAATCAGATCCTTTTATTCTCGAGGGGGAGTGGGATGTTCGGTTGTAACCTTGCCAAGGAAGCGATAGATACCGTTTCGCCTGGTTAGTTCATACGCTGTAATAAAGCTATCTGATTCTAAAAGCTTGTGCTTGTAATTAAGTTCCATGGCGATGAAAATGCAGGAATTTGGTGGGAACAATTTGGAGATGCTTCTCCTACGTTACAAAGAGTTGCGATTCGGATACTGAGTCAGGTTTGCGGTGCTTCGACTTTCGACAGGCAATGGAGCACTTTCCAACAGCTTCATTCGGAGAAGCGTAATAAGATTTACAAGGAGACTCTTAACGACTTAGTTCACATCAGTTGCAATCTCAAACTAGGAAAATCGAGCATGACAAACTCCTCTGACTCGGAGAACCTTCAGCTCGACGACATTGATATGAACTCAGAATGGGTCGAGGACGGTGAAATTCCAGGCCATCTTCAGTGGCTCGATCGGTTTGGCTTTGCTTTAGAAGGTAGCGATTTGAATACGAGGCAGTTTAGTGCAGCTATGTTAAGTGCAAATGATCATCTTTTTAATTTGTAGCAGTATGCATTTACTTACATTCTAGGTTGTTATGAGTCTGTTAAAGCTAGATATGTGTGTGTGTGTGTGTGTAATAATTGCTTGCACCAGAAACAGACGGCTAATAAAGGGTTTTTGCAATTTGCTATTTTATTACTCGCCAGATATGTCATTATACAACATCTTTACAAATCACAGTTCAGCTAAGGAAAAATGTTTAAAATCAGTCATAGAAGCAAAGTGCATACTGCTGAAGATAACTTCTACGATGTATTGTTGAGGAGATATGCCAATGCCTTATCCTTATCGTTGTCGTACATCAGCAGAGCTTCGGCAATATTGTTCGAAGAGAATCCCATTTCTCGCAGAAGCGTGAATCCATTAGCGAATTCCTTAACCTACAGACAAGTAATTACCACCCAAGTTCAACTTTTTCTTCGTAAGGGACAAACAAAATTTAGTTTACGAGAGAGATTTACTTTGGCGGGATTGTCGCCGAAATTCGCAACTCCAAGTGGTACGGCCTCTCTGTTGAGGCCTGATGCTATGTACTTGCTTAGTACAGGATCAGTTTTTGCTCCCTGCAACCAAGAAAATGGTTTGAATTGTTAAAAAAAAGGAACATTTCTTGCCCAAGATTAACCGTTTTGAGTCGATAAAATCATGAACATAAACTGACAGAAGAGTGTAAAAAAAATCTATAAAGTAAACAAATGATGAACACAAAACTAGGACAAAATGTGTAACAGAGAGGTGTTGGGTAGCTATTCCAAGTAAATCAAGCTCATCATCATCGCACAAAGTGGGTCGTTGAGCATTAGCTCGCAGAGAGATAGATAGAGAGCAGCATGTAAACAAACAAATAAACGAGCGGTCGTGACTAAGAAGAAGAATCAGGGAAGTTACATATGGGGGAGTAGTCTCGCTGGCCTTAGGCGGAGCAATTTCTATACCCAGCCGACTCCAATTGGGATTTTCTTTGGCTGCTTCAATTAGGACGTTCCTCTCAAACTCGAAATCGACGTGGAAGTTACTTCTTGGAATCTCTCCATGTTGAGGTAACAATCTAGGCTGGAAATAGTAAGTACATAGAATGAAACTCGAAAAGAAAAGAGAAGAGAAGGCCAAAAATCACATACATGTGACTGAATTTTCAAGAGCAAGCACTTGGGCACAGGCAACTAGGAATTCTAAGCAAAATCATCAATACAGTAATTGAGGGAAATCACATAGGTTTTGAAGAATTTGCCACATAAATACATTGCAAAAGAGGGTAAGAATACATACCGGTGGAGTGATTCTGTATTCAGGTTTGATTGCAACCCTAATTCCAGACCCAGCTGTTTCCATCCAAAGATCAAAATCAGAACCTTTATCGCAACATCAATAATTTAAAAGAAATTAGACAGGGGGTGCTCGTACACGATCCAGGCGGAGGCGGAGGCGGCGGGTGGTACGACGGCGAATTCCGGCCCCCGTGGGAAGTTGATCCAGCTCCCGATCCACCGATCTTGGGATAGAGCGACGGCGGCTGACCGTACATGGCCGATGAGGACGGTGGGGGTCGATTGTATGCAGAGGAGGCGTTCGATTCGTACGTTCTGAAGTCGTATTCCATCTAATTTCTCTCCTTTTTTTTCAAGGAATTTGTGAAATTACGTATTCGGTCAACTGAGTTGTGTGCTGAGGAACACAAATAATATATTCTTTATTCACTTGAGTTACTATTTGGCATTTATTTAAGGGACAATTTCTATTTAGTCCCTCGTCAGTAAGTTTCTAAACCATTCAGTCCGGGTCAGAATCCCTATTAGTTTGAAGGACCAACTTTTCAAAAATGGCAAAGATAAGGCTTAAAATTTTGTATTGATGAAAATACCCTTCCTAACATACTAAACTAAGAGTTATTTTCCGGCGACTTCTGTTATGCTGTTAGATTACATTGTTATAAACGTATGGTGAACTGTTATTTTCCATCCCTTATCTATTACTATGATGCAGAAAATTGTTATCGACATAGAATATTTATTTTATGAATCTCGTTTTTACGGTGAATCGAGCTCCGAAATTTCGAATGCCCATTAACCAACCAATTTCGGCGTGTAGGGTAGGAAGTATTGTGGTATTGACGAAGCAAGATGTAAGATTTGTAATGAATTTTTATCTTTCTATTTAGGGTTCTAATTTGCGAAATAAGATGAAATCAAAGCCGTTTTTTGCAACAATTACATCTAATATGTATAAATTCGAAGTACTCATAGTATGGGCAGCTCGGTGCGGCACATTGTTTGCTCATTCGTCCGACGTTCATCTTTTAATTTCGCGAAAATACTGTCGACCCCAATAATTTGGGTATATTTTTACTGTGTCAAAACTGTTACTCGGAGTTCAAATCTGTTACTCGGAGTATCAAAACCGTTACTAGGTGTATCAGAACCGTTATTAAACTGCAATTAATTGTTACCATGTGTAGGGTAGGCCTGAAAACGAGCCGAGCTGCTCGCGAGCCGCTCGCGAGCAGCTCGGTAAAAGCTCGGCTCGAGCTCGGTCAACGTCGAGCTCGAGCCGAGCTCGAGCCTCGACTTTTCACAATCGAGCCGAGCTCGAGCTTTCTGTATGTTGGCTCGATAGCTCGTCGAGCTTATCGAGCCCAAATTTTTCTTTTTTTTAATAATATATATGTTTATTATTATTATAATAATTAAATATAATATATTATATATTTTTTTATGACGAATCGAGCTTTTCGAGCCGAGCTCGAGCAGCTCGATGGTTTATCGAGCCGAGCTCGAGCCTCGACTTTTCGAGCTCGAGCCCACTTACACATAATCGAGCCGAGCTCGAGCCGGGCCATGCTCGGGCTTGGCTCGGCTCGTTTTCAGCCCTAGTGTAGGGTTCTAATTTGCGAAAATAAGATGAATTCAAGGCCGTTTTTTGCAACGATTACATCTAATATGTATAAATTTGAAGTACCATAGTATGGGCAGCTCGGTGCGGCACATTTTTTGCTCGTTCGTCCGGCGTTCATCTTTTAATTTCGCGAAAATACGGTCGACCCCAATAATTTGGGTATATTTTTACTGTGTCAAAACTGTTACTCGGAGTATCAATACCGTTACTAGGAGTTTCAAAACCGTTATTAACTGTAACTAATTGTTACCATGTGTATATGAAATGTTACTGTTTGCACGTAATTTGTTATTACAGGCAGAAACATCCAATACGTACACAACGAGAAGCCAAAAACTTACCAATTGATATCAACTGACAAAAAGGACAGATTGATATCAAATAGACAAAAAAAGACAGAAAGAATACTGCTAACGTTAAATTGCTTCTTCGCCGATTGTGCCCGATCCTTTTACATCTTCCACACTTGAGTGGACGAGTGTCTTGAACTAGTGAAGGAATTCTTTTAGATCGTGGACGGCCTGGGGGTTTTTGAACGTCTGATTCCACGACGTCTTCGAGTATAGGATCTTCAATATCAAAATTTGAAGGAATTGGATTTATAGAACCCTGATATGCCTCTCGGTATTTCGCCAAACTGTCATAGTTGTCGCAGAACTCTTATGGGGAAAGGCCCAACGAAAGAATGCATGAGCATGCATGCTTACACGGAAGCCCCTGTAAATCTAAGTGTCGGCAAGAATATCTCATGTTGTTTAAATCTACGGCATATTTGATCCCGTTTTCTGAAACCTCGAACTGCCACCGACCAGACCTATCAACCTCCAATGTTCGAGATTCATCGATGCTTAATTTCAGCTTCTTCTCTGGCTTCGTATACAAGCGGCCGAGCTGTTGGTGTTCCTTCGTGCGTTTGTCGTTCATCATGATCATTGTCTTCCGTCTTATCTCATCGACCAAACTAACAATAGGTAGAGCCCTAGCCTCGAACCCAACTATTCCAACTTTCCGCAACGTTGTTGTCAATTGTTACCCATTTTTGCCACGAAATAAGGAGTTAGCCCAACAATTACGATTCGTCTTTCCTATGAAGTTTGAGTGTGCGGGAAATGCCGTTTGAACTTCCTTAAGAAATTGTCTGAAATCCTCCAAGTAAGGAGAGTAAGCTGCCTTCTTGAACTTTGTTGTCCAATTTTATTTGTTCTTATAAGGGTACTTTCGCAATACCTGAACAGATAGTGAAAAAAACAAAACCCTTATCTGAAATAACAATACATCACTAACAAATAACTAAAATGAGTCTAGAAATAACAATACATGTACCTCAGTCTTGAAATTGTCAATGACATGTCTTAAACAATATGCATGGTGAGACCAATACTGAGGGAACGCCTTGAACCAATCCTTCATGCCGGTCGGAAAAAAAATGTATAATCTCTGAAGTTGTCTCTTCCATAATAGCATAAGAGGTGCCTCAGTTTCAAAAGAAACCATTCCCAGTTAGGGGAAGTTTCTGCATCAGCCACTATGCAATAACAAATTATGAATTGATAATAACAAGAACATCTACAAAATAACAAATTATTGTAAGAAAATAACAAAACCTGCGAAAGCAACAGTAAACAATCTATCATTTCCATCTTTTGACACAGCAGTAAGTAAGCACCCTTTGTGCTTCTTCTTGATTTGTGTACATTGATCGACACGTGGTGTGCTAATATAATTTGCAAGTGCGACAAGTGATAATATAAAAAGAATACCTAAGTACTATCTGTTAGGTCCTACGATTAACAACTCTACGATCCTAGGCTAGAATTCATAGTAATTCGATTGTTTAGATTTCGATCGAAAAACTCAAATGGAGAACAAGAGAGAGAATTTGAGTAGAGTGAGAAAGTAGCTGTTGTTTCTCTCTCTAAAAATCGAATTGCAAGCCCTTCGAATCAATTCTAAAAACTTTCTCTATTAAGCTCAATTGATTTACATGTATTTATACCAAACAAACTTGGTATAAATATCAAACTAGTCCTAATCTAAGGACTAATGTACAAAACGCCCCTAATTACAAGGACAACTAATGAAATCAAGCACAATTACAAATGGTATTCTACAATCTCCCCCTTTGTGCTTGATTGCGTCTCCGCGCCGTTTGTCCTCGTCGGGCATAATATGATCTGCGCAAGCCCAGCGCATACTCGTAGTTCCTCAGCGTGATCCTTAGCTTCAGTCGCTCCTCGATATCTTCAAGCAATTCCATTAGGAGCGGCTGTTCTCTCACGAACCTGTGGATCCTCAGCATAGTGTCTCTGTTGATTTCTTCCAACCTCTGCTCGATGTTTTTTCCTGACAACCTTGAGCGTCCCATCGCAAAACTTATGAATCTCAGTCTTCAGCATCAACCTATTCTTCTTTGCTATTGGATTGTGGTAGGTGATGCCTAGGACTGAGCTGATGTGCACATGATTGTTGGGAAGCCCTTCGATCTCAGGTCCTTTGTTGAGCGGAGCGGTCATGTTGACCTTCTTCATATTGCTCTCCAGAGCCATCTGAAGGTCGTGAGCGGCAAAGTACCTGACTTGTCGCATCATGAACCGGTAGAGCCCTTCGAGGCCTTATTTCTTGATGAAGCCCTGAGGACCTTTGTACTTCTCCACGTATAGCTGATAAAGATGGTACACTTCATCGGCGGGAAGGTACGGTAGGTCGCTCTCGCTCAGTTCCTCTCGGGTCCTATCCACTCGATCGATGATGTAGTGAGGTGTTGGAAGTCCTCCTTTGTCACAGTAGACGCTGAGTAGTTGGCTTATTGGGGAGAGACTCTTATAATGGCTCTTGGCTTGTGTCTTAGTCATCCCCAGCCTAACATCAGGTCCTAGTTTGGTCAGCATCCAGAGGTAGGTCATCCTCTTCTGCTGATCCCAATGAGAGATCCCTCTAAGCTCGAACTCGTTCGGCTTCTTTACTCTGTTCGGAGACCTCCAAATATTCTCACGAACTTCTTCTAGGAAGGGAATTTCAATTTGGATGTTTTCCCATTGCGTGTCGATCCGGACGGTCCCTGGCGTTAGCCTTGGAGAGGGAACCGCCTGTTGAGCGATTAACTCTAGTAGCCTTGGGATAACTCGCTCATAGTCTTCACCTTCCTGAAGCTCGTCGTCTTCTATGATTACGAGGTCTATAGACGCTTGTTGTAGAAAGCACCGAACGTCATGAAGCCGTCGCCTTTGATGCTCCTCGGGCATGGAATGGGTCATCCACTGTCCTTCGAAGATGTACTTGTCTAGGGCCTCGTGTGGATTGACGCCATGTCTCGAGGGTCCCGGTTGGTCTGGAGCGACTGAGGGAGTGGCTTGGGTAGCTGCTAGAGCTACAAGCATCGCAGCACTTGCTTCTTCTTCCGGAAGCAAGGGGCTTGTGTAGATCGGTGGTGTGGACGGAGGCGTCCTGAGGTGAAAGGTTGGTGGTTCGATGTGGGCGGTGCAGTGCGTGGTGTAGGTAGTTTGGGTGGTTTGTGTTTGGGTTTGGTGGGTTTGTGTTTGGGTTTCACCAGCTACAGCGCTTGTCTGCGTAGCGCCCAAGCCTTGTCCTTGGCCACTTGTTGATGTCCTTGGCCTCTTCTCCCCCTCATGAGGGTCCTGATCGTCAGGATCGTCATGTCTGCGCCGTGAGTGGGAGCTTTGGCCTCGGCAGGTGTCAGTCGGTGGCTCAGGATGGTCCACCAATCGCTTATAGAGGGATTCGTCTTGCGGCGATCGGGTGGAAAGACCTATCAGACGGGAAAGGAGAATGTCGTGGAGCTCGGTGATGGGGATTGTGTATGGATTGATGAGGATGGAGGAAGTGGCTAGAGGGTCGGTGGGTGTGGGTTGTGGAGGTGTGGGGTTGGTTCGTGACGAAGGGCCTTTAGAGGCAGGTGCTTTCCCGGTATCTCTTCGGAATGCCTCGAGTGCATGGAGTACTCTCTCCGTGATTTTGTCTTCCATAGACTGTACAGCGGCAGAGAGAGCGGCCTGGAACTGCTCGTTCGTCACGAAGGGTGCGGACGCCTCCTGAGATGGACCAGGACGACTGATGTCGCCTGTTATCAACCCTTGAGTAGACACCGACTCTGTGGGTTGGCTCACAGTCACTTGAGGTTGTGACTGTATGAGACTTCCACCCAATCCTCGAGTCGAATCCTGAGGATTCGTCTCTATGGGTGTTAAGGCAGGCTCAGGTTGCGCCTGCGAATCAGACACCACGTTGGTTGGTTGCGGCTCAAGATTGAGCGAAGAAGTGCCGGCAACACTTGTCGTTGTGGTCAGCGTAGTATCTGGTGCGTTGGTGACTGCTGGAAAGAGCGACTCCAACTGAATACTGAGTCTTCTGGGAGTCCTCCTGATCAGACTGATTTCCTCGTCAGACTCTGTGTCAGCCGGGGTGGCGGTGTGAGGAGTACGATCTCGATCGACGTTCTCCAATGTCTGATCTGTCACCAGTGGAAGTGAAGTGTGCCCCATTTCCGTTTCGGGCTGTGCTTCTTGTTGAAGAACTTCCTCAAAAGTTTCTTCGAGCACGCCAACATGTACGGGCTCTTCCACTTGTAATTCGAGTGCAGGAGCCTCGAGCTCCATCTCTGTAGCCACGACGTCTATCAGGGTATCATCTACGTCGGGCATTGGCTCTTCGACCAATGATGGCTCCTGAGCTAGTCCTGAGCGACATCATCAATCATCGTGTCCTCAGGGCTTAGCTGTTGTTGTTGTTGGTGAGGGCTAGCTCCAAGCACTGTCGGGGGCCCTCGAATCATTTCCTCGGTGAGATTCCTGTCCCGACAGTATAGCTTGTAGACGTCTTCGTTGGGGTCCGCGAGACGAAGGAGCTCGAATGAGATCGGCATCGACGGTTGGTCCAGGTCCGTGAGCCGTGGGTTGTGGAAGAACTTAAGCCTTGGTGGTTGGTAATTTCCGCCAGGAGGCAGAGTAGGGATGGTCTGGTGCAGCGCCATGATCTCCCTGATGATGATGCTGACGAGCATAAGGCACGTTCTTTGATCGCCGGTTCTCCTTTTGCCGAATCTGGTCCGCGAGGTCGTTCCAAATCAGCTGAGTGTAGTCGTAATTTCTTGAGAAGGCGATGCCGTGGAAGATCCTCAAAATGTTGATGTTGCCCTTATCAAATCCTGCGTGCTTGGGCGACAGACACTTATTCACTATTCCGAATAGTGTCTTCCACGGGTGTGGGATTCCGCTGCTCTGGACCTGAGCTAATCTTGTGAGCGGCGGTTGGTATCCCATGTGCAAGAAGTCTTGAATCATCTCAGCGTCGGATGGGAGCGGGTCGTAATTATTGCTGTGGGGCAAGTCCAGTACCATGCCGAACTGGTTCTTGTCCATGCTGATATGCCGCGTCCCCATCCTTGTTGAGAATCTGAAGGCTCCATTGTCCACTTCTCCTTGTATGCAGCCCCAGAACTGCTGGAGATATACCATCGGCACTGATGCGGTGGCCGTTAACGCATGCCAGATGGGGTGACCTCTCAGGATAGAGACAATAATCTCGTCCGGGCATCGAAAGGTGCTCAGATCGAGCTGAAAATTTGTATCCTGGACCTTCAGATACAGGTTGTGGTCGTATATGTGATTATATCTTGCATAGCGATCCATCTGAAAAATAAGATATATAAAAGTTTATTAGTTCAATTTTATTTTCAGTCGAAATATGAATAAATTTCATCAAACTATAGTAATATCGCAAGTACTTCGCATGTTCAATGAATTTTGAATCGAAATCATATCAAATGCATAGTGTAAGTTCAATTTCAAAAATCGTGATGGCATGAATGTAATTTCGAATGAAGTATAAATCGCGTGATAAATAGCTCGAAATTTCGCTAAGTATTAAATCAGTAAGTCACTGTTCATGCCGAGAAAATTTTCGGTCGAGAAAATTGAATTGCAATTTGATTTCCTATATATTGATTTCAATTGAATGAATTCTGTCTAAATTTTGCGATCGAAGAATTTTATCTGCTATTGTTAGCTACAGTGTAAAAGACTTGGAAAAATTTCCTAAGTGTTGAAGTTGAAAGCGTGACTGTAGTCGATCAATTTTACGATCGAGAAAAATCCCGTGTAAATTTACGATCGAGAAATTACGTCTCAGGTAAATTTACTATCGAGAAATTTTCTTCGATTGAATAAAATTCTCGATTTGAAATTTGTCGAGCGGTATTTGATTTTCGATTGAAAGTAGATTTTTTTTCGCTGCGATATAATTTTATCGAGAAATTAGTCAACGAAAGACTAAGTCAAATGTCGAGAAATTTCACGATCGAAAAATTAAGTGTTGAAAAATTAATTTTTTGCTGCTAAATTTTTGTGACCAAATTGAAATTAAATCGAAAATTCTATTTTGCGATAATAAGTTTTACGCTCGATAAAATTTGCATCTAAATTGTCTAATCAGTGCGTAAGTTTTTCGCTCACAAAAATCCTAATTAGATTTCTCGATGGTAAGTAATTTTTTTTCGGTCAAAATCTTCTATCTTAGCGACTAAATCAGAATTTTACCGATCGAAAAACTAATTCGACACAAACAGTATCTCAATTAAATCGGAATTCAATTAAGACTGTTTGCGATCGACAAAGTTCTTCGATGGCTTTAAACATTCAAATACCCAGTTTCATCTAAACTCAAATTACAGTCGAAGATGCAGATTTTCCGATGATCCATTCTACCAGATTCATAGAGAATATCGAAACTATCTTGAGTGCAGGCATTGAACTCAGATAAAGTTCAAAATCAAGCCTAAATCACTATAAAACAGTATACGATTTCTCAGTTTTGAAGAACAGTCGAAATCTAAATCTAAACATGCGAAAAACTTCAAAATGCACATGCTAATGAAAGTAAATCACACGCAAATGTCAAAAGAATCTCATTTCAACCTTAAACAGACAGTTTGGTGTTGAAAATCGAAAGATTTTGAGAATTTTAAGCTGTCTGTGAAAGTTTTTTTGCTAGAGAGATTTTTTGCGATTAGGGTTGCGTGAGAAAAAGTTTTTCGACTGACAAAAGTTAAACTTTTATTAACTAGCATTAAGTCAATGTTGGGTTTGCGATTGGACGTTTTGCAATTAAATGGATCAGGCCCATTACTATTTGCGCTCGAGAAATTTTTGATTTGAAAATTTCCTCTCAATTCAAATTTTTCGATCGCAAATTATCGCGGCCAATTGTTGGTCCCGATTGCACCAAACAAGGAATCAAAGAGGCTTTGATGGAATGAAAAAGAGAGAGGTTCTCACCTTCAAGTGTGTATATTGTGTGAAAAATAGGATAAGCCTTTTGATCTTTGATTAATTCAAAAATAGTGAAGGTAACACCTTATATACCACATTAACCCTAGGTATATTAAGGCCCAATCACTAATGATTAATTAATTACATTCTAGCCCAAAGCCCAAGCTTAAAGGATAATTACAATATTTAACTCAAGACTTAAACTATTGACACAATCTATAAATATCCTAACAATCTCCCCCTTTGTGTCAATTGTTGGGAGTCTTGGATCTTGGACGTTGTGATGGTGGATTAGAGAGTGTGTGTTTCGCGAAGTCCTAGCTTGAACTCGAAGGCGCGGAGATTCCTTCGAAGGACCATTCGATCATCTATAGCGTCAATGAACTTCGCGAACTTGGATCGACAGAGTGGATCTTCTTTCGAAAGGATGCGGCAAATCCTCATGAGTTTGTCTTGGATGATGGTGAGCGTCCCATCCGAGAACTTTGCCACTTCGGAGCAGCGCAGCAGCCTCATCTTTCCCTTGTAGTTCGAGTAGGCGACCGCCGGATCATCTCCGTCGATCACATCGCCCTCTCGGTAGTCGTCCGCGTTCTTGAAAGATGTGCGAGTCAGGTTCACCTTCTTTAGGTTGTGCTCCACCGCCATCTGCAGATCGTGGGTGGCGAAGAATCTGACCTGTCGGAGCATGTGGTGCTTGAGAGCCACATAATCCATAGTGACCAGTTCAGCCCGTACGAGATGTCCAGAACTTCTGATGACGAGTCTGAACTGTTTCATGGAATCCAGCATGTTGTACAGATCACCCAGGCGCAGAAACTTGAAGTCCGCCTCACTCACTTCACTGTAGCTCTCATCCTGCCTCATTACCGTGAACACTGGATAGTGGACACGTCCTTTCGACTCTTGGCGAAGGTTAGTGACTTTGCAGATGGGGGCCCGATTCATTTCCAGAGCGATGTTTTCCTCATCGGACAGCGTCCTCTTTGTGCACTTGTGGCAAAGAAGGCTCCATCGATAGAGCTTCTTCTTTTCCTCGCTCCAATTTTGGATGTTCATCAGCTCGTATTCATCGAAGGTCGTAATGATCTGCTCCTTGCGCCGCCAGATCCTCTTTCTGATCTCTTCTTGGAATGGCGCGGTGATCTTTTTGTTTTCCCACGGTGCTTCCGGTATATCCGCCGTGGGCACATCCGGTTGAGCAGCAGGAGCCTCAGCTTGCTGCGCTTGAAATTGTAGAATGTTCTCGAGCTCGGCAGGTTCGGCATCATACTACTCTCCGTTCTCGTTGTCTGCAGTGTTGATCAGCGTAAGCGAGGCTTTCTTTAGCAGACGTCGAGCATTTTCCACCAACTTCCTGGCTGCTACTGCATCGGCGGGTGTGTACAGCCATTCATCGTTAAAGATGTAGCCCTCGATCTCGTTCTGTGCGTAGTAGAAGTCCTCGAAAGCTACGTTGGAATCGGTATTGAGAGGGGTATGGCTGTGTGGTGGCGAGGGTGTTGCGTCGGAGGAGTTTGTGGATTGTGGGGAAGGTTGTGGTGGGGATTCTGGTGGCTCGGTCGAGGTGATGGTTTTTGCGAGGATGATTTGGGTGTCGGGTGGTGGAGATGTGGTGGTGGCCTCTAACGTCGATGTGAAAGTTAGAGGTTCTGAGATAGTGGGTGGAGAAGGTGTGGTGGTGGTCTCTTACGCCGATGTGACGATTAGAGGTTCGGAGACGGTAGTAGGTAGTGGTGAGGGTGATTTGGCTAGTGACTCGGGGTTAATAGGGTGGGATTTTTGGCTAGTGGGGTGTGAGGTTTCTGTTGCGGGCGTCGTTTCAGGTGCAGAGGAGGAAGGCGGCGTTGATTGTACTGGTCCTTGAGTTTGTGAAGCTTGCTGCCTATTCTCCCCATCGCGGCGATCTTGATCATCGTCTTGATCGTCGCGCCTGATCCCGCTAGACTCGCCTTGAGTGCGGCAAGTCATTGGTTGAATCATGATTTTTTTCATTTGCTGTTCCTCCTCGTCGAGTTCCTTCATTGATTCGAATCTTGCTCGTAGGATGTAGAAGAGCTCCTTTGCGGAAATGGAGGAGAGAACAGCTTCTGCGTCCACATTTTGCGTTGGTGGTGGCGTCTCCGGGGCAACACCTTTGCCTTTGTCGATAGTGGACGCATCGAGACGCGCATAGACTTTGTCGAGGATGGACGTCTCAAGAGTCTTTGCAAACACTTGAAGACGAGTCTCTAGTGCGGTCTCGGTGACGAACTGGGGTAAGTTTAACAAGTTGGAATCACGAAGAAATCCAACTGTCACCGAATCGGAGAAGATAGCCGATCGGCCGCCCGTTTGCACAGGAGGGGAAAAGACGGGGTCACTAAGACTTCCCATTGGCATCATCGATGAGACAGACTCAAACGAATGATGGCCTAGGCTCACGGTTGTTGTGATGTTGGCCGTGCTAGGTCTTCCGCTCTCAGTCACAGAGACATCACCGAGCGTTCCGAAAGAATCACGAAGACTCTGTAGTGAAGTAAAAGGTGTATGTGTCCTAGAAACGTATGAAATTATGGGGAGTGAGGGCACTAGACTCGATGAGATTGAAGAGGATGTAGTCTGAGGCGAAGGACTGCTTGTTTCAACATCGACTATCTCCAAGTGGGATGTCGATGGCATACGTGGCTCCTCGTGGAATGAAATATCTTCCTGTAGAGAGGAAGATAAGTGGATTGGTGGGGTCGTTTGCGTGGTTGAGCCAAATGCCACGTCTTCTACTCGGGAGGTGAACACATCACCTCCTGTACCTAAGGGTTGGGCTCGGCTTGTCTGTGACTGAGGAGGTCGATCGTGTTTTTGTTTCGATCGACGCTCCGTGGTGCGGCTTACGTCATCCTCACGCGACCGTTTTTTCGGTTCGCGAGTGGAAGAGGATGCGGCGCGACCCGATGTCTTTTTAGAAGTGGTGGTGGGGTTTTGGCTAGTCCCGGGGTTAGGAGCAGTGGGGTTTATCTGCTCCGTAGGGACAATGGATAGTGGACAGGGGCTTTCGCGGAATGTGGCGGTGGAGGCGTGATATTCTCGTACGTGCGAATTGGTCGGGTCTGCATAGGCGAGAACGTCGTCCGGGATTATTATAGCGTGTTGATCTTTTGCCGGAGTGTTTTTCTTGGCGAAATTCTCGACAATGGGGATTACGAAGTGTTCAGTTGCTGGGCGGACGCGGATGTTGGTGGAGAGCAGGCGGAAGTGTTTGATGAACGCTGGGAGCCACCGCATGTAGGGTACAAAGCGGTTTGTGACTGCCTTGGCGACTTCCCGATCGCGACGTTGAATCATGGAGACGAGGTCCATCCATATTATTTCAGCGTAGTTGTACTTGCGGTTGTGGGCGATGCCGGTTAGGATGGTAAGGATTTGATGGTTGCCACGGTCCTGACCAGCATGCTTCCCTGACATGCATTTGTTTATCAGTAGATACAGTGTTCGCCAGGGTTGAGGTAGATTGCGTGCGGTGACTTCACTGAGAACAAGTGGGCCCTTATTCTTCTTGTTTTCTGGTTGATAGCCCAATCTGTCGATATCTTCAATAAGTTGTTCGTGCGTCGGTAGTGGATCATAGGATGAGTAGACAGGGAGGTCAAGAACTTCTTGGACGATCTTGCGAGTGAGGACTACTGTTTCTTGATCGATTGTGGCGGACATTGCTGAAGCGCGGTAGTGTGGTCCAGCAATCTGCAATGTGTGCCAGAATTGTTGAAGATAGACTTGCGCTTCTGGCTCGCCATGAGTGAGGGCGTGGCGGAGTGGATGCCCTTTGAGGATCTCTATGATGATGGGAGCATCGCACCGGAAGTTGTCCAAGTCCACCATGTGGTTGTTTGGTATCAAGGCAGCCCATCTACTTGTTGGGAATACCTCCTCGATCGGTGGAACTTACGTCAATGTATTGAGTTCGATGCGAGCGACGTCCCTTTGAATTGCGGCAGCCTCAAACGCTTCAAGTGCTTCTTGGTTTGTGTTAGTCATGTCTGTGCTCGACAGAAATTGAAGCATAATTAGTACGGATTAAAACGAGAAGATGGATTATAGGTAAGTCATGGGTAAAATAAATAAAACGAAGCATAAAGATGCCCAAAATCGTAAAGATAAAAGTAAAGTTAAAACTCAAGCTAAGTAAGAGTCCTTTTGAGATAAAGGCGTTAAGATAGAATGATGGTCATGTGATGGCGAGTTTCGACAATTTTAGGAATTCATACGAAATTTTTCCAACACTTAGAAAATTTTCAGGATTGAAGATGTTTATGTGAGATGAGAAAATTTTGGTACTTGAGCAAGCCGAAAAAAAAATAAATTTCACATTTGGTGTAGAATTTCGCGTAGGGAAATTTTTCGCAAGTTAAGACATCTAGCAAGTTGTCCAAAATTTTCGCATGTAATGAGAAAATTTGATGATTATCACACATAGACAAGTCAAGAGGATGTTTTCGTATTTAGTGTAAGATTTTCGCATGTAGTGGGAAATTTTCGCACATTAGGAAATTTCGCAGTCAGAGTAAATTTTCGCATATATCAAGGAAATTTCGCATTCAGAGTAAATTTTCGCATGCAGTGGGAATTGTCGCATTCAAGTTACCCAAAGATTGTCGCATGTAAGAAAAATTTTCGCACGTTAAAGAAATTTCGCATTCAATTTATCCATGAATTTTCGCGTATAAGGAAAATTTTCGCACGTTAAAGAGAATTCGTATTCAGAGTAAAGTTTCGCATATAGTGGAAATTTTCGCATTCAAGTTATCAAATTTATAAGTTATCCAAAAATTTTCTCGGTTAACATATTTCTCAAAGTTATTAAATTTTCGCAAGTAGAGAAATTTTTCAAGTTAGCAAACTTTCGCAAGTTTTGAATTTTTCTCAAGTGAAATGAAAGTTTTGCGGAGTGATAAAGCTTTGAAGAAACATCTGCTCAAGTGATAAAATTTCTCGGGTTGAAATTTCTTAGTTTTGACAAGTGAAAAGAAATTTCTCGGATAAAATTTTTGCAGATTGAGAAAGTTTCGTGATCCGCGAAAAGATGATGCATGTAAGGGTTGATAAATTATTGAACCACTGTAGCTGCGAAAGAATTGATTAGCATGGGTTCGAGAAAAATTTAATTTTGCAGATTGTGAAAATTTTGGTTACTGTAGTTGCGAAATAGTGAAGATGCGAAAAAATGTAATATGACGTGAGGTGTATGAAAGTTTTGCGGGGCGTGACTCACTGTAGCAGCAGACGTTTTAATCGTAAGAAAATTCTCGGGTGAAAACTTTCGCGGGACTTCACACACTGTAGCAGCGAAAATTTTAACGCAAGAAATTTCTCGGATAAAATTTTCGCGGAACCTTACTCACTGTAGCAGCGAAAATTTATCGTTAAAGTATTTTTCCTGAAAAGTTTCTCGGTGAAGAACACTGTGCGAAAACGTTCAAAGCGACGCTGTGATTTTTGCCTTAGACCCACTCAAATCTTAACCAAAATGCAATAAACTGGACCCAATCGACTCGAAATTTGACGGGCAATACATATTTGGGGGTTTTAAACACCGAAAACCTAACATACGTCCGAATTAAAGCCGAGAAAAAAATAATTTAAAACCTAATATTTAACACTTGGGGCTAAAAACGGAGTAAATCGAACGAGAAGCAGTTTATTTACGATGTTTTCATACCGAAAAGCTGTTGACGATGGAGAACGCAGAAAAACGGAGTTTGAAGACGGATTTGAAGAAGATGACGATTGCGAGGGTTTGAGAAATTTCGAAGGAGGGTGCAAAATTTTTAAATTTTTCTCGGGAATTTGGAAGGATTGTGAAAAGAGTTAAGTGTTTTGGGGGTTTTGTGACTGTTCATGCGAGATTTTGAGTAAAATGGGCCGAAATTCTCGGGCTTGTTCAAAATTGGATCCTGGGCCGAATTTCGCGGGCTTGGTCAAAATTGTGTCCAATTGGAGTTCAATTGGTCCAAATTTGACCCAGTTTGACCAAAATTAAAATTTCAACCCAATTCAATTGGTCCAATTTGACTCCCCAAAATTCAATTGGTCCAATTTTGACTCCGTTTGACCAAATTTAAATTAAATTTCACCCCCCCCCCCCCCCCTTTTGTTTTTTAAAATAGGCAAAATCAGAAACTCCCCCTTAATCGAAAACTCCCCTTTTAAATAACGAAAAAGCAGAAACTCCCCCTTAATCGAAAACTCCCCCTTAAGAGACATAATTCAGAAGACACATAGAGAATGAAGTGAAGTGAAAAGACATATGTACACTTTATCAAGTTCATGTAGGGTCGATTGATCACAACGGAATATTCAACATGCCAACATAGTCACAGGTGTTGGAATCGTTTGACATCCAACGGTTTTGTGAAAATGTCGGCTAGTTGATCTTCGTAGTGACGTAGTGAAATTCAATCGTCCCTTGTTCAACATGTTCTTTGATGAAGTGGTGACGAATATCTATGTGTTTCGTTCTTGAGTGATGTACCGGATTACTCGTCATCGCAATCGCACTCTTCGAGTCACAATAAATTGGATTTTATCAACATGAAAATTAAAATCTCGTAGTTGGGTTCTCATCCACAAAAGCTGTGAGCAACAACTAGCGGCGGCGACATATTCTGCCCCCGTCGACGAAGTTGAGACACAGTTTTGTTTTCGAGAAAACCAACTCACGAGTTTACCGCCCAAGAAGTGTGCAGCTCCAGAGGTACTTTTTTGATCCATCTTGCATCCAGCGTAATCCGAGTCAGAAAATCCAACCAGTTTGAAGTCCGATCGAGTGGGGTACCAGAAACCCAGATTGGGTGTTTCTTTGAGATAGCGGAGAATTCTTTTGACAGCAGTGAGATGGGATTCCTTCGGTGTAGGCTGAAAACGAGCGCAGATTCCTGTCGAGAGAACGATATCCGGTCGAATAGCAGTGAGGTACAGAAGAGAGCCTATTATCCAACGATAGGCGGTTTGGTCAACGGGAGCACCAGATGGGTCCGCGTCGGGTCGGCCAGAGGGTGACATAGGTGTAGCAGCAGTCTTAGCATCATTCATTCCATATTTGTCGAGGATGTCATGGATGTATTTGGACTGGTTGATGAAGATTCCGTCGGGGAGTTGCTTTACTTGAAGACCAAGAAAGAAATTCAGCTCGCCCATCATACTCATTTTGAATTTCTCTTTCATCAATTCTGCGAACTCTTCACACAGTTGTGGTTTAGTCGATCCGAAAATGATGTCATCAACATAAATCTGTACGATCATGATGTCCGGGCCACTCCGCTTGGTGAAGAGAGTTGTATCCAGAGATCCTTTCTTGAATCCAGACTGAACAAGGAAGTCTGAAAGGACGTCATACCAAGCTCGGGGAGCCTGTTTTAGTCCGTAGAGGGCCTTGTAGAGTCGATATACGTGATGAGGAAACTCTTCGCTCAAGAATCCTTCAGGTTGATCAACGTATACTTCTTCTTTGAGAAATCCATTCAGAAATGCAGTCTTCACGTCCATTTGGTAGACTTTAAAGTTCTTGTGAGCAGCAAAGGCAAAAAAAAATTCGTATTGCTTCGATCCTGGCAACGGGGGCGAAAGTTTCATCGTAGTCGATGCCTTCTTGTTGGTTGTACCCCTTAGCCACAAGTCTTGCTTTATTGCGGATGACAACACCGTTTTCATCCTTTTTGTTCTTGAAGATCCACTTCGTGCCGATAATGGATCTGTTGTGAGGGTGTGGTACGAGTTCCCAAACTTGTAAACGTTCAAACTGATTTATTTCTTCTTGCATTGCAATCAGCCAAGCAGGATCGTTGAGAGCTTCAGCTACTCGTGATGGTTCGGCTTGACTGAGATATCAAGCGAACAGACTTTCATTCATCGTAGCGGAACGCGTCGAAACACCGGATGTGGGATCCCCAATAATCTGATTCGTAGGATGAGAGCGAGCCCAAAGTGGTGCATTGGTCTGTGAGGAGCTAGCCGCATTTGTATGGATTGGAGGCTCATTATATTGGGGTCCGGTGTTCGAAGAAGAGATCTCAATTGTAGTAGATTGAGAAGGTTCAGCATCAAGATCAGCAATGTTGCCAGGGTTGGGTAAAATGTCGTCTTCATTGAGATTGAGATCATCCAAGTTTGGTGGGACAACATCATCGCCGATAGCTGGTGGTGTAGGTGGGGTGGGTGCAGCGGTAGTTTGAGTGGTGGCAACGGGAGTCTTGGAGACTGGATAGAAGTACTCGAAGAGCAGATCGAGATCCAGTTCACCGGAATTGCCCTCAGATGAGGAAGTTCCCGTCGTTGAAAGTTGACCTTTTGTCAACGACTGTAGAAGACCTGGTTCTGGACTGATATGAGCAGAAGCCATGTGGTCGCCTTCGCTTTCGTCAAAGGTGACATTTGTGCTCTCTATTACTGATCGTTTCTCCCTAAGATAGACTCTGTATGCCTTCGAGTTCAGCAAATATCCAACAAAGATGCCTTCAAGTGCTTTTGGATCAAGCTTCCCAAGATGTTGGCGATCATTGGCCACTAAACATCGGCAACCGAAGACCCTTAGATAAGATATATCTGGGATACGACGGTTATTCAGTATCTCGTATGGGGTGCGGTTGAATCTCTTGTGGATGGAAGCCCGGTTCTACGTGTAACAAGCCGTTTGAATAGCTTCGCCGCAAAGAGAGTGAGGAAGTCCGGATTGGATGAGGATAGTCCTAGCTGCTTCAACTAATGTCCTATTCTTACGCTCAACGACACCATTCTGTTCCGGTTTCTTCACAGCTGAGAACTGCTGGGTGATGCCCCGAGTGGCATAGAAATCACTGAGCTTCTTGTTCTTAAACTCAGTTCCATTGTCAGTTCTGATAATCCGAACCTTCTGTTGATGAAGAGTTTGGGACGTAACAACAAACTCGATGATTAAATCAGGAATTCATCCTTTGTGCGAACGAGTTTCGTCCACGTATAGCGTGAGAAGTCGTCGACAATCACAAGAATATACCGTCTTCCTCCGAGTGTAGCCGTAGGCATTGGGCCACATAGATCCATGTGTAAGAGCTCAAGGATGAGCTTAGAGGACGGTGTTTCCTTGGAGACGTGAGACGATCGCTTCATCTTCCCCAATTCACAGGCATAGCAGAGGTGTTCCTTATGATATGACAGTTGGGGTAGACCGTTGACGAGTTTATTCTGACGCAGTTTGTTGATAGTCTTGAAATTGAGGTGTGAAAGACGCCGGTGCCATAGATCGTTCAATTTGGGTGCAGCTCGAGAGAGAAGGCATATTGGTCGAGAGGTCGTAAGATTGAGTACGTAAAGGTGAGACGTGCGCGTTCCATAAAGAAGAGGCTGTCCCGAGGCATCAATAATGCTGCAGATGTCAGATTCGAAGATAACCTTGTATCCTTTGTCGCAGAAACGACCAATGCTGAAGAGATTGTAGCTCAAACCCTCGACGTAAGAGATGCCCTTAATCGTCAGTTTGTCATGGACGAGATCACCAGTTCCGAGAATTGGCGCCATTTGACTGTCCGAAGGAGACCCTTTCGAGATAGCGCTCGGAGAAGTTGCTCAACAGCTCCTTGTTCCCGTCATGTGTGTGGAGCAACCCGAGTCTAGATACCACACATGACAGACCTGCAATCATTAACAAACGTTGGGTTCCCGTTTACGGACGGGACCTTCTTGTGAAACGAGTAAAATTTTCATGCGCTTAATGGGAAATGTGGGGTCTAAATCAGGTTGCGCTAGATCTAATTTAGGTTTCACGTCGTGATTTGTTTGATGAGGCGGGATTATGGTTTTTCTAACCCATATTTGCCTAACTTGTGCTTGTATGTATGGTGCCTTATGCATGAATTGGTGTGAGGGATGTTGTTGTTTTCGTCCTTCGGTATTAGTTGCCTTTTGCTTGCGAGCAGTAGGTGACTATGCTTTTGACGACGAAAGGCGTTTTCGCTTAACCGTAGTTTTAGGCGAAATGGGAGAATGCAAAGGTGTCGCAGAGGGGATTCGCTTGCGTGGTCGAAGTGTTGCATGTTCATGTGTTTCATATTCATGGAAGCGTGGGAGAACAAAGTCATTGCAGCAACACATAGACATTAGCTTGGGGAAGTTACGTTCTGGTAACATAATTATCGAAGTCCTTAAGATATTGAGATTCACTACATAAAAAGGAAAGACGAGTATAGGATGGTCTTTTCTTCTTGTCATCGAAGAGCGGGATCTCCTCTATTTCAAATGAACTCCCTTCCAGAGACGTCGAACTCACATTCCCTGTATCCATAGGAATACGAGAGTTAGTGTTTGAACAAGTTTCAGCTTCAGGAGTCATCTTCGCCGTCCTCTTACATTTGCATGTTTGAGAATCGGGTACTTGACTCGATGTAGAGGGATTGTTCGTATTGTGAAATTGTTCTAGTGTAAAGATTTTGCTAAGTAGATCATCTCGCTCCTTTGCGAAGGCCTTCCGCTCTAATTCTAGTGTTCGTTCTAGTTCTGCTATGAGCAGAAGTTTCTCTGGGATATAGGTGCGAGAGAGCGCTTCTCGGAAAGCAATTTCCTGTTCTTTGATTGGGAGTAGAGTTTCGACATCCTCCGAGAGTGAAGATATCTTAGTCTTATCACTAGCATTCAATTCTGTGTAGTCATACGCGATTTCCGCCCAATGAATGTTCTGTACTCTCTTTTCTTCCGAGATGACAACGGAGGATGATCTCACAAATGGCATAAGTTGCGAGGGAGCACCCTTTCTTGTTTGCAGGAACGTAGTGTTACACATGTTATACCTTTTAACCGTTAGCGGCGTTGGTTTGCAATTGCTGGCCAGGCCGATTCCCTCCCGGGCGTCGTAGAATTCTGTTTCTGCCGGTTGGTTCAACTGGCATAAGATACGTGTGTTTTTGTTTCTAAGGTGAAGTTGCTCTTCAAGTTCTCACCTTTCGGTACGGCCTAACTCTTTCCTTTGTAAGCTGTTCGTATTGGGATGCCGTCAGGAGACGAGATGTTTCGCATGAACTGATGGCCAGTGTGGTTTCCTTAACCTTAGTCTCACTTTGTTTATTCTTGCTTTGCAGACGTTTGACTAACGCTTCAGAGGCCATTAGACGTTCGTTTGCACAAGCGAGCTCTTCTACTTTTAAACTAAGTAAGGCATAGTTGTTTTCAAATTTTAGCTTAAGTTCATCATAATCCCTAGCGTCTACGGTGGGTTTCTTAATGGTGTGACGGTGATTGAACACATCCTCGAGTTGTGAAATTCGTACCCCAGACTCGGCTTGGTAGGAGTCTTAGCTGTGTTCTCATCGGTGTTAACCATCTCCTCGTCCTCGTCATGTTCGACCAGCCTTGCCATGCAGCAATCTTCATCCTTAGGCTCCTCGTCTTCTGAAGTGTCGTTCACCCATTCAGCTTCTTCGGTGCGTAGAACTTTCCCACTTTCCATTTTGAGGGTCATTCTGGTCTTACGGTCGTAGTAGCCAGAGTCCTTCACGCGTGGGGCGTGGCATTCCTTGGCAAAGTGGCCTGACTTTCCACACCGAAAGCACTTCACAGACCTTTGAGGTGCTGAGTCCTCCTCCTTCTTTATCGGCTTAGCTTCCTCCGTGGGAGTGGTCTTTTTAGTGCCGCTAAAGGTTCTTTGGCAATTGGAGGAGGATGAGGATTTTTTCCCGATCTTCTTTGAGACCATCTTTGTGAGCATTGCCAGTTGCTTGCGTAGATCACGAACATCTTCATCAGATTCTGTATCAGCTTCGGATCCTGAAGAGGTGTCAGATACAATAGCTGGTAGCTTCCCTTTGTTCTGTTTGGTCTTAGAGGCGGAAGATCGTTCGGTAGTCTTGTTCGAGAGGAGAGCCAGTGGGTCGACTCGAGGTGGTGGACTGAGGTTGCACGTAAGGAGCATAGGCAGACAGACTATCGTAGAGAGCATGGATGGAGGTGTTAGAGAGGTCCTTACTCTGAATCATCATCACGGTTGCATTGCCCCAATGTGGTTTGAGGCTACCAAGGAAGCGGTTGTTGATATCGAATTTGTCCCTCGAGATCTTGGCTTTCTTGAGTTCATTGATGACCTTCAAGTATCGGAGGTATGTGTCACGCAGCTCCTCTCCTTCATAGGCCTGGAAGTGTTCATACTGCGAGAGACATGCTGATTTCCTCCCCTGAGCACTCTCAGTTGTGCCTGCCATGATTTCCAAGAGTTCATCCCATATTTCCTTAGCAGTTGTGCAGCACTCGATGTGTGCGTAGACTTCGTTGCCCATAGCCTGGAAGAGGTATCCTTTGGCAGTCTCATCGGCCTGTAGGCGAGCCTCTTCATCCTCATTAATGGGGCCTCTTGAAGTGCGGCGTTCATCCATGGGAGGTTTGCGTTTTGTTGAGCAGGGATGATTGTCCAGAACTGTGCTGGACCGTTGAAGATGGAGTCCAGTAGGTATTGAGAGAGTGGTGCGCCTTTGTTCATGATGAACGTGAGGAACCTGTTTGTCCATATGCTGTAATCGCCTTGTCGCAGCATCGGGGGTCTAGTGTCGGAGCCCACTGTTGAGATGTCATTTGTGGCAGACATGGTTGGTGCAGTCGAATCGTCCGTAGTTTTGATCTTGTATAGATAAGAGGGTTAGTAACGAACGAGATGAGAAATATGAGTTTAACGAGTAGAGTTTGAGAAAAATCGTTTAAAGAATTTCTAAGAACTAAGTGAACGTGTGTGATGGTCGAAAACGTATGAAGGGAAAATATATCTTGAAGTTCGGAGAAGTTCTAGAAATTTAAACACGAGATTTGAGGAGTAAATTTTGTCAAAAGTGGTCTAGGGGGATAGGATTAAAGTGTAAGGGATCAAGAATTGAATGAGTTTGAGAAAAAAAAATTTAACACGATAAAAAAATTTAACACGTCAAGAAAAATTCGCAGTTTGAAGAGACGTGATTATATGAAGAATTACCCGAGAAATAATTTGCTGGGAAACTTCGATGTTTGCGTGAGTTTTAAAGAGAAATTCTCGAAAAAAAAAAATTCTCAGTTGAAAATTATTTTCTCGGATTTTAAAAATTTCGCATGTGAGAAAGTTTTTCAGTTTTTGAGAAAAATTTCAGTTTGGAAGAAGTATATCGGGTCGAAGTGTAATTTGAGTAAGTTTCTCGGAATTGGAAAAACGTGGTTTTGAGAAAAATTTCTCGGAGGAAAGAAACTTTCTCGGCTGAAAACTTAGAAATATTTCTCAGTTTTTTCGAAAGTTTTCACGGATAAATTTTTGGAATAAATTTTCTCGGATATATGTTTCTCCGATTTGGAGAAATAAGCAGTTGAGAAAAAAATTGAAGTGAAAGAGAAATTTTCGCTGTTTTGGAAAGCTATGCAGTTGAGAAAAAATGAGGTGAAAGTGGAATTTTCGCGGTTTTGATAAGATTCTCGGAATCAATGTTCGCGGATATACGATTTCTCGAATTTTAAGAAAAGCTGGGCAGTTGAGAAAAAATGAAGTGAACGTGAAATTTTCGCGGTTTTGAAAGGATTCTCAGAATAAAATTTCTCGGATAAGAAAATTTCGCGGACTTGAACGACTCAGCATGAAATTTCGTGGCCAAGAACACAAGGTCACTGTTCCATTGCTTGTCGCGAGTTTTTCCCAGAAAATAGTCCGTTTTCACTCAAATCTCAACCAAAATTACTCAAACTTGATCCAAAACTTCAGAAACTCTTCCCTAAACACATAGTCGACCTATTTGTGAGCCAAAAACAACAAAAAACGGATCAAATCGACCAAAAACAGAGAGAGGCCGAGATGACTTTTTCTGAAGATTTTTGCTTCGATCTTGCTCAAAACTCGTTAAAACGGATCCAAAAGTGTTCTAAAAACATTTTAGGCATAGAATCGTTCTGGGGAAAGGTTTTAAACACAAAAACGAAGCATTAGAACCCCAAACGAGCTCAAAATGCTGAAAGTGATTTTTTGCCCAAAACACCTTTGATCTTTCTCAAGATCGAACGAAACTGGATTCAAATCAATGCAGATCGATTCACGTTTGCTCTGATACCACTTGTTGGTCCCGATTGCACCAAACAAGGAATCAAAGAGGCTTTGATGGAATGAAAAAGGGAGAGGTTCTCACCTTCAAGTGTGTGTATTGTGTGAAAAATAGGATAAGCCTTTTGATCTTTGATTAACTTCAAAAATAGTGAAGGTAACACCTTATATACCACATTAACCCTAGGTATATTAAGGCCCAATCACTAATGATTAATTAATTACATTCTAGCCCAAAGCCCAAGCTTAAAGGATAATTACAATATTTAACTCAAGACTTAAACTATTGACACAATCTATAAATATCCTAACACCAATCAAAATTGTTTCCAACACTGTTTACGATCGAGAAACTTATGATCGTGAATTAAGTCTTCTATTCTAGTTTCTCGATAGTAAGTACTTCTAAAATTTTCAGATAGACCCCTATTTCAAAATAAAACCCTTTGTAAGACTCCCCCTTAGTAATTAAAATAAATTCAATTAACTCCTTGTATTTTCTGTGTAGTAACGTTTAACTCCCCTGGCAGAAATTTAAAAATATGTACCACTTAGAGATAAGCATTAGTCATAATGGAGTTAATCAACACTTATTTTTGGCAATTTTATCTTTGAAATATTTGGTCTTGTGTCTAGCTCCTCTCTTTGTAGTGTCGACGTCTCGCTCCTTAATTTTGAAAGATCTAAAATACTCAGAGAAAAAAAAACGTCAAAAATATTTGGAGCTAATCTACAAGTCTTATACTTGCTCCCCCTCAAATGATGCACAAAATTGACTAACTATGCAAGCATATGAAATCAATTCAAGTCACGAGCACACAAATTTACCAAGTAAGCATGTATACATGGTCCCCGAAAACTTGTACTTTACAATATTGTGTGAGGGTAGAAGCAATGAGAAATTTATCGCATTTAAACAATTCAGTACCAATGCAATCTAACATTGCATTTAGAATGTGCGATTCACTAAAGAAATTCGCATTTATTCAATTCAACGCATATGAAACATAACATTTCATGTCAAAATGTGCGAAATTTATTATTTATTATTTATCTATTATTATATATATGTATATATTTATTTTTTTATTATTTTATTTTTTTTCATATATGGGGTCAGATTATTTTACTTTGATCAATCGTCACGCCTAAAATTTTACGAGACATTTGAAAGGAGAAAATGCCGTCAAGTCATGTCGTCAAACTAAAGTCCTAAGTCCATAGACTGGTCCATTTCGACAATTCTCACTAGGTTCGCTCTTGATCTCAATTAGCTATCTTGGGATTTTTATATTTTTATCACTCTAGTCAACACAAGCATTTTACCTGTGATCGAGGCATTTTTAATCATTTCACCTAAGCGAGAGACCGTCTATGTGGAACAAAGGGTTGTAAGGGTTATAATTTGGCTAGGACTTAGAACGGAAGGAATTTAAAGGAAAGTGAGCTTATCTCTTCATCGTCTTCCAATTCTACGTCCGTCTCCCTTTTTTTCGGCGTCTTTCTTCTTTTCAATCTTTTCTCCCTCCTTTTCTTTTAAGAACTATCCCTTTTTATGTTATGCTCAAACTGAAGCTCCGCTTCTCCATGAGGCTCTAGGAGATTATCGTAGGCGAAGTTCTTTTTGTTGGTTCTGGGGCCGATACCGAGCTCCTCTTCTCTTAATCCCTATAGAGGTTTCAGAGATTATCAATTTGGAGAAGTTCTCGGTTATGGAATTCGTACCCGAGGCTGCACTCCTCTTCTCGTTTCCCGATATAAGACCGGATTATCGTTGGAGAAGTTCACTTCGTGGTGCTCCTCTTCCAGCCGTTCTGACGAGCGTACGAGATTATCGTTGGAGAAGTTCACAGCAGGAACCATGCCACTTTCTACAAGGTAGTCGGAAGGCCGGTTCCTTTGGTCTGATTTTTGCGCGTTGAGCAATGCCTTCTTTTGTCATTATCTTACTTTTTCTTTTGTTATCTCCCCCTTCTTTTCTCGTTTGAACAACCATTCGAAGAGTATAGAGTTCGGGTGAAGGCTGGGAATGGGTTTCAAATGAAGAAAAAGGACATCGGAGGAGGCTCAAAGTGGATGATTAAGGGCTAACGTGAGGGGAATTTATATAGGACCGAATGAGGAATATCCAAAATTCCCTTATCATTTTCCTGACGATCTAACGCAAGATGAGTATGAACCAAGAATCACTAGGTAAGATAAGTAATTTATGTGTGACTCACTCGAGAAGTAGATCCAAAGAAAGGAAAAAGGAACAAGGCTTGAATCCTCACGCATGTAGAGTGACTTTGTGTCTAGTGGAACAATCAAATGACCTTTTAGACACAAGAATGCGACTTAAACTGACAAATTTTAAGCAATTAAATCGATCGCATGTCGGGGTAAAATTCTAAGTGACTTTAGATCAAAGCATCCTAACGGATTTCGTCATACCTCTTTATATTATATATAGAAATATATATTATATATATTTTTATTTTTATATAATTTTTATCACGCAAGATAAAGACAAATAAGCATAGAAAACACATTGAATAGAGCATGTGATAGCACAGAAGATCAGGTAATGCACATATTACGGAAGATTCAACATGCCTAATTTTCCGACAAGGAACTGAAATCATTTCTCATCCAAGGCCTTGGTGAAAATGTCGGCTAGTTGAAACTCCGTGTTCACAAAGTACATTTCTATTGTCTTTTTCTACGTGATCTTTGATAAAATGATATCTAATGTCTATGTGTTTTGTGCGTGAATGATGAACAGGATTGCAAGTAATGGCGATTGCACTCTAACTATCACTATATATGGGTATATTATTTAGATTGTACCCATAGTCGCGAAGCTGTGTCCGCATCCACAGCATCTGCGAGCAACAACTGGCGGCGGCTACGTATTCTGCTTCGGCCGTCGAAGTTGACACACAGTTCCACTTTTTGGATGACCAGCAAACCAGCTTTTCGCCTAAAAATTGAGCGCCACCGAACGTGTCCATTCGGCAACCTGCATAGTCAGCGTTAGTGTAGCCGATAAGTTTAAAATTCGTACCCTTTGGATACCATAGGCCAAGGGTAGAGGTGCCCTTAAGGTAGCGTAAAATTCTTTTGACCGCGAGCATATGGGATTCTTTGGGATCGGCTTGAAAACGGGCACACAAGCAGGTGGCAAACATGATATCCGGCCGACTCGAAGTGAGGTAGAGAAGAGATCCAATAATACTGCGATACAGTGTGATGTCGACCGATTTACCAGAGGGATCGGCATCCAACTTGCAGCTTGGTGACATAGGAGTGCCGAGAGGCTTGCTCTGGTCTTGATGAAACTTCTTCAGAATATCCTTAATGTGTTTTGTCTAACTGATGAAAATTCCGTCATTGAGCTGCCTGACTTGAAGGCCTAAGAAAAACTACATCTCTCCCATGTGACTCATCTTGAATTTGCTCTTCATGAGATCTCCAAACTTCTTGCAGAGCCGAGGATTTGTTGATCCGAAGATGATGTCGTCGACGTATACTTGGACGACCATTAGATCTTTGTCATGCCATTTAATGAAGAGGGTTGTGTCTATCGTTCCTCGTATGAATCCAGACTTCACGAGGAAATCACTCAGGACATCGTACCAAGCACGTGGGGCTTGTTTCAGTCCATAGAGAGCTTTTTCCAAGCGATAGACATAATCGGGATGTTCTTGATCAACGAAACCTTCCGACTGAGCGACGTAGACTTCTTCTTTTAACACGCCGTTGAGAAAGGCGATTTTAACATCCATCTGATAGACTTTGAAGTCTTTGTGAGCCGCATAAGCCAGCAAGAGGCGGATAGCTTCGATACGGGCAACAGGAGCATAAGTCTCATCGCAGTCGATGCCTTCCTGTTGATTGTATCCCTTAGCAACTAGACTTGCTTTGTTCCGGATCACTTCACCATCTTCATTTTTCTTATTCTTGAAAACCCATTTAGTTCCGACCACTGTTTTCCCATGTGGACGGGGTACCAAGGTCCATACTTGAAGACATTCGAATTGATTGATTTCCTCTTGCATTGCAATTGTCCGATCCGGGTCTCGAAGTGCGTCTGCTACTTTGGTAGGCTCGTTTTGGCTCAGGAAGCAACCGAAAAGACTGTGTTGACGACGTGTCCTCACACCAACCGAAGGATCGCCAATTATCTGATCAACCGAGTGGCCTCTCGTCCACTTGCGCTCATGAGGCAAGGCTGAAGTCGATGCGTCAGCCATCTGTGGATCTAGATTGCCTATAGTCTCCGATTGATCATTTGTCTGAGGAAGTTCCAATACTGCACTTGGATTGATCGTCTCTGATGATACTTCCTCGATGACCACTATAGGTTCTTGGTGTTCTGTGGCAATTCTGAATCGGGTGGGGTAGAGGTGTGAGATGAACTTGGTACGTCGGTCTCGTTCGGTAGAGAATCCATTGTAGGTGTAGTCGTGTATGACCGATATACCGGTTCGAAGAGAGAATCCAAATCGTCTATTGCAAGTCTCGTTGCTTCGTCTGACACTGATCCTGAAGTTGTTGCCATCTTTTGTTGGTTTTGTGCCAACACACCAGTGATTACGGGTTCTGAAACGTTGTCTTCAGAAGCCAACGGGTTGAGAATGGAACCTGAACTAAATTGAGCAGGAACCAACGGGTTAGGCACGGGTCCTGGGCTGAATTAACCAGAAGCCATATCTGCCACTTCGTGGAAAGTGACATTATATCTTTCCTTAATAGTTTGGTTGAACTTGACGTATACTCGGTACGCTTTTGATGTTGAAGAATACCCGACAAATGTAGCTTCGAATGCTTTAGGGTCGAACTTTGCACGTTGCTCTCGGTCGTTCGCCACAAATCACTTGCACCCGAAGACTTTAAAGAAAGAGATGTTGGGCACTCTATTATTCACAATCTCGTACGAAGTCTTGTTGAACCGTTTGTGAACCACCGTCCTGTTTTGAGTAAAACAAGCGGTATTGACTGCTTCAGCCCATAGAAAGTGTGGAAGTCCCGATTGGATCAGCATTGTACGAGCGGCTTCCACTAGTGTTCGATTTTTCCTTTAAACGACCCTATTTTGTTGAGGTGTTTTGGTGGCTGAAAATTGTTGACTTATTCCAAGTTTCTGATAAAACTCACTGAGGTGATTGTTCTTGAACTCAGTGCCGTTGTCAGTTCGAACAACTTGAATAGTATGATGCAGCAGATTTTGAGTTGTGTTCAAAAAATTGGTAATCAAGTCACCAGTCTCATCTTTCGTTCGGAGGAACTTTGTCCTCGTGTAGCGAGAATAGTCATCCACAATCACTAGGACATACTTTCTTCCATTGATACTCTGAGTCTGCATCGGACCACAGAGATCCATGTGAATTAGTTCCAATGGTAGAGAAGTAGACGCAATTTGCTTGACGTGATGAGATGCTCGCTTCATTTTTCCTAATTGACATGCCGCACAGTGATGCTCCCTTTGTAGTTGTATAGTTGGAAGACCGTGAACCAACTTTTTCGTAGAAAGACGTTGGAGAGCTTTCATGTTTAGATGAGACAGTCGTTGATGCCATAGGCTATTCCTCTGTAAATCAGTCTGAGAAATGAGGCATACAGCTGTCGAGGGCCGCACAGACGTCAGGTTGATCGTGTAAAGAATGGATCTCCGAAGTCCTTGAAGGAGTTCTGTGTCCTTACTATCCAAAATTCTGCACCGGTCAGCATGGAAGACCACCTGGAAGCCTTTGTCACAGAATTGGCCTATGCTGAACAAGTTATGGCGGAGGCCTTCGACGTAAGAGACATCTTTGATGGTCAGATTCTTCAGAATGATATCCCCAAGTCCTAGAATCGGGGCTGAATCGTTGTTCCCAAATCTGACTTTGCCGTTAGGTCGGTCTTTGTAGTTGCTCAGCAGCTCTTGATTACCAGTCATGTGTGTGGAGCAACCAGAGTCGAGGTACCACACATGATGGATCTGCAAAAACAATTTAGAGAGCTTTAGGTACCCACTTAAACATGGGTCCTCTCGGATTAGCAGATTTAGTTTTGGGTTCAGATATGACTCCTAAATCTATTTTTGGAAGAGTCTTAATAATCCATTGCACTTTTGAAAAAGTGGGTTTGAGTTTTGCCTCTATAGGAGACTTGGCCCTTTTGGCTTTTGTCGTCCTAGGCGGAGATTTAGGAACCCATTTGGGCTGAACCTTACAGGGAAGGTTAATTTCAGCACGTACAAATGCTTTGGAGGGTTTGACTGAGGAAAAGATCTTTTCTTGTGATAGTCTCCTAAGGTGCTTGGGGGATTTAATTTCTACGGGATACCTTAGGTGAGTACATTCATGTACGGCGCCATAAGCTTTCTTTACGGCTGGATCTTGTTTCCTACGTGTCTTCCTAGTGGCATTTGTTTCAGAATGATTAATTTTTGACGTAGAGCCTATTTCGAAGTTGGTGCTTCTAAAGGTGATCGGCTGAAGTGAATAAGTAGAAGCAACTATCTTAAAAGTGGAAATAGCTCTTTTGTTTCTACGAGTGTCTTTTATTGTAACAGAAGGAGTAGCATGCTCAGAAACATTTAAATCTAATGGCTCCTTCTTTATCTTAGTGCTAGACACTCTCGCCTTTGTTTTTAGTGCTGACGCTACGCTCCCTGTAGACGTAGGTAAAGTGAAATTAGTCATAGCACTTTTAACAGAATTATTTTTACAATATTTATCTTTCAAAGGCGATTTTTCATTTTCACGCTTTTTGTAATAGCGTGAGATGTAGTTTGGGAGGACGAGGAAGCCTTGAGATTTTCCATCTTCTTAAAGAATTTTTTCTTTTCAGCTTCGAAATTCTCTCGTTCTTTTTCTAACTTTGCCTGTGACTCCTCTATCTGTTTTATGATAGGGTGTTTGTAGAGAGAATTCTTATAATTAATGGTTTTAACTTCCTCGTGGTGTGTTCGAGAGTCAGGAGGTAGAATTTGAACTAAATTGCAGACAGGTGTTAGAGTTTCTTTCCTATTTTTGTCCCTTTCATTTAGTTCTTTGTAGTCAAAGGGGATTTCTGGACCATGTGGACCTTGTCTAATGGATGAATCGAAAGTATTTTCATAAGACGATTCAGTAAAATTTCTAAGAGAGGTTATTCCTAAGCCCATGTGTTTAACATCGTATATTTCTTTCTTTTGTAAAACACACGGGTTAGTGAAACCTATGCCTTCTATAGGATTATAGAACTCTATATCCTTGGGCTTGTTCAAAAATATCGTCTGTTCGGATTGTCCCCTACGCGTAACTATATCGTCTAATTTCTTTACTTTGGCATATAGTTTCTTGCGTTCCTCACCTAGGAGAGCATAATTATTTTCCACGGTTAGTTTAGCGGCTTGACAGGCATCGAAATCCTTACTAAGCTCACTAATCTTAGCATTCGATGTTTCTAATTGAGCTTCTAAGTTAGTGATCTTAGAGGTAGCTTCGGTTATCCTACAATTTAAAATGGCTTTCTCGTTGAGATTTCTAACCAAGCAATTGTGTTATTTGCTAGCCTATCTTCTAATTCCTTAATCTTTTCGCTCTGTTGTCCTAGTTGAGGTTGACTAGTCTCTCTAGACTGTAGGCTCTTAGTGAGTTCATCTATTTTTGCACTAGAGCTCCTAAGTTCTTGTTCGAGACTATCTATCTTCTCCTGAGCTCTCCCAAGTTCGTTCTCTACTTCCTTTATACTCTTCTGCTCACGTTTCATGTTAGCATATTGCTTTTGATATGATTCTAACATGGTCAATAATGTGGAAGGAGTGACTACCTCATTTGAAGACGTGGATGCGTTGTCGTCGTCCGTACGAGTGGATGCTTTGGCGTCCAAATCGTTGTCGAGACGGGCCATGAGGGCTAAGTTCTCTTCTTCGAAGCTCGACGTGTCCTCGAGCCATTGGTCCTGTTCGGCCATGAGAGCTACTCCAGCTTCTTTCTGTTTTGTCAATTGAAGCTTCCTGGAGTAGTAGTTTGCATCTCTTTTCTTCGGGAGAGTGCATTCTCTGGCGAAGTGACCTGCTTTGCCACCGTTAAAGCATTTGTTAGTCTCTTTGGGATTCTTGACCTCGGAACTCTCCGGAGCACGTTCTTTTTTCTTGGAGCTTGTAGTCCGAAGTCTATTGGCTGAGGACTTCTTCTTGAAGTACTTCTTGCTCATCATTTGTCCAATGAGAGCTAACTGTTTTCCAAGGGCTTTCATGTTCGGCTCGATGTCGGAGTCCGATTCATCTTCCGACTCTGATGATGAAGGTGGCCTAACGATCTTTTCCTTTCTTGATCTTGTGCTCCTCTTCTCTGAGACTAAGGCAACCGTGTCATCGGTTTGTTTGCCTTTCTGCTCTTTGGTAATCTCGCGGATATCCTCCTCATGCTGAGCGAGATTATCGAACACGGCATGGACATCCAACTCCTCTAGATCTTTATTTTGTCGTATTTGAGTGGATATTTTCTTTCATTCCGTGGGCAGAGAAGATAGAAATCTTATGTTTGTCTCCATGTTTGTCTTCGTTATTTCTATCTTCCTCATTTCATTGAGAAGAGTGAGGTATCGTTGGTAGATCTCGTTTAGACTCTCCTCCAGCTTTGCTTTGAATGAGTCGTAAGCAGTGAGAATGTTCGCCTTTTTGGCCTTTATGCCAACTTCCGTCCTTTGCATCATCCTATGCAGCTCATCCCACATCCCTTTGGCCGATGTAAGGCTGTCGAGTTGTCTGTATATATCGTTGGGGATGCCCTGCATAAGGGTATTCATGGCTACTAGATCAGCCTTAGTTCGAGCTCTTTCCTCCAGAGAGTATTCTCTAGGCTCCTTTAGTCGCCTAGAAGCTGGAATTGCTGGAGTAGTTGTTTCGTCCCCGGGTACATGAACCCAGAACTGTGTCGGTCCCTCTTCAAGCGACTTCAGTAGATTTTCGGCTTGATCCTTTAGAGCGATGAAATTCAGAAAGCGGCTTCTCCACACTGTGTATTCGCCTCTTTGCAAGATCGGTGGACGGTTGTCGTTTCCGAGTGAGTATGCATCCATGTTTGTATTGTAGTCGAGTTGTTGAAGGATCTTCGTTAATTGTTTTGAAGGTTGAAGATGATGTAATGTGCTTCACAAGTGACAAACTTCGTTAGTAGCGTTTGATTCGAAAATTAGATCGACAATTATTTTCGATTCAATCTTTAAAGTTTGATCGAAATTAATTCCGTCGAGATAGAATGTACTCAGTACTGTTCTCGTGCGAGAAATTTTGTCAACGTGATATTTTACGAGCGAGATAAATTGCTCAAAATCATTCGGTCGAGAAAAATTTCTTGATCGTGAATTTATTTCGATCGTAAAGAAACAGTACGTTAGTAAGTTTCTCGACAAGTCAAAATAAATCTGTTGACTAGAAAAATTTTCTCGCGTGTAAATGATTTTCGCCTGGTCAAACGTTAAAAGGTTTGACTGAAAAAGTTTTTCGAGTGAAAGTTTTTACGCATGCAAAGTCAAAATATGTCTCTCTCGAAAAAGTTTTTCGCTGTATAATGCTCGAGAAATATTTCTAACTAAAATCGTTTCTGCTGATGACGATTCTAGCACTGACTTCGTATTCTGACCGAGAAAAATTCTCGTGCTAAGTTTATCGATCGAGAAACTAATCCGATCGCAAAACTTAGCGAGAAAAATTTGAGCAATCGAGAAAAAATCACAGAATACGATTAACACAAATTCGAGCAAAAACAAAGAATCAGATAGTGAAATTTGAGGTAATTGCTCGCAATCAAGTACTAATCACGCACGAACAAGCAATTAAACACGTTATGAAGCAAAATATATCGAATTTGATCAAAATCAGAACGTGTTCTTCAGGTTCTTCGCAAACAGTAACACGCAGAAGCAATTCAATCGTAAAAATCGAAGTTCAAACTGCTACAGAACTGATCGCAATGATGATCTAACACTTAAACAAGCACAGAAACACCAGATTCAAGTCAATTAAGCACAGAATTAAGCTATTGGATCGAAAAAGGTTTTCGCGTCAAACCTGTTCTTCGATGAACAGTATCTATAAAATGATTTTCGATCTAATTCTAACAATTTTCGATTCAAAACAGAACGAATCTGCTCTGATACCAATTGTTAGGTCCTACGATTAACAACTCTACGATCCTAGGCTAGAATTCATAGTAATTCGATCGTTTAGATTTCGATCGAAAAACTCAAATGAAGAACAAGAGAGAGAATTTGAGTAGAGTGAGAAAGTTACTGTTGTTTCTCTCTCTAGAAATCGAATTGCAAGCCCTTCGGATCAATTCTAAAAACTTTCTCTATTAAGCTCAATTGATTTACATGTATTTATACCAAACAAACTTGGTATAAATATCAAACTAGTCCTAATCTAAGGATTACTGTACAAAACGCCCCTAATTACAAGGACAACTAATGAAATCAAGCACAATTACAAATGGTATTCTACACTATCACCAACGTGCGATAGGCAGTGGACCTATCGTGTGTAGTGCAGTAAAGTGAGTAAACGAGTATCGAACACGAGGAATAAACTGATTACTAGTATTAACCTATCGACTCGATATCTAGCCTAAATAAAGTGCGCAGATTTCTGTACGAACTATCCTAACAAATCACTCCTAAACCAACGTGAGACAAAAACATACGCCTAAACTGATAAAATGATAAAGATGTGCCCGAGATTCGAATCCCGCTAGGTATTATCACCTAAGACAGTAAATTATCGTTCTACGTGATTCTGACTAGATCACAGTAATTTTCTACCCGCTAACGAGTTTGCTGTCGCACTAAACGCTAGCGGGGATCTAAAATTCAGTAATTACTAACAGCGAGGATCGAATATTTGCTTTCGCCCTATACTAGAATCCTCTACGAACGGCCTAATCATTGTTTACCTGTCGCCCTAAACGATTTTCCACGCGATCACTTTAACACATACACATATTAAAGCGACGAAACAATTTTATAGATAGACAAATAGTCATAAACACGAGTCACGATAAACATATGTCTTAAATTCGAATAAACCTAGCGTTCATCTAATCCCAAACACATAGGGAATTTAGCTACTCATATTAGACAAGAAAACAACGAAAGAAAGAAGGGATAAGGGCAAAGAACTCATGATCTTTCCTACTGATGGATTTGGGATGGTCTCTTGGAAGGATCTTCGTTCTTTGTTAATTCTGCGTGGAATTCGTCGTTGCTCCATCTCCTTCGCTCCGGGACGTATTTCCCTGTTCTTTTCTGCTCTTTTTCGTCTCTTGAGGGATTGGGGTTAATATCTGGTAAGCGTCCCCCTCGTTTTGGGTCAAATTTGGGCTTTTATAATGACTGGCTACTATCACGGACTGGAACATGGCCCGTCACGGCCGATCGGGGCACAAAATGGAGCTCACTGACGTGCGTCACGGCCTCGTGCAGAAGTGTCACGGCCGTGAAACTTTCCAGCCTTGCGACAGTTTCATATTTCTCTCAGATGGAGGGGTAAACGATGTCCGATTGACCTGAAATTTTAACCATAGATAGAAGACCCGCCAATCTTGTGACCAAAGGGATTCTCAATTCGAGGTATGGATTGGGATATATGAATTTTTTAATGCTGCTGCTGCTTTGGGTCATGGCCTGGTGCAATCGGGGTCACGGCCGTGACGTTCTTCAGTGTAGTATTCTGCCCCTTGTCACAGTCGGTGCACTATGTGTCACGGCCGTGACAAATACCTGTTTCCATCGTTTTTGCTCCGTTTTGCCTCGTTTTCGCTCCTTTTCGCCCGAAAGTCGTCCTAAGGTTCAATAATATTCAAATAGGTGTAAATAAAGCAATTAAATGCATAAAATGAATACGGGAATTCTATTATAACACCCATAATTACTACAATAAACGTATTAAAATATGTTTATCAAACCTCCCCAAACTTAAGCATTTGTTTGTCCTCAAGTAAATTAGAAGTCAGAAAGGCATCCAATAAAGATAACGGCACAATTGTTCGCAACTTATCATCATAGCTAGAAAGCACAAAATGGAATCACGCAAACAATCATGAATAGTACACTAATGATCGGCACCTATCAACTTGAACTTCCTTAGCACTGCTAATCGACCCCCATACCTCATAAGGATTCGCTCAGTTCACTCAAGTGTATAGGCTAGCATATAGGAGTTGTCGCTTTTCGCCGGGCAGCGGTTTCAGCTCTAGTGGAGGTCGCTTCTCGACTGGGCTCTTGTCCTTAACTTCTTTGTTGTTTATGCTGATGGTTATCGTGGGCTCGTCGACTTCCTCCTTGCTCAAAACATGTGATAAACCTTGCATAGAAGACGAGAAACCGTGCTCAAAAGCATCCAAGTAACGACACTTATTATCATGCTCGCTACTCTTTTTCATCGAGTCAGTCATATTAAACGTAACTTTCTCGCCGTCTACCATCAAAGTTAACGTCCCATTCCTAACATCTATCATGGTCTCCCCTGTAGCTTAGAATGGTCTACCTAGAATTTAGGAAACATTTTTATCCTCGTCCATCTCTAAGATCACAAAATCAGCAGGGATAACGAACTTATCGACCTTAACTAGAACATCCTCGATAACACCTAGGGGTATTTTAACAATCTATCAGCTAATTGAATGCTCATCCTAGTGGGTCGTGGTTCACCTAATCCTAAGCGCTTAAACATGGAGTACGGCATCAAATTTATACTAGCGCCTAGATCAGTTAAAGCATGCTCAGCTACTAAGTCGCCTATACGACAAGGAATAGTAAAACTCCCTGGGTCCTTGAGCTTTTTCGGTATCTTCCTTTGGAGTATCGCCGAGCACTCTCCTCTTAGGTATACCGTGGAGACATGTTCGAGCTTCCGTCGATTCGTCAGCAAGTCCTTCAAGAACTTCGCGAAACTGGGCATCTGCGTAATAGCTTCAACAAATGGTAAGTTAATACGTAGTTCTTTTCACATACCCATAAATCTGCTAAATAGTGCCTCGTCTTTGTCCTTCTTCAAACGTGTTGGGTAGGGAATCTTCGGCTGGTGCGGCTTCACTAGTGGTCGCGCATTCTCCCCCGCCTTTTTCCTTTTCAGGCGCAGCTCCTCCTTTTTAGGTTCGACCTTCTCTTTTTCAGGTTCGGCTTCCCTCAACCGAGCTGGGTACGGAATCCTTGACCTTCTCGACTCCATCGCCCTTGCTTTCCTCCACTTCTGGCTCGTCGTGGCCTTCGAAATCGACTTTCTCCCTTGAATTCTGCTTGGCAGGAACTTCTTGCAATCCTCTCCCGCTCCTCAGGGTTACCACATTGCAGTACTCCTTAGGGTTTGTCTCGGTGTAGCTCTGGAGTGATCCTTGATTTTGTCCCGCCAGTTGTTTTGCTAATTGGCCCACTTGCTGCTCCAGCATCTTAATCGAGGCGTCTATGTTCTGGGCACCTACATTGTTTGCTTCCATGTACTCCTCCATCTTCATCATTCGACTCTCGTGAGCTGCGGTGGTGCTGCTGAAGTTCGTGGGGAGCGCCTTCATCATGTCCTTCATCTCCCTCATATCATCAGATCCTCCTGTGGGTGCGTTCTGATATTGGAGTGGTGCCCCGTTCTGGAAACTGGATGGCCTAGGCTGAAATCCCGGCGGTCCTTGCCCCTGGTGATTCTGATTTCCATACGCCAAGTTTGGGTGTGCTCGAGGTTGGAAGCTTCGCTGGTCACCTTGGTAATTCCCGATGTAATCCACGTGCTCCAGCGACTGCCCAAGTTGGCATTCTGAGGTCTCGAGGGATGTGCCACAAATCCCACACATGTACGTCATATGCTGCGTCGGTGCGGTGGTCGTGACGGAGTTCACGGGCTGCGTCGGTGCGGTGGTCGTGACGGCGTTCAACGAAGAAACAGGCGAAACAATTTATTTACAAATCGAACTTACACAACGGTTTGCAGCAGTTGTTCCAGTCGGCCCCCTCATTGTATAATGATGCCAACATCTATTTTGGACATCGAGTACAAGCAGATGCCAATGATTGTGATTGTTCAATGGCAGAGCAACAAACTTGCATTCAGATTGTACGATCGCCCGACAATTCTCTAACTCGGTCCTCGTAATAGCCGACAATTTTTCCAACAATGTCTCCATACCGTTTTTTGTTGCAATATGGATACGCTTTCCCGGTCTTGACAACACAGCCTCAATATTTTGCTGAGAATTAATCAAAGTTTTAATTACCTCCCACAAAATTAAAAACATGATATTCGATGAAATCAACTCACCGAAACATAGAAAGGAAGGAAGTACATGCCGGAGTCGGGAGCCACCAACATCAGGTATTTAAACCATGCATATATAACATCAGACACAATAATATTCCCCTTCACTATTTCCACCAAATGAACCCATGCAAACGATGGATGTTGTCTTCCCATACAACGGAACTGCATTTGCAAGGAATTCAAAAATAAATATAATAACACCGCATCTAAAACATAATCGAACAACTTACTTGAAATTGGCATTTGCAATGAAGCAGTCTACGATTTCTCTTTCTTTCGGGGAAAGGGGTGCGTTTCCCTCAAAATCTCTCTCGAGCGTGTCGGTGTACACATCTGCGAGAGCATCCAACTTTTTACCTGACGAGATATCGAACACCTCGATCGGTCCCTCTTGTATTGCCCCTTTTGCACACTTGCGCTTCTTCTTCACGCGTCGTGCTCCCTGGAGGCGTGACAAAGTCGGTCAGCTTCTTCTTCTTGCGATTATCCATTCCCATGACCGTGCAAGCAATTGATCCGACCTCAAGCGCATCCTTCGCAGCAACATATTGTTTGTAATCTTGATCCACCGTCGCAATAGCGTACGACTTCAACACTCGAGCAACCACATCTTTTACAGTTGCATCCTCCTCAACAGCACCTTGCTCCACATTAACATCCTACATCTCAACTTCCATACGAGCACGCTCCTCAGCAACAGTTTGCTCGACATCAAATGCAGGTACTTCCTTTTTCTTATCCTCCACCACCATAGCTTGCTCAACTGAACGTCATGCCGCTCAGTTTCCATACGAGCACCCTCATCACCAACAGCTGTTATAGCTGCATCCTCCTCCACAGCAGCTTGCTCCACATGAATATCCTGCATCTCAACTTCCGTACGAGCACGCTCCTCAGCAACAGTTTGATCCACATCAAATGTAGGAACTTCCTCTTTCTTATCCTCCACCACCACAGCTTACCCCACATGAACATCCTGCAGCTAGTCTCCATACGAGCACCCTCATCACCAACAGCTTTCTCCTTGGCTTTCTCCATACAAGCACCCTCGTGACCAACAATTTTCTCCTTAGCTTTCTCCATAGATGTGTAAGGTTCCTCCTCGGTAGACTTCTTGTCCCTTCTCTCGAAAGTAGGAATCCTCACGTTGTCAGTTAATGTGCAGAAAGCATCATACTCGTTCTGCCACACATAGATCGGGTTTACCACCTCATCTTCATTCAACAACTCAATAGCTTGCTCCATTTCTTGTTCGACTGGCCGCCACCTTGTGAAACGAGGCATGCCTATAATCGATATATCTTTATCCAGTCGGGGAGCGTGCTCATAAACACAAACTTGAATGTTACAACATGCAAAAGTGAAGAACTCACAAATGGAGAACACACATGAAACTAGAAAGGAATGACTTACCAACAATCCGAAGGTGCACCCTTCTATGTATTGTGGATTTTGCAAGATTGGCTTCATCGGGAAAGAATGGACTGCCTTACCCCAGGCATAGTCCTTCACCTCGTCCAACCGGTCGACGTACTCAATACAAACGACGGAAAACAATAATTCGATGTGGGGAACAAAATACAAATAAAGACTAACAAAATATACATTCTGCTAAAGTCTTCTAAGCTTGTTCTATCCCCCAAACTCGATAACTCTCCCATTTTCACAAGCACGTCATCTCGAAATAGTCGATATTTACCGGGAAACAACCTCTTCAATAAAACAACCTCATTCACCACAGTTTTATGATTCAAGTCTACAAACATCCCATTCGCCCTTAAACCCATAAACACAGAAAACTCTAAAACGGAAAAAAGAATTAGAGTATCGTGCCCGAATCTAAAAAATTTACCGTCCGGGGTAATTCGTTTCATCATACCCACGAGCCAACCACTTCCTATCTCGTACGGGACGATACGGAGGAAAGATGCAAATGGCGTCCTTTGAACTGCCTTCTTATGCTCGTCGCTTGCTCCATCATAAATCGCCCCGACAGTTTTGACGAAATATCTGGGTTGACATCGGGGTCGTGGGATGGTTCTCCCTTCATTAGAACCCTTCGGCTGTTTCGACATTTTCTCCTTCTTCGTCGCTGCTTTCTTCGATTTCTTGGCCATTGTCGTCGTGGATGGCTCGCTGCTCGTTGTCGAAGCTCGTCGGCTGGCTCGCTGCTCGTGGTCGTCGCTGCTCGTCGTCGCTGCTTTCTTCGATTTCTTGGCTATTGTCGTCATCGCTGCTTTCTTCGAATAACTTTGGGGATGGCTCGCTGCTCGTGGTCGTCGCTGCTCGTGGTCGTCGCCGGCTCGTGGGATGGATCAATCGTTTCTTCGATTAACTTGGGGGTTATCGTCACTAATAGATCCCTATTTGTTACTTTGAATGTGCACTGTAAACATGTTTCAGTAAAAAAGCATTTTTACTGTTAAAATAATCATTTTCCAGATCTGTTATTTTACTGAAAATTTTGTTATCTGAATTAACTGTTTAGTTACTAACTTTTAATGATTTGGTATTAGAGAAACATAGAATTGGTGTAACTTTTAAATATTTTGTTAGTCATGTACTGTTTAATAACATGAGATTAGGGTCGACTATTTCTCAATTTCGACAATTAAAGCTGAGATTCCAACACTAGATTTTCGAATTGGGTGTGAAGTAATAGTTCGGTATAAACCTAATTAACCTAATTCGGTCAATCGACATTTCTGCGACTTCCACCTTTTTTTAGAGTCATTGGTGATTTTCGTAACAAAGAATTGTTATTCAACAATTGTTACTTTTCTTCAATGATAAGTTACTATAATTGTTATATCTGTTACTGTCTTTGTCACATCTGTTGCTGTCTTTGTCACATCTGTTACTGTCTTTGCTACATCGGTTACTTAAATTGCATGACTTGTTACCCAGATATCGTGTGCAGAAAATCTTCAATATACGTCGCAACAAAAAATTTGATTCAAAATTCTTCACCACTTCTTTCTTAAACTCAATAATTCTCGTTCATTATTAAGATCCATTATCAAATTCACTCAGTTTCGTCTTAATCGGCCATTAAATACGATATTTGGTCCATTTATATTCTCATTTTTTCGAAGTGGATTTCATAATTATTTCGTCTTACACTTTAAATTTCGGCGTTTATTATAACTATCCATGACGAATCGAAGTCGATCCCATCTTATTTGCACCTTAACAACGATATTTGAGTCGGTTTTAGAGTCCTAAAAGCAATCCAAAATTGAACGGAAGAGACGATGGCAAATGGCTGTAATTTTTGGCAACTGTAAAGGATAGGATTGTCATTTCATGTCACATAGGTCCTTCAAACTTATATTTTCGGTAATTAGGTCCTCGGGCCTAAATTAAAACCTTATGAGGCCTGAACTATGTTGAAAATTGCCTAATAGGGTCTAAACCCAAATTAACCCTTTATTTAAGGGCAATTATCGTTCAGGCCATGTCAAGAAACAAATTATTGTTAAGGACCCGATTTGTTCAGACTTCATTGTTCTGGAGTAACACTTCATTGTTCTGAAATAACACAAAACGATCATCCGATAACGTTCATATACACTTTATAACACTTGTGTAATTTAGGTCCTTATCTCTAAAAATTGGGTCCTTTAAACTAAATTTTTTCTAGGAGGGCCTGAACCCTATTTTAAAACATTTTGGGGGCCTGATTTGTAATATACCCTTTATTTAATTGTTAATGAAGGATTTGAATCATGGGACATAAAGATTATTGGATAAAAAAGGGAATGAAAAAAAAAACATGAAGATATGAATCTATTTTACTAAGTGTGCGAGCCTCATAATAACTACCTCTTAATTAATTTAGTGTGTCAACTGTAATTACATACTCGTAATCTTGCTTGTTAATATATGACAGTTATATCCGCAAATTAATTTTTTTAGAGTTACTTAATTTGCTGTGTCAACTTAATGTATAATTTAATTCAAAAATATAAAATAATATATCTATATTTATATATTGTCATGTATAGATGTGCTTAAATACTAGTACATGTTAAAAGGAGAGATCCACATCATAACTGTAATTGGTGTGTCAATTCCATGTTAATTATAATTTTGCATTTATTGATAAAATTCAAAATTATTATATTAAAATACTTATATTAAACATGACACCAAAGTCATCTGAACTATAATTTGCGGTTAAAATACCGAACAAAATTATAAATACTTAATCAAATATCTGAAAAGGTATTTAATTTTTTTTTAGATAATAACACATGTGAATTTTCGTTATTCTGCCTTATTGGATCGGCCCGCATAGGAGGAGAGTTGGTCATATAAGAGATGAGCTTCCATCCTAAAGCCAATTGGTGATAGGTGGAGTGGACTCATCTACTTATATAACGATCAAGCTCTCCTCAATTATCCGATGTGGGACACATGCATCGAATGTGCTAAATTACTAGTCTTATATATAACAACACCCCTTACACCTCGTTGGATCATAACATTAACATCAGTAGTTAAAAAATTAAGGATGATTATTCAAAGCTGCTGCAAATCTTTTCCCCTACGGATCATTTGCTTTTGAAAATAAAGAATATTAATCATCTAAATTCTCGATTCTAATATAGTAATACTACGCATTAGTCGTAATATTTCACAAAGATGAAATATGATGATTATGATATGTTTTTCAGTAAGGATCGTTTGCAATAGCCATGTTTTTAATAACAAGGATCGTTTCCTCATCAATCTGAAACAAATATCAGTGATCGTTTTCACATGAATTATTAAGCTAAAGTGGGCTGCTCAAATCAAATAAATGCGAGAAAATACCATCGACCCAACATTTTAGACCCAATACTAGTCATATTCTACACGGTCGGAATTGGAAATAACATGGAAAAGCTGATTTAGTACAAAAGTCCATGTCACGGTGTTAAATACTTGCATTGCGCTGACGTTTCCATCGATGATTTTAGAAATAACCATGAAATTCACCACGAAATCACGTGTTGACTTGGTCTGGCTCAACAATTTCACTTTGAGCATTCAACGTCAGTCAACGGTAAATGCGTGACTTATTATTACCCAAACACCATTTATGGTTACAGTTTGACTATATGTTAAGTTGTGACGAGTCATGTCTTGTCACGGCTTGCTTGACCACAGTCAACGCTCCTCTTATGTACACTTCCCCATACAAAATTCTTCTTTTTTTTTCTCAATCTTTCCTAAGAAAATACTGTTTCATTTTAATGTAATAGAAGTTTTCATACTTTTAAATGATAAATTGATGAATAACTTCTCCCGACGTCAAGGAAACAATGATTATAGCACAATTACACTCCAAGATAGCAAAAAACTCACTCAAGAGCAAGACATGTCATTCATACACAACTTACAAGAAAAGATAACAAGTAATAGTAATCATTTTTCATTAGATTTTTTTTAGGGACAATTACGTTTCAGGCCCTAGAAAAGTTTAAACTTAGTGATCAGACCCTGTCAGTAATTTCTTTAGTTTAAAGGACCTGTTTTTTGATAAATTTAAAGGTAAAGACCCAAACTATGCTTTGACTAAAATACCCTTAAGAAATCGTTCAGTAAAGTGGTATTCGACGCCAGTTGTATGTTACAGATATATGACGCGTTGTTATTGTAAAACTTATAAGTGTTACTTTAAACTGATAATGTGTTATTTATCGATAGTAAAATGTTTTTAACAGATTTATAGTAAAGTGGTATTCGACGCCAGTTGTATGTTACAGATATATGACGCGTTGTTATTGTAAAACTTATAAGTGTTACTTTAAACTGATAATGTGTTATTTATCGATAGTAAAATGTTTTTAACATATTTATATTTAGTTCTCCGGATAATCGAAATCCATTTTTCACAATGAATCGAGCACAATCGACTGCCCCATCAACCAATCAATTTCGACGTGTCACGTATGTTTTTTTCTAGTATTGATGAACAACGATGTAAGAATTGTAATGAATTTTTATATGGGTTCAAATTTGAGAAAAATGTGGCCAAATCGAACTAGATTTTGGCAACAATTGCAGCTAATCTGTGTGTATTCGAGATACCCATAGTTTGGGGGTTTCATAGGCTCTGTGAATTTTGAAACAATCGTTACCTCATCACTTCTAAACTTACGCTGTGCGAAAGCAAGTCGTATCGCAGCCATTGATTCATCGGGAGCACATGTTACTATTTCATGCATTATTGTCACTACGATTTGTCTTAATGTTACAAAACTTTACAAAAACGTTATTTTATTTCTCACAAATTATATTTTTATCTCACTAAATGGTATTGTACGACTTTATTTTGTTTCTCGGAAGTATATATTTGGTATTTTTTGTCCAACATATGGGTTCATGAACAAAGTGGGTCATGATACGAGGGGTAACTCATAATCGACTTCTTCGTCGATTAATTGGTATATTATGACCTAATTTTGATTTTCGTAAGTATTGATGGTGTATTATCTGAAATGTTATATTACGAACTAAGTTCTTTTAGAAGGCATGTTTCGATATTTTTTGACATTGAAATTGTTACTACATAAAACCAAAGCGTTACTTGTTGTTATCGGAACTGTTACTAAAAGTACAGGATTTGTCACTAGATAAACAATAAGTATTATTGTATTGCCATGAAGTGGTACTATACTTGCTAAATTTTGGGCAGGATTTGTGGATTGATTGGGTTAATTGGGCGGGATATTGGTTTTGACTGGATTTGGATGGATTTACTGTACTTGCTAAATTTTGGGCGGAATTTGTGGATTGGTTGAGTTAATTGGGCGGGATTTATGCAACGATTGGAATTTTAGCGGGATTGCTAAATCAGTGCAAATGTGTTACTAATAACTATTTAACTGTTATCCATTTAGTTAAATATGTTACTAAAAGTTGCTTATGTGTTACCAATTGCTGTAGTTGTCGCACCAAGGTTTAGGGTTATGTGTTTATGGAGATTAAGGTTTAATGGTTTAGGGTTACCCTTAAGGTTTCAAGATTTACAACATATAAACTGATATTTGTGGTTTAATTTTGAATTTGATGGCATTGGTGCTGAAATTCATATGTGATGTTTCAATGAACAAAGTAATAGTTTATGTTTTGAATAACTATTGACCTCGAACATTCACTATCATCCACCTCAAACAATGTAGCTTTTATAGGAATTTGGTGTGATAAATGCATCAAATCATACATTTACAAGATGTTAATCTTGTAAATCTCGAACAATGTGCTTTTATGAACGAAATTAATCGGATTAGTAATGTGGTACTGGAAACCTGTTATGTGGTATCATTATGTGTAAACACGTTATTCGATAGGTTCGCACTGTTATTTTATAGCAAACATGTAGTATTACGTGCGGGCAATCTGGTACTGGTGACGTTAACGAATCATCCTGTTAATATTCCTTAACAAATAACTTCGAAAATGTATCAAATACAGATTTACGACATATAAAATGATATTTGTGGTTTAATTTTGAACTTTGAACACGTTTGTGTTGGAATTCATAACGATTATGTCTCATTAAATGAGATACTAGTATGTTGTGAAGGAAGGGATATATGTTTGTATGATTTTTATCTCAACTTTTCACATATTGATACCAACTTTCGCAAAACGTGTCTTTTAGTGAAATTTTGTGATTTAGCTTCATCATATCATCTATTTTCATGAATGTCAATCTTATACATCCGAACGAAATGAATTTATGAACGAAATTAATCGAAATAGTAATGTGACATTGATTAGCTATATTGTGGTACTTATAGCTACAAATGTGTTATACGATTGGTCTATATTGTTATTTTTTATCAGATATGTGGTATTATTTTCAGGCAACGTGTTATTGTACTGTTAATATCTATGACATTCTAGAAACTCCTAGAATGTTCTTAACGATGTGTTGCCCAAATTGCGTGAATTGTTACTCAGAATAAAGAAAATGTTACCAACCAACTTTTTATTGGCAAACGTGTTATTTACGGGTAACGAGTCGTTATTAATTTCTCATTATATGTTACGTTTTGCGGATATATTTGTTATGAATATCTAGACATATGGTACTATTATTCCACGAATTGTTACCCAGAAAGCATGAAGTGTTATTCAGTGACTATTTTAATAAGCAAACGTTTACCACTTAGATCTCATCAAAATTCTTCATTATTCCATGATTAACATCAGTAATTGTCGTCGATAACTAGGGCCCATGATAAAAATTGTGTCGACTTTACATTATTCGGTCATTAAAGTCGAGATTTCACCATATTAAACGTATGTTTGGAGCATTTGTGCTTTATGAATCTCGAAAATTCTCTTTGATTATGAAGACCCATGAAAAATCGAAGCCAATACAACGTTTGTTGTTAGTAACGTCGAGATTGGGTCGAATTTGAAACATGAATTTTTCAGCTTATTGAACGTATGTTTTTTTCAGCTTAAAACAATTATTTTGGGGGCACTAAATTGTTATTTTTCGTCGCTTTGGCAAGGGTTAAATGTCTTATCGCAACTGGAAAATTTGTCATTCGTTGTGTTGGTTCTGTTATTATAGATGACACACATGTATTAAACATACAAATTTTAGAACTAAGTACAAGACTTTTGTTATTAAATTGAAAGAAAATGTTTCCTATTAGCTTAAAACTGTTATTTTTGTTTCGAAACTTGTTATCGCGTCATTCAGCTAGGTTCGCATTGTTATCACGTTATGATCTATTCATCTTTGCATTTACTTGGGTATTACATGTGTTATTTACGGGTGACGGGTCGTTATTATTTTCTCCTTATATGTTCGTTTTGCGGAAATATTTGTTATAAGCATCAAGATATATGGTATTATTTTTTCAAGAAATGTTACCCAGAACGCATGGAGTGTAACTATTTTAATTAGCAAACGTCCTCTTAGATCTCATCAAAATTCTTCGTTATTCCATGATTAACATCAATAATTATTATCGATAACTAAGGCTCATGATGAAATTGTGTCGAATTTACATTATCCGGTCATTAAAGTCGAGATTTCACCGTATTAAACGAAATTTCCGTATTGTGTTTGAAGCTTTCGTGCTTTATGAACTTCGAAAATTCTCTTCCAGTATGAAGACCCATTAAAAATTGAAGCCGATACAACTTTGTGCTGTTAGTAACGTTGAGATTGGATCGAATTTCGAACGTGAATTTCTTCTTTCGACCAATTGAGTGTAAGGAATGTGTTATTGCAGGAAGCGGTATTGTTTTTGAATGATGTGTTACTTTTGCAACATCATTTGTTATTTACTAAACGAAACGTGGTAGTTTCTGCTATACGGGCAATATTTATTTTCTCACAATTAACGTCACTAATATCTGAAACTTATCAACACTTATGATCAAATTAACGATAGTTTCAACTTATATCATCACAATCGTGGAGATCTATTCGGGTCTGAACATGAAATCTCGTTTCGTCGCTTGCTGGGAGAGATCGATGCGAAACTGTTATTATTTTTTCGAAACTTGTTATCGTATTATTCAAGTATTTTTCGTTGATTTGGCATATGTAGTGTTAAATATGTCTTATCACATCATTTATGTATTTTTCTCTAATTTATTCGTTTTATTAGTATTGGTATTATAATTGATAAAGTTGTTACTAAATATATGCGATATTGTACTCAATACAGGCAATTTGTTATCTAAATGAATGGAAGTGTTTCATTTCAGCCTAAAACTGTTATAATTATTTCGACAACTGTAATCGGATCATTTGGGTATTCTGTGGTAAATTTCGCATATGTCAGGGATAATTATGTCTTTTCGCAGTCTTTAGGTAGTTTCCACTGAATTTTCCAAAAAGTAGGTCCTTTATCCTAAATCAAACTCAAATGGGGTCTGAACACAAAGTTAAACATCTTAGTAGGGCCTGATCTTTAATTAACCCTTTTTTTTACTTCATCTCATCGAAGATGGGGAATACAGACAAACAAACGTAGTTACTTTTTCTACATTACAGAAAAATAAAATAAAATAAAAACTGCATCTCTCTCTACTCGATGGGCATTCATCAGACTGCCACATCACAGGCTATTGATTTGGACGAAACAAACCCCTACTTAATTTTTACATTACTACTACAACAAAAAGACCATCTTGGGAAAAAAAATCTTAAATTTCATTTGCCTAATGGATTAAATATGACGTCATATAAAGCGTCATAATAAACTTCAAATGCTGCACCTCTTTTGTTCTTCACATGAATATCTTCCTTGTCCTACAAACTTGTCGTGCGAGGGATCACTAGCAGATCGTATTAGCTGCGAAGACTCTGTAAGAAATGAACAATTTTGACGTTAATATAAGTTGTTTCAAGGATTTGAATTATCAATTATAATGATTACTGAATAATCTAAATTTAAATATTAAACAGAAGAAGAAAAATCAAACCTTGTGATGAAGATGACGTTGAGCTGTAAGACCTCTTGCAATGAAGAATCGCGCCTTGGATCCAATCATTCTGCTGCTCAATCAACGAATCGTCCCTCCGCCGAGGGACCTCGGCCGCGTCGGAAACCATCGCCGGCGCAGCCCACTTCCACGAGCTTCTCCCCACGTTAATATTGATCTTAAAGCTGCCGACGACGACCCTACTACGGCTCTGCGCCAGCTTACTCGCCGAAGCGTTCGCCGGAGAAGCAAACTGCGTTAGAATCTCCGTCGCCCTCCCTTTCTTCGACACCAGCGGCTTTATGAGCTTGAAATACTTCGAAACCAACGCCGTCTGATCCTCCGCCGTCGTCCGGCGGTTCTCGGCCATCATCTTACTCCTAAGGCTGTTGTCTCCGTCGAAACGCCGGCTCCGCCGCTCAGGTCCTGCTGTAGAATCGTCGTTGGTCTTCGACGATTTTTTGAAGGAAAGCGCGAAGGGCTTGGGCTTGGAGATTGAAGGGAACCGCAGGGTAGTGACCGGAGAGGAGGTGAGTTTGATACTATCGCCGGCGGGGGCAGCGGAGAGACTGTTACTTTTGGTGCCTTTCGCCGGAGATTCTACCATGTGATAATCTTTGTTGGAGGGGTAAAAGACCAAGTCGAAGAAAGAGTCTTCGCCGTCGGTTGTTTCGTCGTCATCGGTGGTTGCGGTGGTGGTGGCTACGGCGGTTTGGCTTCGCCAGAATTTCAGTATGGATAAAGCTTCCATTTTGGAGAGAGAGAGAGAGAAGGGAAACTGAAGTTACTTTGTGTGAGAGAGAGAGAGAGAGAGAAGTCCTTATATAGAGAAAAGAAAGTGAAGAATGGAAAATTTTAGGAATTATTTATTTGATAATTGTGAAGTTAATATGGTCACGCAAGTCTTAACATTTTATTCAATTGCATATCACAATTAGGCATGTAAACGAGCTCGAGCTCATTTTCTGGGCTCGAGCTCGAGCCCTTACAGCCGAGCTCGAGCTCGTCGAGCTTTTTAGCTCATGGCTCGAGCTCGAGCTCGTTTACAGCCAAATGAACTCGAACTCGAGCTCGAGCTTTTAATAAAAAAAAATTAATAAATTAATAAAATTAATATAAATTAATATAAAAATATAAAAAATTTAGAAAAATTAAAAAAATTTAAAGAAAACGAGAATATAATAAACAAATTAGAAAATTAGAAAAAAAATATAAATTAATATTAAAATATAAATATAAAATATAAAAAAAATTAAAAAAAAAAAAAGAAAAGCTTGCGAGCCTGTTCGCGAGCTTTCGAGCCACTACATCCGGGCTCAAGCTGGAGCTCGACATAAACGAGCTCGAGCTCAACTTAAATGAGCTCGAGCTCATTTATATCGAGCTTGAGCCGAGCTTTTGCCGAGCCGGCTCGTCGATCTCACGAGCCGGCTCGGCTCATCTTTCACCCCTAATCACAATATTTTATTATAGTTACTCACTTTTATAGCAATCGTAGGGAGAACGAGTGTTTTAGTCCTCGATGTTTGGGGCATGAATGTATTCGGTCCCCCATGTTTCGAGGTGTCACTTTTAGTCTTCAATATTACCAATTTTGGGTCGTTTTGATCGTCTGATTAACGTGATCACTAACTTAGATGGAATTAACACATGAGAGCACACGGTCTCCTTTAATTTACTTAACAACTCATGACTCGTCATCTTCTTCAAGTAAAACGCATGTCGGCATCATTACGTATCACATTTATCTCATTTCAAGGTTGTCGATCATTTCCTAAATGTATGTATAATGATGTTCATGTGCGTTTAAATCGAAATATGTTATGAGGTTTTAAGTCGAGTAAAAGGATATCATGGGCTCTCACGTGTTAAATTTCGTCTAAATTAGCAATTAGATTAATCGAGGGACCAAAATCGTCCAAAATCGGTAACATTGGGGACTAAAAGTGGCACATCGGACCATGGAGGACCAGAAGCGCCCATGCCTCAAACATTGGGGACTAAAAATATCATTCGCCCGGCATAATACCGTACTTGCTAGAATACCTTCTACAAAGTAGAACGTAGATAGATTTTGTTTAATGTTAAGTTCAAATTAAGTACATTACTTGTTTACACTACATTAAGAGCACAAATTCTGATCACTTATGGTATTAGTCTAGTTAGAGTAACATTGATGCACATTTTCTTACCAAAACACTAGCGGTGCGTTTGGTCTGCGGAAATCGATGCGGAAAAGAAAAGAAAAGTGTGGTGGTACGCATCGAAGTACATTACGGTTCACGTGTCGTACAACCACAACTTTTCTTTTCTTTTCCACGTCGAAATCCACGAACCAAACGGAGCCTAGGAGTCGAGCTAAGTAATGGTTGATTTGTTATCTTTTGAATATTCCATTATGCTAAAATATAATCATCTTTTGATTTTTTTTTAAAAAAATATTACCTACGTCCTTTCCATTGATTAACATTTTATGGAATTTAATTCGGCCTAAACCAAAACTTGAACAACATTGGGTTGGGGCTAATGATAACCAAATTGATTGTATTTTATTACTTTTCGAAATTGTAAACCTATTGAAAACTTCTTAGATAATAAAACAGAATATCAGTTCGAAGTTTGGGAATAACTAACGGGAAGAAAAAAAGGAAAATAGTGTTATTAATTTATTACAGGTAATATGCAGACTATACTGAAAACTGAAATTTTCCTGAGGTTACAGAAAGAAGCTACAGAGTTCAGCCTTTGAACTTGGGACTATTTGTTGTCGTATTTAATATATATATATATATATACATATATATATGTATGATATTTGGTCCAAAATCGAAATATATATATATGTATGATATTTGGTCCAAACTGCCTTTTCTCTCTAAGATGGGTGTAGGGAGAAAGTAACTCGTAGTGTATATATGAGATCACAATTCCTTTATTTATAGTTTATGCTCACATTATTTGCAGTTCAGTCCATCATAAAATTGAAATAACCTACTTTTTACGTAAACGTCTCATAGTTAAACTTAATTGCAATAACTCGCCCGGAACGTCACGCTGGTCAACTTGACTCATCATTAACCCCAAATAACACTCATTCGTAAACGCCGTCAACAACATCAATTAGATCATTTTGTTCCGCTTATATAATATTTCAAAATAGTGTCGCATTTTATCATTATTCATTTTACGTGGTAAATGACTTCACAAAATAATACTCCCTATGTTCCTAAATACAGTAAAACCTCTATAAATTAATAACATTGGGACCATAGAATTTTATTAATTTAGAGAGATATTAATATATCGATAAATTAATATTTTATTAATTAAAAGAGAGACTCTTTAAATTAAACAAATTTTGAACGTATTGACGATAAATGAATTCAAATATGTTATATTAATTATATTCATCTACTCAAAATGATTTACAATTGTGAATTAATGAAAAATATCGTCTGAAAATAAGGTACAATACCAAATGCTCTCAGGATATCATTCGAGTATCGTTCAGCCAAATTTCGGAAGGGTGGGGATATTAAGCGACACAAAATGGCGACAACAACCATTCACAACTTTTTGTTGCAGTTAGAGAACTCGACATCGGAACTATTGACTGCAATTAAAAAAGTTAGGGATGAAATCCAGAAAATCTAACGAATAGATTCTTATTTTAGCAAAATTTTTTATGAATTACTAATTTAGAGTTTTAATGGGACCTAATATTTATAAAGGGATTTTTCTAAAAATTATTATATTATTATCTTATCGAATTTGATGATTTTTTACAAAGGCCCAAGTCGGAACCGTAAGATTTTATTATTTTAGAGATTTTATTAATTTATAGAGTATTAATTTATCAAGTCGTTTTAGACTTCTATTTTTGGTTTTTAATATAAGTTATTACTTTTCTCAAGAAAAATAGCTTGAATTTTACAACTTTACCCCTCATTTTAATACAAATAATTAGATCAAGGTGAATCTATAAAAAAATACCCAATTGAATAAAATTTTTACACACAACTACCCATGTCAGAAAATTTTACAGATAAGTACCCGGTTTAATTTTACCAGTTCTTTAGTCATGTCGTACCTTCCTATATGTATATTGAGTACCATAACACGTTGATATAGGGTACCTAAGTATAGCATACGTCGTACCTACGGCATGCATGTGTGTTACATAGGGCGTACCTAAATATAACATACGTCGTACCATTTTCTGTTATATAGGGTACCCAAATGTGTTGATATAGGTACCTAAATATAACATACGTCGTACCTACGGCATGCCTGTGTGTTACATAGGGCGTACCTCAATCTAACATACGTCGTACCATTTTCTATTATCTAGGGTACCCAAATGTGTTGAGATTGGGTACCCAACTGTGTTGTATGATGTACTTTCGGGGATCGGGTACCTATGTGCAAAAAATTTATTCTGTTAGGTACCTATATATCAAAAAATCCTGATTGGGTACTAAACTACAAGTTTTTTTTCCAAATAGGTACTTATGTGTAAAAACCCCGATGATCAAATAAGATAAAATAATTAATTAAGGGTGTAATAGAAATTTTGTTTTATTTCTTAATATTTGTTCAATTACCTTAAAACGATTTGTAGTTAGGAACAGAGAAAATACTCCTTTGCACGTGGCACACGTATCAAACAAATCAATGTTACCGTCGGTGTTAATTAATTAATTAAGTCTTGGCAATATATTATGCTGTCGGATTTACATAAGCTTTGGTAATATCTAAGCACTAGTTAGTGAATGATTATCCCCCCATAATCAATATTGTCCTAAGACTAGGTTAGATGCCATGGATCATCTGTGGGTTATTACAGAGGATCATAGCAACAAACCAATGGACATTAAAGGACCATAGATTTTGCAATGTTAATTGTGTCTCCTTAATTCCACACATTACCCCTTTATTAACGGGGAAATGCTCAACGTAATTATCATCGACCTTTGTCCATTGTTCGAAGCCTAAATAATAGTATTTTTATCTATGTTCAATGTATCTAACAAATTCATTGGTAGTACCTAGGGGTGAGCAAAAATATCCGGAAACCGGATTCCGATCCGGTATCCGGTTTTCAAAACCCGAAAAAATGGATATCCGGTTTTAAAAACCGGATCGGATATCCGATCCGATTTATTTTAAAATAAACCGGATCGGATACGGATAGTGTTTTGTTTAAAATTCGGATATCCGATATCCGGTTTTATATTTAAAAAAATAAAAAAATAAAAAATAGTCCAAAAAGAAAAATGAAGGTCCAAAAAGGAAAACATATCATCAAGTAGAATATTTAAATTAACATTATTTTATTATTGTAAAAAACTTTGTTTGAGAATTGAGATAAAAAAAAACATAAACACATCGAGATGCAAGTTAAAAAATTAATGTGAATTTGTGGTATTGTGGTTATTATTTATAATGTAATTTTGAATCATAAACTCACATATTGTGTGAATTACTATGTGTAGAAATTCTTATATTAAAAAATATATTCTTTTTATTGTGATAAGAAATTAAAAATATGATTTTGAAATGAAAATAATAAAATATATAAGAAAAATAAATGTAAAAATCGGATGCGGATATCCGGTATAAAATATCCGAATAAACCGGTTATCCGATTTTCGGATATCCGATTAAAACCGGAGCGGATACGGATACCATTTTTCGATATCCGAAAATCCGGATATCCGAATTTCGGATATCCGAAAAACCGGATATCCGGTTTTGCTCACCCCTAGTAGTACCTATCTGTAAAATAAGGTATAAAATATGATGTAAATGTGTATATCGTGGATGCCAAATGGACCTAAGTTATTGGGACATAATTTGGGCTCAATAGTTCTGGATAATTAACTCAATTGAGGTTGCATGACACATAAAACAGTCATATATTGGGCTTTAAAATGGCCTAGGTGGACGACATATTGGCCTTTGTTCTCAAAAGTGTAAGGCCCAAACCTAACTACAAATTGTGTATCATATCATATTACATTAAAACATCTCTAAATTATTAACATGCGGACCCTTAAATATTATTAATTTAGAGAGATATTAATACATCGAACGAATTAAAAGAGAAATGTTTGTAAATTAAGCTAATTTAGTATTTATATATGTTTTATTGATTATATTCATCCATCAACCAATTTGTTTGTAACTAATTAAATATATTCATGCAATATTAATTCATTGTATACAATTAACAATTATATTCATGAACACCGGAACTCTTAGCTGCAATGTAAAAAGTTAGGGTTAAATCCAATTAGATTAAAGTTTAAGAAAATGCTAGTAACAATAGATTCACATTTAGCAACTTATCATAATATTTCTAATTGCAATATTTATGAATTGTTAACTTAGGATTTAGTGGGACATAATATTTATAAATGATTTTTTTGAATGATTATTATCTTATTATCTTATCGAGTTTGATGATTTTTTATAAAGCCCAAGTTGGGGCCAAAAGATTTTATTATTTAAAAGATGTTATAATTTATGGAGGTTTTACTGTACTTATTGAGCTAAATGCATTCATGCATCTAGTTATGTATAATTTTTCTAGACTCGACCTCCAAAATTATATATCGCGTTAGACCCTTTTTCTAGATCGAACTCGATAAATTATATATTGAGCTCAACCTTGATGAATTATTTATTTTAGAGCTCGAGTACGAGCTCGGTGATTAATAATTAGGCTGAATTCGATTTGTGAGCTCGTTTAATCAAAGAACCTAGCCTAAGCTCGCTAGAAATTCTCAAGTATAGTTTTGCTCAATGTCTAAGTTTAGTTAAAGAATAATAATAATAATAAATAATATATAAAAAATAATAATAATAATAACATGTAAAAAAATGTGATTCTTTGTATGAACAACAAGCTTAACGTGGTTCGGATTATAATTAAATCCTACATCCACGGTGAATTTGAGTAATCACTATTGACGATCGTCTGATTACAGATCAAGAAGATCTTGAATCTTCTGAGAGAAAGTGAGAGAATTACAGAATCAATAATGAGAATAAGGATGATCTCAATAATAATGGGTTAAACTCGCTCTGCCTTATGTTGCGCGTATTTTAAAAATCCTGCCAAGTCTGTAAAACGTTGCTGGCTTCAGCGTCTCTATTAGTTTCTTCCTCTTTGATAAAACGCGCCTTGTTGTTAAACGCGCCTTTTAGACTTAACAGAATTTGAACTTTCTTCGTGCTTTTATCTCGACAGAACCTCATTCTCAGTTGCCTTCAAGCTCGATTCTTTCCTGTTTTCATGTCCTTGCTTTGATACCCCCCCCACCCAAGATGGATGGTATAGGTTGATTACAACCATCTTGACTAAGAGTTCTTGCAAAACTGGCGCGGATAAAGGTTTTGTGAAAACATCTGCCACTTGATGCTCTGTTCGAACCGACAGCAACTTGTTCTCTCCATTAGCAACGTGATGCTGAATGAAATGGCAGTCAATTTCTATGTGCTTTGAACGTTCATGAAACTTAGGATTGGCTGCTAACTTCAAGGCTGACTGATTATCACAGAAAAGCACTGGTTTTTGGCTCCACTGGTATGTTCAATTCTCTGAGCAATTATGATCCAAAACACTCCAGCCACCACTGCTGCCAATGCCCTGTATTCAGCTTCTGTAGAAGACCTTGAAACCGTTGCTTGCTTCTTTGCTTTCCAAGTTATTGCTGAATTCCCTAGGAAGGTGCAGTAACCTGTGATTGATCTCCTTGTGTCCTTACATGCTGCACAGTCAGCATCCGAGAAGGCCTTCAGCTCAAAGTTCTGCTCAGCATTCAAGAAAATTCCTTGCCCTGGTGTTCCTTTCAAGTATCGAAGCAAATGGTGTGCTGATGCCATATGTGTTGTTCTGGGCATAGAGATGTATTGGCTATGCTTATGTACTGCAAAAGCAATATCAGGTCTGGTAAATGTCAAGTAAAGAAGTCTTCCCACCAGCCTTCTGTAATTGAAAGGCTTTACCAGCAGTTCTCCCTCTGTTTCAGTGACTGCCTAGCTTGTGCTCATGGGGGTTGATAGTGGCTTAGCATCTATGTAGCCTGAATCTTCCAGTAGCTGTAATGTGTATTGCTTCTGTGATAGGTAAATTCCTTTGTCACTCCTTGCCACTTCAACTCCGAGGAAGTACTTGAGCTCACCTAGATCTTTTATTTTAAAACAGTTTCTCAGAAATGAATTCACTTCATCTATTGCTTGGACTGATGGACCTGTGACTATGATGTCATCAACATAGACTAAAAGAAGCACCAGCTGATTCCCTTCTCCCCTCCGAAATAGCGTGTGATCTGAGCTGGTTTGGGTGAAGCCAAAGTCCTTAACTGCATTAGTAAACTTCTTATTCCATTCCCGGAAAGCTTGCTTCAAGCCATATCTAGATTTGTGGAGTTTACATACCAGTTTGTCCTTTCCAGCCCTCTTATAAATGCTGTTAAGACCTTGGGGAATCTCCATGTACACTTCCTCTGCTAGTTCTCCGTTGATAAAAGCGTTATTAACATCAATTTGTTGCAATTTCCATCCAAGTTTAGCTGCCAAGCATAAGATTATCTTGATGGTGCTAGGCTTTGCCACGGGTGCGAAGGTGTCTATGTAATCCACTCATTTCCGTTGATCATAACCCTTAGCAACCAGTCTAGCCTTATACTTTTCAATCCCTCCAAGTGAGTTATATTTGATCCTATATACCCATCTACTTCCTGTAGCCTTTTTACCTTCTGGAAGCTGAGTGATTGACCATGTCTGATTGTCCTCTAAGGCCTTCAGCTCTTCATGCATTGCTTCTGCCCATATGCTAGATTCAGATGCTTGTTCATAAGTCCTTGACTCCTGATTCTGTGAAGCTGTCTTGATCAAGGCCTGAAATTGCCTTGAGAAATTCTCATCTGATATCATCTGTGAAATGGGGTATAAGTTCCTTTTCTGGACTAGATTATTGCATTGATAATCCTCCAAATATGTTGGCCTTTTTGGCTGTCTTCCTGATCTGGTAAAGACACTAGTTTGACCTTGTAAGTCTGCATTATCCTGTCCATGGGTCTGTATTGGATCACTGCCCTGATCTTCCTTATCTTCTGTGACTTGCTGTGGGATCTGTTCCATCACCTCTGTTATAGTGTGATCATCATCCCATGTCCTGTTTGTGATGGTGATAAGTATCTTCCCCCATCATCTGTCATACAAGATCTTGGCAATACCAGTCCTGAAAATGGATCAGTCTGTGCACCCATTGAACCAAGCTGTCCCTTAAGAGGAAAAACAGTTTATGCAAACTTGACATCTCTTGAGATGAAGACCTTTCTTGTAGCTAGATCCATCACCTTATATCCCTTTATGCCATTTGGGTATCCTATGAAGATGCATTCTTTTGCTCGTGGATCAAATTTTCTTCTTGAACCTGCAAGTGTGGCACAATAGCAAAGGCATCCAAATACCCGCAATGTATCATAGTCAAAAGGCCTCTGATATAACATGTCATAAGGGCTCTTACCATTTAACACTACTGTGGGTGTTCTATTAATAAGGTAAGCAGCTGCTAAAGTACATTCTGACCAATAACTTGCAGGCAGACCTGACTGGAAAAACAGAGCTCGTGCCACATTAAGCAAGTGTTGATGTTCTCTCTCCACGATTGAGTTCTGTTGTGGAGTCTCAACACATGACAAATGGTGCACAATCCCTTGTTTTTGAAACATTTCTGCCATGCTAAACTCACGTGCATTATCTGATCTAATCGTTTTAACTCTACACCCAAACTGGTTTTTTACAAGAGCTAGAAAATATGGTATGACTATGGTGACCTCAGATTTGTGTCTTATCATGAAGAGCCATGTGAACTTCGAAAAATCATCAACTATAGTGATAAAATATTGATGCCCTAGATATGATGGAATGTGAAATGGTCCCCATACATTGCAATGAATGAGGTCGAAAGGGGAACACACTGTTTTATTATTGTTTGGAAACACATTTTTCTTTTGTTTAGCTAATGGACAGATCTTACAGTGTGCATCCAAGTCCTTATTATTGTGTCTCAGAGACTTCTTTAACATGTCTAAAACCCTGTGTGAAGGGTGCCCTAATCTTTTGTGCCATATATCAGCAGACACACCATTTAACACTACAGATACATCATGACTACTATCTGCATTAACAGCTGTTGTTGCTGCCCTTATGATGTAAAGCCCCGCTTCGTGCTTACCCTTGCCAATCACTCTCTGTGATAAGTCCTGTATCAAGAAGCTGTTAGGCTCAAAGATGACCTTGCAAGATTGGCTGCTGGCAAGAGAACTTACAGAGATTAAGTTAAAGTGAAATACAGGAACTAGGAGCACTTCTGTTAAGGTAATGTGCTGATTCGATCTAAAAGATCCTGCCTGCTCTACTTCTATAACAGTGTTATCAGGTAATATGAATTTTGATTTATTTATTTGTTTCCAGACACATGCATCGTAGCACTGGAGTCTAACAACCAAACACTAGTATGTGCTAGCTCGGGTAAATTGAAAGTCATTGTCCTTTTACCTGCCTGCTGAACGAATCCCACATCCTCCTGTACCTGAGGGATGTTTGATTGGTTAATCAGTGACCTGAGGCTCTGCAATTGCAGAGGTGTGAGCTGCAGTTGGACTAGTGAGTTTCCAGCAGATTCACCCTGAATTCCTGTCTGGCTTCCTTATTGTGCTGGGCTCTGATGAACATCTGCAATAGATTGATTAACCCTTGCTAATTTATACCTTAAGTTCTGCCTGAAACCGGGTGGATAGCCATGCAATTGGTAGCAGTTTTCAACTGTATGTCCCCTTTTGTTGCAGTGGGTACATGTTGGTCTCATCGAATCCTTTTTCTGTCCAAAGCTTGTTTTCCTGCCCTGATCATGGTAATTCCTTGCAGCCAACATTGCCATATTGTTAGACTGATCATCACTGCTTTTAAACTGGCCATGAATTATTGATCTCTGCCTCTCTTCTTGCACCACCAGAGAGAAGACTCGGCTAATTGATGGGAAAGGCTCCATTGTCAATATCTGTCCTCTTAACTGTGAGTATGAGTCATTGAGCCCCATCAAGAAAACCATCACATAGTCTTCATCAAGATGTGTCTTCATCTACTTCATTCCTCCACAAGTGCATTGGCAATTGGGCAGATAATTTGCTAACTCATCCCATAAGGTTTTGAGCTTGGTATAGTAGACAGCTACATTGTTATCCCCTTGTGCCAAATTCACCAGTTCTCGCTTCAGTTGAAAGACTCTTGGCCTGTTGGTTTGCCCAAATCTTTCTTGCAAATCCACCCAAACATCTCTCGCCGACGAGCTATATAGGATGCTTGCGAATATTTCTTTAGAGACTGAATTTAGAATCCAAGAAATGATAACATTGTTGGTTCTTTTCCACGTCGCGACCTTTTCATTCTCTGCTGCAGCTGGTGGTTTAAGTTCACCATTAATAAATCCTTCTTTGTTCTTACCTGCGAGCGCAATAATCATAGCTCTGCTCCACGTCGCGTAATTATCCCCATTGAGCTTCTCATGCACGAGGAAATGCCCAGATGAATCGTTGGAATTCAAGAAATATGGATCATCCATCTGAGTCGAGGCTGTGGAATTGGATGGCACCACTTTTGATTCTGCTTCCATAATCGATCCTTAGATAAACCTAATTGAGCGTGACTCGATTTTCGTTCTTCGCAGCTGTTGAGTGATTTCAGTGCTCTGATACCATGCAAAGAAATGTGATTCTTTGTATGAACAACAAGCTTAACGTGGTTCGGATTATAATTAAATCCTACATCCACGGTGAATTTGAGTAATCACTATTGACGATCGTCTGATTACAGATCAAGAAGATCTTGAATCTTCTGAGAGAAAAGTGGGAGAATTACAGAATCAATAATGAGAAAAGGATGATCTCAATAATAATGGGTTAAACTCGCTCTGCCTTATATTGCGCGCGTATTTTAAAAATCCTGCCAAGTCTGTAAAACGTCGCTAGCTTCAGCGTCTCTATTAGTTTCTTCTTCTTTGATAAAACGCGCCTTGTTGTTAAACGCGCCTTTTAGACTTAACAGAAATTGAACTTTCTTCATGCTTTTATCTCGACAGAACCTCATTCTCAGTTGCCTTCAAGCTCGAATCTTTCCTGTTTTCATGTCCTTGCTTTGATATAATAACTAATCTAGTGAATTTTTTAATAGTAAGCAACAAAGATCAAGATGATAGTCGAGCTCAGATTCGAACCATCGAGTTTATGAATAGGCTTGACTCATCTTTTTATCCCATCTAACTATACACTTTTTTATTTGGAGATTATTTCGATATTCTAAAATTAAATAACATACATGAAAGAAACATCTAAAACGCTGCGTCCCGTGACTGCATGGGCACGATACATGAACTGATCCCGAGAAAAACAAAAGGAAATAAAAGCTCATATACCAGCCAAGAAAATATCTACGTTCATGCATGCAAAATTCGGCAGTAATATAAATTTAAATTGATTTACAATTCCAAGTTGACGAAGCATCACAGGTTTAAGCCATGTAATGGAGAGTGGCGAGCAATCATCATGCAGCGTGAGGACAATCCATATGAGTTGTATTTTTCTTAAATAAAACCGTCAAACTTATTAACTTCTTTTGATTAAATAATAATTGTTTAAAGCCAAAAACAAACAAGAGAATTTTTTGTCTGCAAAGTTTTAAAGAGTTGTAATACTCGATGCGAATACACTCTCGTGAATTAGTGCAGAATGTTAGGTGTCAGTTAAGTGCCGTTTCATTAAAAAATGGAATAGAAGAATTATAAAATTATTACGAAGAAGGAACACAGATCATTCACTCACATGATTATTTCGGAGCCTCTCGTGAACCGCAAGTGCTATCAGACAAGGAATTATCAACCACCAAATTAACATATATATTTTATTTATAAGGAACTTGCCTTACTTTATAGGAAAATGACAATATTGTTTCACCAATACATTCCAATGTGACAAAGCTCAATAAAATAATATTGCAATGAAGTACTGTACTAAATTGATGATGATGCATTACACACATGTTAGAGATATTTTATTGTGTTCAATTTTACTTTATGCTTATATCCTGTAATTTATATTAAGCCTATGACCAGATTGTAAGTATACCTAACCTGTGGGTATATTAGTTACATTGGGCTTGATAGCCCATTAGGGCTTATGTATATATACCCTAAAGATTACAATGTTTAGGGTTACTGATTCATAATTAGAGTTAAAGTATTATGCTAAATATCTCGCACGGATCACGTTCAAGCTCTACAACGCGTCCATTGGTATTATGGTTCTTCATCATCTGTAATTCATCGTCTAAGGTAATACCAACTATATGAATCATGTCAAGGTTGGATTAAACGGACCAACAAGTGGTATCATAGCCGAAATTGTGGATCAAATTCATCAAAGTTTTCTGATTTTTCGAAGCTCTGTTTCTGGAATTTTTCGCACTGCTATTCAAAAATTTTGCTTGTCTGGGATAACTCATAATTGAGTATCTGCTTTCTCATAAATTTTGATCAAATTATCATTTTTCCAGTGAATTTTGTCGAAGATCCGAATTTGACGACGAACAGGAACTTTTCGAAGATCACGATATTTTTCGAGCTTCTCTCAATTTTAGAAATCTGTTCTTAATTTCAATTTCGCACTTCTCGATATTTTCTTTCGAAATCTGTTTTCAATTGCAATTTCGCGCTTCTCGATATTTTCTTTCGAAATCTGTTTTCAATTGCAATCTCGCGCTTCTCGATATTTCCCTCGAAATATTTTAAGTTCTCGAACTCTTTAGCTAATTTCAAGATTTTCGACATCCTAATTATAAAATTAATATTGACTTCACTAGAACTAGAACTTCTCAAGAAGCTGCATTCGAAAAGTCAAAATTAAAATCTAAATTTTAAGGATTTCGATATGCTCTGTTTACTTTAAGGTTTTCGTTATCCACTTCGAGAAATTTAATTTCGATCTTCAATGTTGCATTTCGAAAACACGTTTAATTACAAACCCCGAAATTCTTCGAAAATCAAAATTAAACACTCATCAGGTTCTGAAATTTTTCGATTGCACTTCTATGATTTTTCAAAAGCAATATCCAGAATTATTTCTTTTGAAAACTGCACTTTTTAAATTAAATCTTAATAGTTACATCTTGATAATTATATCTCTGATTACTTATAATTCTTCCACTTATTCTAACATTATTTGAATCGTCTAAGATTTAGTTGATCAACACGATAAAGATCTACATCCAATCTACTACAAGAATGGACGAATACTCGCTTGGAAACGACGCAAGACCTCCCATCCTAAAAGGGATGAATATACAGCATGGACACTCAGGTTCATGAACTTCATCGACAGCAAGGATAATGGAGACCCAATGTATGAGTCCATTAGTGAAGGCCCGGAAGAAGTCAGGATCACTAGACCTGGAAATCCGAAAATGATCCACCCATTCCAGCCACCAGGGGACCGAAACCTCGTTCGGCCTACACTAAAGCTGAAAAACTCCGATCTCGTGCCGATCGTCAAGCCAGGACATATCTCTGCCAAAGCATTCCAAATGACATATTCATGCAAGTCAACAATCTACAAACTGCCAAAGAAATGTGGGACGAAATAAATAAAATGATGCAACGAACTAAATCTGGATATAAGGCAAAGAAATCCAACATTCTCACCGCGTATGATTCATTCAAAGCCAAGGATGGAGAAAAACAATAGGAGACCTATCAACGATTCCTCACATTAGTGAATGAGATGAGAAAGATCAATGTAACCAGAACTGGCGAGGAGATCAATATACGTTTTCTCTCAGCACTGCAGCCGGAATGGAGGAAAATTGCTAGCAATATCCGACAGAACAAGGACCTAGAAGAGATGGACATCCATTGTCTCTATGACAGTCTCGCCCAACATATTGAAGACATTAGCGAGATCCAGAAAGCATCAAAAGAAAAAGCAGCCATGGAAACTCTCGCCCTAATTAGCAACCGAAAGGCAAGAAAGAATTCAAAGGCTGTACAAAATCTCGTCTGAAGAGGACAATAATTACATTGGTGCAGAATCGGATTCAGAGCTGGTAGACATTACAAAAAAATGGCACTGATCACCAAACGAGTTGATTCATACGCTAAGAATAGGTCTTCAAATCGTCTCAGGACAAGCTCCTCGAAGAAGCAAGACCGAAAGACTGAGTATCTAAACCCAAGCCATCCCTGAAGGATAAAAAATGCTTCAACTATGGCAAACCAGGCCACTTTGCTCGAGATTGCTTCCTGCCTAAGACAAAAAACTGTGAATATTACACCAAGAAAGTCCAACTTCTCAAACAAAAATAGTCGGGCGTCGTACTCATGGCAGAACAGGAATCATGGCTCGAGGAACCTCAGAAAGTGAGGAAGAAAATCTAGCACTCATGGCAAATGTCGAGGTCGACTCTGAAGATGAGGAGCACAACACTGCAGACACTCCGTCAACTAACTCGTCTTCAGAAACTGAGGTACACAACTCTCACTCCGATTTACATAAACAACCTTGCGTGCTTCAAGAAAAACTAACATCTATGGTTAGGGATAACAAATCGTTAAAAAAACTAGAATCTAAGCTAGAAAACAATGAAAAAGTCTTGCGGGCCGAACTAGTGGAAAAAGCTAAGCTAAACTCTTTCCTACAACAAGCTCAGGATACCTCCATCAGACTTGAAACTAAGGTAAGAGATCTAGAAGGGAAGTTGATCGAAAAGGAAAACGATTTCAAGAAAAGTGAGGAAGAGCAAAATCTATATCCCTACAATACGAAGTCATATCTAAAGAACGATTCGTCTATATTCCAAAATAAAAAAACTTGAAGATCTCCTAACAAAAAGAGGACAAACTGATAGAACAATTGCTTTGAACAAGCCTAGAGACATAGAATTTTATGATCCACGTGAAGGATTAAGCTTCGTTCCAGATTCTATCCCAATCGTGAAGAAACCCCTACCTCTTTATGACATTAGTTTCCAAAGATTAAATATACCTAGCCTAATGCCTTTCACGAGCTTGTCTGCACTTGATGTGCTGAAGAAGAATAAGAGAAATAGAGAAGACTGGGCCGAAATCCCATTTGACTATGAGGAACTGAATAATAGTTACAGGACAAAGGAAATACCTTTTACTGATGACTGTACCTATCTATACACCCTCTTCCGAAGAATTAGGTGTCAAGGAACCAAGTACCTCAAGTGCATATATCCCAACAGTTATTAAGAAAATCTCTGGTTTGCGCTCGACACTGGAGTCAAAAAAGATTGTTTTTCAGGTAGAGAATGACATGCTATTGACAATAATTTCCTCACTCAAAAAATAAATCTACAACACTATAGCCTCCTCCTCACAAATGCCTCTAGCTGAGCCTAAAGTAGAAACATCAACCCAAAGGAAAATGAAAGGGAAGGAGATAGCCACAGAAGACGACCTATTATTTGAAAACCGTGCACCTTCTTCTAAAGAGAAGGAGGAAAATAAAGTTAGAGCATCAAGTTCACATTCGCAATTTTGTGAACCTATACGAACATCCATGCTCTCAATTTCCACTATTCCTACGATGATGCACTTGCCTTAAATTCTCGTTTTAGATTAGCAAATGCAAACACAATCAAGAACGATGCACGCTTCTTTGCTAAGTCGGGCTCACAAACTCAAAATGAGAAGCCACAAACAAAAGGAAAGCCCGACTCTCTATCTGAAATCTCGCGCCTCCAGGACATTAATAGGTCACAAGCCAAGGAACATCAAAATCAAATTGAAATCTTCAAGTTCGAAAAAGAGAAACTACTAAATGAATTTTCCTCCTAAGAACTCAACGATAATTACTCTGAAGTCAATTCTTTTTTGACTCATGATTTAACTCCTAATACTATGTCAAATTTGACTACAGGCAATAGAATAACTAAGAAGAAGAACACGATGGCCTGAGTCCGAAAATCAAAATCTAAACCCACTCCAACCAAGGCTTTCTGCTTTACTACTTATGCTCCTGATGACAAAATTCTATTTCTTCGAAGAATATTAAGTACTATGATGTTTCCCGTTTTAATAAATCTATTATTTATAAGATGCATCATTCTCCTACTCGACAATCTTTATCTTATGCAAACCACATCTCAAACACTCTCACATTCAATCGATCATTGAACAAAAAATCAATATCGCATAATCTTATTGTTAAACAGATTTGGGTACCCAAGCAAAAACATCACTCTACATCCCCCCAAAGCTCAAAACAAGGAATGAAGCTATGGATTCCAAAATCTAACACTAACTACTCCAAAGCAACGACTGCCTTAGATATTAACCCTGTTACTCATTCTACTAAGTCATCTACTATGAAGTGGACAGTGCCCATTCTCAAGTGGGTACCGAAATGTTTCTAATCTCATTCCTCTTGCAGGTCCATCATGTGCTGTATCTAGACTCAGGTTGCTCCACACACATGACTGGGAATAAAGAACTGTTGAGCAACTACACTGAAAAATATGGCGGAAAAGTACGTTTCGGGAACAACGAGTCATCCCCAATCCTAGGTCGCGGAGATCTACATCAAGGAATCTGACCATCCAGGACGTCGCATACGTCAGGGAGTAGGCATAATCTATTCAGCATTGGTAAATCGTGTGATAAAGGCCTTGAGATCAACTTCAAAGCACGAAAATGTAGCATCAACGACGACCAGGGCAACAACCTACTCCATGTCATTCGGAAAACAAATCTCTATACGATTGATCTTAAAACAACCATCCCTCCCACGGATATCTGCCTACTCTCTAAAGCCTCAACTCATCAAAACATCCTCTGGCATAGCCGCTTATCCCATTTAAACTTTAAAGATCTCAACTAACTAACAACTAAGCAACTCGTCACAGGACTACCAAATCTTACGTATCAAAAGGAACATCTTTGTCGTGCGTGTGAACTGGGACAAATGAAATGAGCATCTCACAAATCCAAACACATCGCTTTTTCTTCCCGACCTCTAGAACTTCTTCATGCGGTCCAATGAGAACAGAAAGTCTTAGTGGTTGCAAATATGTTCTTGTTCTCGTAGACGACTATTCCAGTACACGTGGACAAAATTTTTACAAAAAAGACGAGACCTCCTCCATAATCGAACATTTGTGACAACCACACAGAATCTGCTACAGACTCGAGTTGGTATCATTAGATCTAAGATGGTACAGAATTCAAAAACAGCCGATTGCGTACCTTCTATGCGTCAAAAGGCATTTCACAACAATTCTCAGCTGCTGGCACTCCCAAACAAAATGGAGTCGTCGAATGAAAAAAGCGACTCTTGTTGAAGCTGCACGTACAATGATAATTCAATCAAATCTTTCACATTCATTCTGGGTTGAAGCACTAAGCATGCTTGTTTCACTCAGAATCGCACATCCACAAAAGATTTGAGAAGACACCCTACGAGATTATTAATAAACGTTTGCCTAATATCTCATTTCTACGAGTGTTTGGTTGCAAGTGCTTTGTTGTAGATGACCGAAGTAACAGAGACAAGTTTGACCCCAAAGCACTTGAAGGCATGTTAATTGGGTATTCCTCGACATCAAAAGCCTTTAGAGTATTTCTCAAAATTGTTAAGGTTGTGCGTGAAAGTGAAAATGTCACATTTGACAAGACAAGTGCAACAATACCAGCGGTATCTACAAATACGACGGCGAATCCCCAAAAGGACAAAGATCCCTCAAATACAAATCTAGCACCTTTGGATTTCTTACTTGAAGACTTTCATCTAATTCCAGATCCAATGCTCTCTCCTGAAGCAGAAATTCGACGAGTAGAAAACTCCGTTCAACCGTTAACCTACTCAACAACAGAAATTGAAGACATCCCTACCTCTTCAGGCACTGAGCTCACTTATCCAAATATTACAGTCACTGAGGAAGGACCATCCCGCTCATCTCACGATCACTCTTCAAATGATGTATCATCTCATTCGGAAAATGTTCATTCGTCCCCTGTCCTAGACAGTATCGATAGGCCAAATACATCTCTCTCTGACCAACATGCTTCACCTGTAACCGTTCATCATGATCATGAAGGTGAAGCTGAATCTGATCATCAAGCACAAACTCATGAACCTCAGATGGATCAAGCGTCCCTACAGAGGTCAACGCGAGAAAGGAAAACTGCAATTCCGGAAGATTATGTTGCATTTCTCCACCAGCATTTGGACACAAGCCATTTCTCATGTTTTATGAGTCAACTTGAGCCACAGAAAGTCTGTAAAGCTCTTGCCGACCCAGACTGGATCATAACTATGCAAGACGAGTTTAGCCAATTTGAACGACTACGAGTTTGGACCTTAGTGCCAAGGCCTAAAGAAAAAACAATCATCGGAACGAAATGGGTCTTCAAAACAAAAGAGACGAAAATGGCATGGTCATTAGAAATAAGGTTCGACTAGTAGCTAAAGGGTACAACTAGCAAGAAGGCATTGATTACGATGAAACATTTGCCCCAGTTGCTCGAATTGAAGCTATTCGCCTATTTCTTGCATACGCCGCTCATAGAGATTTCACTGTTTACCAAATGGACGTCAAGGCGGCCTTTTTAAACGGAATTCTAAAAGAAGAAGCTATGTTGGACAATCTTCAAAGAAACAAAATTGTGTTTCCACATCGACAGCTGAGGCAGAATATGTCGCAGCTGCCAGTTGTTCTTCACAAATTTTGTGGATGCGCACCAAACTCCTAGATTACGGGTTTGACTTACATAATATTCGTACGTACAGTGATTCTAAGAGTGCGATTGCAATTACATGCAACCCCGTACATCATTCTCGAACTAAGCACAATGACCATATTATAAAAAGTCATGGTGAAAATGGCATCATATACATGCATTTTGTTTCCACTGAACTTCAACTGGCCGACCTCTTCATTAAGGCATTGGATGAGAAACGATTCCAATTCTTAGTCTCTAGGTTGGGCATGTTAAATCTCACCACTTAGCACAGTCCCGTACATGCTAGGCTAGACAACTTAGGGGGAAACAACATTATAGACTATGTAAGCCTATGCATGTGTTTAGGGGGAGAAAATAATTGCATGATTTAGGGGGAGTTAACGCATATATCCAGGGGAAGTATTGTTATTAATCTACCTGGGCCTTCGAGAAGCCCAAGTTTTTCAGCTTTCGAAATCCTAATTGGGCCTTCGAGAAGCCCAAAGGTCACAGATACATCCCTCGAAAAGCCGATTTCTAGCTATCCAAAATTTTCAGATTTCGAAATCCTCACTGGGCCTTCGAGAAGCCCAATTGTCCCCGATATAATTCTTCAAATTGTCGTCTTCTCCACTCCATCACTTTGAAAACCACTGGAAATTTTACAGTCCTCTCGAAAACCATCTCAAAATACGAACTCCCGCCTCTCTTCGCAAAACATCATCATTTTTTCTCTCAAATCCCTACATCATCTACTGGTAAGTTAGAAATAGGCTTCGTATGATATTTCTCATAACACTTAACTGGTCGATGCAGGTGTATAGCTGACGAAATTGCCGTGACCAAATCGATTTTGACATTCTTTCACTGTTCCGGGAGCAATTTTGGCCCTTACGCCTCGAAATCCCTGTTTAAAATTGACCGATTTCTCGAATCCCTCGACCTCGAAAACCTTACTTACTATCCCTTGATTTGAAATCCGATTTCCAAATCTCAATTGCACGATTTCGATGTCATCATTAAATTGAACGTTTTCGACATCCATTGCACGATTTCAAAGTCATCAATAAATTGCATTTTTTTCGAAGACCTTTGCACGATTTCGAAGTCATCAATTTAACTTGCACGCTTTCGAAGTTACTATTTCAATTGTTCAAAATCATTGTAAGTTAATCGATTTCGCGGTCACAACTAATTTTCAAATCAGTCGATTTCGAAGTTCCTATTTAAATTATTCGAAATCATTTTCATTTCGTCGATTTTTCAGACAGTTTTGAAGTCATATTTAATTTTAACATCTTCGAAGTACAGTCAAGTAAATTGCACGATTTCGTACAGCCGATTCTGAGATCATATTTGATCTTAAAGTTTTCGCAATACAGTCGTAATTCTCGAAATCAATTTTCCTTCAAATTTCTCGATCTCCAATTCAAATTGACATGTCGACATCCTTGTTTGATTTTTTCGAAAACTAATATCCATTTCCAAATCATTTTTCTTCAAAATCATCATCAAATTCTTATTTCTCAAGTTTCATTTTCTTCCGTCTCTTGTTACATATATATATATATTTGCAAAAAAAAAGGAAAAAAGAGAGGTATAGAGAGAGAGAGAGAGAGAGAGAGAAACTGTTGAAATTCTGTCTTGAAGTCGTTCAATACTTTATTCCTAATGAAAAGTGAAGATATAAATGTGCCTAAGAGGGGGGAGGGGGGGGGGGGTGAATTAGGCCTATAGAAATTTTTGCTTCTTTTCACAAATGCTAAGTGTGGTGACTTAGATATGCCTACTTATGTTTGTGACGAGTATGCCTGATATATCCTAGTAACGTCGGATGTGCGTCGGGTCTGTCTCACAGCGATAAAGAAATAACTGAAATGTAAATGCGAGACATGATTTTTATAGAGGTTATATCCCCAACTGGGGTTTACTCCTCTCCTTGGGATTTGCTTCCCAAGATTATATTCGTAGGTTCGCAAATTCTTTGTTTTCTTCGAAAATCTGAAGTGTGGCTCATATATAACCCTCTTCAATCCACACTTCACATGGAAAATCATATCATACAATAATCACCAAATCAAGCAATGTTTCCATGCAATTTTCGAGTCAATCATACCATATAAATCATGTTTTTTAACAAATCATCACAACGGTCATATAGCACATTAAAGCATGATTATTTTCCATATAAGAGCTTATTTAAGCATGAATATATTCCACATAAAGACTCAATTTCGTTCTCATGCATATTTAATCACTTCGCATATATTTACCATATCAGAACTTTCCATAAGTGATTCCCTGCTATCTGTTTCTGGTATAAATCAATCAAGACTAACTTTCCAAACATAGCACATGAGATAGCATCACATAAGCACGTTTTCCATGTACAGCTCATAGTATTAGATCAATATATTTACCATGTTTAGCACGTAAATCAGATCAGAGCATATTTAATTCGATTTATCATAACATGGCAGAACTTTCCTTATTTCAGAGATCACACCCGTTATAGCACATACCATATAAGAGCACCTTATCCATAAGGTTAATCAAATCGAATCTTTCCTAATTATAATATTCTAATCAGCATAAGGAAAGATATCAATTCAATATATCACATTTAATTCAGTGCAAAGCAAGCAAGGATCATACATATGATTTTCGTCCAGGAATAAACTAGTATCAACGGATATATCACTTTCCTTATATAAACAGCATATTTTCCATATATAGCTCAGTAGGTTATCTCATGCATTATTTCCATATATAGCACAGAACGATATATCCTATCTCATGGAATGTCTATAACATGCGATCACCCAGTTCCATCAAATTATCACAGAATCACACGCAATTCAAATTTTCAACACTTAATCGATTTATAGCTCATAAACAATGCATGGTTGAATATTATCATGAACTTAGACATTTTATTTGTCCCAAATCGAATTGCTTATTTTATAGACCTAATGTCATTACAATTACATCGTTCATCAAAACTCTCTAACATATATGGACCAAAAAAGGTCAACATTCTCCCCCTTTTTGATGATGACATGTAATTGATGTAGCACGGAAGCAAGTAAGCATATTCGATAATGCAAGTCCTAGCGCATATGTCTAAGTGTTCCATAATCACAAAGCAGAGCATATGATATTTCCTAATCGCATATGATACATATTTGCTCCCCCTGCCTAAGTGCAGTTATCTATATGACATGCAAAGATATATCATTAATGAATTTGCTCCCGCTGTCTAAGTGCAGATATCTCATGTCCTACTTAACGATATATCATGGATGCAAAATTTTAAGTTACCCGTAAGTGTGCTCCCCCTGCCTAAGTGCGCAATTTCCAAACATGATTCAAGCAGCAGATAATCATCGCAGCAGGCACTTATCACTTATCAAGAAATCTCACAAACATTAATTAGCGCAGATAAGTATCAGAGCATCACTGTACCAGAGCATAAGATCACGCATCGCAGTATAAAGGCATCACAGATATATCAAAAGTGCAGCTATTCCATTCGTGAGTGCACATATTCCATATCACATATGCAGATATTCCATGTAAGGCGTTTAAGCACCAGAGCAAACATATTATTGATGTTCAGAAATTCTACCAAGCTACATCGGTTTGCTCCCCCTGTCTATATGAGGTTATTCCAAATGTCCACAGCATAAATTCAAATTTCCACTTAGAGCATCGGCAAAAGTCAGAATTCACATACCATTATGCTCCCTTTGCATACAGATATATCAAAAGTGCAACTATTTTTCATGCAAATTCAGTCAGCACACACAAGCACTAAGATATATCGTAGGCGCATAAAAGGAATATCGCACACAAATTATTTTGAATCTCAAGGACATTTCTTAGACCCCTTATATCATTAATTACTCAGATTTCTCCCCCTTCAACATCAAAAAGGGATATACTAAGGCAAGGCTGAAAACTTAGCGTAAAATAACTAAGAAGAATGAGAAGGAAGGAAGGAATAACTTATCAGAAAACGTTCTCAAGGCTGGAATCACATTAGATCTGGCAGATATAACAGACTTGTTCAGCTCCCTGTGATCTGATCAGAACTCTTAAAAGCTGGAGTATAACTTAGATGATTTTCAAGAAGAGAAACCGTGAAGTTCGAATTTTGAGGTGAGGAAGGAAGAAGTATCGAGTGATCTCATTTAAAAAATGGGCAATTATCCAAGAGATATAGTTTTCCAAAGATGAGATAGGATAAACTTGGCGTAAATAGAATTAAGAAGATATGATTTTCAAACGAATTTTGGATTTCAAAAAGAAAGTGAAAACTGTCAATCACTGCGCCAGGGATCTCAGAGTGACTGGACGGGATCTCATAAATAAGGAAAAGATTGATTAGGGCTGAATAAGAAGGATCCAAATTTCCTGAAATAACTTAGCGGCTGAAAAGAGATCTACGAATATCTTCCTAAAATAACTTAATCACATTTTAAGAATAGATCCAGAAAATCAGACATTCCTAAAATAATTTATCGGCTGAAAAAGAAATCTCAAGGTAGGATAATTACGAATTTCTTCCTAATATAATCACACTTTAAGATAAGATCTAAAGGATCCGTAAAATAACTGCGCGGCTGGAATGATATCTCTATGAAGATCTTCCTAAAATGTCGCAGTCACATCCTAAGGTGAGATTTGGAGATTCAAGATTCCTAAAATAGCATTGGTGACTAAAAGAACAACCTTATGCTGGAATTCACTATGAATCTTTTCCTAAAATACTAAAGTGACACTTAATGATAAGGACAATAAGATCCGAAAATAGTCGATGGCCGAAAGAAGGGTAGATTGAGATAACTACGAATTTTTACCTAAAATAGAATGATCTAGAGCAAATAGCATAGTTAGGCAGATTTACTAACCTTATTTAGCTCGATGATTCCCAATCGATCACGGATGTCGCAGAATCTTGCCTCAATTAGGGGTTTCGTGAAGATATCAGCAAGCTGATCATTTGTTCCTACGAATTCCACACTGATATTCCCCTTCTGAACATGGTCTCGTATGAAATGATGTTTAACCTCTATATGCTTAGTACGAGAATGATGCACGGGATTCTTAGTAATACTAATGGCACTAGTGCTATCACACAGAATAGGAATTTTGTCATAACTTAACCCGAAATCACTAAGGGTTTGTTTCATCCAAAGAACTTGTTGACAACAATTTCCTAAGGCCATATATTCAGCTTCGGTTGTGGAGAGGGCGACAGCATTTTGCTTTCTACTAGACCAAGTTACCAAGGAATTCCCAAGTAATTGGCAAGTTCCACTGGTACTTTTCCTATCTTCCCTAGAGCCGGCATAGTCGGCGTCGGAATATCCCACTAATGGGAATCATCCGTATAGGAGTACCACAGACCAAAATTGACAGTACCCTTGATATATCTTAGTATCCGCTTGACTGCGGTCAACCATACCAACAGCAAACATGATATCAGGGCGACTAGCAGTTAAGTAAAGAAGGCTTCCGATCATACCTCGATATTGTGTTTGATCAATAGGTGTACCTGATTCATCAGTGTCTATTTTGGTGATGCATAGGGGTGGAAATCGCTTTGGAATCACTCATCCTGAATTTAGTCAGTAATTCCCTGCTGTATTTCGTCTGGGATACGAAGGTTCCATTGTCAAGCTGCTTTATTTGCAACCCGAGGAAGTAGTTCAGCTCACCCATTAAGCTCATCTCAAATTCCTTCTGCATAGACTTAGAAAATTCCTCGCAGAGAAGGATATTAGTACTTCCAAATATGATATCATCAACGTAAATCTGGACCAGTATCATGTGATCACCTTCATACTTAATAAACAGCGTGTTATCAATAGTTCCAGTCGAAAATCCTATGTCAATCAAAAACTTACTTAGCCTTTCATACCATGCCCTAGGAGCCTGCTTTAAACCATATAATGCTTTATTTAATTTAAAAACATGATTTGGAAAATCTTCCCTAGCAAAGCCCGGTGGTTGTTCTACATAAACCTCCTCATTTATAAAACCATTTAAAATGCACTTTTTACGTCCATTTGAAAAAGTTTAAAACGTTTAAAACATGCATATGCAAGTAAGACACGTATAGACTCTAATCTAGCTACCGGTGCAAAGGTTTCATCGAAATCAATACCTTCCTCCTGGGAATAACCTTTCGCAACTAACCTCACTTTGTTTCTTGTGACATTACCGTGTTCGTCGAGTTTGTTGCGGAAGACCCATTTGGTTCCTACGATGGATTTATCGTCTGGTCTTTTTACGAGTGTCCACACTTCGCTCTTTTCGAACTGAGATAACTCATCTTCCATGGCAGAGACCCAAGATATATCTTCCAGAGCTTCATGGACTGTCTTTGGTTCCATCATTGAGAGCAGTACATCATGAGATTCCTCCGTATCTTGATTTCGTACAGTTGCTCGAGTTTTGATTCCAGATCTGATATTTCCTATCACTTGATTTGTTGGATGACTGGAAGCATGTTTCCATTTTCTGCATTGCTGCTTATCAGCTTCTGGTTCCAGTGTCTCAATATTTTCGTCTTTTGGAATATCTTCCTCACTGTCTTTAGTTTCCTGCAATTCTGCACACGGAAAATCTATACCTTCCTCATCAGTAGCATCTGCTTTAGGTATCTCATCGAAAGTAACATGTATAGATTCCTGGACAGTCTGTTTCCTCTTATTATAAACACGATATGCCTTAGACTGAAGGCTGTAACCAAGGAATATCCCTTCATCTACCTTAGAGTCAAATTTTCCTCTCTTATCTCTATCATTCAAGATAAAACATTTACATCCAAACACACGAAAATAATCTATATTTGGAGTTCTACCATGCCAAATTTCATAAGATGTTTTCTTTAATATCGGCCTAAGGAACACGCGATTTGACACATAACAGGCTGTGCTAACAGCTTCCGCCCAGAACTGTTTAGGAATATCATACTCATGTAACATAGATCTAGCCATTTCCTGTAGTACCCTGTTTTTACGTTCAACTACGCCATTCTGTTGGGGAGTTATAGGGGCAGAGAAGTTATGACTATATCCATACTGATCACAGAATGATGCAAACGACTTACTGTCAAATTCCAGCCCGTTATCACTTCGTATCCTACATAAGTTCGTTTCTTTTTCATTTTCAAGTCTCTTTACTAGCGATGCAAAGTTATCTAATGCCTCATTCTTATGTGCAAAGGAATATCACCCATGTATACCTGGAGTAATCATCAATGATGACAAAGGCATATCTTTTACCTCGCAGAGACATCGTCTGAACAGGACCAAAAAGGTCGAGATGTAGCAGTTCCAGAGGTCTGGATGTTGATATCACATTCTTTGCTTTGAACGATGTCTTGGTCTGCTTGCCCATTTGGCATTCCTTGCATGTTTTGTACTTGACGAACTTTATGTCGGGAATACCTCGTACCAGTGCATTACTCGTCAGGTGAGACAGTAGTTCCATATTGGCATGTCCTAAGCGTCTGTGCCATAACCAGGTGTTATCCTGTGTCACTGCTAAACACTTGACGTTCTGGTCAGTAATATCATCCAGAGTAATACAGTAAATGTTTCTATCCCTAGATGCACTAAACAATACCTTATTTTCATTTCTAACAACGCACTTATCGTTTTCAAACGTGACCGTATGACCTTTATCACATAGTTGACTAATACTAATGAGATTATGTTCTAGATTCTTAACTAACCATACGTCATCTATAGTAGTATGTAAAGTGTTACCGACGGTTCCAACTCCTATAACCTTAGCTTTTGTGTTGTCGGCGTAGGAGACATATCCTCCATCATACGCTTTCACCGACACAAACTTACTGATATCACCTGTCATATGGTGGAAACACCCACTGTCGAGGTACCACTTGTTCTTCTTACTGGATTTTCTTCTTTGTACCTGCATGAATCAGTTCTTTTCTGAGGTGCCCAATTTTGATTGGGTCCTAAACGGTTAGCAGCAAAATAATTCCTGTTAACACGTGGTATATCATGTATCACAGACTGTGATCTCTCAGACACAGGCTGGCCAGAGTTAGAGACTTCAGGAACTTTCTTAGGTCTCCAGACATATCTAGATTTATCAGCTTTCTTCAAGAAACAATGGTTAGCATAATGACCAAGACGACCACATGAAAAACATTTAGGTTTCCTAACATTTTGTGGAGGTGCAGCATGTTCATGTGTCGTGGAATATCCTAATCCTGTTTTCCCGATATGTGCAGGAATACTAAGTAACATATCAAGATTTTGTTGTCCTTCAAGAAGTCTAACATTAGTACGAGATTTTTCTTCTAAGAAATCCTTAAGAGCGGACATGTCTCTAGATATATTCTTTTGCTTCCTAAACTTCTCGCAATTACACAAAGCTTTTCTTTCTTAGAGTCTCTAACTCGGCTCTCAGGCGCTCATTTTCTAGATCCGTTTGATGCTTCTCTCTAGCTACTTCATCTCGCTGCCTAATTAGACCCTTTACTTGTGAGTTGAGTGACTTAATCCTTCTCTCTGCATTTTGAATTATTTCGAACATCTCTTCTTTTTCATCTACTTCAAAGGCTGAGGAAGTGTTATCATGAGATTCATCTTGCCTAGCATATAATTCATTCAGAAATAATATTTTCTTAATAGTGGATGAATCCGATACCTGATCATCATCCGCGGCCATGTAGGCGAGATCTTCCTCCTCTTCGCTCCCGGCTTCTTCCCAGTTTGTGACCATGGCCTTCTGCTTCTTTATCTTTTTGTCACCATTTTCCATCGGGCAGTTTGAGGCAAAGTGGCCTGGCTTGTTGCACTTGAAGCATTTCTGTACATTGTTTCCGGATGACGATATTCCCTTGTTCCTAGGTTGGAACTTGGAGTTTCCCTTGAACTTTCTTCTCATCCGAAACTTTTCAAACTTTCTAGTCAGCATGGGAATCTGCTCCATTAGGTCCTCCTCAGTTTCTTCTTCGCCTTCAGAGTCGTGTTCTTGTTCGGTATTAAAGGCAATGTTTGGTTGATTTCGGACTGGTGATTTTTTCTTGATGGAGATCTGAGTCATCTCGTAGGTGGTCAGAGATCCGATCAGTTCTGACACTGAAAGTTCGTCCAAGTCCTTTGCTTCGTAGATGGCGGTTACTTTGGGATTCCATTCTATAGGAAGAGATCTCAGGATTTTTCGCACCTTCTCACCATCTTCTATTTTCTTTCCCAACGAGAACATTTGATTAATGATGTTCATGAATCTGGCATACATGTGGCTTATGGTCTCGTTGTCCTCCATCTTGAACAGCTCGTATTGGTGAGTCAAGAGGGCTATCCTTTCTTGCACAACTCGAGTGGTTCCTTCATGTGTGACTTGAAGCATGTCCCACATATTTTTGGCAGATTCGCATGAGCTCACACGATTGTACTCTTCTCTTGTGAGTGCACAAGCTATCATGTTCTTTGCTTTGGCATTTAGGGAGATTCCTCGCTTGTCTGCTATATTGTAATCAGGGCCTTTCTTTGGAGTTCCATCTTCGTTTTTGGGAATGTAAGGTCCTGTCGCGATGATATCCCAGAGGTCGTAGTCTGTAGCGATCAGGAATTCCTTCATGCGATTTTTCCATATGGCGTAGTTTGTCCCGTCGAAGAGTGGTGGCCTGGAGTGGGATTGTCCCTCTGCAAAAACATCAAAACTAGAAGAAGCCATTAGATCTTTAACTCAGGCTTGTTAGGCCCGTCGTTTGAGTAACCCGCTCTGATACCAAATGAAGATATAAATGTGCCTAAGAGGGGGGGGTGAATTAGGCCTATAGAAATTTTTTCTTCTTTTCACAAATGCTAAGTGTGGTGACTTAGATATGCCTACTTATGTTTGTGACGAGTATGCCTGATATATCCTAGTAACGTCGGATGTGCGTCGGGTCTGTCTCACAGCGATAAAGAAATAACTGAAATGTAAATGCGAGACATGATTTTTATAGAGGTTATATCCCCAACTGGGGTTTACTCCTCTCCTTGGGATTTGCTTCCCAAGAGTTTAACCAATCACTATAATGCACCGTAGCTGGATACAAAACTGATTGGTTAGCCCAAAACACAACCGGAACAAGTCGAACACTAGCCACTACTAGGTTACCACACGCCGAGTTTTGTTCCTCGGAATCTCCTTGATCCCGACAGACACAGCTCGCTACCGAAGGGCCGCGGACTTGTCCTTCCCTTCACGTGTGCGTAAACGTCGACCTTGCCTCCTTGGTATTGCTCACGTCCGAAGACTGAATATATGGAAGGGATGATGGAATATCGGATAAATCACTCGCTCAGTGATGGATACGCAAGTTAAAGCTCAGTAAGGCAGAAAGCTATCACAAGTGGAAGGCTCAGGAATCTCTCAGTAACTGTTTCTGCTCAAGACGCTTATATTCGTAGGTTCGCAAATTCTTTGTTTTCTTCGAAAATCTGAAGTGTGGCTCACATATAACCCTCTTCAATCAACACTTCACATGGAAAATCATATCATACAATAATCACCAAATCAAGCATAGTTTCCATGCAATTTTCGAGTCAATCATACCATATAAATCATGTTTTTAACAAATCATCACAACGGTCATATAGCACATTAAAGCATGATTATTTTCCATATAAGAGCTTATTTAAGCATGAATATATTCCACATAAAGACTCAATTTCGTTCTCATGCATATTTAATCACTTCGCATATATTTACCATATCAGAACTTTCCATAAGTGATTCCCTGCTATCTGTTTCTGGTATAAATCAATCAAGACTAACTTTCCAAACGTAGCACATGAGATAGCATCACATAAGCACGTTTTCCATGTACAGCTCATAATATTAGATCAATATATTTACCATGTTTAGCACGTAAATCAGATCAGAGCATATTTAATTCGATTTATCATAACATGGCAGAACTTTCCTTATGTCAGAGATCACACCCGTTATAGCACATACCATATAAGAGCACCTTATCCATAAGGTTAATCAAATCAAATCTTTCCTAATTATAATATTCTAATCAGCATAAGGAAAGATATCAATTCAATATATCGCATTTAATTCAGTGCAAAGCAAGCAAGGATCATACATATGATTTTCGTCCAGGAATAAACTAGTATCAACGGATATATCACTTTCCTTATATAAACAGCATATTTTCCATATATAGCTCAGTAGGATATCTCATGCATTATTTCCATATATAGCACAGAACGATATATCCTATCTCATGGAATGTCTATAACATGCGATCACCCAGTTCCATCAAATCATCACAAATCATCACACGCAATTCAAATATTCAACACTTAATCGATTTATAGCTCATAAACAATGCATGGTTGAATATTATCATGAACTTAGACATTTTATTTGTCCCAAATCGAATTGTTTATTTTATAGACCTAATGTCATTACAATTACATCGTTCATCAAAACTCTCTAACATATATGGACCAAAAAAGGTCAACAAAAAGGTTGTTCATATTTTTTCAGATCATGGATATTCCAAATGACCAAATTTATCCCACCACCAAATGGGTCGAACCATTGAAGAATATTGGACACAACAGCATTCAAGTGTTCAGACATGGTGATCATCGCAATACTCAAAAATCACTTCATGCTGCCGGCATTCACCATAGCAACGACCGTCCCTCAAGTCTATCTGCAACAATTTTGGGGATTGATGGATCAAGTATAAGGGTCAAATGAACTAATCTTCCAAAGTCAAATTGAACACACATCAGTTATTCTCGACAAAAATCTTCTGAAGACAATCATCCAGCTGCCCACATTTGGTGAACTCGATCCAACTCCCTCCACTCAAGAACTACTCAATGGGATGCTACAACTGGGATGCACCCCACCGTTGACTCAAATCTCATCCTTCTCGGTCAACAAACTTCCAAGCCCGTGGAGCACTTTATTCACGCTGATCACAAATGTCTCTCTCCAAAACACACCGGACAAGATGGCTGCAATATCAACATCCTCAAACTCTTCTACGGCATTGCGTTCGGGAAACTGTTCGACTTTGCAGACATCTTTATGAGAGAGATAGAGGATCAGACTCGCATCCAGGATCACCTGAAGACTTCCAAGAAGAAAGGCATCCCCTTCCTGCGATGGTTCCAAGTTTTGATTCGTCGCTACATGGAACTAAACCCGGAAATTACTCACAGACCAGCCGCGGAGCACATACCAATTCCAAAGCTGAATTACCTACAACGACCACGGGATGTCGCGTTTATTCAAGGACTGCCTCTTCCATGCCACCTCCTCGATCTAGCCGACCCAACGAATCCCGTAGTCGTCGCTTACAGGAGCCTGCAGAATCTTCCCGCCCCCACGATACGGTCCAACCCCACCGTATCCAAATGGGGCCAGCCCGAGTGTGAGACAGAGTCCTGAGCGCCGATGCGAAGTGCGAATGAAAAAGAAAACATGACAGACCGGCACCTCCTCCCGTGACGGTCAACTTCGCACCTCCCCTACTCACTATAAATCCTCGAACCGAACCCATAGGAACAGGAGCTGATTTAATCAGCTCTCGAGTAGAAGTAGCCGCATCTGGTTCAACGGTGCATGCACAACCCAGCCCTTCCCCATTCAACATCATCCCAATAGGCTGTTGTCTTAACACCTCCCGGGAACCAAGTCAACCATCCTTGCCTCACTCGGAGGCGAGAGATGTACAAATAAGCGACCCCCCAGCCCCACGTCGTTGTCCCTCCTTCTTGCACATCGAGTCTAGTGTCTACTATCCCAAATTTTTCCCCTTTTGTTAGGACACAAACACCTTTCTCGACTCATCTCCGTGATCAGTCCAGAATGTATGTAGAAATATCATCCATGGATGATACTCGAGGATCGGACGGAAGACCTGACATGGGTAACATCATAACTCCCGTGCAATCAGGCCATCTCGATGAGCTCGACTTATCGACGATGCCAACGGTAAGCCTGTGTGGCTCCAGTCCCTCAAGACCCAAATACTTCCCAGTACCATTGGGCCTTGACACAGAAATAACAACAGACCGCCTTCATGGCTCTGTTGAGTTATTACCCCATGTGCCCAAGTTCAATCGACCAGCAACTTGAGGCTCTGCGCGAAGAAATGAAGGAAATGGAGGCCTCCATACTTCAAAAATTGGCTGGTGCTTCGCCCGCAGCAACCCAAGACAAGGGTAAAGCACCAATGGTCGAATGCGCATGTGTCATCTCCCGTACACCACTCCCCAACACCCGAACCCACAAACCAACTAACCTACATCTCTTCAATCACGGAGCTCCGCGACACCCTCTTATCTCGCCTTCTAAACGAGGTGGACACACTGTCCGCCGAGAATAAGGCTCCTTCATCGTCTTCAACTACCATACATCTGTCACTATGACCCGCCTTCACACAAACAACGTCATGACGACCCCGATGACGACGATGGTCCTTAGGGGGAGAAACATCAGCGGGTCAAAACCCACACCCGCACAGAACCATCCACTTCAACCCAAACCTACACAGAGACATCTACGTCCACCAATCCACAATGCACTACCTCCAATTTAGCCCACATAACCATCGACCTTCCAAAAAACTATCCTTGCTACCCTCCGACTTCAGACCAGACCCACGTCCACAGGAAACCGACGATCCCCTCTCTCCAGTCGACATGTCTCATCATGACCCTCTGATAGAGCTCAACGAGATTATCGATCAAGGGTGGACATCTCAAAGCTACAGAGATCCTACTCCCGAGGACGAATTTCAAGAGAGACTGGACAATGTTCGTGACCTGATCTGGGCAGCGGTTGAAGTCAGTTGCAGAATGGAGAACTCAGATATGGAGAAAACTTTCGAGAGACCCCAGAAGCATCTGAAAGCATCTGGGAAAAATGTCAAGATCACAGGTCCGTTTCAAGAAGAAATTCGAGATAAAATTTGGCGACGTCGTGATCAAATTCGACCCTACAATGAAATGGAATTGAGAGGCTTATCACATCTCGAAGAATCCAAAAAATTGGCCTATCAATTTCTGTACAGATGGACAATGAAAGGAGGGTCGAGGATCACAGACAAAGATAAGAAGAAAATGAGAGCGAAGGGACCTATCAGCGACATATTGGACGTCAACTACGAGCCAATGGGAAGGTGGCTATAAAATATCCAATCTACAAAGTGCGTAGGCTAGACGGCTCATAAGACCTTATCTCAGAATGTGACCTGCAGTTCATCGATCCCAACGATGTCTATCAATTGTCAAGATTCTATAGGAAAAATTCATTCTAAATGAATTTCGATACAATTGAGATACGAGGTCATCAAGAGACATATGCTGAGGGACATTACATTCTACACGGGCCACGACCATCAGATAGCAATTGAGAATAATTGCTATCTGATGGTCAGGTCATCGTCAGACTGACCACCTTAGATCTCGAAAAATGAAATGAAATCATCAGCCTGTCCAAGATTGCTATTGAAGAAATTCAAGACAGACTGTCCCTTCGCCGGAGCATGAGACTATTTGAGGTCGCTTTCAACCTCAGAAAATCCGTTTACAGGACAGAAGGCCAAGCTACAACGACAAATGAACACAATGGATGAGATAGAGATATTTTATTGTGTTCAATTTTTCTTTATGCCTATATCCTGTAATTTATATTAAGCCTAGGACCAGATTGTAAATATACCTAACATGTAGGTATATTAGTTACGTTGGGCTTGATAGCCCATTAGGGCTTATGTATATATACCCTAAACATTACAATATAGTTGGAGTATTATGCTAAATATCTCGCATGTATCGTCGTTCAAGCTCTACAACGCGTCCATCGGTATTACGGTTCTTCATCATCTGTAATTCATCGTCTAAGGTAATACCAACTATATGAATCATGTCAAGGTTGGATTAAACGGACCAACGACACAAACATTTTAAATAGGTAAGTAGATAGAAGAACTAGGTCAAACTTATCGATCTCTTTCAAGAAAATGCTTCCCCATTATTCCCACATAATTAAAGAAGTTATATAACAATTCCTAATTATTAAATAAAAAATCCTTCATTCCCATTTGATGGATAAATCAACAGAGTTGTTCAATATGGTTAGATCAGATGCATCATTAATTTTACAATTAAAATCCTGATTAAGATTAGAGTGTTTGATGAAGCGTTATATCATAGTAATACTTGAATTAATCTAGCTGGAAATTTGAAATCGTTATCTATAACCACAATAAAGTTCAGATTAGCTTCAGACGGGTTGAGATCCTCTATTCCACTTCTGTATTCCACTCCGTATTCCAACGAACGAAAATCGTCACCTCCCCCCGACAAGTGTTAAAATACACATAAACATCATTACACCTATGAATTTCATTACAACAAGTGTTTAAACAGAAAAACAACCTCATTATTACGTATTTTTCTATTTTAATATATAATACTGATTTTTTCTACTCCATGTTAGAAAAATACGTAATAATGAGGTTTTTTTTTTTTTGTTTAAACACTTGTTGTAATGAAATTCATATGTGTAATGATGTTTATGTGTGTTTTAACACTTGTCGGGGGGAGGTGTAACGATTTTCGTTCGTTGGAATACGGAGTGGAATACAGAAAGTGGAATAGAGGATCCCAACCCGCTTCAGACCTACCCTAAATCAAGGAAAAAAAACTTGAATCAATATGCTTTAAAATCATGGCAACCCGTCTCACTATATATCAAAGAAATTATTCAACACCAAACCATCGGATTTATGAAAATTATTTTTAACCTAAGATATAGCCTTAACACCTCAATTAAGACTTCGCATAGCTTTAGCTTCTCACATGTGCCATGCAAGCCATCCACCACTTGGCACTCGAACTATTTCCCACAAACAAAAGATGAAGAAAAAACTATTTTAATTCACGACAAAAAAAAAAAACTAAATCTCTATCATCACACAGTATCTAATACCATCATCTCATCATCTCAACCACATTACAAACACCTTAGCTTCGCTCAGCCATGGAAGAAAAACAACCTCAAGCATACAAAACCTACACACTCACGGCCTCTTCCATCTCCTACGTAAAGTCCACAGTCCACAAAACCCTAATCTTCAAGCCTTGCATCATTTCTTGCCAAACCACTTACATCCTCAAGAATGTGTCTCTAACTGCAAACCCTTCTCAAATCTTGGCCGTGGTGGGCCCCAGCGGCGCCGGAAAGTCAACCCTTCTCGACATTTTGGCCGCAAGGACGAGCCCAAGCGATGGAAAGCTCCTCTTAAACTCTTCCCCTTTGAACCCTTCCACGTTTCGAAAGCTATCAGCTTACGTGCCTCAGCACGATTCTTGCTTGCCTCTTCTTACAGTGTCCGAAACCTTTAACTTCTCAGCTCGCCTTCTCAACCCTGGTAAGAATCCGCATGAAATAGCAGCCATAGTTTCGAACCTTCTTAGTGAGCTTAGGTTGGCTCACTTGGCCGATACGAGGCTCGGCCATGGCTTGTCGGGCGGAGAAAGACGAAGGGTTTCCATAGGTCTGAGTTTATTGCACGACCCTGCGATTTTGATCCTCGACGAGCCTACTTCTGGGCTCGACAGTGGCTCGGCTTTGAACGTCATGCAGATACTCAGAGCAGTCACTGACTCGCGCCGAAGGACTGTTGTGCTTTCCATACATCAGCCCAGTTTCAAGATCTTGTCCACCATTGATAAGATCCTTCTGTTAGCTAAAGGAAGCGTCGTCCACCACGGCACATTGCCTTCCGTTCAAGGGTTTTTGCTCGAAAATGGGTTCACTGTTCCTCCACAGCTCAACCCTCTTGAGTATGCCATGGAAATTCTTGGCCAACTGCGTAAAACTGAGGTTGATGATGATGATAAAGATGCTGCTAATGATGCCGTCGATCGTAAAGAATCTAAAGAAGAAGCAGCGGTAATAAGGTACAGAAGTTCAAGAATCCACGAGGTGATGACACTGTACAGCAGGTTCTGGAAAATCATCTACAGAACGAAGCAGTTACTTTTAACAAACACCTTGCAGGCATTAGTAGTCGGGCTCGTCCTCGGCACAATATACATCAACATAGGTTTGGGCAAGGCAGGCATCGAAAAACGACTGGGCTTATTCGCCTTCACACTCACCTTTCTCCTATCTTCAACTACAGAAACCCTTCCCATCTTCATCAGCGAAAGGCCCATTCTCCTCAGGGAAACTTCGAGCGGCGTCTACAGATTATCGTCCTACTTAATGGCGAACACCCTCGTCTTCCTCCCCTACCTCCTCGCCGTCGCCGTAATCTACTCAGTCTCCGTCTACTTCTTGGTGGGCCTGTGCGCCACGTGGCAGTCGTTCGCCTACTTCGTCCTCGTCATATGGGTCATCGTCCTCATGGCGAATTCGTTCGTGCTCTTCCTGAGCTCCGTCGCGCCGAACTACATCGCCGGAACTTCGCTGGTGACGCTGCTCCTCGCCGGTTTCTTTCTGTTCTCGGGCTACTTCGTGTCCAGAGAAAGCCTGCCCAGGTTTTGGTTCTTCATGCACTACGTTTCCATGTACAAGTACGCGCTCGACGCTTTTCTGATCAACGAGTATTCTTGCCTCGTTTCGAAGTGCTTTGTATGGTTCGACGATGGGAAGAACGACGACTGCATGGTGAGTGGGGGTGACGTCATGGTCAAGAGAGGGCTTCATGAGAAGCAGAGATGGGTCAACGTTTATGTGTTGATTGGGTTCTTTGTTATCTATAGAGTTCTTTGGCTGTTGGTTTTGATCAGAAGGGTTTCGAGGTCGAAGAAGTGAGAAAAAAGATGGAGAGGAAGACGACGATGATCTTTTATTTCCATGGTGATGGTAATTGCCCGAATCTGACCATGTTTTTCTTTGGTTCATTGTATTTGTTTCTACGTGTTTGTTTGAGAATAACTTGTAATGGTGGGAAATGGAGTAAGTAATTTTCAATTAAATGGACATTTGAATTTTACTTTAATTATTACTAGGAAATAATGTTAGTCTATGTGTGTATTTCTTCACTTATTTATTGGGATTCAACGATTTCTCGATGAAAAGAGTGTGGAGTCTATTTATTATTCTTCTATAAATGTCAATGTTATTTGTTTTTCCTTAAAATTCACTCGTGATAATTGTAATTGTATTTATATAATGATTGTGATGGATAATGATTTGATGGGATGGACCGTAATAGAGTTCCATTTTGCAGTATGCTTCGATCTCTTTCGTGAAGTGTACTGAAATAGTGAAATGTTACACATCAAGTTCAAATTGCTAAAAAAAGGATTTGCTTTTTGTCGAATTACGTATGCATTGGTTGGTTTGATAATTGCATATTGGTAAAAGAAAACCCTTTTCATGATATGGTGTAAGGATAAAAATAAAACCTTGACTGATTATTTAACAAGATTTTATTTTCCATCGTGTGTTCTCATCCACAAAGTATATTGTGCAAATGGACATGCGATCACGGGTCATTTTATATTCCGACAATAACAAACTATCTTTATAATAATCTCAGAATTGATATATGGCGCTCGTCGTTTTATCCGGAAAATTACATACTTTTGTACGCTTTGTATTTCTCACTATTGAACTTCTTCGCAGACCAATTATTTTATTTATTTATTTTGTCGTTTTATTTGTAGAAAATGAATCGGAATCAGAGCTCTTTGGGTTCACGGGTTTCTTTTACTTCATTTTCTTGCAGCTCGTGACAATGGTGGTCGCCATTTCTTTTATACATACACATCTAAATATGGAGGTATAAATATATATAGGTGAATTTATAGAAAAATATCCAATTATATAAAAAATTTGCAAGTCAGTATCCTGTCCATTTTTTTATAAATAAGTACCCGTTCGAATGTGCGTAGCATTTTTCCGGTCTTGACGTAACTTTTTATATGTGTATTACGTACCACATCACGCATTTATATGGTACCCATATGTGGTACCTATATCCGTTCCATACGGTACCTTGCGGCTGACTATATGACGGTACCATTTTCTAGTTATATTACGTACCACAATACGTTTTCTATGGTACCTAAATGTGTGATATGATGTACGTTGCGGAGGGCAGGTACCAAGTGCAAAAAATTATTCTGACAGGTACCTGCATATAAAAAGTACTGACAGTGTACTGACTTGCTATTAATGTGTATTTTTATGTAAAATCCCCATATATATATATATATATAGATATATATATATATACTTATAAAATGTGTGTTCATGCATTTGTTCAAAATAATGAGACATTATTAATTGTCACGTCACATCCAAATGGATGTTTTTCGATGTTATTATATTCTTATTATGCGTTTCGGAGGATATATGCATTGCATATACCATAATGAAATTCTTTTGAGGGTATGTTGTGCTTAGCTTTTTTTCACACGAGAAATTATTCAATATATGGCTAAGAGAATCATTCTTTTAGTTTAAGATACAATCGAACTTGAATTTTTTTTCAATTTGGAACAACTAGTCGCTCACTCACTCAATATGTCATTTCAGGTGGAACATCCATTGGTCAATTTGATAATGGTCAGCAATAGCATAAGGCCCAAATTTTAGACATTACATTCAGTCCTCTATAGATTTGGGCCTTATCACCTGATAAAGAATATGTAGCATTGGGCTTTAGGTTAAAACTCTCTCTCTCCCCCCCCCCCCCCCCCCCCCCCCCCCCCCCCAACTCTCTCTCATTTCATCTAATGCAAACAATTATTCCTTTTATTCGTTTAAAATTTACAAATCAAAACTAGGAAAATAATAATAAGAAACACATGATCTATGTGGGTTTGATTTCGATTTTGACCTCATCAACAAATCAATAGATGTGACATTTGATTGTCAGCGAAAGAAAAGAAAAATAAAAATAAAATAGAAAAGATTCGAATTGGCAATTTTTCCTCAATGGTCTTCCTCGTCCTCATACACCTTCAAGCGTGGCTCGCGAATAGGATAACAAATGTATCGAATCGTGTCGAATATCACCATAATCTATTATATTCTTTTATTTTTCGAATATTATATTCGTATTTATTTTTATTCGAATATTAAAATCGATTCATATTAGATTTTGTAACTATTTGCGTTCGAATAATTTTTTTCACTAACAAATAATATATGTAAGCAAAAAACTACCTAGTGAATAAAATATACGGTTACGGCATAAAAGGAAAAACTTAGCAAAACATATAATTGTTTCGTCCAATACATCTTACAAAAAACAAACTACTCATCAATAAGTTCCGACAACAATTGTTAGCCTTAGCTTACTTAGATCATCAACTATGCAATACCACATTAACAAGTTTTTCTTCCATCTATAGAATAATAACAAATTGATTAATTGTCATGAAATATATGATTCACGGCGTAATAAAGGAAACAAACTAGTAAGGAATAATAGTATGTGGTCTAGTAATAATTATCTATCAAGTGATAATGTCTCTTAAAGTGCTATATATATATATATATAATATGAACTTATGTATGTCATAATATGTTTATTGATTCTGTGAACTTGTCGAACCCGATCTGCTCCACATATCAAAACTTGTACCGTATCAGAAGATAACTTAGCCGGAGAGACAATGTGGCTGCTCATGTTGTTGAAATTGCAATCCCTCTAGGGTTATTTTTTAATTGTTCATTAGTGTAACTCTTTTCACTTAAAACATTTGAGCTTTTAAAGTTTGAGCCATATTTTTTCAATCATTTCATATTACAATATGTGATTTAATAACAAGTATTTATAATATATTATATTATCTAAATATATATTACACTATTCGAATCGAATATTCGAGAAAGATTCGAATCGAATATTGTCATATTGTATTCGTATTTGAAAATTATTCGCCGTGAGCATCAGCGGGTGAGTGAGCCATCCAGGATGTGTTGAGCCCCTTGCCCAGATTCGTGCCTCTCCTCGAGACGTAGGGAAATGCGGGCGATTTTTTGTTTAGCTTAGTGAGCCCATCATCGTAGATCGATCTTGATTTTGGCCTCCACATTACTTTGTTAAATGTAAATACTTAATAATGTTAAAATTTTGAATTTTGTTTTCTTTCGATCTTGTTTGTTTTTAGTTGGTATTTATTTCTCTCTTCTTCCGGGACCTTTCTTGAATATCTATTCTATAAATATTCTATGATGTTTAAAAAAGGGAGAAAACCGAAACAGTCTCCGATGTTTAACACAAGAACCAATTTATACCCCGATGTTGTTGAATTTGAACCAAATTGGTCATCTGTTTGGATGAAAACTGGACACGTGTCGACTTGCGGGTCTGACTCTAAAATTATAAATTAACATTAAAAAACTAAAAGAAATACAAAAAAAGGAAAAATTCAGAAAAAAATAAAAGAGAAAAATACTGATAAGTTAAATAAAAGAAAAATAAAGAGAGAATAAAAATAATTTTTAGACATAATAAATGACAATCAAGTAAAAACAAATTTAGAAGAAAAAATTATAAAATAAAAAATTAAAATTAAAAGTAAAATAAAAGAGAAATAAAAAATACACTAAATAACTAAAAAAGAGAGAGGACACTAAAAATAAATAATAATAAATAAAAATTAAAATAAAAAAAGATAGTTATTTATTAAACACTAAAAAATGAAAATAAGGATCTAAAAAGTTTATGAAAATCCATGACCCCATCCCATCCAGTTAACGAGGACAAAATACTGGGACAATTGCGTCCTCGTTTACTTGGTAGGGACGGAGTCAGGGATTTTCATAAACTTTCAATGGCATTTTATCCTTATTTCAATTTCACTTATTTTAGTTTTAATAAATAAATATATTTTTAGTTTTCATTTTTTATTTTTAATCTTTTCTCTCTCTTTTTTTGTTTACTCTTTTATTTTATTTTATTTTATTTTTATTATTAATATATTATTATTCTTACTTTATTATTTGAATTTAATTTTTTAATTTTATAATTAATTTTTATTCTGTCTTTATTTTATTTTAATTTATTAGTATTTTTCGTATTTTCTTTTTATTTTTTTTCCTTTTTTTGGATTACCTTGTTTAATGTTTATAAGTTTGACCTATCGTATATCAACACGTGTCAGTTTCCAATGAGATCTAACGTCAGGACCAATTTTGTTCAAAATCGACAACATTAAGGACTAAATTGGTCCACCCGAATCACCTGGGACGAAATTGGTCTATGTGGTAAACACTGTGGACCGTTTTCTCCCATTTAAAAAATGTCAAATCGGTCTCTCAATTTAATAAGTTCTTATTACAATTTTATCATTTATATTTTAGCTTAATACAATTTTGATATTAAATTAAAATTTATATTTTAAACAACTTAATCTTTATATCTATTACTATCTACTAAGGGAGGATCCACTGGTATCAGCCAGTTTACTGCAGGTAGCCAGTCATTTTTGGTAAAATTGTAATACTTTTTTGAAAAATATAATATTGTAATTATACATCCGAATCTAACGTGACCGCTTCCGCTATTCCTTTCTTTTCAGTACGTGGCGGGACGCGTAGCGGTTGCCTTCAGTGGAGGCGGCCGCTGATTCCTCTGTCATAATTGTACTTGCCAAGATTGATTTCCACCGGAGTTTCGACGCTTGCATGTTCTTTTCAAGTATATGGTTAAAGCTTATGAATTCTTCTTCGTTGTTACAAAGCCATGGACAACGAAATTCAACAGAGGTTGCTCGACACCGACGAATCAGAAAGAAAACTCGACTTGCCGGAAAGAGTGTACGAAGAATCCAAGATGATATGGAGAGTTGCATTGCCTGGCATAATATCAAGAGTCACTTCCTTCGGCGCAGTTATAATAACACAGTCTTTCATCGGACACATAGGCTCAGTCGATATAGCTGGTTATGCTCTTGTCCAAACGCTGGTCGCTTCATCACTGGAATTCTGGTAATAACAAAACCATCTTTTTTATTGTCTGACATACGACGTTAATTTTCAATGTTTATGCATATTGGAATATCGAGTGCAACTGAAACCCTTTGCGGCCAAAACAGACTCTGCATCCAAAACAGAGCCCTCGTCGAAATTCGCAAGCTCGAATCGCATCTCGTCACATTCAATCCCAAACCTCCTACGTTCTTGCTCAACCGGGCCATCGAAGCTTACAGAAGATGCGGCTCTTTTCGAGACGCGAAGGGACTGTTCAACGAATGCCCCCACGAGACGGCGGTTCTTGGAACGCCATCATTGCAGCTTGTTCGAGGAATGGAAGGGAAGATGGACTGAGGTTGTTCAAAGAGATGTTCGGCGAGGGGATTTTGGGGAGTGAGGTGACTTACGCCACCGTTCTCAACTGTTGCGCCTGCATTTTGGATTTTCGGGCTGCACAGATGGTTCATGACCATCGTGAAGAGTGGGTTCGTAGGGAATGTGATTTTAGAGAGCTCGTGGATGTGTACGGAAAGTGAGGGGCCATGGGCGATGCAAAGAAGGTGTTCAACGGTATGCTCTATAAGAACGAGATTTCTTTGAATGTGATTGTAAGGAAGTATTTGGAAGCTGACGATGGGCGTGAGGCAATTAGGATATTCCGTGAGATGATGAGAACAAATACCAGGCCCTACGATGTACACTGTATCAAATGCATTCCTAGCGTGTTCATTTATCACATAGTGACTCATATATTCTTTTGCGGATCTTCTTCCACAACAATCATCTTCAAATCTCTTGATGTGTTAAGCTAATCATGTATACTTAGTGTTAAAAAAACTTCTACTTTTTCTTTTCGTTTTTCTTTCTTTTTTTTTTAAGGTTATACATATCATCTGTAGACCACTTAGATATCCAAGATAGATGATTGTGTTCCTCCTATGATTATACATCTACTGTAGGAATATTATGATTCATTGATATCTGAATTGCCTAAAACTTTAACCTTCAAATTAAGACAATGTATGTTACTACATCGATCAATTTCAGATATTCAACATAACCAACCAATCTCATCACAGTGTAAAAAATGGATAATAAACATCTTCCAATTGTCTTGCTTCAGAAAAAAGAATAAGCATGAGATTGAGAATTCCATTAACCCTCCAACCATTTGTTTGAAACATTAGGGTCTGCTTGAGTTTATGTCACCAGATGGAATAGCTTTCGTTCTGTAATGCTGGTGAACATACAATATGATACGGTGGTGAATTATTGTTAGGAATATTTTAGAAGTGTCCAAAATATTAATTCTAAGTCTTGTAATTTCTTTTCTATGTATTTTATAGATGTTCTATTTATGTATTTGAGTTGTAGTTGTAATGGGCTTGTTAGGGGCCCAATGGGCTTAAATACCTCACAAGGTATTTAAGCTTAAACCCTAACTTCATTAATGTAAGTTTCCATTTTGCTAAAATCTCACGTACTCAACACTAAACCTCAAAAGCAAACTATTCACATATTACGAAGGTTTAATCTGTTGAAGTGTTCTTGGATAATCTGGATTTACAAGTGTATCAGAGCCAAGCGTGTAGGTGAGGAAACTTCATTTCAAGCTTTTAGGGATTAAGCAGTTTGAACTCTTGCGTGGTTGCTATTCTCTGTTTCAAAGCTTAAACTCTCGTTTATTAGCCACTCTCGGAGATACTCTGTTTGTTAAGGCAAGCTTGTATTGCTATCAATTCTGAGTCATCAAAGTGGTCTTCGTGGAGGTTATTTCAGTTTTTGTTGGATTTCTGTCTAAAATATTTGAAGAACAGTCCTGCTCTTCAGTGTGTTCTTGAGATTACGAACGGAACTATTTTTGGGAACTTGGTTTGCTGTTTTTTCAAGTTTGCGCATCGGCACTTCGCAAAGCTCTACTTTGCGAGTTCAAGGTCACCAAGCCGTCAGATTCTCGAAGATCAACGTCTCAGGATTATTCTTCACTTTGCGATCTCCGGTCCACTTTGCGAATTGGAAACACTTTGCGACCTCTTTGACTCTTTGCGAACTCACAACGGCTTTGCGAACCCAGGACAGTTTGCGGTTTCATTTAATCACTGTGCGAACTTTGCTCACTTTGCGAATTCCAGTTTATTTTGCGAATTCGAAGCACTTTGCGAACTCAAGTTTACTTCGCGAATTCAACACACTTTGCGATATCTTGACTCTTTGCGAACTCCCAACTGCTTTGCGAACCCAGGACAGTTTGCGATCTCATTTATCATTGTGCGAACTTTGCTCACTTTGCGAACTCCAGCTTATTTTGCGAATTCATAGCACTTTGCGAACTCAAGATTACTTCGCGAATTCAGGACAGGTTGCGAACTCAAATAGCACTTTGCAAACTCTGCACACTTTGCGAATTAAGCTAGTTTGCGACTCCTCTCATTAACCCGTGAAGTGATAACTTTGCGAACTCACGATCAATTCGCAAAGCGATAACTTTGCGAACTCACGATCAATTCGCAAAGCGATAACTTTGCGAATTCACTCTCTCAATTCGCAAACGAGCAAAATACCTTAATTCGCAAACACTTTGTCCTATCCACTTTTGCGATACATACCCATATATTTCAAAATCAATTCCAAATTTGATTTTGACCAAAATTCTTAATTCAATTTCAATTTTTTCCTCACATTACACGTTAACGATCATATCCAAACACTAGCAATGGACTCTTTCAGCATGGGAAATGATGTTAGACCTCCCATCATCCGACATGGAGAATACGCAGTTTGGAAGAGAAGATTCATCAACTTCATAGAAAGTAAGGACAATTCCGAGAACCTGTTGGAATCTATTTACAATGGACCTACACAGTACTGGACTATAATCCCCGCCACTACTGACACCGCTCCTGCAAGAGAGGAACAGAGAATCTTGAAAACTGCTGACCAATGCAGTGATGAAGAAAAACTGCGACTAAAGGCAGACAAAGTGGCAAAATCATACATGATGCAGGCCATTCCCAACGACATTTTGATGCAACTCGAATGTGGTGATAGTGCAAAAGAAATGTGGGATGCTCTTCGAATCATGATGCAGGGGACAGAAGTCAATACAATGGCAAGAATGGCGAACACACTCATCTCTTATGACCGCTTTCATGCTAACAAAGGGAAAACTCTTCAAGAAACCTTCCATCGATTTCTTGTCCTTCTAAACGAGCTAAAGATGAATGGAGTCACAAAAAGCGTAATGGAGATCAATATCAAATTCTTAGGATCACTTCATTCAGAATGGGAGGCTACTGCAATTATGATAAGACAAATGAACGACTTAACCAAAGTTAGCATTCATACACTATTCGACTACCTCAATCAACATTCCAATCATGTGGAGAAACGAAGGGAGGAAATCAAATCATTAGGAAGCGACTCACTTGCTCTTATGACTGAACGATCATCAAGAAAACCAACCAAGGACAAAGAAATTTTGCAGTCATCACAAGTTAAGGAAGGAGGAGACTCTGATTCTGATGACGAATCCAAGGAGCTTTCAAAAATTGGAGACCAGGAGATTACTCTCAAGGATCTTGCTAAGCAACTCGCTCTGGTCTCAAATTTTGTGCAGAAGAAATTTTATAAGAAGACTGGATCCTCCTCAAATCGTCAAAGGACTTCCTCCAACTCTAGAGGAAAGACTCAGGATGAGGAAAACAACTCTGAAACTCCTCATCAAGGCGGAAAATGCTTCAACTGCGGAAAGATTGGACACTTTGCTCGAGAGTGCAGAATGCCCAAGAAAAAGGATGTTAACTATTACCGTCGAAAGGTTCAATTGGCCGAACAAAAGGAGAAGGGACTGGTCTTAATGGCAGAAGAGGACCATTGGCTTGAAGATACCTCAGACAGCGAGAATGAGAACACGGCACTGATGGCCAAGCTGGATGACGAAGAAGACGGGGCTGGAGATGGAGAAGGCGAACCAGACAGGGAAACCTCTAACAACTCTGAAATGGTGGAGGTAAGTGAAACAGATTATGATTCTTTACTTAAGATGAAAAATGAATTTTTATCCCTATATAAATCTAACAAATTAGGTAAAAGAAAAATCAAGGAACTAGAAGCTAACTTAGAAAAAAATTTAGCAGTATTAGATAAGTTTAGATATGATTATGCCTGTGAGAAGAATCGCGTAATTGTTGCAAATGAAAAAATTGCTAAGCTAGAAATACAAGTGCAAAAAACCGAAGCTAAAGCCAAGAATTTAGAAAAAGAAATGAAATCTCACAGAGATCAGGCAATGGACGCAACAATTAAATATGACTTACTAAGTAAAGAACGGGAAAAACTGTACTCCAAAATAAAAAAATTGGAGGATCTTTTAACCCGACGAGATCAATCGGAACAAACAATCTTCTTAAACAAACCAGCTAACGTTGATTTTTACAATCCTTATAAGGGACTAGGTTTTGAAAACCCAGGTAAGTTAAAAGAAGCCATATCAAATTCACCCTACCTATATGATTTCAAATTTATGCAGACAGGTTGTCTTGCGAATCTAATGTCTTTTGTTAGTGAGAATGAGACAGCGACACACAGTGAAACTCAAAAAACTTTTAACTACACAGAATTAAATGATAGTTATAAAGAAAGAAATTGTCCAGCAATAACTGAATTTGAAACAGATATTTTTCACCCAAGTGAAGGAGAAACCTCAGGTACTTCGGAAAATAAGACACCGATGACTACTTATGCAACTGGATATATGCCTGAGTGCATAAAGAAAATCAGTGATCTTCACTCCACTCTCGAAAGCGAGAGAAAGTCATTTGATGAAGAAAGGCACAAACTTCTTCATGAAATATCTTCACTTAAAGAAAAAATAAGAATACACACTATTTCATACACCTTAATTTCAAATGACAAAATTTCCTGCACTAATTCATTAAAATTTTCAGGACCCACAAAAGAGCCATTGAAGAGTCAAGTTTGGGTTAAAAAGGAAGATATCTTGAAGGAGAATCGTGATCTTAATGTACCTTTTGTCATTGAGTATTTTCCTTCCAAAACTTTTGTACCTTCTTTATTTGGTCATGTATCAAAAAAATTATCTTCTTCAACAAAAACAAAGTTTTCCATGCATGATCATGTCACCAAACAAACTCACAAAACAATTCCTAAAAACAAAACTACAACGTCAAAACAAGAATCAAAATCAAAAGTTATCAAAGAACCTGTCAAACTTACAAAAATCAAAAAACTCGAGTCTAAACCGAAGACAAAAAGACTCTCACTAGAGCACAAATGGATTCCAAAACTTCAAACTGCAGGAACACAAATCCCTATCCTAGAAATAGGTAGTAACTTTGTGTCATTCCTTAACAAAGGAAAGTCTAGGAAGTCTAAACGGACTAACAAAATTGACAGAGGTGGACCCATATTTCAATGGGTACCTAAAACCCTCTAGTTTTATATTTGCAGGCCCTTCATGTGTGGTACTTAGATTCTGGTTGCTCCACACACATGACTGGGACAAAGGAACTGTTGAGCAACTACATTGATAGACCTGGAGGACTGGTACGCTTTGGAAATAGCAATGGAGCCAGAATCCTTGGTCATGGCGATCTCATATGCAATCGACTCACAATTAAACAAGTCTCGTATGTTGAAGGACTGACACACAACCTCTTGTCAATAGGACAGTTCAGTGATTTTGGACTCCAAGTTGTGTTTCTAAAGAAAACTTGCAAAATTCTCAATGCCAATGGTGAAGAACTCCTTACTGGAACTCGCAAGACAAATCTTTACACCATTGATATTAGAACTGTCAAACCAAAGACTGATATCTGCCTAATCTCCAAAGCAACTTCAACTCAGAATGACTTATGGCACCAACGGTTATCTCATCTTAACTTCAAGACCATCAACAAGCTGTCAACCAACAAATTGGCGATTGGACTACCACCACTGAAGTATCAAAAAGAGCATATATGCTCTGCTTGTGAGAAAGGAAAAATGAAGAAAGCCTCACATCCTACAAAACACACCGCTTCCACTCAACATCCTCTAGAGCTTTTACACATGGATCTGTGTGGCCCAATGCGAACTGAAAGCATAAGTGGAAAGCGATATATGCTGGTTATCGTTGATGACTATTCCCGATATACTTGGGTACGTTTTTTACGGACTAAATCAGAGACAGTCGATCATATTCCAAACCTAATCAGAACAACGCAGAACCTACTCCAGAGGAGTGTTAAAATAGTTAGATCAGACAATGGAACAGAATTCAAGAATCAACAGCTCAGCGACTTCTACGAATCCATAGGGATTACCCAACAGTTGTCTGCTGTCTACACACCTCAACAAAATGGGGTTGTTGAAAGGCGAAATCGAACACTCGTAGAGGCTGCACGAACAATGATCATTCAATCATCACTACCTCATTTTCTTTGGGCTGAAGCAATGAATACTGCTTGCTATACGCAGAATCGCACAAGCATTCATCTAAGATTTGGAAAGACGCCATATGAACTTATTAATGGCAGACTGCCCAATATTGCTCATTTTCGAATTTTTGGATGCAAGTGCTTCGTCGCCAACGACCGGGAAGACAAGTCCAAACTTGATCCAAAAGCAACTGAAGGAATCTTCGTAGGCTACTCTGCTCAATCTAAGGCGTACAGGATATTTCTCAGAGACAGAAGGATAATCATTGAAAGTATAAATGTCACCTTTGACGAGGGACTCGAACTTTTGACTGGACGTAGCAGTTTGGGACAAGTCTCTAGAACACCACACCTTATTCATTCTCATAATGAAGAAGGAGAATGTTCGAGAGATGCCTCTGAATGGAACTCTTCAGATCAACAAGCAACTGACACATGCTTTACTCAACGAGCTCAAGAAGAACGGGATTTGGATCTACTTTTTGAGCATATTTATATTTCTCAAAATCAGACAAGACCATCTACTGATTCATTTCCAAATACTGAATCCAGTCCTAGTTTGTCAACTCATGATTCAGAACCTATTCCTAACCAGACCCTTCCTCCCTCAGATGCAGAAGCCTCGACCCCAACAACAACTTTGACCACAACGCAGACAGAGGCCTCCTCCTCAACTCCAGCTGGCAACATTATCGTGTCTGCAATCGACTATCCACTAAGTGATGAGTCGCAAATAGACGAAACGACACTACCCCACGAAAAGAAATGGATTCGACATCATCCTACTGATCAAATAATAGGGGATCCAAATACAGGAGTAACGACTAGAAGATCACTTTCAAATGAATGTCTGTTCACATGTTTCTTGAGTCAAACAGAACCTAAAAGAGTAGTTGACGCACTACGAGATCCTAACTGGATAGTGGCTATGCAAGAGGAGATTAATCAATTCGAGCGCCTCAAAGTCTGGAACTTAGTTCCTCGCCCAAAAGGAAAAACGGTGATTGGAACAAAGTGGGTATTTAAAAACAAAAAGGATGAAGATGGTGTTGTTATTCGGAACAAGGCTAGGCTTGTCGCTAAGGGATATAATCAACAGGAAGGAATTGATTACGATGAAACATTTGTCCCTGTAGCTAGAATCGAAGCTATTAGGTTGTTCCTTGCATACGCAGCACACAAAGATTTCACTGTCTATCAAATGGATGTAAAAACAGCCTTCTTAAACGGAATTCTGAAAGAAGAAGTGTATGTGTCACAGCCAGACGGATTTCTCAATGCTGATCATCCCGACTTTGTTTACAAACTTGACAAATCACTGTACGGCCTTAAACAAGCTCCAAGAGCCTGGTATGAGGTGCTTTCCGACTTTCTTATCTCCTCAGGCTTCACTAAAGGGAAAATTGACACTACCTTGTTCGTAAAGAAAGATGGTTCTGATATCATGCTTGTGCAAATCTATGTGGATGATATCATTTTTGGCTCTACAAACCCTAAACTTTGTGAAGAATTTAGCATTCTGATGCAATCACAGTTTGAAATGAGTATGATGGGAGAAATGTCATTCTTCCTCGGATTACAAATCAAACAACTTCAGGATGGGATCTTTATTAATCAATCAAAGTATATTCACGATATTCTCAAAAAATATGGGATTGACAAGAGCAAATCATCGAGTACACCCATGTCAACATCATGCTCACTCGATGCAGATCATTTAGGTGAACCTGTTGATGTTACTCATTACCGAGGGATCATTGGATCATTACTCTATCTCACAGCCAGTCGGCCAGACATCTTATTCTCTACATGTCTTTGTGCTCGATTTCAAGCTAACCCCAAGGAGTCGCATCTTCATGCTGTCAAAAGAATCTTGAAATATCTGAAAGGAACACCAGACCTTGGACTGTGGTATCCTAAGAATTCAAATATGAAACTAATAGGGTATTCTGACGCAGACTTTGCAGGTTGCAGATTAGATAGAAAAAGCACTTCTGGACACATCCAATTCCTAGGCGACAAGCTTGTATGTTGGGCCTCGAAGAAACAAAATTGTGTGTCAACTTCCACGGCGGAAGCAGAATACGTGGCTGCAGCCAGTTGTTGCTCACAAATTTTGTGGATCAGAACTCAACTACGGGACTACGGGTTCGATCTAAATAGAATTCCTATTTACTGTGATTCCAAGAGTGCTATTGCAATTACATGCAATCCTGTTCATCACTCACGCACTAAGCACATAGATCTTCGCTATCACTTCATAAAGGATCACGTAGAGCGAGGCATAATAGAAATGTACTTTGTCAATACAGAGCTTCAACTAGCCGATTTGCTTACAAAAGCATTGGATGAAAAACGCTTCCAATGCTTAGTAGCAAAGTTGGGAATGTTGAACCTCAACTTTTAATTTTGCCTATGCCCTCCTACAGTTCACCATTTATCTATCTGCTATGTTACTAATCTCTTATTCTGTGTGTGTTTATTATGTTAACCATCTATTTAGGATTTTTTTTAAGTTTTTTATTTTTTTTTTCAATAAATTGTTTCTTGTGTCCAATAAGTCGATGTTGCGCCAATGCTGATGGCGTTACATCGAGGGGGAGAAAAGCTATATCCATGCATCGAGGGGGAGTGAGTTCAATCATTTTTCAGATACTCGATAGGCATTATATTTAGGGGGAGTGAGTTCAATCATTTTTCAGATACTCGATAGGCATTATATTTAGGGGGAGTGAGTTCAATCATTTTTCAGATACTAGGGGGAGTTTTTCAATGAATATTTATTCAAGAAACTCAAACATTTAGGGGGAGTTTTCGTACAACAACTCAAATACTTATTCAAAGAAATCCAAACATATAGGGGGAGCTCTCAAAAACTCGTATTCCCTATAAAAATCCAAAGCAAAATAGCAAGTAAAACAACAAATAAGCTCAAAAGAAGGTAAATCTCAAAAACAAGCATATTCAAATTATGCTCAAAGTTGCGTCTTAACTCTGCCTGTTCCTTGAGCTTCTTTTCTTCTTCTTGCTTCTGCCAATCCATCTGTAAACGAGAAAATAAGAAATTTGTTAGTTCTTAGATGTAAGGTACTTCAATGAGATTTGAGACCTATCTATTTATTAACACGAAGGAAACTTACGTCATTTATTGTCCCGACATTAAGACGAATTTTTGACTAAGGCGAAGATTTTCTTTTTCAATAAGGATATCGTATCATGAAAATCGATCTTGAAAAACCCATTGATTTGATGTTATCCTTGTAATTGATCGCGCTAAATTGGTAGTACTTGGGTCTTTTCTAGATTTTTGGTATCTTTCCCTAGTCAATTTCAAAAATTCCATTACAAATTAATTATTAGAATTTGGATTCGCAAAACTAAACTTAATTTGAACAATTGTTATTCGCAAACCTTTTTCAATTTTGACCAAGTCAATGAATCAAGTTGCGAACTCACGGCTCTCAATTCGCAAACTGATCGATTCGCAAACTACAACTTCGCGAATCTAAAGTGGGCCCTTATCTCAAAAGTTTACAGCCCAACTCAAAACTAGGGTTTACACTTTAGGCCCGCAAAGTTGCTTCTAAATACCAATTCGCAAACCTCTCTCAAATACACAACACTCTCAATTCGCAAACCTCTCTCAAACACGCAACACTCTCAAATCGCAAACCTCTGTCAGTTTAGATAAAATTTTGCGAACCTCAAATCGCAGTCTCAATAGCATATCCCAGTCCTCGTTCTCAGAAACTCTTCGGTGGTAAGGAATCACTCGATATAGTTCCTACAATGAAATGTCTTTCTTTTTCAGCTTTGCAGGTTTAAATCGTGAAGAACAGGGCCATACTCGGATTTTTTATTATTATCGATGAATTTCTGTTTATGTTGTTAGTTTCTGATTGGGATATTTCTGGGTAAATGTCGATTTTTGAGCTTCTGGGTTTGCTTGTTAATTAGAACTTTTAATTTCATTTTAAATGTCTTCGTTTAATCGGTCGAAGTACAGCTTTGCGAACTCAAAAACTGTTTTGCACAAATCGCAAACCTTGTGCTTTGCAAATCCTGTCAAAGTCGCAAACTTCGCTTTGCTTTGCGAATTCTACTCTGCGAATTCTAAGATTGCGCTCTACTTTGCGAATTCTAAGCTTATTCTGCGAATTCTAAGTTTACTTTGCGTATTCTAAGTTTACTTTGCGAATTCCAAGTTTGTTCTGCGAATTCTACTTTGCGAATTATAAGATTGCTTTACTTGGCGAATTCTAAATTTGCTTTGCGAGTTCTACTTTGCGAATTATAAGATTGCGAATTCTAAGGTTGCGTTACTTTGCGAATTCTAAGCTCATTCTGCGAACTCTAAGTTTGCACAGTTAGATATGCGCACGATTCACTTCGCGAATTGTTACTTTGCGACTCATAGTTTACCCGATATTTCAAATGCTCAATTCGCAAAGTTCTTTTTCAACTCAACCCGCAATCCATACTTAGTAAATTTTTCGGCCAAAATATTTCGTCACATAAATGGGCCCAACAGGAATGGGCCAATCTTTTCTAAACGTTTTTTTGTTTTAAAGCCCATACTTTAACAATATTCTCTTGATATTCAATTGTTATAATATCATGACACTGATTCCATTATTCTTTCTTCTTGCAGTCTCAGCAGCACTTCCCGGTGTCAAAAATATATTAAAAAAAAAAAAAAAAAAAACAAACAAAAAAAAAAAAAAAAAAAAAAAAAAAGAAACATGACGACACCTACGGACATCGTTTACCCAACCTCACAATGGATAACGATCAAGGACAATAATTTCCAACTTGACCTTCATACATTCAAGTGCAAGGACGAAGTTATATTATCCATTCTGAGGAATCATCATCTTGGGTATGCCTTTTCGGCCTCGGTCCAAGTCCCTACAGTCTACCTTCAGCAATTCTGGGGGACGATGAAGACAAAAATCGCTCAGGATAACAGTATATACTACGAGGCCCAAATAGCAAATGAGACTGTCAGCATCACAAGCGATCTCATTCGGAGTATTCTCAGATTGCCAAGTCAACCTCACTACGAACCCGAGGCTGCTGAGAATGAGCTTGTGGATGATATGATGAAGATGGGATATTACACGCCTATCAAGTTTGTCTCCCATTTTCAGAACTCCATGATCCCACATCCTTGGCGAACACTCTTTACATTTGTCAATAAGTGCTTCTCACCCAAGCACTCAGGATGGGATAGATGCAATATCACAATCCTTCGCATCTTCCATGGGATTGTGTTTCGAAGAAATTACGATTTTGTCAAGCTTATCATCACGGACCTCGACGACCAACTACACCAACGTTCAAAGTCCAAAAGGCCACAGAATTTGCCATATCCCCGGTGGTTCTCACTTATCATCAATCATTTCCTGACCACAACACAGGGAATACCATCACGACCAGCAGAAGAAAATTTCACCCCACCCAAACTGCGCTACCTTCAGAAGGGAAAGCCTGATGACAAATATTCGCGCAAGGCAATGCCAATCCCTCGCGAATTACTCGTTCTAGCAAACCCCGACCATATTGATGCCTATTGCAGCGTTTACAAAGTTCCTCACCCCATGACACAGGATAACCCACCTGAGTCTAACCCAGGGGTTAGTGAGACTGAGAGAGCAGAAAGGAGCGAGAGAGAAAGAGAGAGTGAGACCTTGACAGAAACCACAGAAACCAACCCTATCCCACACGCACCACAGTCTTCATCTCAAGAAACAATCCTCGACCAACCACCACCATCCTCTGAACACACAATACCCGAACCATCGCTCGACGAACAACCACACATAGTTGTTCCCGAGACGATCACAACAGCAATAACTCAGTCAGAAAGAGCCGGGTCACTCCCTAGGATAGAAGACGTCGTAGTCGACCCAACGACGCATGAGCGAACCCCACCAGACCATTCACTTGTCTCCCAACAGACAAGTGTCTCAACACAACGTGAACCACCCCAAACCTCCAGCAGCTCGGTCCCTGTGTCTGAATCAACTCAAGAAATACCCATTCCCGTGACACAGACCGAGCCTCAGCCTGATCCTCAGGCAACAACGTTCATAGAAGAGCCCCAAATAGAGGCTCTTCAAGGATTGGACGGAAGTCTCTCGGATGTTGATGATTTCAGCAGCTCACCATCCGCGAGCCACCGTACAGAACCTAGTTCTGGACGCGTGCTAACGGGACGCCTTGACGATCCCGGAGATACTTTCACCCAAGCCCGTCCCACTGACGTGGCAACAACGACCCGAGCACCATCTCCAATTGATGCGTCGCAAGGAGTGGTCGGAAGACCCAAGGATCCTGAAGTTCCACGAACTTCGGGTGACGAGGGCCACCGTCCAGAACCTAGTTCTGAACGTGTGCCAACGGCTCCCTCTAGTGGCGCCGGATCAATTCCAACACAGGTGACGACTGCCTACTTGGAGAACCGGTTGTTCGAATTCTTCGAGACCGTAACCCTACCAAGGGTCAAAGGTCTTATTAAGGAGGCGGTTCAAGCAACTTCCACCGACAAAGGGAAGGCTCCCATATCTGACCAACCTCTTCCTCAACAGCCGGTACTTCCCCGACTTCTCACCTTGCCACCACGCAACCCGCCGACACCCAACTTGTACACAGTGCCTCTGCTAGAGCTTTTTGATGTTGGCATTGCTCGCATGATTGAACTCGACAGCAACCGGAGCTTTGAAGAAGAAGACCTCTACAGGAAGCTGGTCGCAGGAGGCGTCATCCCATCTCAAGATGCGAGCATCCCAACTGACACATGCCGCCAAGAAGGCCCCAGTCAGAAACGTCGTCATGACGATCCAGACGACCAGGATCGTCCTGAGGGGGAGAGCAGCAAGAGACCGAGAACCACGTCTTCTGTTGCTCGGGGCGGAAGAGGCAGAACACGCGGAGTTCAAACGCGTGGAGGCAGTTCGTCACGACCACCTAATCCACCACCAAGGTCCTCCAGGGGCAGACAAGCTACACCAGGGCCGAACCAGACAACTTCCCTTGGTGGAGTCGAGTCTGCTCCCTCGAGGATCTCCACCCAACCAGTCCAAGCAACTACAACTCCTCGTCAAAAGGATCCTCAAGACTACATCGGCAGATATATCTTAGACGAGGAATGGATGACGAGAACAGAGACAGCAGAAGAGTCCCGCCTAAGGATTGAAAGCGTTCGTAATTTATTAAAGGCGGCAGCAGCAGACTTCTGCTTCATCGAGCGAGAGGAAGAGGAGCAAGGAGAGAATCCTGAGGCAGAACTTCCAGAACTTCCAGAACTCCTTCAGCATCAGGTGCCCGAGGAACCAACGCCAGGCTACGAGTTCATAGAAACTCGTTGGAGAAACGCGAAGATCAAGGCACCCTTTCTTGAGGATCTTTATCCAAAGATCTGGAGGAAGGAAGAAGAAATAAAGGGAGTCAACGAGCTGAATCTTCGAGGCCTTGAGCACCTAAGAGGGACGTATAGGGGACTTAGCCATCAGATTATGCTCTGGGAAGTCACGGCCAAGAAAGGGATGAATAGAGATCAATACAGGAAGTACATGAGAGATCAATCGGCCATCTGCGATATTGTGGACGTCGAATGGGCGGTAGGAAGATATGTAGGCCCTGTCTTTGTTATTGATCGATATGACAGGAAAATTGTAAGATATTCAGAAGCAGATCTTCCCTATCTTCCACTGGGGGAACTCAACAAGCTCTATAATATTTATCGCAATAAGTTTCCCCTGGACACTCACACAAGACGAGATGGTTATAGAGCTATCAAAGAGTGCATGCTGAGGCAGGTCAAGTACTTCGCTGCTCATGACTTCCAAATGGCCTTGGAAAGCAATATGAGCAAGGTCAACCTGACACGTCCAGACAACAGATATAAGGATCTCGAAAAGTTTGATGAGGGATTTATCTTCCTTGAACCACAACCAGGGGTCACCTATCTACAAGCTCAGAAGAAAGTAAAGCAGGTGCTACTTCTGTCAGAGATCTCCAAATTTTCAGATGGAACATTGAAGATTATCCTCAACCAACTTCGAACCAAGAAGAAGACAGTTTCCGAAGAGGACAAACTAGAAGGAACAGAACTGGAAGAGAAAGATGTCCTACGGAAACTCATCGAGAAGATAAGATATCGGATCGTTCTTCGGAACGACATCAGACAGTTCGAGACTGCCCTTGGATTCAGGAAGACCTACTTAGCTCATAGAGAACCTCCACCTCCACCTCGCTCGAAGAAAAAGAAATGAAGACTTAGTTTATTTGCTCGATTGTAATTTGGACACTTAGGGGGAGAATGTTAGGAATATTTTAGAAGTGTCCAAAATATTAATTCTAAGTCTTGTAATTTCTTTTCTATGTATTTTATAGATGTTCTATTTATGTATTTGAGTTGTAGTTGTAATGGGCTTGTTAGGGGCCCAATGGGCTTAAATACCTCACAAGGTATTTAAGCTTAAACCCTAACTTCATTAATGTAAGTTTCCATTTTGCTAAAATCTCACGTACTCAACACTAAACCTCAAAAGCAAACTATTCACATATTACGAAGGTTTAATCTGTTGAAGTGTTCTTGGATAATCTGGATTTACAATTATATAATTGAAGTATATAATTAAATATAGAGCAATAACGTGAATAGGGAATTAAAGAAAACCCTTGACAAAAGTGAAAGAAGCATAATTGTATTCGTGTGTCATGTTTGCGTCTTCATTGCGGAAACGAATAAACCGAACGGTATTGACACAATAGATCTTGTGGTTAAGCAACCAGCACTTAACTATGACGAACTATGGTGATGCGACGAATCTTCACCTACTATAGTTAGATAGTTAAAACTTATTACTGACGACTATTTGCGTATATTTATTGCTTAGCATATGTTTATCTTTTGTCAAGATTTTCTATTTATAAAAGTTTATTGAAATATAATATATTTTTTGTTTATGCATTTTCATATATTTGCATGCTTCCTCTTTTCGATTTTTTCTCCGGGTTGCAATTTTGTCAAGCATCACGGCCTGAAACTTGGCCTCGACGAGCTCAGGCTTGGCCAGCTCGGGGCCTTTGCCCCAGTCATCAGTGTGTCGGCCTTGGCGTTGTTCGTTCAGTAGTAAGTGTGTCACCGTCTCCCGTGTTTGCTCGGCCTTGGCGGCTCGGGTCTTCTGTTGGTTGTTGTTTGGATACTGACCACTGATTAAAATCTTATTATTTCTAAAAGTATTTTGTTTGATTCAAACTGTACTTAACATCTTTTAGCAATGCGTTGGTCGTCATTACCAGGTAGTTGCTACTAGGTTAGTATCTGAAGCAATCGCTAGAACTACCGCTTAGAAAGAAATCCAATTATGTTACAAGTATTTAATAAATTTGTTATCGCATATGCTCTGGTTATACGTATTCCTATTTTTGTATGACTCGTATTCTGGGCTACAACATCAACGCAGCCGCACAACGTGCGGCCATCCTCATCTAGTACTTATATAAAAGAGGCTATCCACCGTTTCATCGCCAGTTTCCCCTAGGTAGCTGGTCACCTCAACAGTTAAAAATTTATTGCCAATTAATATTGAAAAGTAAAAATATCGTGTCTACCGGTCACAGTTTTCCCAATCCAGGCCTCGTCAGACATCACCTATTCTCCCTTACCTTATCCACCACAAAGCTGTTCCAAGAAATTCCCCACCCCAATCCCACTCGTAAAGAAAGTAGTCTCGACGCTCTGCTTATCGTGAGGCTGACTGGTCGTAACTCCAAATGCCCAATCGCGTTCTCGGGCTCTTGATGTCGTGGGTCCTTATGACGGAGTAGGCAATCGCGATTCGCAGCAGCTAGGATTTCGATGAGGAACTCAGTCCCTAACCTCTGCAGGTTTTTGATCGTGGTGCTGCTGAAGTGGCAGCGGCTAAAGCTTTATTGGAGGAGAATAATGAGGTGATTGTTGATGAAGAGACAGAAGGTGACCCACCCAGGTGAGTAGTTTTCCTTCAAATTGTATGTTCTACTGAGCTATTGAAGCCTGATCATCCCTATCCTGAGAAGTCGAGATACGATAAAGTGTTTAGGGTGTTTGATGCTGATTATATATTCATAATTCCTATCCTGATAGAAGTCGAGAGATTATGTGTTACGGGTGTTTGATGCTTTGCTTCCATTCCATTTTATTTGCTCTATTTCATATTATACTGTTATGCCATGTTTGATATAGACGGAAATCAAGAGATTTAGCATCTAAGGTTGGGGAAACATTCGAGAGCATATTGAAAGAGGTATATGATAACTGTTAGAAAGAGCCCACAATACATCATTGATTTGTGCTTTTATTTTATATAGACGGATGTTTAAGACAAAAGTTCGCTGAAGATATGTTCGTCCAACGTGTATATCAATAGTCTTCGGGAGAATATCAGATTTAAGGTTTGTATTGGTGTGCTAAATTCATGTTTAATAACATTCACTTGTTGATGCCTATCTGACGAAAAAGCCACCGATGTTCTGTACATATTGCACGGGCTTGCTCATAAGGTCCTTCAATGGTGCCCTTGTAGAATGGAAGGTTGGTTTGCTGCTGATGCTGATACTATTTTCCTTAGTGCCTGGTGGGATGAGGTATACTCTAAAATTTACCACGTCATTTTCTTGTTCGCCTTTACCTAATATTTGTGCCACCTTAACACAATGTTTGATTGGAAGAAAATAGCGTGTAAGAGAAAATTGAATGAATGATTTTAATAAGTTTCTTTCATGGGTGTCAAACAATATCCACTATTTTACCATTCGTGATCATCAAGTAGGTCAGATTTGGATGCTTTGGCCAGCGCTTGTTTCTGATTTCCATCTCAGGTCACTTCGAACCGCACATAGTTATTATCCTCTGTGATTTGTTTCAGTAATCGACCCAATTCGTGGCGGAGAGCTGCTGCCTGCCCAGCCCATTGGACCAACGGATTGGCGGTGACTGGGAAGCAAGTGGAGGGGCCGGTTTTAATTTAATATGCACTGTAAGCTCGATTAATTGGTTTCTCTTGCACGAGGACGATCTAACTATGCTTTGAGCCATGTGCAGATGGCTCTGTTTTGCATGTTATTTTATTTATTTCTTATTATTCATCGCATACATGAATAATTACATATATTTACTACGTGGATAAAATAAGTTCACATAGATGATTACTGCCTCTTCAACGAACTTAAGGTATCTTCGGTTTCTTCGGAATATACCTCAAATGAGAAGCAGATGCCTAATGAGAAGATACCTCAAATGAGAAGCAGATGCCCTCAGGAGAGTTCCTACGTCGTTTGTCAACTTGAGCAATGCGAAACACTTGTAAGGATATTTATCTTTTCTATGTTTATGTGTAAACTTAATGAAGTTCTCGTATTATTCGATTTCTTTCTTGTTTACAAATCTTGTGCAGCCACATGAACAATAACTCGCTCAACGGGCAAAAACCGGCGGACCTTCACCGATTTCCTGATTTATCCATGTAGCCTATAAAATGCGTTGGTCGTCATTATCAAGCAGTCGCTACTAAATTCGTCTCTGAAGCAATTACTAGAACTATAACTTAAAAAGATACTCAACTATCAGTTGGAAGTATTTAAGAAATTTGTTAATGCATATACTATACACCTGCTTATACGTATTCCTATTTTTATGACTCCTATTCCGGGCTACAATCTGGCCGCAGCCACACAACGTGCGGTCATTCTCATCTAGTTAATATAACAGACATCTACACATAAATACCTACTTGAATAAAATTTTAACATATAGGTACCCAGAAATTTTTAAGATAGGTACCCGATTTAATGTTTACCACTTTCTTCAGTCACGTCGTACCTTCATGTGTTTGTATGGCGTACCATACCACGTTGATATAGGGTACCTAAATGTGTTTATACGGCGTACCTTATGTGTTATAGATTGTGCTAATACGGCGTACCATTTTCTCAACGTATGACATACCACAATACGTTGATAGGGTACCTAAATATATTGTATGGCGTATCTGCGGCGGATCGGGTACCTATCTGCATAAAATTTATTCTACTAGGTACCTACATATAAAAAGAATCTGACGGGGTACTAAATTACAAGTATTTTTCCAAATGAGTATTTGTGTTTAAAGACCCTTAATATAAATGTTCAAAATATCAAACAATTAATACAATACGTTAATGATTTATTTTCGTTGGGAGTAGTAACTTCCCATGTAATCCCTCACAAGCGTTAGGGTCACTGAGAATAATGTTTCGTACTTTTTCTCTCTTGTAGATTATATTATCAAAATACTACCTAATATATTATCAGTCAAATTAATTTTAGTATAATAAATCGATTATAATACATTCTTTATAACAAAAATTCGTTAGCCAAGATAATATGTTGGGCCATTTAATGACGTAGTAGAAATTTGGACCATTCCTTCCTACCTTGGAAAATGGGGGATTAGCAATAAATATGACTACAAGATTAGGGGTTTGTGTCCAATTTGTACAATTTGCCTCGTTCTCAGCTGCTGACGAGTGACGACGACACTCGAGAAATTGCAAATCAGAACGAACTCTCAGCCTTGGCGCCATCGACTGCCACCAGTTTCTGTCTGCTGGTGGCTAATTCAGATCTTTGAATAGTTTAATTGAAGGTATCTAATGTGTTTATGCCGTAACTTTTAAACCGTTTCGCCCTATACGAATCGTGTTTATTTCGCCATTAACTTTCATGTGGATCTTAGATCTTCATTTGATTTCGGGGTTCGTTTTCTTCTGATCTGTGGGTTTTTACAGAGGATAATAGATTTCCTTTGTGAGAGTATTAGCTTAAATTTGGAATTATATGCTTAATTTCCAAGTAACAGGGTTACTGGATTTTTCTTTCTCAAGTCTATTTATCAATTATGCCTTACTTCTGTTTTTCTTCATTTTCACGTGGGATGAAAAGTCGCAAAATTGTCGTGTTTGACCTTACGTTGGCTTCAGGCTGTGTTATTTCAATCCCCATCTAATAATAATTATTTTGCAGATTCCAACTTTTGTTTACAGGAGCAAAAGGGATAGCTATAACCATGGCTGATTCAGCTGAGAATACTGCATTGTTTCCTATCTTTATCCTTTCTATGATCGCGATGCCTTTAGTTCCTTATACGATTCTAAAGTTATTCCGTGCTGCTTCAAAGAAAAGAAAGAGTAACCATTGTGGTTGTTCTGACTGTGCTCGGTCTGGAAAATATCATAAATCGGTTCTCAGTCGAGTAAGTGGCAATTGATTGGGCAAGTTAAATGTTTTAGTTACTGCTAGTATGTTTACTATATTCATGTGTGTATGCTGATAAATTATCCAGATAGGAAATGTCACAACGTGTGGTAACTTCACTCTGGTGCTGTTATGGGTCATCATGGGATTTCTTCTTTTTTATGTAAAAAACATGAGCCGTGAGGTACTCCATCAACTAATCTCTTTTCTTTGTAATGTTCGATTTTGTATCTTGTATTTCCAGTGTTCATTTTGTCATAATATTTTCCTCCTATTTGTTTTGAACCAGATTCAAGCTTTTGAGCCATTTAGTATTCTTGGCTTAGAACCTGGTGCATCGGAGTCCAGTATTAAGAAGGCATATAGAAGACTCTCCATCCAGTATCATCCTGATAAGAATCCTGACCCAGGTTTTTAATATTATGGTTTTTCCGTTGCTATTTTTATAATGATTGTCAATATAACGTTTTTGTCTAAACTAACTGTTTTTCACATTTCAGCTGCTAATAAATATTTTGTCGAGTATATATCCAAGGCCTACCAGGCCTTGACAGATCCTATATCCCGTGAGAATTTTGAAAAATATGGCCATCCCGATGGTAGGCAGGTAATATACCTTGCACAAAACTCTGAATTTCGACAGACAGTTCCCAGAACCTAAACACCGATGATACTATGATGTCAGGGATTTCAAATGGGAATTGCTTTGCCTCAGTTTCTGCTTGATCATGGATCGTCGGGTGGACTGCTGTTATTGGGTATAGTTGGAGGCTGTATATTGTTTCCTTTGGTAGCTGCTGCAATTTATCTTTCAAAAGCTTCAAAGTATTCGGGAAACAACATTAAGAACGACACGTTAGCTGCATATTTTCACTTGATGAAGCCTTCATTGGCTCCTAGGTATGTAAATGTATAGATAGTCATGCATTCTTTGTTGCTTTGTGTCTTGTGTGGAAGAAACTGGTGTGTTGTGCCTTCCTTCATACTTAGCATCTTTGTCTGTTAAATACTCGATATTGTTCAAATGACTGCATCTAATCATTTAACAATTGAAATTTTACAGCAAAGTCATGGAAGTTTTCGTTAGAGCTGCTGAATTTTTTGAGATTCCAGTCCGTAGATCCGATGACGAGCCTCTTCACAAGCTCTTTGCGACTGTCAGAAGTGAGCTGAACATGGACTTGAAAAATATAAAGAAAGAACAAGCTAAGTTCTGGAAGCAACATCCAGTGCTTGTCAAGGTGAAGACGTTGGAGAAACCTTGAAAAGAAATCTTTAAAATATATCTGTTACTTTGTTTTTGAGTAATGTTCTTACCTTCGTCTTCTCAGACGGAATTGCTGATTCAAGCACACTTGACTCGTGAAACATCTTCTTTGACCCCTGATCTTGAAAAGGACCTCAAGCAGGTCCTGCAATTTGCACCTCGTCTTCTTGAAGAGCTAATAAAGGTTATTTGTTTTACATTGATAGAGAAAATGATCTCAACCACATGTGATGTTTTTCTGTTCCAACCTATGATTTTATTTGCCTTTTGTGCTACAGATGTCTATCGTTCCACGGACGTCGAAGGGCCATGGATGGCTTAGGCCTGCGCTAGGGGTTATTGAACTTTCACAATGTATTGTTCAGGTTAGTTCACCTCTGCAATTTTTCGATTTTCACTTTATCTGTTGCACGTTCCATCCTTTAAGGAAATGTATCTCTATATACCATTAAACCAATTTATCCTCGTGAATAATGCAGGCCGTGCCTCTTAGTGCTAGGAAAACCGAGTCAACCGCTCCTTTCTTACAGCTTCCACATATCAGCGACGATACAATCAAGAAAATAACCCGAAAGGTGACCCTTGATTTTCACCTAATGGACATATCTGTGCTTCTTCGGCCTTATTTACAACAATACTCTTCTGCAGAAAATACGTACGTTTCAAGAGTTCAAAGAGATGCCCGTCCCCGACCGCTCCGAACTCCTCGCACAAGTCGCCGAGCTCTCCCCTCCACAGATTCAAGACGTCGAACAAGTCGTCCAACTAATCCCTTCCCTAAAGCTCGAAGACCCCAAATGCGAAACGGAAGGAGAAGACTCCATACAAGAAGGAGACGTCGTCACCTTCCAAGCGTGGGTCTCCCTAAGACGCCCCAACGGGCTAACAACCGCCCTCCCACACGCCCCTCGCTACCCATTCCCCAAGGAAGAGAGCTTCTGGCTAATCCTCGCCGACTCGAATACCAACGGCGTTTGGTTCTCTCAGAAGCTGAGCTTCGCGGACGAGGCGTCTGCCCTCGGGATTGCCTCGAGCGCCGCCGAGGAGAGGATGGAGGCGCTCGGGAAAACCCCGGGAGAGACGAGCGCTGCTGTTAGGGAGGCTGCGGAGAGGGTTAGGAGTGGGGCCCGCCTTGCGATGGGGAAGTTCTTGGCGAGTGGTGAGGGGAGCTTTAGCTTGACGTGTTATTTGCTGTGCGATTCTTGGATTGGTTGCGATGAGAAGTCAAGTTTGAAGGTGAAGGTTGGGAAGAGGACGAGGACGGGGAAGAGAGGTGGCGGTGGTGGTGAGGTTGTAAAAGATGGCTATGAAGAGGAGGAGGAGGAATTGGAGGAAGAAGAAGAGGAGGAGGAGATTGAAGAGGAGGAGATTGAGAGTGAGTATAGTGATGATGACGATGAAGATGAGAAGCTGAGGAATAAGAAGAGCAAGAAAGCTGTGAAGGGGAAGAAGAAGCAGCAGATTTCGTCGAGTTCGGAATCAGAGGATGATGATTGATTGATGAGTGAGATCTCAAATAGTTTTTGGAAACATAGTTTTTTTATGAGACTTTCTTATTACATGACTTTCTCTTGTTAGAAAAACGATGAGTCCCTCATTTTACTACCAACTACTGTTAAAATTATGATTATTGTTATTTTACTTGGTGGCTAACTCGGCATGATCCACAATCAAATTGAAATACCTTTTAGTCGAGAGGTTGGTTTCTTATTATGCCTTGGCTAAATGATTGATTTACTACGTCTTATTTCTTCCATTGGTGGAATTCGAAGTTTATGTATTTCAATAAGAGCTACTGCATATTTTAGTGGATGTGAATATAAATCTGCTGCACTTCGTAATCGGTTTATGTTTTGTTTAATGTGATAGACGATACACATTTTTTTTTCCCGACGATAGCTTGTATTAATAACAAGGATACATGGCTAATAGCTCAAGGGTCTCACCGGTACATATCAACCGGGAGAACAAAGGCTCACATAGGAGCACCACACAATCCCACAAGAGGCACAAACACTCCCACATGGGTAGAAAAGGGTCCACAAGGGACAAAAAAACCGACAGAAAGCAAAACTCATTATCTACGACCAAGAACTAAAGAACCTATAACAGAAAAACGATTAAGCTAAATCTACGATACTCTTCACTTTCACTTGGTTTTTTACGTCAGGGTTTTATCTTCACTGGACTGGTGGCTCCACTAGGGAGAAAAAAGCTCCCGACCCGAGCTCCCACAATGGGGAAACTCAAGACTGTGGCCGGCAGACGGGGGGCGACGGGCGGGCGGCGAGGGCTGGGCAGCAGGCTGCTGCCCTTGACAGCGACGGGTGAGCGATGGGTGGGCGACGGCTGACGGGTGGGTGGCGGGCAACGAGCGGGCAAAGGGCGTGCGGCTGGCGACGGACCGAGCGGCGGCCAAGTGGTGTGGGTGGCTGAAGTCGGCAGCAGAAGCAGCCGGCGGCGGTGGAGGAGGAGGCCGACACAGTGGTGGCAGCGGTGGTGGGCGGAGGTCGAGTTTTTTTTTCTTTTGAAAACTGAGAAAATCAAATCAAAAAAAAAAGAAAAAAGAAAACAAATGGGGCTCCCCCTTACCTCCATGTTCCCCCTACCTCCATTAATGGAGGAGGGGAGGAGGGGGAGATGTGGCAGCGATGGAGAGGGTTAGGGTTAGGGTTAGAGAGAGGGGAGGGAAAAGAGGGGGGAGAGAGAGAGCGAAAATTAACGCATTTGGACGAGAATAGACGACACGCATTTGGCTAGAGAAAATTAACCTTTTGGGTTTATGACACAATTTCTCTCATCTGACACACTTGTTTAAGAGTTTAATTCAGCTTCATGCAGGGGCGGATCTACGTTGTGGCCGGGGGGGCCACGGCCCCCGCGAAAAGTTTCGAAGTTCTTAGAGCATCTCCAACCCGCAGCATGAAAATACAGTTAATTCTGCACAATATTACAGCTGCTATATTTTCTACACTAATTTTCACTTCAACCCATTAACTCTATTTTCTACTCTAAAAATCAAATTCCTACATTAAACTTTATATTACAAAAATTAAAAAGTCAATAAATTATAATATTTAATATTAAAATTAACTAAATTATAAACTTAGCATATTATTTAATTATACTTTTATTAAATTAAAACGAAAATATAAATAAATAATAGGAAAGTAATATTATTTTTACTTTTATTATTATAAGAATATCAAATATTTAAATATAATTAAAACTTTTTTATTATATAAATTATAATAAATAGAAAGTACAACACAATTTTTGTCAACACAATATTATTGTTAGATATAAAGTCCCATTGGAGTAAATACGTACTTTATTTTTGTGTTGCACAAAAATAAAGTACCCGTTGGAGATGCTCTTAGATATGTATTATATTCGTTAACGACAAATATATAGATTACTAATACTCCCTCCGTCCCAGCAACTTTATCACATAAGTTACTGGGCACGCAAATTAAGGTGGCATTATTATAATAATATAATACAATGAAAAGGTAAAAAATATATTTTTTGACATGTCTTTTAAAGAATATTTAATATTATTATTGATTGTTTGTGATAGTGTTTTTTGCTAAATAAGGAAAGGTGATAAAATTATTGGGACGCCCGAAATGGAAAAGTGTGATAAAATTAGCTGGACGGAGGGAGTATTAAATCTATCAATATTGCAAGTAGCACAGTGGTTAGTATCGTGAACCTTGTTGTCAAGATGGGATATTTTTTATCCTCCATAGACAAGCAAAATAATGGGAAGTATTATTGCTTCTTATAATATAACAAATACCAAGTGTGTTCTCACTTTCATTATTGATTACTAGTAGCGGTAGCAGTAACAAGGACGTTGATGGACAAAGAAAAGTTATCGGTAACTTTTTTGTAATAAAAAATAATTGTTAAAAATGAAAAGGTTGAAAATTTTTAACAGCTTTTATGCTGTAAAATGAAAGACAAATCTATCCATATGCATAATCCCTCCACCAACTATCTATCAACGAACTCCATATTCCCATTTATTTATCATCAAACTCCAAACATTTAAATCAAATACCTATATAATGGACAATTTTAGTCTTGCAAAACATAAATATTACCAAAAAAATCAATTGACTATGGTCAACACCCTCTTTCTCTCACTAACTTCTAATTTTTTTCATTATTTTCCTCCACTCGTTGCTTATGATAGAAAATGAGAAAGTGAGCAGATGAAAGTCTTCCAAACTGTTATTGCATGGCTTCTTCTTTGATTAAAGTTGTGTCAGTACAAGGTATGTTGTAAAATCTCGATCGAATTCTTAAGCAAGTTCATTTCTTCGAAATAGTTATCTCAGGTTAGTGCAGCTGTTTTTAGCGAATACCCAATTATTTTGCTCCGATTGTTCTGAAACTTGTCTATTGAAAGCTAAGGCCTTCATTCATAGCCTCTTGAATCGGCTCGATTTGATGTTCCTGCGATTTACTATGAATTTTTGAAGCTGACATTAGAAACTGGAATTTCTATTTGCTGTTCTTGGAAAAACCTACTGGTGCAACTGCTGTTTTTCTTAGTTTTAACCCATTAATACTGCTCCGAATTATTCGGAATTGGTATCTGTTGAAATCTGTTCGTAGCCACTGAAAACATCTTGATCGGATAACTTTACGATTTTGGCTGCAACGAATCTGAAAATTTTCTACAGTTCTTAAGGAAAATTCGATTTCTATTCTTATATTGGATCAAATACCTTGGGTAACGACCTAGTAATCTTGAAACAGCTTTTCGAAAATTCGTAGGATCGAGGCATTTCTTTCCATTGAAGATCGTGGAGTACTCGTCCAAATCTTGAAGTTATATTTTTGGCATTTTGGGTTAATGTAGAGCTTAGGACTTCGATAGGTGCATTTCAAGGATTCCATGTCGGGCTATGTTTATTTCTTCTCTAGTGCTCGAATTTGGGTTTAGGTCTAAAATTAGAGTTTTATTTTCGTTTTTCAATTTGTGGTTTTGATATATTTCAAATTAGGATTTTTTAGCTTCTATATGCTTTCGATGAAACCTCATAAAGATAATGCATTTGTGCTGTCCTGATACGCGACTGAGTTGTTTCTGGGTACTATAAGTTTCCATGCTGCAATTAGTGTCTGTTTTTGGGTATGTTATGTATATTAGTGTCATTTATGTCTTGTTAGTGGTACCGCAAACGTCATTTAATTGTTTGATGTCTTGATACCATATATTCATTGAATTGCTACTGCATGTCTATGTTTTTGGTACTGCATTGAATGGTGCTCTAAATTCATTATTGAGTACACGAGGGAGCAGAATTCAGAGGGCGTGGATTGCGGCGTACATGCTACAATGTCCATGGATAGATACATCGTCGTACCTACAGCTCGTGGGAGGTATCTTGATGATGTTGAAGTCGAAGTATATCATGGCTCCATGACTGCCACAATACCTAGAGATCTCCTTAGTTGTATCATCCACTTGTTTGTTTGTAAGATTTTAGACTTGTAGCACCAGTATATATTATATATATATATTTGTGGTATCAATATATTCATGTTCGTAATACCATAACATATACTAGTGTAGTACCTTGCGTATGTTACTTGATTATCTTTTTCGTACCACATTTTTAATTATCGAAAACACGTAGATTCTTGTGCAAATAAGGCCCGAGAACTTCCAAATATGCTACATAATAAAATTAAACACTTGGTTACATAAACATAAACACTAACTTCAAATAGATCAAAATCTTGACTATGAGTAAGATGTTACTATTATCATATAAGTAGAAAGAAAGTCGGTGTTTCAATGTAATAATCCTTAATTCTAACTATTAACCCACCAATATTGATATCCAATGATCGATATACACACATAATTATGGTAACATAGTCATGGACCTAAAAATAATTCGAACAAGCATTGAAAAAAGCTTACCCTAACTTGTAGCACCGGTATATGGATATTTGTAATATCAATATATAGATGTACATAGTCTCATAGGGTATGCTAGTGTAGTAGCATGCGTAGGTTACTTGTAAAATCTTTTTCGTACCACGTTTTTTATTATTGAAAACACGTAAATTCTTGTGCACATAAGGTCTAAAAACTTCCCAAATTCGGTACATAGTAAAAATGAAACACATGGTAATAAAACATATACACTAACTTCCGATAGATTAGAAATCTTGATCGTATAAGTAGAAAGAAAGTTGGTGTTCGTAATAATCCTCAATTCTAAATGTTAACCCACCAATATTGATACCAAATGATCAATATAGTTCATATAACTATGTTAACGTAGTCATAGACCATAAATTAATTCGAACGGCGTCGAAAAATGCTTATCCTTTCTTGTAATACCAGTATATAGATATTTGTAGTATCAATATATAGATGTTCATAGTACCATAGCATATGCTAGTGTAGTACCCTTCGTAGGTTACTAGTAGTAACTTTGTCGTACCATGTGTTTAATTGTCGAAAACACGTAGATTCTTGAGCAAGTAAGGCCTCAGAGCTTCCAAAATACAGTATATAATAAAAATTAGACACATGGTAACATAAAAATAAACAATAACTTTCAATAGATAAAAAATCTTGACTATGCAGTAAGATGTTACTACATAATATAAGTAGAAAGAAAGTTGGTATTTCAATGTAATAATCCTCAGTTCTAAATGTTAACCCACCAATATTGATAGCAAAATATCAATTTAGTACATAAATATGTTAACGTCGTCATGGATGAAAAAATAATTAAAACATCGTCGAAAATCGGTTACACTAATTTGTAGTATCAATATTTAGATCTTTGTAGTACCAATATATAGATGTTTGTAGTACCATAACATATGCTAGTGTAGTATCCATCGTCGGTTAGTAGTAGTATCTTTGTCGTACCATGTGTTTAATTATCGAAAACACGTAGATCCTTGAGCAAATAAGACCTGAGAGCTTCCAAAATACGATATCGTAAGATATTGTTCTAGTATCATATAAGTAGAAAGAAAGTTGGTGTTCCAATGTAAAATAACCTTCATTCTAAATGTCAACTAACCAATATTGATACCAAATGATAGATATCATGCAATTAACTACCCTAAACCACTAAATTATAAAAACTGCTACCCTAAATTGTAGTACCAATATATAGATATTGTAGTACTAAAACATATTCTAGTGTAGTATTCTGTGTAGGTACTTGTAGTATCTTGTCGTATCATGTGTGCAATATCGAATACACGTAGATTGTTGTGCAATAAGGCACAGCAGTGTAACGGCCGCCAAACTCACGACTAAAAATACTCATTTTTTTTTAAACATAAATTTGCGTGACTCATTTAAAACCCATGTAAGCAGACTATTTAAAAGAATCATAAAGAACATGAAATACTTCTAGACATTCAAAGCAAACTGTCACAATGAATTTTCACGATATCAGAAAACATATCCCAAATAAATTCAACACCAATGGAATACGTAAACGACTCGACTTGAAATACTAATAAACACTCACAACCACAAATTTTAAATATCACACAACGAAATGCAGCAATAGACCTAGGCCACCACACAGGTCGTCATCCATGTATAGTTCTCCTCAAAAGTATGTGGAAGCTCAAACGGCCAGCCTTGCCGTTTACGTTAGTCACGCATCATGCTCACCTACAACACATGAACTATATGAGCTAGAAGCTCAGTAAACGAAAATCATGCATGCTGAATGAATATGAAAGTCCTAGTGAATACGTATATTATATGTGACTCGACAACTCAATATTTTCCTCATACTTTCTCGGGCCCATAGCTAAACTACTATGCACCATAAAGGGCTCCATAAAATCATAACGCATTTGCTACACACTGGGTGGCATACCTAGTATTCCCTTAGGTCGCTCATGTCTAGGTTGCTCCTCCTGCTTCAATAACAATGACATTTGCTACACGCTGGGTGGCTTACGCTAGCTTTACCTAGGTCGCCCCTACCAGGTCGCTCCTCCTGTCGGACAGTTGCTCTACGCTGGGTGGCCTACGCTAGGTTTTCCTAGGTCGCCCCTACACAGATCGCTCCTCCTGCCTCCGATAACATAGCCCATAACAACTTAAGCCAATAATTGGCAGATACACGTCGCTCTCAGACCGATTATCAATATGTGATTTTACTCGCTAAATATGCATGCATATGATAGATGCCAACAAATTATATGCTCATGCTCATGCGTCACGTACCTTATACAAGTCTTGCATATACAAAAAATGCATCTCGTCATATTATCAAAACACATAATTCACGTATAGTACAAAATACTATGTTCATGCATCGTAGTTGGATTTTCACTTACTTTTGACTCCAGAAATTCAAACTCGATTTTCGTATGTCGTCATTTGAAGATATATAGACTCGAACTTCCCTATCCTCACGTTTCCTAAGCACCCAACTTAGATAATAATAGAGTGGTTTATCGCACCCGATTCCGTCTTCTCTAAGTAATTGTGATGTTCCAAGATTACTCTAATCAGTTGTATTGCTTTTACCTAATTAAGATGAACAAGATATAACCATAACACACTCGGTTATTTTCCCGAAGCACTGGGTTACGAAAATTCCTTACGTCTTCAATAACTATGAATAATATAAATTGCTTAGATCTAAAACTTACCAAGAGATTGATGACCATTCACGAGAGATGGGTTGAGGAATGAATCTTGAGGAGATCAAAAGATTAATTCTCTTATTTCTTCACCTCCTCTCTATTTTTATTATTTTTCCTGATTTTTATTTTTGCATCTCACAATGCTTCGATGCACTTGGTGCACTTGATATGTATTAAGAAACAAGAGTGATGGGTGTATAATAGTTAATAGATCTAAGCATCTTTCTTGCCAACACGGTGTCTTATTGTGATAGTACATGCATGTGTTTCATTTGTTTGTTACTAGTTTTATGCCCGTCTATTTGACGGGTGTAAAATATGTATAATTAATATAACATTCTTGTACAACAATAATAATATAAGTTAAATGGTTTAATGTGAAAATAAAGTGTTTTTCACTTTGTTAGGTGGCGGTTTTTTCATTTTTTATCTTTTATTTGTTTAATATAATGAAAATAGACACGTGTCGCAAGCAGGAGCAAACTACATTTCATTGTATATATAAGATTAGCAAAGGAATCTACACGTTAGGCCACTCATTCATTAAAGATATTTTTATGATCTACTTTATTTGTTTTTTAATTTTTTCTTTTATCATAATGTTATTTTGTTTCTTTGTGCTAAACTAGAGAATCTTACACGTAATATTCATCCATCAAAGTCATTTCTTATTCTTTTTTATTATATATATATATATATTTTGTATCATGGAAATTAAATTATCATATCTTATTACTTAAAAGAAAATGAGTAAGCTTTAAAAATACTTCTTTTAAGTTCAGTGCACGTAAAACTACATTTCGTTTAGTGATCAATATAGCCTAATCCAAACCAACTCAACTAGGCGGGTAAGGTTCTTAAAATATTCTTACAGTAATTTCTACAATGCTATGATGTCAAAATTAATGACCATGACAACCAAATAAACTGATTTACCACATATGAATGCATAGAACATGCAAAGCAATAATTGTCACATTCAGTATATAATCCACATATTATGCAAAACACGTAATTTATATATGTTTGAACGAAATGCAATTATATTAATTAAATTTAAACGTTTGAGCGCTCAGGTATTACAGGAAGCTTATACTAAAATGTGCTATCAATATATATACATATATATATTTGTAGCACCTCTATTTGTATTTATACAGTACATAAGTTTGTTACTTAGTCGTACCAAATAATGACATGCTTTAACGCTTGAACAGTTATAAAAAAACGTGTTTTGAGTAGATTAAATGTTACTGTCTTGCGATACCATAGTAAAAAACTTGAACAAACACCTTCCAGCATTAATATCATAACCCACCAACAACCACAATCCAAGACAAATTTATTTGAATACCATCAATAACACGATAACATCACAGTATTAAAAAAACCTTCTAATTCAATCGCTACCGTTACAATTCGCCGGCGTTAGAACGAAAAAATAGACAAAAAATATTGAGTGTTTCCCAAAATCCAAGCTGCCTTCGTGCCTCCAATGGACGTTCTTTTGCCTCGATGCAACGAGTCGCCGAAAAAATGTTCCAAGATCACTTTAATGCCTTTCTCATACTGCCCAAGGTCGCTCGAAACCAAAAATATTCTAGTACATTGCAGAACAATTTTCCGTTTACAACAGAAACTTTAAAAATCTGCAACAATTCGCACAAATATTGAATCGACATGATTCCATCATCTACGAACAGTTGAGAAAGTCAGTTTTCAAAGGAGACCAATTTCAAATAAATTGGTGCAGCACATATGGGTGATAACTGAGAAATACAGCAGCTGTATCAGCAGGTTTTCCAAAAAAAGCAAATATCTGAAAATTCTAGTTTCGAAATTGGGGCATTTTGGCCCTCCCATAACTATCATTTAGGATTCAGACCCTCTTGGCAAAATATTTAGTTTTAAGGACCCATTTTTGTGTAGTACCACTTCATTGCTCTTACATACCAGTATGTTGAAATTCTGTACCACAAACCATAATCCAGTACCAGTTTATGATCGTCTGATACCGGTTTATTTTCTGCAGTACCACTTTATTGCTTTGACATACCAGTATGTTCAAAGTTTGTAACACAAAACGGTAATTCTATACCAGTTCATATATCTTTCGTACCACTTTTTTATACCACACAAAATGGGTCCTTTAATGGGGCCTGAATTCGATATCAAACTCTTAATGGGGCCTGATTTCGAATTGACCCTTCGAAATTACAACTTCAAAAATTCGTAGAAAATCATAGAAACATCAGATAAGTCGGTTCAAGAGTCTAGCCGTGACTCTAGGGCATTCTTTTACAACAATCAAATTATCATATCTCAAAAAGTCAGAAAGTACACCAACAGACTTTTTCATTCCACTACCAGAAATCCTTGACACTTGTTCCTGAAACAAATTGACAATGCTAGAAAGGGAACTTAATCCCTAGCCGGTGTTTTAGAATCTATAGAATCAGTCGAATCTGACTCTATCAATTGAATTTCTTTTTCATTGACATCTGCCTGCTTTTTGTTCGAACCCAAAGTCAATTCATTCTCTTTGGCTGAAGTCAATCTTCATCAAGAGAGCTGACCGAGTCGAAACCTACTGCTCAAGTCTGACGAATGCCGTTCATGAGAAGCAGTCAATTAGTGAGCATCCGATCTCATAAGGAAAGCCTTAAGGCCTGTTTGTGTTTGCTTAAAAAGCTGAGACCTTAGCTTTCAATAGAAATAAGTTTCCAAAGAATCAGAGCACAATAACTAGGTCAAATTTGCTAAAACAAAAGCTTCACAATGATTGTTCTGAAGAACCTGACCTTAAACACGAATTAGAAGGAGATTAAATTGCTGATTACCTTAGGAAAGCTGGATTGAGATCGAAAATTTATACCGAATCAAGTTTGAGAAACCACCTTGCTTGGTTTCTCGTTCGTTGCTCGTCTCCCCCTTTCATTTACATTTTTGTTAGATGTTGCTTACATACAGAGAAGAAAAGATTTGAAAAATAATAAATGAGAGGCAAAATTATCATTTCAGTCAATTTGGTAGTGAAGTGTAAGATTATTTTGAAAAAGGGAGTTTGATAAAAAAAAAATAAATGGGAATGAGGAGTTAGTTGATAGATAGTTTGGGGAGGGAGATTTATTTGAAGTTGCCCCTAAAATGAAAACAATGATACTTAAAACTACATGTAATAATGTTTAAAAGGGAGATTTATTTGAAGTTGCCCCTAAAATGAAAACAATGATACTTAAAACTACATGTAATAATGTTTAAAAGTTTTCTATTTTTGTAACATAGTTTTCAAAATATCAATTGAGCATTGGTAAGACGTGTATCTTGCCGAATGGGATCCTCTGTCTCACTACATGTCCCATTGTATGTACCAACTAATATATTTTGCTTATATGAAAATTCTTTCATTTTATAATTATGAGAATATAGAAAATACTAGATATAGGTGAGACACTCACGTTAAAAATAGAGAGAGAAAGTTATGTGGGCCATACGTGCACATGCTAAAAAATAAATTTGTTTCTCCTTTAAATGTTTGGTAAGTTGTTCTTTTCTTATACGAAAAAGTTATAATTCTTTTTGTTTATCTAGATAGTTTAGATATTTATATAAATGTTGTAGATCATTTCTTTTTAATTATACTCCATCAAATTGACAGATTTTTCAGCAACAAAAAAATCTAATATCAAATAAATAGAAAAATTGGAAAAACATAAACAAAGAGCAAAAAATAGGTGCTTCAAATGATAGGTTCTAAAACAAAATAATATGTAATTGGCTTACAAAGAATTAAATATCAAATAATACGAATATAAAAATAAAGTAACTGAAAGATAAAATAGATGCTTCAAATGATAGGTTCTAAAACAAAATTCGATTTTCTAACAGTTTATAATGAAACTGTCGTTACGAGCAAAAATATAATAGACAATATCCTAATTGGACAATAATTGATCCACAAATCTTTCTCCTTCTGTTAAAAAATGCCGTATTCAATATTTTAATGAGATGTGCGTGTAAAATAACAAAAACATGTGAAAGATAAGATTTTTTATAGAGTAACATTTATATGGGTTCCATAAATTTTAGGAAAATTTGGTACGAATAATCCATCCTATTGATTTTCTTCTAAAAATAAACTCAACATTAAATTATTGCTGAATAATCCCAACTAGTATTATAGGTATCTTCTCAAATTAGACTCATGCCACCTTTATCTTAACCTATTCAATAAGTTAAATTTCTTTCTTTTTATATTTTTATTCTATTGTTATTTTAATAAATTATTTCACACTTTAAAACAACACGAAAATTTGAATAAATATTTCGACGATCCCAAGCAATTTTTATAAAATAATCACAAATAAAAGTAACTCGAGTTTAAAAGTAAAAAATAATGTATTCAAAAAGTCAATTTATTCAAACTATATTAATTAAACTTTAAAAAATAACTCCGATAAAAATTTTAAAAATCAAAACAAAAAAGTTTCAACGTAAATCCCACAAAATTCTTAGTACGATAATCAACATTTGTAAAATTTAAAGAAAAAAAGAATATCAAATATATAGATCGAAAATTCATTAAATTATAATAAGTTATTATTAAAATATTAAACAGACGACATCGAGATATTTTTAGTTTCATTTTTATTTTCTAAAGTTTTGATTATGTTTTATTTATAATTAGTCTGCGTATTTTCTTTTTCAATTTTTCAGAGCTTTTCGTGGAAATTTTGTTTTGATTTTATATTTGTTTCATGTTGGAGATATATTTAACGTTTAATTAATATAGTCTTGTTTGGTTGGGTAGTTGAAGAATGTTAAAGGTGGGTTTAAGACATGTTATAGGGTGTTTGGTTCATATGTTTATCTAAAAAATGAGTTTATACATAAGCACCCTAAACTCATATGGACGGGTTTACATAAACATACCTCCTCTTTAAAACTTTCTATTATTTGCCCCAATTAGGGGTTAAAAATACAAAAGGGCACGTGATTAAATAAATTACGGGGTATATTGTTCTATTAATAAATCACACGAGTTTTTGGTTATTTTTAAACTGCATATGGGTTATAGGCAATTTAACCTATTGTTTATTTTTTTAAAACTTTGATTTATTTTATTTATAACTATTTTATTCACAATTCATCGATATTTTTTATTTATATATTTTTCTTAATTTTTGAATTATTTTAATTTTTAAAATAAGTTACTAACATAGAAAAATAGAATAAGTAAAAAAAATAAAAAGAAAGAAATAGGTTAAATTGATACATGGATCTAATTAGTACTTTTCATTTAATGAAAAAATAACAAATAACTAATAAGCAAAATTTGTTAATACAAGGGGACATGGTCGGGTATCTTGCTTGTATTATGTTTCTTTGGGTATTAATGTATTTATTATTATCACTTTCTCCTTCATGGGCCAATGATTTTGTCACTAAAACAGAAAGCCCATTATTATATATAATCTGATCCATCGTTCTAGGGTTGAGCCGCATCGCAGCTGTAGATTTCCCCTCCTACTGATTCGTAGTCTTCATCGCAGCTCATCCTTCAGCCGCCATGGTAATATCTTCTTTTAGTGTAGAAACTTTACGATATCATCGTTTGCAATCGACTTATCGCCCATCAGATTTGTTGTTTTAGTCTGGAAATTAATTTGTGGCTTTTAGAGATTAGTTCGTTAATGTTTCATGTTGATATGATTGCTGTAGATCATCTCAGAGAAGAACAGGAGAGAGATCTCAAAGTACCTCTTCCAAGGTAATGATTAGAACTCGTCACATGTGCGCTCATGCGGATTTGTTAAGAGTTATTTTTTTCTCCCTTTACAGAGGGTGTGCTCTATGCGAAGAAAGATTACAACCTGGCGAAGCACCCTTTGATCGACGTCCCAAACCTTCAGGTTATTAAGCTGATGCAGAGCTTCAAGTCGAAGGAATACGTGCGAGAGACCTTTGCTTGGATGCATTATTACTGGTACCTTACCAACGATGGGATTGAATTCTTGCGCACTTACCTTAACCTGCCATCTGAGATTGTCCCCGCCACGCTGAAGAAGACAGCCAAGCCCCTCGGCCGTCCTACTGGTGGGCCACCTGGCGATCGTCCACGGTAAGCATTGACGATCTACTTCTTTATCGTGGATGTATTGCAGATTCTATTAATGAAAGAGAATGACATTACTACATGATTTGTGCACTGGTAATGATATTCTTTTGTTCTTACTTAGTCTTGTGTGTATCAACAAGGGCAATGTCGCCTGTTTGAGGCTGGCAAGTTGACAGATTTCAGTTGCGCTGATTGCATCCTACACAAGCATTGGCATTTATTTCTGTCCTCGTTATGTTAACCTGTTGTATATCTTGCTTGTTTGGTTATTATTTGACAGTGCTTCTGCTAAGTATGGGGTCGATTGCATCTTGAATCGACATTGGCACTTTCTTTATTATTATAACCTTCCGTAGTAATATTTGGTTGCATCTAATGTGTGCATTAATCTAAGACAACGTGTCCTGACATGTTGGTTGGATTTCGGTTGTTGCAATGCAATTGCTTTAAACTCACTTGTTTTCATTTTGTTAACCACCCTTTATGTTTATCTCCATAAAATTTCTCTTAGTGGGCCTCCAAGATTCGATGGTGACAGGCCACGGTTTGGCGATAGAGATGGCTATCGTGGTGGGCCGAGAGGAGGGCCACCAGGCGAATTAGGCGGTGATAAGGGTGGAGCGCCCGCCGACTACCAGCCTGCTTTCAGGGTAATTAAATTATACTTGTGAACCTCTGTCGCACTTTGTATTTGGGTATTTATTGTGAAACTTTGAATTTGTTGAATATTTTGTTGGTTCTTCGCAGGGATCTGGCGGGCGTCCTGGTTTCGGAAGAGGTTCTGGTGGTTTCGGAGGAGCTCCCCCGAGTTAAAGTTCGTGTTTTTCTTAAGGTCATTTTGCTTAGATTAGGCGAGGTATGTGTGGTATGAATGTTGAATTATGTTTTGCACTGACATGAATCTTTCTTTTGTCTCCTTTGAAAAAATTTATAGAAAGACTATTGCGTGTTCATCCTTTTTATGTTATTGTTATTTCTTGGATTTTCATCGAGTGGACGTAAGATCGTGTTTAGTTGGTAAATCGTACGTATGTAGAAAATGTGTTTCATTTTTATCTCTCACAATCATGCCTTGCGGAACTTGTCTCCCTTATGACAGAATTTTGTTTCAGCTATATTTCGGTTGTAACATAGCTTCGGCTCGTAATAAACCTAGGCTGCGTTTAGTTGGTAGGCTATATTAAGATAAAGGCTTTTTCTTATCCGGTCTAATATTGTTCACTTTAAAAAGTATTCACTGTACATGGCTCGAGATAAATCAATAGCCCGCTACAATAAACTGTCAAGTCCACTATAAGTCATCAAACGTGTATAGCTAAGATAATTAATCTAGGGGTGGTTCGGTACGGTATACCGTACTAAAACTGTGATACCGTATACCGTACCGAAATTTCGGTATCAAAAAAAGTCATACCAATACCATACCAAAATTTCGGTATACTTTAAATTTCGATACGGTATCATACCAAAATTTCGGTATGGTATCGGTATCATACCTTCTATACCATTCATACGGAGGGTTTTTTACCATGCATGTCTCGTGACTCGTTAATTCGTTGTTTTGGAATTTTTAATCAATTCAAACTCCTTAGGCCCCAATAAGATAGATTATTAATACCAAATTTTTCAATATAAAAAGATTATTTAACCTTAAATAATTTACATATTTTAGCTAGTCTCCTTAGTAAGACAAAAACTTTACATAACCACAAAATACAACTTTATATACAGATTAATTAGAACGAAACGGCTATATTTAAAAAATTAGTGAAGATTAACAAAAAGTAATTGCATTGCATCTTCACGCTTTCAAAAATCATGAAAAAAAACATTAAAAAGCAAAAATTAAACGTTACTTGAGTTACATAAGTAAAATATGGTGGGCCTAATATTAGAAAGTTGTGTATAAGTTAATAATTTATGGGCTAAATAAGTTTATGAAGATCCTTAATTTTTCATTTTATATTTTTTGAAATAATATACTACCTCTGTCCCACTTATTTCTTCCCATCTTTCTATTTCGGGCGTCCCACATAATTCTTCCCATTTTCATTTTTGGTCAAAAATTATTCCAATAATTAAACTAATTACCCCATTTATATTAAAAAGAGACTTCTTAATTTTCGTGTCCACTAATAAGTTTTCTCTCTCCGTACCTTTAAAGTGTACTATAATATTAAAATAATGTAGTTTCTTAATCTCCGTGCCCACTGATCTTTGGGAAGAATTAAATGGGATGGAGGAAGTAATATATATAGGTGTGTATATATGTATAAAAAATATTAAAAAAATTTCAATGTCGGTATTCGGTATAATCGGTATACCTAATTTTAAAAACTTTCATACCATTACCGTACCGAAAATTTTCGGTACGGTATCATACCTTACCAAAAACTTCGGTATACAAAAAATTTCGATATTTTCGATACGATTCGATACGATAAGGACGGTATTTCGGTATTTCGGTATTTTTCCCCAGCCCTAAATTAATCTAAGGGGCTCTTAAGAATCAGCCCCTCTTTAACTTTCATAATATGGTTCAGCCCATGTCAGTATAAAGTTCATTAAAAAGGACCTGATATCTTTCAAAGTTAGAGAAAAGGACCAACAAGCTGATCTGACCAAAATACCCCTACAAAAGCTGTATAATAAGTGGTATCCAGAACATGTTTTCTGTTACCATCCTTAACCACTTTTTTTACGATAAAAAAATCTCGCAGATTTCTATTTTCGTACGAACGATCCTCGAAAACGAAACTCGATCAATCCACGAGGGTTTATTTTGATATTCGGGTCTCGGAATGTTCGATTTTATGGGTATATTCTTCGAACACTTTTGACGCAAATAACAAAAACACGATGAAATTGAATCCCGATTTGATCGAAATTGAAGATATTTTGTACAAATTCGAGAGACCCATAACCTAAACAAATCTCTGAAACACAATATTGGCTCTATTATTCGTCGCTCATGGTTTGCCGAAATTTAAAATCGCGGGATTGTTGCCTAAACCACTGTTCCCAAAACGTGGTATGGATGGTCATGCATCTGTCATCGTAAAACAGATAATAGGTATTGATAAGCTGTCATATGGTCATGCATCTGTCATCGTAAAACACATAGCTCTTGTTTCACAAAATATAATAGTATCTCTTTTTGATGAGACATAACGTTATGAATTCAATCACAAACGTATTCAAAGTTCAACAATTAAAGCACGGACAACATTTAATAGACCATAAACTCAATATTCGAGACCTCAAACCCTAAACAATCGAAGAAAAATGGATTTGTGAGCGAAATTAATGATACTAGTAGTGTGGTATGGAAAACCTATTATGCAGTATCAACATCGACAATAGTGTAAAAAATTGGATTTGTATTGTTCTTTTATATCGAAATTCGGTATTATTGGCGAGTAATGTGGTAATATCCCTTGACAATATAGAACATTCCGGATAATGCAATTCCCACCTAAATTATTGAGATCCCGCCTAAATTATTGAAATCCCGCCTAAACTGGATAACACAAGTTACACATAGAATTAACTTACTGGTACCACTTTCTTATTTCGAAAAATTAGGCAAAAATCCGACGATTGTATTTAAATCTCGAATTTGTACGAAGTATCTTCAATTTCGATCGAATCGGGATTCGATTTCATCGATTTTTATTATTTGCGTCAAAAGAATTCGAACAATTTACCAGTAAAATCGAACATTCGAGTCCAAAATAACATGATAAACCGTCTAGGACACATCCAACTTGGTTTGGTGCAGGTGGTGTAGATGGAAATAATATATACGATCGATTGTTTCGATCGAGTTTCCACTATTATAATGATACCAGATATTTGGCATTTGGTACCAAATCCAGCATACTCGAACCTTTAAATCAGTATATATACCATATGATAGCTTGCCAATACTGCCAGTTTTACGGTGACAGATGAATGACTACCCATACCACGTTTCGGGAAGTGTTTATGCAACAATCCGACGATTATAAATTTCGTCAAACCATGAGCGACGAACAATAGAGCCAATACTATGCTTCAGCGATTTGTCTTCAGAATATGGGTCTCTTGAATTTGTATAAAATATCTTGAATTTCGACCGAATCGGAATACGATTTTCGTCGTGTTTTTTATTATTTGCGTCAAAAGAATTCGAAAAATTTACCCGTAAAATCGAACATTTGAGACCCAAATAACATGATAAACAATCTAGGACACACCTGTGTTCGTGCAGATGGAAATAATATATACGATCTATTGTTTCGATCAAGTTTCCACTGTTATATCGATACCAGATAATCGGCATTTGGTACCAAATCCAGCTTAATATTACATGACTTTTGATCTCAACTTTCACATATTGATATCAACATTCGCATAACATCTCTTTAAGGGAATTTGGTTTGTTAACTTAGTAAAATCACATACTTACATGAACATAAATCTTATACATTCGGGAAAAAGTGAATTTACGAACAAAATAACTCTAATTAATGATGTTATACTGAAAAGCATATTATGTGGTATCTGTACCAAACAATGTGTCATAAATTTGGTTGGTTTTGTTTCTTTATATCAGACATCTGGTATTATTTGCAGGTAATGTGGTAATATTCTAAAACATTTCATTAATTTTCTAAAAAATCCATTTTGCTTCGATTGATTAGTTTGAGGTCTCGAATGTTGAGTTTATGGTCTATTAAATGTTGTTTGTGCTTAAATGTTGAACTTTGAATACGTTTGTGATGGAATTCATAACGTTATGTCTCATCAAAAGAGATACTAGTATATTTTATGAATGAAGAGCTATGTGTTTACATGACTTTTGATCTCAACTTCCACATATTGATATCAACATTCGCAAAACGTGACTTTTAATGAAATTTTGTGATTTAGCTTCATCATATCATCTATTTCCATGAATGTCAATCTTATACATCCCAACGAAATGAATTTATGAATGAAATTAATCGAAATAGTAATGTGGTATTTATTAGCTATTTTGTGGTTCTGATAGCCACAAATGTGTTATAACCTTTGTTTATATTGTTATTTTTTATCAGACATGTGGTACTATTTGCAGGCAATGTGGTAATATTAAGTTATTGTACTATTAATATCTCTGAAAATCTAGAACCTTCTAGAATGTTCTTAGTGATGTGTTACCCAGAATGCATGAATTGTTACTCAGAATAAATGAAGTGTTACCAACCAGCTTTTTAATTGACAGAAGTTTCAATATTTCCTATCAAAATTGAAAACGTTTCGATCTTAGTTCGCAGCAAAATTCGTTGTTATTTCATGTCGATTACTAAGACCCACACCCGAATTGGTGTGAATACTCATTATTCGAGCATAAAAGTCGAGATTCACTCGTTTTTTACCAAAATTTTTGAATTGTGTTTGAAGCATTATTCCAACTTAACATCGAAAATTGTCCTTGTTTATGAGGACCCATGAGAAATTGAGATCGATTTTACCTTTTTCGATTACTAACGTTGAAGATTTGTGTGATTTCAGAGTTTTGGGTGTCGTACGAATTTTTGATCTTCCTCTTGACGCCCTATTTTGTACTAGTTGCATGTAGTTATTATAGGAAATAGATCGTTATTGTCTTCTCGTTATATGTTATAAATGATGCAACTTTTATTTCCCAATGTTAGGAATCTGTTATTGTTTTTAGGGTAGGGTTTCCAAAATAGTAAAAGTGGTACCTAGACAAAGTGACGTGTTAACTGAACTGATTTGTTATTAGTGAGGCAACATTTATTCGTCAATGTTAAGAATCTGGTATAGTTTTTTATGGTAGTGTTTCCAAACGAACATAAAGTGGTACCCAGATCAGGTGATTTGTTACTGAAATTGAAAATGTTCGGATCTTAGGTCGCGGCTAGATTCGTTGTAATTTCGTGTCGATTACTAAGACCTACATCCGAATTGGTGTGAATCCACATTATTCGAGCACAAACATCAAGATTTCGCTCGTTTTTGTACCAAAATTTTTGAATTGAGTTTGAAGCATTATTCCAACATAACATCGAAAATTTTCATTTGTTACGAGGACCCATGAGAAATTGAGCTCGATTTTACCCTTTTCGCTCAATAACGTCGAAGATATATGAGATTTCAGGGTGTTTTGGGTGTCGTACGAATTTTTGATCGTCCTCTTGACACCCTAATCCGTACTAGTTGCATGTAGTTATTATAGGAAATAAACCGTTTTTGTTTTCTCATTTTTTGTTATACATAATGCAACATTTGTTTCTCAGTGCTAGTCATCTGTTATTATTTTTGAGGATGTTGTTTCCGAAACAGACGCAAGTGGTACCACGATGACGTGATGTGTTACTGGAATTTTTTAACTTTCTCGTGATACGTTATTGTTTTCTAATTATTTGTTATTACTTTTTTTTCAAAGAATTATTTGTTATTACTGAGGCAACATTTATTCGTCAATGTTAAGAATATGGTATAGTTTTTGATGTTAGTGTTTTCGTACGAGCAGAAAGTGGTACCCAGGTAAAGTGATTTGTTACTGAAACTGAAAATGTTTGGATCTTAGGTCGCGACAAGATTCGTCGTAATTTCGTGTTGATTACTAAGACCCACATCCGAATTAGTGTGAATCCACATTATTCGAGCACAAACGTCAAGATTTCACTCGTGTTTGTACCAAAATTTTCGATTTGAGTTTGAAGCATTATTCCAACATAACATCGAAATTTTCCTTGGTTACGAGAACCCATGAGAAATTGAGCTCGATTTTACCTTTTCCGCTCAATAACGTCGAAGATTTTGGAGATTTCAAGGTGTTTGGGTGTTGTAAGAATCACATATCTACCATAAATCATACGAGAGGGATGATGGCATAGCTTTGTAAATTTTCGCAACAGTTGAGGGCAAATGGGTCTTTTTAGCACAATTGGGTCCTTAACTCTATGACTAACTTGAGATGGGTGTTTTAAACTGAATTTTAAAGCAATTGGGGCTGAATCCAAATGATAATTGCTTAAGTGGGGCTGAAACGAAATTAACTCTTAATCTAACCCATATTAATTATAAAATGACCAAAATGTCCTTATTCCACCCAATCGTAAAATCATTTTTATTTCATGTAGTTTATATGGTAAAAATAAATAAGCAACACTAGTTTACTCCTTATTTCATGGCGATCAAACTGACATCCATATCTTATACTTTTCCATATTCATAAAAATAATTATTTTATAAACTATATATTAATGAAATAAAGGTTACTTTTGTAAATTTACAAATAACATGGAGATAAAATTTTGAAACTAAACAAGGTATAATGATTAATGTACAAGATTATTATCTAATATTTTAACTTGGGCTTTTTTATACTTGGTTTTCTCGTATGTTAAAGTAAATGCGGCCCTAGGTTTTAGTGAATGTATTGAACCATTGATATATCCTTTGGAAATGTAGTTTTCATGTGATGATGCCACGTGTCCTCTATTAAAAAATAATAATTAATTGATGCTAACAAAAATTCCAACCCACGTACTCTCAGTAATCTTCCACGTACAACTTAATATTCCATTATAACCACCCCAATAATAAAAGACATACCAGATTTTCCGGCGATCCATAATAAATTTTTCGGGCCTTTTATCCTGAAGGAAGACCGTTTCAAGCCGAATATACAGTTGAAGCTCTCAAAGTGAGTTTTTCTACGCTGATTTAAGTTTAAATTAATTAAAAAGGTCAACTTTTTTTTTTTTGTTTGTCGTGTTTTTTATTTTCGTTTTGTTTGTTAACTTTGGTGGTGGTCTGAGTTGTTCTCCAATTGGGTTCTACTGCGATTGGGGTGAAAACTAAGGAGGGTGTGGTTCTTGCTGTAGAAATGCATTATGTCGCCACTTCTGGTAATTACGAGTCTATCATATTTTTTTATTTTACAAAATATACATTTTTCAGCCATCTAATCTGTGCATTTTCTCTGCGCACCATCGGACGAGTTATGTCATAATCCTTCAGTGAATATTCATTAGGTGGACTCAAGCCCCTTCGTGTGAAGATTCAGCCCAATGAACAAAAAATATCTCATCTAACATTTTTCAGATGAACCAATGAGTAAATTTTAAGAAAAAAGAGACAAATAAAAAAAATCACACGACGTGCTACAAGTCTATGTAACCACCCACAAGAAAAGAAAAAACAGTCAATAAAAATAAGAACAATCCCACTAAGATTTGGTCACCCATACTAAATTTATTCCTTTGAATGTTATGCGTACATTCTTCTTTCCTATTCAGCAGACAGATTATCTATTCACCTTATATAATCATGATATGATGTCGCCTCATTAGATCATTTAATCTTATACGACTACGAAAAAATCTCAAAGAGTTGAACTCAAAAGAGCAAGATAAAAGTATTTTTTTTAAAATTTCATTTGCCATGTGCTTTTATAATCGATGTATGTGCCATGAAAAGATCTCAATCAAGGCCAAAATTGCATATTTGTTTTTTTTTTTAATTCAGGATAGTTTTCTAGTGATTCGCATTCTACTATTCTAATGAAATTTACAGATAGACGAAAAGGTCCTTCGTTTTATGTTTTTTCTTGTAGATATTATAATCGTATATATCAACTAGCCTTCCCGATTGGTTGTTATTCACTCTCAAACCCTATCTCTTTCTTTGCGATTTGTTGGTATTTTTTGTCGATAAATGTGGTGAAATATGTTTGTGTGTGATTATTTAATTACTCACAATTTGTAGTTTTTTTATTATTCACCCTCTACCCTATCACTTACATTGTTTGTGTAAAAAGTTTTGTATTCCTAAAAAACCATGTTTTTAAAGTAATACTTCATAATGTTACGAGTTGGAATTTGTATTTGCCGTCTCCAACTTATTGCAGGTTATTTTCATTTCATTTGATCGGTGCATTGTTTGTGTAGTTATTACACCATTCGGACCAGGTTAAATCTCAATTATACTAACTATTCTTTGTTATTATTTGTTTCATAATTACATCTTTGTACATTGGAAATAATATACAAAAGTAACATAATTTTAAAGATTGTACTAAACTATATTTTAACTATGTATGACATTTTTTTCGTTCTAATACATGTTTAATGTTTAATGTTGATTTTCTTTATTATAGTTGTTGTAAACAGATTTCTTCACACTTCAAAGAAGAAAAACAATTTTGTTCTAAAGTGTTGTGTACTATTAACCATGCAGTTGATAAACGGAAAATAATAACTAAAAACAGTATTCTTTTAGGTATTATAACTTCATACCTCGCCAATCACTTCAAAACAAATATGGACGCCCATCCTTTCCGAACCTCTATCCCTTTGAATCAAACTATACAAACACGAAGGTCGCAACAATTGTCATTACAATGGGAATCTCGAGCTGTTAGGATGACAAACTCCGCAATAATTAATCAAGGCATTCCATGAATTATCAGCCTACTAGACCCCACACCGAAGCTGGTAATATCTTATTTAACGTATAATTATTCACGAATTGTAAAACCATTAAATATTTTTTTATTGATTTAAAATAAATATTTTCTAGAAACATCTACTACAAATAGAAGATGTCGCTTCTCGCAACGACTGAATATTGGAGAGAAAACATCCAAGTTTGTCAATTGTAAGGCCAACATGTGGATCTCTGAGAAAGTTCGAGATAGTAGCGATCTGACAAATCCTAGATTTGACTTGTGTTGCGGAAGCGGTCAAGTTAAGCTACTAAATATTCCAATATCACCATCGTTCCTACAGTCGCTTCTATCACAACCAGACTTCAGAGACAAAGTTTGGAAATACAATTCGTCGTTCACGTCAATTGGGGGCTGAATCGACAACAGTGTCAACGATGGTAGGGGACCTTATGATTTCGCATTTCTGATAGTAATTGTCACCGAATTGGGTCATTACTATCTGAACCGGGTAGTGGTCCTAAATTTGAGCAACTTTATATTTACGACACTGAGAATGAGGTTTTCAATTGTCTTAATGCAATGGGATCATCGAGTATTTCAGATATAAATGAAGATATACTTCGTGGATTACAAGTCATGCTTGACCTGTAAATCCATATGTATTGGTTTTCGACGTGTCCAAGATATGCTGGTCGACTAAGAAAACAGTAGGAATGTATGCATACGTATCATTCAAGCAAGAGAAGGTAGACAATATACGCTTCCAACGTCAAGCGAAGTCGCTGCTTTGTTGGTAGGTGATTGTACTGAGAATTTGGGATACAGAGACGTGATTTTACAAATAAGGACTGGTTGTCTACTAGGATAAACGAAACGCATCCAGCTTAAGTGCCTCTTCAGTATCCATAGTTATTTCCTTACGGAACAGATGGTTGGTCGTTGGAAATACCAATTATATCTTCAAGTTCTTCAAGGGATAGAGTCTCGATGACTCAACTTTATGCCTATCGAATCAAGAAGAGAAGGGGATGGTGATAGTTTGGTTAGAGGTGATCGTCTGTACCAACAGTTCATTGTTGATGTATATTGTGCTATTGAGCAAAGTCGTCTTTTATACGTCAAATGTAACTAAGGTCGCTTGCATACTGAATTGTATAGAGACTTCATGATGCAGTCTTACATGGAGATGTTAATGCATCATCTGTTGGACGAAAGTATATTTTTCCATCATCATTTACTAGTGGACCACGCAATATGATCCAACATTATCATGATGCAGTCGCAATATGTCGTACAATGGGTCCTCCAGATTTTTTCAATACTTTCACGTGCAATACGAATTGGCCAGAAATAACTCGAAGGATACTTCAATATGAACGAGTTGGAGATCGTCCAGACATTGTGTCTCGAGTTTTCAGGTGAAAAATGAAAGAATTACTACGTGATTTGAAGGACAGACGGATGTTTGGAATTGTCATTGCTGGTACTTTTCTATCTTTGTCGTAATTTAATGTTCGACATTATTATATTATTGTTATTTATTTGTTGTAGTTATAACAATAATTGTTACATTACTAAAAAAATATTGCAGATTTATACGTCGTTGAATTCCAAAAGCGTGGACTTCCACGTGCACATATTCTTCGTGACTCCAAATGATAAGCCTACAGGTGCAAATGATGTTAGAAACTTCATTAGTGCCGAGATTCCTGAGACAACGACCCCTTGCATACGAAACAGTCACTAAGTTTATGATTCATGGCCATGTGGTCCATGCTTAGTTGATGGAAAGTGCTCGAAACGTTATCCGAAATTTTTTTAGGACGAGACAGTTGTTGATGATCGAAGCTTTGTGCATTACATGCATAGAAGAACACTCGCAACAACTTTGGCAAGGTCGAGAAGTTGATAACAGGTTGTCAGTTCCCTAAATAGGGATTTATGTGTCAATTATGATGCCCACATAAATGTTGAACGTGTAGCGGTTCGGAGTGTTATTAAGTATCTATACAAGTACATCCATAAAGGTCGTGATCGAGCAATGTTTGTCATTAAAGATGTTGTACCTCGCAACATCGAACACGCACAACCACAACACGTTGATGAGGTAAAACAATATTTAGACTGTCGTTATGTCTTTGCCATTGAAGTTGGAGGATTTTTTACTTCGCCTTTCAACATCAATACCCTTCTGTTGAGAGAATGCTGTTTCATTTGCTGGGCGATCAACTGTCTTTCATGACAATGATGACCTACATGAATTAGTTAATCAACCACAAAAAACAATGTTGACGGTGTGGTTCGAAATAAACAGACAACATCACGAAGCTCGATCTTTGACATAGTCTGATTCTCCAACCGAATGGTTACGGAACCGTCAAAGCAAAACATGGAGAAAACGTCAAGTTTCTATTGGAAGACTGCCTTTTGCGCATCCAAATTCTGGTGAGCGCTACCATCTCAAGATGCTCATGGTGAAGGTTCGTAGTGCAATGTCATATGAAGACATACGAACGGTTAGGGGAGTTATTCAACCGACAATTCATGCATCGTATCTTGAACTGGGATTGCTTGATGATAAGTTAGGAATCTACATTATTTTTATACCCCGTAAAAACGTATTTTCGATCGTTATTATTCGAATATACTTGGATATCTTACGTTTATGTTCATATTTCTTATTTGACAGATAACCAGGTAAAATGGAGCAAATGACGAGAATATGGGGACGTAGAATGGTACAATCAAGATTGGTACAAATTGTTGCCTCGAGATCGATCGTGGGACATCACACTAATGAGGACTTGGGCTGCACTCTAATGATGACAAGAATGGGTTTATATGTTTGAAACTTCAGCCCATTAATAGCTTAAGCCCACAAGAGATATTATTTAACCAATTATGGCCCACACAATACCCACACACGTGCAAGGGAATTCAAATCATTACCAAATCTTCCCATTTAAAACTTTGGATACTAATATATGCTAGAAGATCCGATGTGGGGAGAAAAAAAAGTCAGTGGTTGGCTTTTTATTTAAACGAGCTGGAGGCAGCGAATAAACGAGGGCTTTGACGGCTGAAATCAGGATCGAACAGAGCGAAATAAAGCTTGCGACGGCGAAGAATAAAAAGGAGCGAACGACGCAAACACCGTAACGAGGGCGATTTCTTACCTTCTTAATATTTCTTTTTCGACAATGTTTTCTTTTGATTCTTTGTCGTCTTCGTCTATTAATATGCTAGCGTAATTTCTTTTGTGATTGAGGCCGTGTGAGACCGGATTATGACTACGTATTAATGCAATTATTATTTTATTTAATCATATGATTTCAGTTATGTATTCTTTGTTTGTGCTTCATATGCGTACGTGTGATTGGCCTCCATGCGTATGATTATTGATTGGTTTATGAGACGGACTAAGTGATTAAACCGATTAGAACAAAACATTGAATACCACTACGTAAAACCGACCAGAGATGGAATTCGGTTTCGTATGTGTGGTTTCCGAGACCTTAGGCGCCGAAAGCGTCTAAACTCGGGGAATTTCACGAAGATCGAATGCACGTATAGGAACTACAGTCATATAGACATATAGTTGATTGGTTTTCTATTTACGTAGGGTTGCTAGTTACGTGAATAACGGGTAGCACATATATTAGGAAATTCCACCTTGACTTGATTCATGTTGATTAGATAGATGATATTGCATGAAGACGTAGGAATATTTCGTGCCGAGCATGTGTCTTGATCACGTTCGTCGTTAACTGCTCTATCCTCACCTATTTTATTTGCGTTTATTTTATTATTTGTGTTTTATCTCTTTTATCTGATCATTAAAACTAAAAAATTTCCGTTAGTTTAAATTAGAATTAGGAATATTTTCTTAGAATTAATCGAGCTGTCTTCGTGGATCGATACTCGGACTTTATCCGTTTTACTACTTGCATGACCTAGTACACTTGCTAGTATTTGAGCGTGTCAAGTTTTTGGCTCCGTTGCCGGGGACAGCGGTATTATTAGTTTTAGGAATTTATTCTAGTTTTAGTCTAGATTTATTATTATTTTTATTATTATATTTTTTATTATTATTTTTCTCGTGTCTATTTTTTATTATTATTATTATTATTATTATTATTATTTTCACTTATTTTGATTGTTATTTTCTTTTGCAGGAATAATGGAGAATCAAGAACGCGAGGAAGTTCCTCCACGACCCACTTTACTAAGCCGAGTGCTTCCAGGAATTTTCGATGACAGCGACCCGATTGCCATCCCGCCGGGACCGCCGGGACCAAATAATCATTTCGAGATTAAACCTGTTACTATACAGATGGTGACGGTTTCAGCACAGTTTCATGGGCTTACAAACGAGGACGCAAATTCACATATTTTAAAAGTCACTCAAATTTGCAGAACTATTAAGTATCCTGGCGTCTCTACAGAAGTGATAAAGCTGACATTTTTTCCCTTTTCTTTGACAGGTAAGGCTTCTGAATGGTTCTCATCATTGCCACATGCATCTATCACTAGTTGGGAGCAACTAGTGGAGTGTTTTCTAGGCAAATATTACCCATTGTCAAGGACCAGCGAGATTAGGAGCTTACTGGTGAACTTTAAACAAGAAGGTGGCGAATCTCTGAGCGATGCATGGAGTAGATACAAGAGTCTTTTGAGACAATGCCCGAACCACAGTATACCCCTAAGCGTTCAGATGCAGACTTTTTTCTTGGGGCTGAGCACACCAAATAAAAGGATCGTCGACGGCGGATGCGCACGAAACTTTATGGAGTTATGCGACGAGGAAGCACTCCAGGCCATCGAGCGAATTGCAGCCTACCCAGAAAGATATACTGAGCATGATCTGGACCGACGGACGGCTGGAGTACATGAGATAAGTAGCTCGTTGGAGGCGCAATTCAAAGCCATACACAAAAGGTTAGAACAGATACAATCAAGGAACCCCGAGGCGGTGAATTACATCCACAATAGGCAAAAGAATGTGTACTCCAACACATGCGACCCAAGCTGGCGAGGCCATCCAAATCTGTCTTACGGAAATTTGCACTACTTAAAGCCCCCGGAAGCTCAAAATCAACAGAATGGGCCGCCAACAAAACAAAAAGCCGATTGGGAGATATCATTTGAGAAATTGGCGGGCTATCAAGGCGATCAGAGTCGTAAGATAGACGAACGATTCAACAAGATAGAGGGCACAATACAAAGTTTGGCGACTACAATTGAACATCTAACAAGTTCATGTCCAAGCGCAAGCCAGGCACACTCCCAAGCGACACTGAAAGAAACCCTCGAGAGTACGCAAATGTCATTGAACTGAGAAGTGGGAAGAAGCTTGAATCGTTCCAAGAGACCAAGGTGGTGGAAGAAGCAAAAGAGACAGAGACATCCGATCAAAGTGAATCCACAAACACTATGGATCGCGGCCCTAAAAAGAACAAACGAGTCGAAGAAGTCGAGGACGAGTCAGATTCACTCTTGCAGAAAAAGAATGTCAACTCACTTCCGCCGATAAAGATCCCACCTCCATATCCAGCGGCTTTACGTGAAGGGAAGAATCATAAAGATTTTGATCGTTTCATTAATATATTTAAAAAACTTGAAGTTAATATTCCTTTGTTGAGGCTTTGTTGCAGCTGCCAAAGTACGCCAAATGCCTGAAGGAGCTACTGTTCAAGAGAAACAAGTTAGAAGAAGACGGAACAATAGCTCTCACCGAGGAATGTTCAGCGGTATTACAGAAGAAGCTCCCGCCGAAGCTTAAGGATCGAGGGAGTTTCTCTATTCCTTGTTCTATTGGATCTATTACATTTAATAACGTGTTATGCGATCTTGGTGCGAGTATCAATTTGATGCCATTTTCATTATTTAGGAAGTTGGGACTTGGCGAGCCGACACCCACATCGACTATCCTTCAGCTCGCCGATAGATCAATCACGTATCCACGAGGAAAAATGGAAGACGTATTGGTGAAAGTAGGAGAGCACTACTTCCCGGCTGATTTCATCGTATTGGATATGGAAGAAGATGATAACCTCCCCTTGATACTTGGACGTCCGTTCCTAAACACGGCAAGAGCTATCATTGATGTCGGTAACGGTAAACTTATTTTGCAAGTAGGGGACGATAAAGTGGAATTTGATGTTTACAAATCTATGAAATGCCCTACTGATGATTCTTGTTCCTTTATCGATATCTTTGACCCTTGTGCTTTTAAGTGTTCTGAGTCTTCCAGGTACAACTTGTCTGGAGAGAATACCAGCAAGCTGAAGGACCGCCAGAACACTAAGGCTGATGCTCGAGTAGATGCGCCGAACGGGAACACAGCTAAATCTAACCATAACCTAGTCTCTTCTGTGCTGAACTTTAACAGGTGGATGCCGTGGACTGAAAAGAGCAATGGTTCTAAATCCAACAAGAAGGTGGTTCCACCGAAGAAAAAGAAAAAGCGTCGTCTGAAAGATTACACAGAGGGTGGCATCTACGTATGGCGGAAAAAGGAGAACCCTCAACCCTACGCGACGATACAGACAATTTCGCCGGGAAGAGGGGAGCCCAAGGTGTACAACGATCGAGATGTTTGGAAAGAAGACTCGATTAACCTCGATCATCCACCAGAATAAGCGGTTTGTGAGTCGAGCTAACGACTATAAAAATAGCGCTTCTTGGGAGGCAACCCAAGGCCTATCGATGCATATATATTATTCCTATCTACTATATGTCCTATTTTATTTTTCTAATGAAAAAATTCGCTCTCACGGTGCCGCCTAGTCATTTATTCGCGCAGGCTCATAACTAGTTTGGGGGTTGTCCGTTCGCATTGGTTGCTTGTTTACTGCCGATCAACCAAGTCTTCTACATCGATCGACGTAAAATTCAGGTCAGTGTCACTTCTACTCTTTCTTTGCTTTTAATTTACACATTGAGGACAATGTGCTATTTAGTTTGGGGGTGGGATGTGACACATGCTATATTTAATATGCTTACATGTTTAGGTATCGATGTATTTTGGCTATTTAAGTGGGTATAACTGATGAAAGTTGCGAATTGAACGTCATCTGTGAAATCTCCTATCTATGATGAAATTTTTTTAAAATTCTATCGTGTCGTGATATGATTCGACGAGTTGAGTGTGATAGTCTCACATGTTGCATTGTTGTGATATTAGCATGATTATCTGGCTATATTGACTGCTTTAGGAGAGTATTGCGTATCATGAAGCACAAATCCAGCTATATATGTGAGCTTTTTTAGCCTTCAGAGATTAATTCAGAGCAACTCATTATGCTCGGTGTTTATTCTTGTGTGACACGCATGGACTGAATATTTTCGAACTTGCTCTGTTATGCATATCAATGGTTACTATGTGGATTTTTATGTGCGAAAATGAGAAGGGCACTAGGACTGAGTCAGTGGCCTAAATATTTCCCTACCTTGCGTATTTACCACTTAGTGAGCCCCTTTGAGCCTTATTTGACTTATTTGTTGATTTGGAGCCCAGATATTTAGCCTAATTGCCTCAATTTAGCCTATACGACCCGTACCAACGTGTTAATTTATCGATATCGTGAATAGTGACTTGTTGGTTGAGAAGGAGCTAATCGTCGATGCATGTTAGTTATGAACTCGTCCTAGATATAGAGCTCTCGTTGTAATATTGCAGCGGAGTAGAAACTTCTCCATTCGATAAGACGTAAAAAAAAAGAGAGAGAAGGAGGGGCTGGTTCGAAAAAAAAAGAAGGAAAAAAAAGAAAAGAGAAGCGAAAAAAAAGAGATGAAAAAATGAAGGGAGAGATAGAAAAAGAAAGAGAGAAAAATCTACGAGCGAGAAGAGTTAGAAAAGGAAAAAGGACGAGTCGAGTGAAAAGTAGGCACGGCGTTAGAAGAGCGAAATAAGTGGTGAGATGAGCGATTCGATGATTGACACGTTTGATACTTTTAGCTCAGTTTTCCTACGCACCTTTCAATACCCAAGCCCCATTACAACCTTTGATGGAAGACCCTTCGATTCTGCAAGACTTCTACGATGTGACTATGATGTGATATATTTGCAAGCCTAGAGTAATATCTTTTCATGTCGTGATTTGAGCGTCTTTATACAGATCCCTTTGAAAACACCTCGAGTGACTTGAGAGATCGTTGTGAGAGTTGCGGATTGATGCGTGGTATAATCCTAGAAATGTCTTTCATGCTAGGATAAGATTGCGACTTATTACCCCATGCCTCGTGTTTTGACTAGATCGTTTATTAGTTTATGATTATCCCGACTTTATATGCTTTTACGTTTGCTGAGATGAAAATGTTCTATAATCCTAACTTGATTTGGTTTTATTCCGCTTTTATGATCGAGGACGATCGAAGCTAGGGGGGTTGTTGATAAGTTAGGAATCTACATTATTTTTATACCCCGTAAAAACGTATTTTCGATCGTTATTATTTGAATATACTTGGATATCTTACGTTTATGTTCATATTTCTTATTTGACAGATAACCAGGTAAAATGGAGCAAATGACGAGAATATGGGGACGTAGAATGGTACAATCAAGATTGGTACAAATTGTTGCCTCGAGATCGATCGTGGGACATCACACTAATGAGGACTTGGGCTGCACTCTAATGATGACAAGAATGGGTTTATATGTTTTAAACTTCAGCCCATTAATAGCTTAAGCCCACAAGAGATATTATTTAACCAATTATGGCCCACACAATACCCACACACGTGCAAGGGAATTCAAATCATTACCAAATCTTCCCATTTAAAACTTTGGATACTAATATATGCTAGAAGATCCGATGTGGGGAGAAAAAAAAGTCAGTGGTTGGCTTTTTATTTAAACGAGCTGGAGGCAGCGAATAAACGAGGGCTTTGACGGCTGAAATCAGGATCGAACAGAGCGAAATAAAGCTTGCGACGGCGAAGAATAAAAAGGAGCGAACGACGCAAACACCGTAACGAGGGCGATTTCTTACCTTCTTAATATTTCTTTTTCGACAATGTTTTCTTGTGATTCTTTGTCGTCTTCGTCTATTAATATGCTAGCGTAATTTCTTTTGTGATTGAGGCCGTGTGAGACCGGATTATGACTACGTATTAATGCAATTATTATTTTATTTAATCATATGATTTCAGTTATGTATTCTTTGTTTGTGCTTCATATGCGTACGTGTGATTGGCCTCCATGCGTATGATTATTGATTGGTTTATGAGACGGACAAAGTGATTAAACCGATTAGAACAAAACATTGAATACCACTACTTAAAACCGACCAGAGATGGAATTCGGTTTCGTATGTGTGGTTTCCGAGACCTTAGGCGCCGAAAGCGTCTAAACTCGGGGAATTTCACGAAGATCGAATGCACGTATAGGAACTACAGTCATATAGACATATAGTTGATTGGTTTTCTATTTACGTAGGGTTGCTAGTTACGTGAATAACGGGTAGCACATATATTAGGAAATTCCACCTTGACTTGATTCATGTTGATTAGATAGATGATATTGCATGAAGACGTAGGAATATTTCGTGCCGAGCATGTGTCTTGATCACGTTCGTCGTTAACTGCTCTATCCTCACCTATTTTATTTGCGTTTATTTTATTATTTGTGTTTTATCTCTTTTATCAGATCATTAAAACTATAAAATTTCCGTTAGTTTAAATTAGAATTAGGAATATTTTCTTAGAATTAATCGAGCTGTCTTCGTGGATCGATACTCGGACTTTATCCGTTTTACTACTTGCACGACCTAGTACACTTGCTAGTATTTGAGCGTGTCACTTGACAACAACAATGCATGAAATGCCGCTTTAAGGGAAGCATCTACATGGACTACAGGTGCGCAACTAAGAAAGATGTTCAACTCTATATTGGTTCGCTGAAGTAGTGAATGCTACGGAACTATGAGAAACAAATTGGAAAAGCATGACAGACGGTATTGAACATGATTCAACGTCAGTCGAATAATTTTGATTTATGCCTCACAGATGAAGAACGACGCCGTTTAGGTATTCTTTAGATTGAACATATTCTAAACAGAAATGGCAGGTCATAGAAAGATTATCCCTACATGCCGCAACCATCGTTACAGAATACGCAGCGCGCCACCAATCGATTGATAATATACGAACTTGACTATGATGCAATAGTAGAGTTGGAAAATTGCGAACGCGACTATCAACGTATACCGCAAACAGGTCGGAATTTAGCCCACGAGCATGACTTTCGTAATTTCCCAACTCTACTGTTGCATCATAATCACGTTCGTCTATTATCAATCGACTGGTGGCACGCTGCACATCCTGTAATGATGGTTATGGCATGTGGGGATAATCTTTCAATGACCTGCCATTTCTGTTTAGAATATGTTCAATCTAAAGAATACCTCAAGGACGTCGTTCTTCATCTGTGAGGCATAAATCGAACTTATTGACGTTGAATCATACGTTCAATATCGTCTGTCGTGCTTTTCGAATGTGTTTCCCACAGGTCCGTAGGATTCGCTATTTTGGCGAACACCAATATAGAGCTGAACATATCTCTTGCGCACCTGTAGTCCATGTAGATGCTTCCCTTAAAGCATCATTCCATTCATTGTTGTTGTCAAGCAATCCCAGTTCAAGACACACTGCATGAAATGTCGGTTGAATAACTCCCCTAACCGTTCATATGTCCACATATGACATTGCACCACGAACCTTCGCCAGGAGCATCCTGAGATAGTAGCGCTCACCAGAATTCGGGTGCGCAAAAGGCAGTTTCCCACTAGAAACTCTTTGTTGACGTTTTCTCCATATTTTACTTTGACGGTTCGATAACCATTCGGTTGGAAAATCAGAATACGTCAAAGATCGAGCTTTGGTGATGTTGTTTGTTTGTTTCGAACTACATCATCAACATTGTTTTTGTGGCTGATTAACTAATTCATATAGGTCATCTTGATCGCCCGGCATATGAAACTGCATTCTCCCAACAGAAGGGTATTGATGTTGAAAGGCGAAGTAAAAAAATCCTCCAACATGCTTCAATGGCAGAGACATAACGCTAGTCTAAATATTGTTTCACCTCATCAACGTGTTGTGGTTGTGGCTATTCGATGTTATTCCGAGGTACAACATCTTCAATGATAAATATTGCTCGACCATGACCTTTGTGGATGTACTTTATAGATACTTAATAACGCTCTGAACCGCTACACGTTCAACATTTATGTGGGCATCATATTTGTCACATAAATCCCTATTGTAGGGAACTGTCGACCTGTTATCAACTTCTCGACCTTGCCAAAGTTGTTGCGAGTGTTCTTCTATGCATGTAATGCACAAAGCTTCGGTCATCACAACTGTCTCGTCATAAAATTTTTTGGATAACGTTTCGAGCACTTTCCATCAACTAAGCATGTACCAAATGGCCCATGAATCGTAAACTTAGTGGCTATTTCGTATGCAAGGGGGTCGTTGGGTCGTTGTCTTTATCAGGAATCTCGACACTAATGAAGTCGTTAACATCATTTGCACTTGTAGGCATATCATTTGGAGTCACGAAGAATATGTTCACGTGGAAGTCCACGCTTAACGACGTATAAATCTACAATATTTTTTAGTAATGTAACAATTATTAATATAACTATAACAAAAAATAACAATAACAATAATAATGTCGAAAACTAAATTACGACAAAGATAGAAAAGTACCAGCAATGACAGTTCCAAACATTCGTCTTTCCTTCAAATCACGTAGTAATTCTTTCATTTTTCACCTGAAAACTCGAGATACATTGTCTGGACGATCTTCAACTCGTTTATATTGAAGTATCTCTCGAGTTATTTCTGGCCAATTCGGATTGCACGTGAAAGTATTGAAAAAATCTGGAGGACCAATTGTACGACATATTGCGACTGCATCATGATAATATTGATCATATTGCGTGGTCCACCAGTAAATGATGATGGAAAATATACTTTCGTCCAACAGATGATGCATTAACATCTCCATGCAAGACTGCATCATGCCGTCCTCTATACAATCCAGCTTGCAAGCGACCTTAGTTACATTTGACGTATAAAAGACGACTTTGCTCAATAGCACAATATACGTCAACAATAAACTGTTGGTACAGACGACCACCTGTAACCAAACTATCACCATCCCCTTCTCTTCTTGAATTCGATATGCATAAAGTTGAGTCATCGAGACTCTATCCCTTAAAGAACTTGAAGATATAATTGGTATTTCCAACGCCAATCATCTGTTCCGTAAGGAAATAACTTTGGATACTGAAGAGGTACATAAGCTGGATGCATTTCGTTTATCATTTGCAGACTACACTCCTTGTTTGTAAAATCAACTCTCTGTATCCCAAATTCTCAGTACAATCATCTACCAACAAAGCAGCGACTTCGCTTGACGTTGGACGCGTATATTGTCTACCTTCTCTTGCTTGAATGATACGTATGCATACATTACTACTGTTTTCTTAGTCGACCAGCATATCTTGAGCACGTCGAAGACCGATACGTATGGATTTACAGGTCAAGCATGACTTGTAGTCCACGAAGTATATCTTCATTTATATTTGAACTACTCGATGGTCCCATTGCATTAAGACAATTGAAAATCTCATTCTCAGTGTCGCAAGTATAAAGTTGCTCAAATTTAGGACCACTACCTGGTTTAGGTAGTAATGACCCAATTCGGTGACAATTACTATTAGAAATGCGAAACACATAAGGTCGCCTACCATCGTTGACACTGTTGTCGATTCAGCCCCCAATTGACGTGAATGACAATAATGAATTGTATGTCCGAATTTTGTCTCTGAAGACCTATTGTGATAGAAGGGACTGATGGAACGATGGTGATATTGGAATATTTGTTTGCCTAACTTGACCGCTCCCGCAACACAAGTGAAATCTACGATTTGTCAGATCGCTACTATCTCGAACTTTCTCAGAAATCCACATGATGGCGTTACAATTGACACACGTGGATGTTTTCTCTCCAATATCCAAGCGTTGCGAGAAGCGACATCTTCTATTTGTAGTGGATGTTTCTAGAAAATATTTATTTTAATCAATAAAAAATTATTTAGTGGTTTTACAATTCATAAATAATTATACGTTAAATAAGATATTACCAGCTTCGTTCCGAGGTCTAGTAGGCTGACAATTCATGGAATGCCTTAATTAATTATTGCGGAGATTTGTCATCCTAACAGCTCGGGATTCCCATTGTAATGACAATTGCTGCGACCTTCGTGTTTGTATAGTTTGATTCAAAGGGATAGAGGTTCGGAAAGGATGGGCGTCCATATTTGTTTTGAAGTGATTGGCGAGGTATGAAGTTATAATACCCAAAAGAATACTTTTTTAAGTTATTATTTTCCGTTTATCAACTGCATGGTTAATAGTACACAACACTTTAGAACAAAATTGTTTTTCTTCTTTGAAGTGTGAATATGTTTACGACAACTATAATAAAGAAAATCAACGTTAAACATTAAAACATGTATTAGAACGAAAAAAATGTCACAGATAGTTAAAAAAAATATAGTTTAGTACAATCTTTAAAATTCTGTAACTTTTATATATTATTTCCAATGTACAAAGATGTAATTATAAAACAAATAATAACAAAGAATAGTAATTAGTAATTGAGATTTTACCTGGTCAGGAGTCGCGTAATAACTAGCAAACGATGCACCGATCAAATAAAATGAAACAATAACAGATAACCTGCAATAAGATGGAGTCTGCAAATATAAATTCCAACTCGTAACATTATGAAATATATTTGGAAACATAGTTTTTAGGAATAAAAATTTAACACAAACAATTTAAGAGAAGGGTTGTTAGTGAATAATAAAAAAACTACAAAATGATGAGTAATTAAATAATCATACACAAAACATATTTCACCACATTTATCGACAAAAAAATACCAGCAAATCACAAAGAAAGAGATAGGGTTTGAGAGTGAATAACAACCAAACGGGAAAGCTTGTTGATATATATGATTATAATATCTACACGAAAATACATAAAACGAAGGACTGCTTGGTCGATCTGTAAATATCATTACAATAGTAGAATGTGAATCAGTAGAAAACTATCCCAAATAAAAAAAAAGAAGGAAATATGCAATTTGGCCTTGATCGAGATCTTTTCATGGCACATACATCGATTATAAAAACACATGGCAAATGAAATTTAAAAAAAATTTACTTTTATCTTGCTCTTTTGAGTTCAACCCTTTGAGATTTTTTCGTAGTCGTATAAGATTAAATGATCTAATGAGGCGATATCATATCATACATAAGATTAATAGATAATCTTTCTGCTGAATAGGAAAGAAGTACGTACACGTAACATTCAAAGGAGTAAATTTTGTATGGGTGACCAATTCTTAGTGGGTCTGTTCTTATTTTTATTGACTCTATTTTTTCTTTTCTTTTGTTTTTGTGGGTGGTTGCATAGACTTGTAGGACGTCATGTGATGGTTTTTTGTTTGTCTTTTGTATTAAATTTTACTCATTGGTTCATCTGAAAAGTGTTAGATAAAAGATTTTTCGTTCATTGGGCTGAATCTTCACACGAAGGGGCTTGAGTCCACCTGAACCGAATATTCACATGAAGGATTATGACATAACTCGTCCGATGGTGCGCAAAGAAAATGCACAAATAAATGGCTGAAAAATGGATATTCTGTAAAATACAAAAATAGGATAGACTCGTAATTACCAGAAGTGGCGACATAATGCGTTTCTCAACAGCAAAAACCACACCTTCCTTTGTTTTCACCCCAATCGCAGTAGAACCCAATTGGAGAACAACTCAGACCACCACCAAAGTTATCAAACAAAACAAAAATAAAAAACACGACAAACAAAAAAAAAGTTCACCTTTTCATTAATTTAAACTCATATCAACGTAGAAAAACTCACCTTGATAGCTTCAATTGTATATTCGACTAGAAACAGTCGTCCTTCAGGAGAAAAGGCCCCAAAAATTTATTATGGCTCACCCGAAAATTTGGTATGTTTATTTTTGGGGTGGTTACTAATGGAATATTAAAATGTACGTGGAAGATTACGGAGAGTACGTAGGTTGGATTTTTCGTTAGCATCAATTAATTATTGTTTAATAAAGAAGACACTTGCCATCACCACATGAAAACTACATTTCCATAATACTAAGGATATGTATCTAGTTTGATGTTTGGTTTTGCCAGATCAAAGCTTGAAAAAGCGTATACCTAGTATATTACGCACACCCAATATGTGTGCATAAAAGAAAAATTAATTTGTAGTGAGTGGTTTTATTACTAATAATTTAATATTATTTAACTAAACAACATACTAAAAATAGAAATGGACAATTAGTTTTATGTAGTGTTGGCAACGGGGGCGGGGCGGGGGCGGGACCTAATCCCCGCCCCGTCCCTGCGATGCATTCGGGGACAAAATTGTCCCCGTCCCCGCCAGATCCCCGCGGGGATTCAAATTTTTTAAAAAATATAATATTTTGAATATATTATATAAATTTAAATATATTTTCGTTATAAATATTATATAAATTATAGTTTTATATATTATTTGTATTAATTTAATATTCTTTAATCTATATTTAATATTATTTTAATATTATTTAAGTTATAATTAAATATTATATATTATAATATATAAATAGGGGGGGGGGGGGGAACGGGGCGGGGATCCCCGCGGGGAAAAATCAGTCCAAGTCTCCGCCCCGCGGGGATAAAAACTCGGGGATTCCCCGCCCTGTTCGGGGCGGATCTCCGCGGGGACGGGGAATCCTCTCCCCACTGCCAACCCTAGTTTTATGAGGGTTTTCGAATTGTGATGTGTTATTTTTAATTACTATTTTTAATTAAAAAATTGACATATCAAGTGATTTTGAATTACTATTAGGATCTCTTTCCTAATAACATAGAAAGATAACTTTAATTGGTTAGATTAGAAGCTGATTTTTTTTCTTGAACTTCTCTTTTTGGTCCGATACCAATGTTACTCTACATAAAAGATTAAATCAGGATTAAATTTATGGTTTAAATTTAGTTTGGATGTCATGTACCAAAGTTTTTAAGGAAAAAGAACCGCCATACACAATAGAGTTCAAGTTAGGTTTGTTCATCTGATTACGGTTCACGGTTATGAACTGCAGTTCACGATTAATAAAGACCTCTAATCGTTACCGAACCGTGTTAATCACGGTTACCATTACGATTTTAAACCGGTCGAGTTGGTTACTCTTACGGTTTGAAACCGTAGGTTTATTGTGTCAATTTTTGTTTTACATACCTTTTTCCGTATAACTAATTAGATCTTTTAAAATAATATTAAAAAAATTGAATTGCAACTTAGAAATTTATATATAAACTAATACACTTCACTATTTGAAAAAAAAATGCATCTTGAATAATAAAAAACCCAATATCATCGTCTGATCTTCACTCCTTATAATACTCCAAGAACACTCGTCGTAGGGGTCTCCATCTAATGTCGATAAGGTACATTGATGTGACATCGATCAGCACCGCATAAGAGGTGTCCACATAAGACTAGTACTGTCAAACATGCCCGCGGTGCCCCGCCGCCCCATTTCTCAGGCCCGCCAGAGGGCCGGCCTAGGTGGGTAAGCCCACGCGGGCCGCTGGCATTGGCGGGGTGGCCCTGGCGGGCTGTGGGCAAGCCCGCCAAATTTCATAAAATATTCTTTATTAAAAATTAATATGTAAATGAATTACATAAGTTTTTTTTATTGTTTGAGATCAAATTTCTAGTTTAATGAAGTTTACTAACATAAATAAATTTTTATTTAAGAGTTTGAATTTAATTAGGAGTAATTCAACTTAAATATTTATTTATTATTTTTTTATTTTTTCCTTTTTATTTTTTTATTTTGGTCGGGCCGGGCCCACCAGGCCCTCTATCCGCCAGATGGCGGGATAAGGGCCGGCCTGGCGCGCCGCTGGCCCGTTTTGACTGCTCTAGTAAGAAGCATAAGGTTTTTTCCCTAAATGAGTGTACTATACTATAAATTGAAGTGACTAATAAATTAATTTGACGGACCGATATATATATATATATATAATATATATAATTATATTATATTATATATATATATACTATATATATATATAGAGGTTTGCTACGGTGCCCACCTACCGTGAGCACCATAAGCAAATCTCTCAATTGTTTGCTTTTTTTCGATTATCAACGACGCCAATACCTCCGTAAACCCTCTCATATCCATTGCTAACCTAAATCGCCATCTCCAACACGTTAATTTTTAAGAAAAACATCACCTCGGTACTTCGCAACAGTGATTACGAAATAATGAATTTTCTTAAAAATTAACGTGTTGGAGATGTATGTAGCATTGAATTCTCTATATGTATCTTGCTTATGCATTAAGCCTCCTCCTCCTATTCCACCCAAAGCCACTGAGGGCGGCGACAAGGCAGATATTGTACCACAATCCTATCTATGTTGTTCCAAGAAGCTCGAGTTCGTGAAGCGAGTATTTATAGGATTTTGGGCTCGAGTTCGTGAAGCTCGTCAAACTGGAAGTCTATGTAAAAATATTAAAAAAGAAAAATTAAATTAACATAAAATAAAATCCGAGTTTGTGGCCTTTCCATCACTCATGACCAGCTCAGTTCAAGCTCGAGCCAAGCTTTAGGTCTAGATGACTCGTGTCATCTTAGACCCCTAGATTTCGTGTTTTGCATATTCACATCCAAACATTTATAAAAATAATTTGTACGTGCCTTCACGAATGAAACTTTACTAAAAATGGCAGAATTTGTTTGTTTTTTTCTCTCGAAGATCTTCTATCAGCTTATCCTTATCATATGTAGGATTTTCCGATCACGGCTCCATTTACATTCGTTGATGTCCTTCGTTAAGTAGTAATGACAAATTATTCAAAATTAACAAGCCGCCATCACCATCTTGTTCTTTGATGGAGCACTAAATCAAGCAAAACGTTTCGTGCATATCCCCTAGAGAGATATTTTTTTCCTACTCTAAACACATGCATTGCATCGACCAACGGATGTACAAGATGATAAGATCCAATCAATTTCGACGAATTAGACTACTCTTCGCTCAATCATTACTTGATACCGGTATTTTTAGCACACCATATGTATCTGCAATAAAATAAAGGGAAGATTTCTGTTCAGGCCCCCCTAAAGTTTCTATTTACCCGTCAGACCTTGTCAGAAAATGAATAAGTTTTAGGAACCTACTTTTTGTGAAAATCGAGTAAATGACCCAAAAATAGACTTTGACGAAAATACCATTTGCTCTTTTTTTTTTCCAGCGGAACTCACGACGTGTTCTTTTGGTCTTATATGAAGCGTTACTTTTACTTCATTATATGTTACACAGTTACAGCATATTGTTACTTTAGAAAACAGATACGTTATTTTTTCAATAATAGTGTTACTTTGCTACTGCAAAACGGTATCAACAGAATTTTTTTCGAACTAAATTTTATTACACTGAATCGAGCACAAAAAAATTCGATTGACCCATCCAACCGATTCGACAAATCATGTTGGATTCATTATGATATTGACGATCCACGAGGTAGAATTTGCTTGTCTAATTGGGGTGCAAATTCGAAAACATAATGGTAAATCGAATCTAGATATCGACATAAATTGCAAGTAATCGGTATAAATTCGAGGTACCCATGAGAAATTGAGGTCTATTTTACCTTATTGAGTCAATAACGCCGAGATTTATGCAGTTTTCATCCGTTTTTAGTGTCGTTTGTGATTTTCGTTATATCCCCCCCCCTCGCCCGATCCATTGCTTGTATACAGGATGTGAGTGTTATTGACGACATACATAGCGTTATTACCTTTCAGTGACGTATTACTTCTAAGTCAACATTAGTTATTAACTGTAAGACATTTGTTATTTGGTTCTATGTTATAAGTATTTCTTTTTTATACAATTTAGGGTAAATATAATATCCGTTTCTTGCAACTAATCAGTATAAATTCGAGGTACCCATGAGAAATTGAGGTCTATTTTACCTTATTGAGTCAATAACGACGTGATTTATGCAGTTTTCATCTGTTTTTTACTATAGTTTGTGATTTTCGTTCTTTTTCTCCCAATCCATTGGTTGTATACAAAATGTGTTATTTACGACGAACAAAGCGTTATTACCTTTCAGCGACGTGTTACTTCTACGTCAATATTTGTTATTAACCATAAGACAATTGTTATTCTTTGCTATGTTATAAGTATTTCTTTTTTACACGATTTAGGAAAGATATAATATCCGTTTCTTACAACTACGGTATAAATTCGAGGTACCCATGAGAAATTGAGGTCTATTTTACCTTATTGAGTCAATAACGACGTGATTTATGCAGTTTCATCTGTTTTTTAGTGTCGTTTGTGATTTTCGTTCTTTTTATCCCGATCCATTATTTGTACATAATGTGTTATTTACGACAAATAAGGCGTTATTACCTTTCAGCGACATGTTACTTCTAAGTCAATATTTTTATTAACCATTAGACATTTGTTATTTTTTGCTATGTTATAAGTATTTCTTTTTTGGGTAGTTTTTGGGGTTTTATGACTTACGGGTTCGAGGTTAAGATTAAGGGTTTACGACATGATATTTTGGGAGAACGATCCACGACTTGTGCAGTATAAGATACAACCTTAAAAAAATTTTGGGGTTTGGGGTTTAGGGTTTAGGGCTTCGGGCCTCGGATTTAGGGTTTTGAGCTTAGTATTTTGTGTTCGTGGTCTATAAATGTTATTAGTACTTTAATGTTGACGTTTGAACATGTTCGTGGTGCAATTCATAATGTTATGTTCCATTGAAAGATGTGATAGTCTATGTTCTGCAATGGTGGACTATATGTTTATATATCTATTGAGATCAACATTCGTCTATCGACATCAAATTTCGCCTAATGTGTCTTTTAAAGGAATGTGGTGATTAAACTTCATCAAATTATATATTTACATGAACATCCATATTAAACATCCAAAATAAAAGTGTATTTTTGTACGAATTAATCGAATTATTGACGTGGTACTGAACAACATTTATGAGGTATCAATATTGATCAGTGTGTTATTAATTGAGTTCGTGTTGTTTTTTTGACCTAACATGTGTTAATTTCCAATTAATATAGTACAATTTTGAGAAAGTCATGTAAATATTCTCTGACGTCCAGAACCTTCTAAAATATTCTCAATGAAGTGTTTCTTTTTACACGTATTTGTGTTATATTTGTTGGGTAAACTGTTACTCACTTAAAAAACGTTTTAGTCTTAGAGAAAGCTAGATCTTCTCAATTTCATGGTAACCGACTTACTTTTTCTTTTAATATTAAGACTCGTTTGATTCAATTTTATCTTATTCAGTCGCTTTTACCTTGTTCGGCCGTTGAAGTCGATATTGAATGGTTTCTGAACTAAATTTTTGATTTGGGGGTGGAAGCACGAATTCATTCGATACATAAAAAATTCGTCTTTATTAGTAAGACCCATCCGAAATTGAGGACGGAAAGTCACAAACACTGAGATTTATGTAGTTTTCATCTGTTTTTTAGTGTTGTTTGTGATTTTCCTTTTATTCATTTCGATCCATTACTTGTATACAGAATGTGTTATTGACGACAAACAATGCGTTATTACCTTTCAGTGATGAGTTACTTCTGAGTCAACATTTGGTATTACCCATAAGACGTTTGTTATTTTTTTGCTATATTATAAGTATTTCTCTTTTATACAATTTAGCGAAAATGTAATATTAGTTTCTTGCGACTAATCGGTATAAATTTGAGGTACCCATGAGAAATTGAGGTCTATTTTACCTTATTGAGTCAATAACGACGCGATTTATGCAGTTTTCATCTGTTTTTAGTGTCGTTTGTGATTTTCATTCTTTTTCTCCCATCCATTGGTTGTATACCGAATGTGTTATTTACGACAGACAAGGCGTTATTACCTTTCAGCGACGTGTTACTTCTAAGTCAACATTTGTTATTAACCATAAGACATTTGTTATTTTTTGCTATGTTATAAGTATTTCGTTTTTACACAATTTAGGGCAAATATAATATCCGTTTCTTGCAACTAATCGGTATAAATTCGAGGTACCCATGAGAAATTGAGGTCTATTTTACCTTATTGAGTCAATAACGACGTGATTTATACAGTTTTCATCTGTTTTTAGTGTCGTTTGTGATTTTCGTTCTTTTTCTTCCGATCCATTGGTTGTATACAGAATGTGTTATTTACGACAAAGAAGGCGTTATTACCTTTCAGCGACGTGTTACTTCTATGTCAACATTTGTTATTAACCATAAGACATTTGTTATTTTTTGCTATATTCGTTATTTGTGACGATTAAAGCTGCAAATTAGTAATACAAATCATACCCACGATCAAATTAACAGTAATTTCAACATATTTGGTCATGAACTTTGATTTTTTAGGCTACAATCTCAACGATTTTCGTGATTGATGTTTATCAGTTTTTTCTGTAATTAGCACCATAGATGTCTGGGTTTATAATACTCATCGGACGGCGTCCTAGGGCTCTACTAAGACGACGGGTCCGGGTCGGGCCTCCTCGTCTGCTCACGAAGGTTGAGATTATAGATGGAAATCGAGCTTGAAGATTAGCTCGCTCGTTGGAGAAGACGATGGCAAAAGTTTGTAAATTTCGCATCTGTTAGGGGGTAAATATGTCATATCGCATAGTTTGGGTATTTTTCTCTAAGAGTTTTGAAAAGTAGGTCCTTCATACTGAATAAGACTTTATTGGGGCCTGAAAACTAGTTAAAATATTATCAGGGCCTGACACGTAATTAACCCTAAAATAAAATCAATTGGTAGTGGCTGATTTTAATAGGTAATATACTAAAAATAGAATGTAGTAATTATGAGGTTAAGTCTACGTGGTTTAATAAATATTTTTATTTTTTAATAGTAATAGAAAAATTTGATTAGAATTAACACACCAACTTACCATTTTTATTCACCTTAGGCTTTTTATGAAAGAGTGTAGATATATCTCAATAAGAAGATTTGTCGTAGGGATGCAAATAAATCGAATCGAGTCGAATACCACAATATTCTATTCGTATTCGGATGACAATCGAATTCGAATACGAATGTCCGAATATTTAATCGAATCATAAAATCGATTCTTATTCGAATTCGAATATTTTGTCGAATGTTCGAATCGAATATCGAATATTTGTGTTAAAGTCAGTTTTTACTTTATGTAATAAAATATAAACAATATTATTATTTAAAATATATATTGAATTGTATAAAATTATATTTAAACATATGTTGATTTATAATATATTATGTTTAAATGTTTTATTTAGTTATCGTATATCATTATATGTGAATATATATTAGTTATACTATATTTTAAGTTAAGTTATTCGAATCGAATAATTCTACTAATTTTCGAATCGAATATTGTGATTGATATTTCTTGAATAAAAAGAAATTCTTATTTGGATTCGTATTCTAAATATTCGAATTCGAATCTTAAAAATTTCGAATAGAATATCGAATCGAACCAAAAGTGTTCGATTCGTTTGCAATCCTAATTTGTGGGATGCTTGATTTGGTTTGATATTAATATAATGCATTTTTATCTATCTATCTATCTATTGTATTAAAGCTCATAACATTAAACTGCCTAATTCAACTGGTATGTCAATTGTGTCTTTAGTTACAATTTACACTTTACGTTTACAAAATTTTTTTATTTAGTTACTATTTAACCCTTTATGTCTTTAATTTTTATTTTATATGTACTTATAATAATAAACATTATCATAACAAAAATGTCATTTTGAAATTTCTTAAACTATAAAATAATATATTTTTTTTTACTCGCATAGAGTGTGCTTCAAATACTAGATTTGGGAAGGGTAGTGAATGAGCCCACGCCCATCCATGGGATATATCTATATCTGTTTTATTTAGGGAGAGCATTACATAATAAACGTTATTTGGTGTGTCAATTTCATGCTAATTACTATTTTACCGTAGTACAATTAAAAATTCTTTAGTAATTTAAACCTATTATATTAGATATATTAAAAAAAATTGTCAATAAATACTGAAAATTGAAATTATATTAATTAAGTATTTTTTTTCGGGTACCCGACCGGTTCCGGGTTGCCCCGACTAATCCGGTTCGCCCCGCGTCGCGTACCTGGTAACGGCAGGTAAGGCTCCCAAAGGGGTTGCTGCATACACAAGGATTCGAACCCGAGACCTTGCTTAAGCGATACCAAGCCGCTTACCACTTGGACCAACCCCCGTTGATAGTTATTTAATGTATTTCAGATTATAGCACTGAACGTGCCAAATCACTAGCATTTAAGCCTAAATGGCTTATATTAACTGCATTCAATTGATTGGTATAACAGGTGAATATTATTTTATCGTTTACATTTTAATTTATTATAATATTAATTTTACAAATCAACATCTATACATATAAATAATACACAATTAAAAATTAAAATTATTCTTTCATCTGTAAAATACAATTAAATATCTCATGCTCCCTCTGATTCTAAAAGGAACCCGTTTAAGGAAATTGCACACATATTAAGAAGCACAATCTCTATTATGCCCTTAAGTAATTACTTAATGTTATTGAATGTGATTACTTTTATTTAATATAAGGGGTACAATTGGAAAAATTAAAAAAAATCTTTTTGGAACAACAAAACGACTTGTATTCAAAAACAAAACAAAGTTGTATAATGACTTAAGAATCGGAGGGAGAGTATATTATAACACGTGCAACTGGTGTACGAGACTAAGTAATGATTGAGCAAAACATAGACGCGTTGTAATTTGAAGAATCAACGGTAAGATTATTTTTGAAAATTAATTGGGCCAGCGGCCGGATATGAATCCGCCGCGGCCACAATCATTATGAAATATTCATTAGTTTATTATATTAAAAATAATATTATAATATTATAGTAGTTATTTTATTATAGGTAAAATATAATTTACTCACATGTGGTTATACTCCAATGCACGATACTAACCTATGATTTTTTTATTGCGCGAAACCCCCTTGTGTTGTGCTTAACATAACATTTATGTCCCATCTGTTGTCTCCCGAGGTTAGGAGGTATAAATAACAAGGAGTACATATTTAAATAAAGGGCGAACGACATTTTTAGTCCACGATGTTTGGGGCATGGACGTTTCTGGTCCCCCATGTTCCGAGGTGACACTTTTAGTCCCCAATGTTACCAATTTTGAACGATTTTGGTCCCTCGATTAATTTACACGCTAATTTAGACGAAATTTAACACGTAGAGCCCATAATCTCCTTTTACTCGACAAACGTCATAGCGCATCTTCTTCTTCGACTTAAACGCACGTGAGCATCATTACGTATCACATTTAACTCATTTTCAAGGTTGTCAATCCTTTCCTAAATGTGGTGTATAATGATGTCCATGTGCGTTTAAGTCGAAGAAGAATATGTGTTATGAGGTTTTACGTCGAGTAGAAGGAGATCATGTGCTCTCATGTGTTAAAGTTCGTCTAAATTAGCGAGTAAATTAATCGATGGACCAAAATCGTTCAAAATTGGTAACATTGGGGACTAAAAGTGTCACCTCAGAACATGAGAGACCAGAAACGTCCATGCCCCAAACATCGGGGACTAAAAATGTCATTCGCCCTTTAAACCATCGGGCGGTGCATATTATAAAGCACAAGGGATTTTTATGTTTTTTATAGTCTAGAGCTCAAGCAACCGTCCAAAAGCAAATATGACAATGTAATCAGCTTCAATGTATGTCTCCCATACAACAATTTAAGTAGCGCTGTATAGCGCGATATAGCATAATTTTTTCGGAAAAACGCGATGCAACCTAATAAATATAGTGCAAAATTTTTTTCTTTATTTATTTTAAATATAGTTCTTTTTTAAAATCTAAAAATAAATAAAAATACATTTGCCTACCTTCGGAATTGTTCCAAAAATAGTTACAAAGCAGCTGGCCAATGAGGCTTGGCTCTCGTGGCCAAGCTGAGGCACTCAAAGTTCATGTGACTAGGAGGTCAGGGGTTCGAACTCTACCTCCCACATGACTTTGAGAAAGTCCTCATAGGCCTAAGGCCCATGAATATCTTTGTTGGGTGGGTTTGAGACGTATTCATCTGACCCCGTGGATTAGACGTCCCACCTCAGTTAGCCCATAGCCGAAAAAAAAAGTTACAACGCAGCTGAGCCTTCAGTTTTGCTCGTCGGTACGCCACGACTTTTTTAAGAGAGAAATACCTTTAAAATTTAAAATAGTTTAAATATTAATAATAAAATTAAAAACACAACCATGAGCCTCTAACTAGATTAAATTTTATTGTTGTTACTTTTTACCATGATAGTTTGCTTGTAAAAATGATTTGCTTGATTTGTTTGATTGTGTTGTTATATGTTATGTTCTCCTTTTTGGCATATAAGCGGCATGCCAAAAAATCGCGCACTACGATATGCTATTTACGCAACAATATTGGACCAAAACGTATTGTATTTTTAGTCGTTTGTTTGGGCCTAAGTTGGGCTTGGCTGCACGTCTATCGTGTGTGGTGAGAGCGACGCTTTCTTTTGTACTTTTTATATTATAAATAAAACTGTGACATCCCAAAAAAAAACGTAACCCACTGCATAGTACGCGTGTTAAAACATTGATCCCATTACTTGTTTACTCACGTTGCTTTTGTCTTTCATTTATTGCTTCACATGGCTCCTGTCTTCTATTGCATGCTTGGCTGAGCTGTCTCAAACGCATAATAGCACAAGAGACGCTATAAGCCATAGCTTATTATTACATAGGCATTAGCAAAGTGACATATTCAAAGGGCTTCCACAAACTCTGAATCACTCTCCAAAGATTTCAAAGTCTCTTCTTCCAAACAAACCTCAACGTCAATCCCATCTCCCTTACTCGAAGGAAACAACGTCATCTTACCGTCTTTCTTCTGCCCTTTCCCGCTTCTAACGGTCAACGGTTTTCCCCATCCAAAGTCACATCCATACACGTCGAATCTTGGCGAACTACTCATCACAAATTTCACGTTCGAACTCTCTAACAATGAAGGATGGTTCACCCAATCTTCCACATATTTCATGCTCGCGTTGCGCGTCTGTTCTCTGACTAACTCGTTGATCTTCAGCGCTATGTTTCGGAAATCGCCGTGTAAGAGCTCGTGATAGGTAATGGAAGTTTTGGCGGGGTACACTGTGTTTCCAAAGTACCCATCTGGTAAAGGGATTCTCTGCCGTGCACTGACGAGGATCATGAAGTCGTTGATGTGTTCGTTCTTGATATTCTTCGAAGCAATTTATCCTACAATTTTTTTTGTTAATTAGCTTTTGTTCTTGTAATTTAAGGGGTGTACATGTACAACGAATTTAGGGGATGACATTATACAAGACCTAAAATTACGGCGTATAATGTCCCTAAATTGCTTAGTTTTGAAAGTTATTATATATCGGTATAATGTCACCCTCTAAATCCGTTGCCCCTATAATGCGAACCCTAAGTTAGGTCATGAATAAAAATAATTAACCCACAAAATTATATATGTGAATTAATAAAATGACTGAATATACTATACCTGCGGCGGCATCGCTCAACGCTTCGCCACAGATGAGCAGAGAGGGATTGAAGAGAGGAGATGTTATTCTCAATCCCAGCATCTTCTGCGGAGTTAGCCTTGGCTTTCAGCTTCGTCAAGCTCTCTTTATCGAAGCGAAACACTTTCTCGAGCAAACGAGGTGGTGGGTTAGCATTATGTTCTAACACCACTCTTTTTCGCTCTAATTTAGGAAGTGGGATGGCTTTATTTTCGGGCATATTTTCGGGAAACCACCGATCGAAGGAAGGAAGGACTTTCAGAGAGGAACAACCGCGCGATATCTCAGCCCAAGAACTAAAGAAATGCCAAAAACTAAACCCATCCATCACCACATGATTCGCCGTAACAGCAATGAAAACCCCATCGCTAAGCTCGGTCACTTGAACTCCAAGCAAAGGCCTCACATCGCCATCGCAGTTACGGTAAGAACCGTTGAGCGCGAAGAAAGAATAAACCGTCGCCCGCGGTGTGTAGTTGGGCTCTAAGATGTCCGAAACAGACACATTTTTTGCAGACGCGTGAACGAATTCGACGCCTGCGCTGTTGCACTCTATCGAGTAAGAGACATAATTTTTCTTTGCTTTGCTAGTGGATAAACGCCCGGCGAGCGGTGGGAAGAATTCTAGGGTTTTTGAGAGCGAACGCCTTAGATGATCGATTCGAGATTCGCCTTGATAGTCTTGTGGGTTAGGGTTTCTGAATAAGAGGCTTTTTTGGATTGGATCGAGTTGAAGGAACTGAAGATCCCATGGCGTTAGGTCTAATCTCGACGTTGTTGTTAGGGTTTTATTCGTGGGTCGATAATTGCTTGGTAGTTTGACTAGGCATGAAGAGATGATTATCACGGTGGGGATAGCTTCGGACATGTTTGTGCTTAATGTGTTGAGAGGGAAGAAACAGTTTTGCGTTCGCTAGAATGATGTACGTATTTGCTGTGGAAGTGGGTGGTGTGGTTGTTTATATAAAGGGGAGGGGTTTTAACCGATTATCGAAGCATATTACACGTCATTTGCTAGACATTTGCTAGACATTTGCTAGACAAACTGACATAACTATAAATTTAATGTTCAAATTGGGGACATTTGTTTGAGGTAATCCAACATTGGGGTGATATTCACATTACCGTGATCATGGTATTGCCCCACGTGGATCAAGATATGTTTGTTTTTGAGTGATATTCCATGTTAAAATATAGTGCTTGTATAATAACTGGGATGTATAGGATGATGTTGTGTAATATCATATTTAGCTCTAGGTGTATGTAATGTGGATTAGACTATTGTTTCGAAAAAAAATATGTATTGTGGATTAATGTGTTTATTTCAATGTGATAATTATATTTGACAATGATTAATGTTTTTGTTATCAAGTTTTAATTTTTTTTAAAACATTTAAGTTTTCTATATAATTATTCAATAAAAGTTTCTTAAATTTATTTTTGAAAGTTATATTTAGGTTGCGATAATACTATATAAGGAAGGACTGTTAAAACATAATAGAGGGTTTTTTGGTTGGTCCAAAATTTTGAATATCATTTTATTTTCACCACTTGAGTGATCTTCATTCCGATAATGACTTATTATCTAGGGTAAACGAATCCATTGATGAGGGCCGAGGAAAGGATCATAATGATGATCACTCCGAAAACAAACAGCCCAAGTGGATTAAATTTTAGCCTTTGTCTCCTAACCGCACCAAATTCTCTGTCCCAGAAATATGTCCCACACCATGTCCCAACGTGTTAAACATACGAAAAATACTGATCACCGTAAATTCGAAAAATATTGGATATGGATATTATTTTGATCGTCATTAAACAAAGAATAAATTAGATGCATTTATTTATTTTTATAGGATAAATTACATGAAATAACGATGATTTTATGATTTGGTGGAATATGAAATTCAATTGTTCTAAACATTTAAAAAATAAAAAGAAAATATATGAGCCACATGATTTCAAATCTGACGGTTCTGATTAAATGGGATAGAAAGTGAGACAGAAAAGTGGTACAGGCGATTTCAGCCGCTCCTAACAGTTGGGAAAATAAGTTATAAACGTCATAATATGCTGAACAAAATTAGGCCGATCTTTTTCCCGATAAACTAATTAGAAATCATACTTCGCACCTGACTTGGAAAATTTCTCAGTTACTTGACTGGACGCAGAATAAGATATTTTATATCGATATTTTTTTTTAAAAAAAAAAGATATCAAAAAATCCAATGTTGGAGGCATGCTTTTGCGATTATAAACTATACCGACACAAAATTGAAAATCAAAATGTAATGAATGATCCAAATAATTTTACCTTTTATTATCCAGATAAGTATATGTCATGTGGATTTGGTCTACTGTAGGACGTACACTAGTATTAATTCATCGAAATAAAGTGGTCCTATCGAATTTGTATGACTCACTAAACGTGCATATATAAAATGAGGCCAAAACAAAATTGATCGACATTGGTGATTGTGTGGTCCTATCGAATTTATTTTTGCCAAATCGATTTCTAGTAAAAACAAGAAGTAATTACTATGAGATAAAAATCCAAGCAAGCTCATGAAATTTTATGAAAGAAAAAAACACCGCAAACAATAGCTTCGGCTTAGAATAGATAGCAAAAATACATAGATTTAACATTTAAAAAAAAACATAGCACATGAAGGAAAGAAGTGCAATAGACGCTTGCCCATGGTCGAACATCATCGCATCTTCGATAATAAACTAACACCCCAAGTGGATTAAATTTTAGCCTTTGTCTCCTAACAGTCGTGAAAATAAGTTATAAACTCCATATGGTGAACAAAATTAGGCCGATCTTTTTCCGATAAACTAATTTAGAAATCCTACTTCTCACTTGACTTGAAAAATTTCTCAATTACTTGACTGGACGCAGAATAAGATATTATATATTGATATTTTTAAAAGAATATATAAAAAAATACAATGTTAGCGGCATGCTTTTGCAATTATAAACTATATATACCGACACAAAATTGAAAATCAATGTAGTGAATGATCAAATAATTTTACCTTTTATTATCCTGATAAGTATATGTCATGTGGATTTGGTATATTGTAGGAAGTCCTCTAGATGTATTAATCATTAAAATAAAGTGGTCCTATCGAATTTGTATGACTCACGAAACGTGCATATAAAATGAGGCCAAAACAACATTGATAGACATTGGTGATTATATGGTCCTATCTATTATGAAATACTAGCTTAAGCCCGTGCGCTGCACGGGTTATTTTTAAGAGATTTTTTAGTTATTAGATCTATTGTTATCGGAAAGACCCGCGATCGGGCCATCTATTTTATAGTAGACCCAAGACTCGCCTATTTATTTTATAGTGGACCCGAGTCCCGCCTCAAAACAAAACTGCCCTGCATTTATAAATTTTTTCTATATAATTTTTTCTATAGTACCTCATCATGTAGCCAACTTCCCTTCGCCATAAGGTTTTTGAAGAATTCTTTGCTGCGTTCTTCTAATAATAGCGTACCAATAGAATCTGTATCGTTCATTATTTCTATTGTCGCCGATACACGCGGGAAGAATTTTGACATCTTGTTGACATGCATCGCAAGAGTTTTGTCTACCGGGACATTTTTTGAAATCAAACGGTGTCCGTCGAACGTGGCTGCATTGTTCTTACATCGTTTTTGTAATGGATCGTCTCTTGGCTGACTGGAAATATTAATGTGCTTTCTTTTTGCCTGCAGTTTCGTCTCCTTTGTTAAAGAGATGTTAGTTGTGAATGTTCCCTTCCGTCCTCCGTCAGGTGTAGGGCTTCTCTTTCCTGTAAATAAATCGGACATGGATTTATAAGTAGTAACAATGTGTTCAATTTTGCTAAATAATGTTTGACATACCAAGTGTTTGTTCTATACGCGATAGCCTCAAATCGATTTCTGAGTAATTTTCGTTGATCTTCACTGTCGTCGAACCTTTCAGTAACATATTGGACATAGCCATCTATTTTACGTTCTATACTATCAACAAATCTCTAGCTTTCTGATGAAGACCGGCGACAATGACGTCTAAATAATCTTTTATTTGATTCATCATTTTATGAAACCTTTTTTTTTTGTTTTTTTTTTGTGTGTAATGGTGGTAAAATTATGAAAATGATTTGATTTATATAGAGTCTAAGTCGATGTTAAGGAACTAAAAAGACACTACTCTCCACTCGTAACTTCTCAGTAGAATGTATCGGCTTGCTTTGTTTAAATGAGTTCTATGATTAAATGTATTTAGTGTGTATTCATCACTGTCTTAATTGTTTGGATAATATTTCGACGTGTCTTTTCATTTCAACGGTCATCATAATAACGCAGTGAGTGGTTATATTGTTTAAGTAATAGATCGATGCGTCTTTTGAGTGCAATGGTTATCATGATTACAGAGTAATTATTGAACGATTATATTAATCCACTCTGTTGTGTTAAATTCCGTAGTGTCTAGATGATAAATAATGTAGTTATGTCTAGATTAAGTGTAACTGTAATATAGTGAGTCTTGTAATGTAATTATGTCTAGATGAAGTGTAACAGTAATATAGGTACATTAATGAATTATCTGAAATCGTGCGACTGGACAGATTTTTGCACTACTGTACTGCAGTTGTCGATAGCATACTTTTCGTTTACACTACTGTATATCAGCCGTGCAGCATAGGCCATCTCTTGTAATTACATGACTGTTTGATTCGCAGTCGTGCAAAATATAGCATAGCATCTTATTACACTGCACTCAATCGTAGCTTGACGCGTCAACAATATTTACAACTTTTTTCCTATTCGAATAAAACATTTGAGGTCAGTAGTGTGAAAGTCGGTGGTGCATTATGCAAAAGTTAAAAGTTATTCAGTTTTAGTTGTGCAACTGTTTCTGACATGCTTAAAAAAATACATGCTTATGAAGATTAGCCGCAACATTTTATTCAGTTGACAATATTTTCGATATTTCTCCAACTTCGAACATTAACATTTGAAAAATAAGATGGTCAGTAGTGTGGAAGTCGGTAGTGCAGTTTTGAGATGTTAAGCTTATGCACTTGAGGATGACGTGTAACTGTTCTTGAGTAATTAGAAATGAGTTGCTGTAATATGTTGTACTCTTTTCGTAATATATGTAGTAATACATGTACATTAACGATAAAAGGGACTACCACAATAAAATGATCATTAGTGTGCAATTCTGTAGTGCATTATGCAAAAGTTAAACTTTTTCAGTTATGTTCGTTCAGTAGTGTAAACTATAGGCCGATTCCCTTTTTGGAACAATAACATTTGAAAAATAAAAAACGGTAATCTATCCGATCGCTCTCATAGTAGCGTGTAATTTGATAGTGCATCATGGAGAAGTATGAAATGAGATGTGATATATGTACATGTTTTCAATTGCAACAATAATTCTCCCATGCTTTACAACGTTTTTCCTATTTCGGACAATATCTTTTGAAAAATGAAAAACGGTAACTTGTCCGATCGCTTATGTTAATGCATTTTCCAATGTTACGTAAACAGGGTATTTCTAGTCCTTTATAGAGAAAATAGATGAAGTCCAAACTATTCAAGTGTATAATTTGGTAGTGTGTAATTCAGTAGTGCATTACGGCTAACATTTATTCAATTAACAATATTTACAACGTTTTCCCAATTTCGAACATTTATTCAAGTGTAAAACGGTAATTTGTCCGATCACGGGAATAACTAATATTTGTTTTAATTCTTAAGAAAATGGATAGTAGTGTGCAATTTGGTAGTGCATTATGGAGAAGTAACTCGTAAGGCTTGAAATTGCAAGAGCGAGACCACACACGTCCAATTCGGAGAGAGGCAGGCATGCAACATCATTAAAATAACGTCTTATCTTGCAGGATTCTAAATGATAACATTTAACGAACATCACTACAATGCATCCAATCTAAAAACTACTTGAACTTCTCAATCTTTTCCTCCTTTATCTTCTTACTTCTGACATGTGGAATGCGATCGGCGTCAACACGCTTAGGTTTTTTTAACGTTGACAGAACCATATCGAAATCATCAGGGGCGTTTTCTGTTAAAATGAGATCTTTTGCACCAACAACAGACTCCACTACGCTTTTACAAACAACATCCTTAGGGGGCGGGTCTCGGTGCGCATTTTTGGCTGGGGTTGGCAAATCCGCACCCGTCCCGAACCAAGCCGGGTTTTGACGGGTTCGAGTCTAGACCCGTCCCAGTCCATTGACATCCCTAATTGTTATGTCATTTTATCAGTAATTAATGTAATATTTTATAAACTTTGATCTTTTGTTATATTAAATAGATAAAAAACTTATGAAGTATTATATGTCATTTTACTTTTACGTATGGTTATGATGTTCCAAATTTAGCTTTTGAAAATGTAATCAGAAAATACTTGTTGAGAAAAGAATCACGTACAGATGGGAATAACATGAAAATATCTTTGGATTGGTATTCGTCACGATAACCACAATAGCGTCCCCAAAAGTTCCTTTCAACCTCTTATAAAACTCAAACGCTTTATCATCCGAAGCTGTAATAGTTGCATGGTGCCCAAACCGTTTAAAATTTTGATTCAGGAATTCAGAGAGTTCCTCACCGTAGCAGTGTTTTTCAATATTTGGTCTTCGCTATTTCTTTTGTATATTTGGTCTTAGCTACTTTGATGTTAAATAAGTTATTACTGTTGCATTGAATAGTAATTCTGTTTTTTAATCACATATCTTTTCACATAACATCCACAACTAACATCCCTTCAACTAAAAACACGAAACTGCTGGCAAAAAGAAAGCACTCTAATATTTCCACTAGAAAAACAGACACGTTGGAGGGACACCGTTTGATTTCAAAAAACGTCGCGGTGGAGAAAACTCTTGCGATGCATGTCAACAACTTTTCGTAAACAATTTAAACTATTTACCATCAGGTGACAGATATCCGCTGGGATCGCTATTTCTGAGTAGTGAAGTCCACGATTGAGTCAGTAATGCTCAAATCTCGAAGAATATATGGGATCATAAGTCGTGTTTTTTGAAATACATTTACAAAGAATCTCATATCCCTATCAACCGAGGGTTCAGAGTCATTTACTATTATTGACTGTTTATTATAGTCAATAATGCACAGTATCCAGTGACATTGATTTATGTTGACTGGGATAACTATAAGATCTGTTTCCTCCCAAGGAAGAGAGAATTTTTTCATTTCGATTTATTATTACCATTTATGTTTTGGTATTTGTTCTGACGATTTTGACTGGGGTAAATCGCATAAGTATATCATATCTCGCAGTTGTGACTGATACCTAGACAATAGTATTATCAAACGATGAGACTTAATTTGTACTATTGATAACAGTAGTGTAAGTAATGACTTAAATTGCGCTACTGATAATAGCATTGTAAGTAATGACTTAAATTGAACTACTGATAACAGTAGTGTAAGTAATGACTTAAATTGCATTACTGATAACAATAGTGCAAGTAATTACTTAAATTGCACTACTGATAATAGTAGTGTAAGTAACTTGTAACGCATAATACACTACCGAGGTGCACTATTATTGATTGTTTTCTATAATCAACAATGCATAGTATCGATCGACCTTCATTAATATTCGTTGGAATAACTGTAAGATCCGATTCTTGACATGGAACAGATGGCCAATACTCCACAATACCCTGTGCATATGGGCGACCCATATGTAATTATACGACTAATAATTGTCGGAATGTTATGACCATCAGATTTGTAAGATTGTTCGTGAATGATTTTTGTGATTGATTATTATATGACTACCATCAACTTTGTAAGACTGCTTAATTGAATTCATGTTGTATGATTGTTGTTAATAAAAATATTGCAAGACTGCATCGCTAATTGCTTGTCATAATATATAGTAAGACTCTTGGTAGTGTCCTTATATTTTTCTATTGGTGGCACGGTTGTACAACATTGAGATTGAAAATAATGTTGCAATATTAACTCATCAGTTTTGCCGACACATATTTAAGTTTTCTAAAATTTGAAGAACTTTTATGATGTTAATAATTCTGTCATATTCAAATGTTAACGTTGTGAGATGTATTATATTAAAAAATTATACAAATGTGTGTATATGCTTTGTATTATATTTTGTAAGACTGTTATGGATAAAAATATTATAAAACTACCTGATAAACGTATTTTAATACGTTTATTGTTGTATTTATTTGGGTTATAATAAGAAATTATTGGTCATTCCATGCATTTATTGGCTCTATTTACACCCATTTAAATATTGTAGGACCTTGGAATGATTATCGAGCGAAAGGAACGAAAACGAGGCGAAAACGACGCGAACAGGACCAAGTATGAAGCTGCCAGGCAACGTTCACGGCCGTGAAGAACCTCGCATGAGGCCGTGAACGTGGGCAGTGAGGTTAAGATGAGAAGACCCTTAGGTGTCACGGCCGTGAGGCCTTATGCAAGAGGCCGTGAACGACGGCAGAAACTTGAAGAAGCTACATTCACGGCCGTGAATCATCATGCAACAAGCCGTGAATGCTGGCAGAGGCTTAAGTAAAGAATAGACCTCAAGTGTCACGGCCGTGATGGCTTATGCAACAAGCCGTGAATCAAGGCAGAGTGCTCAACGAAGAAAAAAACCATTGATTCACGGCCGTGACTTCCGATGCGAGCGGCCGTGACTGGCACCAGAGAGTCAATATTTAGGGTTTAAGCCGCCGTCACGGCCGTGAAGCGTGTTGCACGAGGCCGTGACTCATGCCAGAAAGTCAAGAAATAGGGTTTTCAGCCGCCTTCACGGCCGTGAAGGCCCGTTAAGAGGCCGTGAACGTGCCAAAATGCAGGGTTTTAGCCCATTTTCGAAGCATAAAAGGGTGGCACTACTCAGAACTCAAGGGAACCTCATAGGGACGAAAACTTAGAGCAAAGAAGAGAAGGAAGAACACTAGAAGCAGCCCCGTGATTCGGAGAAGCTCAAGGGACGATCCAACAACTAGTCACGCCCGGTCGATCTAGGGACGAGAGCTCCACCTCAAAAACGCCATACTTACTTCGTAGGGAAGTTTTATGAGTTCTCTATCTTTGTTTCCTTTAAATATCATCGTTTATGCTTAATATGAGTAGCTAATCCTCTTGTGTGTTCGGGAGTAGATGAACGTTGGGTTATGTCGTAGTTAAGGCGTAGGATAATCGTGAACACGTGTATTCGACTATTTATCGTTCTATGATATTGTTTCTTCGCATCAATATGTCTATGTGTTGATATGAATGTGTGGTATATCGTTTAGGGCGACAGCTAAATAACGATTAGGCCGTTCATAGACGTTAGGATTCGAGTATAGGGCGACAGCAAATACTCGATTCTCGCCAACTAGTAATCGCTAAACTTAGATCCCCACGAACGTTTAGGGCGACAGCAAATCCGTGAGTGGGTAGGAAATTACTGCGATTTAGTCGATAATCACGTCGGAGCGATATTCCGTAGCCTTAGCCGACAATACCCTTCGGGATTCGAACCCCGAACACATATTTGTCACCTTAAGTCACTCTTACTATTTCTAGTTGTGCCTCCTTGTTTTCCAACCCTTTAAGTTGCTTATTAAAATTAGTTCATAGTATAAATCAATCTCATTATTTACATAGGCTAAATATCGAGTCGATAGGTCAATACTAGTAATCAATTTATTCCTCGTGATCGATACTCGAATATTCACTATAGCTATATTACAAACGATAGGTACACTGCCTATCGCGCGTGATTCTAGTTATAATATATTCGTTTTAATTATTACTTGACGTACTCGCACAAACATTTATTTAAACATACACGCACGCGATCAAGTTTTTGGCGCCGTTGCCGGGGAATAGATTGATATTAGGAACACCCTAGTTCGGTAATTTAGCCATTTTATTTTACATTTTCTCAATCGTTCGTTAATTGCATTATTTGTTTCCTACATCATTATTAGTCCGTTACCTTTTCAACGTATTTATCTAGATCTTCGCTAATTTTCAGTTTCGCTCATTGAAGGTACTGTTTGACGGTGGATGACCCGAAGCCACCCATCAGGTCCAATTGTTGAAGGAGATCCAGATTTCGAGCGGAAATTGCGAAGGCAGCTCAGATACAATTCAGAAGGCACGGCTAGTAACTATCAAGAAGCGTTGGTAAGCTACTCAGAGGACAACTCTCAGGAGTCGGCAGAGAATTCTCGAACAGAGGCATCTGTAGACGGTCGAGAGACAGAAGTCGAGATGGCTGAACGCAGAGTACCGGTCCACCAGGACCAAGAAGAGGAACAATCTCTACAAGACCTACTCAAGAGTGCCTCCCTCGGCGGAACTGAATCGGCAATCGTTATTCCGCCGATCGAGAACAACAATTTCGAGCTGAAGCACGCCTGGCTTCAGATGATCTTTCAGACGGCCCAGTTTGAAGGAAATCCCGATGATGATCCGTACTCCCACCTGAAGGCTTTTCTTACAGTAACAGACACCATTAAGGTTAATGGGGTCCCGAGTGATGCGATTAAACTAATGTTGTTTCCATTCTCACTCAAGTATAGGGCGAAGGATTGGTTGGAGATGTTACCGCCCAGATCAATCACTACGTGGGAAGAACTACGAGCAGCATTCATCGGCCATTACTTCCCACTGCAAAAGGTATTACGGTTGAAGACGGAGATTTCCCTTTTTCACCAGAAGGATTCAGAGAATCTTTACGAAGTGTGGGAGCGATACAAATCCTTATTGAAGAAATGCCCACAACACGGGATGTCGAAAGCTGCTATGATCAACCGATTCCACGAGGGCCTCAATGATCAGACTGTCCATATGCTAGACGGAGCCGCAGGAGGAGGACTCGTGAAGCTCAATGCCACGGACGCGTGGAATTTGATTGAGGATTACTCGAGGAACAGTTTCATGAGGGGCAATACCAGGATGAAGACACCCGGTGTGTTCGGAGTCAGCGAGGAGATGGCCACTAGTGCCAAGATCGAGGCGCTCCAGCAACAAATCGCCTCGACGAACTCCCAGTTGCGGTGATAGGTGCATTACTGCCCAAGTCCGGGCAGATACAGCCCGTGAACGCCGTAGCGACCACCACACCGACGCAACATACATACATACCCTTGTGCGGGATTTGTGGCGCAGCCCACGAGACCTCAGAATGCCAACTTGGGCAGCCGCTGGAGCACGTAGACTATATGGGCAATTACCAAGGTGGCCAGCGAAGTTTCCAGCCTCGGGCACATCCAAACTTGGCATACCGAAATCAGAACCATCAGGGCCAAGGACCGCCAGTATTTCAGCCCAGACCATCCGGATTCCAAAACGGGCCGCCACGACAGTACCAGAACGCACCCGCAGGAGGATCCGATGACATGAGGGAGATGAAGGACATGATGAAGACACTCCTCACAAATTTCAGCAACACCACTCAAGCCCACGAGAGTCGAATGAATAAGATGGAGGAGTACATAGAGGTACGTGCCCAGAACACAGACGCCTCTATCAAGAAATTGGAGCAACAAGTGGGCCAGATGGCGAAGCAGTTGGCTGAGCGAACTCAGGGATCACTCCCAAGTTATACCGAACCAAATCCTAAGGAGTATTGCAAGGCGGTCACCCTGAGAAACGGAAGAGAGTTGCAAGAGGTACCTCCCAAGAAGAAATCAAATGATAAAGCTGAGGTCGAGGTCCACGACGAGCCAGAAGTGGAAGTAGGCAAAGGCGACAATGTTGAGAAAGCCGAAGCTGAGAAGGAAAACGCTGAAGCTGAAAAGGAAAAGGTCGAGCCTCAAAAAGAAAAGGCAAAGGATATTGAGCGACCACCAGTGAAGCCCAGCCAAAAATTCCTTACCCGGCCCGACTAAAGAAGGACAAAGACGAGGCACAATTTGGTAAATTTATGAGTATGTGTAAGGAATTGCATATTAACCTACCTTTTGTTGAAGCTATTACGCAGATGCCCAGCTTCGCCAAGTTCTTGAAGGACTTACTAACGAACAGAAGGAAGCTCGAACACGTCTCCACTGTATGTCTGCGAGGAGAGTGCTCGGCGATACTCCAAAGCAAGATCCCTAAGAAGCTTAAGGACCCAGGGAGTTTTACTATTCCCTGTCTTATAGGAGACTTAGTCGTTGAGCGTGCGTTAGCTGACCTAGGTGCTAGCATTAATTTAATGCCATATTCAATGTTTAAGCGCTTAGGATTAGGTGAGCCACGACCTACTAGGATGAGCTTGCAATTAGCCGATAGATCGTTGAAGTATCCTCGAGGTGTTATCGAGGATGTTCTAGTTAAAGTGGATAAGTTCGTAATTCCTGCTGATTTCGTTATTTTAGACATGGAGGAGGATGATAATGTCCCGTTGATATTAGGCAGACCGTTCTTAGCCACAGGAGAAACCATGATAGACGTTAGGAATGGTACATTGACGTTGACAGTAGATGGAGAAAAGGTCACATTAAGTATGGCGGATTCGATGAAAAAGAGTAATGAACAAGACGATAAATGCTATTTTCTAGACGTGTTTGAGCACGACTTTCTCTTTTCCGTACAAGGTCTGTCACAGGTCGGCGAGCAGGACATGCATACACTTATGGCAATCGACGAGTGTGGGGAGGAGGTCGACGAGCCTATCATAGCCATCGACGAGAGCAGTGAAGAGGACAAAGAAAAGAGCTCGGTCGAGGAGCCACCAGTCCTAGAGTTAAAGCCGCTGCCCGACCACCTCGAGTACGCATTCCTTAGCAGCAATGGAGGGCTACCGGTCATCATCTCGTCGAGCCTAGACAACGGACAGAAGGGCCAGCTCTTGGATGTGTTGAAAGCGCACAAGAAGGCCTTGGCATGGAAGATATCCGACATAAGGGGTATCAACCCGAGCTACTGCACGCATAAGATCCTCATGGAGGACGATTTCAAGCCGGTCGCTCAACGCCAAAGGCGGCTCAACCCCAATATGAAGGACGTGGTAAAGAAGGAAGTGATCAAACTGCTAGACGCAGGGATGATCTATCCCATTTCAGACAGCGCATGGGTCAGCCCGGTCCAAGTAGTCCCAAAGAAGGGAGGCATGACGATCGTCACCAATGACAAGAACGAGCTGATTCCGACGAGGACGGTGACTGGATGGCGCGTCTGCATTGACTACAGAAAGTTGAACGATGCGACGAGAAAGGATCATTTTCCTTTACCGTTTATTGATCAGATGTTAGAAAAACTCGCCGGTCATTCATTTTATTGTTTCCTTGATGGTTTGTCAGGTTATCTGCAGATCCCCATAGCACCCGAGGACCAGGAAAAGACGACGTTTACGTGCCCGTTCGGAACGTTCGCGTACCGAAGGATGCCATTTGGCTTATGCAATGCCCCAGCCACCTTCCAGCGATGCATGATGGCCATATTCGACGAACTGGTAGGTGAGGTAATGGAGGTATTTATGGACGACTTTTCTGTGTTCGGTTCCTCGTTTGATGCATGTTTGTCAAATCTGAAACTCGTACTCGCACGATGCGAGGAAACAAACTTGGCACTTAATTGGGAAAAGTGCCACTTCATGGTTCGAGAGGGTATAGTTCTCGGTCATAAGATCTCCTCTAAGGGAATCGAAGTGGACCGAGCTAAATTAGAGACGATAGAAAAATTGCCCGTTCCCTCGAACGTGAAGTCCATTAGGAGCTTTCTAGGACATGCGGGTTTTATCGTAGGTTTATTAAAGATTTTTCGAAGATCGCAAGACCCATGTCTAGGTTGCTAGAAAAAGATGCCCCGTTTGATTTTAATGACGAGTGCTTGCATGCTTTCAATTTACTTAAGGAACGACTTATCGCAGCACCTATTATGGTCGCCCCTGACTGGGGGCTGCCCTTTGAACTAATGTGCGATGCTAGTGACTATGCAGTTGGGGCCGTGCTAGGGCAGCGTAAGGACAACCATTTCAGGCCGATATATTACGCGAGTAAAACGCTAGACACAGCCCAAGCCAATTACACGACCACCGAAAAGGAGCTGTTGGCCGTCGTGTTTGCTTTCGACAAGTTCAGGTCATATCTTATCCTATCCAAAGTTATTGTTTTTACTGACCATTCTGCTCTTAAGTACTTGTTAGCAAAGCCCAACGCCAAGCCACGGCTAATCAGATGGATCCTACTACTGCAAGAGTTCGATATAGAGATCCGGGACAAGAAGGGTGCGGAGAACCTAGCGGCGGATCACCTCTCTCGACTGGAGGAGTCCGAAATATACCACAAGGACGGAAGGCCGATACAAGATAGGTTCCCAGACGAGCATCTTTACTCGATACAGGTGGTAAGTGACGACACTCCCTGGTTTGCAGATTACGCTAACTATCTTGTTGCTAAGGTCCTACCAAAGGAGTATACCAGTCAGCAAAAGAAGAAATTCTTTTCTGATTTGAGGTACTACTTTTGGGAAGACCCATATCTTTTCAGGCGATGTGCAGACCAGGTGATACGACGATGCGTTGCCGCTCCAGAGACGACACAGATCCTGAGGCACTGCCACAATGGACCGACCGGATGGCACTACGCAGCCAACAGAACCGCCCAAAAGGTGTTGGAAAGCGGATTCTACTGGCCCACGATATTCAAGGACGCCCAAAGGTACGTTGACACTTGTGATCAGTGTCAGCGCGCAGGTAATATATCGAGACGTGATGAAATGCCCCAAAACTTTATTTTGGTATGTGAGATTTTTGACGTTTGGGGTATAGATTTTATGGGACCATTCCCTAGCTCGTACAATAATAAGTATATTCTAGTTGCGGTCGATTATGTGTCTAAATGGGCCGAGGCGCAAGCCTTACCCACGAACGACGCTAGGGTAGTCGTTAGATTTCTTCGAGCATTGTTTTCACGTTTTGGGGCGCCTAGGTGCATTATCAGTGATAGGGGTACACATTTCTGTAACACCCAGTTTGCACGCACGTTAGAACGTTACGGTGTTAGACACAGCCTATCCACCCCATACCACCCCCAAGCTAGTGGTCAAGTAGAAGTAGTGAACCGTGAGTTGAAACGCATTCTAGAGAAAACCATAGATGGGAATCGACGGGAATGGGCGAATAAGCTTAACGACGCACTATGGGCATATAGGACTGCATATAAGACGCCAATAGGCACTACTCCATATCGACTAGTTTACGGAAAGGCATGTCACCTTCCTGTTGAACTAGAACATAAAGCCTACTGGGCGATAAAGTCTTTAAACCTCGATTTGGTGCAAGCTGGTGAAAAACATAAGCTCCAGATCAATGAGGTTGATGAATGGCGTTTGTCGGCATATGATAATGCAAAAATGTATAAGGAACGCTCAAAAGCGTATCACGATAAGAAGATCAAGCAACATAGAGAATTTCAAGAGGGGGATCAAGTCCTACTTTTCACTTCTCGTCTTAGGCTTTTTCCCGGAAAATTAAGATCTCGTTGGTCTGGACCTTTTACAGTTACTCGCGTTTTTCCCTATGGTACTGTCGAAATTTCAAATGTTGAGCAGGGAAATTTCAAGGTTAATGGCCATCGACTAAAGCATTATCACGGTGAAGGAGATGACATGGGCACAAAGGAGGTCATGTACCTCGATTTTAAGCTACCATAGAACGAGAAAGGTACGTCCGGCTCACGACGTTAAAGAAGCGCTTTTTGGGAGGCAACCCAGGTATTTTTATTTTTGTTTTAGGCATTTAAAAAAAAATTAATAATCTACAACTATATACTAAATTAAATAAAACAATAATAATAAAAACATTAAAATTTTAAATTATAATAAATTTATTTCGAATATTGAGGATGGTTACAACGCAGAGTCTAGAGACGAGATAGGAATGATAGTCTTACTTCATAAGAGATGGTTACAATACCATTACAACGTGTGAAAGACCAACACAAAAGCAAATTAAACTGCAAATAACACAAAAGATAGAACCATAGTTTATTTTGCTTCATAAGGGCGGGTTACACACAAGTGCACCTTGAGATAACCCAACACACGAAAGCAAGTAAAACTCCAAACAAGTCCAAAAGAAGAGCAAGGTAGAGTGATACCATATCTAAATTACGACGAATCCTTGCATATTCCTCACTCTCATCCTCACGACCTTGCTGCTATCCCCAATTCATAGTGCCTAGCTAACTCTGAATATCGAAAATAAGATTGTTAAAGATGTGAGATTTAGGGTAGATGATGATATTGTGTTGTTCCACCAATATCTATTTATAGGCACAAATGGCACAAAAATATCATTATCATACCCGACAATCCATTAAATGAAACAGACGAATTTTTGACTTGGAAGATTTGACGCCGCGTAAGAAAGTGATTTTTCTCTTGTCGATTCCAAGATTTTTCCTCGTTCAAATCGTCCTCGAAAAAATTCGTCAATTGCGTATCAATCATATTTCAAATTTATATTAAAAAAAAAAAAATGGCCACTGCCGCGCCTCACGGCCAATTGCTTAGACATTCACGGCCGTGAGAGTGTGATATGTCGCACACTGCCTGCATTCACGGCCTGTTGCTTACTGTGTCGCGGCCGTGAATAATACTTTACTCAAACACTGCCCGAAGTCACGACTTGTGGATCCTCATTCACGGCCGTGACCCGGACGAGTAATAATAATAAAAAAAATAATAAATAAATAATAATAAAAAAAATAAAATAATAAATAAAAATAATCATAAAATTTTAATAATAATAAATAAAAAAATATATAATAAAAATAAAATAAAATAAATAAATAAATAAATAAATAAGTACAAAATAGGTTGTCACGGCCCGTGTCATCGAAGTCACGGCCGTGACGTAAGCGGGCTAAAGTCACTGCCCGAAGTCACGGCCCGAGACCCGCGAGTCACGGCCGTGACCGAGTACTTAATCAGCCCACTGCTTCTGTTCACGGCCTGTGAATTATTATTCACGGCCGTGAAGGTTGCGTTTTCAGCTTTTAAACTTCATTTCAAACACAATCCCGTCTCTTTCTTTCTCTCCTCTCCTTCACAACCTAAAATCCACCCACCAAGCAACCGGCGGCCACATCCGACCATCGAACACCACCGTCGAACACACTCCGGCGACACCAATTAACAAACACATACTCACATTTTAAATTCGAAACTCAACAGGTATGAATTCGTCACCCTTCACTTCGATTATGATTGGATCGATTTCGTGTTTACATTGCTCTTTCTTTATTCGATTTATACTATAAACACGTTGGGACTGGGGGTTTTGTTGATTTACTTTGTTAATTGTGAATTTTTGACGATGAACCCTAATTTTCGAAATTGGGGCTTTTCCAATTTGGGTCTAATTTGGTGTTCATCTTGTGCATTTTTGGTTGGACACGTGATAATATCATCTTGGGAATGTTTACTTCGTTGATTTCATGCGTTAATTTCGATTTTTCGTATGATTAATCCTAATGCCGAATATAGGGATTTTGGGAAATTTGGACGGAATTGGGTACTGTTATTGGTTCATTTTGCGTTGGTTACTTGTTTGAAGCCGTTGAATTTGATTAGTTGATGGATTATTGCAATTGGAAGTAGTATTTTAGCATGTCTATTATGTGTTCGACAAAATGCCGCTTTGAATGTTCATATATTCTTGCTTTAGCTTGTCAATTTTGTCGCTACGTTGGTCGAGTCGAGTTGTGTTGATTATCTTTTTCTCGCCAACTAACATTTGGACTTCTAGGTACTATGGGTCGAAGCCGCTCATCTGCATCAACGAGTCGTCAACGTCGAGGCCAAAGCACGAGCCGCACGATGTCACTGCTCGAATCTATGGGGCAGTTTGACGACGAGACGCACCAAGCCCGTTACAACCGGCTAAAGGGTACGGAATTCATTCTGACTGATCAGATTGATCAAGAGACGCTGGCGAAATATCACATCGACCAGCAAGTGGCGGGGTACATGTCCCTAAGCGGCTGGCTCGAATTCTTTCAAATCGACGAGCCAGCATACAAGGAGCTGACCCTAGAGTTCCTCTCCACCTTCTCCTTCGAGGACGGGCGCAATGGAGTTAAGTTCCGGGCGTTTAATGAGGAGCATGCCGTAGATATCGACGATATTTGCCGGGCGCTTGGATTGAGGGTACCATATTTTGGGCGCCAGGGGCCATTCCCAGACGGATATTACAAGGAGTACCTTCAGCATCCGGCAGAGCGCCAGAACTGTTGGGCTGAACTTGCGAGACCCGGCGAACCTGCCTTCAGTGTGAAGACCTCGAAGGCGTCTTCACTCAGGAGCCCTGGCCTGCGCTACATCCACCGATTACTATCGACATCGCTCACCCCTAGGGGCGACTCGCACGGCGCAATTGGACTGCGTGACTTGTTCTACTTGGCCAAGATGCAGCGTGGTCAACTGGTGCATCTAGGGTTGGGGATGGCCTACGCCTTCAGCACCCAAGCTGATGTTCGTAGTCACGGGAAGCTCGCTGTAGGGCCCTTTGTTACGAAGGTTGTCAGGGGACTCAACCTGTGGCCAGAGGATCCACCAGAGATGGCGATAGTGGGTGGCCGAAATCTGGTGAAAGAGGAGATGATGCTGAAAATGAAGATGCTGATCAAAGCGCCAAATTGGTCCCGCTCAAACAAGGTTTACGTCTGGCACGAGGTTTATCGTGGGCAGACGGACCTGGGCGAAGAATTCCCCGAGCCACTAGAAATTGAGGGTGTGGGGCCAGATCCGGTTCACTCAGACACTGCCGGTCCTTCCCATTCCTCCGGCTATCACGAGGGCGAGTCATCAGGGGTCGGTCATTACGCGTCAGTCGCAGACTTTCAATCATTGCGCCAAGAAATGCTACGCTACAACGAGGATGCCATTCGACGCGATGAGGAGACACGACGGCGCCAGGAAGAGTATGAGCGTCGAAACGAGGAAGCCCACCGACGCTACCACGAGGAGCAACAGCGCTATGAGCAGGCCCTTAAAGCCATGGATGATGCGGTCCGGCGATCACAGGAGTCACTGGCGTTCCTTCGCCCTCGGCAGTCATCACCACCACAACCACCTTAGTTCCAACTGCAGTTGGGATTTTTCTTTTGTAAAACACTTTGTCTGTTTGGTCTAGTCATCCAGACACTTTTGATGATTATGACTCGTTTTGCTGTTTACTTCTTATTTCCATCGTGCGTTTAATTTTCTTTTCAGTGTTTTCAGGAAACGTGTCACAATTTACGCCACTACAACCCAAAATTTTCACAATCAGTGAAGCAACCATATTCAAACTATATCAAATGATGGAGGCAGGGAAACGCAAATTTTTCAGGGGAGTCACGTTCTTTTCAACTTCTTTTACCTTCCTGTTATTTATTTTACACGTTGAGGACAACGTGAATCTTAAGTGTGGGGAGGGGGAATTGTGTTGGGAATTTTGTTGAAAAGTTACGTGAAATTTTTTTTTTTTAGGTGCTGTGGTTATTAAATTTATAAAAGTCTGACATGATTGTTTGCGTTCATCTCAATGTGGATTGCATATTAGGGAGTCTAGTGAGCGATAAAGACATGCATCAGTAATTTAATCTTTTCAACATGAATTGATATAGTGTTACTTTGAGAGATTCACACGCATAACCCATGTTCCGTTGTGAGAGTTTGAGCTGACGAGCTTTTGCTCATTTTTCTTGGTTGTGTGAGTAGTGCATAATTTACGTCTCTCTAGAACTTGCTTGTTTGATACGCATTGAAATTGCTTATAGTATGTTTTGTATGAATATGACGAAGGCATTAGGAAATAAGTCCACGGCCAAAGTTCCCAACCACGACTGATCACCGTAGTTAACCACTTTGTGCCTAAACCTTTTTACTTCTTAAACCTCGTATATCATAACCCTCTGACCTAAATAAGCCTCCAGAGATCATTTGAACCCGAGTTAAGCAGGAAGTGAAGGTTGAATGTCAAAATCGAAAAGCGAGTCGGATGACCCGACAACTCCGAGACAACGCCGAAAGCAGTGGAGAAACGCCTCAATAAAAAAAAAAAGAGAAAAAGAGAGTAAAAGCGAAGTGGAACGAGGATAAGCTGTTGCGAAAAGAAAGAAAAAAAAAGAACCTTTCCTTTGATAATCTTCCGGTCTCGTGAATTCCACATCATTCCCTCATTTCGAGATTTGGAAGAAGAAAGGCTTAGTGGAACGCAGCAGAAATAAGAGAATATGAAGACGGCGTAATCAAAAGGGTTGATCCTGGCGCGCTTTAGACAATGACATGAAGACCGACATGACTGCTACTCATTTGTGATTCCACTACCACCTCATTACTATCTGAACCCATTTAACCTGGAAAAGACCTTCCGATTCATGCTAACTGCTTTAAGTAGTAGACGTGCGATTGACTTGCAAGCATATGGTTTAGACTAGATTATTGCATGAATTGAGCGATTCACCGATTTATTAGCCTATACACTGAGTGATTTGAGTGAATCCCTGCAAGGTGTGGATCTTGATTAGTAGTGCTAGGGAAATTCGTGTCGATAAGTGCTGATTATTGTTGCAGTGTCCATAATTGCTTACTTGATTCCATTTTGTGTTTTTCATCTGCGTTGGTGAATTGTGAATGGTCATGCCGTTATCTTGTTACCCTTTTCTTGCTTTTAATTTGCTTGAGGACAAGCAAAAGCTTAAGTGTGGGGAGGTTTGATAAACGTATTTTAATACGTTTATTGTTGTATTTATTTGGGTTATAATAAGAAATTATTGGTCATTCCATGCATTTATTGGCTTTATTTACACCCATTTAAATATTGTAGGACCTTGGAATGATTATCGAGCGAAAGGAACGAAAACGAGGCGAAAACGACGCGAACAGGACCAAGTATGAAGCTGCCAGGCAACGTTCACGGCCGTGAAGAACCTCGCATGAGGCCGTGAACGTGGGCAGTGAGGTTAAGATGAGAAGACCCTTAGGTGTCACGGCCGTGAGGCCTTATGCAAGAGGCCGTGAACGACGGCAGAAACTTGAAGAAGCTACATTCACGGCCGTGAATCATCATGCAACAAGCCGTGAATGCTGGCAGATGCTTAAGTAAAGAATAGACCTCAAGTATCACGGCCGTGATGGCTTATGCAACAAGCCGTGAATCAAGGCAGAGTGCTCAACGAAGAAAAAAACCATTGATTCACGGCCGTGACGTCCGATGCGAGCGGCCGTGACTGGCACCAGAGAGTCAATATTTAGGGTTTAAGCCGCCGTCACGGCCGTGAAGCGTGTTGCACGAGGCCGTGACTCATGCCAGAAAGTCAAGAAATAGGGTTTTCAGCCGCCTTCACGGCCGTGAAGGCCCGTTAAGAGGCCGTGAACGTGCCAAAATGCAGGGTTTTAGCCCATTTTCGAAGCATAAAAGGGTGGCACTACTCAGAACTCAAGGGAACCTCATAGGGACGAAAACTTAGAGCAAAGAAGAGAAGGAAGAACACTAGAAGCAGCCCCGTGATTCGGAGAAGCTCAAGGGACGATCCAACAACGTAGTCACGCCCGGTCGATCGAGGGACGAGAGCTCCACCTCAAAAACGCCATACTTACTTCGTAGGGAAGTTTTATGAGTTCTCTATCTTTGTTTCCTTTAAATATCGTTGTTGTTATGCTTAATATGAGTAGCTAATCCTCTTGTGTGTTCGGGAGTAGATGAACGTTGGGTTATGTCGTAGTTAAGGCGTAGGATAATCGTGAACACGTGTATTCGACTATTTATCGTTCTATGATATTGTTTCTTCGCATCAATATGTCTATGTGTTGATATGAATGTGTGGTATATCGTTTAGGGCGACAGCTAAATAACGATTAGGCCGTTCATAGACGTTAGGATTCGAGTATAGGGCGACAGCAAATACTCGATTCTCGCCAACTAGTAATCGCTAAACTTAGATCCCCACGAACGTTTAGGGCGACAGCAAATCCGTGAGTCGATAATCAACGTCGGAGCGATATTCCGTAGCCTTAGCCGACAATACCCTTCGGGATTCGAACCCCGAACACATATTTGTCACCTTAAGTCACTCTTACTATTTCTAGTTGTGCCTCCTTGTTTTCCAACCCTTTAAGTTGCTTATTAAAATTAGTTCATAGTATAAATCAATCTCATTATTTACATAGGCTAAATATCGAGTCGATAGGTCAATACTAGTAATCAATTTATTCCTCGTGATCGATACTCGGATATTCACTATAGCTATATTACAAACGATAGGTACACTGCCTATCGCGCGTGATTCTAGTTATAATATATTCGTTTTAATTATTACTTGACGTACTCGCACAAACATTTATTTAAACATACACGCACGCGATCACTACCCGAGGGGCTCACCGTTTTATTATCTATCTGTAGCACTGAAAGTATGATAATGTTGTATAACTGCTTAGAGTATATATTATATGCCTGCAAATGGTAACACTGGGGTGTATATTGCCCTAAACCATAAACCTTTAATCTTAAACTCATCTATACTACTCCAACGAACGATTATTGTTGTATTATACACCAGAAGCACTTTAAGACTGCCCCGCAACATATATAAAGATACAATTCCAGAAAGAATATTTTGGTCACCGGCAAAAATTGTACCGCGAGGAATGAAAGCTTTCTCACGACTAATAGATTGGTCATTCATGCTAACATCATACCATACCACTTGTTATACATAACTGTACGCATATGATTAAGGCAACAATAAAAAAAGAGAGAGAGAAAAGTTTGAGAAAGAAATAAAAGGCATAGTATTCAGTCGAATCACAAACTTTAAACAAATCAAGCTCTAGGGCTAAATGGCTTGCTCACATCCCTATGTCTCGATGTACATGCTTGAGCCTGCCTACCTTCTTGTTTCTTCATGTTCCCTCGCAAAGAAAATTTGTATAAAGTTATCATCGACTTCCCTATTCACATCATGCACAAAAAAAAAAAAAAAATTAGATAAAGTCTCACCTGATCAAATGTCAATGAGCTTAACCTAAAAGATTAATAAACTTGATTAGAAACGAAAATGGAGCAGACGTGTGTGAGGAGACTACTTATGTAAAACAATCGATGACCAAAAATCCAATTAAGAGATGATTTCATTCACATATATAAAATATAATAAATTTCAACTCCCATCGCGTTCTCTGATGTTTATGTCTTGCAACTGTGAAACTCTTACATGTACTTCATCTGCTTCCTTGAGCCTTGCAAGGCTTCCTCTGGTCCACGTGGATGTTGCCTTTTAGAAAACCAATGAAGAAAATTGAGTAAATATTTTCAATGACGATTATGACAATTAGCCCTTCACATATCTTCCAATAAATATTAAAAGTAAGAACAATACAAAAAGAAGAGGGTGCCTCCTTTATTTTCTTGCTACCCACGGATTCAAGCTTTGCAAGTTGTTTCACTTAACACTCTAACCATGCAAAAAGTGAGAACCCCTTAAAGATTTAAGCCCTGCAAGATGCTGCGAGATATGACATAGTAGTCACATGTACTGATTTTTTCTCAAGGCTCCTTAAATGGCTGATAAACAAAATTTTCAATGCTTAGTTAACTTAAATTGTAAGCCAATTGAAAACTCTCATTAGATTCTCACCTTGGCTCTCTTGTAGCCTGAGATGTGAAGCCACAAAACTTGATGTTGCTTGCACTTCCAGATCCTCCCTTTATTCACACGAAAGAAAATGAGATGACGATCTTATGATAAGATAATACTATCGAACGATCAAATTTATTATATTTCATACCCGCCATGTCTTGATTCTCACCCCATTTGTAGTCCCAAATAGTTTTGCTTCATTAACCACAACATTTGAGACGTACACTTCTGAATTTTCAGAACCTAAGCTTCATAAGAATCAAATCAATTCAACGTCTGAGACGTACACTTCTGGATTTCCAGCACCTAAGCTTCATAAATTTCAAATTAACCCATAAATCTCTTGCAGAGAGTGATAGGATAATACTACCGAACGAACAAAGTTATTATAATTATAACCTGCCATGTCTTGATTCCCACCCCACTTGTAGTCCCAGATAGCTTTGCTTCATTAACCACAGCATCTGAGACGTACACTTGAATTTCCAGCACTTAAGCTTCATAAGAATCAAATCAATTCAACATCTGAGACGTACATTTCTAAATTTGCAGCACCTAAGCTTCATAAAAATCAAACCAATTCATAAATCTCTTGCAGAGAGGATATAAATATGAAGAAAACTGCAATATAAACCTGGGCTAACGCTGAATCAACATCAAAACCTTTCAACAACCCCAAAACAGAATCGCCTTCGGCATCAATCTGGTTTTTAGAAACTTTCGAAACCCTTCGATCATTGGCAAGATGGTAATCCCAAAGATCAGAATGATAAGAATCGTCGAATTTGGGCGGCGGAGCTAGCCGTGTTAGGGGAAAACGTGGCCGTTTGATGGGCTATAATGGCAAGATAATGTAGAAAGATAAGCAGACTAACGAAGTCCACATCGAAGATCAGGCACAAACCCATATCAATCTTTACATAATCGGGTGATCTAACACTCGAGTGAATGTAGCAAAATGAACGAAAATGATATACAAAGAAAAACTGCAAGCTTCTACAAACTGCTAAATGACCCAAACATTCGATCGAGATCTAAGTCGCTCCCGATCTTCGAACTTGAACTTCGACCGATTTAGTCCAAGCAGATTCGAAGAAGAGAAATAGAAAGAAAAACTTTTGGAGGTGACTGTTTGTCTTTGGTCTTTTGATATTCCAACGTGAATGGCATTTACTAATTCCAATCAAACATATACCTTAGAATTCGATGGCACAATGTAAATTCCACTACCCTCTGACCCAAAAAGGTAATTATACTTTTGAGCGCTGACGTGTCACACAGCGATTGGCTATAGGGGGTCAATGAGAAGTCAAAGATTTTACTTTTAATAAGTATATCATGGGTTGCAATTTGATCGGACAACAAACGACAAAAAAGAGGTATGGGATCGAAATCCATAACCAAGAATCCCAGCCCCCTTCGTACCTCAATCCGCCGATGCCGCCGACGCCGCCGACGCCGCCGTCGAAGATCCCGACGGCCTTGAACGTCGCCTCGACCCCCGATTCAACAATTACCAAACAGAACCTCGCCACGTCGACCCATGCCAAGCCCACCAACTCAGTAACTTCTAGGCATTTCATCGAGCGAGCTTGGACCATTTCGCCTTCGATGATCTAATCGAACTCGCTTATATCATCATCCATGCCATCGAAGAACTTGATTGGAGAAAAGCAGAGTTTCAATCAGTTTTTTTCCCCTAATCTCAAGAATGTTTAATGGTATATACACCTGCGAGAATTCCATTGAAGAAGGCGTGGCGAAGAACGCTCCTTCGTCGAGGACTGGAGATGGTAATCCTCCTTCATCTTCTCAGTCGTCTTTTGCTTGAACAGAATTTGTTTTATGTGCAGAGACCAATTCAGCACAAACCATCGTTTTTCGATTATATGCCCTTAGCATCTCATCAACAAAAACAACAGAAGAGAGGGAAAGACTCGGATCATTTTGTCACTCATCAATTAATGCTTAAATCCCCCAACACTTCATAGGCCAAAGCTACCAAACACATCAGCTAGTACAGAATAAGGAATCCCCAGCTAGAAACACAAAGCTAATGCGATAATAAGACAAAATGGATCCCAAGAAAAAAGGACAAAGACCAAATTAACAAAAACAAATACCACCGATTCACGCTAAACTATGCATATAAATACAATAGATTGGAAAGTAAAAGAGCAATTTTACCATGAATAACAGCCGTAGGATATGCATCAATTCGAGACAAATCACCATCAGCAATGGTAGTCATATGGCCTTGGATCAATCCCAGTCGTCTCTGAGCCATCGAGAAATTTTCGAGAACGTATACCTGTAATTGCTTGCGTAGAACTACCCCATTTTTCGACCATGGTTTTCCAATCTCTGTACAACATCAATTCGTAAGAATTTGATCATGGGTTATCGGACAACAAACGAAAAAAGAGGTAAGGGATCGAAATCCATAACCACGGATCCCAGCCCCTTTCGTACCTCAATCCGCAGCCGACGCCGATGCTGCCGTCGAAGATCCCCACGGACCTGAGCGCCACCTCGACCCCCGACTCGACGTTACCGAACAGAACCTCGCCGTCGTCGACCCATTCCAAGCCCACCAACTCAGTCACTTCACATATAGGCATTTCATCGAGCAGTAGGTGTCCCTCATCGCAGTCTGAATCGCAAGCTTTAGATCGGCCACAGTCGCATAGATCGGAACGACGAAGTATTCCCTGGTCTTATTAGCGTACTTCCACGGAAGCTCGCCGTCCGACTCGATCGTAGTTCCTCCAAACTATAAGATATAAGATGGACTGAATGAACACTCAAAATACACCTGATTTTAATCATATATAAGAGAGAAAGAGCATGTTATAAGATATACGATGGACTGAATGAACACTTAAAATACACCTGATTTTGAGGTGTGGCGATGGGAGGTTTAGACCTTCGAGCCAGCTTGTACAATCCCTTAGGATCTCCTATTTCACATATTTCCAACGGTACATTCACATACACCTGTAAGATTTCTTTAGCTTTTTTGATTTCGATATTAAACACGGGAAAGAAAAATCATTACCATAAATATTCATTACCTCGAAAGTTCTTGCATAAGTTTGCTTTGCTCATATAATAAGCAGAGTCATGAACATGATTGCTACTTTGCTGTGATCTGTTGGTAAGGACCAGACAAAAGAGACTTTTTAATTAGGTAATCACATTGTAATCCAGCCCGAGGCCTTCGTAGGCGGTCTCAATGGCAAAATCGAGGTTCTTGGGTTTGAGGGCCAACAGCTTCTCTTCTACGGCGGTGTACTCTGGTAGGAAGCCAAACTGTTTCGGGCCCTCCAATGCCTTTTCGTTGATGTCTCCAATAAGATACACACTTTTAATTTCCTCGCCGAAACGGACAGTTCTTTGGCCTTTCCATTGTCCATAGACGACGGTGGCAAGCTCATCATCTTCCACGTTGGCACCGGCGTCGTTGATCCACCTCTTCTCTTGCCGACTAATCGTGTTTTACCATCTCCGGCGAGGTGAGAAACAGAAAAGGAGAGGTTGTGGGAGCGCTTCGTACCGAGAACCGAAAGGCCAAAATCCTTAATTGAATACTTCCTCCGTCCCACTTATTTCTTCTCATCTTTCTATTTCGGGCGTCTCACATAATTCTTCCCATTTTCATTTTTGGTAAAAGAATATCCCACTAATTAAACTAATTACACCATTAATATTAAAAAAAAGTCTTTCTCGATTTGCGTGTCTACTAATAACTTTTCTCTCTCCATACCTCAAAAGGTGTACTATAATATTAAAATAATGTGATTTCTTAATCTCCGTGCCCACTAATCTTCGGGAACATTTAAATGGGACGGAGGTAGTAATTTTTTGGACTGTTCAGTTGCCTATTATTGGATGAATACAATATATTTGATATTTTGGGTTGTTCCGACCAAAAAAACAATGATAGTTAAGTAAATTCCACTATCCACGGACCCAAAATCGTAATTGTACTTTTTAGCGCTGACGTGGCACACAGCGATTGGCTATAGGGGGTCAATGAGAGGTCAACTATTTTACTTTTAAGAAGTATATGATTATAGTGGATATGGAGTGGTTGATAAGATAAGGATGAAATAAATAGTAGATGTGTATTATTTATATTGGTAGTTAAATAAGGATATAATAGATGAGAATATAAATTAGATGTGATTATGTTATAAGAATGTAACATTTTATTTTGTGTTTGTAATTTGAGCAATTTGTCTACAATATTTTCAATCCGTAACGGATAGATGGGTGTCATTTCCTAGCCCGATTATGTCACGGCCGTGTACCTGAAGAGAACAAGCCGTGATTGATGTCTCACGGCCGTGAAGGCAAGCAGCTGCAGCAGTGAACGAGGGCCGAAACATCTATCTTCTGACCCCATGTTGTCACGGCCGTGAAGTCTTGTAGGGTGACCGTGAATGTCTCTTTCGCGGCCGTGAAGGTGCTGAAATCAAGGCCGTGAACATTCGCGTGGTTGTGTTAAAAGTCAAGGCTACTTAGATCGAAATGTTCCACATTTGTCAAAGGAAATATCACACACGTACGAGCTTAAGACCATATCTCTGCATAAGACAAGCCATTGAATTTGATAACAGACATGAAAATCAGATTTTTGGGCTGCAAAGACCGCGTTGGAGGCAAAAGATCTTTCAAAATTTCTTCTCCTTAGAACTCAAGTTGAAGAAAATGCACAAGTGAAAGAAGGGAAAATCTATACAAAGAGCTACCGGAGGAAAAGAAAGAAATGGGGGGGGGGGAGGTACGTGAAAAGATACACCAATAAGCTCATATGCATACATACATGTTGCCTTTCTAAGACCCAAGAACACATATTTAGTTCGCACACCACATGTTCGATAAAAGCACTCAGCGAAGAACGGGATTAACTTTGAAACCAAATTCAGGGAAGTATTTATGATATCTTCGGTGTTAATTATGTTCTATGTTGTGATCATTATAAGTAGCTAAATATTTTGTATTTGAGATGAGATGAACCCTAGCGCGATCGATCGTATGTTTAAGTGTATTTGATGTTTTGCTATTGTTATGACTCGTTTATGAAGCATATGATTTCGATTATGTCCATGTGATTGAAACTGTCTTGTTAACTTGATCATGTCGATGTGTTTAAGTTAACGTAGTCCGGAAAATCGTAAGCTACGCTCGAGAGAGGGGCGAACGTTTAGACCACTCTTAAACGAGCGGAATAAATCATCGCTAGAAATAGGTTGAACTACCCGCCGAATTAGAGTAAAATCTAATAGGGGAATTCACTGTACCATTCCTCGGTTGAGTAGTTAGGGAAGCTTGCCCAGGTACTTAATTCTTTGATTAGTTGTTACGATCATTGTATGGTAAGTCGCAGTTTCGTCAGCTATATAACTCGTACGCATGTAGTAGGAATTTCCACTGTCTAATGATAGCTTTGTTTATATTTGGTCGAGCTAGGGGTATTCGAAATCTCAAATATGTTTATTTTTATAAGGGTCTTAAATACACTATATAACTCGTAAGCATGTAGTTAAATTTTAAAGGATCTTATCACGAAAAAACGCAAGCTCGAAGTCATGTCCGCAGTCGAACTATGAGGGGACTGATCCGCCATCTTACAAAGCAAAATCCCGAAAAAGTTAAAAGACCCATGGAGTTTTACTATACCTTGTTTAATAGATGATCTAGTGGTACATAAAGCCATCGCCGATTTAGGTGCAAGTATAAATTTGATGCCTAATTCTATGTTTAAGAAGCTTGGTTTAGGAGAACCGAAACCCACTAGGATGAGTTTACAATTAGCGAATAGACCTGTTAAGTATCCTAGGGGTATTATCGAGGATGAGCTCGTTAAGGTCGATAATTTATTTTTCTGCAGATTTTGTTATTCTCGATATGGAGGAAGATGAAAATATTCCTCTAATATTAGGAAGGCCATTCCTCGCTACCGGGGGAACCATGGTTGATGTTCGTAATAGAACATTAACATTAACTATAGATAGTGAGAAAGTAACATTTGATATGGCCGAATCTATGAAAAATGCCGAGAAATTAGACGATAAATGCTTTTACATTGATGCATGGGATGAATTCTTATCATTGCAGGGACTCTCACAACCAGAATCATTCGGAGAAGCTAAAGACGGGGAGCTGATTGAAGAGCCAAGGCATGAACGATCTATTGAGGTTGACCAAATAGACACAAACGAAGACGGGGCGGAACCTATGATCGAGGTGCACCCGAGCAAAGAGAGGAAAAAGAAAAATGTTCAATTGACGATCCACCAAAGCTCGAACTCAAAAAATTTCCCACTTGGAGTACGCATTTCTGGAGGACAATTCAGAACTTCTAGTGACCGTAGCGGCAAATATGGGAAAGGATCAGAAGCTCATGCTCCTAGATCTATTACGAGAGCATAAGAAGGCGCTTGCATGGAAGATATCAGGAGGTATCAGCCGGAACTTCTGCATGCATAGGATCCTGATGGAAGACGAGTTCAAGCCGGTGGTGCAACATCAAAGGCGTCTAAACCAGAACATGAATGAGGTAGTAAAAGCCGAGGTAATAAAGCTACTTGATGTGGGAGTAATATACCCGATCTGAGACAGCGCATGGGTAAGCCAAGTTCAAGTGGTGCCGAAGAAGGGAGGTATGACGGTGCTATCCAATGAGAAATACGAACTCATTCCAACGGGACCGTTACAGGGTGGCGAGTGTGCATTGATTACCAGAAATTAAACGACGCGACATGAAAAGATCACTTTCCTTTACCGTTCATTGATCAAATGCTTGAGCATTTATCCGGTCATGAATTTTATTGCTTTCTTGATGGTCTTTCAGGATACTTGTAGATCCCGATCACACCTAAAGTTTCAAGAGAAAACAACTTTTACGTGCCCACTTAGAACCTTTGCATATCGGCGGATGCCTTTCGGACTTTGTAATGCCCCGGCTACCTTCCAACGGTGCATGATGGCAATTTTCGACCAATTAATCGGTAAAGGAATGGAGGTATTCATGGATTCCTTTTCGATTTTTGGTAACTCATTTGAAGTATGTCCAATCTTAAGGCGGTACTTAAACGATGCGAGGAAACGAACCTTGTGCTAAACTGGGAAAATGCCATTTTATGGTTAGAGAAGGTACCGTTTTAGGTCATAAGATATCGGCTAAAGGAATCGAGGTAGATAGAGCAAAAATAAAAACTATTGAACGAGTACCTCCACCCTCATGGGTAAAAGCAATTAGAAGTTTCTTAGGACATGTTGATTTTTATCGTAGATTTATTAAAGATTTTTCTAAAATTGCTAGACCTTTAACTCGCTTGCTAGAAAAAGATGTACCTTATGAGTTTACGACCGACTGATAATGCTTTTACTATACTCGAGGATAATCTTATTAATGCTCCTGTCATGGTAGCCCCGGATTGGGGGCTACCCTTCGAACTAATGTGCGATGCCAGTGATTTTTGCAGTAGGTGCAGTTTTGGGGCAGCGAGGGGAAAATTATTTCCAGCCGATACACTACGCAAGCAAGACTTTCAATGAGGCTCAATTGAATTATACTACCACCGAAAAGGAATTTCTTGCAGTCGGGTTTGCAAACGACAAGTTCCGTCAATATCTTATCCTATCGAAGGTCATCATCTACACGGATCATTCAGCCATTAAGCATCTCTTTGCGAAGCCGGATGCAAAGCCGAGGCTGATCCGATGGATTCTATTACTCCAAGAGCTCGACGTGGAGTTTCACGACCAAAAGGGAAGGAAGAATCTTGCCGCAGATCACTTGTCGAGACTAGAAGTGACACCCTGCGAGGTTACAAACAATACAATCCGGGATAACTTTCCCGACGAGCACCTTTGCGCTATCCATGAGGCATCTGAGAAACTTCCATGGTATGCTGATATCGCTAACTATATTGTGGCCAGGATCTTATCAAAGGGATACTCAAGTCATCAGAGGAAGAAATTCTTTCAGACTTGAAGTATTACTTTTGGGACGATCCCTATTTGTTTTGGATATGTGCAGATAATATAATTCGACGATGCGTTCCCTACCCCGAAACAATCAACATCATCGGACATTGTCATACGGGACCGTGTGGACGCCATTATGGAGGCAATCGAACCGCACATAAGATACTTCAATGTGGGTTTTATTGGCCAAAATTTTCAAGGACGCGCCAAGGTATGTGGAGGAGTGTGATAGATGCCAACAAACCGGTAATATTTCCAAACGTAATGAATGCCTCAGAATTTCATTCTTGTATGTGAAATCTTTGACGTAGGGGCATTGATTTTATGGGACCGTTTCCTACATCTTTCAAAAATCGATATATCCTAGTAGCAGTCGATTATGTGTCAAAATGGGTGGAAGCGCAAGCGCTGCCTACTAATGATGCTAGGGTAGTCGTTAAATTTTTAAAAGCTTTATTTTCACGATTTGGCTCACCTCGTTGCACATTATCAGTGATAAAGGTACGCATTTTTGTAACACCCAATTTGCAAAGACGCTCGAGAAATACGGAGTAGTGTCACCACTGCGCATCCTCAAGCTAGCAGCCATTAGTGCTGTCAAATGGCCCGCGGCCCGCGGGCCGCCCCGCCCCGCCAAAATGGCGGGTTGGGCTTCGATATTTTAGGCCCGCCAGGGGGTGGGCCTCGGCGGGCCAGCCCGCACGGGCACGGACTAGCCCGCGGGCCGACCCGCCAATCTCTTAATTATATATATTATATAAATATATATTATATAGATAATAAATATATAATTAATTAGGTAATGTAACTAATGATTCATTAATTATATCTAATTAATACCATATTATTATCAACCATATAATTAATAACATACTTATCCATAATTTTTTAATAAATACCATAATTAATAACAAATTATTAGTAAATTAAATTTAAAACTAAAATAAAAAAAATAAATTAATGGCGGGCGGGCCTGCCCCGCCTGGTCCGCGGCCCGCTGCGGGGCGGGGCGGTCCCCATTTTTTTAGGCGCGCCAGAAGGCGGGCCAGCCCGCTTTGCCCCGCCAGATGGCGGGTTTTGGCGGGCGGCAGGAAGGCCCGGGCCCGCCCCCCCAAATTGACAGTACTAGCGGCCATGCAGAAGTCGTAAACAGGGAACTGAAGCGGATACTCGAAAAAACCGTGGAACACCGTAGGCGGGATTGGCCGAACAAGCTGAACGATGCTTTATGGGCATATCAGACATCATAAGATGCCTATCGGATCCACACGTTATAGACTTGTTTACGGGAAATCTTGTCATTTACCCGTCGAGCTTGAACAATAAGGCATATTGGGCTCTAAAGAAATAAATTTTGATTTGAATCTCGTAGGAGAAAAGAGGAACTTGCAGATCAACGAGCTCGACGAGTGGCGCCAAATGGCTTACGAGAACGCCCGTCTCTACAAGGAGCGTACGAAGCAATATCAAGATCAAAAAATCATGAAGCGGGAATTCCAAGAAGGCAACCGAGTCTTGCTATACAACTCTCGGCTACGACTATTCCCGGGGAAGCTAAAGTAGGGTTGCAAACGAATCGAATTTTTTTGGTTCGATTCGAAATTTTAAGATTCGAATTCGAATATTTAGAATATGAATTCGAATAAGAATATTTTTCTTTATTCGAGAGCTATCCGAATACGAATATGAAACATCAGTATTCAATTCGTATATTAATCGAATTATTCGATTCGAATAATTTAATATATATATATATATATTTATATTTTAATATATTATAAATACTTGTATTTTTTAATAGGCCCAAGAAGATATTAGAGCCCAAATAAATACTACAGCCCAGTCACAAATCCATAGAAAAAACCCTCTCTCACCCTCACGTCATATCAACTAAAAGACCACAGAACTCCAAGTCTCCATTGCAGCTCTCTCTGGCCTTCGCCAATAGCCCGGCCACCATCGAACGCACCCACCGACGCCACAGGCTCACTCGCCAGAACCGTGGTCCAACCGCGTCATAGTTAATTTCTGCGATAGTAAGGTATTTTTCCGGAAAAAGCTCGTTTCTATTAGTTCGAAATTAGGATTTTCAAAAATCATTGTTATATCGAAATCTTGATGTTTTGGTTGTGGTTCCTTGCGATTTGAAGGGTTTTTCTTGTGCTATGGTTAGGATTTTTGAATAATGCTTTGCTTGTGTAGGATTGAAAATTTGATGGATTTCAGTCACTTTTGGTATCTCTTAATTTTCTAATAGGTGTAAGAAGAATCAGTTGATGTCATTTTGCAAGCGTGATTTCCGGAAGCAAGGAGACAATAATTTTTTGATGTCTATGTCTTGGTTATCATCGTTTTGGATTGAATGTTGTCTCGGTTATCACCATTTTGGATTGAATGTGTTTTGTAAGATATATTGATTTAATGAACTCAATTATATATTGGCATTTTTTGTTATAATATTTGCTTTCTTTTACGGGAAAAAAAATTATATTTGAATCCGAATATTCGAATAAATATTCTAATATTCGAATAGCACATTCCAATCGAATTCGAATCGGAAAAAAAATTCTTATATTAAACGAATACGAATATTCGACAAGTTAATCGAATACAAATAGAATATCATGCTATTCGATTCGATTCGTTTGCAACCCTAAGCTAAAGTCAAGATGGTCTGGCCCATTCACAGTAACTCGAGTATTTCCGTATGGAACCATCGAGATAACACATCCAGAAAAAGGGACCTTCAAGGTGAACGGGCACCGACTCCTCGACACCACCTGGACCTAAAGATCACCGAACTATGTCTAGCTAAAAGACATTAAAGAAAGCGCTACTTGGGAGGCACCCCAAGCCTATCCTATGTTTTTCCTTTATTTCTATGCGCATTTTTTATTTTACGATTCTATTTTTCGATGATCGCAGGGAATTCAAAATCACAAGTGTGGGGAAGAGCCTTTGCACATCGGATTATTCAGGTAAGTCGCTTATCTGTTTATTTCTTCTTCCTTGTGATACATAATTGTTACGTTGAGGACAACGTAAATCTTAAGTATGGGGAGGGAAATTTCTGCGAAATTGATGATGCTATCATATTTATATGTGCATGTTGTGATTTAAAAAATATGGCATATTTTTTTCAAAACTCATGTTTTTTATCGATCAAAGGATGATTTCATGTTAGAAATTGTGTGAGTAATTAGGATACATATGCGAGTCGACCTCTTTCTTACATGATTAACTTGGCGATACCTAAGAGATATCCTATTTTTTTGAGATTTTTTAGTCTACGAGCTTTTTGCTCATTTCTTTGGTTGTTTGAATCATGCTTAATTTATTTCTCTTCATAACTTGCTTGTGTATTGCGTTTTGAAACAAAGTGTGATTGTGTGAAAATGAGGAAGGCATTAGGAATTCAGTCCATATCCAAAGCCCGAGCCTATTATTTGAGGAAACCGGATTATAAATTGCCGACCTGATTAAGCGACATAAACCCATCGTAGCGATAGTAGAAGTGGAGGTTAAATGCCGGACTCAAGAAGCGCAACCCATACTAAATTTTCGAGCTGCGCGTCAAAAAAAGAAGAGAGGGAGAGAGAGAGAGAGAGAGAGAGAGTGAGAGAGAGAGAGAGAGAGAGAAAAGAACGAGAAAAAATAGAAGAGATAAAAAAAGAAGAAAACAATAGAGGATATATATTGACTAAGAACCTTCCTCCGATAATCTTTCACTCTCGAAAGCGTATTATCTATTTCCTAGATCGAGAAGTTGAAAGAAGAAGGGCTTGGTGAAAAACGACGAATGCGAAAGAACGGAAGTGATGAACAAGAACGACTGATTTGGCGCATTCTAGATGATGGCATGATTCTGATACGACTACAGCTCATATCCTTTTTCGCTTATTCTCTACATATCTTACCATATTATTACCCGGTAAAGACCTTCCGATTCACGCTTGATCATTAAAAGTGGTAGATTTACGAATCACTTGCAAGCTTATGGTAGAGATTAGATTAGTGCATGACCCGAGAGATATCACCGACATCTTAACCCATACACTTAGTGATTTGAATGAATCTTTGTGAGGTGCGAATCTTGAAGGTATTGCTAAGTAAATCGTGTAGTTAGTCGTTGATTTCGAATTTGGTTTCCGACTTTACTTGCATTATCTGCAACGTGATTTCGTCCTTGATTGGTATGTTGCATGATTTATCCCTTTATTTGCCATTAGCATTTCTTTGCTTGAGGGCAAACAAACGCTTCAGTGCGGGGAGATTTGATAAACGTAATTTCTTATGTTTATAGTTGTTAAATTTAATTCGTTTGCATGATAAGTTAAGTCATTTTGATAATTTTAGCGCTATATTATGATTTCACAGCAAACGAAACGTTTTTACGGTGGTTTTGCGACAGTTTCGTATTTCTCAATGATCACGGGTTAACTGATGTCCGATGGACCTGAAAATTTAACCATAGATAGAAGACTCGTTAGCATTGACTCCGACCAAAGGGATTTTCAATTCGAGGTCTAGATTGTGAGATATGAATTTTTGAACTTACTATTATTTTGCAGAAAATAGCTTCACGGCCGTGAAGGTGGTGCAAGAGGTCGTGACGGATAGCTGGGAGTCATTTCCAAGCCCGATTATGTCACGGCTGTGAACTTGAAGAGAAAAAGCCGTGAAAGATGTCTCACGGCCGTGATGGAAAGTTGCCGCAGCCGTGAACGAGGGCCGAAACATCTATCTTCAGACCGACGTTGTCACGGCGTGAAGTCTTGTAGAGAGGCCGTGATTGTCTCTTTCGTGGCCGTGAAGGTGCTGAAGTCAAGGCGGTGAACATTCGTGTGGCTGTCTCAAAAGTCAAGGCTACTTAGATCGAAATGTCCCACATTTGTCAAAGAAAATATCACACACGTAAGAGCTTGGGACCATATCTCTGCATAAGACAAGCCATTCAATTTAATAACAGACCTGAAATCAGATATTTGGGCTGCAAAGACTACGAGGCAAAAGATCTTTCAAAATTTTTTTTCCTTGGAACTTACGTTGAAGAAAATGCACAAGTGAAAGAAGGGAAAACTCTATATAAAGAGCAACATGAGGAAAAAAAAGAAAAGGAGGGGAGAAGCTACGTGAAAAGATACTCCAGTAAGCTCATATACATACATACACGTTGCCTTCCTAAGACCCAAGAACACATATTTAGTTCGCTCACCACATGTTCGATAAAAGTACTCAGCGAGGAACGAGGATTAACTTCGAAACCAAATTCAGGGAAGTATTTATGATATCTTCGGTGTTAATTATGTTCTTTGTTGTGATCATTATGAGTAGCTAAATATTTTGTTTTGAGATGAGATGAACCCTAGCGCGATCGATCATATGTTTAAGTGTATTTGATGTTTTGCTATTCTTATGACTCGTTTATGAAGCAGATGATTTCGATTATGTCTATATGATTGAAATTGTCTTGTTAACTTGATCATGTCGATGTGTTCAAGTTAACGTAGTCCCGGAAATCGTAAGCTACGCTCGAGAGAGGGGCAAATGATTAGACCACTCTTAGACGAGCGGAATAAATCATCGCTAGAGATAGGTTGAACTACCCCGCCGGATTAGAGTCAAATCTAATAGCCGGATTCATCGTACCTATATGCGGTCCTCGGTTGAGTAGTTAGGGAATCTTGCTCAGCTACTTAATTCGTTGATTAGTTGTTTACGATCATTGTATGGTAAGACACGCAGTTTCTACAGCTATATAACTCGTATGCATGTAGTAGGAATTTCCACGGTCTAATGATAGCTTTATTTACGTACACTTGATATTTGTTTTGGTCGAGCTAGGGGGATTCGAAATCTCAAATACGTTTATTTTCATAAGGGTTTTCCTCTCCGTACTATTTTATTAAGTTGTATTTCTAAGTATTGTTATTTACCGTTTCAACAATCAAACATTCATACTAGGATATTTGAGCAAAAGTTTTCTAAAGTATATAGTTCCTTTGGGTTCGATATTCGAATCCTTGCCATTTCTATACTATTTTTGATAGGTACACTTGTCTGTGGAGCGTAGGATAGTTTGTCGATATTCGTTTTATTTTTATTACACGATCCCTCGATCATCTTAAAAACCGGACCTTACAGATTAAATAAACGGATAATGAAAGATTTATTTTATTTATGTTATTCTTGTTACATTTTTGGATCTTATGATTTTGATTATTTATCTTATATGATTAATTCTTAATATATTTTTGATCTTATGATAGTATAATGTCGAAATTGGCGAGCTTAGAATTTGTTACGCTTGATATCTCGGGAAAAAAATTATTTATCTTGGGCACTAGATGCCGATGTTCATTTGAATGCGAAAAGGTTTAGGCGACACCATTGTCGACCCGAAAACCACAAGCGCTCAAGCCGGAGGTGGAGGTGACACCGTTGACGCCACGAAAACCCCAACGGCGCAAGATAAGGCCAAAACGCTTATATTTCTTCGCCACCACAGTTTTGGCGCCAAACTGATTTCGATTTAATAATTCTTCAATGTGCTTAATTGACTTGAATTTGATGTCTCTGTGCTCGCTTAGATGTTATAAATCATTTGCGATTAGATCGGTAGCGTGTAGAACATCGATTAAGCAGAATTAATTCATCTGTAGTTACTGTTTGCGCTAAGCATAGCTTGAACACGTACTGATTTTGCTAAAATTCGATATCTTTTGCCTCATGACGTGTTTAATTGTATGTTTGTGCGTAATTAGCAGTTGATTTCGAGCAAGTACCTGCAATTTCACTGCGTAATTCACCGTTTCTGCTTGAATCAGTGTTAATTGTATTCTGTGATTTTTTGCGATTACCTTAATTTCTCGCTACGTTTTTTATCAGATTAATTTCTCGATCGAAAAACTCTGCGCGAAAATATTTCTCGATCACAATACCAAGTCATACATAATGTCGTTTTTCCTACGAACGACTTTAGTAGAAAATATTCTCGAGCATTACTAAGCGAAAATCTTTTTCGACAAGACCAACAGGAAGGCATTGACTACGACGAGACATATGCTCCTGTTGCCCGAATCGAAGCCATCCGCCTCTTCTTAGGTTATGCGGCTCATAAAGACTTCAAAGTCTACCAAATGGACGTTAAGACCGCCTTTCTCAACGGCGTGTTAAAGGAGGAAGTCTATGTCGCTCAGCCAGAAGGTTTTGTTGATCAAGAACATCCCGATCACGTCTATCGATTCGATAAAGCTCTCTACGGAGTGAAACAAGCTCCACGTGCTTGGTATGATGTCTTGAGCGATTTCCTAGCGAAGTCTAGATTCATCCGAGGAACGATCGATACGACCCTCTTCATCAAATGGCAAGACAAAGATCTGATGGTCGTCCAACTTTACGTCGACGACATCATCTTCTCAACCAATCCACGGTTTTACAAGAGGTTCGGAGATTTAATGAAGAGCAAGTTCGAAATGAGTCACATGGGAGAGATGTAATTCTTCACAGGACTTCAAGTCAGGCAGCTCGACGTTGGAATCTTCATAAGTCAGACTAAGCACATCAAGGACATTCTAAAGAAATTCCATCAAGATCAGAGCAAGCCTCTCAGCACTCCTATGTCAACTAGCTGCAAGTTGGATGCCGATCCCACTGGAAAGCGATCGACATCACACTTTATCGCAGCATCATTGGATCTCTCCTGTATTTCACCTCAAGCCGGCCGGACATCATGTTTGCCACCTACCTCTGTGCCCGTTTTCAAGTCGATCCCAAAGAATCTCATGCTTGCGGTCAAGCAGATTCTGCGCTACCACAAGGGCACCTCAACCTTAGGTCTATGGTATCCTAAGGGCACAAATTTCAAATTAATTGGCTATACTGACGTTGATTATGTAGGTTGCCGAATGGACAGGAAAATCACATCCGGTGATGCTCAATTTCTAGGCGAAAAGCTGGAATGCTGGTCATAAAGCAGAACTGCGTCTCTACATCGACGGCTGAGGCTGAATACGTTGCGGCTGCCTACTGTTGCTCTCAAATCCTATGGATGCGGACTCAGCTTTGCGATTATGGGTACAATTTAAATAATATACCCATTTATAGTGATAGCCAGAGTGCCATTGCGATTACGTGTAATTTTGTTCACCACTCACGCACGAATCACATAGATATTAGATATCATTTTATAAAAGATCACGTAGAAAAAGGCACGATTGACATGTATTTTGTGAACACGGAGCTTCAACTAGCTGACATTTTCACCAAGTCATTGGATGAAAAACGATTCCAATTTCTTGTCGGAAAACTAGGCATGTTGAATCTTCCGTAATATATGCTCTACGTGCTCCTATCTGCTTTCATCTAATATATTTCATGTGCTTTGCGTACTTAAAATGCTATATTGTGCTTGACAATCTGAAATTAAATAAATAAATATAGTATCACAAAAATTAATAAACAAAATATAAATAAAACAAAAAAAAATATTATACATATACTTGTAATATTCGGGGAATGACATGCGACTGATTACTTGCTTAATTTTGCCAGTCTAAGTCGTATTCTTGTGTCTAACGTTCTTTAGTTGTTTCCACCAGACACAAAGCCACTAAATTAATGAGGATTCTAGCCTTTTATTTCTTTCGACGGACCTATAATTGAGCAAGTCACACAATCTTTGCTTGTCTTAACTAGTGATTCTTGGTCTCATACTCGCCTTGCGTTAAATCATTAGAAAAATACTTAGGGCAATTAGGAAATACCACATTCGGCCAAAAATTTATTTTTCCATCCCTTAACATAGCCTTTAGTCATCCATTTTGAGCCTTCTCCGAATTCCTTTTCTTCATTTGAAAACCCTTTAAGCCTTACGATCGACTATAAGCTCTCGGTGGGATGTTCAATCAAGAAAATGAGGGGGAGAAAAAGGAGACGACAATGAAATAGATGATCGAAGAAGGTGGAAAACGCACACGAAAAATGCTCAACGCACAAAAAGCAGACCAAAAGAACCTGCCTCTCGACTATCACAATCTAAAATCATTAGAGGTGGCATGGATCTTGCTGTGAACTTCTCCATCGATAATCTAGTACGCTCGTCAGAACGACTGGAAGAGGAGCACCTCGAAGTGAACTTCTCCAACGATAATCCGGTCTTATATCAGGAAACGAGAAGAGGAGCATGGCCTTGGGCTCGAATTCCATAACTGTGAACTTCTTCAAATTGATAATCTCTGAAACCTCTCTAGGGATTAAGAGAAAAGAAGCACGGTATCGGCCCGAGAACCAATAAGAAGAACTTCGCCTTAGATAATCTCTTAGCCGCGTAGAGAAGCGGAGCTTCAGCTTGAGCAAGTGAAAAAAATACGAGAGATAAAAAGGATGAAAAAGACAAAATATGAACAAAAAGAGAAATACCGACAAAAAGGAGTGACCAGGAAAAGGAAGATGAAGAGAATATTCAGTTCACAATCCCAAATTTTCCTTCCCTTCTAAGTCAGAGCCAAATTAAAATCCCTCGAAGTCCCTTTGATTCCAAATCGAAGATCTTTCGCCTAGGTGAAATGATTAAAAGCGCCTCGATCACAGGTAAATTGACATAAAATTGTTTGTGTTGATTTGAGTGATATAAATATAAAATTCCTAGTTGAAAAATAAATGAGTGCTAGTGTGAACCTAGTTAGAGTTGTCAAAATGGATCATACTTTGAACTTAGGACTTTAGTTTACTGACGTGACTTGACGGCATAATATCTTTCAAGTGTCTTGTGAATTTTTAGGCGTAACGTTGATCGAAGCAAAATAATCTAACCCCATACTACTAATACTATTAATATATATAAATAATAATAATAATATATAAATATAATAAAGTTTTATATTTGCACTTTATGTCATGCAAATTCGGTTTGCATCATCTTTGAATTGTATAAATGCGAATATTTGTTCTTGGTCATACCCTCGTGTGAAATTATAGTTACATGTATAGGGGACCATGTATCTAGGCTAATCTTAATAAATCGCGTGTTTTTAGTAATTATTACTTAGATTGATTTATGTACTTGTTTAATAAATCAATTGAGGTGCACTATTTGAGGGGGAGCATTTACAAAAATCTATGCTTTGAGCTCCAAATATTTTTGATGGTCTTTCTCTAATTGTTGCAGAAACAATGAGGAGGACCTCACGAATTATTCATGACCTGGAGTGAACGGCATTGGTTTAAATTTTGGTTGGTTAAATATTTTGATCGTTGACGTGTTTTATGGATTTGAATTTAACCAATATTCAGGGGACGCCTGATTAGAATAATTGCTTCCAAATTAACTCTAATATTCTCGACATTTTCAAATTTCGACAATGGAGCCAGATGTCACCATTCAGAACTACAGGGGGAGCAATTATGTGGTTTTTAATTGAACTTAGGGTCAATCTGAAATCTTAGAAAAACTTACTATCGAGAAATTGGATAGAATAAAGTTGATCGATCGAAAGTTTCTCGATCGTAAATAGCTTTGGGCCTGATCCATCTTAGTATCGAAAACGTCTAATCAGCCCACTTAAACGAAATTAATGTCTGCAGTCAAAAAATCCTAAATATACGCAAAATCCCTCAATCGCAAAATTCAACAGTCGAAATTTTCTCTGACGCAAAACCCTTATCAAAAAGACGAACTTCAAAATTCACTAAATCTCTCATTTTCAATTGATTTTCGTCTTTGTAAGGTAGAATCGACAATCTTTAGGGAATAGCGTGTGTTTAAACTCCGTATGTTTCTATGTTCTGTGATCTTTCGCATGTTTCTGTGATAGATTCTCGTCTATTTTCAAAATATGAAAAGTCGAATGCTATTTGCAGTATTTACGACCATTCTTTGTGTCTAATCTGGGTTAAAGTCTGCATTTAAGATAGTTTCGGTGTTTTTGATCATTTTGGTAATATATTCTTTCTGAACTCTGCGTCTTAGAAGTTCAAATCTGACATTCGACTTAACTGGGTTTTTAAACGATTAAGGCATAGAAGAACTTTCTCAATCGCAAACAGTTTCAATCCAACTCCAATTTGATTGAGTTACTGTTTGCATCGTATTCGATCGCTAAACTTTTGACTTGGTCGCTAAGATAGCTGACGTAGATCGAAAATACTTACAATCGAGAAATCTAATTTTGATTTTATCGAGCAAAAGACTACTGAGTGAAATAGATAAGATGCAATTAAGTTTCGAGCGCAAAACTTACCATCGAAACAGTAATTTCGATTTCATTTTATTTCGGTCGTAAATTTTATCAGCGATAAAATTAATTTTTCGACGATAAAATTTCTCGATCGTAAAAGTACGTAGCGATGATTTTAACCAATCGAAAATTTTCTCGGCGAGTCACCTAGTTTCTCGTTGTCAATTTCTCGATCGTAAAATTTCGCACTAAAATCTATTTTAAAATCGAAATACTTTCTCGACGAAAATTTTATTCACGCGCGAAAAATTTCTCGATCGTAAATTTACAGGGAAATCAGTTTTCTCGATTGTAAATTTACACGAAAATATTTTTCGATCGTAAAATTTCTCGGCTACAGTACCACGCATATAACTTTCAACACTTAGTAAAATTTTCTAAGTCTTTTTCACTGTGCCAATTATCACGAATAAAATTTCTTGATCGCGAAATAAAACGGATTTGAATCACAAATCAGCACATGGAATCAAAACTTAAAATTCAATTTTACGTGCGAAAATTTTCACGGAGTGAATAGTAATGATCAAACACTTAGAAAAATTTTCGACCGATATTACACTTATCTTACATGCATATGTCGAAATGTTATTTTCTTCTAAATATTCACTTCGTATGACCTATGTGCAGATTTCTGATCTCAATTATGACTTTATCAAACATATTATGATATGATAGATTATGTTGGTTTGATGATATCACTTTTCGACTCAAATTAAATTTGTTGGACTAATGATTTGTTTTTCAAAACTGTTCTATTTCATATGGCAAACTATCCAGCTTTTGACCACATCTACGACCACAATTTGTACCTCAGTGTACCAGACACTAACTTCCAGCTCGACACGACCAACTTTCGGTGCCCTAACAAGATTATAGTGTCAATACTTCAAGGCCATCCCCTCTGGCACGCGCTGACGGTGACGACGTCAGTTCCAATGGTCTATCTCCAACAGTTTTGGGGAAGAATCAAAAGCCTCATGTTGACGGCACATACCGATTCACCACGGTGATTGGGACGGTGCACATCAGCTTCAGCAAGAACGATCTTGGCCTCGCGGACTTACCATTCAGCCACAACTATGACCCTCTGCATAAGGATGTAGAGATAGTGCGTGATTTCCTACAGATGGGATACCGTCCGCCCAAGACTCAAATTCTTTCATAACCAAGACTCACGGACTTGGATCAGCCGTCGATGCCAATTCCGTTTGAGCTGCTACGTCTCACCGACCCCAGGGGAGATGTTTATAAACTCTACTGCCGGGAGAATCATCTAACAGAACAGATGATTCGAGGGCCCCCGACAGATTTCCAAGTAAGCCCTCCCCAACAACAGCACCCACCTAGCCCTGAGGCCGAGCTGATAGACCAGGTGGCCCAGGAGCTAGAACAGGAGCCTCCAACTCAAGAAACACAACTATCTGACGAAGATGGCATCTTGATTGACACAGTGGCACAAGAGTTGGAACTCGAGGCTCCTCAACAATCACTCGGTGCTGAAGTGCCCATAATTGTTGGCGTGTTCCAAGGATCTATTGAGGAGATCCTGCAACAGGAAGCACAGCGTGAAGCATAAACGGGGCATAGCTCACCACCACTAGCTACAACGCCAGAAACCAAGGCTCTGACCTCAACGATTCAGCCTAGCGAGCCTCTAGTGACAGAACAAGCACGTGAGGATGTTGCACGCAGATTATCACCTCACACGGTTACCCCATCAGACACCGAGTCAGACAAGGACCATTTGATAAGACGGACTCCAAGGCGATTGAGCATCCCATTCGAGTCTATCTTCACCACTGCCACCACTACATAAGACACGACGCCAGCCATCACTCCAAGGGCTGCGGACCCTACTTCGCCCAAAGTTGAGCCGCAGCCTACTCTATCAGCATCTGTCGAGGTCGAGACTCGGATTCCACCCACTACTGGCCTTGACCCTTAAGGATTGGATGGAAGTCTCGGACAGTCACAACCTCAAGTGATTGCGAGCCAGCATGAGGAGCTGGGTTAGCTCAAGGATTGACAACAGGCGACATCAGTTGACCTGGTCCATCAACGGAGGCGTCTGTTCCATTTGTGACTGAAGATCGTCTATAGGCCGCACTCTCCGAAGCATTGAGATCTTTCGAAGACAAAATCATGGAGAGCGTGCGAAATGCCATCGAGACGTCCCGCCAAGATCGAGGAAAAAGACCCGTCTCGGAGCCGTCTTCATCATAACTTACCCTCACACCCACTTAACCCACACAATCCTTTCCAGTCGCCACGCCCATCCTCACACACAACCTCATAAACCCTGCAACCGTACCCATCAGCGACCTTCACTCCATATTAGTCGCCCGACTATTTGAGCTGACCACACGAACGCCCGAAGAAGAGGATCTCTTCGGACGTCTTGTGGATCGTCTTGATCCTACAGAATCATGCCGAGGTCAAGACTCTCGCTCCAAACACCGACATGACGACCCAGACGATCAAGGTCATCATGAGGGGAAGAAGAGGCCTATAATCATAACTAGAAGTCAAGGACGAAGCTCGGGCGCGACACAGACAAGCGCTGGAGCTGCTGAACCTCATAACCCACTACCCAAACAACCACCACCACGCACCGCACCACTCATACAACCCAAATCGACCCACCAACCTTTCACCTAAGGAACCGCCCACACCACCGACTTTCACAAGCCCCTTGCTTCCGAAAGAAGAAGCAAGTGCCTCTATGCTCGTAGCACTAGCGCAGACTCAAGCAACTCCAAGCTCGGTCGGTCCAGACCAATCGGGACCATCTGGACATGGTGTCAAACCCACACGAGTTCCTCGACAAATATATATATTCGAAGGATAGTGGATGACCATTCTATGCCCGACGAGCATCAAAGACAACGACTCAAGGACGTTCGACACTTCTTGAAACAAGCTTCGGTCGACTTAGTTCTGTTAGAAGACGAAGAACTTCAGGAAGGGGATGACCATGAACAGGTTCCCCAAGGGCTTCCAGAGTTGATTGCTCAACGAGCGGATTCTCCAACGAGACAAACGCCAGGATTCGTTCGAATCGACACACCGTGGGAAAATATCGGAATTGAAATTCCCTTCCTTGAAGAAGTTCGAGAACATATATGAAGGTCATCGGACAAAGTCAAGAAGTTGAACGAGTTCGAGCTCAGAGGGATCTCTCACTGACCTATCTCTGGATGCTAATCCATCTTGGACCAGATGTGAGGCTGTGGATGTCTAAAGGACAAGCAAAGAGCCACTACAAGAGTCTATCCCCCATATGTCAGCTGCTAATTGTCTATTGTGCTAAATGAGGTCTTTCAACACCATACTACGCCATAGAGCGAGTAGCCAGAACTCGAGAGGAGCTAAGCGAGAGCGACTTACCTTACCTTCCTGCCGAAGAGGTGTACAATCTCTACAGACTATACGTAGAGAAGTACAAGGGTCCTTAAGATTTCATAAAGAAGGAAGAACTCGAGGGACTACCGGTTCATGATGCACCAGGTCAAGTATCATGCCGCACACGACCTTCAGATGGCTCTGGAGAGCAATATGAAGAATGTCAACATGACCGCTCCGCTCAACAAAGGACCTGAGGTCGAAGGGCTTCCCAACAATCACGTGCACATCAGCTCAGTCTTAGGCATCATCTACAACAATCCAATTGCTAAGAAGAATAGGTTGATGCTGAAGACTGGAGTTCATAAGTTTTGTGACGGGACGCTCAAGGTCATCGGGCAGAATATAGAGAAGACATTGGAAGAAATCAACAAAGACACGATGCTGCATATTTACAGGTTCGTTAGAGAGCAAACCCTCCTGATGGAACTCCTTGAAGTCATCGAGGAGCGCTTGTAGCTGAGGAACAGCATCAGGAACTATGAGCATGCGCTGGGCTTGTGCAGGTCGTACTATGCCCGACGAGGACAGACGGCGCGGAAGAGAAATCTAGCACAAAGGGGGAGAATGTAGAATACCAGTTTTAATTGTGCTTTAATTTTATTAGATGTCCTTGTAATTAGGGGCATTTATTGTTGTCCTTGTACAACATTGAGCTTAATAGAGATTTTTAGTGCCGAAAGGCTTGCAAATCCCATTCTAGAGAAAGAAAATCAGAAAACAAACTCTCACTACACGAATTCTCTCTCGAAGCTCAACGAAGGTTTTCGATCGAAATTCTATTCTCTAAAATTCTAATCGATTTCCTTAGGATTCAAGTCTATAATCAAAGAGTTGATAAATTAGGACCTAACAATAATAAAGATGAGAAGAGGCACACCGAACAAAAGAATAATGATGATGAATGCTATCGTTGTGGTGGTTTGGGCCATTGGTCGTGAACTTGTAGACGCCAAACATCTTATTGAATTATATCAAAATGATCAGAAGCGCAAAGGAAAGGAAATCAAAAATTGTTCATGGTGAACTCGACTTCTGGCGACGATAATGAAAGTACCCATTTAGAGCTTGCAGATTTCTAATTGCTTTGATATGATTTTATTTACATGTTATATCATATGTTTTACTATTGTATGTTTTATATGTCACGTTTGTTTTAAGTCATTTGCATGTTCGTAATGCATTGCTTTGTTATCAATAATATATGTTGTGATTATTTGTGCTTGTCATTAAAGATATACATACGATGGATACAAGCATGCGCAACGGAAAATATGTCTTGCATACTGTGCAACGACTCATATGATTATGAGAAATACAAATATTTTGATCATCTTGAAATGAAGAAATAAAGTATTATCACTATATCGGGTAGCAGAAGTATAATTAAAGGCTCCGAAAGAGCTAATATTTTACTACCTCGGGGAACAAGGCTGATAATTGAGAATGTTGTTATATTCTCCTAAGTCTCGAAGAAAATTATTAAGCTTTAAAGCTATTCGAAATAACGGATATCATGTTGAGACTGCACAAAAGGGAAATATCGAATATTTGCACATAACAAAGGCGATTTCGAATGATAAAAGAATTATAGAAATATTACCATCTTTTGATTCTAGACTATACTACGCTTATCTTAGAACAGTTGAATCATATGTTGTTACAAACCAGAAGTTTGCCGATAACAGTTTATTTAATATTTTGCATGACCGGTTGGACCATCCCGGTTCAGTCATGATGCGAAAGAAAATTGGAAATTCACGTGGACATTTGATAAAGAACCGAATGATTCTTCAATCTAATGAATTATCTTGCGTCGCTTGCTCTAAAGGGAAGTTAATTATTCAGACATCACAATGAAAGTAAAGAATGAATCTATTGTATTTTTGGAACGTATACATAGTGATATTTGTGGGCCAATACACCCATCATGTCGACCATTTAAATATTTTATGGTATTAACTGATGCATGGTCACATGTATGTTTATTATATATGAGGAACGTGGCATTTGCGAGATTACTTGCTCAGTTGATTCGATTAAGAGCATATTTTTCAGATTATCCGATAAAGAAAATACGCCTTGATAATGCTGGCGAATTTACTTCCAAGGCATTTAATGATTATTGGATTCTATCAGTATTGATGTTGAGCATTCTGTCACACATATTCATACGCAAAACGGTCTTGCAGAATCATTGATTAAACGCCTGCAATTAATTGCAAGGCCATTATTGATGAAGTCGAAGCTTCCCTCGTCTTGTTGGGGACATGCTATATTACATGCAGCGACATTAATTTGCATCAGGCCAACAAGTTATCATGACATCTCCCCGTTGCAAATGGTTTATGGTCAGGAACCAGATATTTCCCATCTACGAATTTTTGGATGTGCGGTATATGTTCCAAATGCGCCACCACAACGCACAAAGATGGGACCTCAAAGGAGGTTGGGAATATATGTCGGATTTGAATCTCCATCGATAATAGAATATTTAGAACCTTTAACGGGAGATTTATTTACGGCTAGATTTGTCGATTGTTATTTTGATGAATCAGTTTTCCGACATTAGGGGGAGAAAAGAAAAAGCTAGAAAAGAATATTAGTTGGAATGAATTATCGTTAAATCATTATGATCCTCGAACGAAAGAATGTAAACTAAAGTTCAAAAGATAATTCATTTATATAACTTAGCTAATCAACTGTCAGATAGCTTTGCTAGCCTTAAAAGGGTGACTAAGTCACATATACCAGCTGTCAATGTCCTGCAAAAATTGATGTTTCTATAGAACATAATGATATCGAGCCTAAGCCACAACTTAAGTGTGGCATGCCATTGAGTTCCAAAGATAAAAATCCTCGAAAAAGAAAAGGAGCAAATAATAAGAACGGTCCAATCGAGGATTTATCGACTAAAGAAGAGTCGACGGGCATAAATGTTGATGAGAATAAAACTCAGCTACCTGAAATTCTGAAAATTTTGAAAATAATGATAATGAACAGATCTCGATAAACTATGCTCAGAATGGAATTAAATGGAACCGAGACGAAGTCAACGTTGACGATCTATTCTCATTTAACGTAGCGCCACATGAAATGAACGAGATTAATGAGAATGAGGATCATGAAACCAAGGTCTGTACAAGAATGCAGACAAAGAAATGATTGGCCAAAATGGAATGACGCAATCGAGGCAGAATTAAAGTCACTTGAGAAATGAAAAGTTTTCGAACCTGTAGAAAATGTAAAGCCAATTGGATATAAATGGATTTTCGTTAGTAAGAGAAACGGAAATGGTGAAATTATGATATACAAAGCACGGGTTGTTGCACAAGATTTTTCGCAAAGACCTGGTATTTATTATGACGAGACATATTCTGCTGTGGTGGACGCAATTACTTTTTGTTATCTAATTAGTTTGGCAGTACGTGAAGGACTCGATATGAGTCTTATGGATGTTGTCACTGCTTATTTATATGGATTGCTTGACAGTGATATATATATATATATATATAAATATATATATATATGTGTGTGTGTGAAGCTTCTTGAGGGATTCAAATTACCTGAAAATTCATGGCCACGAAATGAGTACTCAATTAAACTTAATAAATCGCTTTGATTAAAGCAATCTGGGCGTATGTGGTATAATCGCCTAAAGGAATTTTTAGTGAAAGAAGAGTATAATGATCAAACTTGTCCTTGTATATTCATGAAAAGATCTAAAAACGAGTTTGTTATTATAGCAGTTTATGTTGATGATATCAATATAATTGGAACTCCTGAAGAGTTATCGAAAGTTGTTGATTGTTTGAATAAGGCGTTCGAAATGAATGATCTCAGAAAAACGAAATTTTATCTCGAACTGCAAATTGAATATTTAAACAATGGAATATTTGTACATCAAGAAACTTATACGAAAAAGGTATTGAAAAGGTTTTACATGGACAAGCTCATCCATTGATTGTCCGATCATTAGACGTGAATAAAGATCCCTTCAGACCAAATGAAAATGATGAAGAGCTACTTGGTCCTGAAGTACCATATCTTAGTGCTATTGGAGCGCTAATGTATCTTACGAGTCATATGCGATCTGATAGAGCATTTGCTGTAAATTTATTGGCTAGATACAGTTCTTCGCCGACTCATAGACATTGGAACGGAGTTAAACGAATATTTCGATACCTTCAAAGAACAACTGATATGAGATTGTTCTACTCTAATGAGATGAAAGCAGATTTAATTGGGTATGCGAATGCTGGATTATCCGACCCATATAGTGCTCGATCGCAAACTTGTTATTTATTTACGTATGGTGGAACTGCCATTTCATGGGGATCAGTTAAACAAAGTTTAACGGCTACTTCATCTAATCACGCTGAAATATTAGCAATTAGTGAATCTAGCCGAGAATACATTTGGTTGCGATCGATAGTTATGCATATACAACAAACTTGTGGGCTATTATCTGAAAAGTTACTTTCGACGACATTATGTGAAGATAATGCAGCATGTATTACACAACTAAAGGACGAATATATCAAAGACAATAGAACAAAGCATACTCCAAAATTTTCTTTACACTTGAGTTGGAGAAAAATGGGATATTGACGTACAACAAGTGCGATCTAGCGAAAATATTGCAGATTTGTTTACGAAAGCACTTCCCCAATAATTTGTAGAAAATTGATATTTTCAATTGGCGTTCGACGACTTCGAGGTTTGAAATGATAACATCATCAGGGAGACTAAGACTCCCACGAGGGCAGAGGTTCCAAAAGACCAACAAAGAGGACAGAGAACAAATGAGGACGACGATAATGAGGAAGAAAAACTAAGTCCCCTCCCCCAAACCTCCTTTAATGGAAGAAATGGGGAAGAAGAGAGATTTCATATCTGCTAGGGTTCAAAGGGCGGCAGATGATTTTTAGAGAGAGAAAGTCGTTTTTACTATATTACAACATACAAATCTATGCTCGTGCTTAAGCACAAATCCTAGACTCCTTACCCACACGACTAATATATGTGTACATATTTCCAACCATTCTAATAAAACTATACTTGCTCTCACCTTTAACCCCTCGAAGATGGACAACTATTTTACCCATAACAATTCTGATGTTACTTTAGTTCTCAAACACACACGAGCACACACACACATATTAGTTCAGTCGACGTCTGATAACCTTCTGTATCTATACTCTTTTATTAAGGTTCAGGCCTAGGTTAAATCGTATTTTGGTCAGTCATAAAGTAACAGCCAATAGGAAAAAAAACATCCACTTCATAACATTTTTATTTTTCAAAATTTATCCTTCTACTTTTAGTAAATTATTATTTTATATATAATATATATTATATAGACGTATGGGCGCAAAATAATTGCATGAAATCTTATGTCCACAAATTATGTCCCCTCTATGTCCCAAAAGATCAGATTCGTTGAATCTTAAATCATGCAGGTCACAAATTTTCTTTTTTATTTTTTAATTCTTTTAATAATATATTCCACCAAATCATAAAATTATTGTTATTTCGTGTAATTTATATGATAAAATAAATAAACATATCCAAATTATTCCTTGTTTTATGATGATCAACTTGACGATAATCATAAGAATCATTTTTAATTTAATTCTACAAAGTGGGACATGAAATGAGATACGAATTGTAGAACAGATGATTTCAACCGGCGCAAAAGTACTAGTGAACACTTAAGCCTGTTCACAATCCCGTTACTAGACATACTGATACCCACGTTATTATTGCCCAATACTAATTTGTTACGATTACATGCTGGTGAAATTACAGAAAGTTTTAAAATACATAATTAGTATCACCCCCAAAGTTGATTAAACCTTGTTCATTAAAATAGTTTTTTACTAGTTTTATGCTCGTGCATTTCACGGGTATAAAATATGTCTAATTAATATTACATTCTTGTATAACAATAATAATATAAGTTAATCCCTTATTATTAACCATTTTTATATTTTAAATTTTATTTAACTTTTTTTCTTTTAATAATAACGTATCACTCTCTCTCCCTCTCTTGCCCTCTCTCTCTATATTTATCTCCCCCCCTCTCCTCTCTCTCTCCCTCTCTCCCTCTCTCCCTCTACCGGAGTTTTTAATTAAAGCAAAGAAAGATTTGTAATTATATTTATCTTAAATAATAGTATCTAAACTCATATATCAAATAAATCAGAATCATTACTTAATTCAATCAACCAAACACCCCAAAGATCACATGTTGTCTGACAAGACAACTAAAACTAATAATATCCAAACCCATCAACACAAACTGGCTCTCTGAATGACAACACACTCCCACACTACGACACACACACACCAACCCAAACCAAACCTCGGCAAAGCTGTCAACGACATCCAAAATCGTCAATGGTGCCGTTGGCTTTGCCGTTACACGTCACCATGCATCAATCGTCTTCTCCATCGCAGTCGTCGACGCACAGAACGACGCGCAAATTTCGACTCAAACAGTCACCTAAAGGAGCACCATCACAGTCGTTCATCGACGGCCTCATCAGCAAGAACGATAATCGTGTAAAGACCGCTTCTGTAACGGCCAACTGCAATCTCAGCAGCCCTTCTTTGGTTTCTCCCGACGATCACTGGGGATTGTGGACTGCCCTTTTGGCTACAGGCGCCGCTGGGCTCTGGTAATTTAATTCATCTCAAAAGAAAGAGAAATCCATAGATGATATAATGTATTACTTAAAGCATATAATGTGTTCGACAAAATGACAAGGTCAGAAAAGACCAAGATTTGGAGCACAATCAGCGCTGCATTGGTCAGCATACTGCTTGGGCTTGCCGCGAGTAATGTGGGGATTATACCACACGACGCCCCAGCTTACGGCGTCGTTTTCCGTTATCTGCTGCCATTAACAATACCTTTGCTACTTTTTAGAGCTGATTTAAGACAAGTCGTTAGCTCCACGGGCACACTGTTCGTGGCCTTCTTGCTGGGATCAGGTTTGTCTTTGACAATCAAGTTTATGTCTGCCAATCTGCGTACATATGATCTGTGTCTTATAAATCAATCCCACTGTTTATGTTTTAACAGTCGCAATGACTGTCGGGACTTTGGTGGCATTCACACTCGTTCCAATGCGTTCGCTCGGTCAGGATAGTTGGAAAATCGCAGCAGCGCTCATGGGCAGTTATATCGGTGGAGGTAAGTTAATTCAGTACACGGAGAAAAGCACAAGTTCGTTGATTTTTTCGTCATCTTCGATTCGTTTATAGGTTTCGTGTTTTTTTTCCTCTCAGCTATCAATTACATTGCAATATCAGAGGCGCTCGGCGTATCTCCTTCGGTTATTGCAGCAGGCGTAGCAGCAGACAACGTCATTACAGCGTTGTATTTCGTTCTCTTATTTGCTTTAGCGTCCAAACTACCTCAAGAATCCTCTAGCACAGCTGAAAGTATGCGTCACAAAACTGGGAACGTTTGAGCGCTGCCTTATGAAACAGATCTTATAACACTTTTTTTTTTTTCATTTGCAGCTGCACCTTCATGTCCGGCGCTAAACCGAACGACACTCGCCGTGCCCGAATCGGCGGCGGCAATCGGCGTTTCGTTCGCCATTTGCAAAGTTGGAACTTCTCTCGCTGGTTATTTAAAAGTTGAAGGATGCGATCTTTCTATTATTACGGCGATCATTGTCTCTCTAGCCACGCTTTTCCCTGGCTACTTCCGTCATCTCGCACCTGCTGGCGATGCATTTGCCTTGGTTTTGATGCAGGTATGTAATGATTAATAAATAGGCTTAATTATTTTTTAGTCTTGTATCTTTTATGGGAGTGGAATTTTAAGGACTCATAAATTACAGGGTGGTAATTTTATGACGAGCAATTTTGAAATTGTAGCAATTTGAGGACACATAAATGAGATGTTTGGAATTTAGGAAATTAAGTTTGAAATTAAGCAATTTAGTATAAGACCTTTTCAACTTGAAGCAATTTGAGGACATTAAATTTCGAAATTCAGGCGTTAATTGTCCTCCGAATTTTGAAATTCATTGTCCTATTGCAACATTTAATTATGGTATCCTCAAATTGCTTCAATTTTAAAACTTATTTATCATAAAATTGCAATTGTTCAACTTAGGCGTCCTTATAACGCCACCATCTCTAATACACGTGACCAAAAAAGATAAGGAAGTTTACACTTAAATACCTAAAAGTATGAAAAAAATGCCAGATCAGTCCCTTGTCAGTATTTTTTTTATATGTAGGTACCTAATAGAATAAAATCATTACACATAGGTACTTTTGGCCGAAAGTTATCAATTTAGGTATCATAGATAAACGTATTGTGCTACTTAATATATTAAAAAATGGTAAGTAATGCTTATAGAGATATCACACAACATATTTAAGTATTAGGTATCACACAAACACGTAATGTAGTACGTAATATGCGTATAAAAAGCTACATCAATGGTAAAATGGTACTTCAACTAAACGCGTACTTACGTGTAAAAGCTTTATTCTATTAGGTACTTATATATAAAATTATCTGGCAGTAGACTGAAAATGTTGATACCCCAAAAAATAATTAAGCCATAATAAATATACATAGTATTAAAGAAAATTCGTTCGAAAATATCTGTTTTCTTGTTTATTTCCAAAACGTAGGTGTTCTTTGCGGTTCTTGGGGCTAGCGGGAGCCTTTGGAACGTGATAAACACAGCTCCGAGTATCTTCTTGTTCGCCTTAGTTCAAGTTTGCGTTCATCTCCTAGTAATAATTGGTCTGGGGAGATTGCTTCGCATCGATCGAAGGCAACTGCTGATAGCATCGAACGCTAACGTTGGGGGTCCCACGACGGCTTGTGCTATGGCTACTTCGAAGGGATGGAGCAAATTGGTCGTGCCGGGAATTCTCGTGGGCATATTTGGAATATCGATAGCGACGTTCTTGGGAATCGGTTTCGGAAATTTCGTCCTGAGGCGCATGTAACGTACATACACGAAATTCTGTTCAGGTGAATTATATTTTTCGTAAATTTTTTGAAGGTAACTAACTCGAGTGCTTAGACTAGATATGTTCGGAGAAGGGATTCATCTCTTCAATCAGTTGCAAGTGTACTTAAGTACAAACAGAAAGTGGCATAACTTGGGAGGATTGAATGAATGAACATGGAATATTATGGGTAGCCATTGTCAGTTTTTACAGTACAACTGAGAAACTTCGTTAGCTTTATTTGACCTCACAAATGATGATAAGGCTATCTGCAGAGTTCGAGCCCAATATTTCAGTAATTGAAGAATCATGTGATCTCAAAATTCTTTCCGTTGCCGAACTCATTGGCAAGCTTCAGACTCGATCAATTTTGAAGTTTACTATCCTAAAATTACAACGTTTTATGCAGGTCTTCTTAAATTGCTTGAACTTCGAAATTTATTGGCAAGCTTCAGACTCGATCAATTTTGAAGTTCACTATCCTAAAATTAGAGGAATTTTATGGTGCTCACCTTATGTGAGCACCTGTTGATGTGGCACCGATTCGTGCCATTTCAACATCTCATATCGACATCTATATGTCGTCTTAATTAACACCTTTTAGGTGCTATTAATCGACATTTCGGATGCTGATGTGACATATTGACGCCTTACATAACATTTTACGTGTCAATGAAATATAACGCGTCAATATGCCAAATTAGCATCCGAAATGTCGATCATGACACCTAGAAGGTGTTAATTAATACGACATAACCTTAGATGTCGATGTGAAATGTTGAAATGGCACAAATCGGTGCCACATGTGAGCACCATAAAATTCCTCCCTAAAATTACAACAATTTTGAAGTTTACTATCCTAAAACTATAACGCTTTATGTAGGTCTTCTTAAATTGCTTCAACTTCGAAATTTGTTAAAGAGTCGATTTTGAAGTTTACTATCCTAAAATTACCAACTTTTTATGTAGGTCTTCTTAAATTGCTTCAACTTCGAAATTTATTGTCCTAAAATTGATACGATCTAATTTAAGTGTCCTTAGAATATCACTCCCCTAAATATACAGACCGAAAAGAATAATTAAGCCTATTTTATACTCTTTATAAATGATGCAGAAAATACCGTATAACCAAGTATATTATACGAAGTGCCAACTGGACTTCGATTAATGTAGGTATATATAAACAAAGAATGTCGTCAAGCTTCCCGAACAAAAGCAAACATAGAGGAGCAATTTTCGAAGAAATAGGACATTAAGTTACATAAAATTACAAAGACGAAAGTTTCGATAAATTTCATCAGTAAGACTTGGCGAAGATAGCAACTTCGTCGGCCGAATTGCCAGTCATTAGGCATTTCTTTTCACCGCCGGGCTGATCGAACGGGAAACACCTTAGTGTAGCTCCCGTTTCTTCTTTCACTTTTATTTCATCCTCATCGCTGTAATAATTCGAGAAAAGAAATAAACAGAGAAGTACGTCTCATGCATGGACAAACAAACTAATTACGATGTTTTTAAGATTTATGGGCTCGGTTAAGTAAGTTACCTAGCAGACCAAGGACCTCTTGCCCATTTCCCTTCGCTGATCGCATCCTTTAATTCGTTGTAAGATTCCACATCCACTATGTTGCTGTAATAAGAGAAAAATAAGTGCAAGAAAAGTAGAAAAATTTGCATGGGAGAATAAATAAAAAACCTGTTTCGAAACGATGTTGCCCTTTCCAAAAGAGAGGACTGAACCTCGTTCAGCTTTTCTTTCACGTAAGGAACGAGCGTCGAAGGCTCCATGGATATACCGAACACTTTGCCTTGTTTCCCGGGAATATCTCTTCTAGAAACAACCACACTCCCGCTCGAAACGTCTCGAGGTCCAATTTCGATTCTTAGAGGCACACCCTAGATCTCAAAATGGAACAGTTGTTTAGGTTTTCAATTAGTATACCTAATTGTTGTGAAAGATCATCGAGGTAAGAAAACGAACAAACCTTCATTTCCCAGAAATTGTATTTCCATCCGGGCGTTCTCTGTTCGGAGTCGTCGATTTTGACTCTCACCCCATCCGAGTGGAGAATATTCTTGACAGATGAAGCAGCGTTTAAAACGCCCGACATTTCATCAGCCTTCTTACATATTGGGACTATTACGACCTGATTGCCATGTTAGAGTTAGATGTCAAAATCTTTCAACATAATGTACCACATATATTGCACTAGTGGTTTTTCAAAGGTTACTTTACGTGATTCTTAAACTATACAACCAAGAGACTATAGCAGTTTTCAAATTATCGTATTCCTAGACTACTTGCGTCAGTTCGTTAACTTGATTACAATATGAACAATTAGAGAAACTCAAACAAATTCGATAGGAATTAACAATTATATAGAAATACCTACCTGTATAGGTGCTAGATTTGGAGGAAGCATCAAGCCCGTGTCATCGCCATGTGTCATAATGATACCACCGACGAACCTGGTGCTAATTGCCCACGATGTCTGCCACACATGCTGTCTTTGCCCATTTTCATCGGTGAACTGTACGCAAAAGCAGTCGACTTAAGCCATCCATTCATACAGCAATTGATTAAAAGAAAAAGACAGTCGTAAACTGAAAACCTGCGTCCCAAATGCATGTGAGAAATTCTGGCCAAGGTTGTGGCTCGTTCCGGCCTGCAAAGCCTTGCGATCTCCCATCATTGCTTCGATCGTATACGTCCTCGAAGCACCTGCGAATGTCTCAACCTTGGATTTACGACCTGGGATAACGGGGATTGCAGCTTGCTCGTAAGCGAACTTAGTGTACATGTCAATCATCTGCATTGCCTGAAGTTGGACAACATCGATTGGATCGAAACTCAGCGTTGGATGTAAAGATCGTTAGCACCGTAAGAAACGATATGAACCCAAACCTCCTTCTCTGCCTCTTCATGAGTGGCATGAGCTGTGTGGCCTTCTTGCCAGAGAAACTCGAGGGTTCTTACAAACGGCTTAGTTCGCATCTCCCATCTTGTAACGTTGGCCCACTGAAGCAGAATAGAACATATGGATGATAAAAAAAAAAAAAAAAGAAAAGAAAGTGGAAGAAGTTAACGAGGAAATGTGCTGTAAAACTTTACCTGGTTGATCATAAGTGGAAGATCACGGTAACTATGAATCCACTGCGTGAACATGTGGTTGACGATGGTCTCACTTGTTGGTCTGACCTGCCACGACATTGATAAAGTAAATCAATCAAAAGTCTATCTGTTTTGTACTTTTGATATACATATCATGAAAAGCTCAAATATTGTAAGAAGATGAACTTTACCACAAGCTTTTCTTCAAGCTCCTTTCCTCCTCCAATGGTCACGAGGGCTAATTCGGGGCTAAACCCTTCTACATGGCTCGCTTCTTTCTCGATGAATGAGTATGGTATAAACTGCAATGATTAGCGAATCATCAATTCATATCTAGCAAGCCAGCTTAGAGCTGTCACACAAAAAAAAATAGAAACCTTTGTGACAGAAAAGACGCACCTGGGGAAAATACATATTACTATGACCAGTTTCCTTAAACTTTACATTCAAATAATCCTGCAAAAGCCATAAACAGTCCAAATTAACAAAAAGAATAACGAAGGGAAGGGAAGAAGAATAAAACATGAGATCAATTTCATATCCGAAGCACAGCCAAGGTTATCAGAGGCAAAAGGAAGACCTGAATCGCCTCCCAAATGGCATATCCATAAGGTCTGATGACCATTGTTCCTCTAACAGGACCATAATCAGCTAATTCGGCGTTGGCAATGACGTCCAAGTACCAAGCGTTGAAGTCCTGCGACCGAGGTGTTATCACACGGTCTTTTTCCTGCTGCTGGGCTTTGGGCGGCGGCGGCGGGGAGATTTCTTTATCGACGGCGGTGCTCGCCGAGAATTTTGATGCGGAGATACGGTGGATAGGGAGGCATCGACGGGGTAGTGATGCCGCTGCGGCGGCGGAGGAGAGTGAGGTGAGGGAAGATAGTCGGAGAGCAACCATGTGTCGAGAAATTGGCGGCAGTGGATCCCCGTAACGTTTGGCCTTGGAGATGAGGTTATTATTACTTTTATTGGATTTTTTTTAAGTAAATAGCTTTGACTTGGTCATCTTTATCTTTTAAAAAACTCATGTACCCTTACTAACTCTGCGCTAAAGACTATTTTACCCTTATTTAATGGTAATCAACAACCTCAACAACACATCAACGAAAAAATTAAAGGGTTTACTTACTGTAGCGAATCTGAAACATCAGACCCGTGATAGAACAGTAAAAGTAAAAAAGCAACCACTTTTACTTTAAATTCAGTTCAATCGTTCTCATGCACACAAAACGTTTTCTCCCCTGCACCGCAAATCATTTTCTCTGTAACTCCGACCCAAATTCGAACCTTAATCGACAACGTCAATCAGCGCGAACACCCAAAGAGTGAAGGTATTTATTCTACTCTTCGTCTTCTTCAATTTAACGCAAGAAGGGGATCTGGGAATGACGCATCGAACCCTAATTTGGTGAGAACCCGTGCTTGCAAGCATAGGGCCGTGCTTGGCAGCATAAGACCCGTGCTTGCTAGCTAGGACCCGTGCTTGCAAGCATAGGACCTGTGCTTGCAAACGTACGTCGCTTTTAATGCATAGGCCCCGTGCTTGCAAGCACACGACCCCCCTTATGATTAGAGGACCTGTGCCTATTTTCATAGGACCCGCCCATAAGATGATGGTCCCAGCACGGGTCCCCTGTTTTCATGGGCGGGTCCCCTGATTTCACGTGTCGGTCCCCCTGCCCTTAATGCGCGGGTCCCATGACCTTGCGCGCAGGGATCCCTGCATACAATGCGCGCGGGGCCCGTAATAATAGCACAGGACCCACGTGCTTTGTAGGCAGGGATCCCTGCGCTCAATGTCACGGGACCCTCGCGTTATGAGTTGGGGACCCGTGTGAGGACCGCGCAGATGCGCAATCCCATGCTCATCTGTGCGGGAATCTCAGCATATGCGATGCGGTCACCTGCGCATCTGTGCATAAGGGTTTTCTATTTTCAATATTCATACCACGTAATTAGCTGAAATGTGTTTTACGTATAAATTAGGTTGTGATGAAGAAGCAGTTGGGCACAGGGGACGAAGTTCCTGCCTTCTTACGCTGACCTCGTTATACGGCGAGGTCAGCCAGCTGATAAGACAGTGTCTGAACCAGCACGAGTGGGAGATTTTTAGGGCCGAGAGTGCGTTCGGGCGCCTTGTTAGTGCCTAGCCGGATTTTAACCTCTCGGCCCAGTTGGTGGTACCTCATCCAGAGGCAGATGACGCTGCACAACCGCGAAGAGCTGTGGATGATTGATGGCAACAAACCTCTCCGCGATTTTCAAAATTGGAGTCTTGCCTAATCACCGGGCTCAAGTTCGCATCCGAGCTACCGCCAGTGAACCACGACTCAGAATTCACCGCGACACATTTTGGCGACAAATCAACAGTTCGCATGTCGCACGTCAAGCGTGCGTTGGATGATTTGGCTGGGGATGAGGAAGGTGTGGACTTTGAGAAGTTGAAGTTGGCGGACGTCTACTTCGCCCGCGGTGTTGCTGCCTCGACCGTCAAAGAAGGACACCATCGTCTGTCCCTGGGTCCTTCGTCTCGTCGAAGACCGATTGGCTTTCTCCCAGTTCCCTTGGGGCAGCGTGGCTTTCAAAGAGGTCATACGCGCTGTAAAACAAAATCTACGGGATAGGGCACAGGAGTGGCTGATCAGTGGGTTCGTACAGCCACTTCAGGTGATTTATAATTAAGCTTTGCCATACCTTGTTTTAACATATAAATAATTGCTAATATTTTTTTACGTTATTTGTATTCAGATACTAGCATACGAGTGCATATCGGGTGTTGCAAACGAGTTTGCAGGGTGCAAAGAAGAAGACTTTACGCCACGCATGCTGAGGTAGGTGACGAACGATTGGCGTCGCAAGGGATGCCCGAAGCTGGGGACGATCGCAGCTGCCGCCCACGGGTCCCCTGTACAAGGGTTGTTAGTGCAGTCAGCGGACGAGTTGGAGGTGGCGTACTTTCGGGACAACGTCTTTGACGTTGGGGTGGCACATGAGCTATTCGAGCGTGTGACGGGCCTACTCTTGCAGGGAGTAGATGCTAGGTGTTCCCGTGGCCACCGCGATCGCGGCGAGGGTCCTAGCCGGCAGAATTTCGAAGCACAAGTCATTCTCCAGATCTCGAGCAGTAGCCGTCGTGACGACGATATGATGATGTCTCACGACGACATTCCCGAACCTCCACCCGAGCACGGGTTTCATGCACCTACACCGACGGGTCCATTAAGTGGACATTTTTCGCCTCGGAGGCATGCTTCGGGGAATGGTCGAGTCGTGTGGACCAAAACTTCACCGACTTGTTTGGTTGATTCGACCAACTTGGCACGCAGCTATCGCAATTCCAAGACGAAGAGTGTCGACGGTGGTCGGCGAACGAGAGAAGGTGAGATGTGTACGAGGAACGTTGGAGCGAAATGCAATCGTGGGGCGAAAGCATCAGAGGTATAGGGAACTCGGTTCCGGAGCTGGCGACTAGATGTTTTGGTGGATCGCGCACTCTGCTTGCCGAAGCTACTCATCGTAAGTTTTTCATACTTATTTTTTAATTAGTTGTGTAGATTACTTATCAGTTACTATTTACGATGTAAATGTCGATCCGAGCGAGTTTGGTGGTGGATCGCACGCTACACATGCCGAAGCGCCTTACGGTAAATTTTTATACTTAAGGACGGGAAAAATATTATGTACTTATTTTCGAATTTTCTTTTATAGATTACGATGAGAGATGGAACAGATCGTCCGAATGGGCGCATTCCCGTTACGGCGATTATGTCCAACAATCCGAAGATAGTGTCCAACAACCATGGATCGACGAAGAGGCAGAGAGAACGGAGGAGGTGGTCCCCTTGTATGGATGGGCAGTTACGATATCGGGGTTCAAGAGGTCGAGGCTCAGGAGGTTGAGGCTCAGGAGATCGAGACGAATGTCGCGGCTCAGGAGGATGAGGCTCAGGAGGTCGAGACGCACGCCGAGGCTCAGGAGGACGAGGCTCAGGTCGAGACGCGCGCCGAGGCTTCGATTTCTGACCGAGCGGCCGACAAAGGAAAAGGCGTCGTAAAGGAGAAGACCCTTGAGCGGACGAAGAAGCTCAAATTTTGTTTCCAAAAACGGGATTCGGTTTACAATTTTTTCCCCAACTTGTGAAGATAGAATGCAAAAAAATGCCTCAACGAAGGTACAATTGACGACGTAAAGTTCATAATAAACCCTGGAGGACACGACACATACAACTTGATTGATACATGACAATCTTTGTACATGAAATCTCGATTGTCAAAGCTACAATTTTTGTTATACCACTTATGTACTAGAAATTAACTAATACCTTGTCTCTCGTAACACTTTTTAGGTCTTTTATACTCTATTTTATACAGATTAGGTCATTAAAACGACTTTTTTCTTGCAGAGGTCTGATTCCCAAATTCAAACTTTGATAGGACCTAAACTCCAAACCTCCTTTTTTTTCCTCTCATGGTGGTGGGAGAGATATTATGGTGCTTGTAATTCTTACCAGAAGAGGGATATCAATGTAATCAAACAGACAAAACAATGTTCCTGACTTCAAATTTGCAACATACTAAGATAATCTGAAAAGGCTGCAAATATGCAGTTCCCCGAAGAGCAACGAAACAAACAAATAATACAACATTATTTCTCTAGTAACAAATGTTCGTAAAACCGTGAAAAAAGTCATCCATTGTCTGCCTCTCTCACGAAGATATATATGTAAATCGCAGACATTTTTTCTTTTCAAAACTCTTGTTTCCAAGACTCAAGATTCGTTATCAGATTTCGTCGCGTGCCCTGCCGTTACAGTTGGGGCAACAACTTCTTGAACAACATCACTTCTTTCATCATCCTGAGATGGGATCGAAGTTGAAGAAGCTTCTTTTTGATTATCTGAAGCATGGGACAGTTCCATAGTATCTGAAATTTGTAATAAATGTAAAAATTCACAAGTTATAAAAGACATGCTCAGAGAGGAGGGGAGAGAAGAGGAGAGGGATATATGAACACATTCAATGCTGACCTTGAGATGGAGTTTCGTGCTCAGAGGAGGAGGAGAGTTGGGCTTCTGCCTTCTCCTTCTCTTGTCTCTCCCTCTCTTCTTGCTCTTCTTGTAGCTTTATAAGAGCCATCCTAAGCTGCTCAGCTCTCTTCTTTGACTCTTCGTCGATCGAATCTTCTTCGGTGGTTGGTCCATCTACAGAAGGATGTACCATTATAACTCATTTCTTCGATCAGCTCCATCATGTGTATGACAAAAACAAGAGATAAAATAAGACGAATAAAGCACAAATTTGCACCATTGGGCTTCGCCTTGGTTTTCTCAGACGCAGAACTTTTTGATGCGGGATTTACTTCATCATCAAGTCCGATTTCTCGCTCAAGTGTGCTTTTGAACTCCCTCGAAACTTCCTGACAATCACAAGATACGGCAGACATTGGCAGCATCAGATTAGAAAATGTGACATGAGATGTAAATATCCCATGATAACAATGCTATTAAAGGAAGTGAAAGAAAACATGAAAAGACATGCCTGAAGTTCTCGTATAGTGGGCTGGAATGATTTTATAGCTTTTCCGAGACTACGAGCGGCCTGGAATCAACCAAAACTAGATCAGTTTAGCACTATCTGCAATAGCTGAGGTGTGCGTATTAACATCAAATTAATCTTTGTTTTTGCATCAGCATCGAACTTGTAAAGAAAGGAAAACCAACCTCAGCGAGACCTTTTGGTCCGAAAACCAGCAAAGCCACAACTCCAATGACCAAAACCTCAGGTGCCCCAACTCCAAATAAAGAAGCATACGCTCCTTTGTTCTTCTTACACCTACTTCTCCTCACTGCAACTCGCAAGAAAACAAGATACAAATTATTGAAACAATATCACATAGAGCATGCGAACAAAATCCCAGTACTAAATCCAGAAATAAAACTGTAATCTACAGCTGAAGTGAAAGTTAGAAAATTGAAATGAGTTGCTTACCAATCTTTACTTGATACTGTGAGATCGAGCTGCCCACAAGCTTGAGTCCATCCCACTGATGAAAAGGGGTCAGATTTAACTGTGGGATGCATTTAACAAAGATGCCATTTTTAGGGTTTGAAACTAAGGAATTCGAGAAAGCTGCATAAGCAGCTGAGGCTTTGGATGGTGTTGAGTGATGAACATGAGACGGTGAAGATGACGATAAAGATGTAGTTGAAATTGCAAAAGCCATTGAGTGATTTGATCAGACGTTGAAGTCAAGAAACAGAACTAAGATATTTTGAGGTTTTTCAATTTGCAGAAATGGAAATGGCATTTGGGGTTTCCAACACTAACCACGGATTTTTTAAGAAAATAGCCTTTGAGTTGGTCATCTTTTAAAAAATAGCACCCAAAATCGGACTTTACCTTTCTACCCTTACTAACTCTGCTCTAAAGACTATTTCACCCTTATTTAATGTCAATCAACAACCTCAACAACACTTAACGAAAAAATTAATTAAAGGGTTTACTGTTACACTGTAGCGAATCTGAAACATCAGACCCGTGATAGAAGAGTGGGGTAAAAGTAAAAAAAAACACACTATCTTTCACTTCCAGTAAAAAAAGCAAGCGTGTGCTCTCCCGCCCCTGCACTGCAAATCGTCTTCTCTGCAACTCAAAGCCTACCGAAACTCAACCTCAATCGACTCATTCGACAATGGCATTCAACGCGAACACCCAAAGAGTGGAGGTATGTGTTCTACTCTTCGTCTTCTTCAATTTAACGCGAGAGGGGATCTGGGAACGACCCATCGAAGCCTAATTTGGGGCGGACACGTGCTTGCAAGCATAGGACAGAGCTTGGTAGCATAGGACCCGTGCTTGGCAGCATTGGACTCGCGCTTGGTAGCATAGAACCTGTGCTTGCAAGCATAGGACCCGTGCTTGCAAGCATAGGACCCGTGCTGGCAAGCATAGGACCCGTGCTTGCAAGCATCGGACCCGTGCTTGCAAGCATAGGACCCGTGCTTGCAAGCATAGGACCCGTGCTTGCAAGCATAGGACCTGTGCTTGCGCAGCGTACGTCGCTTTTTAATGCATGGGTCCCGTGCTTGCAAGCAGAAGACCCCCGCTTATGAGCAGGGGACCTGTGCTTATTTGACGGGTCCCCTGTGTATTAGCCGCGTTTCCCCTGCTTAAACGCTGGGGTCCTCTTACCTGCAGGAAGGGTCCTGTGTCACTGCGCGCGCAAGGTCGGGGGACCCGCGCGTTATAATCGGGGGACCCGCGCGCTATGACCAGGGGACCCGCGCGTTATAATCGGGGGACCCGCGCGTTATAATCTGTGCTTGAATCTCAGCATATGCGATGCGGTCCCCTGCGCCGCATGCACATAAGGGTTTTCTGTTTTCATTAGTTCATACCACGTAATTTAGCTAAAATGTGTGTTACGTATAAATTAGGTTGTGATGCAGAAGCAGTTCGACACAGTGGACGAAGTTCCCCATTTGACTGTAAAGCTGAGCTCGTTATACGCCGATGCCAGCGAGCTGATAAGACAATGTCTGAACCAGCACGAGTGGGAGATTTTTAGGAACGAGAGTCCGTTTGGCCGCCTTGTTAGGGCCGAGCCTGATTTTAACCTCTCGGGCCAGTTGCTGTGGTACCTTATCCAGAGCCAGACGATGCTGCACAACCGGGAAGAGCTGTGGATGATTTTTGGCGAAAAACCACTCCGATTTTCAAAGTCGGAGTATTGCCTAATCACCGGGCTGAAGTTCGCAGCCGAGCTACCGCCGGTAAACGGCGGCTCCCAATTCACCGCAAGACATTTTGATCACGGCTCAAAAGTCCGCATGTCGCACGTCAAGCGTGTGTTGGAGGAGTTGTCTGGCGACGAGGACGATGTGGACTTCGAGAAGCTGAAGTTGGCGGACGCGTACTTCGCCACCGCCGTGTTGATGTCTCGACCGTCGAAGAAGGACACCGTCGTCAGTCCCTGGGTCCTTAGTCTCGTCGAAGATCAGTTAGCATTCTCCCAGTATCCTTGGGGGACCGTGGCATTCAATGAGGTCATACGCACTGTAAAGGTAAACCTACGGGAGAAGTCACGGGAGTGGCTGATCAGTGGGTTCATACAACCACTTCAGGTGAATTTATAACTAAGCTTCTTTGCATACCATGTTTTGAGGGACGTTTCTAAGATTTTTTGCGTTATTCGTATTCAGATACTAGCATACGAGTGCATACGGGGGGTTGCAGACGAGTTTGCGGTTCGCAAAGAAGAAGATTTCAAGCCACGCATGCTCAGGTGGGCGACGAAGAATTGGCGTCGCAAAGCATGCCCGACTCTTAGGACGGTCGAGACTGCCGTCGACGGCGATTTTGTACGAGGGTTGTTAGTGCCGTCAGCGGAAGAGTTGGAGGCGGCGTACTTTAGGGACAGCGTTTTTGACGTTGGGGCGGCACACGAGCTATTCGACTGTGTGACGGGCCTACTCATGCGGGGAGTGGAGGTTAGGTGTGCGAGAGGCCACCGCGATCGTGGCGACGACGATCATTTAGCGATCGTACCTGTTGAAGATTATCCCACACCTGTGGAGGTGGTTGAGGCTGGAGATTTTGGTGCTTCGTCGAGAGCCCGAGGAGTTCGAAGAAAAGGCAAATCGACTGTAGAAATTGTTGATCTAAGTGACGAGGATTCTGGCTCAGATAGAAATGAGAAGTGGAGTAACAAGTACCGCGGGCGAGTGGACTTCTCCGGGCGTCAGTTGATTCATGCACATGATCGCGTGCTCATTGACAAGTACCTTCAAGCGGCAAGATTTAGGTAAATGTTTTCTTTCGATGTCAACCTCAGTTATCGTACATAAACACGTAATAATTTTTCTTTTTATGCAGTGATAACGTTTGGTCGGGTGACATGTGCGACGTGGATGCCCAAGGCTTCTACATGTTGCTCTTCCATGATATGCTCAAGTCCAATTGTCTTGACGCATATCTAGATTGCTTGAGGCGAATCTATGCGGACTCCGATAATTATCCTCGCGTCTTCGTCTTTCCAAGTTACGTGCAAGACGAGCACTTTAGGAAGGCGCAGAAGTTGAATAGGATGGCGAAAGTACGGGTGGATGATATGGAGGAATTCGTGAATGGATTGTCGAGAAGCAGTCGGAGCTGGTTGGAGCGTCTCACGGAGGATGAATTGATACGATGCAAGTACATCATCTCTCCCGTTTTCGCACGGACCCACTGGGCAGTGCTTCTTTTTGACGCGTCAACGCAAACCTTCATCCTTAACGATTCATTGGGCGCGCATGGTGTGCAATTCGCCGGGAGAGTGTTCGTAAGTAGCTGAAATCCGACTTGTCTATCATTTTTTATTTATTGAGTAACATGTTCGACGTTTGCTATTTTTTGCAGGCGGAGTTTCTTTCTGCATATTGGCGTTTCAAGTTCGATATCGTCACAAAGCCGAAGTTGAATAATAAAATGAATCGGAGCCAGAAGGCTGGCAGCTTGGATTGCGGGGTTCATGCGGCGTTGACGGTGGAGACGGTTATGGTTGACACGCCCGAGTTTAATGAATATCAAAGGCAGATTGATATTTCAGCGTATCGATCCACTATGGCTGCACGGATATTGCGTGACCAGTATAGCTGTATGCTCCATTTGTTTGGCTGAGTATAACTTCGGTTAGTGTTAATTTTAGGTGGATACGGACAATTTGGACTTGGTGTAGTTGAAAGTTATATGTAGGAATTTGTAGGTTTGAATAAATTTTTTTGACATGGTTGATAATTGATTCTCTGTATGAAACGAAACGTGATGGGTGATTTGACTTGTTACTGAGGAAAATACTTTGACCAAATACTCAGTAATAATTGTTCAATTATTGTTCAATAATTAGAAACCCTAAATTAGGCAGCGACCCGTTCATATACATATACACTTGGGACCCGTCCCATCAGCGCCAATGCAATATTCGCTGGTCCCCTGATATTACGGGCGGGTCCCGTATATTTAACGTGCGGGTCCCATGATGTCAAGTTATGGTCCCTTGAGCACGTATCCCACCATATGACTTGATAAACCTTTTTCCATTGTTGAGATTCTCTGTATGAAACGACACGTGATGGGTGATTTGACCTGTTACTCAGGAAAATATTTTGACCAAATACTCAGTAATTGTTCAATTATTGGTACGAATAAAGCGAATGTGAGAAACCCTAAATTGGCAGCGACCCGTTCATATACATATACGCTTGGGACCCGTCCCATCAGCGCCAATGCAATATGCGCGGGTCCCTTGCTCCGAAAGTACGGGTCCCATATATTTAATTCGGGTCCCATGAATTAAAGTTATGGTCCCTTGAGCACGTATCCCACCATACGACTTGATAAACACTTTTCCATTGTTGAATAATTGATTCTCTGTATGAAACGAAACGTGATGGGTGATTTGACTTGTTACTGAGGAAAATATTTTGACCAAATACTCAGTAATTGTTCAATTATTGGTACGAATAAAGCGAATGTGAGAAACCCTAAATTGGCAGCGACTCGTTCATATACATATACGCTTGGGACCCGTCCCATCAGCGCCAATGCAATATGCGCGGGTCCCTTGCTCCGAAAGTACGGGTCCCATATATTTAATTCGGGTCCCATGAATTAAAGTTATGGTCCCTTGAGCACGTATCCCACCATACGACTTGATAAACACTTTTCCATTGTTGAATAATTGATTCTCTGTATGAAACGAAACGTGATGGGTGATTTGACTTGTTACTGAGGAAAATATTTTGACCAAATACTCAGTAATTGTTCAATAGGATGGTACGAATAAAGCGAACGTGAGAAACCCTAAATTGGCAGCGACCCGTTCATATACGCTTGGGACCCCAGAGTACTTTAAAATAAAAAGTAAAACAACGCTTTTAATGTATTAAAAGCCGCACGACCAACTCCTTGCAGCAGAAAGCATACATTCCACCGTCGTCATTCTCAATAGGTGATAATCATGACGATCAGCAGCATTTTTTTTCAAGTCGATGGTCAGTGGGTAATTCGCGAGGACAATACGTCGAACTGGGTTCCCGATCCAACTTGCCGGTGGCAATCAATCTTGGTCGACGACGGTTCATGCACGTTAGTGGATCTCACTAACGAGATATTGAATGCATTGTCGTTACGCAACGACAATACCAAACTACGGATAAGCTACATGCCTTGCATAGACTACAATTATGTGCGCCCCATCTACATCGAGAACGATTACGGCGTACGTGCGTACCTTGGAGGTGGTTGCCCACGATCAAGACCACCTCTTCACGTGGAAGTTGAGTTCATCATCATTGCGGCACCACCACATCAACCTCATGATAATGATTTGTCGGGTTTCGACGTCGGCCTTATAGCGCATTGCGATACAAACGCAGAAATCCAACCATTTGAGGGTTTTCCCAGCACATCTTACAACCCTCCTTACCAAAGTAATGAAAGCAGTGGCTATGTATATGATAATGAGAACGAGCAAGTCGGACGGGAAGACGAAATTGAGAACGAGCAAGGTGCTATAGATGATGATGGAAGGGTCGGAGATGATGATGATGATGATGATGATGATGATGACGATTTTGACGTCGATGAGCACGACGACGCTCCTGATGTGGCCGACGATAGTACCTATTCGTTTACGGATGGTTCGACCCTATATGTTGGACAAGAATTTCGTAGCATGAAAGAATTGAAGGACGAAATCGCTAAAATCGCTGTCGCTGCATGCTTCGAACTCCAACTGGATAGGTCAAACAAAACCCTGTACGTAGTGAAATGTGCGAAGGAGAACTGCGAATGGCGAGTACGAGCTGCACAGGACAAGGACTCCCCCTTTTTCTCAATCCGAAAGTACGTCAACACGCACACGTGCGGCGTGTCTCATCGACGACGTAGACATCGCCAGGGAAGTTCGTCGCTCGTATCGAGCACGTTGTTGGAAAATTTCAGGGCTCATAAAGACATCCCCGCTCCCAGTTCCATACAATCGATGATGCAGAGCAGGGGAGTAGAAGTTTCATACTACAAGGCTTGGAGAGGAAAACAAATTGCGACCGACGAATTAGTTGGTAACAGGGACGCTTGCTACGGTTTACTGCCGGCTTACTTAGATGCGGTGAGGCAAGCCAACGAGGGCAGTATCACTGATTGGGAGATGGACGAAGAAAATCGGTTCAAGTACATGTTCTTGGCATACGGCGCATGCGTCAGAGGCTTTACGTTCATGAGGAAGGTCGTTTCTATCGACGCCACTTTTTTGAAGGGGAAGTATAAGGGTCTCATGATGATTGCCACTGCGCAAGACGGCGATTACCATCAATATCCTTTAGCATGGGGTCTTGCCGACGGGTCGGAGGGAACCGAGCCATGGACGTGGTTTCTCTCGAGATTAAGACGTTTTGTTGCGGATGGCGATGATCTCGTAATAATTTCTGATCGGAACCCTGGAATAAAGAATGCAGTTCCGGCCGTTTTCCCGAACGCGTTTCATGGTTTCTGTGCGTGGCACCTTCAACAAAACGTGAAGACGAAAATGAAGAAGAAAGGTGCTTGCCCGATTTTTTGGCGTGTCGCTACTGCCTACACAAAGAGCGAGTCCGACTGTCATTTTAATCAGTTTGAACCAAAATATAAGGACGTGGCTAAATATCTTGACGAAGTCCCAAAGGAAACGTGGACGCGAGCATATTGCCCTAGATCAAGATACAACATAATGACGACCAATGGATCCGAGTCTATAAATGCAGCTCTACGTAAGGACAGAGAGCTTCCAATTATTGGACTGTTGGGCTCGATTCAACGACTAACATCATCATGGTTCAGTAAGCATCGGCGAACTGCCGAAGCTTCAATCGCCGCGAACATGACTAGCTTTACGCCGAAGGTGGAGTCGATCATACGAGAGAATTTCACCGAGTCGCAAAAATTCCATGCGTCGGAAGTCGGGCATCTAACATATAACGTGTACGGGCAGCATGTGAACGAGGTGGTCGATTTGGGGATGCGCACATGCACGTGCATGAAGTTTGACATCGATCGTATCCCATGTCCACATGCGATTGCAGCTTGTGGTTCTGCCCAAGTGCCGGTGTATTCATTAGTAAGCGATTATTATACCTTGGAGATCTGGAAGTTGGCATACGAAGGTACTATACGTCCGGTAACGGACCGCATTGAAAGTAGTATGGACATGTTGCCGCCTCGTGTTGGTTCACAACGCGGACGACCCCAGAAAAATCGGTTTCCTTCGGTGGGTGAATTTTTTAGGAGATAACGTTGTAATATGTGTGTATCGTCGTATTCAGAGTGGCTTATGGGTGATTTCCATTTGTGTTATGTTATGTAAGGTTGCGTTACGTGCGTCTGCATGAATTGAATATGGAGGTAGAAAACCCTTATGCACAAATGCGCAGGGGACCACTGCGCATATTTGTGGTTCCCGTCGGGTCCCCTGGCCATAACGTAAGGTCCCCTGCCTTTAACGTTTGGGTCCCGTACAACCTTCTAATCCCCTGCCTTTAACGTACGGTCCCTTGCCTTTAACGTAAGGTCCCCTGCCTTTAACGTGTGGGTCCCGTGCAAACTTCTAATTCCCTGCCCATAACGTAAGGTCCCCTGCCTTCTAACATAAGGTCCCCTGCATTTAACGCCGGGTCCCCTGACTTTAACGTAAGGTCCCCTTCCTTTAAAGGAAGGGGACCTGCCGACTAGCACATGGTACCCGCACATTAGGGTTGGTCACGTCCGCTTACTAAGTGGGTCCAATAATTGTTCAATTATTGATGAAAAGTGACATCTCAGAGCAGTGCTTCATTTATTGGTCAAAAGTGACATGTCAGAGCAGTGTCATTATACATCAGTCTGTATAGGACAGATGACTTGACATTTGATCCCCGATTTGGGGCTTTTGTCCCCTGCGAAAATGTAATTTTATTAAATTCCTTAATAAGATAATAATTAAAAAAAAATTAAGTGCGCGATTAACAAAATTGGAAAAAATAACAACTAGATTAACAATATCTGACTCCAAGTTTGTAACCCAAAAAAAATATATTCCGACAAGTATTTCAAGTTGAACGATCTCTGACGTGAATATAGTAAGAGAGCACACCCAGAAAACATACTCGTGTTTGTGATTTCTGTAGGATGTAACAATCTTATAGACTTAACGTAATTCTTGTGTTTTTATCCATTTTTTTTGTGTTCTCTGCTATGTTTGATGACTTTATATTGTATTCTACGATAAACAAAGTATAAATACGCACAATTAATCGCTTGCTTCCATGAATTAACATTGCAAAAATCGCACATGAACACATCGGACCCACATGTTATGGGCAGGGGACCCAATCGTCAAAACAGAGTTCCCGCGCATATTGCATAGGACCCATACTGAGATCGGCGGGTCGTCATTGGTCCCGTCAAAATTATGCGCATGTTAAGGCCGGGTCCCGTCCGGTCCCGTCGAATTGTTGCGCAATATAAGCAAGGGACCCGCGCGTAAAGAGCAGGGGACCTGCGCGTTATGAGCAGCGTCCCCGCACTTATATTCAGGGGACCCGCGCAGGGAACGTGCGTAGCAAACACCCGAAAAGTTAAACTCATAACAACCAAGTGAAATTATGTCAAATCACTTAAACATCAGTTATTTTTATGTCAAATCACACATCAGTCTCACTGAAAAAAAGTTGAAAACGATAGAAAAACTCAATCTTTCACAATTCTAAACCCTAAATAGCTATCCAACAAACAATAAGTTAATATCAAACAAGTAAAATTAAAATTCAACAGAGAAAATCTACAACGCATGAAATTTAACACAGGAAATTATGTCAAATCACTTAAACATCAGTTATTTTTATGTCAAATCACACGTCAGTCTCACTGAAAAAAAGTTGAAAACGACAGAAAAACTCAATCTTTCACAATTCTAAACCCTAAATAGCTATCCAACAAACGCTAAGTTAATATCAAACAAGTAAAATTAAAATTCAACAGAGAAGTTCTACAACTCATGAAATTTAACACAAGAAATTTTAATCAACAACAAAATTACTAAAAACTGTCCCAATCATTATTGAAAATAGAGGATGCGAGGTATTTTCTAAACTCCTTCATATGAGTTTGATTGAGCAGGGAGACGTCGTCCTTCTTCATCATAAGCGACATCGCCGCCCGCAACATCGCCACACCGTCTTCTCCCCTGAAAATCATATCCAACACGACACTAATTTTTAAACACGACGACAAAGTAATAAAACGCAACATTCATCAAAACGTACTGATTTTGTTTTCGGAAGTCGCGACGCCAAGTAGTTTTCCAGCTCTTGTTCTTGTTAGGCATGCGTTTTATCAGCTCCAGATCCTTGAAAATGGCCGGGATTACGATCTGAAGTTTGTTGATGTCATCGGCGATATAGCGCAACTCGAACCCAGGAGGCGCATCGGAGTCGTAAATCTCGAACTCCTTTTCCCGCACATCAATAACGAACAACACCCATCGGCCTGACGTACGCATGGGGATGGCAACTTTGGCCGCTAGATCCCACGACCTGCACTTCCAATCTTCCTCTTCCCCCCTCGCGAACGGGATCAATTTCTTGAAAACTTTCCCAGCCGGCTTCCCGATAAAATTTAGCACCCCTCGCTCGTCGACGAGCGTCTTAAACTTTGTCGGCATGTACGCGACTTTGGTCGCAACCGACTTGCTAAATTTCTGCATGTAATCGATCCCAGCAAGGCACTCATCGACGTGCTGCAATACAATATAGACCGTTTTTCAACACATTCAAGTAAGGTGACGAAAGGTATTTGGTAAGGTAAATTTATATACGTACTTTCTCATCGAGTGGAAAACCCTCAGTCGCCAGGTTCAGGAGCCATCTTGGGTCGTGTTCTTGCTGCTTCCCTTGGACTTTCATGCCGGTAATCTGCGAGAGCGTTAAAACCTGACTTTTGACTTTTGGCCACATGTTTTTGGCCTTGAACTGGATATGCCGCTCGAACCCCGAAAGCTTTGGAGCTTTGACCGCATTCGTCGAGGGGAAATCGGTGAACGGCGTCGTGGTGTACCTAGATGGCTTCTTCGTCCGCTCAGGGGTCTTCTCTCTGACGACGCCTTTTCCTCTGTCGGCCGCTTGGACAGAAACCTCTGGCTGGGCGTGCGTCTCCAACTGAGGGACGTCCTGAAGCAGCTCGGCGTGCGTCTCGAACTGAGCATGGTCGTCTGGAGGCTCGTCCATGGTCTCGAACTGAGCGTGGTCCTCTGGAGCCTCTACGTCCGTCACGACCTCGTGAACCCCGAGACCATAAGCGCCTGTCCACGACGAGTGGACCACCTCTTCTCTTCTCTCTGCGTCTTCGCCGGTCCATTTCGGTTGGACATAGTCATTCCAACGGGAGCCCGCCCATTCCGACGGACTGTGACCGTCCCATGTATCCAGACTCGGAATATAGCCATCCGGCTCCATGTACGATGTCTGCCTCCATCTCTCATCGTAATCTATACAAGAAAATTCGAAAATAACTATATATTATTTCTCACGTCCTTAAGTATAAAAACTTACCAATCTCGGGCGGTGTAGCGACCGATCCACGCACAATCTCGGGCGGTGTAGCGACCGATCCACGCCCAATCTCGGCCGGTGTAGCGACCGATGATCCAGGCCCAAACTCGGCCGGTGCAGCGACCGATGATCCACGCCCAAACTCGGGCTGTGGACCGTGCGATCCACCACCAAACTCGCTTGGATCGACATCTACATCGTAAATAGTAAATGATAAGTAATCTACACAACTAATTAAAAAACTAAGTATAAATAAAAAGCTTACTATAACGAGCTTCGGTAGGCGGAGTGCGAGACCCGTGATAAAATCTGCTCGCCAAACCCTGAACCGAGTTCCCCAACTCCCTGAGGCTGTCGCCCCACGATCGCATTTGCGTCCAATGGTCCTCGTACGCATCCCACCTCCTCTCGTTCGTCGACCACCGTCGACCCTCTTCTTCTTGAAACTGATGCAATTGCGTGCCAAGCTGGTCGAAGCGCCCGAACAACGTGGTGAAGTTATTGTCCATACGACTTTGCCATTCATCGAAGCGTGGACCCGAGGATGAACCATGACCAGTTGATGGACCCGTTTCCGGAGCTGCATGAAAGCCGTGCTCGTGCGGATGTTCGGGGATACGTCCGTGATGCAACATCATATCGCTGTCGCGACGGCCACTGCCCTCGATCTGGGCTATGGTCTCAGGCACGAAATTCTGCCGGCTAGAACCCTCACCGCGATGGCGGTGGCCGCGGGAACACCTAACCTCCGCTCCATGCAGGAGTAGGTCCGTGACACGATCGAATACTTCGTGTGGGGCCCCAACATCGAAAACGCTGTCCCGAAAGTACGGTGCCTCCAGCTCGTACGCTTCCGGCACAATCAATCCTAGTACTTGGGACCCGTCAGCGTGTGTTGCGACGGACTTAAGAGTCGGGCATCCCTTGCGACTCCAATTTCTCGTCGCCCACCTGAGCATGCGTGGCGTGTAATCTTCTTGTTTGCGATCCGCATAATGGTCTGCAACGCCCGGTATGCACTCGTATGCCATTATCTGAATTCATAACGCAAATAATATTAGCAATCATGTCAAAACAAGGTATGGCAAAACTTAATTAAAAGTCACCTGAAGTGGCTGCACGAACCCACATATCAACCAATCCCGTTTGATCTCAACTAGATTTTTTTAACGGAGCGTATAAGGTCCCTGAAAGCCACGCTGCCCCAAGGATACTGTGAGAACGCAAACAGGTCTTCAGCGAGATGGAGGACCCAAGGAGGGACGACGGTGTCCTTCTTCGACTTTCGGGCCAACAACACCGCGGTGGCGAAGTAGACGTTCGCCAACTTCAGCTTCTCGTTGTCCCTACGTTCTTCGTCGCCAGACAAGCCCTCCAACGCAATCTTGACGTGAGACAAGCGAATTTGGGCTCTACCGCCAAAATGTCTCATCGCGAATGATTCGTCTTCGTTCACCGCCGGTATCGCGGCTTCGAACTTCAGCCCCGTAATTAGGCAGTAATCCGATTTTGAAAATCGGATTGGCCTATTGCCAACAACCATCCACAGCTCTTCGCGGTTGTGCAGAGTGGTCTGCCTCTGGATGAGGAACCACAACAACTGGAGCGAGAGCGAAAAATCCGGCTCGGCCATAACAAGGCGGCCGAACGGACTCGAGGCACAAAAAAACTGATACTCATCCTGGTTAAGACAGTTTCTTATCAACTCGCTGGCGTCGCTGTATAACGAGCTCACCGCAGGTCGGCAATCAGGAACTTCGTCCACTGTTTCGAACTGCTTCTTCATCACAACCTAATTTATACGTAAAACACATTGTAGCCAATTACTTGGTATGAATATTGACAGGGGACCTGTGCGAATTTACACGGGACCTGTGCGAATTTTAACGGGACCTGTGCGAATTTACACGGGACCTGTGCGAATTTACACGGGACCTGTGCGTATAAGCGTAGGTCCCCTGCTTATAACGCAGGGGTCCCCTGCTCGTAGCGCGAAGGTCCCGTGTTGTTCTTCGCAGGCGCAAGGCCACGGGACCCGACCATTAGATGATGGTCCAGGCATGGGTCCCCTGCGTATAAGCGTGGGTCCCCTGCTTATAACGCAAGGGTCCCCTGCTCGTAGCGCGAAGGTCCCGTGTTGTTCTTCGCAGGCGCAAGGCCACGGGACCTACGCTACGCAGTGGACCCGTGCTGTGACCATCACCGGGACCATCATCTTATGGGCGGGTGGCGTGAAGATATGCACTACTTCTATGCACGGTCCCGTGCTTGCAATCACGGTCCTATGCTTCCAATCATGGTCCTATGCTTGCAAGCACGGGTCCGATTTTGAAAATTAGGGTTAAATTGAAGACGAAGAGTAGAACAAATACCTTCACTCTCTGGGTGTTCCCGCTGATTGCCATTGTAGATTGAGGTTCGGATTTGGGTTTTACTTGTCGAGAAACGATTTGCAAAACGTTTGGTGTGCAGGAGAAACGACAACCCGAATTGAATATTGAAAGTTAAAGTGGTGGTTGCTTTTTTACTTTTACTGTTATATCACGGGTCCATTATTGTTTGCCAATCACTACAGTAAAACCTGTAAATTCTTTTATATTATACCTCTTTATGTTTATTACATAACTAACCGAATTAAATACAACTATCTATATATTTTTAAACCTAATTAAATATTATAAAATATAGTTCATTCAATTTAAAATACAATTATAATATAGATCAGGTTCATAATATATAATGCTTCAAATTAAATATAAATACTTAGATTCACGTACAATACAATAGCATAAAATTATTACATAATTTACTATTCTACCCTTCTCGCCCTTCTCCAACCGGAGCTTGGTCGACATCCTCCTGCACGGCGTCGTTTCGGACAACCTCGATCCAACCTGGGCCTATCATCACTTCGGTCTCAGCCTCGTCGTCGTCTCTTCGGACAGCCTCGGGTGCTTGTCCTTCGAGAACTTCGCCGTCGTGTTCGATAGGATGGTCGACGCCGTTTAAGAATCTGTCGATCTCCAACACGATGAACAGCCTCCTTTGGGAGAGGTCGACGCCGAGGTCGGCCTCTAGACGGCGGCGGACGTCGTCGGCCCTGGTAGTCCGGGGGTCCGAGTTACAGACGATTTCCTGGAGGCGGGCGACGATTTGGGCGTCCGTCAGCATTCTTGGTCGATTTGTTTATGGGATTATTAAAAATGTTAAGTTCGGATGATGTGTGTTTTTATAATGCAGACATAATTAATTGAAGCCCTACAGCTTGCAAAACCGTAAGACCTTTCGAAAACCCTAACATATATCGCGGGACTCAGGCTCTAGTGCACGGGACCCAAGCTCTAATTCGCGGGACCCAAGCTCTTGTGCACGGGACCCAAGCTCTAGTGTATGGGGCATGGGACCTATCAATAAGAAGCGATTATGCGCGGGTCCCTTGTTTTTGCGCGCAGGTCCCCTGTTTTTGCGCGCAGGTCCCCTGAATTTATGTGCAGGTCCCAAGATCTAATGCGCCGGCACTAATGTGCGGGAACCATGCACTGATGGTATAGAGGTCCCATGAATTTATCCGCGGGTCCAATGAATTTATGTGCGGGTCCCATGAATTTATGTGCGGGTCCCGTATATTATGTGCGGGACTCATGCTTCTATCTAGGCTCCCATGATCTAACGCGCGGGGGTATAGAGGTCCCATGAATTTATGCGCGGGTCCAATGAATTTATGCGCGGGTCCCATGAATTTATGTGCGGGTCCCGTATATTTATGTGCGGGACTCATGCTTCTATCTAGGGTCCCATATTTTAACGCGCGGGTTGCCTGCTTTCAAGCAGGGTCCCCTGACCAACTGGACGTTTTAAAAAGCGAAAATTGAACATGTTCGGCAGTCCAAACCGGAATTTCGAAGCTTGGAGAACCCATTTACTTCGAAACAGGGTTTAGGACTGAGAGTTACAAAGATTTAGATGGTTATATTCAAAATACGACCAGGAAAATACTTACAGTGAAGCGTCAGGTTCGAATTCTTTCACTGAGGACTTTCGAGTGTTCCTTCGCCTGTGAAGAAGCTGATATGAAGTCGGGTCGACTGCCTTGCAGAAGCAGAAGAAATTGTAGGTGATTTCTCTTAAGGACGAGGACGAAGAAGAAGGAGAATAATTGGGTGAGGTGGAATGAATGCTTTCTGCTAATGGAGGTGCAGCTTTTAATTCATTCCGGGCGTTGTATTTTATTTTTGTTTTTCTTTTTTTTATTAATAATAAGGGTTTACGAGAAGATGATTAAGTGTTAATTAAAAAGAGTGCTATTGACCAAAAAAAAAAGTCAAGAGTGCTATTTTTTTAAACTTGACCGCGTCAAAGGCTATTTTTTAAAAAGACCCCACTAACCACATTGCAAGAGCCAAGAGTCCAGTTGTTAAAACTAATTAAAATATTCTTTCCCCTCGTTATTAATTAGATTTTTTCTATTATTTATTATCTTTTTATTTTGAAGAGCGCGAATTAATACCCGCATTTTTTAATTCTGAAATCTGAAGTAGGTTAGGTACTGGAGTCCCAAAACTGGGTAGGTAGGTGAAGAATTAATGGACTTCACTTGGTATAAGATCCATTTCTTCTTTTTATTTGGTAGAGTAGAATAATGCCATCACATCTTCCATACTCCAATTTCTCATTAACTCTATTCTCTTCACTGAGTTTTACCATATCCCATTAACTATAACGCTAAAATGGTACTCTGAATCAAACGGGCAGTTGTTGTAACAACTTTATTTTGCTAGTTACCTAAATAACTATCTCACATGGGTTTGAACTGATAGTGCTTTATTTTCTTAGGTATATAACCGTAGGTACAAAAAAAAAAGCAAAATATGGTTTGGATGTGCATCGAATTGATGATTTCTATCCTACAAAAATTATCAAGAATTGTCAAGAATGATCAATAATAAAAGAAATCCCATTAATTAATACGTACATGGGTGATTCTTCTTATTTCTTTCCCTCCTTGTTGTCTTCTTTCTTCTCTTCTTTGGCTGGACCTACTGTGATTATATCAACTTTTCCGACGACCTTCTTCAGCTTCTTCACCACAGAAACTGTGTCCATCTCACCGATCACCGTTAGCTTTTGCTCCTTCAGATCAGCAGCGATGGAATCCACACCTTGTTATTTTACAGAATACACTTCTATAAAATTCTCTCAAAAGAATAACGATTAAATAATATATATAAGAAGGGTTTCCCTTTTCGTTCATACCGAGAACATCAGCAACTGCTTCCATGGCTTTCTGCTTTGTCTTCTCATCAGTCATTGTCAAGACTTTTACCACCACTTTCTGTGTTCAAGAAAAGATAAATAAACTAAAGTGTTTGAAGTGCTTGGATAATTGAATCTATCTGTGTCTGGATTTAGCATTACCTTATCTGCCATTGGAAAACCGAAGATTGACCAATTCGAGCAAGAACGAAACGAGGGAATAATGATGTATTGTAGGAATATGTATTATTAGTTAGAGGTACGATGTAGGAATATATATTATTAGTTAGAGGTACTATGTATTGTTTCGTGGAGGCAACTACGTGCAAATTAGGCAACGACCCTCTGAAGTTTGATGTTTTCTTTCGTTGAAAAATAGGTTTTGAAACGTCGCTAAAATCTTGAGGTTGTTTAAAATAGGTAGAATCGATATATCTGCGGGTATTCAATAATTAATAGTCTTTTTATTAGGTTTATGTGGAGAAATGAGTAGGGATAGCGTATTATATGCTCATTATAGTAGGAGAACTAAATATTTTGTCCGAAATAAATAAAGGCAGATCAACCATATCATGAAGTCAAATTTGCTAGAGCGAAAGTTACATTTACCCACATTTCAAGTACTTTCGAAAGGTTCGATCCCCGAAAAGGGTCTCTTGACCTTTCCTATAATGGGAGACTGAAAAAGGCTTCTCGATTTTCTTTTGATATTTCAAGAAGAATCGAATTGCAGCTAAGACTATATTCAAAAGGTACTAAAAGAAAAGCTAAATTCACACCGTACCTCAAACCCAAAACTCAAAATGTTGTTTCTAAAGTTCTCACCCCTGTTTCATACTCAAATTAGCGCTTTAACTGAAAAAATGGGTTTGAAAATTGCAAAGTATGTCCTTTTCTTTGTTTTGAATTACCCTATAATTTTTTCCATATGGAATTATTTATTTTTATATTGTACTTATACAAAAAAATATTAATTAAACATTATTTTTCATTGATGTACGGCCCAGTAAAGGCCCAAATAGTTTGAGAATGATTTTTCCCCAAACAGTTTTGAAGAATCAATTTGCACATTTCTAGCTCAGCATCTAAAAACCCTTTTCTTCCCAAAACCCAGAAAAAAAAGAAAATTCACACAGGAGAGACACAATAGAGAAACATCCAATCCAACAATGGTGAGCCGAAGGCAAAAACTGGCGAGAAAGCGCTTCAAAGAAGCTAACCCTGAACTTTTCCCAAAGCCAGAGCCTACTCATCCGAAAGACCCCAATGGAAAGAAGAATAAGAAGAGCAAATTCAAACGCAAAAAGTCCGACTCCAACGATCCAAACAAGCCCAAGAAGTCATCGTTCAAGAAGCATCCTCTTCGAGTTGATGGCATGAAACCCGGCGAGAGTTGCTACATATGCAGGGAAAAGGATCATATTGCCAAGAATTGTCCCACTAAATCTGAGTGGGAAAAGAACAAGGTTGTACATTTTTTTGCTTGATTGGTACAGTTTAATTTCGGGCTTTTTGTTGTTATTTTAACTGAATATAGGAGACGTGTTTTTTGTTCTTCTGTTTTGTGATTCACTGCTTTGTGCTCAAGTGTGCTTTCTTTTCTGGTGTTTTATATATAATGGGAACATTCTATACTGAATCCTAGGTGTTGCTAGCTGCTTCATTTAAGCCCATGCGCACTTTTCTTTGCTTTTTGGTACTTGAGTTTGAGATTGTTGAATTGGGTAAAATTTTGATTTGGGCATATGTCAGTTGTTAGAGTTTTTATTACCACATTCAAACATGTTATCAGGACAAGTTGGCGTTGAATTACTTGACAAAAGACGAGTAGTTATGTCTTGTTGTTTCTCTTTTTTATTCTATTTCGTTTGTAGATTTGTTTGTCTTGTCGACGACGAGGCCACAGTCTCAAGAACTGCCCCGAAAAAAACGATAAGTCCACAGAGAAGAAGCTGTGTTATAACTGCGGAGAAACGGGCCATTCTCTTTCTAATTGCCCTCAACCACTTCAAGATGGTAATAATCTCCAGTTGCATCCTATTCTCGATTAAGTAATTCAAATTAGGTCATGTTTACGCTGCTTAACTAGTTGTTAATTTTTTTTTTTAAATGATATTGTGTAGGAGGAACGAGGTATGCGAGTTGCTTTATATGTAATGAAACTGGACACTTGAGTAAAAACTGCCCCAAGAACACACATGGAATCTATCCAAAGGTATACATTATTTCAATGAAATATGAAAAGTTTATTAAACATACGATTAAGAACCCCATTTATACGTAGGGTGGTAGCTGTAAAATCTGTGGCGGTGTAACACATCTGGCCAAAGATTGTCCAGACAAGCAAAACAGAACTTCTAATGCATATGGTAACAAGCTTGGCCAATGTAAGAACAAAGATATCTTCCAAATATTACTCTTTGCAAAATGATATCAAGATAAATTTTGTTACTAGCTGTTCGTTTTCTTTTCTTTTGCCCAGTTGAAGCCCATGAACGGCCAAACAAGATCACTAAATTCGTCAGCGGGGATGATTTAGAAGATGATTTCATGTCGACTGTTCCTCAGGATGAAAAGGGTAAAGACGTAAAGCCCCAGAAAAAACAGGGAACTAAAATCGTCAACTTTGTGGCTTGATAATCTCAGGTGTTGCCTAATCTTCTAGCTTGGAACGAATTGTATGAATGATTACCTTCTTGTTGTTCGTTGCGCTAATTAGCTACGCGGCATTTCGAATGTCCTGAAATTTCGAGCTGAGTTCTGTGCAAGTCAAGTACGTATACGCTGCTTAATTTTCTGGCAAAAAATGATCGTATCCTCGAAAGGTCGGTCTTTGAGGCGAGTTTCTGATAGCCTCACTATTTATTAACATATGTTTACACCTGTTTCTTGCTATAAATTAATCTTCTCGGACTGTAACTGAATAGAAAAGCTATCCCATTCAGTGATGATGGCAATTACTACTACACTTCCCTTGAATTCATATTATTAAAGAACATTTACTATTATTTTTTGTTTTGTTTGAGGTTAAGAAATGGTTGTGGAGTCGGAGGCAGCAGTTGGCTATAACATCACTTTTTGTTTCATTACAAAGCTTAAGCAGTTGGCTTATATGTGTCAAGAAGAAAGTTGAGAGAACTTTGCATCTGTTTAATCCTTTGATTTGTGCTGAAGACATATATGATGACAAGTACTTGTGATCTCTCATGAGTTGAGTACACTATGTACCTCCTTTTTCTACATAATTTTATTTCTGGTCTTTTTTACGCCTCTTCTGCTTCTGAATTCACCACCCTTTTTCTTGGAGTGCAAATCAAGTCAGTATAATTCGGTACCTAACAATGGATTTGTAACAACAAATATTGCATCAAGGGGCAAACTTGTCATTGTCTAAGTAGGAAATGTATTTGGGACTATAACTAATACTAGTCTCCTCTGCATACTCGTATAATATATAAATGTATATTAACTATAATAAATACTAAAAATACAAGGGTAAATATGACAATATGAAAAATGCATCGTAGTGAGTGATTTTCTTTTAATTTAATATTAATATTTTCATTTAACTGACACACCAAACTTACGATTTATATCAGCCCTCTAACACTTAATAAAAGAGTACAGATATAGATACATCATATATATCTTTGTATTTGTTCACGATTGAACGTTTTTTACAATTTGTTTTTCGAATCATAACCGGTGACCATCGATATTTATTTAATACTAATATTCTTGGATACTCAAATACGTGTGCTATAATATCATAATTTAAAAAGAAAATTAGTTTATTATTAAATTAAAGGTAGAATTATAATTAACAAAAATAGTAAGTTAATAATTAACTAAAAATAGTAAGTTGGACTTTTTATAATTATTAATTTTAGAGAAACATGGAGTGACATTAAATGGCAGTTTTCTTATCTACAACGTGGACTCGTAATTCTTTTTTTATTAATTGTAAATCATGATTGATTGAAACTTGAAATTGACGGACCAAATTAACTTAGAAACTGATGATTGATGATTTTTACTAGGGCTAGCCTCTTTATAAAATAGAATAAATAATATCGAAGACTACTTAGCTCACATGGCGTTGACAGGTTTCTCCGACTTTCCACATGCCGTCCGACTCTCCCAACGTGACTCAAGCGCGTTTCCATCGCTCTCCCATTGGAGAGTGAGCGACGATTACCTTACTTGGGGAAATGATTATTTTCTAAAAATGTTTAATTTAATGTCACATGCAAATTGTAATTTGTAACATACGAGACGACATGAAGCTGGAATGGTATTCATGATTACACTTTCAACTTCAACGACTGGTGGCAGAGCCTTAACAAACCTGATGGAGACGAGGTATTCCAACAAAGAAAGCAGTTAACTGTTTATCTTCTTTGGATGCTTTGGAAAACGAGGAATTTGTGGGTTTTTGAAAAAGTCTTCAAATCTGAACATGAAATAGCTAATCTAGCCGTTTCTGAATGGCAAGAATCTAAACTTTGTTACTAAGTACGTGATCTGATGAACCTATCTGTGTTTTTGGCCGTGGGCGAGTAGGTTTACTATGTGGACAGTGCTCTCCCACGACGTGACCGCTTTTCTTGACGAGTGACACGCAAAAGCCTTAGGTCTGATCATCTGAAGACTTGGAGCATCTAATGTGGCATGCTAGGGGTCTCTCACGGGACTCAGTGGCATCACTCAGTTTAAGAAACGTTGATCTTTTGTCTGATCTTAACTGAAGCATTTTGATTTCTGCTGTGGCTTTTGTTAATTAACTTCTAATTTGGTAGGTTCTTTTGATTTTGTCATTGCTGCTTTTTGTCCTTTACTCTCATTATCTGGCTCTTTGATTGACCAGTGTCTGCCCTATCGGAAAATTTGTTACCCAAGGGATGTAGCCGTCTGGCTCTTTGTACAAACATTTTGGTGTTTTATGAGATTTCACACTATCGTTTCTAGAAAAAAAAAACATACGAGACGACATTGGCCAGTGGTGGGACCCAAAACGGCTCCGCTTTCAAATTTATTTTTCAGAAAAAATTTGGAAAATCGAAAAAATTCCCTCCTCAATATATACACACTCGCCAAGTTCACTTGCGAGCCCTCAGTCTCTCGCTGTAGCTCTACTCTCCGAAAAAACCCTAGAAAAAAATCCCAAGCTTGTTCTTACTCCTACGATTTACCTAAAGATGAGAGAAATCCTCCACATTCAGGGCGGTCAGTGCGGTAATCAGATCGGAGCCAAGTTCTGGGAGGTTGTATGCGCCGAGCACGGCATCGGTTCCACCGGCCGATACAGCGGCGACAACGAACTCCAGCTCGAGCGAGTCAACGTTTACTACAATGAAGCCGGCTGCGGAAGGTTCGTTCCACGCGCCGTGTTGATGGATTTGGAGCCGGGAACCATGGATTCCGTCAGATCTGGTCCGTAGGGTCAGATCTTCAGGCCTGATAACTGTTTTCGGCAGTCTGGGGCAGGTAACAACTGGGCTAAGGGACACTACACGGAGGGCGCTGAGTTGATTGACTCTGTGTTGGATGTCGTCAGAAAGGAGGCTGAGAACTGCGATTGCTTGCAGGGTATGTTTGTTTTAGCTACTTTCCGTTTGAATATCTTGCTTATCGGCTTTATAGTGCCCTAGATCTTGTGCCTTTTGTGGATTTTGTGTTAGGATCGCTTCTGCGTGGTTCGTTCGAGTTTCGTGCTTTTATGTATGGTGTTTTGTATGTGCGTTTGTCATTACGGAGCCAATAGGTGTTAGTTAATCAGTATATGCCTCCTTCCTAGTTGGCTAAAAGATTAACTAGATTCTCATTTTTTGTGTGTCCTATGTCACTTGTAGGCCGTCTTAGCTTGGTCGCGTAAATGTTTATTGTGACTGCTATGAATCAGATGCAGATATATCAACCAGATTCAATATATGTAAACGAGATTATTTGGATGGGGGCTTTTCTGATTTGTTTTAATTTTTTTACTCTTCTTGTTGACCTCTTTAAAATTTCTTATATCGATGCTAGTAATCAGATTTGTGCTGTTCTGAAACCGACTGTAAATAATGTTCAAATCATGCTAGTATGTACTAATCTTTCTGTCTCACAAATAAATCTTGTAATCACATAGTTCAACTTTGATCAAGATCAATTAAACAATAATCAAGTTCTCTTGTTTCATCCTCAGGCTTTCAGGTGTGCCACTCCTTGGGCGGTGGAGCAGGTTCAGGAATGGGAACCCTCCTAATCTCCAAGATCAGGGAAGAATACCCCGACAGAATGATGCTCACCTTCTCCGTCTTCCCGTCTCCCAAAGTCTCCGACACAGTCGTAGAGCCCTACAACGCAACCCTCTCAGTCCACCAGCTCGTCGAGAATGCCGACGAGTGCATGGTCTTGGACAACGAAGCCCTCTACGACATTTGCTTCAGAACCCTCAAACTTACCACCCCAAGCTGTAAGTCCATTCATCTCATCTCCCCTTTCGCTCTGGTTCGATTTCCTTGCTGATCAATCACTCAATTTGTCTCATATTATATAGTTGGAGACCTCAACCATCTGATCTCAGCCACCATGAGTGGAGTCACTTGCTGCCTACGTTTCCCCGGCCAGCTCAACTCAGACCTTCGGAAGCTCGCCGTAAACCTCATCCCATTCCCCCACCTCCACTTCTTCATGGTGGGCTTCGCCCCTCTAACCTCCCGTGGGTCCCAGCAGTACAGAGCCCTAACCGTCCCCGAGCTGACCCAGCAGATGTGGGATGCAAAGAACATGATGTGCGCTGTCGATCCACGCCACGGGCGATACCTAACTGCCTCAGCAATGTTCAGGGGAAAGATGAGCACCAAAGAAGTCGACGAGCAGATGATCAACGTACAGAACAAGAACTCATCGTACTTTGTCGAGTGGATCCCGAACAACGTCAAGTCTACTGTGTGCGATATCCCGCCTGTGGGTTTGAAGATGGCCTCAACGTTTATAGGTAACTCGACTTCTATTCAGGAGATGTTTAGGAGGGTCAGCGAGCAGTTTACGGCCATGTTTAGGAGGAAGGCTTTCTTGCATTGGTACACTGGCGAGGGGATGGATGAGATGGAGTTTACTGAGGCGGAGAGTAATATGAACGATCTTGTTTCTGAGTACCAGCCGTATCAGGACGCTACTGCTGATGAGGAAGGTTACGATTATGAGGACGAGGAAGAGCATGAAGAGGAGGCTTAGTGGGAATCTGTGATTGTGTTTTGATTATGCTGCTTTTGTTGTTTGTGGATTTCTGCTGGGATTGGTTTGTGTTTGCTTCTTGCGATCTTTTCCGTGTCGTTTATGTGTTGTTTCTCTAGTAATATCCTACTCTGTTTTGTTGGGTGTCTTGTTTTCTACATGTTTTGAACGTTAGCGTTTAAATATGATGTGAGTTATATTTAGGTTTATACATCTTCGGGCATTTTATAGTGGTTCATTTGCATGCAACTATGCATCTTAAAATGATATGGAAACCAAAACACACTAGTAATATGGTATAGTTTCGTCTTCACGATATCGTTGTGTTGTTAAAGATCAAAGGTAGAAGAAAGCAAAAGGAATTTTGATGGACTGTAACACTTTTGGGGGATGTGATTCATGTCCAAATATTACGAAAAAATTAATATCCTTGAGTAAGTTAGACTGATTCATGTCCAAAAATTACGAAAAAATTAATATCCTTGAGGCAATTAGACTAACACGTTTAGGGGGATGTGGTTCATGTCCGAAAATAAATTAATATCCTTGAGTCAGTTAGACTCCATAGGTTGTGTTGAGTTCATAGTAGAATTAGTTGTAAAACAAAACGGGGAGAAATATGGGCCAACTCGAGTTCATGGTCAACTCAACTTTGATGCATTGATGTCATCTTCATAGCTCCAAGGCCACAGCAAATGATAAATAATGTAATGATGTCATTTTGAGAGCCATGCGTTGTTTATAAGTTTTTTTTCCGCAATGATAGCTTTGATAGATAAACATTAAAATACATGAGCTAAACAGCCCGATAAGGGCCCTCTGGATAGAGTCTAACATCTAGTAGGACAAATCTCTACCAAGAGAGAAACACCCCAACTAACACTCCAAAATAGAAAAGAACAAGAAAATCCCGAAAGAAAACAAGAATCAAAGTTCGGACGGAAAGAACTAAAGGCCCTACTATAAATCATCTCAACACTCCATAAACTGGCCATTAAACTCAGATTTACAACATTTTTTTCCATCTTCATCTTCAAAAGCTTATCTTCTTCGGGACTTAAGCTCTCACAAGGAGAGAAGAAACTCCCACAAGGGGAGAAGGTTTTCCTAGAAAGGAGAATGAAGCTCCCAAATCGAGAGAAAAACGAAACAAAGAGGACACGAAAAAGTGAAGAAAAATGAAGCACAAATAGCAGAGTACAAGAAAGAAAAATGAGTGGAAGGTGACTGTGTTGAAGCAAACAGATCAATTGATACATACTCAAGTTGAGGAACAGGGCAATCTGGTCATATGACCAGGGCATAATACTAGCTCTCTTCGAGAAGCTATGTGGGAGGATCTCAGGGGAATCAAACAGACTACAGCTCCATGGCTTGTGTGGGGCGACCTTAACAATGCCTTTCTACTGAGGATCGATTAGGAGGTTGTCCAGCACAAGCAACTGAATATGAAGCTTTTATGCACAGTTCAGGGACTGTGAACTTGAGGAACATCGAAGGAAAGGTAATCACTACACTTGGTCTAACAAACAAGGTGCTGAAACAAGAATCTACAGCAAGATTGACTGGGCTTTTGGGAACTTACAATGGCTGCACAAATTCAGGGATACTGAAGCACATTTTTTAAGTGAGGGGGTATCTGACCATTCTCCCATTGTGCTTAAATGTACGGGAAACACTCATGTACCTAGCAGAGAGTTTAAATTTTTTAATATGTGGGTGGAGTCCCCTAAGTTCTTGCTGTGGTGGAACTGAATTGGAGTAGGGGCTATGAAGGGATCTCAAGGGAGACATGTTCTGAACCAACTGAATCAGATCAGGAATCCTCTGAGGCAACTCAACAAGGATCTTTTTGCTAACATAGTTCACAGCACTGAGAGGAGCAGACATGAGCTAGAATCACTACAGGCAGACCTTAGCAAGGATCCCCTGAATGTAATGTTAACTGAGAAGAAAAGTGAAGCAGCTGAGGAATTCAGATTTCTAAGCAGAGCCTGCACTAAATTTCTGGCTCAGAAAGCTAAATCAGTTTGGCTAAAGGAGGGAGATCAGAATACCAAGTATTTCCATTCCCTTATAAAATAAAGATTGTATAGGAATATGATCACCTCTGTGGTGAATCCATAGGGGGTAATCATAGAGAATCCTAGAGCAATTGTCTCCCACTTCACTGACTATTACAAGGACCTTCTGGGAATTGCCAATGAGAACTTGGAGATGATCAATGATAATGTGATAGCGCAGGGGAATACATTGTCTGTGGAGGACCAGCTCAGTCTCATCTCCCCTTTTACCAGAGCAGATGTCAAGAAAGCTATGTTTTCAATACATAGCAACAAAGCCCCTGGGCCTGATGGTTTTAACAGTGAGTTCTTTAAGGCTGCTTGGCCTATTGTAGGGGAGGATTTGACAGATGCAGTGTTGGAATTCTTCACAGAGGGAATATTAGTCAGAGCTATGAATCACACTACTATTACTTTGGTACCAAAAACAGATCACCCAAATCTGGCCTGGATTATAGACCAATTGCTTGTTGCAACACTACTTATAAGTGTATCTCCAAGCTCATGTGTCAGACTAAGGAAGGTCCTGAAACCTCATCCATGAAATCAGGGAGCTTTTGTTCCTGGTAGAGCTATTGGACATAATATTATGATTATCCAGGAGCTGCTGAGGCTGTACAAACGAGGCAATGCATGAGCTAGGTGTATGATGAAGATTGATTTGAGGAAGGCATATGATTCAGTGGAATGGAACTTCCTGATATGTTTGCTAACTAAGCTGAGGCTCCCAGTAAGGTTTGTGGGGTGGGTGAAGGAATGTATAGCAACTGTTACCTATAAGTTGGCTACTAATGGTTGTCTTGAAGGCCACATACAAGGGGCAAGAGGCTTAAGGCAAGGTGATCCCATCTCCCCCTTGTTGTTTGTGCTGATCATGGATTATCTAACAAGACAGCTCCTTTTGGCTTCGAAGCAAGCAGGGTTCAGATTCCATCCTTTGTTCAATAAGACCAGCTTCGTAAGCCTTTGCTTTGCAGATGATCTACTGATTATGTGTAAGGCTCATCAGAACTCAGTAGGTCTGATCAAATCTAGCTTGGAACACTTTACCAAGACATCGGGACTCTGCTAATCCCATGAAGTCCAGTATGTACATAGCCGGTGTTAATCATCTAACCAAAATGCAGCTGCTTGAGATGACTGGTTTTCCAGAGGGTAAATTTCCTAAGAAGTATCTTGGAGTACCTATCTCCCCTACCAAGTGGAGCAGGGCTGATTGTGATGCTTTGGTGGACAGAATTATGAAGAGAATTTCCTATTGGAATTCTAGGAATTTGTCTTATGCTGGCAGATGGTGTTTAATCAACTCTGTTCTACTTTCTCTGCACAGTTACTGGGGTTCTCTCTTCATGCTTCCCCGTAGTGTTGTAACTAAAGTGGATCAGAAATGCCGGGAGTTTCTTTGGGGCAGAGGACTTGGAGGTAAGATCAAAGCACTGGTTGCTTGGGAAAGTGTCTGCCTAAAGAAATAGTATGGAGGCCTCATCATCAAGGATTGTGGGACATGGAATCAAGCAAGTATAGGAAGACATATTTGGGATATTTCTCGGAAAAACGATAACATGTGGATCAAGTGGCTTTATAGCATCTACTTGAAGGAAACAGATTTCTGGGGTTACCAACTCACAGAGGACTGCAGTTGGCAGTGGAGGCAGTCACTAAGGTCAGAGACCAGCTGCGAGAGGGCTACACAGGGGGTGTATGGAGAGCTGCTTCAGATGGATGCTATACAGTTACATCTGGTTATAATTGGCTTAACAGAAGTAGAACAAAGTTTGCACCTGCTGGGGCTGTGTGGAACATATGGACATTGCCCAAGCATGCTTTTGTTTTGTGGCGAATTATGCACTGCAAGTTACTTACACGGGATAGACTGATTCAGTGGGGGTTATCTGTGCCTGACACCCGTTGTGTTCTATGTATGCAATGTGATGAAAGTATTGAGCATCTATTGTGCCGCTATCCATACAGTCAGATTGTTAATCGAGAGGCTAACGATTGGTTGGGAAGCGTGGTCCCGGGGAACCTTGAGAGATGGAAGCATCACCTAGTTAAGATGGGAAACCGGAAAAACCCGTTAGCTAAAATTCAGCTAGCAGGGATGCGGCACTAGCGTATGGCTTATGGAAGGAGATGAATGCTAAGATACATAATGCCGGGGGCCGGGAGGCTGCGGTGTTGTTCAAGATAATCAAGAGCGAGTTCAAGGCGCAAGTACGGGGGATGAGGTTTAAAAAGAACACGCGGAAGGCTGTGGATTTTATTCGTGGCTTGATTCTTTCTTAGTTACAATTGTGTTAGGTGTGTGATGTATGAACATTGGGGTTGATGTGGTAATGAAATTCTTTCTTACTAAAAAAAAAACGAAAGAAAAAAGGATATCTCTCCCCAACCTCCATTAATGGAGGAAGGGGAGATCATGGGAGGATTTTAGATCTGTGATTTTTTTTTAGAGAGATGGCAGAGCTGTTTATTTTAGAGAGACCTGACGAAGTCTTTTGTTATAAGTTGATAGGTTTTAACATTCGTCCGAGGCACCCCAAGTAAGAAAAGTCATAAGTGGACTGGACTAGTGGAGAGAGGAAATAATATCTTGTTCGGGTGAGGATGATACTGAATTAGTTTTACAGGGATAATTAATATGTATAAGTACATAAAATAAGTACAAATACATTATCCAAGTGAGAAAGGATATCAGTTGTTTGGGTTAAACACTAGAGTGATGATCTCTACGGCAATAGTTTCAAGGTTTTCGTGGACGTAGGCGGTGTCGGCCATACTACGTAAATTTTGTGTTGTCATATCTTTTTTAAACTTTACACTATCCCGAGTTACGCATTGTCCAAACCATCGTTGCGCGCCATTTTTTCTCACACGCTTCTTAGGTAAAATGATTAAGTGGGCATCTTCAGTAAAATCTTCACATGTAAATAAGACTTTTTATAAGTTTAAACTTGAAGTTATATTTAATAATACTTTTGTGTTAATTATAATTCGTCAATGTTTATTTTGTTAGTTTTCACATTAAATAGATAAATTATGTATTAAAATTTTGAAAGAGTCTATAAATGAGACATGTTAAAATAATTTATCCGAAAAAAAAAAAATTTAGAACATCTCATCACGACGAGGGAGGATCGCGTACATTTTCGCGGGATGATCAATACTCCGAAATTCACAATGTTTTCATCACATATGTTTCCTTCGTTCCGATAATGACTCGTAAGCGGTACTAAACAAACACATCGGAATGAAAATAGAAGGGATGTTCAATGTGTAGGAATATTCCAAAACAACAACCTCTAAATTATTTCTCAATTGCTGTCACATACGTAACAATTGATGATCCAAAAGCAACTCAAAATAAATTATTATAATTTCAGCCGACTATGTTATAAATGCAATGATTTGATATTCATTCTTAAAGAGAAACGCACGAATGGGAGTTTTGTCACAATCACATGAATATTCATATATATATATAAGCACACGCTAGCTGGTAAACAAAGCTCTGATTCACTATTTTTTCGTTGCGACCCCCCCTTCTTTATTCCCATCATATATTGATTTCTACTTTTTGTCCGTAATCTATTTATCTTTGCTCATTCTTATTGGGTTTCTCGTTCAGTTTTCAATTCTGTAGTTTGCGGCGCCATTTTAATCAGACAGCAATCGCCGGCGATCTTTACGGCACTGGTATGTGAGTTAATCTGATGTTACGAACTGTGTATGTCCTGTGAACAGTCACTTGAAACCCTAGCATTTATTTTAATTTGTTTTTTTTTGTTTGTTTTTTTTTTTAATCTTATGCCAGTTTGCTCGTCCTTGAGGTGATTTTTTGGTAGTTTCTGTTTGTGGTTCATGGTTTATAAGACGGTGAATTAAAATTAAATAGATAACTGATTAATTTGATAACTTGCGTTGATGTATTGATTTTTTGCCTCTACATTGTTCATCAATTGTAAGATTTTGACATGCTTTTGACAGTTGTTCTTAATTGGTAAATTGTTCCTTGTTGTATCGCGGGCTTTGTTAAATGTAGTGTTGGCATGAACCATTAGTGAAGAGCCAAAGGAATCTCGAAAAGGTGACATAACATTGTCAAGAATCCACATTTATCTCGGTTGCACGAACATGATTCGAAACTATTTGCTTGATGAGGTTGGATCAAAGTATAGGTGTTTGACTGCTTTGGTCGAACTCACAATCAATGTTTGGAGTCATTTTGCTCTTTAATTCGTTTTCCCATTTGTTCCGTTCGCCATTGTGGTTGTGATCGACCTTATTACCTTATTACATATTACACGTGCATCTGATAGTCATTTATTTATGTTTATATGCGCTGGCAGCCTGAGTATTTTGTGTAAAATTTTACTGTTGAGTTAGATAAAAATGTTTATCCCAAGTTATATAGTGAGAAATAACGCATTGTTGTATGTCATATTATTTCCTTTAATTGTTCAATCAAGACCAACGTGCTTCTCATTCTGTGTCTATGGTGATTATTTTCTGCTATCTGAATGTAAGTCCTTAAATGTGCTTCATGTCTACTCTGAACCTGTTTTCTTCAGAGCCTAAATGTCAGTTGCAAAGCTCAGCTCTGATGGGACTCATCAGACAATGAAATCAAGTGAAGGGAATGATTCATTTGGTACTTTAATCAGACGAGGTGTTGGAAATAATGTTCTTCTCCCTTTCTCTTGGCCAAGGGATTCTTCTATGCACTGGATACAGCTGCTTCATTCCTTAGAGCATCCAGGTGCATAAATATCGATTGCATTAAATGCAGCATACTCGGATTAGAATGCGCCTTATCTGTTAAGATTCTTGAATACGTGTCCTTCGAAGGCCGTGTAATTATGTTCGATTCACCGTATTGGTGTTTGGCCCACTTTTCAGCCCATATTTTGGCTCATTGAGAGAATTAGGTAGGGCTCTGTGATTAAGGTTTTCACAGCCTAGTTCAGCATTTGTCATTCGTAGCGAATTAGACAACAAGTTGCCTGCCGGCGTTCTTTACTTCGATGTAAATATTCCGTTTGATCCATTTCTTGGCGTTGTTCTGTCTTGCCTCTATAGTTGCTCTGTATGCATACCAATAATCATATATCCTTTCAGTCCTTCTCCTCTTGTTGATTTTGTGCTTATTTTACCATGTTTGGCGCTGTTTTTTATGCGTGTTTATCCTGCGTTTAAGGATCTTCTGGAAATATACATATTCGAATGATGTGCTACTTGTCAAATGTTAAATTCTTTGAAATATTTAATAGGTAATGCGCTTGATTCTTGTTACCGATATTGGTTCTTTTTGTATGTTCGCCCCTTCTTGCAGATATGCCTATTATGCCTTTGATAACTCCTGTCAAAGTTCAGATGCAGAAGTGTGAAAAGTGTTCACGGGAGTTCTGTTCTTCATATAACCTCAGGAGACATGCCCGAGTGCATACCCGAGTGCATCGCCGAACTTTCAATAATACCAAGGTAATTTAAATTTTGTTTTTTACATGAAAACTAAGCCAAAATCGACACACTCTTTTCAATAATCAGCTTCGGCGTGCTATATGTAATTAGTTCAAAACTCTATTAAAAAATTCGTGCATTTGATAGGAATCGATAAAGAACAGGGAATTATTGGCTGCCTTTTGGGACAAGGTAATTGGTCGCCTGTTGTATCAATCTATTGGATTTTTCTCGTTACACTACACTGATGACATAATTACTAAAACTAGAATGCCAACATCTGCAGTTGTCATCAGAGAAGGCTAAGGACGTAATATCATTTAATGATGTAATGCTGCTAAAGGTATGAACTTATCCCTTCTTTTTGTCCATATCAAAGAAAATGGTTGATTGCAAGAACGATGGTACTTTTGAAGAGTTTATGTTTTCTTAAATTCTCTTATGTATGTGGCTCCTAGATTAGTTTATGCACAGCTATATAAGGTAATCTATATGTATACTCAAGGGTTTTGGCTGCATTGTTTCTTCTCAAGGATTAGCTGATGTATCATCAGATAAATAAACTCCTGATAATTTCTTGTTAGAAGAACATTTCACGCCTGCATATGTTGCTATCTATGAAGCTTTATCTTCCGACTTTTGCTGATATTGTTCTTAGACCCTCCTCCATAATTTCAAGTTCATCACTGTTCTTTCCTAGGATTAATATTCTGTCACCTGCCTTCCATTGCATGCTTCATGAAAAAATTCATTACAAGCACCCAATAAACATTTGGCTGCGTGTTACCTTTCAGGGGCTTTCTGGATCAACTGTAATGCAAGCTTTGGCGGCTTCTCTTTGTCAAACAGGCGGTACCTTGAATCTTCCTAATGCTTACACAAAGGCCGGCTCTACACTACTTGTAAGAATGTCTTTGTTGTCTGATACCTATGCCCCCAATTCATTATGCCCACCTTTGTTCTCTTTCTCCGATTCTCTTATAACACAGATCTTCCTTTTCTGACAGGACATTGTCCATTCTAAACCTTCTGAATTTCGAATATCCTCGAAAGAGTTGTTTAGCGTTCTTGATGATGCCAGCGAGAGAACATTTTTATCTGCCGGGACAGCAGACCTCCTTCAAGCGTACGTCTTTGATGCAACAGATGCTAAACACTGTCTTGAGTCGAAGAATGTTATTTCTACGGCCAGCTTTCTCTTTGAGAAGCAATTGGTAATGTTTGATAACTGTAAGCCAGAAGAATACATTTATATTGAGGGTTATATTCCTGTAATAATTGAATTTGCACTCAAAGGCGGAATTTCTCAACCATATAAGTATGTCGAAATTATATGCATCGAAGGAAGTACAGAAGATGGTTGCCTTGTGTTTTAAGCAACAATTTATTGCCAGATCATCAATGTCTAAAACTTGTAGTGTTGGTTTTCTTTTTTTTTTTCTAATGACTTCCTTGCGACCTAAACCAGGTGAAAGCATGGTTCGATGACAAAGATGCTGAGGCTTTGAGATGTCAGAATCTGCTTATGGAGGAGGAAGAAGCTGCACAGAAAAGGTTGATATTGTTCTCTAATATAACATCTCTCTTTGGGTCGCGTTTGATACTCAGTGATGGCACTTTGCAATAAGTGTACGCATACCATGTGTTTGTGTTAATCTGCTGAATACGACTAATATTTTGCGGAGAGGTGCATGAGCACTGTTAGCCTAGATAAGTAAGTGCATGGATAATGTGGATCTTCTGTGCCATTCATCATTCATCACTCTGTTTTTTAATGTCTACTAGGCAAGCTGTGCTTTCTGAAAGAAAACGACAGAAGAAGCTGCGCCAGAAGGAACAGAAATCGAGGGACCGACTTAATGACAGGAATGCAGACTTGATTGTTGAGACTGATTCAGTTGATACTTCAGCTTTGGCTCAAGAATCCGCACCTCCAACCTCTTCGGATTCGAAGCCAGATTCACTTGATTTAGCCGTGAACTTGGATTCGAGATTGGAATGCAAGAAACAAATCAACAATACTGAGCATAAAAATCAAGAGCATTCTCAGCGTCAGAAGGAGCAGGAATCGAGGGAGCGACTCAATGAGAAGAATGGAGACTTGAATTTCGAGGCTGATTCAGTTGAAACGCCGACTTTGGCTCAAGAAGCTGCAACTGCACCCTCTTCTGATTCCAAGCAAGATTCACCTGATCTGTCCACAGACTTGGTGGACTTGATATGCGGATCCCAAGGCAAGAAACCAACCAAGAGTACTGAGCATGAAGACCAAGAGCGCTCTCACCGTCAGAAGAAAGAGAAATTGAGGAAGCTACTGAAAGAGAGCAATCGAGACTTGAATGTTGAGGCTGCTTCAGTTGGTAAGCCTGCTTTGGCTCAAGAAGCTGCACCCCTTCCACCCTCTTCTTCTTCAAAGCCAGATTCAACTGATTTATCCGTGAACTTGGATTTGAAATGTGAATTCCAAAGCAAGAAACCAACAGAGGACACTGAGCATAAAGACCAAGAGGATCCTCAGCATCAGAAGGAACAGAAATCAAGAGAACGACTCAGTGATAGCAATGGAAACTTGAATGTTGAGGCTGCTTCAGTTGATACGCCTGCTTTGGCTCAAGAAGCTGCACCTCAACCCTCTTCTGAGTCGAAGCAAGATTCACCTGATTTATCCGTGAAACCAACTGACAATACTGAGCATAAAGCCCAAAAGCATTCTCAGGTTAACGAACCCAAGGTTGTCGCTGCAAATGAGCGTCGACGTTCAGCGCCAGGTCTCCATTATTCGATAAAATTGCAGAGGGACAGAAGGTATTTATTCCGTCCTAACCACCAGTGCGTTCCTAGACCAGAACCCATGAACAAGAAAGTTTGGGCCAAGAAACCCACAGTTGCTAACAGTGGTGAAGAAAGCTCGAAGTCTTCAGCATCTTCAGCGGTGGTGGCAGACAACAACCCTCACCAAGAGGAAGAGCGTAGCTACGAAATGATGATTGGTTCCATACCCATTCCCTTGAGATGCTGTGCGAGTAAGCAGCAAGATAAAGGAAGCACTGTAGCTTCTAAGCCACATGATACTTGCAACACTGAGCATTCCATGTTGATGAAGGAAACTTCAAGAAATCCGATGAAAACTAATAATAATGGTCTTCAGTCCGGTGCTATTGGGGTGAGTTCCAAGCAATGGAGACCTCTGAGCCGTGGCGAAACAAAGAGCAGGGCTTTGACTTTGCGTCCACCAACGATGGAGAAGATTCAAGAGCCGCCGCACCAATCATCTGATGAAAGTTTTGTGCAGTTACGATCGACTGAAAACGGTGGCGATATTCATCCTGGAAAGAACGATCTCTCAGTTCTGGATGAAATTTTACGAGGAAGCGGGCCTTTTCCTAGGGCTGCTGCCATAGAATTTCTAGCTCGGAGTATGCATTACATATATTTCCCGTCATCCCACCTCTTTTTTTTTTTTTAAAAAGGACGCCCGTTATTAATTTCTAATGTTCTTGATTATTACTTTGTTCGCAGGATGGAAAGAGGCTATCTCATCTGAACATTTGGTATTAGTCCAATCACCGATGGCCGAACAAGAAAGCAGGACATGAAGACGACGACGAGGAACGGAATGTCGTCCTCGAGAGCAATCGTAGTGAAGCCAATTTAGAAGAAACAGACAAAGAAACTCGAAAATGAAGTATATACCGAAACAAAAAGCTGATGCATAGGTGTTAGAAAGAGGTGATGGTATATTTATTAGACTTTGATTTTTCTCTTGAAGTTATTTTCGGATTTTGGGAACGAAAGACGTGGTACAGTTGTTTTTATGCGTTCCTGCTATTCATTCCTTCTCATGCCTTGGATTTGAACCGAGTTGTAAAATTTTTTAAGACCTCTGCGACTTTTTTCAGACACTAATCTCTTGTGTTAGAAACGAATAGGGCTGCTCACATATTATTGTTCTCATGATGCATGACTTGTTATGTCTATCTTGTGAGCGCCTCAACCTTCACCATTATGTCAATGTTGTTGGGCTTAGGCCCATTTGTGACTTTATCCCATGTCGATTCGGATAAGTCATGTGGGGTGTTTTCCCTCCAATATAACTAGGTGTATACCCTTCATCATTTTAAACACACCAATAAATAGAAAGTTATTTGCGTTAACATTTAACTATAGGAAAATTCTCTTTGGGTGAGAGTTCAGGTTAGCGAGTACAATTACTTTCGTGTTTTGGGTGTAGGCGAGCGTAGAAGAATTGTGTGATTGTAATTTTCAGATAGTGGATTTATGCGGTTGTTGCTCGGGTGGTTTTTCCCTCTTCGTTAACAGAGGGTTTTCCACGTTAAACTTTGTCTTCTCCAGTTTTAATATTTTCGGTGGATCTTGGGCGGAGTTTAGGTGCGGTCGGAATTCCCAACAAGTGATACCAAAGCGAGGTTAGTCTAGTTGGTATTCTAAGTATGCTCTGTGGTTGCAGCTTTGTCTGATCTTCTACATCAGAAAAGATACGAAAGAGGTTTGTTCGTGCGGTGAGCCTAGTTGGCATTCTGAGTATGCTCTGTGGTTGCAGCTTTGTTTGATCTTCCACATCAGTAAAGATACCAAATAGGTTTATTCGTGCGGTGGAGCGAGTGGCGGGTGCAGCTTGTGCACAGAGGAGTGCTCGGTTTCTACGAAGTTCGTGTTCACTGATCCACGAAGATGCCTGGAAATAAGTTTTCGAATTTGGCGAGATTTGATGTGGAGAAGTTCAACGGAAGAATCAACTTCGGCTTGTGGCAAGTGCAAGTAAAGACCTGCTGATTCAGTCAGGTCACACAATGCTTTGAAGGGCAAGGAAACTCCGAAAGGCGGTGCTACCAGTAGCACTGAAGAAAAAACTGGGGTTAGCAAATCTGGAATGAGCGAGGATGATTGGGAGGAAATGGATTTCAGAGCGGCAAGTGCGATATGACTGTGCGTGGCCAAGAATGTTCTTGTCAATGTGCATGGAATTACGACGGCAAAAGCGTTATGGAAGAAGCTCGAGGAGTTGTATCAGGCTAAAGGCGTCTCAAATCGGGTGTATTTGAAGGAGCGGTTTCATACATTGTGATGAATGAAGGTCAAAGCATCTCAGATCACTTAAGCGTTCTCAACGGGATCATCTCGGAGTTGGAATCCATTGGAGTGAAGATTGACGATGAGGATCAAGTGTTGAGACTCATCTGATCTGTTCCACCTTCTTATGAACACATGAAGCTAATCTTGATTCATGGGAAGGAGAACATTGTCTTTTCTGAAGTCACAAGTAAACTTCTCATACGCTCCCATGAATTGTACCTTATAACAGATTCGCTCCCCTCACGTTTGTGCTTGAAGTTTTAAGAGCGTCTATTTCGCAGAATAGTCCGAATAACTTGGCATTTGTTTTGCACAAGAACGGCAACACAAACGGCAAACTTGAACAAGTTATAGTATGAATATGAATTTCTTTTCGAATGCTTGTGTTTTTCAGCGTGTGTTCTCCATGGAGAACGATCTTATATTTATAGGAATAAACGTTTTAATGGCTAAGGAATATTCATTTTTACTGAACAATAATGACTTTAAAGAGCCTCTTTAATCGTGCAGCCGTGCCTTTTCAGATGACTCTCGGTTGGACGTCTAATTATATTAAGGTGGCTTCTAGTTGGTCCAGCTAATTGGTTCACTAGGCGATCAGTTCAGTCTGGTACAGCTCGACAGAGCAGTCCAGTCTCGGCATAATATCAGCTCCGATCTCAGTTCAATTTCGATTACCAGTACGGTCTCGATCTCAGTACAGTCCGATATTGGTATGTACCGGTCCGGTTTTGCTCGGTACCAAAATCAACGTTAGAATTCAATAATCGGGAATAAAAAGTTTGAATCCGAAGCAAATGACGAGTTGATCACGTTAGGAATCAGCGCACATAATCGAAGTGTTATACTGATACGGACTCAATTTCAGGAAAAGGAATTAATTGAAAATCGGAACTGAGATTGAAGAAGCAGCTCCGATAATCGACTCCACAACTCAATTTCGGGAAAAGGAATTAAAATCAAAAATGGGAACTGAGATTGAAGAAGCAGCTCCGATAATCGACTCCACAAAGTTGTTACAGAAGAGGGAGAGAGAAAACAGAAAAGAAGACGATAGATTCTGGTACAGATCCTAAAAAACATGAATGAATTAGAAGTGAAGATGACATCAGTAATATAGAGATATGGAAAAACGCTTCTTGAGTAATTGCGTCTTTATTCTTGGTTGAAATCGTCCTTGCTGCTTGCAATTTTATTTGAGCTGGTAACACTCTCACCTCCTTAAAACAACTCTTGACCTCAGAAGTTGGTCTTCCCACCATTTAACCAATAGCTACTTTATCAGTAGATTCACGAGGAACAAGATCAATCTTATTAAGGAGAAGAACCTGGTGCTTCTCATGCCAGATTTCATGACCATTTTTTCCATGTCATAACATCGTGTCCCATGGGGATCTCGAGCATCAAGAACTTCCAAATGACATCAGAGGCTTCTATGACTTTGACCAACTCCTTGTAGAACACTCTCTCAGTGTGGTCATGGCTTTTCGAGTTTACAGCATAATCACTAGTAACCTTCTCCTCAGCAACAGCAATATCCTCTTCCATATCTTCTTCCTCCATCAGCCCCAATTTTCTCTTTTTGGCCCTCGCTTTCAGAGCCAACGAAACCCTCTTACTCTTGCTCTCTAACTTATCGGCCGATTGTTCTTCTTCGTCAGACACGCCTTTGTCAATCATAAAAATCTGCGTGTCGTATCGAGTCTCCTCTTGCAATATCATCATTTGGAGCATGGATAGTTGAGTGGGTTGGGACAACAATCTGCTCATCTTCTTACTAGTGATCACCTTGGCTTTTGTCGGCTGCATTCCCCGTAGTAACACCTTCCTTCCGTAGACCTGAAACCCCATCTGAAGTTGCTTGAAATTCCAAGTGATACTACCCAACGTGATCAGCCACTGTACTCCCAATACCATATCACAGCCTCCTAGCGGAAGAGTCATCATATCGGCTACGAACTGAGTTCGCTGCATTTTCCATTTGAATCCCTTACACGTATATGAACTATAAAGCTTACTTCCATCAGCCACAGCCACAGGCAATGGATTTGTTTGGTCCAGCCGACGCCCAAACCTCCTAGCCCATTCTAAATCTAAAAATTTGTGCGTACTCCCCGTATCGATTAATACATGTAATGGCTTACCATTTACGTTACCAGCCACTCTCATAGTACTATAATCATGCACTCCGGCCATGGCATGCATAGACACTTGGTAACTCGTCAGAGAGTTCACCGTAACATCATTCAACTCCTCTTCCTCGTCAGCCCCGTCAGAATAAGGAGTTTGCTCCTCCGACTTCTCTGTATCCTCCTTCACTACTTCCAGTAAGTGTATCTGTCTTCTCCTCGCACAAGTGTGACCCGCTGTGAACTTTTCATCGCACCAAAAACACAGACCCTTGGCTCGTTTCTCATCCATTTCGTGTGGGGACAATCGCCTTGAGGGTATGATGGGTGGGTTGCTCCCTTTCACTGCCGAGTTGGGCTTATAGTGGAATTTGAGGTCATCGAAGGTGAGCCACAGTTCACTGAGCTCTGACATCCAGCACTGTGTTGAGTGCTTATATTTGGAGTGAAGGGAGTCCTTTCAACAGAGGCGCTAGGTCTCTGATTTCCCCCAACAACGCTCGGAATAGGTGTTCGCTTCACCCCCAATCCATTGGCTTGCTCCTGTAGTTTTGCCAAACTCACAGCCTCTAATAAAGAAGTTGGGCGAAACATTCTCACAGCCACGGCTATCTCAGGCTTTAATCCTCCCAAGAAGCAGCTCACTGCATACTGTTCAGTCAGCTCAACACAGTTCATCAGTTCCTCAAAACTATCCAAATACTCCTGAACTGAACTAGTCTGTTTAAGATTCACTAGCTCGCTCATCGGATCGTCGTAGGAATGTAGACCGAACTGATTGTGTAGTGCTCGGACATACTCTGGCCATCGAGGGAGCTCTCGAGTGAGTCGCGTCTTCATGAAAACTTGATGCCATTGAAGAGCTCGTCCTTCTAGATGAACAGCAACCATTCGAACCTTAGCATCTGTTGGTATTTCGTCCACCTCGAAGAATTGCTCGCATCTGTAAATCCAGCCTCTTAGGTCATCCCCGTTAAACTTTGGTCGGCAGCTGATAGGTCGAATTCGAACGATCCTCACGCCTGTCGCCTACGCCTCCTTCGATTGAATCAGCTTGGCCAGGTGTTTTGTTCACCATAGCTGCAATCATCTGTCGTAAGGTGTCCAATTAGAATCGTTGTTCTCCTTCATCTTATCACGAAGCAGTTCGACCTCCTTACGTAGCTCAACACCACGAGTTCCTTCTGCCATCCTTGAGTACTTGAGATCAAGATCGATGCTCTGATACCACTTGATACAGACTCAATTTCGGGAAACGGAATTAAAATTGAAAATGGGAACTGAGATTGAAGCAGCTCCGATAATCGACTCCACAAAGTTGTTACAGAAGAGGGAGAGAGAAAACAGAAAAGAAGACGATAGATTCTGGTACAGATCCTCAAAAACATGAATGAATTAGAAGTGAAGATGACATCAGTAATATAGAGATATGGAAAAACGCTTCTTGAGTAATTGCGTCTTTATTCTTGGTTGAAATCGTCCTAGCTGCTTGCAATTTTATTTGAGCTGGTAACATATACGGAGCAAAAATTAAAATTTTATATCAACATATCAAGCCGATTCCACCAAGATCCATGCGAATTAAACTTAACTCGTTCGTAGAGATCATACCTGATATTAGACCGAGGATGAGTGTATTTAAATACCAAAAGTATGGTATCTCTACTGATATCCACCAAGAACTTGACCAAAGAATCGACCTTTCAGTAGCTAGAAGGTATCGACCGACGTAACTCGATTCACTATTTTACGACGAAAGCAGAAACATTTTCTCTTCACACGTTGATGCTGTAATTCTCTCGATAAATGTAAGGATGAAGATCCTCATATAAGTCCACGGCTTCTCCTTTTGTAAAACAATTATCTTTATAATTATAACTAAATCTCATTTAATTAATTTGCTTGCCATAATTTGAGATCATATCCCATGATTTTAGCAATCATGAGCTAATCATAGAAAACTCTATTATGATCAATATAGCTACCTTTATATGCTATATTGTTTATGATTAGTCCTTAATTTAAGGTGATGGTCGATTTCCTTCTATCAAATCTTTAAAGTACTTAAATATATATCGCATATATTTATCGTAAGTCCACATGTTATATGTTATTTGAATCTCATTTATATTCGTATTATATGATGATCAACTAAATTACTTCATAATTGATTTATCATCATACTTACATCTCTATGTAATATACAAAATATTAGTTTCTTTGGTGCATTTTCTTTTGGTGTGACTTAGTAGGATCCATGTCATGTTGGCAATATAATTAGATCTCATTCTAATTCTATAAATCATAAGCGGTACCTAGCAAATACATTAAGATTATCCAAGTGATATAGATAAGAAGTATCTCTGATACGTATCACCATCCTAAAGCAGTAATTGCCTTTGTCAATTCCTTGTCGCATAATATCCTAAATAAGTTCAAGGTTGGAACGTGTCATCATTGCAAACTTATTTAGTTCTTGAATCCAAAAGTTTATCGTAAATATGATTGATCTTAATCGCATGCATGCATTACGATATCATGCATTACGATATCACTTTTATCAAGGGGCCCATGGATATTATCACTCATAAAATATGAGTAAAAAAATATTCTTGATGAACATAATCCACTGCACTAGTCACGCTTGTCGTAACACCACCCGTATATTTACTTTTACGGCTAACGTTGAGCGATACTAACAGACACGCATTTTTAGTGTTGAAAAATGAACATCTCATATTATAGAATCCGAGGCACGTATGAAATATTAATGACACACACACAATCCATAATATGTTTCATTTCGGGTCTATCCAATATCACAATCACCATTATATATCGGTGTGATTAAATTGGTAACTCTTTATCAAATAGATTGTAGAATATAACAATCTTTATCCATGCTAAAAATCAAGATTAATGATAATCTAGAGTAAATATTATATATTTCAATATGGAATTTTACAATCTAAGTCATTGACTTAACCCATAACTAATTAATTAACTCAAGGAACAAAATGATATAAACCATCCAATCCGTGAAAATAAAAAGCGCAATAATATAACTATTGGCTTCTTGATCACAATACTAACAGATTGGACCCTCTGGGTTTTGATCCAGCATTCA